>BSBM01000486.1:13456250-14742500 GCA_027924585.1 Larix kaempferi
AGGACCTCCCTAGGGGATATTGTTGGATTCCATTTGAAACCCACACCTCCTAGTTGACACTTCCTGTAACAAGCTTGACCATTGGAAAATCTAAATTGGTTCTTGCATTTGCTCTTTGTTGTGGTTTACATCCTCTCACCCCTCTTTTTTATATTTCGAGTTTTTATTTTTATTTTTCTTTAGTTCACTAAAAAGGGATTGTAGGATCAATTTGAGGTCAATCACATTTTCTTTGTGTACTACAATACTAGGCCTTGTTGGCAACCACATAGGCTTTACCCAAATTGGGAAGTGCTGCACTCCTCTTATGCAAATTTTCCCACAACAACCACCATTGTACCAAGGGAAACCACTTGATGCACTATGTTGTTTTCTCAGATGCAAATCAACGAAGATACCCTTCTAGACATTTATCACAATCTTATTTTTCCTATTAAATAGAGGGTGGTAAGAGGAGTTGAAATCCAATGGAGTACAAAAAAGGAAAATATTTCCTTCCAAAAATTGCCAGGGAAAAATGGATCTTTATCATCACAATAGTCTTGGGGATTCCATGTACCTTCTGAATTGTTTCCATGAATGGTGCAACTATTGTATTTCTTTAAAAGGAAGAGAAAGAGAGAAAAAATGGGCATACTTTGTGAGTTGATCCACCACTACGATGATGGAATTCTTGCCTTCAAAATTTGGTAAATATCTGATCAAATCAATTGATACGTCTTCTCAATGTTGACGTTTTATGGCTAATGGTTGTAGAAGAAATGGTGTCTTGATTGTCTCACCCTTGTTATGTTGGAAAACCAAACATTCTACCACAAAATTTTGGACATTAATTTTAAGACCTTCCCCCAAACAATCCTTTTTCATATTTTGGCATGTTTTAAAGAATCATGAATGCCCTCCTATAGGAGAAGTGTGCAATTCCAAAAGGACCTTCAGTTTGAGTTGGAATTCTTAAATAAATATAGGACATCCCAACACCGTAGTCAGTCATTCCTCCCCACATATTTATCTAATGAACTAGGTTCCTCTTGTATTTGTGAATTAATTTGCATGCCTTATGATCATGCATCCATTCTATCCTTTCTTCTTCTACAAATCAGATTACATAGTGGAAATATCATAAAGTAAGCCATTTTCTATCTTTGAAAGTGAATCTACCACCACATTTTGTTTTCCTTTTTTGTAGATTATTTCAAAGTTGTAACCTAGAATCTTTGTAATCCATTCTTTTCTCTTATGAAGGAAGTCATTATTCCAAGAAGTACTTAATACTATCATGATCTATTATTACCTTGAAGTGTCTTTATATTGTTGGGAAATATTCTTTACATGAAATCAACGATCGAAGTCAATAGTAAACTGGTATAAGTTGACTAAGTTGGAAGTCAGTAGACGGTGGAAGTGTGGTTGACCAAACAACCATAATAGTTGTATGGTCGAAGACAATGACTAGTTGACGAGAAGTAGGCGGAACATGGGAATGACTAGAAGCTCAACGAGAAATCGACCAAGGTTGACCTAGTCAAGTCAAAGAATAACTAAAAGTGGTTAGAAAGTTATGGATTTCCATTCATGAGCAGTTGGTTGTAACTAACTCGGGTATCATGAGCTAGTGTATGTATTGCATCTTTAAATAAGCTGTAATGTCTATGCAAATAGCATGATGATATGAAGTGTGATTTATTGTCTAGTAAATCACAGTTTTAAACATTGTTTAAGAGGTTTGATTAATAGATGATTGGTAAAGATCACTGGATTGTTGGTTTTCCCCAATAAAAGGGTTTTGGGGGCAATTTATGTGTATAGTGTTGATGTGGTGTGCCATTTCTTGATGTTTAATTGTGTTTAACTATATGAACCAATATTCATGCTCACTGTAAATAGGTATCAAAACCAATAGTGGTATCAGATGTATATTTGGTTGTAGGGGGGTGCCTTCGTTGCTTAGGGTTTGGATTAGTCCTAGATCTGGTGACTAGCTATTTCAATGGGAGTTTCTGAAACATTGATTTATACATAGAATAGCTAACACATCGAGGATATAAATTGAAAGTTTAATGAGTAGAATTTTTAGCTTTGGAATCTTAAAATGGAGGATCTTCCTGTAGATCAAGAGCAATGGGTTGGTTTTCGCCCTGGTACAACTTTGGTAGGTATGTTGCGAAATATTAGCAAAAACTCAACAGGAAAGCAAGAACTACAATCTAAATTTGTTTAGCAAATTCTATATTGATAAATGTCTTAGACAAAGACACTACAAAGAAGCTATGGGAAAAGTTGAGGAACTTGTATCAATCAAAATATTGTTAAATTTTGAGCATTAATTCACAATACTCTAGGATCTTCATTGAGAGAATAACATATACAGTATATCAATGCATAACAATCACAATAAGCATGACAAGCATCACAAGAATCAAAAGCATGAGAGACAAGAGACACAGAGTTTCCGTGGGGAAAACCCTAAGGTGAAAAAACCCACAACTTCCTCAGAGATAGAGAGAGCAATGGCTCAACCAAAGTACAACCAAAATACACTATGATAGTCTCCTAGTAGCAGATGATCCTCCTCCTCACTAGTGCGCCACTTTCTAAGTGAGAGAAGTGTGAGTTTTCGAGTGATCAAAATAGATATCTCCTTATCTCTATTTATACTAACCTGTTTTCCAAGTTACACTATGGGACCGACTTGTCTAGCTATGTACATCCAAAATATAATATATATTTCAGGGCTGACCCCACACATGGTGGTCTAATAACCTGTTGCCAAGTACACACACTTGCGACACTTGTCAATACACATGACGACACTTCCTTATAGAGGAATAACACATCTCTTATAAGGGTACAATAAATATATATGAAATGCATAAATGAAATACATTCCGAAGTTACATATACATCAAAACTCCCTCTTAAATAGGAAGGTATTTCTCGACATAGTTCTGCTAGACAAGTCTTCTTCTCGGGATCATCGTCATCGATGCATCGTCATCATCATCGTCACTATTGCTGCTATCTCAACCAATCTCTTACTCTACTCCTCATAGGAAGTTCTACAGAGCCAATCCTTTTTCATACTGGATGTAGGCCCACCACCTGCAGGTCTTCATCATCACTGGCCATACTATGGAATCCTCAGGACTAATTATGTGAGTCAACAAAACCTCGAAAGAGCATCCCAGGACTGATTACGAGCACACAGCTCAACCTATCGGATCTCCCAGGATCTTTACATGTTACTGCACAACCTGTCCACGGCCACAGAGTATCATGAAGCACAACCCAGATGCACACACACACAACACTTACACTCAACGGCATGGGAGGACCAACCTACCACCATCCATGAAGGGCTCACAGCACTTACATCAACGACCATGGGAGAACACATCTTCCACCATGTCGGAAAGGCACTGCACTTACATCAACGCACATGGGAGAACGAATCTACCACCATGTCGGAAAGGCACTGCACTTACATCAACGCACATGGGAGAACACATCTACCACCATGTCGAAAAGGCTCTGTACTTACATCAACGCACATGGGAGAACGCATCTACCACCATGTCGGAAAGGCTCTGCACTTACATCAATGCACATGGGAGAACGCATATACCACCATGTCAGAAAGGCACTACACTCACATCAATGCACATGGGAGAACGCATCTATGTCTTCGGAACTCATCACACATAATCCAACTGATTATGTACTGTATCCACCTGATACATATGATCATCCTAATCATCATCACTGTACCGTCCTGGTACATATCATCTGGAGCAACATCCTGAAGCTCGTCATCATCATCATCCTGATCATACAATGCATCTACCTGATGCATACCTAGTATCTACCTAATACATATCATCATACATGATCCACCTAATCATACAGTGTATCCACCTGATACAAATACAAATACATGATACATATCACCATACATGATCCACCTGATCATACAATGTATCCACTTGATACATATACAGATACATGGTCCAAGCATCCAACATGATGCATATACAAAAATACATACAAATGATCCAACTAATCATATCCAGCATCAAACATGATGCGTACATACATATATAAATGATCCAACTGATCACATTCAGCATCCAACATGATGCGTACATACATATATAAATGATCCAACTGATCATACAAAGCAGAAACCAGAACATCATCCTGATGCTCATCATCCAACACTTACATCCACAGCCATGTGAAGGATCCTCCTTCCAACATGCTTGGAATGGCTTCAGCAAATGTGTCCATCACTTTTTCCTTGAAGTGTCCAGAATCTGAAGAACACCTAGCCTCTCCCTGAAGTACTCGAACTTCACCCTGGCTACTGGCTTCGTCAGCACATTTGCAATCTGCTCGTCCGTCGCAACATACAGGAGCTTCACAGCTCCTCTTTGCACCACATCCCTGATATAGTGATATTTGATCTCTGTGTGTTTCGACCTGTCATGAAATACTGGGTTCTCAGATAGCTTCACACAACTCTGGTTATCGCAGAAGATACCAGTAGCATCCAACGGGAGATCAAATAACTCAGACAGTAGCTTCCATAGCCATACTACCTCACAACTAGCTGAACAAGCCGCAACATACTCTGCCTCAGCTATACTCAGTGCTACGCAGGACTGTTTCCTGCTAAACTAAGAGATCACACCTGATCCCATACTAAAGCAGCACCCATATGTGCTCTTCTTATCTGCAGCACTACCTACCCAATCTGAATCAACATAACCCTCCAGGTTAAACTTTTGATTCGTTTCATACTTGAGCCCATAATCCACTGTACCCTTCAGGTACCTCAGAACATGCTTTACAACAACCAGGTGAACACTCCTCGGATCTATCAGGAACTTACTCAATGTGTTCACAACAAAGCAAATATATGGTCTCGTGTTTGTCAGGTACATCAAGGACCCAATCATTTGACGATACATAGAGATATCAACTGGCTCAGATGAAGTATCACATAGAAGCTTCAAGTTCGATGCCATGGGTGTGGCCATGGCTTTGCAATCCATCATCCTAAACCTTTTCAGGATATCTACTGTGTACTTCCCTTGACCAAGGAAGATCCCACCTGCATTCTGCCACACCTCCATACCTAGGAAATAATGCATCCTTCCCAAATCTTTCATATTGAACTCAGCAGCAAGCTTCCTCTTAGTATTTGCAATTAATCTGTCATCTCGTGTTACAAATAAGTCATCCACGTACCGAAGTAGAATCACAAGATTCCCTTCCTCAACCTTGTAGTAAAGGTTGGCACCTACTTTACTCTTGGTAAAGCACAAACTGGATAGAAAGCTATCTATCCTACCAAGTTCTGCACATATATGACTCCCTGTTATGTGCCTCAGAACCAAGTGGTTGCTCCACACATACACCTCTTCTTCAACTACACCGTTCAAGGAAGATGTCTTGAAATCCATCTGGTGTATCTTCTATTTCATCACTTTTATATTTCTCTATGCTGCCATCTGCAGCATGCTTGATCTGATAGATCCATATGTAAGTCATAACAAAACTTCCCTTCAGGTCTTGGGACTACATCCCAAACATTATTCTTCATGATCGGCGGATCATGGCATTCTTCCCATATCCTGGGAACTTCAATATCTTCAATAGATAATTTTGTTGCTTGAACAAATGTTGTAGTCCTTCTTTTGTAGGTGAAGGTATACGGTCTTTTCTACAAAACAAGTTAAATTGCATGATTAGAAACATCTCATAATTTTCAGACAAATTCTTACACATAAATAAATATGTCATACAGTCATGCAATTATCTTAGCCAATGCTTCAATACAACATTTATCCATGTTACACAACTTTCTAGATGCCTTCCAGTCTCTACCAGAACATTGTTAAGAGTTTGCACTACTCCCAACATGTCAGCAAAGAGGTTTCATTCTAGATAAGTAGCACTGGAATGTTGTACAGTGCCATAGGCCACTTACCCATCGCGTGCATAGTAGTATACTGTTCATTAATGCAATCATTCTAATATGCACAATACATATCCTAAGTCTAGGAACATGAGCATATACATCATTGAACAATTTTATTTAAACAAACAAATATGCAAGAAGAGATAATTACAATACTTATCTTTGTTTGTTTGTTGGGTGGACTCCCTTTGAGTCTTTGCTTCCTTGCAGGAGCTGCTGAAGTAGCTTCTTCTACACCTTTCTGTTGTGGAATGTAGAAAGATGGTCAACTCTCTCTGAATATCTGCATCCTTGCAGGAGCTGCTGGAGTGTGCTCCCTCTTGATCTTTGCTTCCTGGATTACCTGTCCTTGAAATTATATTCATCCTTGGTCCCTATGCATGCTTATTAGTATCATGATTGTGTTATCCTTGTGATCTCATACAAAATCATACATTTATTAGTATATTCTCAATACTATCAAAACACGATAATCTCAAGCATGTATAGTCATGATCATTTCAAACATAAATAATAAGCATTAGCATTCAAGGTTTATATATGACTCTTATGGTTAGTCATAACATGTCTAAACCTGTGATTACTCAAACCTATGACTCTTTTGGTTAGTCATAACATTAAATAGGGAAAGACACGTAATATGCATATACCCATGATTATTCAAACCTATGACTTCATGAATAAACATCATCAATCATGTCATGCATACTTATATGACAGATCCTATGATATAAGAAACACATACCTGATCACCATATTTGCTAGTTATGTCTAGCAATGTGTTCTTGTTCTCTTCAATAACTTGCATAATTCATTAGTTAACTTTTGCAAAAACAAATTATACATACCTCTATGTGATCCATGATTATGGATGAATCTTTGTCTTTATGTCACCATGGCATGTTCAGGTTGTCCCTTCAATTTGTAGAATCCTCCCTCTTGCTCTCCAATCACTGCTGCATCATCTATGGTCTTTCCCTTTGGCCACATTAGGACTTGGCCATCCACAAATGCAACCCTCATACCTTTTGCATCCAATGCAAACATGGATAGTAAGTTCTTCTTGAGCCCAGGTACATAAAGGACTTCTTTCATCTTCAGTTGTAGGAGGCTTCACCACTTCCTTTGATTGGGTATTGATAATCATCCCCAAGTTTCACCTTATGGGGTGATTCATGTTTGGATAGGTTCACAAAAGATTCCTTAAACCCAGTCATGTGATTGGAAGCCCCATTGTCAATTAACCAATCATTACAACCATGGGAGATAGGACCTGTGAGAGCAGAGATTAGAACATACTCTTCTTCACTTGATGAGTCATCATCACTATCATCATTTTCTTCCCTAGCCTTCTTCTTGGGTGGTTCATCATCTTCAGCAGCATGAGCATGATATCTTTTCCTACTGCCCTTCTTCTTCTTGGTGTTGTTGTTCCTTTTGTTCTTGGGACATTCTGAAGCAAAATGACCTTTCTCATTACATGTGATGCATCTGAGATCTTTCTTATCTTTATGTTGATGATAGTGTGAAGATTTCTTGGTATGAGAGTGCTCTCTCTTTGACCTTCTTTTCTTGGTGTGTACTGTGAGAGCTTGATCTTCACTTCCCATCTTTTCTTCTCGGGCCATGAGCCTTGATTCTTCTTGAGAACATTCTTCTCGCAATCTGTTGAAGGAGATCAACTTCTTCCTTGCACAAATTCGTTGAATAAAGGAATCCCATGACTTGGGTAGGCCATTTAGAGTGGTCATGACAACTTCACCATTCTCCACCATTTCATCTACCGCTTCCAATTGTTCCTTAATCTAGGAGACCCTAGAAGAATAAGATTGAATGGTTTCTCCAATTTGAAACTTTACTCCTTTCAATTGGTTCCACAGGGTCATCTTTTGATTTATGTTCTTCCCTTCAAATAGCTTGGTCAAAGAGTCAAACATCTCCTTGGGTGTATTTAGAGAAGACACATGGGGTATGAGATGGTCTTTGATAGAATCAGCAATGATTCTCTTTGCCTTGACCAAGTTCTTCTTATGCAATACTTTAGCCTCTTCATCCTCTGGGATAGGGATGTCTTCTTTTATATATGAGTCCAACTCATTCTCTTCCAGGATTAACCCAATCCTATACTTCCAAGCTTGGAAGTTATCAGCCCCTTCAAGCTTATCCTCAAGCTTGGTGTGGTGAGACATCTTAAAGAGTACTTCAAATGGAAATAGAAAAGATTTAGGTCTTACCACTTGAAATGTTGAAAACTAGATCTGGTCTCGGATTAGGGTTTGTCGAAAAAACCCTAAAAATTCAAAATGTGAATTTAAAATTTTTGAAAGGATAGAAAGATGCGCCTTGATGATCTGATCAGCCTGGTGTATTCAGAATTTGAGATCAGCAAAGCTTTACCCTTCATATTTTCCTTTTTGTCCTCCTGGGTTCACTAGGGAGAGCCCTGAATTAGGGTTTGAGTTTCCCGGAGATCTACCCAGCCAAAAATCTCGATCCAAAGCTCTAAACTTTGATTTTTGCAAGGAGCTTCCATCTATGTCTTTAGCTTTCAGAAATTCCTATTTTTGTGGAAACCCTAATTTTTAGGGACAAATCTGAAAATGCTCAGAATTGAATTATGATTGGACAGATAGATTCACCTTGATGAGTAGAGTCAATCTACTATACTGCTTTTCCAAAAACTGTGGAGAGAAGCCCAATAAACAAGAAATTCAAGTTTCTGTCACTACAAAATGTCTTCTTCTCAGGTTAGCTCTGATACCTTGTTAAATTTTGAGCATTAATTCACAATACTCTAGGATCTTCACTGAGAGAATAAAATATACAATATATCAATGCATAACAATCACAATAAGCATGACAAGCATCACAAGAATCAAAATCATGAGAGACAAGAGACACAGAGTTTCTGTGGGGTAAACCCTAAGGTGAAAAACCCCACAACTTCCTCAAAGATAAAGAGAGAAATGGCTCAACCAAAGTACAACCAAAATACACTGAGATAGTCTCCTAGTAGCATATGATCCTCCTCCTCACTAGTGCGCCACTTTCTGAGTGAGAGAAGTGTGAGTTTCCGAGTGATCAAAATAGAGATCTCCCGATCTCTATTTATACTAACCTGTTTGCCTAGTTACACTATGGGGCCGACTTGTCTAGCTAGGTACATCCACAATATAATATATATTTCAGGGCCGACCCCACACATGGTGGTCTAATAACCCGTCGCCAAGTACACATGCTTGCGGCACTTGTCAATACACATGACAACACTTCCTTATAGAGGAATAACACATCTCTTATAAGGGTACAATAAATATATATGAAATACATAGATGAAATACATTCCGAAGTTACATATACATCAACAAATATTTGGTTAACAACTTGTTTCTTTGGAAGAAGTTATATCTTATGAGGATGACTGAGGGTGACTTGATTACAAAGCACCTAAATGCATTCAAAACTATGATTAGTCAATTTCTATCCATGGATATTAAAATCATTGAGGAGAAATGTATCAAATTGTTTTGTTCATTTTCAGACTCATGGGATAGCCTAGCTCTGGCTATTCAAAGAAAAAATACTACATCAAAAATCAATGATGCGGTCACATCTTTCCAGTAAAAATATATG
Organism: Larix kaempferi; assembly: GCA_027924585.1. NCBI lineage: Eukaryota > Viridiplantae > Streptophyta > Pinopsida > Pinales > Pinaceae > Larix > Larix kaempferi. The sequence goes on from BSBM01000486.1 coordinate 13,465,867, forward strand.
AGATGAAAGAACATGGAAGGTTCGACCCATGATGCCTTGATGGTAAGAGGTCGTTAAGTAGATAGAGGAAAACCTAAAACTGTCAATACAATATTGAAGTCGATGCGTATATCTAAGACTATATCTAAATATCAGGGTCCGACGATGAGAAGATGATGGAAATGCAGTAAGGTTGGGAACTATAAGTGAGATTGTAGGTTGACAGAAGTCAAGAGATGCAAAGGGTCTAAGGAAGGTCAATTGGTTGATTTTAAGTCTTCGCAAGAAGAGAAAGGTGATGTGTATTTGTCCTCCACAAGTACACATTCGGATTGCGACTCTTGGTTGATCGACTCTAGTATGTCATATCATATGAAACCTCATAGAGAATGGTTTCGTGAATATGAGAAGTTCAATAGAAATTATTTCCTCCGTGGAGATGATTCATCGACTTGTATAGTCGGATGAGGTAAAAATCAACTAAGACTAAAAGATGGAAGAATAGGAACACTTCCAGGAGTGCTACATATACCAGGTTTGGATTTAAACCTAACCTCAGTTAGTAATATGGGGAATGTAGGTGTGCAATATATATTTGATAAATATACATGAAAATGGTGCGAGGAACAATGGTTCTAATGAGAGGAGTTCATATTGGAACGTTCTATAAGTTATTGGTAGAACATACATCGATGAAAGTTCTAATGTAGTATGTCCTAAATTCAACAACATATATTCTTATCTAGTCAAATCGACCACGTTGTGGAATCAACAGATGGGACATATTGGTGAGGAAGGTCTTCATGCAATGCACAATAAATGTATGGTCGAAAGTCTCCCTAACTATTCTGTAGAATTTGACTTTTGTGAACATTGTATTTATGGAAAACAAATTCATGTAAGTTTCTCATCTAGTGCTACTAGGGGAAAGGAAAATAATGGAGTTAATAGATAGTGATATGTTTGGACCATTCTCAATCCCTTCATGAGGAGGATCACAGTATTATGTCTCTATTATAGGTGATTTCTCCAAAATGACATGGTTGTATTTTCTAAGGAAGAAATATGAGGTGTTTGAGAAGTTCCAAGAGTTAAAGGCGCTTGTAGAAAATCAAATTGGTAAAAAGATCATGGTGTTGAGAATTGATAATGTAGGAGAATTTTATGGAAAGAGGTTCAACCAGTTCTGTAGAAATCATGGTATAGCGCGTTAAAACAAAACTCCATTCATGCCTCAACAAAAAGAAGTTGCTAATAGAATGAATAGAACACTGATGGAAAAATCTAGGAGCATGCTCAGTGGTGCAACAATCACACAAGAATTATAGGCAGAGGCAGTAGACATGGCATGTTACCTAGTGAATAGGTCATCATCAACGGATCTAGTCAGAAAGACTCCATATAAGGCATGGGCCAGTAAATATCCCTCTCTTACACATCTCATTTTTTTGGTTGTGATGCATTTGTGCATATCCCAAAGGAGAAAAGAAGCAAACATGATAGCAAGTTGAAGAAGTGCATCTTTATCAAGTACAAGGATGGAGTGTAAGGGTATAAGTTATGGAATGCAGTCACAAGGAAGGAATTTTATAGTAGAGATGTAATATTCATGGAAATTGGGGGTACTTCCAGTGATGAATATGTTACATGAGAAAAGGAACCAGAAAAGAAAGAGTTTGAGATGAACGATCAAAAAAAGGATTTAGGTGGCTCGATTGAATTTGACAAATAGGTGGAACAACAGACTCTAGTCATCATGAGGTCTGGTCAAGAAAGACAACAATACAAAAGGTATAGTCCAGCTGAATTTCACTATGTTTTTGCGTTATTTACCATAGAAGATGATCCCAAGTTAGTAAAGCAATAAATCAACTCGATAGAGGGTAAGCTCTAAAAAATAGCCATGGAAGAGGAAATGGAATCCTTGAGAAAGAATGAAACATGGGATCTGGCCACACTACCAAATGAAAGGAAACTCATCGTCAGTATAGTGGGTGTTAAAGAAAAATTTGAATGTAGCAGGACAAGTTGAGAAGGATGAGGCTCATCTAGTAGTGAAAGGATATTCCCAAGTCAATGGAGTCGACTTTAGTAATATTTTCTATCTTTTTCTATGTTAACTTCCATTAGGATACTAATTTATTTAGCTGCATCATTTGATATTGAGATAGAATAGATGGATGTAAAGATAGTATTTCTTCATGGTGACCTTGAAGATAAAATTTATATGAATCGGCCTGAAGGTTTTATTGTGGAAGGAGAAAGGGATTTGGTCTGCATGTTGGGTTAATATTTACTCGGTAATAGAGCAATTTAACCTACTTTGGCAATTGTTCTAATAGACCCATAGTATTAGGAGGTATGCCCATGGGATTGGGAGGTCTTCCATGGTATTCATGTGATTGAATCCTATAATAGGATGGTCAAACTCCATTGTAATATGAGTGATCATGTGACCGGAAACTCACTAATGGTCAAGGGTACCCATGGCAAGTAGAGCCACGTTCAACCATGCCTTGGATGGATTTTTCTGAAGGGGAATAATGAAGATACCTTCTTTTGGTGTTTCCCATAAGGGTTTTCTAGGATAATTCATGGTGTCTATGATGTGAATGTTGTTATTATTTGCTTTATTGTTATATATTCCTTCTAAGTTAATAATGTTTTTTACATCCATGAAATATCAATATGGTATCAAATCTTGGTAGAATCTAATTCCCTAATGAGAGCAATCTGATCAGGATCTAGTTTCCTAGATCTACATGGAAGAGTGTAGATGGAGTTTATGTTATGAGAATGGTTGAAGAATTTTTTTTAGTCACTAAGATTTTCGTGGTGGAGTGTGAATCAATGTGGTTGGATCCACTGGTGTAATGGGTACACCTAATAAGCAACAAAAATGCTAGGTCTGAGGTATGTTAAAGAGAAATGGAGTGCAGGTAGACATATCTGTTTGGATTCTTAGCAGATCAGAGCATGTTGTTTCTAGGTATTGTTGGGATAGCGTTGGATCAATGAATAAACGACTATTGGAATATGGCGTGAATTCGACGATTGTAAGAAATAAACCATGGTGTGCATGATTCAATCTGATGTCACATGAGATGTTTCAAAAGGTTCAAATCTGAAGTATAAGATTTGTGGTTTTGGTCGAAGTTGGTTCAGTCATGGTCGATGGAGCGGAATGGATAATTTTAGGGGCTAAATTTAGTCCATGGGATAAATTAAGGGGGTTACAAAAATTTAGTGGGCTATTTTCTTATATCGAAAGGGTTTTTCCAGCTAAAATATATTCGTCCAATATTTATTAGCAAAAAAAAAATCCAAAATGAATAGCCTCCCATATATTAATGAGAAAAATGAAAAACACTATTTCCCCCCTAGTAAAATCTCCCTCCAATCTATCTTTCATCCCCGGTTTATAGATGAATTCTAGTGAAACCATTCCTTCACCCCCGATTTATAGACAAATTCTAGTGAAATCATTCCTTCGCCCCCAATTTTCAGTAATGGAGGCTCCCAGGGGTTATTTCACCCTCCATTTTCCTTGTAATTTAGGCATACAGTTGCAATCACTTGGATTTTTTGTCAATTTCATGTTGATACCTTCTTTAAGCCCTTGATTTCCAGTATTGGATGTAAAATCAAGGGTGATTTTATCATATATAAAGGTTGCAGTGATTTGTGGTTCACCCACATCAGATTGCACTTGCACTGTGAAATTTCTGGTTTATGCGATTCCAATTTTCATTCTTAGTTTTCTCGACATTTGAATATCCACACAAAATCTCCACTGCCAAAAGATCAAGTCTTGAAGGGGTATGTCGCACATGCCATTTATCATAGAATACAAACTCGCATCATGATTTTTATCCAATAATTAACATGGTATGCTTTTTATCATGCTTTTTATTTGCATCTACAAAAGAGTATTATACTATAAATTTTCCTTTTATCGTGGATGTTTTTTAAGGTCTATTGAATTCTAGGGTGATCTTTATTCTTAGGGCTCATTCGGTGTTGTTAGGGTTTTAATATATCTTAGGAGTATTGGTTTCGTGAAAGCATTATACAGGTTAGAATATATGATTTATTTTATGCCTTGTCGTGTTTAAACCATCGACTAACATTTATACGTTGTTAGTGGCTACTACTCTTGATGGAGAGACGCCACATGGTTTTTATATATATTCAAACTAAATTTGACCCAGTTGTTTAAAATGTGCTTTTATTAGGATCTTGCTTTCCAATTATTATTGTCTGAGGCCTTCATGAAAATGTGTATGCTCATATTTTTTTACTGCCATTGTTGATGTTTGGGACATTTGTAATATGAATGAATGCACAATGATTATAATTGTGGGGCTATAGTGGAATGGTCATTACTTTTGCACTTTCTTCCTATAGAGTTGTCCAAAGTGTTTTGGTAGATTCTTTTATTTGTATTGAGAAGTTCGTTACTGGTAGTTTTTTTTATTTGTATTTCCAAGTTTGTCAATTTTATATATAACCTAAATTTGTTGGGTTCGGTATTTGTTTTAAGGTATTTTGTTTTTTGTAAGGGTCATTCAAAAGTTAAAAAAAAAATGGTGATTTTTTTGTGTAATTGCTATCATCATCCAGAAATGGATCTAGTTATGTATGATGAATATATGATTTAGTTGGGACATGATACTTCATTTCCATCATGATTATATATAATATATATAGGGCATGTTTGACCTGAGATGTAATCTTTCTACTATTTGATATCTTGTCTGTTTCTTTTAATTAGGGTGCTAAAGTAGTTTTACCAAATTTTGCATGATTTTGAAAATTTCAAGGACATGGATACAGACACCACCTCAGTTTATCTAAGAAAAAATAGTCCTTAATGGAGTAGTTCTAGTGATATGTGTGGTGATGTATTAATGTGCTTTATATTCTTGTTAGTGTATGCTCTTATTTATAATAGCCATTGCAATTTTCTAACTAACTATAAAAATTCTAAATCAAATGACATAATTCATATTTTAATTGTCTACAAAAGAAAGGAAAAAGTGGTATTCGTATCTATAAACATATAAGCAAGTTATTTTTTTTCTTAAAGGGTAGATTAAAATGGAATATTTGGAAAATAAGCTAATTGGTAATTCATACACTATATTAAGGTTGTGGGTCTCGATAAAACTCAGCATTGTAATAATGGTTCGTGGGTGCCATAATCACTTCTATCAGTTTATCGGTCTATTAAGATTTGGGTCCCCACTTTCCCTTAATCTACTTAGTGCAATTGTGTTTCAATGACACCTGTTAAATTTTCAGAATTTACTTCAATCTGATCTAGGATCTTAACTAAGAGAACAACATGTACAGCAAATCTATAGCATATCAATCATGGACACAATAATGCAAACACACAAGAGACACAGAGTTTACTTGGGGAAAACCATAAAGGTGAAAAACCCCAATAACTTCCTCGGAGATAGATAGAGCAATGATACAACCAGAATACAAGAGATAGTCTTCTCCTAGCAGCAGAGCCTCCTCCTCCACAAGTGCGCCACTCTCCCGAGTGTGAGTGAGAGAATAGAATGTGTAAAATGAGAGAGACACACTCTCTATTTATACACTAACTTGACTTGACCTTTACTCAACTAGGTCGGCCTCAATTTAACCACTTAACATAATGCTGACTGGGCCGACCCCCACTAAGGTGGTCTAATAACCCATCAAGTATAAGCTACGACACTTACAATATAAATGATGACACTTCCGTATAGAGGAATAATAACATCTCTATAGGAATACAATATACATATATGTGAAATACATTCCGAAGTTACATATACATCAACACTCCCTCTTAACTAGGAAGGTATTTCTTGACACAGGTCTTCTAGCACAAGTCATCTTCTCTGGATCATCATCATTGGATAATGGTCATCGAGTCATCATCATCGTCACTGCTGCTGCTATCTCAATCAATCTCTGAATCTACTCATCATAGGAAGTTCTACAGACCCAGTCCTTTTTCATACTGGATGTAGGCCCACCACCTGCGGGTCTTCATCACCTGTGCGAATGGTCTGATAGAGGTGGCCTCTCAGGACTAATTTTATGTGCGGATGCAATACTGAAAAGAGTATCCCATGAACATTTATGTGCCTAAGCACGACCGGAAAGATCTCCCAGGACTGATTACATGCATCTCCTCCACAATACCTTTAAAGAGCATCCCAGGAACATTTATGTGCCGCAACACGACCGAGAAGATATCTAAAGAGCATCCTAGGACTTATTACGAGCACACAGCTCAACCTCTCGGATCTCTAGGACTGATTACATGTGGATAGACAAAACCTTTAAAGAGCATCCCAGGAACATTTATGTGCCACAACACAACTGGCAAGATCTCTAAAGAGCATCCCAGGACTAATCACGAGCACACAACTCAACCTCTCGGATCTCCAGGACTGATTACATGTCTTCGTAGTAATACCTCATCCCAGTACTGATTACAAGCACATAGCTCAACCTATCGGATATCTGAGGACTGATTACATACTACATAGCAATACCAAAAAGAGTACCCCAAGAACATTTATGTGTCGCAGCACGACCGACAAGATCTCCCAAGACTGATTACATTCTATTTGCACAACCTGCCACATATCATCTCTAACCTCCAAGTATCAACCTGATACTCATGATCCAACGGATCATCATCGCACGAGGCATCATCCTGATGCCCATGATCATACTGATCATCATCACTGTACCATCCTGATACATATCATCTGGATAAACAGCCTGAACCTTGTCATCATGTTCATCCTGATCATACAATGCATCCACCTGATGCATACCAAGTATCTACCTAATACATATCATCATACATGATCCACCTGATCATACAGTGTATCCACCTGATACAAATACAAATGCATGATACATATCAACATACATGATCTACCTAATCATACAATGTATCCACCTGATACATATACAGATACATGGTCCAAGCATCCAACATGATGCATATACAAAATACATACAAATGATCCAACTGATCATATCTAGCATCAAACATGATGCGTACATATACATATACATATAAATGATCCAACTGATCATATCCAACATCCAACATGATGCGTACATATACATATAGAGTAGTAACTGGAGCATCGTCCTGATGCTCATCATCCATGATCCTCTTGATCATCATAGCATCATCTTCTTCAGATCATCTCATCGTCCACGAAGCACAGCCCAAATGCACATCATCCAGTACTTACACCACCGACATGGGAGAACACATCTACCACCATTCGGGGAAGGCTCCAGCCCTTACTTTTTCACCATGGGAGAAAACATATACGACCATGTGAAAAATGGCTTCAACCCTTACATCTACACCATGGGAGAACACATCTACCACCATGTGAGAATGGCTCAGCAATTACATCACGACCATGGGAGAACACATCAACCATGTCAAAAAAGCTCATGTGCATCTGCATCTTCCAGACTCGTCACTTCCCTTTGGAAGGAACCTTAATCTGAAGTGCACCGATCCTCTCTCTGAAGTACTCAAAAGTGCACTCTGGCCAATGGCTTGGTCAATATATCTGCAACCTGCTCATCCATCGCAACATACTCTGCTTTAGCTATACTCAGTGCTATGCAGGACTAATTCCTGCTAAACCAAGAGATCACACCTAATCCCATACTGAAGCAGAACCCAGGAGTGCTCTTCTTATCTGCAGCACTTCCTGCCCAGTCTGAATCAACATAACCCTACAGGTTACACTTTTGATTCACGTCATACTTGAGCCCATAGTCAACCGTACCCTTTAGGTACCTCAGAATATGATTTACAGCAACCAGGGGAACACTCCTCGGATCTATCGGGAACTGGCTCGATATGTTCACCACAAAGCAAATATCTGGTCTCGTGTTCATCAGGTACATAGAGGACCCAATCATCTGACGATACATCATGACATCGACCGGATCAAATGAAGCATCACACAAAAGCTTCAGGTTCAATGCCATAGGTGTGGCCATGGCCTTGCAATCCATCATCCGGAACCTCTTCAGGATCTCTACTGCATACTTCCCTTGTCCAAGGAAGATTCCATCTGCACTCTGCCACACCTCCATGCCAAAAAAAAATAGTGCATCATCCCCAAGTTCTTCATCTTGAACTTGGCAGCAAGCTTCCACTGCGTGTCGGCAATCAATCTATTTTCACCTGTAACAAATAGGTTATCCGCATACAAAAGTAGTATCACTGGATTGCCTTCCTCAACCTTGTAGTAAAGGTTGGAATCCGCTTTACTCTTGGTAAAGCCCAAACTGGATAGAAATCTGTCTATCCTACCAAGTTCTGCACACATATATGACTACACCACTCAAGAAGGCTGTCTTGAAATCCATCGGGTGTATCTTCTATTTCATCACTTTTATATTTCTCTATGCTGGCATCTGCAGCATGCTTGATCTGATAGTTCCATTTGGAAGTCACAACAGACTTCCCTTCAGCTCTTGGGACCGCATCCCAAACATCGTTCTTCATGATCGACGGATCATGGCATTCTTCCCGTATCCTAGGAACTTCAATATCTTCAATAGATAATTTTGTTGCTTGAACAAATGTTCTAGTCCTTCTTTTGTAGGTGAAGGTATACAGTCTTTTCTACAAAACAAGTTAAATTGCATGATTAGAAACATCTCATAATTTTCAGACAAATTCTTACACATAAAGAAATATGTCATACAGTCATGCAATTATCTTAGCCAATGCTTCAATACAACATTTATCCATGTTCCACAACTTTCTAGATGCCTTCCAGTCTCTACCAAAACATTGTTAAGAGTTTGCACTACTCCCAACATGTCAGCAAAGAGGTTTCATTCTATAGTAACACTGGAATGTTGTACAATGCCATAGGCCACTTACCCATCACATGCATATTAGTAGTATACTATTCATTAATGCAATCATTCTAATATGCACAATACATATCCTAAGTCTAGGAACATGAGCATATACATCATTGAACAATTTTATTTAAACAAACAAATATGCAAGAAATGATAATTAAAAATATTTATCTTTGTTTAGTTGCTCGGTGGACTCCCTTTGAGTCTTTGCTTCCTTGCAGGAGCTGCTGAAGTAGCTTCTTCTACACCTTTCTATTGTGGAATGTAGAAAGATAGTCAACTCCCTCTGAATATCTGCATCCTTGCAGAAACTACTGAAGTGTGCTCCTTTGCTTTCTTGCAGGAACAACTGGAGTGTGCTCTCTCTTGATCTTTGCTTCCTGGATTACTTGTCCTTGAACTTACATCCATCCTTAATCACTATGCATGCTTATTAGTATCATCATTGTGTTATCCTTGAGGTCTCATAAATAATCATACATTTATTAGTATAATCTTAATACTATCAAAACACAATAATCTTAAACATGTATAGTCGTGATCATTCACAGATAATAAACATTAGTATTCAAGGTTTCAGGGAAGTCTTCTTTTACTCATGCATATTCTTATTTGATCATAGGACTCTTCTGATTAGTTAAATCATCAATGCATAAACCCATGATTACTCAAACCTATACCTTCATGATTCCTCTGGTTAGTCATATCATCAATTATGGTAAGAAACATAATATGCATACAACAATGACTATTCAAACCTATGACTTCATGAATAATCATTATCAACAACACAACAATATAAGATCCTAACACAAGGTAGGATTCTAGCTTGATATAGGAAAAACATACCTGGATTAGCATGCTAGCTAGTTATGTATAACATACCCGCATAATGTCTTCTGGTTCTCTTCAGTGACTTGTGCTGGTAACCTGCATGTCTCATAGGTTAACCATTGTAGGACCAAGTTATACATACCTCGAAAGTAGATCTTCTATGTGATCCATGACAATGGATGAATCTTTGTCTTCATGTCACCATGATCATATGTTCTTGAAGTAGAACATGATTTGTCTTTCTTGGTGTACCTTTTATGTTAGCGAAAAACATAAACCTCATACAACATCACAATGCATTAGTACATTCATAAGTGTCAAAACCTTAATCAATGAATATCTTCTATTAAGGTGATACGACAAGTCTAGTAATTAATCAAGATTGTACTGTAATGATATGAAGACAAACATATGATAAAATTAACCATGAAACATACTTGTAAGCCATACCTGTCAAGATTGCTTGTAATCTTCTTATGGAAGGCCTTAGCCTCATCTCCCTCTGAGACAAGAACTTCTTCACTTATGCAGGTGACCAATCCATCTTCTTCTAGGATTAACCCAATCCAATTGATTTGCAAGAACTGGACCTAGAGCTGGATTAGGGTTTGTCAAGGAAACTCCAAAAATTCAAACTTTGAATTTCAAACTTCCGAAAGGACAGAAATATGCGCCTTGATGAGCTGATCAAGTTGGTATATTCAGAATTTGAAAATTGCAAAGTTTCACCCCTCGAAATTGTCTTTTAGATTTATGGATTCACTTAAGAGGACCCTGAATTAGGGTTTGAGTTTCCCGGAGCTTCACCCAACCAAAAGATTTGATTCAAAGCTCTAAGCTTCGATTTCTTTCTGAGGAGCTTCCAGCCGTGGTCACAGATTTCCAAAATTCCACGTTTTGCAGAAGCCCTAATTTTCCATCTTTCCGATCAAAGTCCTGAAATGAGGTTTGATTAAGCCCGACCTTCTGCCCAACCAAAAAATATGATATTGGTCTCTAAATTTCGATTTTGATGAGTAGCATCCAGCTGTGGTCTCCGATTAGAGAAATTCCAATTTTCTCCGAAGCCATGAATGAAGGTGCTCAAAAATAATTATGTTTTGACAAAAATATGTACCTGATTGTTTCTGGTGTAACTCCGAACTTTTCGATCCACAAGGTCTGAAAATTTTTCCTGAGATAGACCAACCTGTTATCTTTCCATCCCGACAGGTCTGACCTCAATTGGATTCTCTGAGAGAGAGAGTTATGCCAAGTGTCGCAATGTGACTTGTTTATGGGATAATACAGGAGAGTGAACTTATACGGTGTTCCACATGTCACTGGTTCAACTTCGGCTTCTGAAAACTTTTTTTGAGATAGTACAGTCTGTGTACTACCTGTCACTTTTTACGAAATTTCAGATCTGGAAGAGACAAAAACCCTATATTGTACAGATCATAAATCACAAAGTGCAACGAATTAGAGGTTTTCCTTTGGACAAAAGGTACATGGGGATCTGATATTCGACCTGTAAAAGTTTCAGATACGAAAAATACTCCAAAACGGATTTATAGCGAAAGTGCTACAATGACTGGTTTTTTCTATATCAAGCCCTAGCATCGTAAGTGCAACAAGTGTCATACATGCCATATCATGCCTTCTTTTAGGCTAGCTCTGATACCATGTTAAATTTTCAGAATTTACTTCAATCTGATCTAGGATATTAACTGAGAGAACAACATGTACAGCAAATCTACAGCATATCAATCATGGACACAATAATGCAAGCACACAAGAGACACAGAGTTTACTTGGGGAAAACCATAAAGGTGAAAAACCCCAATAACTTCCTCAGAGATAGTTAGAGCAATGATACAACCAGAATACAGGAGACAGTCTTCTCCTAGCAACAGAGCCTCCTCCTCCACAAGTGCGCCACTCTCCCGAGTGTGAGTGAGAGAATAGAATGTGTAAAATGAGAGAGACACACTCTCTATTTATACACTAACTTGACTTGACCTTTACTCAACTAGGTCGGCCTCAACTTAACCACTTAACATAATACTGACTGGGCCGACCCCCACTAGGGTGGTCTAATAACCCTTTGACCCACATGACTTATACAGGGCTGACCCCAACAAGGTGGTCTAATAATCCATCAAGTATAAGTTACGACACTTACAATATAAATGACGAAACTTCTGTATAGAGGAATAATAACATCTTTATAGGAATACAATATACATATATGTGAAATACATTCTTAAGTTACATATACATCAACAACACCTTCATTTGTGAGTGACCGAATACTGCTTGTGAAATGTATAAATAAATCCCTCTTCTTCTGATTCGTGCATTTGTTCATTTGAGAGTCTAGGAGTCAAGAGAGTCTAGAGTTGAGCTCTGGCATATGCTATTTTATTGCACTATTTTACTAATCCACAAAATCAAAAGATGAGTCTTCCTAGCAAAAGATTCACCAAGACATTACAAGGTTTTATAATTCGATGAAAGATTCACCGAGTTTTTACAATATTTTATAATTCAATGAAATATTATCCAATATTTTACAATATCTTATAATTTGGTGAAATATTCGCCAACATTTTACAATATTATAAAATAGAATGAAAGATTATCCAAAAGAATTATATATACATATTATATTATTGATAAAATAGCCTTCAAAGTATCCATGTGGAGCGGTCGAAAATGTGGTTTGTTGATTGGATAAATCAAACAGTTAAAGTTGGCCTGTCAATTTGACAAAGGTGATTTACCAATCGATGGGAGCATGGATTGATAGGTGGTTGAAAACTTGACTAATGATTGATGGGAATGCAGATCAATCAGTGTTTGAGAAATCAACAGATGGTCGATGGTAAAGTGGTATATTGAGTAATCGATGGGATCGACTCATCGAGTGGGTCAACTGAGGATATGGTTGGCTAGTCAATGAGGTAGACTGAGTATTGTAATTCAATCGGGGTGCTTGAAGGTATTCGAGGTAACTATTGACTGAGGATAAGCTCAGTTCAACTGAACAGACATGGTTAAAATTGACTAGGTAGTCGACTGGCTGATTGTTCGACCACACAACAAAGTTGTTTCAAATTCAGAGGCATGCTTGTGTTGATGAGGATCGGACTTTGTTGGAAGCTGTTGTGATTCAGATGGTGAAGTTTGTTGTCGACTATGGAGAAGAATCAACGAAATAAGATAGTGAATTCTATTGTTGACTGTTCAAAGGGATCGATTGGATTAGGCGGTGAAGTTTTTTGTCAACTATGTAGAAGGATCAACCAGAGCGGACGGTGAAGTCTATTGTTGATTGAGCAATGTTATTTGAGTACTCATTTCAAGAGTGATTGGTTATTATTGTATGGGTAGGTAGATGCTTAGGTATCAATGTTTCATTAGTGGGATTGCAATCACTGTAAATGGGCATATGATTGTAATACCAATAGTGGCATGCATACCCCTAGTAGCTCACTAGTAAAGTCGAGTTGTAGACCTAGGTGATAAGGGGAGGCCAAATTCCCAGTGGATAGAACTTGAGGGGGGGAGGCTATCATTCCCAAGTCAAGTTTAAAGGGGAAAATGTTGGGTTAACTTTGACTACGCCATAAACCAATTCAACCAAATTTGTCCATTTTTGTAATAGACCCATGGTATTTGGAGGTATTCCCATGGGATTGGGATTTCTTCCCATGGTATTCATGTGATGGAAGCCTATAAGAGATGGTTGAAATACATTGTAATATGAGTGATCTTGTGACCAAAAACTCACTAATGGTCGAGGGTAACCATGGCTAGTAGAACCACGGTCAACCATAACTTGTTTAGATTTGGGCAAGGGGCATAATGAAGATATATTCTGCTAGTTTTTCCCACAAGGGTATTCCAGGATAAATCATGGTGTCTATCATGTGAATGTTGTTATTTATTTATTTATTTTTATATGTTTATGTTGTGTTAATAGGTTTTTCTACGTCCATGAGATATCAACACTGCAAGCTCAAGAAGTTTCTCTATGATTTAAAACAATAACCTATGATGTGATATCAGAAGTCTAAAATGTATATACAACAACTGGGGTTTGTGAGAAGTCGGGTTGATCACTGTGTGTATGGAAAGAAATTTGGTGATCACTTAATATATGTAGTCTTGTATGTCAATGACATGTTGTTGGTTAGAAATAACATGGATCTAATTAAGGAGGTAAAAATGTAGTTGTCCTCCAAGTTCACCATGAAGGATCTTGGTGTAGAAAATTTCATTATTGGAATGGAAATAAAGAGAGTTCGAGTAGTTAGAAGGCTCTATTTAAATCGGAGTAAATATGTTGAGGTGGATATGAAACACTTCAACATGCAAGAGTCCAAACTAGTCAAGGTTCCTATTAATGTGGGAGTTAAATTATCTGTTGAACAATGTCCTAAAACAAAGGAAGAAATAGAGTACATGTCACATGTTCCCTATGTTAGTGTTATATTTAGTATTATGTATGCCATGTTCTATACTCAACCATATATTTCCCATACCATGGAATTATTCATCAGGTACATGCCAACCCCTGGAAAAGAGCATTGAACCATAGTGAAGAGAGTATTTAGGTACCTACATGGCATGACACATTATGCAATTTGCTATCAAGGGAAACCTGAGAACAATAAGGAAATAAATGTACATGGTTTTGTCGACTCTAACTAGGATGGAGATATCAACCGCATAAAATCGACCAATGGATATGTTTTCAAGTTATTCTATGGGATAGTCACTTGGATGAGTAGGATACAATCAGTTGTTTCACTATCGACTACTGAGGCTAAATACATGGAAACTACTCATGCATGTAATGAGGTTGTTTGGTTGTATATACTATGTTTAGATTTTGGTTTTGGTCAGCATGTTGTTAGGTTGGAATGTGACAGTCGTAGTGCAATATTTCTAGCAAAGAACCCAACATATCATTCAAAGACAAAGGACATTGATGTATAGTGCCATTTTGTGAGAGAAATGGTGGTGAAATAGAAGTTGTTGTTGGAAAGGGTAGACACTATGAATAATTTTTCAGACTTATTGAATAAGTTAGTGAGTACCGAGACATTTTCCTGGTGTAGGGAGTTGATCCAGGCTTGAAATCCCTACTTAAGTGAAGTGATGTTTTGTATCTCTTGTTTATGCAAAGAAAACAACCTATGAGAGAATCTTTGGAGTGTTATATTCTTTTCATGAAACTGGCGCTCAAAGTTGATAGTTGATTGGTATAAGTCGACTAAGTTGGAATTCAATGCATGGTGAAAGTATGGTCGACTCACCAACCAAAATACTTTTTTGGTCGAAGACAACAACTAGTCAATAGAACAGGGGAACGACTAGAAGATGAACGGGAGATTGGTCAAGGTTAACCCAGTCAATTCGATTTTAATAGAATAAATAAAAGTTATCAAGATGTTATGGATTTCCATTAATGAGTAGTTGTTTGTAACTAACTCGGGTATCATGAGCTAGTGTATGTATTACATCTATAAATAAGATGTATTGGTTATGCAAATCGCATGATGAGATGAAGTGTTATTTTCTATCTAGTAAACGAATATTGTTAACACTAGTTAAGAGTACGGATTAATAGATGAGTGGTAAAGCTCACTAGTTTTCCAGTTTTCACTGATAAAGGGGTTTCTAGGGTAATTTTTGTGTTTTGTGTTGATGTGGTGTGTCATTGATGTATGTGTAATTTTGTTTAACTATATGAATCAATATGAATTCTCATTGTAAATAGGTATTAGAACCAACATATATTAGGTAAGGACACCATTTCTTAATTTCATGTGATATGGACAACATTTCCTTTTCATAAATTGGTTTGAGTAATTTTTTTCCTTTAATTTGAAAATTTTCAAAGGTCAGGGGCCTTCCTTCTTGCATTAAAATTGCACCAATGTTATACCTTGAGGCATCACATTCAACAATAAAGGTTTTTGTGATGTCAAGAATGGCTAATACAAGAGTTGTACATGTAGTCTCTTTGATTTTTTGAAATGTATTGGTTGCTTCTTGAGTCGAAGAAAATGCCTCCTTTTTTAATAACCTTGTTATAGGTGTTTCTATTTGACCATAATTCTTGAAAAACTTGTAGTAATAGCTAGTCAATCCTAAGAATCCTATCAGATTATTTAATGTTTTGGGAATTGGTCATTCCATCATAGCCTTAATTTTTTTTATTCCACCTTGAGGTATTCATGATATACAACCCATATATCCCTCTTCTTGATCCCCAAAGGCACATTTAGAAAGCTTAGCATATGGTTGGTGCTCCTACAATAGTTTTAAGACCATGTCAACATGTTTTACATAATCTTCCTAATATTTTCTATAGAGTAGTATATCATTAAAAATTACTAACACAATTCTTTTAGTAAGGGTTTAAAAATAGAATTCACCAATATTTGAAATGTTGAAGGTTCAATGATAAGGCAAAATAACATCACCAAAAAATTCATAATGACCTTCAAGTATTCTAAGTTTTTTTTTTGAATTTTTTTTTTCCTAATTTTAATTTGATGATATCCAAAACATACATCCAACTTGGTAACAAAAATTTATCCATGTAATTCATCTAATAATTCATCAATGATTATAGGAATAAGAAACTTACCTTTAATGGTAATCTTGTTGACCTCTCTATAATATGAACGCATTTGCCATGAACCTTCCCTTTTTCAAACCATAACCACTAGTGCATAGAAAGAAATTTGGCTAGGTTAAATGATGCATCTAACATTTCTTAAACCATATTATTAATCTCTCTTTTGTTCATATGGGTGCCTCTAGGGTCTTATGTTAGGTGGTGCACTTCCTAGTTGCAAGTGAATAACATGCTCATTATCTAGAGTAGGTGGAAGACCATTAAGAATCTATCAAAATACCTTTTAATTATTGTCAATAACTCTTCGTAGATCCACTATAATAGAGGGTATATATGCTTGAACACATAATGAGCACAATTGTGCAATTACACCATAGTGTCCCTTATTTTGAAATTTTGTCATGATATAATAGATTATCACATTAGAGGGTTTCCCTAAAATACGTCTAAGTTCAAATTTCCATTCCTTCTGAGACAATCTCATGAAAAGTTCCTAAAATTTAAGATCCATTCTTCCCCATTATTGTAATGATTGGACCCCTAATACAATTCAACACCACCCATTTGGATTGAAATCATTGGACTATCCAATAAATACTCCCCCATAGTAAGCTTAATACAATGGAACTTCCCTAAACAATTTATGGTACCTCCATCTACAATCATTACTTGAAACTTTGGTGCTAGATATATAAATAAATTAAGAAGTTTGGCTAATTTGCAATTAATGGAGTTATTGGTACTACCACAGTTAATCAACATTACTACCTTTTTTTTTTATATATATCCTTCTATATTCAAAGTTTGAGGATTGCTAATGTTGGCCAATGCCTGACAAGATATGGTTGGAGTAGTATCTTCTTGTTCTACATCTTGAGAATGTTCCAATTCTAGATCTTCTTCCTCTTCACATTTTATGTAAAAGAATATATTCTCACTGCACTTATGGCCTTTATAGTACTCGCTATCACAATTGAAACATAGTCCCTTTTCTATTCTTTCATCCACATGTTGAATGTTCAACCTTATAGGTTGAGAGAGGTTAGGGGAGGAAACATTTTCCTCTCAATAGGTGTTACTAGTAGCCCTCCTAGTAGCCATATTTTTACTTTCAACTTTCTTTTCCAAACTAAAATAATTTTTCCAGTGATTTAGGTTCAAAGAGAGGTTCCTCATGTTGAATTATCTCCTTTAAAGTGACAATAAAGAGATCCAACAAATTATCCTTTGAAATTTTCTTCACTCTAAGTCTAAACTTTTGAAAGTTCTTAATGTTCTCTATAAAGGGACCTCTCTGCCTAAAATATATTATTGGCTAAAGAAGGTGTTTCTCTTCAATATCCCCATAATGTGATATCAATATATGCATAAATGTAGACCAAGAGACAATAGAGTTATTTTCATGATCACAAATACATTGATACCATACAAATTGATCATATTCTCGATACAAGGATGCAGTAGTTTCCTTTTGTAAAGTTGACACTTGGTGTATATCAAATAATTTCTCCATTTGGAATAACCACGTTATGGGATCATTACCATAAAAATTATTCATATCTATCATGGGAATGAAGTAGTTCCTTGGTCCCAGGTTGAACCCATGATTATGTGGATCCTTGATTAATGAGTGATCAAGTGTCTGGGACTCAAATCTATTATTCTATGAGAGTGAGATAATTTTCTCCCCAATTGATCGGGAATCCACCATCTTGTTCTCCTTATCCTCTTCATGAGGAACTGATATTTTGGTAAGTAGGATTATTAAATCCTTCAAAAGTTTTCCCTTCATGTTTCAAGGTTATTCTTGAATTATTCCTATGTTAACATATGCATTATGTCCACTTTTCTTAGCATTGTAGCTTTGATGTTCCTTATTCACTAATCATGGACAACCCAAATTCCACCTCATCATGCTCTTCTTGTGTAATGGATGATTCTTTGAGAGGTTTAGCGGGTATATAAATTTTTGCATCACCCCTTGCCATGTAACCACTAATATTTACTAGAGTTATTCTCTATTTTTATCTACAATTCTTTTTTCATCACCCTAGACAAATGTTTCAACTAGAAGTTATGCCAATTTCAAGTTAACATACCTTTAAAACACTAGTTTCTAGATTGTCTTAATGGC
This sequence comes from Larix kaempferi, assembly GCA_027924585.1. NCBI lineage: Eukaryota > Viridiplantae > Streptophyta > Pinopsida > Pinales > Pinaceae > Larix > Larix kaempferi. The sequence goes on from BSBM01000486.1 coordinate 13,484,382, forward strand.
CAACCTTTCTCTTGAAGTGTCTCTAAAACTTTGGACCTCCTAATTCTAAAAATTTGGTCTATAGTAGCTTCATATTTCTTCTCTAGAATGCTATAGGTTTGACCAAATTTTGATGTGAAAAGATAAAGTTATGGTAACTTTTCCTAAAATTGTTATTTTTATTCCTTTCAAGAGAGAAAATTGTATGGCATGAAATGTGTATGATTTTCATGTTCTTCTTCTAAAATGTTTACCACAAATACTATGTTCTATATTAATTTTGATGCAATAGGTGCGAATCAATTTGGATCTCTCTCTCAGTATTCAAATATAATAGTTTTATCTATAAAACCTACTTGAGACTAGCTTTTGGACTAGTCAAAAACCTTAACTTCCATAGATTATAACTCTGAACTTATAATGAATTAGGACATAATTTGTTTACCCATGGTACTTACTATGTCTACTAAGGTTCCTCCAAAATTCTCTATATAAAACATTCCCCAAAAAACTTATAGTAAAAATGACTTTGATACCAAATGTTATACACCAAATTCCCCAAAATAACATAAAAATATAAAAAGTAACCCAATGCCTTGAGAATGAAATAAAAAGATGAATTAGAATCCCCTTCCAGGGGGAAACCTCAACCTTTTACAATGTATCAAATGCACAAGAAAAAGTGAGATGATCACTGAAACTAGGTATCGTTGGTTTATATAGGAGACACATGTTATAACTAGAATTAAGATCTTAGCCAACCATAAAATTACAATTAAGGTCCTAGATAACCAATAAAGACAATACTAATATACTTAATAGAAATGTAATATCACAATATGTTGGGATTAACATTGTTGGCTGAGGAGTAGTTCTCCATTAATATTACCTTCCCAAACATTAATCTTGGATCCATTTCTCAGAACCCAAGATAAATTGTCTTGAATTAGTGAGGCAAAGTATTTACATAATTTCCATATATGGGATCCCTTGATAGTTGGGAGGGGTTTACCCAAACTATTCATTCGACTACCTTGCAAATATTTTTTGATAAAAACATTCTTCCACTAGGATGTGCCACAATAGATTATATGCCATAGTATTTAAAAACTTGTGGCCTTATTCATCAACTTTGGATCCTTGAATGCTAATCCACCACATTCTTGAGAGGATGTAATTGTGGCACAATTGAAAAGATGAAAAGACTCTTGCATCCCTTCCATAGAAACTTTCATATAGTTATTTCATATTGTGTCTATATTCATGCAAGCTCTACCATGGATGAGCATTGGTATAGAGGGAGTGAATATAGCACATATTTGATGAGGATTAGGAAACCTACTAGGTTGGTCCATTGTTTCCCCCATTGTTGCATCCTTTTCTGAATATTTTGACGTATGGAATTCCAATCAATGTATTTTTTTTCCTAATTGGATTTGGATGCCCAAGTAGTTGAAGGATGTCTAGTTATCGATTGGTACAAATTCAAAAATATTGGCTATGTTTCTCAAAAGGATGATAAAGACATTCCATCCATAAATGTTTATTTTCCTTATATTAGTGTAGCTTCTTGATACTTATACAAAAAATCCATTATTATTTTGAAGTACTAAACTAAGATGGTAGAGACACCTTGTCTTACCCCTCCTCTCTTACACTGGAAGAAGGAGGTTGGCCACTCATTAACACGAGGATCATTATAGAGATTTTTATTACATGCTTTAATACAAATAATAAATTTTCCAATGAAAACAAATTTTGATAGGACAAAGAACAAGAAGGAATGGTGTACCCTATCAAAGACATCGGACATATCCATTTTATGATAATTCCTTTGTCAATTTTGTTTTTTCTTGAATCAATAGAATTTTGGACAATAATTATACTTTCCAGAATCTATATTTGTTGAATGAACCCTCCCTGGTTTTGTGAGATAATTTGAGGGATTAGTTTTTTAAGTCGATTGGATAAGATATTTGAAAGGATTTTGTATGAAGCATTGGAAAGACAAATTGGGAAAAAGTAAGTAGAAGAAGATGGATTTGATTATTTAGGGATTATGTATAAGAAAGAAGAACTTGTGACCCCCTTCCCCCCTCCCACTTTATGCTTAATTTTACTCCATTGAATCATTTTGGATAAATCATATTTTCTATTATAATGGTAGGAATGAAGAAATTAAATGTGAGCCATCATATCTTAGTACTTTATCTAACTCAATACCTCAAATTGCTTCAATGATTTCTTCCTCCTCCATGTATTTTGACATTGATGAGTTTTTCCCAATGTTATTATGCTTGGGATTCCATGTAGCATGATCTTGATGGGTTCTTGATGCACGTCTTTTTCCTTTGTATACAAAGCCTTAAAATAAGAGACATATTTATTTTGTATTGTTGTAAAAGTTCTTAATTTGGTTCCTCATTGAGAATATAAAAAATATTACTCCAAATATGTTGATCCTTCACCTAATTGTGGGAGAAGGTGGTTGTTTTGTCACCTACGAAAATCTAAAGGGTACATGATTTAAGCTACTAGTTCTCCTCTTAATTTTTAAAAGATTGGTTCAACTTATTGCATATGTTATTCTCTTCATTTTGAACCTATGGTGTTATATCTTATTGATGCATTTTTATTCCCACTACCGGATCAATATAGTTATCCTTTGCCCATTATTTAAAAGCATTTTTCATGGCTTTAATCCTAGATTCCTAGATGAAGCTTGGGGAACCTTCAAAATTTCAATTTCCAAGTCACAACAATAAATTAATAGGTTATTTAGTCCTAAAGTCAAAGTGGATTAAAGTAAAATGGAAAAATCCCATATTTTTATAACTTACATATGTAAAGGGAGATTGGATTGTGGTCTAAAATCAATGATGGGAGTATTTTGGAGTTTATATCTAGATCCTCATCTAGGAAGGTGATGTTGACAAGAAAATGATTAGGTATAGTGGTGATATGAATTCCCCCCATTCTTGTATTGGAATAAGTAAAACAACCTTTATTGGGATTGATCTTAATGAGGTTTGAATATGCAAATAGATCTTTAAATTGTTCTATGAACTAGCCTTTGATTATGTTTCCCCTCTTTAATCTACTAAGTTTAGAACCATATTGAATTCTCATGCTAAAATGGTATGTTCAATTCTTATTTTGTGTTCAGTTATTCTAATGAGGACCAACTCGCTTGTTTCCCTTTGCAGTGCTCTCATAAATATATGTTGAAGAGTTTTTAGTACTTACCAAATTGTCTACAATTTAGCTATGAATTTATAGTGTTGATTTGTTTGTACCTACTTTATATCCATGGTGTTATCGTTCCATGTCATGTAGAGGCCTCATAAAGCACCTCTCGAACTTATTTATATTCCTTTGCAATATCTCTTATACTTCTTACATATGTCCAGCATATCCAGATCTTGAATTTTTGTCTCTTGGATTAGGAGGATGATAGGGGGTTCAAATCTCAAGATATTCTTCATAGATTTGAGTTTAAATTTTCTCCCTAAACCTCTGGTGTTTCAAGAAACCAAAATCATTATTTACATGGGAGGGGGATTATGAGTGCCTCAAGAATCTGGCATTGGTTGCATTCTAAGACTTTTTATCAAAATGTGCATGTTTCCACTAAAGAGCATGCCTTCAATAGATTAATAAAGACCCAAAAGAATTTTATTTGTTTACCACTTATTCTATTTTCTCTTTATATGATTTTATTTTGAGTTTATTAGGTAGTATCTCCTCCTCATCAAGGAATTGAAATTTTTTCCTTGATGTTGCACCATGGGTCAAGATACTAGACTTCTCTAAGGAATCATGAATCCCACAAGATGAGTTAAGGTAAGGAAAAATGTGAGGGTTGAAGTGGGTATTGGAGTGTGGGGAAAAGAAAATTTCCTACACATCTAGGTGAGTTCCTTCTTTGATGCGTGCAGAGGTGAAAGAAGACAAATTCAGATCTAAGAAATTTGAGGGGGGATGGGATGAGTAGAAGGAACTTTAGGTTGATAAAGGACAATGTATATGTTACTAGAAACCAAAGGATTACCATTTTAGTATTGATATGTCGAAGGGGCATTTAAGTTTAGACCCATATTATGCATCCCCACTTTCCATCATTCCTCGTTATATGCTAGAGAAGTTGTTGGCATTGTTTGCAAAGTGCCCATATTAATAGTAGATCTTGCATTTAAAGGGAATTTTTTCATACTATATATTTTGAATGTGTCTCTAGTTGTCCAAACAAATATTGATTCCTTTAGGGGGGCTTTTTTTCATATCAACCTCCACACAAATTTGCGAATAGGAAAACATGCTCGGTTTTGGCCAAGATCTATCAATATATTGTTGATAGGGAAAAATCCCTCTTGTCAACAACAAAGGGTTCCACCCCATTGTAAGGTCCCAAATATTAGACCTCATGTTGTTTGGTATAGGGAACCTCTCGGATTATGGCCCAACAACCATTATTTATGTTTCGTTTTAGGTTGGGGGGTGTTGTGCAAGATGCAGTATGCTTCTCTTCTAAATGCAGAATACCCAAAACAAATCTATCTGTTAGGAACCTATGTCAACCCTTCTCTTTACTATGTTAGTATATTGTTGTTGGACGCATATGCTTTGTAAGTCGTCCCGTAGTATTTGTTGATCCGTAGTTTATATTAGCCCATAGTATTGACCCATAGTATTGGACGCATATGCTTTGTAAGTCGTCCCGTAGTATTATATGTCCCATGGTTTTGACTCATAGTATTGGGCATAGACTTAGTATATAAGTGTGTGTTGAGGTCATTGAAGGACCGTGAAGTTAATTGTATTGAGCTTGCTTAAAGGAGGTTGCCCCCTCGAAGTGGCCCGTGATCAATATAAAAGCGATTCTGTTCTATTATTTCTGATATCTCGTGTATTTGCATTAATTCATTATTGCAGGTACAGCACATCTGGTATCAGAGCACTTTCCTTGGCACAAGTGGGAAATTTTTTTTCTTTTTTTTGGGCGGAAACTTTCAGATCAATTTCTGAAACTTTATGCACAAAATCAAAAGAAACCGATTGCATATCTGAATTCCTCTTTCAAAAATACACAGTTTCAAAAAAAACATCATCTCATTTGGAGTTCTAAAAGTGGAGATATCGCGGATTTAAAATCAGCAATTTTTCAGAATTTCGGTGACGGCCGCGGAAATTGCAGCGAGAAAATATTTTGACCGAGTGCCCAGATTTCTATTCCGCTTTCATGGGTAGAAGCAGAGTGGTTGTTCTAGTTCTGGAAACATGCTATAATAGCGATTCTAAGCAATATAGATCTGGTTTTTGAACATTGGGTGGAATTTCTGCACAATTTTTTTCTGTTGCAGGTTCGGATCTGGGAATAATCCCTATCCGCTTAACTGTGAGAAGTACTTGGGCATAAGCCCTAAAACTCATTGTGAGGAGTACCACAGGAACCCCAAAGTAGCTGGCCATTGAAAGGACCTGCTAAGCGAAAAGGGCAACGACCCCTACCTGATTAACTAGTTCCCACCCGTGAGGTAAACCAAGAGCTGTCGTTTGTGGCCAAGCGGTTATCAGTTTTACTTGAGCCGTGGAGTGAGGGGTACTACCCCAATACGCAAGCCGTCAGACAGCATTGGTGGCCGAGTGAAACCCCTGAACTGTTAGGAAGCCGCACATACCTGGGGTCCATATCTACTTTCAGCTGAACTATTGTCGATCACTGCTGCGCCGTTTCAGATCCATGTTGCAAGCCGTTCCAGATCCAGCCGTTCGGCGTTGTTCCAGATTCCTTCCGAGCCGTAGCCGCTCCAGTCTGTTAAAAAAAAAAAAAAAAAAAAAATCCGAGCCGTAGCTGCTCCAGTCTGAAGAAGAAAAAAAAAAAGAGGAGGTATAATATTCAGTTTTTTCTCCATATCTCCCTTGTTTTACCTCTGTTTCCCTTGAAATTTTCAGGGAACCCCTGTCATTCCATTTTGCATATTTCATTCCTAAGGACCCTATCCTCAATTCCCCTTCCTACAACCCTAAATCCCACATTTGTCTATTTTTAGGGTTTGCCATAACTTCCTCCGATTTCACCCAATCACCTTCAAATTTTACCACAAAGTTCCTTTCTGAATTCTGCTTCTTTGTTCCCCTCTGCCAAATTTTCCCATTCTTTCACCCCGCTTCTGAAATCCTCATTTTTGCTTCCCTGTCCATCCAACAGTGTCCAAAACCTAGTCAAACCCCAATTACCCTTCTGATTTTCTCCCAAATCCAAATTTTCCCTTACTGAAGTAGTTCCTGTTTTTGTTTTCCTACCCAGTCAAAAAAAAAAAAATCTTGGTTATGGTTGTCACTCTTGCAGGAGCAAAAACCATGGAGGACGCACTTACAGCCATCCAAGCCAAACTCCAGGTTCTGGATGAAAAATTTCTTGGTCTCCATCTTGAACATTCAGCTATGAACAACAAACGACAGTCCGAGTCTTCAGCAGACAATGGGTTCTCTTCTTCCAGCAATTTCCGTGGGCCGAAGCTTGATTTTCCTCACTTCAATGGTACTGATCCGACTGGATGGATATACCGAGCAGACCAATGTTTCAGTCTGCATAATACTTTTGATGTTCAGAAAGTTCCACTTGCATCCTTTCACTTGGAACAGGAAGCCCTTCAATGGTACCGTTGGTACATCAAAGCTCATCCCGAGCCAAACTGGACAGATTTTTTCCAACTCCTTTTGTCACGATTTGGTCCTAGTTCTTTTGACGACTTCACAGGAGCACTCACTAAACTTCACCAAACTGGCACAGTGAGAGAGTATCAGACGGAATTTGAGAAACTAGCCAATCACACAGAAGGACTGCCCAATGAATTCTACAGGAGTTGTTTTATCAGTGGTCTCAAGGATGAAATCCGCTCAGAGGTCAAAATGTTTTGTCCCAACACAATGATGGAAGTCCTAGGGTTGGCTAAGCTGGCTGAGGACAAGATCGCAGCTCAACAACGCTCCAAACCCACCTTTGTTCCCTTCAGAAATATGGGTTCCCAACGACCTCCCATCACGCCTTCTCCTCAACCAACTCCTATCATGCATTTGTCTGAAATAGAAATGCAGGCACACTGAGAAAAAGGGCTTTGCTATAATTGTGATGAGAAATTCACTCGGGGACATTGATGTGTTCAACAAAAGCTCTATCTCTTAGATGTGGATTCTCCACCTGCCTTAGAACTTGGTGACGAAGCTACAGATACAGTAGATGATCAGGTCGACATTCACCACCCACCTATTGACACCCCCTCTCAGGACGACCCACCCGCGATCTCTCTCCATGCTGTAATCGGTGCCACCACCCCACAAATAATGCGGGTCAGGGGATACTTCAAGAAGCTCCCTCTTACCATACTCATTGATTCTGGTAGCACTCATAACTTTATTGACCCTCAGATTGCCAAACAGGCTGATTGTTTTGTCCATCCTTGCTCCAAATTTGAAGTCATGGTTGCCAATGGGGGCACCTTACCTTGCAAAGGGAAGTGTCACAATGTGCGTATCTCTATGGAAGATTATAACCTACGCTCTGACATGTTTGCCTTGTCCTTAGGCGGATGTGATGTGGTTTTGGGCATTCAATGGTTACGCACACTTGGCCCCATCTTATGGGATTTTGCTGAACTTTGGATGCAGTTTAAAGTCAATGGAGCACAACACAAATTTATGGGCTTACGACCAGGGTCTCTCTGCATCATCAGTTCACGTCGCCTGGAAAAAATCCTTAAGAAGAATTCACATGGTGTCATCGCTCAGCTCAATTCCATTCAGATGCACCCATCAACAGTCTCCACTACTTCCTTGGCTAGATATGCAGTACAGAAGTGGCAGCCATACCTATCAGGGAATTATTTCTGCATCAAGACTGATCTCTAGAGTCTGGAAAATTTTCTGGAACAATGGGTCTCCTCCCCAACACACCTAAAATGGGTTATCCCTATGTGATCACTTACAAGACGGGTAAGGACAATATGGTGAAAGATGCTCCTTCTCGCACAATTGATGACCCAGTTTCTCTTACAGCTCCTTCTCTGCTTGTTCCAAATTGGTTGCAATATGTTCAATAGGGCTCTCTCTTCTATGAACTCCATGCTTCTTCATCAACAGGGCACTCTAGGTTCTACAAAATGTTTGACCGGGAACAACATAACTTCTTTTGGCAGGGACTAAAAATGACAATTCAACAGATGGTGGCTGACGATGATACTTTCCAAGTCAACAAGGGTGCAACGACACTCCATTCGGGATTGCTCAAACCCTTTCCCATCCCTACATAGCTTTGGCCAACTCTTTCTATGGATTTCCTAGTAGCGCTCTAGTGGTACAATACCACATCTCAAAGGACACCATATGAAGCAGTCTATGGAAAAACACCGCCAGTTCTTCTTCCATACACCCTTAGCAGCTCCCCAGTTCAGGGAATTGACTCGGTTCTTCGCACCCACGATCAAATTCTTCTCATTCTGCAGGACAATCTTCACCTGGCCAGAATTCGCCTGAAACAACAAGCCGATCAGCACCGTTCTGAGCGCATTTTCCACGTAGCTGACAGGGGTCTTCTTCATCTACAGCCTTCCAAGAAATCCTCCTTAACACTCCAAAGGCGTCAGTGGCCCGAAATGCAACCCGAGGATGCTACCGGGGAACCACTCCTTCATATTCTGCAACAATTTCTCCAACCAAAGCTTTGAGGACAAAGCTTTTTTTAAGGGAGAGGGGATGTTAGGAACCTATGTCAACCCTTCTCTTTACTATGTTAGTATATTGTTGTTGGACGCATATGCTTTGTAAGTCGTCCTGTAGTATTTGTTGATCTGTAGTTTATATTAGCCCATAGTATTGACCCATAGTATTGGACGCATATGCTTTGTAAGTCGTCCCGTAGTATTATATGTCCCATGGTTTTGACTCATAGTATTGGGCATAGACTTAGTATATAAGTGTGTGTTGAGGTCATTGAAGGACCGTGAAGTTAATTGTATTGAGCTTGCTCAAAGGAGGTTGCCCCCTCGAAGTGGCCCGTGATCAATATAAAAGCGATTCTGTTCTATTATTTATGATATCTCGTGTATTTGCATTAATTCATTATTGCAGGTATAGCACACTATCCTAAATAAGAGTTGTGATTAAAATTCTGATAATTACTATATGCACACATATAAAGCTGTAAGTTTATGAGAAAATAGGTTTCCTTAGCACAAGAGAGAAATGTACTCATAAACATCAACCGTAAATTAAACAGGATTAGTCCCATTTTCATCTAGTTAAAACCATAATTTTTTTTCCAAGCAAGTAATTTTAGGAGTTGCAGAGATTAGAAAATGTACTGAACAAATGTAGAATAGTCATACACCAATAAATCATTTTCATGTAACTATATAGCATGAATAACAAAATAATTTAAAACCATTCATACACTGAAACAGTCCAAGCATTTCACAAGATTCACAAGCCTGGCTTGAGAGCTTATTCAGATTAATTCCCAAAAGTTCTTTATAATAGCTTCAAAACATCTCAAAGCTCAAAAAATTCTTTCACTTCTTTTATTTTCTCTAATTTATATAATTCCTTTTTCTATTGGGTTACCCTGACCCTTCAAATACATTGACTCTTCAAATACCAGTTGAATGTCATTTTATAAAATGAGAAATATCCACAACGTAAAACTTTCTGGAAGGGATATCCGGCCATGAATTCACTTTGACATGATATTAAGTTCAAAAATGAATATAAGATGTCAATTTACAAAATTCATTACTCGTATATAATATAAAATTTATTGTGTGGGGGGTGGGCCATTTCTTTCCATTTGTTCTCTCCAAGTTTCATACTGCTCTAACATGGCCTCGAACTTGAGGTGCTTAAGAGTTTTGAAAGTAACCACATGGTTGGCCACTACAATGAGCCTCAATCTCTTTTTAAGAGATACAATATATTTTTTCAGCATATTGATATCTCTTGTTGTTGTTGATATGTGTTGCATAATTGTTTCTTAGGTCACTTCACTAAGTACTTCTACTGCAATCTCCCTAGAGTTGATAATCTCTCTACTTTCATTTTTTTCATATATGTCGGTTGAGGCTTGTCTATGTTGGGGAGAGGAGGAACAAGTATCTTTGCATGACACTAGAGGCTTGCTTAATATAACTTCTGACATTTTTCAATAGCATTAGATATGCTTTGATGAAATGGTGTATCTTCATCTTTACTATGTATGATAGATGCGTAGTTATGGTGGAGCTATCTTGGTGTCATTATTGATGGATCTATTGGTGATTGAATTGATTTTCTCTACCATTGTGCAATCTCATTCAAACCCATTTGTATACCATCAAGGATGCATTCATGTTTTATGATTTCTTCAATAATCTCACTTAACTAGGCACGTTGTCCTTGTAATTCATGTAGAAGATTGTACATTTTATCGTGAGCTTCCATAAACTCTTCTTGCATTGAGAATGCACAAGACCTGAACTCTAGCAAACTCTTGTTATCATGTCCTAATTCAAACATCTCCCTTTTCAATTCCCTTTTCCTTTTTTATAGGATTTTAGTTTTCCTTCCATCTCCTCAACATTTGCTTGATTCTCAAGGGATAGGGCTAAATTTTTTGAAGTTGTGGTGACAAGGTCTCGATCAATGTTCATGAATATAGGAGCTTCTATGGTAATGACTAATGGAGGTATCTTGGTGAGCTTAAGTCTTTTCTAAGACTTCTCGGTAATATTCTTTCACCTTTTGTCATAGATGAATGAATTAAGGGAAGCAACAGCTTCTTCCTTTGATGGCCTAAAATGTCCCATGCCAAGCTCTTCTAAGGGGAACTGTCCACCAATTATAAAAGCAGTTTGGAGTCATGGGAGAAGGGATTTCTCTTGGAATCATAAGCGTGCTCATCCCAAGTTGGCTTCCCTTTTTTTCTTCTACTTTCCTTTTATTCCTTATTTTTAGCTTCTTCATCCGCGCTTCTTATTTGTTCCTCAACTTCCTTCAAATTTTTTCCCCGAAATCCATGAACTCTGCTTCCTTTTTATTTCTCTCTTCTTTATCTTTTTTAGAAAGTTCATCCTATTATGGTTCACTAGTGTTTTCTTGAGCGCCTCCTTGCATTGAGGATTTATACCTTTTACCTCCTAGTTGTCTTGAGATATTGTAAAGGGACTTGGATCACCTTAATACTTCTTCGTTGGCCCAGAAATCATCATTATATGCCCAATTAAACTCTTAGGATTGACAGTGTTGTTTTACTATTCTTCGAGAATATTTTCTTCAAAAAACTTATGTACCAAATTGGAATGCATTAATGGCTTGATATTTCTCTGTATCCTATTTGGTATCCTTCAAGCAATATCCTCTAATGGTTAGGAGTAATGGAGGCTAGACAACCTTTTTTACATTTTCCAACACAGATCCAATACCATTTATAAAACCTGGTAGTCTATCTCTTGTAAGACCAATTTTTAAGTTATAAAGTGAGGTAGAATATGAGGAGGCTTAGTGCCACCATAAATGCATGAATAGGCCCCTTTCTAAGTGACATATCAGTTTTTCAATGTGGACAGGGATTCCATAGCCTTATCTAACATACACATAATTGGATCCCCATGGATGATTGTATACAACAACATCAAAAAATCTTGGCATATTTCACATAGTAGTTGGAATACTTATGCCCCCACAAGAATTTGTAGTAAACATGAATTGGAGGATCTTTCAAGGGCCGCTTCCATCCCATTCTTGTAAAAGTGTTGTTAGAACACATGACATCCAATAGGTATGGGGACATGTAAAAATCAAATTCCTGCCCCAAGACTATGTCCCTTGCATTTTTAATATTTTGTTTGATGTTTGTTGAAAGGATGGCACCCCAATGGAAGGAAGTGCCCATTGTACTTACTTGTTTCAAGATAGGCACCAAGGATTCCCTAAATTTTGTTGCATGTCTTTTGTTTTAGAACCTAGCCAACAACATGGTTTCCATTCTATAGGGAGGCCTTAAGGACTAAAATGAGTATGAACCTATATCTATGGGCCTAAATATTTTGCTTCTTTACCACCATTCCTTTAATAAGGAATGACAATCTAGGTCCAATGAACTGATCCATTCCTCAATCAAACACACCATAGGTGTATGGAACTTATAATAATTTTCAAGAGTGAAAGGTTGGAAAGAAGTAATAGCCTTCTCTTTGGGCTCCTTGATCAACCTATTGTCCACATCAACTATGGGGAAGAGCCAAGAAATGATCTATGAGAAAGGGAAAAGGGAAGGACTAGTTGATACTTTGTGTTGCAATGCTAACTTCTTAATATTATGATATAACCCTAGGTCCTCGAAGTCCTTAGGTGGGATTTTTGGGAATTTCTCATGCTTAAACATTTGATATGTTTCTCCCTAGTGGAGGGAAGGCTTAGCATTTGTAATTAATGTCGGTATCCACAAAGTTAGTTTGAGCCATTGTTTCTTCTTCTTCCTCATATAAAGACAATAAATTAACCATATTGTCTTTCTACTTGGTCCTTCTGTAATCCATATGTTCTCCTTGTGATTCATCATCATCAAATTTGAATGTGACCATAGTGATAGTACATTAGCAAACCACATAATTGAGAAATTAAATGGAGTGGATAGGTAGTCTAGGTGGTAATTGGTCATGCAGGTTGACACTGCGATCTTTAAATAGGGTATTTGAATGGAATGGTGTCAGGGATCCCACTATGGGTTGGTCTCAATAAAGGAACGCAGACAAGAAGGGGGAAGAAAAGACGACGACTTGGATAGGGAAAATGGGAAATTCATAGGTTTTTCCATGTGAGAAGATGAATCAAAAGGGGGGTTTGGGGACAAGGTTGGTCATGGAAACTTAATCATGGATTTATGTATGATGTAATCCTAGAGTTTGGTATTAGATGGGATAAATGGTTCCATTGAAGGGAGGAGGGTCCAACAATTAGCTTTTAAATCAACGGGGGGGAGGAAGGGGACTAAAAGGAACATTCTCCTACCTCAATGCAAGGATAGAATCTCAAATTTTAAACTGAAATTCATCTTACTTAACCCAAATGCAAAATTGATAGGTGGAGATGGGACGTACTTATTTTTGGGTGGTTGGATTGAGGGGGAGAGGTGGTTCTATTTACTTGATTTGCTTGGTTGTTGCACTCGGGTGCCTTGGGCATTATTGAAAAGTGTAAGAAAAATCTAGTTAGGCAAACAAAGAATTTTTTTAATCTACAAATTCCAAATATTAATACAATTCAACATTATCTTTTGGAAATCCAGTTGGGGCTTAGAGTCCTAATCCTCCAATGTATTGGAGGATGAACCTTCTAATTCATCGAAGCGTGAAAGGATTCTGTAGTTGGAAAAACATCATCAGTGAGATAAGCACTAAGTTTGGGAAATAGGTGCCTAAGACGTTGAAATGTTGTCAACTCAAACCTTTAGCAGAGTGAAAAAATGAAGCTGGGTGGAGGCATATCATCAACTTAGTTGACTATTATGTCAAAAAATCGACAACTTAAGGCTCCAGGTGGACGATATGTTGGAAGGTTTAGGATCTAATTGGTCGTCGTTTTGGTAGGATAAAGCCTTAGAGAGTTGATAATTTGCTGGGCTAATTAAGGCTCTAACTCACCGCAATTTCACTAAGTTAATCTCCTAGCTAGCCAACATTTCGACAAGCTAGGTATCTAACTTGTCAATGTTTCAGCGAGCTAAGGCTCTAACTCCCTGCAATTTTGTTGAGTTAATCCACTAATTCATCAAAACATCGCTGAGTTAAAACACTAAATTTATAACTCGCTAGCGTTTCAATGAGCTAAATTTATAACTCGCTAGTGTTTTAGAGATCTGAGGAACTAACTCACTAATGTTCCAAGAATTTAAGGGTCTAATTCTCCAACATTTTGTTGAAGATAGAGCTTTTGTCAAAAGTGCTTTTCTGCAAAAAACTGAGTGTTTTTCCCCTTTCAAGGTCTCTCTATGGGGGGTTATGAGGTGAAATCAATTGAAGGTTTTCATCAGTTCAAGGGAAAATCAAGTTTGGGATATCAGGGTTATCTTGCTCATGTAGGTCCCTAGTATGATGAAAATAAAATCAAAAGAAAAATAAAAAGCATCAAACATGGCATTTGACAAAGCATACATCATTGAGAATGTGACTAGGTTGAAACTACAGAGGCATTACCAAGTAAAGAGGTCATTGGAGAAATGAAATATAACTCAAAAAATTTCAACTGTGTCCCCAAGTTACATAACTTAGGGAATTGTTGAGGGATCAACATAAATTTCCCTAGAGCATTACCAAACATCTGTAATGAGTCCATCATTCTAGCAATTAAGTAGAAGGTGTAATAATCTTACCCAAATTAGGACTATTGAAGGCACATAGATTTCAGGATCAAAATCTGAGGACCATTTGTTGAGGTACATTCCCCTTAAATTCATGAAGTTAGGCCCATTTCTAAAAATGAGGTCTTTGTCCTCCTCTGGCTCAAAGAGGAAAGCATAGAAACCTCAAACACAAAATAAGTAAGAGATTTTTATGTCATGTCCCTATTTTGACATCACCATGGAGTTTCTTGTACCCTCCCTAGTGTTCCTTGATCACCCTCCTAAGCAATTTGTTCCATGGGTCATTAAATAATTAATTTTGGAACAAGGCATATAGTAGTTAGTTAATTAATAATTTTAATGCCTAAAGTACTTTGTAATTATGTTTATTTTCATAAATAATTAATTTTGGTATGAGTTGTGATGCTCATGTGGCTAGGAGGGCGCATAAGGAAAAGGTTGACCTCACTTATTTGAGGAAAACAAATAGAAACAAGAAGAAAGCAACCAAAAGCAAGGTGACAGCAAAAAAAGAAGGAAACTGGAAAAAGAAGGAAAGTGCACAAAGTAGCCAGTCTTGAAAAGCAAGAAACATCCAGAAAGAAAGAAGGCGCAGTTTCTAAAAGCAAGTGAAAGCAATAAAGCAAGGAAAGTTGGAAAAATGAGAAGGTTGCACAAAGCAAGATGTTGATAATTCTCATTAAGGAAGGTGCACTGTTGTATTCAAGCAGAGAGTATAAGCACACACAGAGATATAATCAAGACAAGGGATGAGCGGAATGCATTCAGCTATCTTATTCATCTTTGATAGGTATATTTATACATCTTACATGTGGTTGGAGTGGTTGCACCCGCTCCAACTGCTTCTTTAACTATAAGTGACTAATGACAATTAAGAATCCGGAAGGTTCCCCTCCAACATCTCCCCCACCTCAAAATCTTTCTTTGTCCCGAAGAAACATGAACAACCACAAACTGCAATTCCTTTAGTATCTGTCAGCAGTCGGGTAGTGGCCAACCGAGCCGCTTGCCCCTTTCACCTTCCTGCCGGATTCATCCGCTACGGTCTAGGAGCTTCTGAGCTTCCACGCTCTGCCATTGCACCAACTCACCAACTGCCGGAAAAACGTCTGAAATGACGTTGAATAGATGTTTATGTGTGTCAGCACTGGGGGGCTCGATCAATTTAAGTGTTCTTTTGTCATTATTAACGTGAATCGCTTTCTCTGTGTGGTACTGTCTTCTGCTTGAGTACATGGTTTTCGTAGACTCAGCTGTCGTGAGGCTTCCTGCAAGTTTTGAATGTGTCGTTGCTGCTTGTGGTGTCATTACCAACTGATATTGGTCGACTTGACTCGACTTGACATGACTTACTTGACTCGACATGATTTATTAAGTCGGCTAGAGACTGTTAACAATAAAATTAACACCCTTAATCAAGTGACAAAAGAAGCACATTTTTACCATGCACCTGTAGCAGAAAGACATGACACAAGTTCATGCAGAGATGAATCCTCTCTAAGAAATGCATTAAGTGTGCTTAAAATAATTTTAAATGGTGCAAAAAGCCTAAAAACTATGAAAAGTGGGTTTTCAAGCTAAAATAATCTAAAATGGATTATCCCACACTCAAAAGAGAAACCTAAGGCACATTTCTGAATGCTATATAAGAAAGGCTTTGGGGCATGGTAAAGACACACAAAGGAAGAGCAAAGGAATGCTGGAAAGATTCTGAAGGAGAAGAAAGAGCTCAAATTCTTCAAAAGCAAGGGTGAAGGAAGGGAAGCTCATGTCAATGGAGGAAGGATGCATATCTAATGCCATGGTAAGGATATATCTCTCCATTGTTCTACTATGAATAGATTCAAGTTTCTACCATCTATGAGTTTGAATTTAGCTTATCATGCATGAATTTAATTCTTAATAGTCTGTAGATCTTCATGAGTTTTGATTAATGAATCTAGATCTTTGGAAATTTGTAATAATCTTTTCATAATGCTGACGTAGAGACTCACCAGCTCTTAGAAAAATAGTTAAATTAGTGTAGACATGTCCCTGCACTAAACACTGTTATCAAAGACAGACTGAATTACAAAATTATAAAAGCTCAACTCTTAACCATATTTAACATCAACTTTTAAAAAACTCAGCCACTTTACAATATCAACCATACTTCGACCAATATATATAATATGTCGACCAAAAAGTAATACTCACCATATGATTGACCATAATTTACAAACCGACTAAAATTTACAAGTCGAGCTTTGACTATATGATAGTGACCCGACTACGTTTTTACCTACCCAACCACTTGTGCTTCGACTTTCACCCGCATAATGACTCGACTTTATTTTTACATTGATGATATGCGCGCAATCCATATCTACCACAAAATAACAACTTATAACTTCATCAACCCAAAAAGTGTCGACCAAAAATTCTAAATATTTCAACCAAATTAGAAGTCGAGCCACCACAACTCATTATTATATACCTGTAACTAGCAAGGATCGACGCCTTCAAAGCTCCATCGCCTTGTTTATTTAACGTGTTCATGACTACTTTTTAATTGATGACCCGTCGGTTGGGTCGGTGGTTGACCAATGATAGGTGTAACCAACAGTCGGTTAGTCGACCGATGAGCGCATGGTGGCATTCGGTGGCATTGACAGTTGGTTGTTGTTCCAACTCCACCATTAGACGACTGATTGCACCAATTTCCATGTTATGGAATATATCAATGAGTGACGTGATATCGACTGCTTTTTATACGCAGTAAACTTCGACCATTACCGCTTTACTTGTGGATAGATGTAGGATTCAACGCTGCGGTGCTTCTGTTCTAGCTTCAACATGTCGACTTGATTCAATAAAGAATTAATATGAAATTATGCTTCCTTAGTTGATGAAAGCCAACGAACACCAGACAAACTCAGCGTTGATATTCACAACATGCCGACATGAGATCAACAGCTTCTTGGGCGATTATCAATTGCTTAACGTCGATTCGGCGCATGTCCAAGAGACAGCCCTAACACTGAGATTTCTCAAGTCGAGCATTTAATGGTTGACTGCTTTTCTATACATTCAAATTATAGACTGTCGAAAACGTTTTTCCAGACTAAACTTATCAAACATCGTAACTTTAGATAGAAACATCAAATATACCTTTCTCTTTGTTAGTGAGCGAGCACATACGATAGCAAAAAACAATGCATTTCTCTAGTCAACTGCGGCACTTCCTCATCTTCGGATAGAACTCGTGAGAAGAACTGGTCGATGGGTTGTATTAATACTCCAGGTCGATGGAGTGAATTCTTTGAGATACTAGAATTACAAAAACATCAAGAATTGCAGGTTTCTTTTCTTCCAGGTTCGAACCGCTTCCGACTAGCTAATGAACTCTAGAAGATGGCTCTCTCGGTTCAAATCGACAGTCTTCTCATGAGATCGAGAGCTTCTTGGTCGACTATCACGGCCAACGTCTTCAAGCTTGGTAAAAATGTCAATGCAGATGTGATAGTCGATGTAGTGCAGGGAAGTTGGTCACTCCAATTGATCACTGATAGGATCATTATCTTCAATCAAATACATTTCTTTCTTGCAGGTTCTTTGATTTTCTTTGATTTTCTGATCGTCGATCTCAAGCAACGGGAAATCCTCCGGCAAACACTTCCGATAGACAGCAACCTTCAACGGACAATTCACTGCAATAGTCGGTGACCTCATTTAATTGAATTCGGTCGACAGAGCAATCGCACGCGCTTTTTTAGGCAGCGACACCACATACGAGTAATATTTGTATTTTCTTGCAGGGTTCTTTTTCCTCACGATCTCCTTCAGGTTCGAACCGGCTCCCTCTACGGCTGCTGTCACCCAGACCAGAAGAAAACGGCAACGGCGCCAAATGTTGTATTCAAGCAGAGAGTATAAGCACACGCAGAAATATAATCAAGACAAAGGATGAGCGGAATGCATTCAGCTATCTTATTCATCTTTGATAGGTATATTTATACATCTTACATGTGGTTGGAGTGGTTGCACCCGCTCCAACTGCTTCTTTAACTATAAGTAACTAATGACAATTAAGGATCCCGAAGGATCCCCTCCAACATGCACTCATGGGCTACAGTCCACTCACACTTACTCTTATCTTGATCATGAAGCCAGCCAGTCTATAAAAGAAGGCCAGTGTGCTCCTCTCACATCTTTTGGCTAGTTTGTATTTTGTCTAAGGGAGCTTTGCTTCTCAAGTTGAGTGTTGTGCCTCAGCCAAGCTTGGGTGATGTGCCCCAAGGATAAAATTGATCCAATCGTATGTTCTACTACAGCCATTGAAGTATGATGTGTAGGTAGTGAATTCCATTCAAGCTTATTCGA
This sequence comes from Larix kaempferi, assembly GCA_027924585.1. Classification (NCBI taxonomy): domain Eukaryota; kingdom Viridiplantae; phylum Streptophyta; class Pinopsida; order Pinales; family Pinaceae; genus Larix; species Larix kaempferi. The sequence continues at coordinate 13,503,112 of BSBM01000486.1, forward strand.
GAGTTAGAAGAAGAAATATCAAGCATCCCATTCGAAATCTCTACTCATTCCCTTCATTCAGTGGGAACAATGTTGAAAGGCCGGAATGGATTCTAGTTTCGGAATTTATGAGCATTTATGGGTTGTGAGATCTATTCCATTGTGCCAGTAGGGTCATTTCTAGTAAGAAACTCCTTTTGTCTTGCTGAAAAAGGTGTTCGGATGACCAAGATACAACCATTCTCACTAGAGCCAAGGTTTCAGTGTTGAGGAGCGAAATTAGAGAAGTTGCAGTTGATGAATGCACCCCCTATGAGCAGTCACTGAGATATGGTGTGCCTCCCATGAGAATACATCATATTGCAGATCCAATGAAGAACTCTTCTCTTCTTCACTTCTTACAGTCTTCTACACTCCATATTGCAAGAAATTCATGTATTTGAGACTCCCTGCGAAGTCTGAGAGTAAAATCCATTTAATTTCTGCTCAGAATATTTAATTTTAGTTTTCTGTTGTTATTGAGTTCATGTATGAGACATAATGTACTTCAGAAGTGAAATTCAAAATCCTTAGAGGCTGTTTGAATCAAATATTTCAAGACTAGCACTTTAAGCTCCTTTTCTTGACTAGTTTTACAGTTTTGCAATTAAAAGATATCTATGAACCAATTTTATGTTCTAATGGTCATTAATGAATCTTGAGACCCTTCTGAAGCCTCTCCAACCATTTTCCTGTGAATTCGCAGGCCTCTCAGCCTGTTTGGGAGAGCCTGTAAAATAACTAGTTGAGCAGTCCAAACTAGCGCCCTTCCTTCTTTTGCCTCCAAGCTCAACCAAAACCTCCCAAACTCTCAGAGACTTGTCCATTTTTTTATTAGAGGGTTAAGGTCTGATATCCATCATTCGATTACCTTTAGGTGTAATAAAATGGGTCTAGTATGCATATACTGGTGTGCCCAGGAATCCTCGGAGTAGACCTCAGCGACAACTATTGTTGAAACATAAATGGCCCCAGTACTTTGTGCATAGGAATCGGAAGTTGGCTCTGAATCTGATGTTTTTTCTGCTGCGCATTCCCCAACACATTTTCAAATCCATCAAAGTTCATATCTCCAGTTCTGGGTGGGATTAATAATGACTAATACTAGTTCTTTCTTAACTAGTTTTGATAACTAGTTTTGGTCTGTATTCTTTATGTTTTAAATTTTGAAATTGAGGTAATATCCGTTGTAATCAAATCAGGGATATTACATTTTCCTTTGATCGTCACCAACCAATTTTTTCATCTAGATATCCATAGATTTTGGGAATGGTTGAGGGCTTGTGAATTCATTGATGAGACCCCTTTCAGCAAAAGCAAGGGCATTGTGACAAGGGAAAACAATAGGGATTTTTCAAGATTTTTGACTAAACAAGAGAATTGGGGCTTTACAAAAGACTTTCCAAATGAAGTGATAAGGGAATGGAAAGTGGTTGCTTTCTCAATCGAAGGGGTAACACCCCCTTATAGATCCATATCTAGGCAAGCAACAATGGTGTGCATTAGAGAAAAAGGGTTTGAAGGGAAGCAAACGAAGGCAGTTGTGCATGCATATGTTTTCCTTTAAATTCTTGTATTGGTCAAAGATGCACATCATTGATATATTTGACAACACAACATGTTATAAGGAATCTTTTAAAAAAATGTTATAAATATTTATGTTGAAAGAGTTATGTTAAGGGGCACCATCTCTACATTTTTTTTGTCACTTGTTGTGCATGCATATGTTTGTCCTTTAAATTCTTGTATTAATCAAAGATGCACATCATTGATATATTTGACAAAACAACATGTTATAAGGAATCTTTAAAAAAAATGTTATTATTAAATATTTACGTTGAAAGAGATATGTTAAGGGGGCACCATCTCTACATATTTTTGTCACTTCTCAATAATCCGTCGGAAATTATTATTATGGTTATTCAACACGGCCACTTCATTCTTGTTGTTTCTCATTATTTTGTGCTTTTTTGCAGTATTGTCCACTATATTGAGTCTATTACATTGTTGTTTTTCACCTCAACTGTATAATTTTATAATTTATGATCCTTTCCCTTCTCTCTTTGTGAATTGGATGTCAAATTCTTCTTCTCATTCTTTAGATTATTTGAAATCAAATCTCCATAGCTCTGAGCAAAAAAAACAACAATAACTCTAACACGTAGCAATTTTAACAACATTTAACATTTCTAAAGACGCAAACATCTTTCCCTATTCATTTTTCAGCGAATCTTCCCCTATTCATTATTTTATATAATAATTTTAAATTTTAAATTTTAAATATTTATTAAACACAACTAATTTTGAATATATAAAGATATATGAATGTCGAAATGAATCATCTTAAAAAATATATATAATTGAAATTAGTATTGAGAATGATAAATTACACTGGTGAATGCATACCAACTATAACAACATTCCACCTAAAACAACAGTAACTTATTATAAAGCTAGTGATATTTCAAGACACTAGTGGAATGATGCCACCGTCCAACCTAAAACATTACATCTCCATCATCCACTTTGATTGTCAAACTAAATGGACTTATACTCAAGCACACATATTAAAAAAATAAAAATAAAAAAATTGCATGTCACCTTCTTAAGTTGGGACGTTGTACTCTTCACGTGAAGGAAATCATCATGTTGCAACACTCACTCTAAATTCATTCTTATCATCATATATTTTTGAATGTTGAGTCACCTTTACGTTAATTAGCCAAAGCATTTAATTATTACATTAGTCAATATAAAAATCAAATCAAACTATGAAATTTTGGTTTAAGTTGCCAATTAACTAACCTGTTTTATGAATTGTGGTCAAACTTAAACTTAATAGTTGCACAAATCACCTTCCAAATCCAAAGACTTGGTGCATATTAAAAGTTGAATTGTGAGCATAGATACTCGACTTTAAATGGTATTGTGAATTAAGTTTTTTCTATTATATCATGTGAAATCATAAAATTTCACAAAATATATTATATATGAGAGGATCAACACATCTAATTAAATAAGTAATCAAATTTGATAAATCTAAATATGATTTTACTAACTTGATTTCAAAAAATAAGATAAACATGATCTTTCATCAATATACATGACACTGACATTGATTTCTAGACATTATTTTATTTGAATATTTGACATTTGTTATTATGATTAAATATGTAATATTGAGAATTGTCTATCAATCAATCAAATTCATTCAAGTAATATGTAATATCGAGAATGGTCTATTAATCAATCACATTCGTTCAAGCACTTAGAAATGAAATTATGGACTAACATACATTTTGGGGAAACTTAGATAAATATACATATATTTATTTAGGCTTTTTTTATAAACTTTCATATTGTAATCTTTACAAGGTTGGATTTACACAATGGTTTTGTGAAATAACTAGAGTCATGATGTTTGCATTGGGATTTTTTTTTCATTTCATTTTCAAACGTAAATTTTATGAATAAACTTAAAATATAATTATGGGATTTTTTTTTATCTTTTGTGATGTCCAATATTTTCATGAAACATTTTGAAGTTTTACTTTATAAAAGTTTTCACTTCAAAGCTTAAGTTTTGATTTTAGTTTTATAATAACACTTTCATCGTTTAGTTCAATGGCCACTCTTCCCTTGATTCATTTTTCATTATTCATTCATATTCATATATATATATAACTTAATAAAAAAATATTTAAATATGTTTCTACCATGAAAACTTACTCTTAATTAACTTAAGGGTTTAGCCACTCCTAACATAAATGAGACGTTAAATGCATCATTTTAACTATTTATATAATAGAATTTAAGAATTCCAATAAATGTGTGTGGAGTAACCACTTGTTTGGTTGCAGCATTCATGGTCTCTATGACCATATTGTACAACAAATTAAAGAAGAAAAATACTAGTAGAACCTTTTGATACACGTGAGGATCTCTATAGTTTTCTTGGTGATGATGAAAGTGGTATTATACTTTTCATAATCACCTTTTGACCTTGTTTTCAAGAGTAATGATACCGATCTAAGCAAAAATCAGAAATAGAAATAGTGGTCATTATGAATTTGTATTCATCCTTCACACTTTTGAAATTATTTTTATTTTTATTTATTAATCATGGAATATTTAAAAAAAAACTTTTGGAATAATCTATAAAGTAGTATAAAGATTTTATTGTTAAATAATAATAATAATAATTTATTTTTAAGGTTACAGCGAGTCAAACATTAATTTGGTGTATGAGATCTTTTTGATTGTGAGATAAGGGTCTCCCTTTGTGCATCCATTTAACTATTAAATTCTACAAAAGTGTACATACCCTACTCACCCCCAAATTTGAACCTATAACCTCCTAGGAGGAAACACATGTTCTTAATTGTTAAGCCCTTTAGGAATTTGGGTTTTATAGTAAGGAATATTTGTGTATATTATAGTTTTTATTAGACTATTTTGACTATCCATTTTTATTGATTGAAACCAGCCGAATTATGATCAAGCAACCATAAACAATTTTACCTCATATTGTAGAAAAAAAATGCGGTTTCAACTCTTAATTGTATTTTCAATTGCAATCCCTATCTAATGCCTTGAAGTCTACTCAAGAACTCCTTCCTTCATGATTTTTCTAGTAAGAACACATATCTAACACACCACCCTATTATAATTTAACCTCTTGCACAAAAGTTGATTTTTTACAATTGAAATAAATATTTTTTTTGTTAAAATGTTGTTTTGACGTAGTGATACATCATAGCAATACAAACAAAAATGGGCTTTGCGGGAACCAGTTAAGGTCTCAAAAAGGGAAAAAATCGTCCTTTATCTTGCCTATTTTAATTTACTTTAAATCTAAGCAAAGAAAACTGCTAGTTTATACCCTAAGGTACTAACCTAGAATCAAAACTACCTTACATAATGTTAATAAACCTGGATTTAGAAAAATATACGCCCATTGAGGGATTCATGCTTAATAGTTGTTGGTAATTGAACTTCATGATCAATGTGCTCCATTTACCATTCTCCTTGAGCTTGTTGCATAATTTCTTCATCCTTAGTTGTAGTTGGGGAAAACCAATTTGATATATTCGGGTGAGAAATCCAAGACATGGAATACCTGGTGAGACCTAGAACCAATTGGTAAAGCATGCCACTTTTAGTTTCAAGCTTCTCAATTTGTTTGTGCTAGCAAGACACAATCTCTAACAGTTATTCATACTTAGATTTCAGAACTTTAATTTGATTAGCAATTCTATTATTCAAATGAGATATGGCTACATGGTTGTCTGTGAGAGCATGTTCATTCCTCCTCAAAGCATGACCCAAGCCCAATGATCCACACAGGAAGCAACAACTAGAGTGATAGTGGCTAGCCATTCTCCCAACATTTTATTATTTGCCACAAGCTAAGCTTGACAAGATACCAAACAAAACTTGACCTAAGCCACATCCTCGAGAGAACGATCTCCTATTTTGGTAGAGTGTCCCTAAAGCACCATTACAAAAACCACAACCCTACAAAATAAATCCTATAGAGAGGGGTTGGATCCCTTGAAGCCACATTGACCTATGATCTTGGCACATTCTATAATAGAAGGGTCCAAACAGATACCTTGAATTATCTAACATGTATCTACTTGAATCATTTTATGTTATTTATGAGCCTTATTCACCATCATCTGAGGCACAAATGAGGGTACCTAAGGGCTATGGGATGTAAATAACCATCTCTTCAACATGAATGAATACTGCCACCTATCCTAAAATGTGCCCTTCATTACTCAAAAGAATTTCCCTCCTAACTATGACTAGAAACTTGAAAGTTCTATGGGATATGGGATAGAAAATCGATCCCTCTTGTGTTCGCATTATTCCAATGCCTAAAAGAATGGCTTCATTGGCTAATATGTCTGCTTGGTTGAGTGCCCTTAACACATGGAACTTCGTTAGATAATATGTGTGCTTGGTTGAGTGCCCTTAACACATGGAAGAATTCTATCGATTCAAATCTCTTCACTTCTCTTTGATTTGTTCATCAATGCACTTTTTAGTTCGTGACAAACCTCTTTCAACTTTGAGTGTACTAAGGAAATTTTGTAAATCATATTTTGGCATCTGAGTAATGTCAATTTTTTATTATGCTAATTTTTTAGAAAATTTTCAGGGAATTTTTTCGACGCTTCTTCGTATTTTGCTAATGGTATCCCATGTAAATTTGGCAATGTTGATTATAGTGTCTATTTTAATAGGAACATTAAGTGAGGCATCTAACAAAGACATCCAACCTAATGAATTGACCTTGAAACCTCATGCATTAAGCTTGAAGATTCAACCACTTGAACTAGTCCACCAAACTTTCATTGCATTTAATTTAGAAAACACGATCATTACGTAATCTCTTATATATCATTTATTTATTCCTTAACATATCATTCATCTAGTTACATTCCTTGATTATATGATCCTAACTCATAAGATAGGTCACACCATGAAGGGATCACCCATTAAATTAAATAAATGATCAACTTTTAATAGCTAAATTTAAATACGCTTCACTAAACTTAATTTCAAAAAACAAAATAAAGATCATCTTTTATCAATGCATATGTCAGTGATGGTTAGGCATTGTCACTTTTCTTTTCTTTTTTGGCTTAAATATGTAATATAAGAAAATACAAATCAATTAGCGATTCACATTCATTTGAGCAAGTAGAAATCAAATTATGAAATAACATAACATTTGGGAAGTCTTAGACACACCTACCTAATCCTTTGTTACACACATTCTTAGATTGTAATCTTTACAAGGTTGAATTCACACAATATTCACTCACACAACAATAGGCATGAATAATGTTCTTATAACGTTTTGATCCTTACCAATTTTGCAATTCATCATTGTGCCAATTATATTTTGTGCATTTGAGTACTTTTGAGCATTCTACTTCATATTCTCTAATTTAATTTAATTTTATAAATTTACATGTACACAAATAAATCACATACACATTCTAAAAACATTAATTATAGCAATACATAACCTATTAACTTCTTATTATTTTTATTATTTTATAAATTTACATGTACACAAATAAATCATATATACATTCTAGAACATTAAAATACATAAGATATTAACTTGTTAGTGTATATTTATTATTGTACTTTTTAAACACAATATTTCTTTATATTGCTTGTGCACACTTGTTAGGTTTTCATTACGCAATACTTTTACTCCTTAATTGTCCTTAAATGGCTTTTACACTTATTCATTAATTAAATTTATGTACACTTTTATTATCAAAATATCACTTTTGTCAATCCACTATTGATTATCATATCATATTTGTCATGTCGTGTTGTTTTTATTGTGACAAATTTAAATTTCTTAACTTCAACGCAACCAACCTGTCATTCAACCTTTCTCTATGATATTAAAGAACACCACATAACCAAGCTCATGATCCTAATCTTGGCCTTGTTAAAATATATTGTAATAAGACCTTAGTAAAGTATGTACTCTCAATTAAAAGTCTTTTTTTCATTGAAATAATTGTATGAACACCCAACAACATCTATTTTGATTTCAAAAATTACACAATTTTCAAAATTTATGAAAGTATTAATTTGGTTAAGTAATTATCATGGGTATTTATTGCATTAAATTTATTTAAAACTTAAGTTGATTCACAAAACTTGCAAGCTCGACAGGTTCACCTTCGACAAGTCTCGATTCAACTTCAACAAACTCGAAGAGAGCTTTGAAAAAATGACAGTCGAGATCCACAAAATGATATCTTTCATCCATGGTTGCAATTATTGAACAACACACGTTGAAATTCATATGGAACGACACATGTTCAAAGTCATATGGAAACTTTCACGTGGCGGTTGATAATTGTCGAAGTTGAATCGAGACTTGTCGAAGGTGAACCTGTCGAGTTTGCAAGTTGTCGGAGCCAGAAACGATCGTGAAGACTGTCCTTACTATCGGCAATAGAGATAGGTCGTGTCGAAGATCGATGGTGGCAAATCCATATCGTGGTGCAAAAATTATTGAACAAAACTTGTATATATCTATGCTTTAATTGATAAATGTAGTTGTTATGACTTGTTTGGACTGGAATTCACTTCTGTCCTCTTGCATATCGTGTTGGCCTTCTCACTACAAGTCTACATTGATGAATCTTAAGTTGACGACTATGTTGTCGACCAAGAGAAAATTGAGTCTGGTCATCACTTCAAAAGTTTGTGAGTCAACAATCGACTAGAAAAGATCAGCCGATAGGGTGCAGTTGACTAGCACCTATCTTGACCAGGAAAGATCAATCAAAACCTTGCAGCGACAATGCAAGGAAAGAATTGGGTCGTGGGAAGTTGGTCGGTTGGCGGTGCAATGGTCCACTAACTCTTTGCAGTTGATGACGACATGGGGGAAGTCGACCGGTGCAGTTGGTGGTCAATGATACTTAGTTGAATGTTAACGGCCGATGCAAGTGGTTGTCATATGGTTGAACCTCTCATTGTCGGTGCAATTATGGTCGATGCCCCTCTGATATTGAATGGTCGACTATCGCCCAATAGTTGATGAAGTCATCGACGGTGGAAACCAGTGGCAGCAGTTAATGTGAAGAGAGTTGAGAAGTTGTCATCCTAAAGCTCGTTCATTGACTTTACTTGGCTATCGCCGAATGCAGCCGACTTGGTCGGGGTGGTCGATTCCCTTTGAATGCTATCAGGAGAAAGAATACCTACAAGAAATCAATATATGTTGTTCCAAACAACAGGTCGTTGTGGCGCTATTGAATATTTTACCTCCCTTAGTTGCCTGTACGTATAGAAGAAAAAGCAGTTGTGTATCGACTACAGTTAATACTTGTTAAGGTTATACAAATGGAGTAGATGTTAATATGCTTTACAAATGGAGTCATAATAATAATATAATCCTCTAATGTAGTCATAATAATCTAATCCTCTTACAAATGGAGCCATAATAATAATCTAATCCTCTAATGTAGGCATAATAATCTAAGTCGAAGTTAAATCGAGACTTGTCAAAGGTGAACCTGTCGAGTTTGCAAGTTGTTGGAGCCAGAAACAATCGTGAAGACTGTCCTTACGATCAGGAACTGACATAGATCTTTTCCAAGATCGATAGTGTCAAATCCATATTAGAGAAGTATATACCTGCTTTACATTTGATAATAGGAAAACTAATGTTAGAGTAGTAAAAAATAAGCGACCAAATAAGCCAGCACTAAGCGACCAATGGATCCCCTTTTTAAGTGTTGGTGAAAATTCTTGGTCGACGTATGTTTAAAAGTATCTTTTAGAGTCTACATATGTCGAACTTACGACTCTCACGCATGCCCATGGATTGTTCAATCAATGTTTGTGCAAACACATGCGTTTTCAAAAAGTATGGTCGATATTATATTTGTTTTAGATCGACATATTTTATTGTTTTGGTCGGTTGTAAATGGTCGATGTTAAAATATGGTCGGAATTTCCCTTTTGGTTGAGGTAGACATCTTATTAAAGTTGTCTTGTATTTTGGTCGATATGCAAAAAGATGATATGCTTCTCCCAACAACATTTGTCGCATGCTCCAAGCCACGTATGTTCTTCAGCTTCACACACCCGTCTGCCCACAACTCCTCCAAAGATGTCAATGGATCCATACTTGGCTAATGAACATGGATGATTGAATCTCTGAGTCTCCACCATCATTTGTATGCACGTGGTTGATGGTCCGACAGCTGCAGAATGGTTAATCAATGACCGACTGGTCAGAGTTACTATCGACAATATTGGGTTGTGGGCGGTTGGTCGGCTAGTGTCAACCTAACCTAGTCAATCTAATCTAGTTTTTACCAGTCGTTCCAAAAAACTTCAACACTTAATGATGTTAGCTATTTCATTGTTTACTTAAATTATCCAATATTTTATAAGAAGATTACCCATAAGACGGAGAAAACCAAATCCAATAATATTAATTTAAGTTTCACGAGTTATAGTAGAATCGTTGAGGCCAAGCACCTCTGAAAATTCCCATGACTCAAACATAAACAAGTAATAGAATAAACCTAGAAAATTCCTAGTATTGTTGTGTTCTAACCATCCACACAATTATGCTCTATTGGATTGTTCAACTACACCTAAATTCTACACTACTAAATCTTGAAGCATCTGCACCCTTGGCCTCTTTCCAAGTGACAAATGCCACCTTAACTTTGTCTTAGATTCAAACTTGGTTATCCAAACTTCATTCCCTGATCTCAAAATGATAAAGGCTTGATGAATACTCAATCAATAGTTGGGTTCACATATATTGATCGAACAAGATGACCACACGTATCTCATGTGGCTCATAAGGTCAACCCAAGTTTTTGCATGACTCATCAATGTAACCATCTTCCACCAAGCCAATATGACCAACTTCATTAAATGTCGCAAGGTGAATCAATTAACAAATTCCTCCCACACATGGAACCTTATTTTGTACCAACTCATTCATATGGGACCACCATTGATGCTAATGTGTCCACACTACACCACTAAATTTGACATATAAATCCATCCAAGATCACTCCCTTGAATGTTTTTGTCCAATTCATGTATCACCCTTTGGCTCATCTAACTCAAATGATTGTTCCTAAGCCTCCATCCATAAAATGGACTCACCTTAGTCACCATGCATCCATATTCAATTTACTTAATTACTCAACTTTAGTAGATCACCAACTCAAACTTCATCCCAAATTCTATAATTTTTGCTGTCACAACCATGCCCACATGTTTGTGGTTGTTGTAGCTGACAAGTGTTTATAGAGTCATATCTATCGATGCCATTTTATAATAATTTCTCCACCAAAATCATCTTATAAAACAACCTACCTTAGATTATCCTATTCCTATGAGACAAATTCAATCTCCATTCAAGAAAACCCAAAGTTTTTGCAAGTATTACACAAATGTAGCACCCAATTACTTTGGGATTACCTCATGAATGGAAAATTTAGAATGGGATGGGATGAGCCAACAATGACCCCTACACTTTGTGATTGTATATGTTCCATATATAATTGGGCATAATTTCTTGTGGAAACCCTTCTTCCATTCTTTACAAATGTGCAAAATACATAGTTGTCACCAAGGTATTTTTTAAGGATTATAAAAGTATACGTAAGTATAGTATTCTAGGCGATTATTTTGGATTGAAAAAAACATAAATATAGATTGGTAGGCGAATATTAAATATGAAACATACAATTTACTACTAAAACTTGTAAATATAGGCGATATTAGAGACTAAAAATGACCAAATGGTGAATTTATTTTTTGAAAAAAGGCCCAAAAAATAGCCAAATGGCGAAATTTCGCCCTTGAAAATTTCCCTGGTTGTCACTCACTTAGTAGTTGTTCATGACATGATATTTATTATGTAACTATTTATACTTGGTGGTTGTTTGCTCAAGTATGCTAAGTACGTGGTGCTAAATGTTCTAAATTCAATTTATGAACTTTGTTTCTTTTTGCAAATATTTTTAAATAGAAGAAAATTGCATATAATGATTGACATTGGATACAAAACATCATTTGGCACTGTAGAGATGTGCTTAGACTTGTTGTAGTTGCATGAATGAAAATATATTTTCATCCCATATATATAGAGTTGTATGATGATATATACATACAAAATGTGATATCTTGACTAACTCCCAATGTTTGATTAATGTACTCAATTTTTTTTTATTTATATGATGATATATTGATATAAAATATGATAGCTTGATTAACTACCATTGTTTGATTAATATTTTTACATGGAGAAAAATCATTTTTGATCTTATTTGTTCAAATAAAAAACTGCACCAATGGTGCTTACATCATTTTCCAATGAACTTCACCGGTCGATGGTCGACCGGACTTCACTGGTCGACGGGATGGCTAATCGAAGGCAATACTCATGCCATGGTAGTCAACGACCAATCCTTAGTACTCAGGACTTCGGCCGAATAGTTGATGGTCATTTTGATCGACATCTTTTCATTTTGATGATGATTCCCATGCCGTCTAGAGTTTGACATAACTCCAAAAATTGTCTCCCAATGTGGGAAATCGCAAAGCTCTTTCATTCCACGACAATCTGCCAGATCAATAGCTTATTCTTCCAAGTATTTCCAGTGTTATTGCAAAGTATTTCTTGTTATAATTTTCCTGTTCCTTTACGTCGACATTCCTTTTGCACTTTCTGAACTCGACAAGTTTGACTTCTTTACGGACGTTAATAAAAAATGGAATTTGTTTCCTGGCGTCCAGGTTTTGTAAATTTTATAATAATTTGTACTGCATGCGCGTTCAATACAGAAGACTGTTGAAAATTTGAAATCTCTAAGCTTGCTACGGGCACAGCAGGATTCAATCTCGGGGATGTTGGCATCGCAGGAAGGAAAGAATTTACTGATCTCCTCCGACCTCCTCTGACCTCAGACCTTCTCCGACCTTGTATCATTTGGTAATCAGAGCTATGAGGATTTGATCATCCGGTCGAAGCCGAGAGTTCAAGCCGAGAGGTCAGTTGATCTGCTTCACATTGTCCATATGCCAGGAATTTACAGAATCACATCGTGGTAATGAAGCATTTTCGGGAATTGTGTCGTGAGGTGATGAAGATAATGTCTCAAGATATTTGGTGTTCTCAATATACTGTACAACCTGTCTCACTTATGTCCCTGAATACAATAAATTTAGAACTACATCGGATTTTTAGCTAAAGTTCATTCCAACCTGTCTCGCTTATGTCCCTGCATACAATAAATTTAGAACTACATGGTGATGAATAGAGCAGAAAATAAACTCCAAAATACTGATGAACAGAGCAGAAAATAAACTCCAAAAAATATATTCATTAAGGAATACAGCGAGCAATACAATATATATAAAACAAAGACGGTTGCCCACCAGTCGGTTACTAACCGTAACCAATTTATTAAACTAATTTAAACACCGAAAGATTTAGTTAACATTCCCCCCTTAATCCGAAGGGTCATTTGACATGCCTAGTAACATTCTGAATTTTTCAAACTTTTCACGTCCTAATGCTTTAGTAAATATATCAGCAATTTGCTCTGAAGTAGGACAATGAGTCAAATGAATAGTTTTAGTCTCAACATGATGTCGAATCAAATAATATTTGGTATTGATATGTTTGGTTCGATCATGAAATTTAGGATTCTTGGCCAATTGTATCGCAGAAGTATTATCAACAAAGGGAGGCGTTGAAGTCTTCTACTTCTCCTGCAAATCTTCAAGAATTTTCCAAAGCCAAATGATTTATTTTGTGGCTTAAGCTGTTGCAACGTATTCGGCTTCAGTTGTAGAATCAGCAGGAACCGATTTCTTTCGTGATCTCCAAGTGACGGCTGTTGATCCAAGATTCATCAAATAACCTGAAGTAGACACCCCATGCTCTTTATCTCCATCAAAATCTAAATCTGAATAACCAGTAAGATGGAAGTCTGAAACTTTAGAGTATTTGACGCCAAACGACCGAGTACCTTTTAAATATTTTAGCACTCGTTTTGATGCGATCCAATGACCTTCACAAGGTTGATGCATAAACCTGGAAAGTATTCCTACAGCAAAAGATATGTCAGGATGAGTAGTAGTAAGATAAATCAAGCTTCCAACAAGTTGCCTGTACTTTGTTGGATCTTCAAATGCATTGCCTTCTTGTGAACTAAGCTTTTGATTATGCTCCATTGGAGTAGAAACAAAATTACAATCTAACATCCCGAATTTACTCAACAGATCTCCAATATACTTCTTCTGAGAAATAAAGATATATTTTGGTTTTTGATCTACTTCAATTCCTAAATAATAATGAAGTAATCCCAAATCCGTCATGTCAAAAACCTTTTGCAGCTCCTTTTTAATAAAGACTATATAGTCATCACTATTCCCTGTGATAAGCAAATCATCAACATAGACAACTAGATATACAATTGATTGCCCAAATTTCTTAACAAATAAAGTTGCATCATCTAGATTGAAATGCTTATAATTCAATTTGAGAATATGTTCAGTTAAATTCTCATACCATGCTCGAGGTGCTTGTTTCAAACCATATAAAGATTTCACCAATTTAAATACCTTTTGTTCTTTTCCTTTAACAGAAAAACCTTCCGGCTGAAACATATAGACATCTTCTTTTAGATATCCATTTAAAAAGGCATTTTTTACATCCATATGATGTATTTTCCATCCATTTTGAGCTGCAAGAGAAAACAAAGTTCTAATAGTGCCCCATTTTGCAGTAGGAGGAAATGTTTCTGTGTAATCAATACCTTCTTTTTTAGCATACCCCTTTGCTACAGGTCTTTCCTTGTACTTGTCAAGTGAGCCATCAGCCTTATATTTAGTTTTATAAATCCACTTAGAGCCAATTGGTTTAATGCCAATAGGAGGGTCCACCAACCTCCAAGCTCCATTTTTAATAAGAGCATCATATTCTTTCTGCATTGCATCTTTCCATTCATTACAACTAGCAGCTTCTTCAAAAGAAGCAGGCTCATTAACAGCAATAGAAAAATTTAAATTAAATTCATCAAACCTTTTTGGAATTGTCTTTGTTCGTGTTGATCTACGAACTGATTGCTGCGATGATGGATGAATATCTTCTTCAATTTCTGATGGTTGAATTGATGATGGCTGAATATCTTCTTCAATTTTTGATTCTGCATTATTGTCAATTATTTTTTCTTCTACAAAATCATTAGTATCAACTAATTTGTCTTCGTTCTCAGGTGTTGAAACATAAGGAAAATTAATTGAAGGGAAATCCACAGACTGATCAAGAATCTGAATCCCCCCTTCAGGATGTGGAAGGTCATTAACCCATTCATAATAAAATTTCTTGGAAGAGAATTTATCCAAATGACTTAGTTATCGATCAACAGTAGAAGCATCTTTGTCAAATTCAAGAAAAACTACATCTCTTGAAACAATAAATTTCTTGTTCACCTCATCATAGAACCTATAAGCTCTGGAAGTATTAGAATATCCCAAAAAAATACATTTGCGGCTCCTGGCACCCAATTTGTTACGTTGTTGTGTAGGAATCAAGGAAAATCAAGGAGAACCAAAAACTCTAAAATGTTGAATAGCACGAAGTCGACTACACCACATTTCATAAGGAGACTTATTATTGATGGCAGTAGAAGGACATTGATTACGAATATAGATTGCACAAAGTACTACTTCTCCCCAAAACATCAACTTGACATTTTGAAAAAACATCATAAACCTTACCATATTAAGCAAAGTTCTGTCCATGCGTTCTGCCACACCATTTTGTTATGGGGAATAAGGAACGGTGGTTTTATGCTTAATACCATTATCTTGTAAGTACTTTTCAAATTCATTATATGTGTATTTGCCACCATTATCTGAGCAAAGAGTGCCAATATTAAGTTGAGTTTCATTGGAAATCCATAAATAAAATTCTTAAAAGTTGCAAAAACTTGTGATTTCTCTTTCAACAAGTAAACCTAACACATCCTAGTGTAGTCATCAATAAATGTTAGTAGATATTTGTTACCATTGGTAGATGGAACATGCATGGGCCCACATAAATTTGAATGTATAAGTCCTAACTTCTTGGAAGCTATGGAAGTAGACCTATGAAAAGGCTGTTTACAATGCTTGCCTAAAATACAAGCATTACATGGAGACAATTTTCTTGGAACAATAGGAAGCCCCTGTATACCTTGTTGTTTCATAATTTGGATACTATCATAATTGATATGACCAAAAAGAGCATGCCACAATAAGCTGGAGGATAGAGTATCACTATGCTGAGACAAAAGAGCTGAGTTGGATAAAAAAGATGATGTCCCTTTTAGTTTTAAGAGTTTGTCTTCTTCAACACCAGTCATAACAATCACATCATCAAATGTTCTTCGTATCTCAATTATACCATCAAACATATGTATAGAATGCCCTTGCTGCCTAACTTGTATGAGAGACATCAAATTTCTTTTTAATTAAGGAATATAAAGAACATCATGCAAAATATAATCAGTAAGTCCGGGTAACTTAAGCCGAATAGAACCAATACCAGAGGGCTTCAACTGTGACTTATCAGCAAAATAAATTATACCATCAATATGATCACTAAATGTCTCAAAACAATCTCTTCTGAAGGTCATATGACATGTGTCTCCAGTATCTAAAATCCAAGTATCTTCCCACGAAGCAAAAGAAGTACTAAAAACTTCATTAATACTAAGATTACAATGTGAAACTATATAGTGAGCGGATTCAGGTGGTTTTCCTTTGTCTGGATGTTGTTGCTCTTTCTTCTCATTAATATTCTCCCAAGGAGCGCGACAATAACTGGCAGTATGACCAAGTTTTCCACATCTATAGAATTTAACAGATTGCCTATCATTCTGAACATATTTTTGTTGTCTGTCATCTTGATGATGATTACCCCCCCTGCCTCTAAATGTTCTCCTACCACGACCTTTACTACTATGGTCAGGTCTAGTAGACTCCCCTCTAGATTTCTGCTCTTTCTGGACAAGACACAAAGTCTCAACAGTGGAACTAGAAAGAGATTCCTTCTTCCCAAAGGCTTTCTCTCTTTCAGCAATTTTCTCAACAAGTGTTTCAAAGGTCGTAGCTTTCATTTGACCACTAGCCTGAAGTGATTCTAAATAATGAGTATAGGTAGGATATAGAGCTTTAATAAATGCAGTAAGTTGAATGTCAACTTTTACACCAGTTGCATCAATATCATGGAAAATAGCTCTAATTTCAGAAGCAAGTTTCATTGGATCATTATCTTTTAATTCTAAGTTAAATAAGTTCATCAATAATTGTATGATTTCAAGCTCAGAATGTGAATCATACAAATATTTTAGTTTCTTTAATGCTTCCCAAGCACTTTTGCTAGAAACTAGATGTCTACTTACTTCTTCACTTACAGAGGCAATGATCAAGGCATAAGCCTTCTTGTCCTTGCTTTTCCATAATGCTAACTCTTTGGTATCAGTAGGTGGTACTGGTGGTAATGGTGGTACTATTTCTTCTCCATCTTTCTTATCTTCTAAATTCTCATTTTCACAAATTCCATCCCACATATCATTAAAAATAAGGGTATTTTTAACTTTGTGAAACCATTCCTGATAATTTCCTTTTCCAGACAAAATAACTCCAACAATTGAAACTAGAGAATGCATTTTAGTTTTTCACTTCTATGTGGCTTCACAGTCTTACTAGAATTTTGGTGCAGATACTTAGAGAATGCCCAGAATTTTTGTCACCATTGGCTTGGCTCTGGTTGTTAACAGACATGAAACTTTTTTTCACTACTGTAGACTCAACCGTGGCTTGCTCTGCTTTACGCGGACTCTCTCTTTCAGTGGATGGGATACTCTCAACAGACGAGTTGCTCTCCTCTTCCTCTGCACGATAGCACAGGGTTTCTCCAACGTTCAAAACACGGAGGTTTCTGCACACCTGCACATGTTTTCTGCACACAGTCTGCACACTGGAGTTTTCTGCACACAGGGATCACCGTTATGTGCTCTGATACCACTGATGAAGAAAGCATAAAATAAACTCCAAAATACTGATGAACAAAGCAGAAAATAAACTCCAAAAAATATATTCATTAAGGAATACATCGAGCAATACAATATATATAAAACAAAGACGGTTTCCTACCAGTCGGTTACTAACTGTAACAAATTTATTAAACTAATTTAAACACAGAAGGATTTAGTTAACACATGGGATTTTTAGCTAAAGTTCATTCTAGCTGCGAGTTGCTACCAAATTCCCAGAATAATTCCTCGTCGACCAGAAAATTCCCCTCGACCGTCGAGCATTAGAACATAATTCCTCGTCGACCAGTAAAGTCCACTCGACCGTCGAGCATTAAAACATAATTCATACTTTGAAAATTCCTCGCTCTTTGTTTACCATTTTGAGATTCAGTCGAATATTTTGTTTTGTGGGTTGATCGTCTCACTGTATTTTATGCCGACATCGTTTCATAGGTTGGCTACTGTGCGCTCCTTTTGTAGCATATTTTTACAGATCTGAAGTGTCCGACCATCTCTGTCTATATTAAATTATTCCATCAATCTGATGCAGCCCAGTAAAGTCGAGTGCTGCTTAATATACTCTCCTCGTCACACCTACAGCATAGTCCAATGCATGTATAGATTTTGTTGTAGTAATTTAAAGTCTCATTTTTCATACTCATTATATAATACTATGTAATTGTAATGATCGACAGAAGGGCGTATGTCTGTTATGTAACAACAATATTCCTAAAAAATATTGTTCCACTATTATGTCCACATTTCTAATTCAATAATTTATCGGTTAGTTTGGCTGACTAGGGAGTACATGCCTAGGATTCCAAGGTGAACATATAGTTTTCCCTTCATTACTCTAGTTCTACTAAGTTTGACAGGTAAGTAAAGAAGACCAAAGGCTAGTTTTAAACTTAGTATACGATAAAACTTTCCTCTACATTCGCATAGATCGTAATCATTGATTCCATTTAAAGTTTCAACTCTATGTCTGCTCTTTACATTATACCTTGTATAAAATAATGCAGTCGATATTTGAATCAATATGTAACAATGATACAGACAAAAGCCCCGTCTATTAGTCCAATTCTGTTTTAACTTTTATCTTTCTCATTATAGTAGCCACAGAAACACATCATTATTTTCACTTGTAGCCACACTTAGGAGTAATATATCCAACATTGTATCCTTTTCGTACAGCTTTCACTCCCATATCTCTGGATGGATAGAAATTGATGTTTCATTAAAAAGCCAGTAATAGGCTCGGTCGTCTCTATCACAATATATTTTAATCACTAAAGCAAAAGGCTATGCAACAAGCAATTGTGGATCAATAAGCATTTGACATTTTTGGATTAATAGCATTCATCTTGTAAAAACTAACTTCATTTACAATTCAAAAGTTATCATGACTACTAGGGATCTGGCATTTTGTGGAGAACACATTTCCAAAAATGAATGTGAATTCATAGAAATGATACATCAACAGCAATGAAAATAACCTGTAGTAACCTTTGTAGCAATCACAAGAATTTTTGTAACTCCAATCCATTTGAGAAACAAGATTGTTAAGAACCCTTCCTGATGATGACTTTTGTTGCAATGATTCAATCACTCCCAGAAATGAAATAAAATCAAGAGACAGAAAATCTAACTTTAAATAAAGCTAGATGCATACATGGAATCTAACCACAAGGGTCAAAAGAGTATGAACTTTAGTGTCTTCAATTAAATGACATGACATCTATAGACTTCTGTTGTCTCCTAAGAAGGCATCTATAACTTCTCTTGAAAAATGGCCATTTTAAAAATCACAACCAAAAAAATTTCTACAGTTTGAGTCTACTTGGTCTTGTTTTAAATTTTTTCCTGCACTGCCATTGCCCATAAATCGAGATAAGATCTATGCTCTGAATATTCCACTTTGCCTTCTACTGGAAGTATACTGATCAAGGTTTGATGGCAGCTGACTCAATAAGCAAAATTCGTGCAAATAAATTCCCTTTTATTTTCCACTTTGTAGACGAACCTGTCGACATATCGACATGTCGAGATGACCCTGTTGTTTTTTATTTGCATCCAGTTGATTTTTAAAAACCGTTATCTCTTGAAGCAATGACTGTAAAAAGATGTTGTGACAAACCCTCTTTTCCATAAGTCGGTCAATTACTGTCGGTCCTAATGCAACACGCATCCCTTCAATGGCTTCCATGACAGCATTTATGACATGAGGTGATGTCTCAAATATATTAGGCCATACATAATTCATCAAATGGACTAAAGCATCCTCACATGCAATTCCTGCGACATCTAAAGCCATGTGTTTCACTGCTGAAGCTGTTGTTTGCCTATGCACGAGATTTCGATCCATGAGTGCTTTTGACCAAATCGCGACCTCACAGTCAACAGGGGTTCACCAACTGTCGACACATACCGCAGTCTCCCTGGGCACTGGCCCGAGCAGGTTTGAGCCCACCCAGCAACACCCGCAAAGCGGATGAGGTATCACCCGAGGCGTCCAGGAAGAGCAGACGGAACCATGTTTCCGCCGAGGGAGGAGGCGAGTTGCGGCAGTATGGTAGTAACAGCAATTCTAAATATTCATCATGAAGTTATAGCATATCACTTTAATCGCAGCACTTAACATTACAGTAAATAGATATCTATAACATATTATTGTGGCATTCACATCATAACGACAGAAATAGATAATTGCATTAAGAAAAGGCAATAACATAAGTATCGAGCAACATTACACAGAGATTGCACCAAATCATCATCCTTATATTACTGTGGCAAACCAAAAGCAGTACATAAATCTCTGCGCAATTCCTTGCATTATCTCTTTGTCAATCTCCGCATATAGCTCTCTATCTATCTTCTATCCATCCCCTCTCTTCTTAACACTTACAATTCTCATCTATTTATAGGCTTCCACCAATTACAATACTTGTCCACTTTCCTAACCGACACTATGGACAATCAACTAACTAACTTGGTCTAATGACCCAAAAACCTGCATACCGCAGTACAATTGACTCGATATTACAAAATACATGACCCAAAACCCACCAACTGCGGTATACTTGACTCAATATTGCAAAATACATGGTCCAAGTGACCCAAAACCCGCCAACTGCAGTCTACTCCGGTACAAAATACTTCTTCCATTCCTTTATCCAACGTGTCGCAATGTCGGCAATACCGCGACACATCCTCATCAAACCGCTTGCCAATAGGCCCCCAACACAATCTTGTGGCTCGCCCTCGAGCCATGTCAACTGCTGGACAGAGTGCATGTCGCGGTCTTTGTCTTGAAGTCTGCATATGGTTGTTCGACATTCCGTACCAGCTCCTAAGCCTCCCGAGTTGCTGCCTAACTGCTGATCACATCGTCGACCGATGGGTGATCGGCAAGCTTGTCCATGACCTGTTGTCGATACTTCTGTACTGCTAGGAGTACTTCACTGGCCTGCAGCATCAGTTTCCCGCCAGTGTCTTGGAATTATTCTAACTGGGTTGCACGCAGCTTCTAGCGTTCATCTACCTTGGTGACTCATTGTTGCAAGTTCTTCAATTCGCGCAACTTGGAAACATGCTCCATTGGTGGCAAGGTTCTCATCGCAGCCCTTAATGTGGCCACCTGGCCCTCCGCTTCCTGCTGGATCTTAGTGTGCCGTTCAATTTTCTCATCATGAATGATGCAGCCCCAAAACTCCACTGTTTCGGTGGTGAGCCTAGTTTCCTCCGTCTCAAACTCCTCCATCTGGGTGGAAACTTCCTCAATTTCCCTTCGTCGTTCATCCTGCTCGGCCTGAGGCGTACTTGGTTTCAACTGAGCCTTCAACTGATCGTTTTCCTGTCGCAACTGAAGAATAGCAGCCCCCATCCGTTGCAGTCGGTGAAACACATCTACCTCTTCAGAGGGCTCCGGGACATGTTGGTAGGTCTCCGCGATCACTCGGTCAACCCGAACGCTGTCATCCCACATGCGAGCCTTTTCCAGGATAAGGAAGTCTTCTTCCTTTTTAAGTTCTTCAATGGTGCGACTTGTCTCGTCCTGCTCCTGCTTAAGGTCGGCTTCAAGGGCATCCACTATTTTTCGTGCTGCAGCAGCTCTTCTTGTAAGCTCATCAATGTCAGCGGTTGCAGTTGCCTCTCGTGCCTGTAATTGGTGAAAGCTCTTGCTGATTTCATGCATTCTGTCCGCCATTTCCAGGGAGGCGCCCCTTTGCATTATCGTCAGCGCCATTGTCGATAATGCATTAATATTGATAGTCGCCTGGTCAATCGACTGCAGGACCTTTTGCAACTCTTCGTTGTCGGTCACAACCACAGTCGGGGGAATGTTGACATTCTTTACCCGGGGCATGGTGCGGATCATGACCATCTCCTACATGGGTATACTACCAGGTTCCGTTTGTAACACTGCATTACCTAGAGAATCCATACGAGCAACAAGTGTAGAGAATCCCTCCTCGAATTTGATGGACATCTTGTCGACAGTTGCTGTGGCGGCATGGTAATGGCTGTGATTAACCATCCCAACTGTGCCTCCGCGGGTAAGGACATCCCACTGATCGTCGCATGAACGTGGTATCGTTTTGACTGATTTTCCTCAACAACGCGATCGCTATCATCCGTAGTTGGTGTTCTGGTTGACTTATGATCGGAACTATGATGACTCTGTTGATCCTACGCTGATACTTGATCCATAGGGCCCTTTGGTGGACCTCTAGCATCAATTTCTATAGAACTCATGGGCTATCACCAAGCCTCTGGCCACTCGTTCACTAGCCTCCAAATCTGCCGCTGTCACTTTATACCTTGTCTGCAACCATTGGTGATTAACATCACGACGAGTTTGTATATGTATAACACTCGGTCGTATTGCAAATGCCATGATAGGTGTGAATCGTGCCACAGTGTCTGCAGATATTCACGGGACCTGTGTTGCTGCGTCACAAAGCATTTCTGAGTACAGCCAAAACTGCATTTGGCACTCCCAGATGCGCTTAGCCTCTCACACAAACCATAGATTTTTATAACGTGCCCCTTGTCGTTTCGCTGCAGCCGGGCAGTCCATACCCTGGTAGGTGTCGGGCTCTTTCCATGCAACTAGAGCGATCAGCAGCAACAACCAACTGTATGAGAAAGCGCCTAGACCCACTTGGGCATCTGCGACATCCTCAATTAGTTGGTTCAAGAGATATAAGGACCAATTCATCTGCACTCCTTCTACGCATTGCTCGGCGCAAGCAACTATCCCCGAATTACATTGGTTAGGGCGACCTCCCCTAATCAATTTACAACACGGGATCTTAATTCCCATGAGTACCGCCTGATTATTGCAGCTACTGGTGCGATACCCATGCCCATCCAATTCCAATGCATACTTTTGTGCCAACTGACGCGCTTGCTTTTTCTCATTTTGATTTCCTTGAATAAACTGCGCTGGATCAACACCATTCTTAGGCAAGCCGGTAATGTGAGAAATCAAGTCAACAGTAACCGAGACCTCTCTGTCCAACCATAACGAACCCCCATGGAAGCATGACAAGAGATGCTTTACACATGCACCAACTTTCGGTAGACGCCTAAAATGCGGCATGTTAATTAGCCCTAACAAGCCAGTCTGTCGCAATCCTAGTGCCCATTCATGTATCTCTAGAACCGGTGACTAGCGTGTCTCAGGCACATATGGTGCTGATGCAATTTTGGGTTGGGCCACCATGTCGTGGTCCTCGTAGCGCAGGCGCATCAGCATCGGCCCAATATCCACAGAGCACTACATTCCAGTCGAGAGTGCGAGCATCTTCACGCTAAACTTATGTTTCGGATTTATCTTACGCGAGGTGGCATCTGGCCGAACAGGAGGGATGTAACCAAGGATATTACTAGCGGACTATCCCAGCCATTGGGCAGATGGATGAATGGTGCGACTGGACTGTCCCACCTGCTCCAGAGCCCCGCCGGCCATCGCAGACCGAATCAATCTTTTACTATGCGGAGATTCAGAAGGATGACCCCCTCGGCGCTTCTTAGCAACACTTGATGCTCCCACTGGCATGTTTCCAACTTCGGCTCCAAGATCAATGGTGTCCTATGACACAACTTCTTGCTCTATAAAGACCGGGATGAAGGGAGACTGCACTTCACTGCTAATGTCCACTGTCTCCAATTCTCCTAGCATACCTCACCACTCTGCGTTATATACCTAACCGCAACTGACTGAAATCACTACAGCGGTCCACAACAACACAGCTTGCTAATGTTTTGGTGTCTTATGCCCGACACTAAAACATACTTATAGAATTTACCCATATCCGCTGTAATCATGACTAAATCATGTATTAACTCATCCAAATCCGTGTATTAATGAGGGAAATCCGTCGGTGACCCTGTCCGCCAACCGACTGGATCCGCCATTAATGCCCATAATTCAATTAGCGTCGTTAATTAACTATATCCACTTTTGGCATTTATTACTGATAATTTGGACCGGGTCGCCACGCTACCATGTATTGCCGACTGTTCCAAACATGCAGTACAAGCCTCTCTGCTTCGCATACCTTCTTTTGTTGGTGCGCCATCTACCAACAATCAACCTGCAACACACACAGACACTTTTTTTTTTTGATGCGACTCAAACATCGCACTGCTCCGAGCCCGATCAATAGGGCTTCAACTGGTGTCCATTTACTAACGTAGGGAGCATCGCCCCATCCAATTGCTGCAACTAAACTGCTCCGCCTAAAGTAATCTGACTGATGCGATAGGGACCACGCCAATGAATCTGCAACTTGCCTGGATGTTTCATAAACTTGCTATCATATAATAGTACTAAGTTCCCTTGCTGAAACTATTTAGTTCTAATATGGCAATCATGCCAAGCCTTCTGGCGATCCTTCTCCACCCTTTGGTGAAACCCAACAATAAATGGATCTTCTTCCAACTGCACCAATTGCGCTAGACGATCCTCTAATGTTGCAACATCGTCCATACCTGTAATAGCCGTAATGCGTAGACTTGGGACAATATACTCCATGGGAATAATCACATCTTTCCCATATACCAACCTAAAAGGTGTCTGACCAGTCAACCTTTTACATGTGGTGCGATAGGCCCACAATACCACTGGAACCTTCAAATCCCAGTCGTCTCGGTTCGCATTGCACACCTTTGTCAACGCATGCTCCAATACCTTGTTAAAAACCTCCACCATTCCATTCACCTGTGGGTGATAGGCTATACTCTTCTTGTGCTGTATCTGCAATTCCTCCGTCAATGTGCTAATAGTGCGATTAAGAAAGTGGCTGCCTTGATCACTCAGCAATATCTTGGGGCAGCTGAAACTAGTGATAATGTCATCAAACAAGAACCGGGCAGCCGTTGTTGTGGAACAATCAACGACAGGTGCCAACTCTGCCCATCAAGTCAAATACTCTGACATTGTAACGATGTACCGCGCACCCGTATGTTTCCCTGGTGGATTGATCGGCCCCACAAAATCCACAGCCCATTTCTCAAACTGTTGTAATGTTAATTGAGGTAGTAACGACATCTCATCACGTCGGGATGGTTTTCCAGTTCATTGACAAACATCGCAAGACCATACATAGTCCGTTGCATCATTATGTAATGTGGGCCACCAAAGCACTGCACACAATACTTTCCGAGCAGTCGCTCGGCCACCATAATGTCCTCCTGCTACTCCACCATGTGCCTCAGCCAGTACTTGTGCTTGCTCATGCTGCAAGACACATCTGCGCAATATCTCATCGACACCCAATTTATACAACTCTCCTGCGATCAGTTGAAAGTCAGTAGCCTTGACGACCAATTACTTCTTCTAAGTAGTGGTAAAGTCATCGGGCGCGGTGTCAGTCACCAGAAATTGAAGGATGTCATCAAAATACTGATCAAGAGCAGCAATGTGAAACAGTTGGGCATCCGGCAACCCGTCTTCAATATTAGTCGGTTCCTCCCCTTTATCAATCCGTGACAAATGATCTGGTCCAGCATTCAACCACCCAGGATTCACAACAACCTCAAAATCAAACTCCTGAAACAACAGTAGCCACCGGCAGATCTCCCCCCCCAACATAGGCTTATTGACCAAGTATTTCAATGCAGAATGATCGGTGAACATTTTAAAGTGGCCACCCAACAAATAATGCCAAAATTTCTACAGCGCGTAAACCATGGCCAGTCCTTCGTGTTCGGTGGTAGTGTAATTGTGTTCTGCAGAAGACAGCTTCCGACTGGCAAAAGCAATGGGATGATCAGTATCTCCTTCTCCTGGTTGAGCCAATACAACACCTAATGCAACCTACGAGGCATCAACGTGGACATGGAATTCCTTACTCCAATCCGGAAAAACCAAGATCGGTGCCGATGCCATTTTTGCCTTAAGCGTTTTGAAGCTATCCTGACATTCCGGGCTCCACTGGAATGCCGCATCCTTTTTCAACAACTTCTCCATAGGGGTAGTAATCGCAGCATACCCCCTAATGAACTTGCGGTCATATCCCGTATGACCCAAGGTGGTGCGCAACTGCTTAATAGTGGTCGATGGTTGCGACCCCAAAATAAGTGCAATCTTGGCTGGATCAACCAACAATCCCTGCTTACATACGATATGACCCAGCAATATTCCAAAGGGATCACAAAAAATACATTTGTTCAAGTTCACCAATATCTGGTGCTGTCGGCAGCGCTCAAGCATCAACCGCAGATTAGCCAGGTGATCCTGAATCAATCCATAAACTATCCAATCATCCATATAAACCTGTAGGAATTTCTGAATAAAATATTTGAATGCGGCAACAACGACCCAGGAAAATATCGTAGGTGCATTCTTCAAACCAAACGGCATGACCGTGTACTGAAAGCAACCCCATTCAGTAACAAAATTTGTCTTATGGTGATCTTCCTTGGCAATGCAAATCTGATGGTAGCCAGAGAATCCATCATTGAAAGAGTACATCTCCTGGCCACCCACTCCTTCAAGTACTTCATCAATAAACGGGGTCGAAAAAGGGTCATGCAAGCAGGCATCATTCAGCTTCCGCAAATTGACACAAATGCACACTTCGCTTGTTTTCTTGTCCTGCACCACCATAGGACTGATCCATTCTGACTCTTCCACAGGTTCGATAATACCAGCATCCAGCATCCAATCAAGTTCTGCCTTGACCTTTTCTTTATGTCGCGGATTCAGCCGATAAGGTCGCTGTCAGACTGGCTTAGCGTTTGGTTTCAATGGAATCCTCATCTCTCCTAAATCACCCAGGATTCCCTTCATTTCAGAAAACTTTGTGGGAAACACGTCTTGAAATTCATGCAGTAACTCTGTAACCTTACTCATCATCTCATCATCCCAATAATCCCCAACATTAGCAAACTTGGGAGTAGCTTCAGTGCCGATATTCGTCTTGCGAAGCTGCAATGGTTGACTGAACGGATTACTTGGCACAATAGGTGGGACTATATCGCGACTTCCTTCAGATTCGGGAATGTTAACATTTCAGGGATCATCATCGTCCTCCAACCTGTTAAGATTTAATATGATAAGACAGAAAATAGCAGCATTACATTCCATTTCACAATAATAGCATATACAGGATCACTGAAGAAACAACAAGCACAGCATAAACACAAGAGACAGAGATTTATCCTGGGAAACCCTCATGGGGTAGAAAACCCAGCAAAGCTTCCTCAATATAGATGACCAGAAATATACAAAGATGAAACCCTGAGACATGATCTCCTTCTCCACAATAGCAGACCTCTCCTCCACAAGTGCGCTATCCTCAAGTGAGTGAATGTGTGTATAATGAGGAACACACCTCCTCTATTTATACACTTCTCTGATATGTATTTTACACAAGTACATGTAGGCTCGTATTTAACCATTAGGTTAAATACCCCATTATAACTGACTGGGCCGACCCCTCTAGGGTGGTCTAATAACCCTTTGACCCACATAACACATTTAGGGCCGACCCCCACTAGGGAAGTCTAATAACCCGAGTTACCACATTCCGACGGAGGAATAAACATCTCCGGATATACAATAAGATCTTCACGGAGGAATGAATCATCTCCGGAATAATAAAGTACAAATATAATATTCTTTGAAGTTACAATATCTCAACACTCCCCCTTAACGAGAAGGATATTATAACAGCATTTGCCCGAGCAAGGAGTCATCAACATCATACATGATACATCTATAAATCATTGGAAGCTTTCTCAACATCATTAGTAACTCAAGCAGTTACTGGAACATCGACATCTTCAGTATTGAGTCTTTATCTTCTGTAGCACTTGAACAGCTACAATAATATCATCATCTGGATCCTCACGATACACGATCATCAGCATCATCATCTCACGATCATCAGCATCGTCATCACACGATCATCAGCATCGTCATCACACGATCATCAGCATCGTCATCTCACGATCATCAACATCGTCATCACACGATCATCAGCATCGTCATCACACGATCATCAGCATCGTCATCTCACGATCATCAGCATCGTTATCACACGATCATCAGCATCATCATCACACGATCATCAGCATCGTCATCACACGATCATCAGCATCGTCATCTCACGATCATCAACATCGTCATCACACGATCATCAGCATCGTCATCACACGATCATCAGCATCGTCATCTCACGATCATCAGCATCGTCATCACACGATCATCAGCATCGTCATCACACGATCATCAGCATCGTCATCTCACGATCATCAACATCGTCATCACACGATCATCAGCATCGTCATCACACGATCATCAGCATCGTCATCTCATGATCATCAGCATCGTTATCACACGATCATCAGCATCGTCATCACACGATCATCAACATCGTCATCACACGATCATCAGCATCGTCATCTCACGATCATCAACATCGTCATCACACGATCATCAGCATCGTCATCACACGATCATCAGCATCGTCATCTCACGATCATCAGCATCGTCATCACACGATCATCAGCATCGTCATCACACGATCAACAGTACAAGTATTCATGCCAATACAAGTAACCACATCATCAATACAAGTATTCATACCGATTCAAGTAATCACATCATCAATACAAGTATCCTACCGATACAAGTAACCACATCATCAATACAAGTATCCTACCGATACAAGTAACCACATCATCAATACAAGTATCCTACCGATACAAGTAACCACATCATCAATACAAGTATCCTACCGATACAAGTAACCACATCATCAATACAATCACTTTCTCGGAGACCATTCGTCTATGGATCAATTCAGGGACCGAAGTCCGGGGATGATACAATCCCCATCACGTACATTTTGAACTAGTAGTTCCGGGATGATGCAATCCCCATCACGTACATTTTGAACTAGCAGTTCCGGGATGATGCAATCCCCATCACGTACATTTTGAACTAGCAGTTCCGGGATGATGCAATCCCCATCACGTACATTTTGAACTAGCAATTCCGGGATGATGCAATCCCATCACGTACATTTTGAACTTAGTAGTTCTAGGATGATGCAATCCCCATCACGTACATTTTGAACTAGTAGTTCCGGGATGATGCAATCCCCATCACGTACATTTTGAACTAGCAGTTCCGGGATGATGCAATCCCCATCACGTACATTTTGAACTTAGCAGTTCCGGGATGATGCAATCCCCATCACGTACATTTTGAACTAGCAGTTTCGGGATGATGCAATCCCCATCACGTACATTTTGAACTTAGCAGTTCCGGGATGATGCAATCCCCATCACGTACATTTTGAACTAGCAGTTCCGGGATGATGCAATCCCCATCACTTTATTCTCGAAGACCTCACGTCTACGGCTATCTTTAGGACTGAAAGTCCAGGTATGATCCAATCCCCTCAACTGTCCACCAAGGAATTCATTCTCGGAGACCTCACATCTACGGCTCTCTTTAGGACTGAATGTCCAGGGATGATCCAATCCCCTCAATTGTCCACCAAGGACTTCATTCTCGGAGACCTCACGTCTACGGCTCTCTTTAGGACTGAAAGTCCAGGGATGATCCAATCCCCTCAACTGTCCACTAAGGACTTCATTTTCGGAGACCTCACGTCTACGACTCTCTTTAGGACTGAAAGTCCAGGGATGATCCAATCCCCTCAACTGTCCACTAAGGACTTCATTTTCGGAGACCTCACGTCTACGGCTCTCTTTAGGACTGAAAGTCCAGGGATGATCCAATCCCCACCTGTCCACTAAGGACTTCATTTTCGGAGACCATACGTCTACGGATCACTTTAGAACAAGTGTTCAAGGATGATACAATCCCTACATGTATTCTCATTAATACATCTCATCATCAAAAGCATGTATTCTCATCAATACATCTATCATCAAAAGCATGTATAAGTAAAACTAAGTATTCTAAGTATAAGAGTCCTAAATCTAAAAATTTCTAAGTAACTGGGTGTAGAGAACAGGTTACCTCATCATCGACCTTGTTGTTTGATGAGACAATCTCATCAGCAGTGACTATACTACTCCCCCTTTCGAGGAGGGTCCTTTTGAACTACACCAAGCTTGTCTCGGAAGTATTCAAATTTCACTCGAGACAGAGGTTTGGTTGGTAACACGGTAACCTGTTACAAATTCAAACTTTTAGAGTTCCTTTCTGCATCATATCTTGTTAGTTCCCTATGTTCTTTGACTTATCATGGAACACTAGATTCTATGTCATCTTGATACAACTCTAATTATCACATAGGATCTCAGTTGGTTCTATCTCTAAGTCAAACAATCCTAAACCCAAACTTCTTCACAACTAGCAGAGCAAGCAGCCATATATTCCGCTTGTGCTGAGAGCCACACTAGACTGCTTCCAGCTAAACCACGAGATCATGGCTAATCCCAGACAATAACATCCTCTCGATGTGTTCTTCCTGTCTGATACACTTCCTGCCCAATCAGAATCGGAATAGCCATCTGAAGTCATGATCTTCAAGATAGCATAGATCAAATTCTATCGTGTCCTTTATGTGCCTCATCACATGCTTTGCAACTATCAGGTAAACACATCTAGTTTCCACTAGATACTGACTCAAGGTGTTCATAACAAAGCATATATCTAACCTATTATATGTTAGATATATTAAAGACCCAATAATTTTTCTGTTCAGAGTTATATCCACTAACTCTAATGAGTCATCTGCTAAGAACTTCAAGTTGGAATTCATGAGAGTGGCCATTCCAACACATCAATTCCTTTTAATATTTCTCAGCACACTTTCCCTGGTTGAGAAAGATTCCTTCTAAGCCTTGCCATACTTCTAGACTTAGGAAGTAATGCATCAATATGAGATCTTTCATTTTTCATTTCTGCAGCCATCTTCTTCTTTCTTTTCATGATCTGTTTCTCATTCCCTATAAGAAAGATATCATAATAATAGTATGATCCATAGACTTAAGGTAAAGGTTAGGAACAACTTTACTTTTGGTAAAGCCCAAGC
Source organism: Larix kaempferi (assembly GCA_027924585.1). Taxonomy (NCBI): domain Eukaryota; kingdom Viridiplantae; phylum Streptophyta; class Pinopsida; order Pinales; family Pinaceae; genus Larix; species Larix kaempferi. Next base: position 13,534,277 of record BSBM01000486.1, read on the forward strand.
TTATTAAGAAACTGTCAATTCTCCCTTTGTGACTGAACATCATTCACACTCTGCATTGAATGATTTTCTGCATATCTATCTGTGCCATCTCTCGATAGATGGGTCTACTGATATGAGCCTCAATATTATTCGAACTCTGTGGTGAGTTCCTTCTTGCATCCATGTCATCTATGTATAAAAACCATATTCAACCTTGTAGCAAAGGTTGAGATCCACATCACTCGTGGTGATCATTAAGCTCATCAATTGATTATTGATCCTGGGTACCCATACAGAACCTAAATCACACTTCTTCTTTGATTACACCATTAAGAGAATGGTTTTATCTATCCAATTGGAACAAACATCTCATTATGATTCTCTTTCTCTTTTCTAAGAGAATCTTCTAGCCACAAGCCTTCTATCATTTGATTTGTAAATCTTTTGTTGAACATCCATTGCTTGTTCAATGTTCATCATTCATCATGATCTTTCCTACAAATCAAAATTAAGTACAGGATTAGTAATACTTCATAATCATCAAATCATATTGACATGATAACCTATTATGCATACAGATATCATTTACATAGTTATGCAACTATCTTGTCCAATACTTTGGCACAACACTTTCCCATATCCTGTATGCATACAGTGGCTATCTAGATGCCTTCCATCTCCACTAGAACATACTATCGAGAGTGTGCACAACTCTCAGCATGTCAGCAAAGAGGTTTCATTCTAGACAAGCAACAATGGAATGCTTGTCCAACTTACCAATCATATGCATATTAGTAGTATACTGTTCAATGTTCTATGAATATTTACACTCAGCATGATACATTATAGGAATACAAATATGCATACAACCAATTACAGGCAATATCATTTACTATTTCAAATAACAACTCAAATACTTATCTTTTATGTTTGTGTGGTTGCCTCCCGCTTGATCTTCTGTATGTCTTTTGAACTTCTATTCATTCTGTACCACTGTGCATGTTCAAGTGTCATCCTCATGATCTCATACACAAACATACACCCATTAGTATGTTCTAAATGTTATCAAAACATTATAGTTCTAAATAATCTTGAAAATGTATAGTCATGATTATAGTTAATAAACATTAGTATTCAAGATTTCAGGGAAGTCTTATTTTACTCATGCATATCATCAATCAAGATAAAAGACATAATATGCATAATCCCTTGATTACTAACTTTATGAATAAGCATAACCAATCATACCAAGTATACTTATATAAGGGATCCCAATACAAGGTAAGATTCTTAACATGACATAGGAAAACATACCTGGATTAGTATACCTGCTTAGTTATGTACAACATACCTAAACAATCTCTTCAATGATTTAGAGATCCTGAGCTAGAACCTGCATGTCTCATAGGTTAAGCATAATATAATAAAGTCATACATACCTTGTAATTAGAACACAGATTATGGATGAGTCTTTGTCTTCATGATGTCATGGTCATGGAACTTGATTTGTCTTTTGTGATGTACCTATATCTTGTTAGCAGACAGCATCAACCTCACACAACACCATAATGCATTAGTACAATCATATAGCCCTAATCAATGAATGTCTTTGATCATTCACATGCATTCATATTGTTACTAGGGTGATAACACAATTCTAACATTAATCAAGATTGTACTAGTAAATAATATGAAGACAAACACATCATGAACTTAATCAAGAATTAGATTTCAAGACATACCTGAACCTCCTTAAGTCATACCTGTCGAGACTTCTTGTAGTCTTCTTATGTAAGGCCTTAGCCTCAACTCCCCCTGAAACTTGATCTGGAGCTTGATTAGGGTTTGCTAGAGAAACCCTAAAGATTCAAACTTTGACTTTCACACTTCTGAATGAATGAAAGAATATGTCTTGCTGAGCTGATCAAACTGGCATACTTCAATTTTGGAATCTCCAAAATTTGACCCCTCAAAATTGCCTTTGAAACTTCTGGATCTTCAGGACAGGATCCTGAACTAGGGTTTGATGAAGCCCACCCTTCTGCCCAAACAAAAGGTTCGATCCAAGGCTCTAAACTCTTATTTTTCTTAGGAGCTTCCAGCCGTGGTTACAGACTTCACAAATTCCAACTTTTGCTGAAGCCCTAATTTTCCATCTTTCCGATCAAAATCCCAAACTGGGGTTTGATGAAGCCCACCCTTCTGCCCAACCAAAAAATTCGATCTTGGTCTCTAAATTTCGATTTTCCTGAGTAGCATTCAGCCGTGGACTCCGATTCCAAAAATTCTAACTTTCTTCGAAACCCTAAATTCCAGAAGCCATGAATAAAGGTGCTCCAAAAATAATTTTGTTTTGACAGAAATATGCACCTGATTGTTTCTGCTATAAATCTGAAATTTTTGCTCCACAGGGTCTGAAACCCTTTTTCTGCAGTAGCCTGACCTTTCATCTTTCCATCCTGACGGGTCTGACCTCAATTGGGTTTTCTGAGAGAAAGTTATGCCAAGTGTCGCAACGTGACCTGTTTATGGGATAAAACAGGAGAGCGAACTTGTACAGCATGCCACGTGTCAATGTTTGAGCTTCGGCCTCTGAAACATTTTCCTGAGATAGCTCGACCTGTTATCTTTCCATCCTGATAGGTCTGACCTCAATTGGACTCTCTGAGAGAGAGTTATGCCAAGTGTCGTAACGTGACCTGTTTATGGGATAAAACAGGAGAGCGCACTTGTACGGCGTGCCATGTTGCACTGGTTCACCTTCGGCCTCTGAAAACGTTTTCTGAGATATTACAGTCTGTTTACTACCTGTCACTTTTTATGAAATTTCATTTGGAGCTTCCTAGCCCAAGTTATGACCTTTTTGCCAAGGTCACCTGATTTTGACTGAGATCTGGAAGAGGCAGAAACCCTAACTTGTACTGATCATAACTCATAAAGTACAACGAATCTGAGGGTGCCCTTTGGACACAAGGTACCTGGGGATGTTAGCTTCGACCTGTAAACTTTTCAGATCCGAAAACTTCGCCAAAATGGATTTATAGCGAAAGTTCTACGATGACTGGTTTTTGCTATGTAAAACCCTAACCTTCAAATTGTCGTAAGTAAAGCAAGTGTCGTTAGTGCCATACCTTGTCTTCCTTCAGGTTAGCTCTGATACCATGTTAAGATTTAATATGATAAGATAGAAAATAGCAGCATTACATTCCATTTCACAATAATAGCATATACAGGATCACTGAAGAAACAACAAGCACAGCATAAACACAAGAGACAGAGATTTATCCTGGGAAACCCTCATGGGGTAGAAAACCCAGCAAAGCTTCCTCAATATAGATGACCAGAAATATACAAAGATGAAACCCTGAGACATGATCTCCTTCTCCACAATAGCAGACCTCTCCTCCACAAGTGCGCTATCCTCAAGTGAGTGAATGTGTGTATAATGAGGAACACACCTCCTCTATTTATACACTTCTCTGATATGTATTTTACACAAGTACATGTAGGCTCGTATTTAACCATTAGGTTAAATACCCCATTATAACTGACTGGGACGACCCCTCTAGGGTGGTCTAATAACCCTTTGACCCACATAACACATTTAGGGCCGACCCCCACTAGGGAAGTCTAATAACCCGAGTTACCACATTCCGACGAAGGAATAAACATCTCCGGATATACAATAAGATCTTCACGGAGGAATGAATCATCTCCGGAATAATAAAGTACAAATATAATATTCTTTGAAGTTACAATATCTCAACACAACCCGCCACTAATGTTGAAGCATTCCATGAGAGAATGTATTTGACTGTGGGTGTGCAGGTCAACAAGGCAGGTCGCCAGAACAACCTGAAATATCACATCACAGATGAGCTGCAGGGCGTTATGGACATCAGGGTTAGCATCCGCAAACGTAAAGGTATGAGTGAAACAGATCGTCAACTCCCCCCATGTTATAATGTCTCGACGTAACTCGGCTGTAGTGTACCAAGAGCGCGATATCTCCTCCAAAGTATGGACAAAAGCATGGACCCACACATCTCTAGGTCGCGCTACCATAAGCGTTGGCACTCCATCACATGATCACTAGGATTAGTTCGGCCATCATACTTTCTAGTGTGATAAACCTCAGTATTTCCAAATCAAACCATCATCAGCCTCCGACACTGTGACCAATCTTGAATGAATTTCTTATGTGTCACCCGCCATCGTGTTGGAGCAGCCTTCAGTGCTTCCTCCAAGGCCAGCAATCGTTGTGGTTTTGGGATGCGGTCTTCAAATTCTGCTAGGAAGGTGTTTAAGCCAGGCAACCCCTCGTAGACCGGCAATGTGATCGTTTCCGTTGCAACACGACATAAGGATTGTGTCACTAAGCCACATTTCCAGACCGATACTTCATGCATTCGATTTTTCCAATGTTCCAATGCATCGTCAGAGTCGGAAGACGCAGAACTCTCGCTATGCCACTCCAACTCACCGTGGACAGTGGGATGAATGTAGTCCTCATAAATATTAAATGCATGATCCCAGCTAGTGTGATCGTCATCTTTGACAGGCCCCACATATCGGTGTCCTTCAGTCGGATCCAACGGAGCGATGACTCAAAAATCACGATTCTCAAAAGTCATCATGCGCTTCTTGAAGTTGAGTACAGCTCCACTATCATTATCCCATCCTATCCCCAACAGCTCAGGATAGGAGCTTCCTCCATCAACTACTTCGATAACATCAAAGTCAGCATAAGTCTTCATGCCCTCAATATCAATTGTGAGCCGCGAAACTCACCCAATAGGTGTAACCTTTGCATGGTTAGCCAACCGAAGCTGCACAGGAGACCAGCTCAATGGGGGACTCCCCATCTTCTGCCATGCCTGCTTGGTTAAGATGTTAACATCCGAACCAAGATCAAGAATCAAAGAGTCAACGTCATAGTCACCAATCTGAATATTCATTCGCATTTCCTTGCCAGTTTTTCGTCGTTGTAGGGAGTTTACTGTCGACTCCTGTCGTCCTTTCGGAAATCGCTGCAACCATCCCTCAATCTCAACCAGGGAATTCGGGTCTCGTGCTAATGACAGACAACTTTCAAGGAATTTTTACAATGTCCCCGGTGGTGGTGGTCGATCAGCATCTAATGTAGCATCAAAAACAGGTGGCATATCGGAAACAACAGCCTTACCGCGGTCTTTCTCCAAAGTGCGACGTGCCTCCAGGAATATCTCCCGCTCCGCATCAATGTCGAAGGGTACCATCTTCTGTCCAGCCAACCGAATCAATGGTCGCGAACCATCTTCCCCAGTCGCCTTACCTCCACGAGTGACAACAGCTACCGAAGTGTCTTGTGGTCGCGGTTCTGCAGAAATGATCGCAATATTTGCACCCTGAGTCTGGTTCTGTTGCAGATTCCCTAGTTGATTGATATTTTGATTGGTGTTCGACGGTGGTTGTGGGGGCTAGTTCTACACTAGTTGCTGCACCAGGTTCTGTACCGGTTGTTGTACTGGGTTCTGTAGCTGCGGAGTGTTCCCAGCCTACCATCTTGCAATCAACTGTGGATAATTCTCGACTGTATGATCATTACCGGAACAAAACGTACACTGATTCTGTAGTAGTGGGAAGTCACGCTGATAATTCCCCCATACCGCATAGTGGTAACATTGAACAGGTCCACGACCACCTCGGCCTCCTCCTCCATGACCAAATCCGCCACCGCGTCCGCCCCTGTAGCCTCCCCGGTAGCCGCCCTACTGCTGATATTAAGGTTGGTTAAATTGCTTCTACATGGGTGCTGGCGGCATCCCTTGCCCTTGTGGTGCATACTACGGTTGTTGTACATACTGAGGCTACGGGGGGTTCACCGGTGTATATTGTGGTACGAACTGTTGCGGTTGCTGCTGCTGCGGTACAAACTGCATCTATGGTTGAGGTATCGGCTGAGCTACCTACGGCTGTAGCGGTGCAGTGCACTGATCATCTTTGACATAGAATGCATCACACATTCTCTCCTGTAGCAACCCATATGCACGACAATCCTTGTCATCATGTCCTATCGACTTACAGAAGGTGCAATACAAATTTCGTGGGGTTGTGACCATTTTTTGCATATACGAGCAATTATCGTGACTGTTCCCAAACGCTTGGAAAACACGACACCATGGCATACTTATTCCATTCAACGTATTGGGCGCACCAGAGACCAAATAATTATGAAAATCTGGGCAATCATCTTTCGTATGTCCCTCTCGTCGACATCGCGTACACCATACTTCATCACGTTGTTCCTTGTTCTTCTTTAAATCTTGCAACTGTATAGTCAGGTTAGCGAGCTGTGCCTGTATCTGAGACATCCCAGCTGCATTATCTCCAATCAGTGATGCTTCCAATCGCATTGCGATCTCTAGAGCTTCGCTAGGCGTCGAAATGTTTTGTTGCATCAGTGGCAACTGAATGTGGGGTAACAATGCCACAATGAACCATTCTTTATGTTGGACAACGCTCATATCGAAACTAACTTTTTCCATCAGCGTTTTAAATCGCTGGTCAAAATCCCACACCGTCTCATTAGGATACTGCTTAATTTCCTTCAATTCGGTAATGTATTGAGCCTTCGACTTGGGTCGTCTAAATTCAGCAATTAGTCATTCCCGAATCTCATCCAGGGACTTTTTCGGTGTTCCTGTAGGAACCAAAATAAACTTCATGAACCAATCTAATGCACGACCTCGCAAGGTTGTGGCCAACTGCCCTTTCTTAGCATTATCATCAGTGACCTATTTTATGGTCCAGACTGCTTCACACAAAAACCAATACTTTTCAGGATTGTCTGTAGCACTCTCGTGGAACAACAGTAATTTTGCATCATCACTCACCATTTTGGAATTCCTTCCTCCTGTTGCTATACTACTACCAATTAACTTCTGCTGAATCGACGAGCTTGGCGGTGTCGAAGTAGTATTTCTTACTGGTTGTGAGTCAGTGAGCGGAGGGGTGGGTATGTTTGTGCCAAGGTTTGGTCCTGCCTCTATCCTGGGCATAGCCTGGTTGTCCTTGTCAGGACTATGAGGTCGCTTCGTCCCGTGTGGCCTTCCTTCACGGTCTTGCAGTCCGATCGCAGCAGGACCTTCTCCTATCCTCTGCCTCTTTTCCTGTTGGAACCTTGCTCCTCCCCTCGTAAGGCCACTTTCTTCCTTGGCTTCACTCACAGTCTCCTCATGGTCTGCACCCATCTACCCCTTTACCATTCCTTCGACCGCCCCCCGATAGTCGCGATACCCACGGCCTCGGCCCACCAAAATGCTTACTGATCAAGGTGCATCTTCAATATACCTTTCTCGCAGATTAGCATTTTAATCAATAGTTGGAGTGATAGCAGAAACCTTCCCCTTGGTCCGTCAAAGAAGTATCTTTCAGCTTCACTATAGGATTTCTTCGTGTCAACCGCGCATTCAGTGATGTATCCCTCCAAGATTCTATCAAGCCAAACTTCGACAACCCGTGATGCCTTATTATCGACTTCCTGCAGCTCCTAGATCAACAACGGGGTCCAAGCCGTTGGTTCACCCCCTTGTAAATTTCTCTTATGGAAGGTCAGCTTCGACAACCACTCATACAGAATAACCAGGAATTCAGAGAAGAACCACTTATGCGGACCGTCATGAATATATCTTCCCAACCAGTGATCTACCATTAGTCGTGTGTTCCGACTTTCCTTTTCAGCAAACTCCTGCAACTTCTGATCGAACCATTTCTATATCTCCGGCTTCGTCGGATGCCACAACATGATCTCCTTCTACTCTGCACATGGTCCCGACAACGGAACCATTTGTTGACCAAATCGCGACCTCACAGTCAACAGGGGTTCACCAACTGTCGACACATACCGCAGTCTCCCTGGGCACCGGCCCGGGCAGGTTTGAGCCCACCCAGCAACACCCGCAGAGCGGATGAGGTCTCACCCGAGGCGTCCAGGAAGAGCAAACGGAACCATGTTTCCGCCGAGGGAGGAAGCGAGTTGCGGCAGTATGGTAGTAACAACAATTATAAATATTCATCATGAATTTATAGCATATCACTTTAATCGCAACACTTAACATTACAATAAACAAATATCTATAACATATTATTGTGGCATTCACATCATAGCGACAGAAATAGATAATTGCATTAAGAAAAGGCAATAACATAAGTATCGAGCAACATTACACAGAGATTGCACCAAATCATCATCCTTATATTACTGTGGCAAACCAAAAGCAGTACATAAATCTCTGCGCAATTCCCCGCATTATCTCTCTGTCAATCTCCGCATACATCTCTCTATCTATCTTCTATCCATCCCCTCTCTTCTTAACACTTACAATTCTCATCTATTTATAGGCTTCCGCCAATTACAATACTTGTCCAATTTCCTAACCGACACTATGGACAATCGACTAACTGACTTGGTCTAATGACCCAAAAACCCGCATACCGTGGTACAATTGACTCGATATTACAAAATACATGACCCAAAACCCGCCAACTGTGGTATACTTAACTCAATATTACAAAATACATGGTCCAAGTGACCCAAAACCCACCAACTGTGGTCTACTCCGTTACAAAATACTTCTTCCGCGCCTTTATCCATGTGTCGCAACGTCAGCGGTACCGCGACACGTCCTCATCAAACTGCCTGCCAACAAGTGCATCTTCAAGTAATGGTGTCACTGTGTATATGTAGTCCTTTCCCATATCACCTATATATTGAAAAATAAATGAGAGGGACTTGAGAACACCATTTTGTACATTCAGCTCCGGCACCCGATATTCATTCATAAGATCTAGCAGCGCAGTGAAGGGAGAAAAAGTCTCTGCAACAATAGCAATAGCTACAGTTGTAAAGACACGGTTCTGGCGTTCTTGAACCTTCAAGTTGTTTAGTAAAGTAGCAAGCACATCCTATGGCCCAATTTCCTTTGCAATGTATCCAAATGTGTTCACAGTTGCCCTTCTAATTCCCTTCTTATGAGCTTTCAACATCTCTAGAAGCTCAAAGCAGATTCTCATCCATTCTCTCACCGACAGCTTCTGGCAATACTTGTGACCTGGATGGAAATACACAGTCGACGTGTCTAGCTGAATCTAATCTTAGTTTTTCGTCGGCAATGTTTTTCAGTCGGATTTTGTCTGTTAACTATTCCTAGGTAGGCTTCTTCAGCGTAAATTGAAGTATATTCATCCTGTAGGTCACGAGCTATTTTACAATGGGTTAACAGACACATTGAATTGGCCAATGTAACTTCCAGCTTGACGGTGACCTGGTCGATATAAATTTTTAGGGTTAGTTTAATATGGATACATCCCCAAATCTATTCAGCAAATTTTCTCGAGGAATTCGAACTGAATGGAATTTCAATGCTCCATTGTCCACTCCATTCAAACCAACTTTGTAGCTGCAATCTCGGATTTCAACTCTTGGGAGAGGTATGTGTGAATCCAAGTCTCTGATTTGTACAATTAAAGCATGGACTCCCATATCAAGAGTCTCATCGGCTTCATTTCGAATAGACTTAAATAAGGTGCCAAGTCAACGCCGTGGGAAATCGCAAAGCTCCTTCATTTCACGACAATCTGCCAGATCAATAGCTTCTTCTTCCGGATAATTAATTCGTAACTTCTGTTGTGGTGGTGCAGTACACAGCCTCGTATCAGCTTCAATGAGAAACAATTTTCTTAAGTACAAATTTACTAGACAGATACTTGTCTAAAGTGAAGGTTGGAGGCAGTAATAAACAAAAGATAATGCAGTGAGCTACGGCTCTTCAATCTTTATTCATAAACGGAAGATCAACTGATGTAATACAAACAAAAATGTAATGTGTATTTAGACACTTATGGAAACCCTAAAAACTCTAACCTAGCTTTTGCATGCATGCAAAGCATGTTGTTGCATTTATTAACTGAACATCAAAATAGGAACTACTGTAAAAGCTAAGTTAACTGAAGTAATTACTAATTCTAACACTCCCTCTTAATTACTACTGCAGCTTTTACAATGCCTAAATTATTTCTATGGGTTTCAAAAATATCTTTTGCCAATGGCTTTGTGAATATGTCAACCAATTGGTCAATCGATTTACAATGCTCAACACGAACTTCACCATTGTTCACAAGTTCTATTATGAAGTGATATCTGGTATCAATGTGCTTGCTTTTCTGGTGAAAAACATGGTTCTTGGATGGAGCGATTGCTGAATTGTTGTCACAATAGACTATGGTTGGTCCTTCTTGTTTATGTTGAAGACCTTCTAAAACTCTACATAACCAAACTGCTTGACATGTTGTTGATGTCGCTGCTACATACTCTGCTTCTATTAATGAAAGTGTCGCAATGGGCTGCTTCTTGGATGCCCATGAAATCACACTTGATCCAAGATGAAAAACATGACCGGAAGTGCTCTTCCTGTCATCCAAACTTCCTGCAAAATCACTGTCAAAACATCATACTCAGTGCTTGAGTATAAAATTCCATAGCTTGAAGTCCCTACAACATATCGTAAGATCCTTTTGCCAACTTGCCAATGTGAGTCTTTGGGAGACTCCATGAACCTTGAAATCAAGCTTATAGCAAACATAATATATCATCTCGTAGCTGTGAGATACATGAGACTTCCTACAAGTCGCTTAAACAGTGTTGGATCTACATTGGGACTATCATCTTCTTTGCTCAACTTTGTACCTGTTGCCACTGGTGTAGGTGTCATTTTGCAATTATGCAGTTTAAATCGCTTAAGAACATCATTAGCATATTTATTTTGAGAGATAAATATACCTTTTTCTAATTGTTCTACTTCTAAGCCAAGAAAGAACTTCATCAATCCAAGATCTATCATCTCGAACTCTTTCTGCATAGCTGCCTTGAACTCATCTACTGAAAGGTCACCTGTAAAAATCATATCATCAACATATAAACAAACTATCAAAATTTGTCCTTGTTGATTTACCTTTGTGTAAAGTGTTGGTTCACTACTGCTTCTGCTAAAACCATTTTTTATCAGATAAGAATCAATTATGTTGTACCAAGCTCTTGGAGATTGCTTGAGCCCATATAGAGATTTCTTCAACTTGTAAAATTTCTCTTCATGTTATTTTATTTCATACCCATGTGGCTGCTCCACATAAATTTCTTCTTCAAGAATTCCATTCAAGAATGCCGACTTGACATCCATCTGAAGCGGCTTGTAATTTGGGGCCCAACCACTTGAGCTAGTCATCAGGGCTAATGTTCTTTTTTGGTTTCCACAGAGTAAGATAAAATAAACATATTTTGAACTAAAAATTCATAAAAAGTTATACCCATAAAGAATATCCAAATATTATTTTAATAGATTTGTGAGTGAGGTTGTATTTTCACAAGCTTTTCGAGACCATGGAAGTATTGGGTTGTATGGATTGGAATTACAACAACAATATGTAGTATGAGCTTAATAAGAAGCGGTGATCTATTTTGATAGAGTAGGTAATAGGCATGTAGGGATGACTTAGTTTCACATTTTGATGAAGAGGGTTGGATGGAAAATTTGTATCTAAGATCAAGTTAGAGTTTGGGTTATTGAGGTTATATTGACAAGTATGGATGATTAGGGATGACTTAAGTTCAAATCTTGGTGTATAGGTTGTTGTATAAAAATTGGATCCATAATCACATGAAAGTTTCGATAATCTTAACAACCCAAAAACGATAAGCAATGATAACTTATGTTCAAATCTTGGTAAATAGAGTCCAACAAAGTACTTACATTTGACATTAGGTGAAAGCCTCAACGATGTTGACTATCTACAAATGATGTTTAAGGAAGACCCAAATTCAAATATCGATAAGTGTTCTCTAAGAGAACAGTTGGATTCAAGACGGAGTAAAAATATGATGACCTGTGAATGGTGTGCAAGGATCATGACCTAAATTCAAATATTGGAAAATAAGACCCAAAAGAATAATTATATTTGAAGCAAAATTAATGTCTTGATAACCTTGATGACCGACAAATAGCAAGTAGGGATGATTCACAAACCATGTGTAGAATAACCCAAGTTCAAATCAAGACAAAGAGGTTATGATAGAACAATCACATCTTAAACCAAATAGACTAACGAAAAGCCACAATGCCATTAATGACCCATAAACATCACAAATGAAACTGTAACTCTATTGCATAAATGTTCTCATGTAAAAGGAAACGAATGTAACCCACTATAACCCAAGGTATAAGGGAGACAATTCCTAAAGTTGGTTAGGTTGTAACATAAAAGTAAAATGATGAAAGTTAACCCAAGGTTTATAAGGGAGACATTTCCTAAAATTGGTTAAGTTGTAACATAGAAGTAAAATTATGAGAGTTTATCACAATTAGCTATTCTCAACCCACTTATAGTGATTCTATGTAAAAGTCTCAAAACAATTAGCTATTCTCAACCCACTTATAGTGGTTCTATGCAAAAGTCTCAAAGTGATACATAAATTTTTGGTCCTACCCAACAAAAAATGAATAAGTTCAAAGAAGAAAAAAAAGCATTGTTTAAAAGAAGTGTTTTTTCAAATATAAAAAAAAATAATAATAATAATAATAATTACAATAATAAAAAGGCAATTATTGGTGTTTGAACTATGCAAACCCTATGTTTCGCTTCTTCTACCTGTTGGCCACCCATCAAACCACTCGTAATATAACTTAATAAGAAAAAGCAATTTGGGTTTACTTATCCCTTAGTCCTCTTCAAAATTGACTTTATAAAATGTTTGTAATGTAATAAAGGGAGGGGGATTGTGATTTAGTGAGAGATTATGTTCTATTGAAAATAGCTTTAAGACACTTTGAAACAAAAAAACAAAGTAGCCAAAACATCAATCACCCAACAACATTATTATAAAATTTTGCATATATGGCAATCAACAAAATTTTGCATGTTTCCATTTTTTATTATATGATGCGAACTCATAAAATATGTCCTATATTGGAGGACCTGCAAACCCAATTAAATAAAGGTAAAATTGGATCAAATTTAAATATGTCACATGAATAAGCTAAATACCATATTTCATCTGAATACATGACAATTTAAAAATAAAATTTAAATATTTGAAGGAGTGAGATAAACACCATCTTTCATCAATGTACATGACATGGATTCCTAGACATTACCTTTTTTAAATATTTGCCCATTTTATTATGATAAAATATTCAATAATGAAAATCATCAATTTCTCTCTATAAATGCTTTGGTATAAGATTTTAATTTATTTTTAAATGTTTATAATTTATAGATCAAAAGCGTGCGAGAATATTAATTTAAAGAAGGTAATTGATTTACTGAAAATTTGTCTTTCTTAATATAATTTCAATAATTTAGTACACCTTATTTTAATACTTTTTGTTCACGAGGGAAACAAATTATTATTATTTTTTTAAATTTAATATTTTGCTTTAATTATAATATTTTTTTGGAATTGTACTATGTATTAGTTTAAAAGTATTTCAATGTTTTGAAGGGAAACTATACTAGGCCCATGAGGTCGGGGCCTAGGCTAACCTTAATTTCCAAAGAGGAATAACATAGTAATATATAAGATTAAAAAAAAATGGAAACTATATTCATGAGAAAAAAAATAATAAATATTTTGTAAAATAAAAAAATAAGCTAATAAATAAAATATATATTATAAAACTATATTTTTTTAAAATAACAAATAGTGTGTTGCTGTTAATCTTCTAATTTGTCTTGTGTAAACTGACTTGACATTCTACTTTCCAAAACTATTCATAATTGTTTTTAAATAATTAAATAAAATATAACATTTTAATATAGTGTATATTTGTCATCTATATAATAATAATAAAAAATTAATAAATTTAAAATCATAAATTATAAAAAAAAAATTGTCTTGTGTAAACAGTGACTTGACATTCTACTTTCCAAAACTATTCATAATTGTTTTTAAATAATTAAATAAAATATAACATTTTAAAATATATTTTAATATATTGTATATTTGTCATCTATATATTTATAAAAAATTAAAATTAATAAATTTAAAATCATAAATTATAAAAAAATAAATTTAATAAATTTGGAATAACATATGATTTAGAGATCATTTTTAATTTTTTATTTACATTAATTTCTCTTTCCCTTTTTATATAAATCAAGTTAATAATGAATATCAACAAATTTGTTTGTGAAAAATGTTTCCTCAAATAATTAAAAATGCCCATCATAAAATATTTAATCCCAATTACTCTATTTAAATATTTAATCCCAATTACTCTATTTAAGATGATGTTACTTTGGACTTCATTATTTGATTTCAGGTCATATTATGTGAAAAAAATCATAAAAATACACTATGTTTTAATAGCATATATAGGACATGTATAATTGAAATTGCATATATTATAATTGATTTAAAGCTACAGTTGTAAATAATAATGCAGATGTAAATGAATATATAGTTTTTATAATAAAAATAATAAATTATATATATATATATATAAAAGTTTAAAAAATATTTAAAATTATAAAAAAAATCTCTTAAAATAAATATATATGAAAAATATGTTTTTTTTAATAATTAAAACTCGACTTAATATTTCCTCTACTTTATATAAAATTATGAAAATATTTTTTTTCATTTATTAATATTATTATAACACCACCACAACCTGAGTTAGGGGTTTGTTAGGGGTTTAGTACAATATTGATGATACTTAGTTTTTTAATGATTATATTCTCTCCTTTAATTCTAAGAATTATATAAACAACTTGTTTTTTCTCTTAATATAACAGCCACATCCGTAGCCATAAGGAAAATCTATAAGACAATAATCATAGCTTATTCAATGTAATTATATTTTAATTTAGTATTGATTACTTGTCGGTTTCTAAAGGGGAATATTTGAGATGTTTGTTTTCAAATAAGTTTGTCAAATTGATTGGAATCATCTTAAAATATAAATCTGTTTTTTTTGTAGTTTGTGTTGGTAAGTTAATTGGATGTAGTTTGGGTGGTTAGAGGAATGATTTTACCCTCCTCACGTAGGTTCAATTTGTGTAAGTTATATGATGCTCTTATTGAGCCCCTATGTAATGATTGAGTGGATTATGTGACCAGGCGATACCATGATTCTCCAGAATAAGTAGGTGTTGGCATTTTTCCAAGTGAAAATTGTAATATTATTAGCATAGAATTTTATAGATTAACTTGGAATTAGAATATCATTTTATATATTGTTATAATATTTTTATGTAAAACTTGTTGCACCGAGATGATCGAGGTGCCTACTAGCTTAATATGAGGGAGATTTTGTCATGTAATATTATGTAACGTGACACTACCACAAGTAAAAAGTAATTAAGAAAATTCATGTCGGCTCACAAAATAAAAAAATTAAAACCAAAGGAAAAGTAATTAAAAAAAGCTATGTGTACTTATAAAATAAAAACTTAAAACCATCATAGATCCATCTTAAACCCCATGCTTGATAAGCACAAAGAGGGATCAAATTTCTCAAAATGTAAATTTTAAGGTAAAAAAAATTACACCACAAGAAATTAGATCCCTTTCGATGCTTGATAGATCCAGGTTTAAAAATGGATCTATGCTAGTAATAAAGATCCAGTTTTAGAAAAAAAAAGAAATGTAAGAAGATTTGTAGTGACAAAATGAAATGCTTGAAGAAAGAATCACTCATCTTAATGGAAAATTGTGGAACTTGAATGGACAAATGATCCATACCAATCAAATGTTGCATAATCTGAAAACCTCCATAGTGGCATCCCAAACATGTAATTATTTGGGAAGCCTAGCTAAATGCCATTATAACCTAAAATTGAGAAACACACCTCCTCTTCCATGACTAAATTTGGGATTCTCTCATAAAGTGGAAATCAAGGTGGAAAGTTCACCCAACAAAATTCAAATGTATTTGTGTGTTGAATATTGGTCAAGGTGACACAATTCCTTTTGCGAGGTGTGATAACACATATCAAGATAAATTTTCCCTTGCAAAGATGGACATGCATGGGAAAATGTTGCTTTGGTGAGAGAATCTATATGAGCATTAACAAACTCTTAGCCACTGGAATCTTGGACATTCAAATTAATGTCAAGGACAAGCTCTATCTCACCAATTTTTCAAAGAAGCATCAACAATAATGACAATGCATGTGACAAAAGTCCAATTGAATTATAAATCCCTATGATACTTTAATATTTGAATTAATTTGATGGACAAAAGTCTAATTGAACTATAAATTCATAGAAGGGAGAAGTCCTTTAAGGAAGATTTACATGGGGAATTTAGGAAATCAAAACCACCTACATTTGATGGTGAAGTAAAATTTGGTCAAGAAGCTGAGGCTTGGCTTCTGGGGATGAGGAAGTATTTCCAAGTTCATGATTACTCTGTAAATATGAAGGCTAGAGTAACCATATTAAATCTAAATGGCAGAGCATCCATTTGGTGGGAACATCTCAAGAAAGTCAATAGAATCAAAGAAAGGAAAAATTGGTTGGGAACAGTTCAAGAAATACTTCAGGCAAGAGTATATTTCAGACAGATACTATGATGGAAAAAGAAAATAATTCCATGAGCTCAAGTTGGAACAAATGACCATGGATTAATACGTAACCAAATTTTAGAGATTCTAAGATATGTAAAGTACATCAAGGATGAGAGGGTTAAAATCCAGCGTTTTCTAATTAGATTACCCCATTCCTATAAATTCCTAGGACACTTTAACATTTGAATCAATGTGATGCATGAAGAATCAAAATTGGTTACTAAGTTTATTTGTGGGATGACCATGCCAATTCAAAAGAAATTTGAGATGTTTAACATCCACATTTTGGAACACTCTCAAGTCATGGAAAAGTTGGTAAATAGAAGAATTTGGAGAAAGCAAAATAAAGCTATTGACATTAATTCAAATCAATGAAAAAACATTGTTGTTAAATGTCACATGACAAAGAAGCCATATAGTGATACCACATAACAAAGGGTCAACTTAAAGAAATATTTGAATAAAGGATCAAAGCATTATGGAAAAGAAGTACATCATTTTCTTCAATCATAGCAAGCACTAATGACTTTTAAAAGAAGAATGTTGGAGATATCATCTAGAAAGTGTCAAAATTTATATAATTATAGCACTAATGACTTCTAAAAGAATGTTGGAGATATCATCTAGAAAGTGTAAAAATTTATATAACTATAATAGAGAGAAAGATTTAGCAATATCTAATTTAAAAAATTAAAAATTAAAAAATTGTCGATGCTAATTGTCCATCTTAATCATTTAAATCACAAAAAAAAAATCTCCATAAACTACAAATCAAGAAAGAACTTGCAACGAGAGTTTTCAATGTTGATTCCCTACAAGAGTTGTCCATAATATGTCTACAAACATGTCCATGGAAGGTTACTCCTAATTAGGTTAGCTTAGTTTAACAAGAACAAGGGTTTAGACATCCTAACACAAATGAGAAGTTAAATGCATAATGTTAACAAGTTATATAATAGAATTAAAGAATCTCAATGGCAACTATTTGTTTGATGGGAGGATTTATAGTTGGAATTGGTTAATCATTTTATGTTTTGGATTTACGAAACCATTTTTCTCAAAATTCGGTGACAAGTCTTTGTTAAAATCACCAATTTTTATTTTTCAAATTACATTTATTATTAAAAAATGGATTCAACACCTTCCGAAATCCTTGAACAATCCAATTATGCAATTTCACAATGTATATCTATCATTTTAACAATTCCAATAATTTCAACCAACAAATTACGAAAAAAATAGTCAAAAATAAAAAACCTTTAGCTTACATCTTTATGTTCTCTATGAACATGATGTATAAAAAGTAAAGAAAAAAAAATTACATTAGTGGAACCTTTTGATACACGTGAGGATCTTCATAGTTTTCTTGGTGATGATGAAAGTGGTATTCTACTTTTCATAATCACCTTTTGAACTTGTTTCCAAGGGTAATAATTCCGATCTAAGCGAAACCCAAAATAGAAGTAGAGGTCATTATGAATTTGTACTCATCCATCACACTTTTGAGATTATTTTTGTTTTTGTTTATTGATCACGAAATATTAAAATTGTTTTAATATTTTTGGGACTATCTATAAAGTATAAAGATGTAAAGATAATAAAATATGTTATTGTGGTGTAATCTTTTTGAGACTTTCTATAAAGTAGCATAAATATGTTCTTCTTAACAATTTTATAAAATGTGTTTCCTCGCATTGTGAATTTTAAGGTAAGAAATATTTGTGTAGGATATAGTTTTTTAGTAAATTATATTTATATGTTAAAAGTTATCGATTTATAGTTAAAATTAGAAGTAATTTTATTTCATATTGTAAACTAAAAGGAAAGTGGTTTTCTCCTCTTAATTGTATTTTCACTTATAATTTTCATTCAATGTCATGAAGTTTTAAAAAACTCCTTTTTTTAAGATCTTTCTAATAAAAATATATCTAACATAACACCCCATTTTAATTTAATCTTTTCTTTAAGAGGTGATTTTTTTATAATTGAAACAAATATAATTCATATTAAAAAGTTGTTGTGTCGCAACATACATCATAATAACACAAACAAAAATGGTCTTTGCAAGAGCCAACCTATCAAGGGGTCTTAAAAAAGCAAAAATAGATCTGATAATATAGCCTATTTCAACTTCCTTAAAAGTTAAGCAAAGAAAACTAATAGTGTATACCCTAAGGTAATAATGTTTTTTGAATTCCTATTATCATGAGATTTATGATCTTTCTTCATCCTAATGATATGAATGAAGACCTGGAAAGTATGTTAAGACCTTAGTTTGATTATTGGAAGCTTCTCCCAATTCCCATGTAAAACTTGGTTTATGCTTTCATTTTAATCATAACTTAATAACATAAGTTTTTATTGTTATTTTTAATGTTAATAAAATTGTACATTAATTTTCGTTTTAAATTTAACAAATACTTACTTATTTTTACAAAGGACATTAACACCATAACCTCTCTATCACAAGTTTACTTAAAATCTCTCATGCATTATTCTAATCCCACCTCCTTACTCTTAAATTTGAGCTTCAAAAAATTGATCATTATATTAATCATTCCCCAATGTCAACCTCCAACCTCCAAAGAAAGAGGATGACGAATTACTAATAATATTTTATCTACAAGGGTACACAACAAATCTTTATGAAAAACAATTTAGATGAACTAAAAATAAAGATTTTATAATTTTGTAGTCTTTCTTGTGTTTGAACCTTGATAATATTTATTGTATAGTAAGAGACCTAATCTCTAGAATATCTTTGTTTATTTGTCATATAGTCTAACAAGATGGCAACAATTTTTGGTTTGTATAGAGAAGAGTGGATTTTTGTGTTCTATAGATGAGAAACTCGACGCATTTCAATCCATCCAAGGATCATCTATCTTTAGGATCTCACTTTGAACTTCCTTTGGCCTCATAGAAGAAATAGTTTAAATGATTCCTTGGGTCATTTAAACAATCAACATGAAAAAACAAAATCACAATGGAAATAGAGGAGAACAACAAAATGCATTTTGTTGATGCTCGCATCACTAAAAAATATTATGGTTCCCTCACACACCAAGTTTACAAGAAACCTACTCACATAGATAGATACTTACACACTAACTCCCATCATTTTCCTTCCCAGAAATTTGGAGTTATCAACACCTTGGTAACAAGGGTTCTAAGAATCTCTAACAATGAGCATGAGCAAGAATTGAGTTACCTAGATTATATGTTTAAAAGGAATGTATATAAAGACAATCGATATGTAAAGGTTAGGCATGTGGCCTATTCGTCTTACCAACACAAATACTTCTGTGGAAACAAAATTTGGATTCTCGGAAACTCAAGATTATGTTGAAACCAATGCAATTCAAATACGAAAACGAAACCTCTACTCAACTCCCATGCAGTGAGGGAAACATCCTGGCAATGAGGAATAACATTTCGGCAATGAGAAAAATGTTTCAGCAGTAAATGATTTCTCCCAGCAAGAGGAAAAAATAACATCAAGGCAATGGAGGAATTCGTTCCATTGTCCAAAAGACTTACACCATCCAAGCAAACTAATTTGGAAACTTCCTACATAAATGCAACGGATCTGAGATCATGGCCATTGGTATTTGTGCTTGAAGAATCATTCAATGGTGAGAGGGAAATAACTATTGGAACCTCCCTTGGACAATAAAATACGAAGAGCACAATATATTTACCAATCTAAGTTCAAATATCTCTTAGAGACACTCTCATTATTCACTAGAAGCCATTAAAACATAGAGGAGCTCTTTGATCAATATAGAACAAGCTAATACAATAGAACAATAACACACAGAGCTAAAACATTGCACATAGACTCGAAAATAATTTATCCTGGAAATCGAAATGGGAAAACCAACATTCATGGGGATTTTCAATTGCTCGAAAATATATTACAATAACGAGCAATACACAAGAACTTGTGTGTTGTTACTCATAGACAACATTTGTAGTCTTCCATGGCTTAGAGACAACCTTCTTCTTTGTGGAGGAGCTCCCAACCCATTCATCCTTCAAGCAGTTGCTTCTCTTTGAGTCTTCTACTTTTCCTTCCTTTTTCCTTCTCTCTTGCCCCCATCAACTAAGTATCCTTCTCACCCATAGCCTTCAACTTTTATTGGGATGGCCTTGGAAGTTGAACCATCATAATGGTTCATTTCCACTTCCTAATGGAAAATTTTTGGATTTTTCTCACTTTCTCAAATAATTAATGTTTTAACAAATTATTACAAGAGAGGATTTTTAAATGGGGATCTAATTCGGATCAACAACTAGTTCTACAAAATTGTGACGAAGGAAAAAAAGGGCCAATGATAGACAAAGAATTGATATCCAAGGTAAGATGTTCTCTCTTCCTTATATAAAAGGATTATTAGAAAAAATGGCTAATTTTTTTAAAAATGAGATATTAACATAGCTTTCTCCCCTCTTAACACCATTAGACAATTGGTAGACTCATCCAAAGGACTACTTGACCCAAGTACATACAAGGGAATGTACTTGACAAAGTCTACATTGGAGAGACAAATAATTAATAATCATAAATTTATTTCATATTTACTTTTCAAATAATTTTTTTTTTTTTTTATTCTTAATAATTTAACTATCCCAACTTCCCATTCTCTATAAATGTATGGGATTATCATTTCAAGGCAATACATGTATTCCTTTCAGTACAAAACATGTATCAAGCCCATGCATAGATATGAAGATATAATCAAGACAAACATTGATATAAATCTGTATGCAGATCTTTGGTGATATAAAATGTAAAATGTGTGTTGTTCCTATGCATAAACTTGAGAATATTTCCATTCAGCTTGAGGGTAAATCCGTGTGCAACCTCATGATATTTCATACATAGACTTGTTAGACATGATATGATCATCTTTGGTAATTAAGCATGTAGCATTGAATCGAATCAATTACTTAACACATTGATAAGTCAATTTCATAGATGGATGACTGAACACGCATCATGGGAATTATGGTGTCTAGGGTTAGCTCTGTTAATGGCGTCTAGGGATCGAACCGAATTTGTTAGTGGCATCTAGGGCTCAGCCCCACTGGGGGACATTTGTCTAGAACCTAGCAAGGTCAAAGCTCGATATGAAGCTTTCATTGTCATCCAAATGTTCCACTAATGATTAAAGGGATTCGCACAGTCACATACTTGGTTTGGTACCTCTATGTTCATAGGTGGAAGTATTTGTCTTATCATCTAGGCCGGTTATCTTGGCCAGCGAAAGGTTTTATTGATTACACTGGCCTTGAATACTGGACCCTCTCTTCCTAAGAGGCCGCCTACCTTTTTTTTGTCGTTTCTCTGGTGTTTTTTATGAGTTATAGTCTGGCTTTTTGTAGTTCTCCATCCACTACTTTTCCTTTTTTATCCTTCCACCTAGAAGGTTCAATGTCCTAGGTTTTCATTCCTTAAATGATTTCATTATGGCATAGAAATCCATTGCCTTGGAACCAATGGGATCCCCTTATCTTCACTCTGACCCATGTTGTTCTTTCACTCCTCTACCGGGGTGCGTACGCTCGTCATCTAACCATCCATTATTTGATGGCTCCTATTCCATAGGGGCGAACATTACTCTTAAGGATACCCCCCCTCTGCCTTCGTCTACCACCTTTTCAGGCTATGTAGGCCCTTCAACACAAAAGAAAAGAAAAAAAAGAGTCTGTAAAAAGGACAACCAAAAGGTATCTCGTGCATGGAGAGGATGTAGACCTCAATGAAGCTCTGATGATGTCGGACCAGGGACTCATTGGAAGGTTTAGGGGTAGAGGAATAATCCTGGATTCCTTTCGGTCATGGATTACTCAGGAGTGGGTACCCCTCCTTAGATACGTTCCACAATATTTTGCTCTCACCTGTGGCTGGCTTGGGGTTATTCTGGAATCGGTTGATGATACGACCAAAATCCTCAAAAATTGTTGGGAATTTGGCTCTTCCCCTTTAATTTTGAAAAGATGGACCCCCTCTTTTGATTCTCACTCTAAGCAATTTATTTCCTGGGCATACTAGGAAAAATTACCTAGGCTCCCTCCAGAGCTTTGGTCAAAGGATGTTTTCCAGCGTATTGGTGATACCATCGGCACTTTCATTAGAGGTGATATGGCTTTCGAAGAATCTGGTATACTTACAGTGCCCCGTATCCTGGTTGAGATCGATTTAAGGGAAGGTCTTCTTAAGGAGATAGATATTTCCTAAGAGGGAAGAATTGGACACAGATTCTAGATTATGTTGGGATACCATTTAAGTGCAATGATTCTTATGGTCATATTCCAAGAATTGCACTAGGCAATTCTGCAAGAATATTTGGAGGCAGATTGATGCTACATCACCTGTGGCCCGAGTTCAGCCAAAAAATGATACTTCCTTGGAAGACAACACCCCTTCCAGTGGCCTCACTATAATTCTAGGTATGGATTCCCTTACCCCACCTTCTAATCTTACTTTTATGACTCCTCCTGTTTACGATAATCCTATCTATTGGGAAACCTTTCCGCCAGTTGCCTCCCTCCTGGACCCATATTGGAAAACCTACTGACCCATATCGGTGAAGGCGACACCAACCTCTTGGTTCAACTGTTTCCCCGATTTTTTTGACAAACCAACTATGACACTCCCCCCATCCCCCAAACCCTCTGAACCTCAATCTTTTTCTCCCTTACCATCCCCTTCACCCCCCCATAATCCATCTCCATCACAGAGCACCACTCCTATTACCCCTTCCCCTCTACATATGTATCCCTCGGCCCTAAACTTCACCCCCCCCAAGAACTCAGAGCAAGGTCACTAATGCCTACAATCTATGCTCTAAATAAGGCTCCAAACCCCCCTCACCCTTGGCCTTGGCATACAACACAGGATTCAGTTGACTTCAAGGTTATGAGGCAAACTCTCTATCATGGATAAATCTAGGTCACAAGCTACTATGGAGATCAACATAGGTAGGCAGAAACGACTCACTGGGTCGCTTAAAGCATGCAAGTCCCAGGAAATGTTTCCTTAATGTTAGTTCTCTCTCTCAACTGTCGAGGGATGGGGATTCCCTAAAAAAATCTATCCCTGAAGAGACTGATACAGAGTTCCAAAGCTATGGTTATTCTTTTACAAGAGACTCTTGCAATGAGTGACCTTATTATTGATGACCTCGAGATTTTTCTACCTGGATGGCACTTTATATGTGCGGACGCATACGGTAGATCAGGTGGTATACTGACAGGTTGGAATACAAGTTTTTTTCTGTGTACAAACAGTTGGGCCTCACCATCTATTTTAGGATTCTTTTTGTTCTTGAGGGAACTAGGCCTAGCATACTCCCTCATCAACGTTTATGGACCTTATCAAAATCATCCAACCTTTTGGGATAGATTCCTTGGTGCAAAATTTCCTCAAAATGGATCGACTCATCATCGAGGGAGATATGAACTTTACTCTTGGTGAATCAGAAATATGGGGATTAAATGCCCACATAGATTCCCTAGCATAATATTTTAGTAGCCTCCTGGAAATTCGCAGACTTGTGGACATCCCACCCATCACTCTTCGGCCTACTTGGTGGAACATGAGATACGGTGAGGATCACATCACCAAACGGCTCAACAGATTTCTGCTCAATGAGGGTTCTATGAGATCAACTTCCTTGATTAGACAGTGTGTGAGTGGTGATTCATACCACCACCATATTTTTCTCGAAATAGTCCAAAGACTCAGAAAACCCCCAAGCCCCTTCAAATTCGATGTCAGGTGGATGAAAGAGATTGAATACAGAGAAATGGTCGAGCAGGAATGTTCTCCTTTCGACCATACTAGTCAAGCATCTGCAACCATACAATTTCACAGGAACCTTGTGAAGTTAAAATATCTTACTATTCCTTTGATTGCACAGAAGCATAATGAACAAGTAGTTAACTTATAGGCGATTGAATCCACCCTTGAGGCATTTTATGCCTCCCACCCAATGAGATTCGACTCCAAGTTTTTTCCATAAGTTCATACAACACAGAGAAAATATAAATTCTATATGGATGTTAAAGGATGAGGACGGAAGGGAACTTTTGGGATTTCAAGCTCTAGTTGATTTGGGCTTGTCTCATTTCACACGGACATACTCCGAACCCCATGAGGTCTCTTTGCTACAAAAATTAAGTCTCGCCTCTTCTATACCCACCCTTATCTCCGAAGTTGGTAATGCACTTCTTCAAGAACCATCTTCCATGGAAGCATTAAAAGAGGTAAAAAAATCACTTCAAAATGATAAAATCCCTAGTCTAGACAGATGACTGGTGGAGTTTTTTTAATGCTTCATGGACACCTTTGAAGATGATCTTCTTGTTGTGGTAGAGGAATCAAGGGTCAAAGGGTGCATATTGGTTGTTTTCAACTCTACGTTCATCACTCTCATTCCAAAAACGGATCATGGCACATCCTTTCATGATTACAAACCTATCTCACTTTGTAACTGCATCTACAAAATTATCGCAAAAGTGATTGATAGAAGAGTTAAAGTGATCTTCTCCAAGGTCATTTCAACTACAATTCACTTTCCTCAAGGGTCGTCAGATCCACATGCAATGGGAGTGGCCCAGGAAACACTACATTCGATCAAGATTAAAATATTACTGGCAGCGATCATTAAGGTTTACCTTAAACGGGCTTATGACCAAGTCAACTGGCTCTACCTGAGACTGGTCCTGTTACAAATCAGCATGCATCTTTCTACTGTTAATTGGATTATATCCTGCATCCAGACTATTACTTTTGTTATCCATATCAATGCATCCACCATGAAGTTTTTTAGATCAGCTAGAGGCTTGCGACAAGGTTGGCTATTGGCTCCTATTCTCTTCCTGTTGATTGTCCAAGGGATTAGCATATTACTAAATAAAGCCAAGATTAACGGGACCTTCAATGGCATCACTGTGGCTGGAAATATCCATATATCTCATTTACTGTTTGTCGACGATATAATTATCTTCACTAATGGATCTCGTTGAGATATCACAGAAGCCATAGGTATGTCTATCAACTCCAACAAGTCCACTTTATCTTTTATGCATTTGGATGAGGCATCCACTTAGTGGATCTCCTACCAATTCAACTTCACCATTATTAATGTGGACATTGGCCTACGATACTTGCGTTTTACCTTAAAACCTAATGATTATGGGCCAAAGGACCAGACATGGCTAATAGGTCTAGTGGAAAAAAGATTACATTTGTGGTGCAATCATTGGATGTCTAAAGGGGGAAGATACTTTCTCGTGAAAGCAGTGCTCAAAGCTATCTCCATTTTTTGGATCACTATTGCTCAGGTTCCTAAGGCTACTCTCAATACTATCAGGAAGTTATCTTTTAATTTTCTATGGAAGGTCAGAAACAGGAAAACCCTTTTCAGTGGATCACATGGGATAAGGTGACATGGCCCAAGCACCTGGGTGGGTGGGGATTGAAACATCCTACATTTTTTGCTCGATCTTTATTTCCTAAAAACCTTTGATGCCTTACAAAGGATAATTCTTTATGGACTTGGGTCATATCTTGTAAGTACATCCAACCCCTCAGCATCGAGGACTAGATCCAGAGAAGAACTTTCTCGCTCAGGAATATATCTAACATGTGGCGAGCTACCCTGCAATATTTTGATTTGGTGGCTAACTGGCTACAATGGAAAATTGGAAATGGTATATTTGGCATCCTATCTTGCATGTCAAGAAATTTTTATATGACGTTTTAATTTTAACATTGCCTTTCATTTGACGGTTAAATCTTAATTTTACCCATCATAATTTTCATTTGACGGTTAAATCTTAATTTTATCCGTCATAATAATAGTTGATTTTTTTAAATAACATTTATAATAACTATATGAAACATCGAATTCTCATATCTTGCCTCATATAATACAAAAATATAGTTCAACCTATTATAATATAACTTTTTATCTTAACACAAGTTAGACTTTTGCAACACAACAATGCTTTAAAGAAAAAGTTCACAAAAATACAGTTCAATATGTGATACTATAACTTTACATCTTTAACAAAGTAAGATTTTTGCAAACTTCATTTTTATTATTGAAACAAAACTTCCTCTTAACTATATTGTAATGAATTTGTCTTCATGCATTAAGCATCATTTGACATTTAATACTTAAATTCAAAACTTTGAAGGTTTTTTCAAGTCTATTAATATAAAATAAACATTATTAAATGCTCCACAACTAAAATTCATTTAAAGATTTCAAAAAAATGTATATGAAATTGTAGCAAAAGTGCAACAATTATTTACCGAGTTTACGGGAGCTTGAGTCTAGGGGTGTTATAATTAGAAGCACATAATAAACTTAATGATTAAACCAAGCACACACATAATGACCCTTTAATTTGGCTTCTTCACAGGCAATACAATGGGCCATCACCATGGGCCACCAAATACCATGAGCCCAAAATAACATGAACTGTAAACATATTTGACTCTCTAACCAAGTCAAGTTTACCTAAAATGGGAGAAAGTATACTAACAAAAACCAAAATTTAGATATTAGAAATAGAAATATAAAGAGAACACACACACACACACACTCAATTACTAATAACTAATTAGTAATAGTAATATATAGCATTGAAATCAAGGTATTTTTTAAGGATTCTAATATCATACCTAAGTATAGTAATCTAGTCAATTATTTTGGATTGAAAAAATCATATATATAGATAGGTAGAGGAAAATTAAATTTCAAATATACAATTTAGTACTGAAAATTGTAAATTTTGGTGAATATTACAACAAATTTTTTATGTAAAAATAGATGATATTAGAGAGTAAAAATGAACAAATAAGGAATTTATTTTTGAAAAAAAAAACGCAAAATAGCCAATTGGCAAAAATTTTCCCCTAAAATTTTCCATAGTGTGTGTGTGAGAGAGAGAGAGCTTAGGAAATATATATTAATGACATGTAAAAATAAAAATGCACTTTAAAATGATGGATGAAATTAAAATTCAGAATTCATTAATGATGTTTAATTTTATGAAGTGATGTAAAATGACAAATGACCACTATTTACCTCTCAAATTTTAACCCAAAACATAGTGTTCTCATAATGCTTTAATCCTTGCCAATTTTGCATTCATCATTTTACTAATTATATATGGTACATTTAAACACTCTTGGGCATTCTATTTCATACTCTCCAATTTGATTGTTTTTTGTGATTATTTTATAAATTTATGTAGACACAAATAAGCCACATATACATTCTAAGAGCATTAATTATAACAATATATAAACTATTAATTTGTCATTGTTTATTAATTATTGGACTTAGTTTTTTATATTTCTTGTAGAGACTTGTTGGGTTTTCATTGTACAATTTTACCCCTTAAATGGATTTCATACTTATTCATTGATTAAATTATTTATGCATTCTCATTATCAAGATATCACTTTTGCTTATCATAGTTTTTATTTCATGTAGAAATTATGAGATATGAATAATATGTAAATTGCATCATGCATCTTAGGAATGTATTCTATATTTTAATATTAATGAATAGAATATATCTTTTTTCTCCGAGAAAAAAGCTTGTCATTATGCTTTTATTGTGGAAATTTTAAATTTATTAACTTCAACACAACCTGAGTAGTTCAACCTTTCTTTATATATACTAAAGAACAACACATAACCAAGGTTTTGATCCTAGTCTTGGCCTTGTTAGACAAAGATAGTGATAAGACCTTAGTAAAATATGCACTCTCAAATGAGGGAAATTAATTTCGTGTCTATATAGTAGTATCCAAATTTATGGCGTTTTAATTCTCCATCTACTGAATTTAATCATGTCCATACGAAGTATTAAATTTTGGGTTGTTGTGTGGATGCATACTATGCATTATGTGAGGTTTCAGCCTATAGAGCCGAAGATAAAGAAGCGGCCTAGAGATGCCATGACAACTGTGAAGAACAGTCGTGTGAAGAGATAGTGACTCGCCTCCTTGTTTCCAATTACCTGTTAGATTGAGGTCACCGGTTGAAAGAATCAGAGCTAGAAGGTTGAGTTCTAAGAATAAAGCCTTAAAGAGGCTGAGTGTACATTTTAAGAAGTTTGTCATGAAGGATTATGATTTATTTTTTAGGGGAAGATATGGATACTGATATGGTATGTGAATTCCATGAAGAAGAAAGCATTGGTGTTAATGTTGTATATGTTGAGATAAGCTATATAGATGCTACAACACTATATAAAACTAAATTTGAAAATGAGTCTGGATATGATGAAGAACACCTTAGTGAAGAATAACAGATTTCAGTTAAGTTGTAAATGATGATGATAAATAATTTGTCGACTAGTAGAGTTAAATTGCTTGGACATGTGAACCAAGTGGATGATAGACCAATTGTTGTTGCAATTGATGATGAAGAACATGTTGATGTTCCTGCCCTTCCAGAAGTTGGGGAAGATTTGAAGATTGACATCCTAGAAGTGTCTGAAGAAGGGTACGAGAAATAAATTATTATTTTTCTTAACAATTTGCTTGTCTATGACTATGCAGGTGCTGAAGACAATCAAGAAGATGTTGTATTTGTGGCTTCCAATGAAGTAGCTGAAGCAGAAAACAATGATTTTGACGTAGATTTGACGTTAATTGTTGAATGGCTTGAAAATCCTAAGAATGTTGAAGATGTGGATTGTATTATAAATGATGATTGCACCATAGTTGTAGAGGTTGAAAACATTAATGAAGGGCAACAATAAGAGAACAATAAGAGATGCTGAGACTGCTAAGTAACGGCAGTATGAATGCTAAAATCACATTTGAAATGGAAGTTTGTAGGCAAGAAAATTTGGAAGAACCTGTTGAGAGCATTCTCATGTTGTGGAGTCCTAAAGAAATCAGGTATTACCTTGAGTTGATTATATGGCAGCAGACCACTGAACAGGTTGAAGACCATATGATAATTGAGGATAACATGTGGGATTCTAATGTTCCCATGATATATAATTTGAAGGAGCTAAAAAATGAGCTTGAATCTTAAAGAATGAGGGTCATTTTACACTTAAAATATTATGAGTACAGTTGGAAGAATGCCATTGAAAATTTTGAAGATGTTGATGGAAGAATCAGGCCAAAGAAACGTGAGCAAATGTTAAGGATGATAAGTAGAGTTAAGATGAAGAAACCAAAGTATTCCTAGTACAGAGTTTGGCATCGAAGAAGATGGAAAAGACGCGAATAAGTTTAAGTTTCAAGAAGTGTAGGTTTTTGAATAGTTTTAAGTGTTTGTAATCCTAGCCAAGACTTAGACCAGCAGACAATATAGTATATTCTGTTTTGAAATGTGTAATTGTAGTTATGTGTAATGTAGCCGTCGAAATTAAGGGGGAGTGTTGGAAAATATTTTTTCCTGCCATGGTGTCTATGCATCCGTACCCAATTTTATGTCGTTTTAATTCTCCATCTATTGAATTTAATCATGTCCATTTGAAGCATTAAATTTTGGGTTGTTATGTGGCTGCATATTGTGCATGGTGCCTCCCCCTATCATTTATAGTGGATCGAGGAAGGTTCGATAAGCTATTTTTGGTAGATGTAATATGGTTTCATGATCTGGATTTATGTGAGAACGAAATGAAAGAGCATATATAGAATCACATACACAAATATATTGCAAAAAACACAGTGATAAGGTAAACTCAAATTCTATTAACTGAAAAGAATATAACAAACTGCAAAATAAAAGCAGCTAGAATCGTGGTAGCTTTATCTATTAAAAGAGATGTGGCGGTTATGCTCATTTGTGGCAAGATGATTAAAAAGGGAGGTTGAAGGGCCTTTTTATCATAAGCATGAAGGAAAAAACCCTAAGCATACAAAAACCTAACCCTAGGATATTGTTGGCAGGCAGTTTGATGAGTCAGCATCGCGAAGGCTGCGATACCGCGAAAGGAGGAAAGCAACGGCAAGACGACAAGTACTTTTTGTAGTTTTGGGTCATTTGACTGCGTCATATGTAATTTGGGTCATTTGGACCGTATTATGTGGGTTTGGGGTCATAATTTTGTAGAGTTTGTTAAGAAGTAGTTAGGCGGTTGCCTAAGTGGACCATAATTGGGCACAAGCCTATAAATAGATTTAGGTTTGTAAGTGTTGAGATCAATCTTCGTGGAGAACATGAATGTAAAATCTTGATCTTGATCCGAAGCAAAAGACTGAATATCTTGTTGTATCTGGGTTTTTGTGAAGATAATATGATGTGACAGAGCTTTTGAGCAGAATCCCTATGTCTTTCCTGTTTTGCATTTTGCGATATGAATACATGAATGATGCGATGTTTCCTTGCTGCAATTAATGCTTTACTATTATATCTGTTGCAATAGTACATATGTTCATGTTGAATGATGTCGTCATTATGATTAATGCTTGAGTTGAATGTTTAGAGATATTTTTGAAATGTTGCAATAAGTTAGTCAATTGATGCACAACATCCTCCTTCATTCAACGAAAACATGGTTCCATCAACTCTCCCTTGAACATCTCGGGTGAGACCTCATCTACTCTGCAGGTGTTGCTGGACAAGGTAAAACCTGTTTGGGCCAGTGCTCAGGGAGATCGCGGTGGTTTGGGTGTCGACAGTGTCGGGAACCCTTGTCGACTAGGTTTGTGTCAACAAATGGTTCTGTTGCCGGGATCGTAGTGCGAAGTGAAAGGAGGATATGTTGTGGCATCCGACAAGACCGGAGATCCAGGATTGGTTCGACCTAAAGCTGCTAGAGTTCGCTGAAAAAGAAAACAAGAAACCTGGGTTGTTGACAGATTGGTGGTTGGCGAAATACATTCACAACGGTCCGCACGAATATTTTTTCTGCGAGTTCCCAATCATCCTGTATTAGTGGTTGGAAAAATTGACCTTCCAGAAGAGGAACTTCCAAGGTGGTGAGCCGACAGCCTGGACCCTGAAACTGATCCAGGAGCTGCAAGAAGTCGACAACAAAGCATCGTGGGCTGTTGAGGTTTGGGTCGACAGCATACTGGAAGGGTATATCACTGAATTTGCGGTTGATATGAACAAGTCTTACAGTGAGGCTGAAAGGGAGTTCTTCAACGGGCCAAGGGGCAGGTTTCTGTTGTCGCTACAGTTGTCCATTAAAATGCTCATTTGTGAGAAGGGCATACTGAAGATGCACCTAGACCAGTAAGAACCCTGGTGGGCGGAGGCTGTGGATACCGCGATGGTAGGGGGAAGTACATGGAATGATAAGGGGTAGATGGGTGCAGGTCATGACGAGACTGTGAAGGAAGTCGAGGAATAGAGTGGTCTTACAAGGGGAGGAGCAAGGTTTCGACAGGAAAAGAGGCAGAGGACAGGAGAAGGTCCTGCTGCAATTGAAACGCAAGGCTACGAAGGAAGACCACACGGAATGAAGCGACCTCACAGTCCTGACAAGGAAAACCAGGCTACGCCCAGGATAGAGGCATGACCAAACCCCAGCAGCAACGTACCCACACCTCCGCTCACTATCTCTCAACCAGTAAGAAATACAACTTTGACACCACCGTGTTCATCAGGTCCACAGCTTTATTACTAATAGCTCAACGACTGTAGGAAGGAATCCCAGGATGGCGGGCGAGGATGCAAAGTTACCGTTGTTCCATGGAAATGGAACAGATAATCCTGAGCAGTACTGGTTTTTATGCAAGGCAGTATGGACTGTGAAGCAAATTACTGATGATAATTCCAAGAAAGGACAATTGGCGACAACTCTTCGGGGTCATGCATTAGATTGGTTCATGAAATTTGTGCAGGTTCCTGTAGGCGCTCCAGAAAATACGCTGGATGAAGTTCGCGCTAGATTGATTGTCGAGTTCAAAAAAACCCAAGTCTGAAGCACAGTATATTATAGAACTAAAAGAGATTAAGCAGTATCCCAATGATATTGTGTGGGATTTTGACCAGCGATTCAAAACACTGATGGCGAGGGTCAGTTTCGACATGAGTCCAGCACAAAGAATGGTTCATTGTGGCATTGCTCCCACACATTCGACTACCGCTGATGCAACAGAACATTACAACGCCGAGTGAAGCCCTGGAAATTGCGATGCGGTTGGAAGCTTCGCTGATTGGTGAGAACGCAACTAGTAGGTCGCAGATTCAGACCCAGTTGGCTAACTTGACCATACAGCTGCAAGACTTGAAGAAGGGTAAGGAAAAACATGAGGAAGTGTGGTGTACACAGTGTCGCGGAGAGGGGCATACTAAGGATAATTGCCCATACTTCCGCAATTATCTGGTTTCAGGAGCACCGAATCCATTGAATGGCAGTGGTATGTCGTGGTGTCGCATCTGCCAGGTATATGGGAACCACCACGAGGAGTGTCATTACATGCAAAAGCTGGTCACAAAATTGATGAATTTGTATTGTACATTCTGCAAGTCCGTGGGACATGAAGACAAGGATTGTTGGGCATATGGGTTACTTCATGAATGAACGTACGATGCATTCTACGTGAAGGATGACCAGCGTGTCGTACAACAACCGCAACCACAGCCATAGGTAGCTCAACCGCAGGTATAGTTTGTACCGCAGCAACAACCGCAACAGTTTATGCCACAATATGCTCCGATGCAAATGGCTCCATAGCAGCCACAGTACCTTCAACAACCACTGTACATGCAGTAAGGGCAAGGTGTGACACTACAATCGAATCCTATGTAGCAACAGTTCAATCAACCGTAGTACCAGTAGCAGGGAGGATTCCGTGGAGGAAGTGGTGGAGGATTTGGTCGTGGAGGAGGATGATTAGGTCGAGGACCTATTCAGTGTTATCACTACAGGGTGTAGGGACACTACCAACAATATTTCCCACAATTGCAGACATAGTGTACATTTTTTTTTGTTACGAATCACACTGTGGAGAACTATCCACAGTTGATTGCGCGATGGAAAGCGGGGAATGTTCCACAACTGTAGAACCAGAATCAAGTACAATAACCGGTGAAGAATCAAGTGTAGCAACCGACGTAGAACCAGAACTAGCATCCAAATCAGAATGCCAACCAGAATGTGAACCAACCTGGGAATCCGCCACTGAATCAGACTCAAGGTGCGACTATTGCGACAATTTCTGTGGAACAAAGGACGCAAGATGCTGCTGTCGCAGTTATTACTCAGGGAGGTCCGACAACAGGAGAGGATAGCCCACATCCACTTATCCGGTTAGCAGGACAGAAGAAGGTGTCATTTGACATTGATTCCGAGCGCGATGCATTCTTTCAGGCACGTCGTGCGATGGAAAAAGATCGCAGTAAGGTCATCGTTTGTGGCATGCCTCCTGTTTTTGATGCCACTGCAGAGGCAGGTCCATCGCGGCAGTCTGGGGCCTTGCAGATATTTTTTGAGAGTTTTTTATGACTGGCGAGGGATCCCGATGCTCTTGCCAAGCTTGAAGGGTTGTTGCAGCGACCATCCAGGGGACGGCAAGAGTCCGCAATAAATGCCTTACAGAGGCAAAAGACAGGTAAGGAGATGCACATGAACATTCAAATTGGAGACTATGAAGTTGATTCAGTTATTCTGGATCTTGGTTCGGATGTCAGTATCTTAACCAAGCAGGCCTGACAGAAAATGGGGAGTCCCACGCTAAGCTGATCTCCCGTATAGCTCCGGCTGGCCAATCAGGCCAAGGTGACACCGATTGGGAGAGTTCCACACCTGGTTCTAGACATTGAGGGAATGAAGACATACGTTAATTTCGATGTGATCGAAGTAGTTGAAGGGGGAAGCTCCTATCGCATGTTGTTGGGGATTGGATGGGATAACGACAGTGCAACAGTAATCAACTTTAAGAAGCGGATGATGACTTTTGAAAACCGTGACCTCAAAGTCATAGCTCCATTGGACCCGGTTGAAGGATGCAGGTATATTGAACCAGTAAAAGATGAATATCCCAGCGGATGGGACCATGCATACAATATTTCAAAAGATTATATTCAACTGACTGCCGACGGTGAGCTTGGGTGGCGCAGCTACAGCTCTACGTCTTCCGACTCTGATGACGCTTTAGAAAATTGGCAGAATCACTTGCATGAGGTGTCTCTCCGCAAGTGTGGGTTGGTAACACAGTCATTATGTCGTGTTGTGACTAAAACTGTTGCACTGCCAGTATATGAGGGGTTTCCTAGCTTATCTGATTTTCTTGTGGCGTTCAAAGAAAAGGTTTCAGAACCACAGCGATTGCTTCCATTGGAGGAAGCGTTGAAGGCTGCTCCAGCATGCTGGTGGGCGACACATAAGAAGTCAATTGCAGGGTGGTCGCAATGCCAGAGATTATTGATGGTTCGCTTTGGCGACACCGAAGTTTACCACACAGGAAAATATGATGGACGAAATGACCCTGGAAGTCATTTGGTGGAATGTAAGATGTTGTGGGCATCGTGACCCAAGGATGAGTGGGTCCATGCCTTTGTTCATACATTGGACGAGATGTCGCGATCATGGTATACTGCAGTCGAATTGCAAGGGTAAATTACCACTTGGTTGGAGTTGACCGTTTGTTTTAGTCATACGTTCAGCTTCACGGATGCCAACCCGGATGTCCATAATTCTTTGCAACTCATTCGTGACGTAGTTCTAAAGGTTGTCCCGGTGGCATATCCTACGGATCTGCATACGCACTGCAAGATGCAGTCCATGATGGAATGTTATAATATCACTGGTGGGCCAGAAGATGGTGATGATCCGAGGAAAGTAAACATTCTGGAATTAGAAGGCAGTCGCAATGTGGTAGCACCAGATGCACCAACTGATTCGATCAGTCAGCCGCTGAAGCTCTGGAAGGTCAACATTGGGACACAGGACAGTCCAAAGTTCGTGAATGTTGGGGACTATTGGGATGATGAGATGATGGAGAAGGTCACAGACTTGTTGCATGAATTCCAAGGTGCACAGCTAGTGAAGCTTGAGGAAGACCGCTTTATCACAGGCTTCCACCAGAGTGTGGAGAAGGATCGGCAAAAGGCTTGGCATGATCGCCATATCAAGAACAAACAGTTTTAGCAAGGTGACTTGGTGTTGTTATACGACAACAATTTTATCAAGCACCCAGGGAAATTGCAGATGCATTGGCTCGGTCCATATTGCATTAGTCGCATAACTTTAGGAGGAGCAGTTCAGTTGCTGCAGTTAGATGGAGCGATGCTCCCAAAGTTTATCAATGGTAGCAGGTTGAAGCCCTACAGGACGGGCTTGGAGCAGTGCGATGCCTGAGTTGCATTAGGGAAAAAAAATAAAATAATAATAATAATATACAGGATGCTCGGTGGCAGGATGGCGCACCAACAGGGCCAAAATGCGCAAGTGGGAGTGTTTGTGTCGCAGTTTGGGAGCAGGTTCACGATAGCAGTAGGGTCGCGACCATGTCAAATCAACAATAAATGCAGAAAGTTAAAAACCATTAATTAGCGCCGCATGATGGCATGATCGGCATTTATGGCGGATCCAGCAGTTGGATCAACTGAATCGACGATAGATTCGGGTAATTAAGGCATGATTTGGTCATCATGCATGGTTTGATTTGGTAATGATGGTTAAGGACATAATTTGGCACTATAAGAAGGGGTCGGCTTTGGTCGGAAGGAACCATTGTGCCGAATGTTAGGGATAGTTCAGTGTTGCATTGTTTTAGTTGAATTTCCAAGTTAAGGGTTGAGTGGCTGTTAACAACAAGTTGGGTTGGTGAGTGAGGAGTTGTTGAGCAACGAGGAGCCTTACTGCGAAATGCCGAGCACAGCCGTGGTTGAAGTTTCCAGTGGGGTCGAGTCACCATCTCGGCCAGTAAGCATCGAAGAATAGGTTGTCATCATGGGGGGGGTCAGCATTCCGAATACCCGCAAAGCAAACGGTAGTTACGCTCATCCACATCAGTAATTGAGGAGTTCCAAGCAGAAGTAGGACATTCTAGCCGCGGATTTGACGAGTCTATTTCTTGGGAAGTGTAGCTAGGGTTTTACCCCTAGCTTGTGCCAATGAGCACCTACTAAGGAGAATGGACTCCTTAGTAGCATTTCAGTATATTAAACTAATTAAGCTAAAACAACAATTAAATTACTTCTAAAGCATGCATGAAAACATAAACATGAAATTGGAAGAATGGCTTTTTCTATTAATGTTACCTTGAGTGTCAAGGTTTGATGAAGCCCTTTGCAGTGTCCAAGTGGATGCTCCAAGCTTCAAGATGCTCCTTCTCCTTCTCCAATGATGGGAATGGGCCAAAGGTGGCTCTCAAGGTGAAAATAGTTCAAAGGTGAACCAGGGTTTCGAGAGAGATTTTGGCAGAGTAAGGGTGCTTGTGATTGTGGATATGGAATAAGGGATCTCCATCACCTATTTATAGTTTTTTGGTGGTGGAGTGCTGACCCATGGTTTTAGGAAACACATAGTTTTGGGCAGCTGTATAGGGTTTTTTCCTCCTTTTCCTCATTATTTTATATTTTTTATTCCCTTTTTAGGGGATTTTTGCTATTTTTGGAGGAAAAGGGGGTTTTTTAGCCTTTTTTAGGCTATTTTGAGGGTTTTGTGGCCTTTTGGAGGCATTTTAGGCCTTTTGGAGGCATTTTAGGCCTTTTGGAGGCTTTTTAATGGGATTTTTTGGGATTTTTTGGGAAAAATGGTAGGAAAATGGACAAATGAGCCATATAATGTGGTAATGAGGTAGTGAACACTTTTTGGGTGTTAACAGATTGCCCCCTGATGTGCGAGGTCAGGAGCTCATCGTATGGCCGATGGACATCATAAGTCATGAATGGTTTTCCTGGGATGTGGAGAGAAGAGAAGAAACAAACTGAAGCCCGGAACAACGATCCCGAACAACTGCAATGACTGAAAGTACATAACCTCAATAATGGATGAGGAATCATCTGATCATATGGACGAGGCGGGCATTCCCATGCTCGTATCAGGATATAACATAATAACAACAATGGGGTCCAAAAAATGGGGACCTGAAATATACATGACCTCAAATACTGACTGAGGAATAATCTCAATATATGGACGAGGCGGGCATACCCATGCTCGTATCAAGATACATAAACATAACTGTAAGGCCCGAAAAAAAGGGGGACCTGTAAGATACATGACCACTGTGTACATCATAAGAGTCCAGAGGGGACACAAATCTGGGACATACTGCTGAGCGGATCATGTGTGAACTGCAGAACTGGTGCACTGGAACAATCAACAGTGCTACTGAGTGTGGTACCAAAGGAACTGATGAGCTGCTGGATCATAGTGACTGGGGTCAAACTCTCCATGGTACACGGAACTGGAACGGATCTGGAACTGAAACTGGGTACTCAAGGAAGCATGGAACTGGATGGCTTCCGAATACAAACGCCAACGCAGCCCGGACATCCACGGGAACATACAACTGGGCGTTCCGAAGTGACTCACCAATGTGCTAGAGTCGGGGGAAATCCGGGGTCTTCGACAAAAAACTGATGGGATATAATCCTACGCGATCCTCAACGATGCGATCAAGATGCTGAAGTCGAGCATGTGAGGAACAACCACTCGGAGAGGCAATGATGTCTCCTCTCAGAATGATCCGTAGGCACTTACCACGGATGGTGATAAGTCCAAGGCGTAGGGACCTCTGGGCCTATCCTCTGGAATAGAGGAGCTGTCGTCGACAGAGGGAGACCTGCAACTATCAAGGCAATGATGTTTCCTTGACAGGAGCGCGAGGTACAAGACCGAAATGTGATAGTACTGATGGCAGGACTGATAAACTGTGGGGAGACAACTGGGCAAGTAGAGCGGGTGGACTCAAACTTCCTTTGTTCAGAGTATGATAATTGGAATGATCTGGCAGCATATGAAACTGACTGAGGGGAAAGGGATCATAGCTGTAATGGATCTGGGAGGATAACTGGCTGAGGGAGACTCAAGTTGGTGTACAATGGCAGGAGACTGCAGAATACTCTAAACAAAGGCGACCTGATTGAGGGTGCTGCCGAGATGATCGATCACAGTGCCATGAGGCACGGGAGGACACTTCTTCATGGGTTGAGGAACTAGAAGAAGTAAGTGGATAAAATGATACTGTCGTGTGGATTTTACGAGCCCAGGACAGTTCATGCTCGTGGTGGCTTTCAATTTTAAGGAGTCTGAAAGCGATAAGAAGACTCTGAAGTGATGGAATGGTACTGTCGTGTGGATTTTCCGAGCCCAGGACAGTGCATGCTCATGGTTGCTTTCAATTTTAAGGAGTCTGAAAGCAAGTAAGAAGACTCCAGGGGGTTGCTTTTTCGTAGATTTAGTCTCCAAGGCCCAAAGAAGCATAAAAGGATGCAATGAAGAACTCTTCTAGCCGGTGTGACTAGAGTATTCCTTTTTCGTAATTAGTCTACCAGGTCCGGAAAAGGGTTAAACTTATACCAGATAGACGCCCTTTCAGGTACTTTAGCGAGCATGAAAGGAAGCAAGATTGCTCGGTGATCTTTTCATTCTTTTAGGAGTCAGAAAAGAGCTTAACGGAAACTCCCTAAGTGCCTTTTTCGTAAAGGACTTGTCCGGCCCGAAAAAGGGATAAAATTATACCGAACAAAGGAAATGGCCAGGCAAGGAGGAAGTGTTCAATCAAGGATCAATAATGATGACCAAGAACGAGGGTAGGTGGGAACACTGATGGGCCTCCTTGCGGGGTAGATGAAATGGTGGCAAAACAACGAAACATTTGCAGTATGACAGGAGTGAATGGCTCATGTACAAAAGTGGAACAATTCGATAGCGGCCGTTGTGGCACGCAAACCGAGGCAACGAGGTGTCGGGACACAATGTTGAAATTGTACCAAGTGAGAGCGAGAAATGATCTCAAGCATCATCACGAGCTTGGAAAAATGAATCCGGCGATATAAAGGATGTCAAAAACGGGTGACGGCCGAAGTGGCACGCAAACCGAGGTGACGGGGGCATTCTGAAAAATGCCCGGAAAAACTGGAGGTGAGAGTGAGAAATGATCTCAAGCATCATCACGAGCTCGGAAAAATTAATCCGATGATATAAAATATGTGAAAAACGGAGAACGGCCGATGTGGCACGCAAACCGAGGCGACTAGTGGCGTCTGAAAAAATGGGCAAAAAACGATAGGACAAAAATAATGCAACGAGGTGACCATAATGACGGTCACGTCGCGCTGATTCCAGTGGTGGAAACGGTTCGGAAAAACAAAAACAAAACAGAAAGCACTGTACAACGCAGACCAATGAGGTCGCGGGTTTCTTTTTATGGGTAAAAACGCTTAAGATACAACCCATTACGAGGGACCAACGGTGACGACTGGGTGTAACGGAGCAGGAGGTGTCCGGGCCTTGGGGGCAAAAAGTTGGCAGTTATGGCAGTGTTTGACCGTAGTGATGCAGTCAGTGAAAAGTGTGGGCCAGAAGTATCCGGCGCGGACGACCTTTTGGGCGGTGGCCATCCCTGAGAAATGGCCTCCGCAGGCGCCGCTATGACAGTCATTAAGGACGTGTTCAGCTTCCTCATGGGTAAGGCAACGACGAAGAATTGTGTCAACCCCGCGCCGGTAGAGGACATCGCCTAAGAGGAGATATCGAGAGGCCTGGTGGCAGATGCGACGGCGTCCATTTCGTGTAACTTTGGGTCTGAACTTCTGCGTGCGTAGGTATAACAAGATATCCCCGTACCATGGGTCATCGGATGAGATAGTGAACAGGTGATTGTCGGTTAACTCATCGGAGATTGGTTTGGCCGGGAGAAGGGAAGGGAGATCAGTAATGAGCTGGGCAAGCACGAGGGCTTTAGTGCTCTTAGGTGTTTTGAAGGTAAGGTCATATTCTTGGAGGATAATGACCCATTTGGCAACACGACCTTGGAGTAGTCGCCGGTTTAGAAGATATACCATGGGGTTAGAGTCGGCGACGACTGTGGTATGACTCATTAAGATGTAGTGTCGCAATTTTTGAACGGAAAAGACCACTGCTAGGGCAAGTTTCTCCTCATATGGGTAACGTAGTGGTGGACCAGACAAGGTCTGGCTAACGTAGTAAATGACGTGCTCCTGGTGAGAAGCGTCTTCTTGAACTAAGACTCCAGATACGGCATGCTCGGAGGCCGACACGTAAAGGATGAAGTCTCAAGTGAAATCCGGAGGGGAAATCAGAGGGGCTTGTGTGAGGGCCTTCTTGAGGGCCTCGAATGCAGCTTCTGCTTGCGCATCCCAGACGAAGGGTACGTGGGTGCGGAGCAGGCGCAAGAAACCGTGCACCGTAGTGGCATAATCAGGAACGAAGCGTCGAAGGAAGTTAGATCGCCCCTGCAGACTTTGGAGCTGCCGGAGCGTGCGAGGAGGGGGGAGGTCTAAAATAGCTTGGACCTTTAGAGGGTCAACAGTAATTCCTTTCTGGGAAACAATGAAACCCAACAATCGGCCTGCCGGTACGCAAAAGACACACTTGTGGGGGTTCAAGCGAATTTGGTATTTGCGACAACGCAGAAAAACTTGCCAAAGGTCGTCAAGGTGGTCTGATCGTTTCCGGGAACGAGCTGTGAGGTCATCAAGGTAGACTAACAGGATATGGACCAAGTCGTGGAAGCAATATGTCATGGCCCGCTGGAAAGTGGCACCAGCATTTTTGAGGCCGAAAGGCATGACGCGATAGGCAAAGGTGCCCCATGGGGTAGTAAAGGCAGTTTTGTACTGGTCTTCCTTACGGATCTG
The DNA here is from genome assembly GCA_027924585.1 of Larix kaempferi. Lineage (NCBI taxonomy): Eukaryota > Viridiplantae > Streptophyta > Pinopsida > Pinales > Pinaceae > Larix > Larix kaempferi. Next base: position 13,575,643 of record BSBM01000486.1, read on the forward strand.
AATCTGATTATATCCGGAAAAACCGTCCATGAAGGAGAGGACCTCATGCCCCGCACACGCATCTATGAGTTGATCGATGAATGGCGTGGGGAAGTTGTCCTTGGGACAAGCATGGTTTAAGTCACGGAAGTCAGTGCATACGCGGATGGTGCCTTGCTTTTTGTTAACTGGAACGGGGTTTGAAACCCAAGTAGTATAGGCGATAGGATAAATGAACCCTGCCTTGCGCAGCTTCTCAATCTCGGCTTTGACAGCTGGGAGCTTTGAGGGATGAATGGGGCGCTGTTTTTGACGAACGGGGGGTACATCAGGCCATGTGTCAATGTGGTGCTCTATAATTGCGGGGTCAAGACCAGGCATTTCGGTATAGGACCAGGCAAAGACATCACGGAATTCTTTGAAAAGGTGTATGTAGTCCTCAATCTCTTGTTTACTGCAGAATGCTCCTAAAGTAATGAGTTCAGGGGCACGACCTGGAGCAGCAATATCAACTTGGATGACAGGTGAGATGTTGGCCATGTTGCCCTCCTCGAAGGCATCAGGAGCAGGAATAGGGTCCTTGAACCAGTCAACCTTGGTGGGGAGGAAGTCTTTGGATTCGACCGCGTATTGGGTAGCGGTGCTAGAGGAAGATGCTTCTGGGATGAAATAGGAACGGTGGTGCATGTCATCCCAGGGATAATCCGGGGCAGTAAGGGCCTCAATAATCTCCTCATCAGTACGGAACGTTTGCGTCGTCAAATCGGTTGACGAGGGAGTAGTGGTGGAAGAGATCATATAGATGGTATTAACCTCTCCGGAAGGTGAAGAGTCTGGGGGGTAGATCTCCTCAATGGTAGGTGGTGCCGTCTCAAGATCCAGATTGTTCATCTCATAGAGAGCCGCCCTGTAATCCGGGAGATCGGGACAATGATGTGAATAGTGCCCGTAAATACCGCAGATGGCGCAGGAGTGGTTGGTACGTAGGGACTTATCTTTAGGCTTAGGAGTGGGATTTAGTTCGACAGTTGGGATGTTGGGGTCATCATCGAGCATTTGCATGTGCTTCTGCAATGCGGGTAACTGTGGGAATTGGTGGGTCGCATGGCCCAACTCGTCACACAGCGAGCATTTAGGAGGAGCACGAAACACTGGAGGGTTCTTGACTGTCTTTGGAGGTGGTACGGCAGTGTAAGGTTGGGGACCTCTGCCCCCAGTGGGTTTGGGAGTAGGAGGAGGTGTCGTGGAGGATGAAGGGGTAGAGACACCGGGAGGTGGCTGAGTAGTAGTAGCCATGGGTTGCACTGGCTGGAGGACGACATCGGGTCTCGGCGGGCGAACGGGAGGCGAAAGATACCATACAGGTAATCCCAAGGTTAACCCAGGGAGGCTAAGGGTAGCCATGACCGGGGCGCTTACTACTCCCGATGGAGGGACTAGGAAGGGGATCGTATGGATCGGTGTAACACCAATGTGGCTAGGTACCAATGGTGGTTTTGGCAACAAGGGTGGTTGAGTATTAGGTGGTAAGTTGTTGTGGGACAAGGTACATAAGTCAGAGACTTCGGGCGTAGATGACGGGGGGGGAATGGATTGAAAGGTGGAAGTCATCGGTGCGTCTGAGTAGACTCCAGGCCCCGAGGAGGAAACAAATGAAGTGGTGGCAGGAGAAACAGGTTGTTCAACCATGGGGAGAACGTTTTCAGGTGCCGCGGGAGCACTGGGATCATAGTATGTGAGCTGGTCAATTTTAACCACGCGTCCCTCATGGGGGAACATCATGGTGCGAAAGACCGAAGAGGCAACCGCCCGCATGGCATACATGTAGCTGCGGCCAAGTAAAAGGTTATAATCTAGTTGGGCATTGATTACCTCTATGTCAATAAGGACGGTTTTACCACCTAACTAGACGGGTACGTTGGGTAGGAGGCCTTGGGGCTGGGCCGAACGACCGTCATAGGCACGTAACGCAGTGGTGGACTGCTGGAGAGGAGGGGATCCTAGCTTCTGCCATACAAATGTAGACATAACGCATGTGGAGGAACCCTCATCGATGATGCACCGATGGATAACAAGATTCCTAACGGAGACAGTAACTTGGAATGCTAAGCTGGAAGGTAGGCGTGGTTCAGACTGGTCTAAATCAAACGCCATCAAATGCGAATCGGTTGGGTCAATCCCCCCAATGGCGGAAAGTAAAGTCTTGCGCTGGGAAGGGCAGTTCTTCAAGACTTCTAACGCAGACATGGCTGCGGGAGATTGGGCTAGGTCGTCTACGATGTTGTAGTTTGACGCAGCGCGCGCAGTAGGGTTATTGTTGATTCGGCGAAGAGGGAAACGAGGTGCTTTCGCAGCGCCGTCTATGGGAGGCGGAGGTATACGTAACGCCTGATCGGTGGGATGGGCGTTAGTAGGTTTATCCGTGGGAGTGGCTTCAGAGGTGGAGCCATATTGGTTCCGACGGTTCTGGAGGTTGACGTCAGCTGATGACACCATCAGTAAGTGGTGGGTACCTGAGTCAAACATGGGTTGATCAGGAGCAGCGTAGGTGATCTGTTGTTTTTGGGCCGCATTGGCTTGATGGGGAGCCAACGGCTGAGTGTTCACTACGCCTTGGGTCGGTAAGGGGTTTTGCAGCACCAAAGGGGGTTGCTGAGGTTGGGGGGGTTGGGCGGTGCTTGGGGAGCCGCATGCCCTTGGCGATGGGCCTCGTCAACCCAGAGCTGCCGAGCTCGCTCTAAATGTGGGAAAGCGTGGGTGTAATGTCCATAGACTCCGCAAATAGAACAAGGGTGGTTTGTTCGCAGATTGGGGATTTTGGCCTGCTTGGGCGGGCGATCAGGGTTTTGATTAGCGGGGGCCGCATTGTTGTTGTCAGGGGGATTAGCCGGTTGACCAGCTTGGTCTGCAGGTTGGTTGTTTCCCCGATTATGGCCCTTGCCGCGGTTCTGTTGGCCCTGGTTACGTTGGTTGTTCTGGTTTTGTTGCGGGTTCTGTTGGGCGTAAACTTGCCCTTGGGCAGCCGGTGGATTTTGAGGTTGCGCAGGTGCAGGAGCAGGCTGCGGAGGATGATATGTAGGTTGAGGCTGAGCAGGCGCAGCAACTTGAGGGGGTTGCTGATAGGACTGCTGAGCAGGTTGTGGATGTGCCGCAGGGGCTGCCTGTGGCGGATAATAAGCTGGTGGGGCTTGTGAAGGCGCAGGAGCTGAGGCAGCCTGCTGATGGTAGTAAGGCTGAGGGGCGACTGGAGGAGCATAAGCAGGAGTCGCATACCCGAAGCACTGAGGTGGACATGAGGGTCCATGGGAATGGTGGTGTGTCATGGGAGCATACGAGTTGGTTGCTCCAGACTGTGAAGTAGCCCGCGACAGGTCGGGGCCAGGGGTAGGACGTGCTATAGAAAATGGTTGGGGATGCGAAGAAACACGGCCAATGATACCATCTGCAGCGTGGGATGCCCCCGGCGCATCATGCTGGGAAGACTCGCCGCGAGGGGCATCAGGTATAATGGTATAAAGGTAACCCGATTGGGCGTAAATGAGGTCGAACTGTTGAGCCTTAAGGATGGCCTCTTCTTCAGACTGGGGTCTTTCTGAGGCCACATCCTTAGCGATAACCAGGAGAAGGGATTTGAGGAACCAATCTAGGAAGATACGGTCGTCAAGTTTGATCTTGCATAAGCTACGGCGTCGACGCCACTCATGGATGTGGTCCGTGATATGGGTAGCCGTGTTTTGTCTACAAGATAGAAGGATCTCAACGCCCGCGTCATAGCGGACAGGCAACTGGAAGAACTGCAGGAAGGTCGAGGCCAGGGAAGCAAAGGTGGCGTGGGTCCCATGAGGTTGCTCGATATACCACTTGGCTGCAGAGCCAGTGAAGGTGCGCTGTAAGAGACGGAGGCGAACAGAGTCATCCACGATGGAGTTAGAGGAACACCATAGGTGGAAAGACATGATATGGTTTTGTGGGTCCTCACCGGCCTTGCCCTGGAATTTAGGGATGTCAGAGGGTAGTTTGGTAGGCATATGAGGCCACATAGGGTCGTGTCGAATAGGATCGTTGGTCAATCTGGCCAGGTCAGGTAGGTTGAGGCTAGCCATGAACGGCAAACTGGAAGAAGGCTGTGACACAGTAGTGCTGTGGACCAAGTTGGGGCCAGTGCCCCCAAGTGGAGGGACAAGATGTGAGGTGGTGCCCCCAAGTGGGGGGACTGAGGTAGTGAAGGATGGTCCAGCACCACCATTGGTAGTGTGAGCCACTGATGTAGTGGGGATGGGTATTCCCGCTGTGGGTATAGGTACCGTGAGGGGAACGGTAGATGGTTGCCCCATGGAGGGCATACCAAAAACAGGTGTAGTAACTGGTGTGGTGGTGGATGTGCCACCAATGGTCCCTATAACGAATGGAGTGGAAGTCGTGCCAGCCATGGGGCTAGTAGGGGCAGTATAAATAGGGTTCTCAGACTCTTCGTCAGAATCAGAGGTAAAGTAAGGTGCGTCATTATCTGGTGACGGAGACCTACGTCGCTGACGAGTGGAGTCAAGTGACAAGGCTCTAGATCTGTGATGAGTGGTATCAACGGACAATGATCAGAATCTATGACGAGTGGTGTCGAGAGAACCGTGCTGTGGGGGCTCGCCCCTGAGGCGCCGAGAATGTCTCGGGGACTCAATGGTGACAGATGGTGTCTAGTCTCTGTGGGTTGAGGTGAGTATAAAAATAGCTCAAAAATCCTAATGCAACCGAGTGTGCAGAAGGAGAGCTAAAAAGCAAGGCACTCAGGCCAACAACCAACTCAAAACACCCACTGCAACAGCTGTGCTACAATAGGTGGAGTAACAACAAAGATGGTCAGAATACCAACAAGCAGCAGGTTTCCTAAAAAAGAAAAATGGTGGACTCACTAGACCAAAGGGAGGTAAAGGAGCATGCAAACACCTAACTAAAAGTATTCTGACTCAACTAAACATATCCTCTGCAAGGTGATGAAATCCAAGTCAGACAATATGAGTAGGAAAGCCAAGTGGCTATGATATCCCCCTACCGGGAGGGACACCGGGTAGTCAATCCTAGAAGAATGGCAACTAAGATACCCCGTTCATGACACGTCCAGAAAGGTGAATCTGCCGTTTAGTTCGTTGACCGCAATACCCCTATACAGGGATATCCCGCGAACCGCGAAAGGTAGCCCTTCGGTTACTGAATGGAGTGCGGTATTCCACTCAGGCCTCCGGAACCAGTCTCCCGACTTCAACCCTCCTAAGGGAGAGGCCCTCTGATAAACTGGTCGTGACCGTGCCAAAAAGTACTAGGGGATTTTGGTTCCCTATTTGGACAACAACTATGTCTCAAGTGAAATAACCAAGGGGTGTTATTGGAAGCCTATCCCCCTGATCCTACCTAACTACAATGATTCTTTTGTGTTCCCCAAGTGGGGTTAGAATGTTGGTTTAGTTAGGTTCTTTTTAAGGCTCACTTGATTTATGTGACAGAGTGTGTGCTCGTGAGGTAATGATCCCAAAAAATAGAAGTGCCACAAGGGGGGCAACTTCCAATCTATCAATAATACTGAAATTGAAAGTTTAACTTGCAAAATTTTCTGAATTAAAAATACTGAAATTTGTAAAAGGAAATCTGTAAAAGGAACAGAAATTATGTTGCAGAAAGGCTGTAAGGTAGTGAACTGCAGGTAAGACAGGGGGCTGTTCAGATGCAGAAAATATTGCAGCAAAAGGGGCTGGGCTCAAAACAGGAAAAGAGCAGAAATCAGACCGCGGGTCTGTGGCGATTTGGAACAGGCCGACCGCGGGTTTAAGGGAAACAGCGGCGGTCAGGTCGCGGCTATCGGGCCAACAGAGGCAGTCGGGACGCAGGAAATAGGGAACAAGACGCAGTCGGGTCGCGGCAAAAAGGGCTAACAGGCGCAGTCGGGACGCACGAAAGAGGCAGAAAGCCGCAGTCGGGACGCCGGAAAAAGGCCGACAGGCGCAGTCAGATCGCGGCAAACAGGCTGATTAGCCACGGTCGGATCGCAGGTAACAGACTTGAATCCACCGGCAGGGCGTCGAAAGCAGTCTGAGAGCCGCGGTCGGATCGTAGGTAAAGGCCTGAAAGGCGCGGTCAGGACGCGACTGCAGAGGGAAAAGACGCGGTATGCGGTGGCCGAAAGGGACAGCCGAAAGTAAAAAATTCAAAACGGAAACCAGAAATTCGAAAACGAGGGGAGTCGCCAAAACTGTAGCTAGGGTTTTACCCCTAGCTTGTGCCAATGAGCACCTACTAAGGAGAATGGACTCCTTAGTAGCAGTTCAGTATATTAAACTAATTAAGCTAAAACAACAATTAAATTACTTCTAAAGCATGCATGAAAACATAAACATGAAATTGGAAGAATGGCTTTTTCTATTAATGTTACCTTGAGTGTCAAGGTTTGATGAAGCCCTTTGCAGTGTCCAAGTGGATGCTCCAAGCTTCAAGATGCTCCTTCTCCTTCTCCAATGATGGGAATGGGCCAAAGGTGGCTCTCAAGGTGAAAATAGTTCAAAGGTGAACCAGGGTTTCGAGAGAGATTTTGGCAGAGTAAGGGTGCTTGTGATTGTGGATATGGAATAAGGGATCTCCATCACCTATTTATAGTTTTTTGGTGGTGGAGTGCTGACCCATGGTTTTAGGAAACACATAGTTTTGGGCAGCTGTATAGGGTTTTTTCCTCCTTTTCCTCATTATTTTATATTTTTTATTCCCTTTTTAGGGGATTTTTGCTATTTTTGGAGGAAAAGGGGGTTTTTTAGCCTTTTTTAGGCTATTTTGAGGGTTTTGTGGCCTTTTGGAGGCATTTTAGGCCTTTTGGAGGCTTTTTAGGCCTTTAAGAGGCTTTTTAATGGGATTTTTTGGGATTTTTTGGGAAAAATGGTAGGAAAATGGACAAATGAGCCATATAATGTGGTAATGAGGTAGTGAACACTTTTTGGGTGTTAACAGGAAGGGTTATCTGTTGCGGATATCCCTGGGTATGTCCCCCCTTGTCGACCTAGTATACCGCCCCGGAAGCTCACAAAGCATCAGAAATACCCTGTGTGGATGTCAGCGCTCCCCGCAGGTATGGAATGCTATGTAGATATTGTGCCGACATTGATGCGCTTAAAGTATGATGACCATGACATGGTGGCCTATAAGGAGATTACATTGGACCCCTATGTGCCGAGGACACAGCTTAGCGGTATACCAGTTCCACAAAATTGGGCGTGCAGGTTGGCCCAAGCAAGACTGCTTGGCCTCATTAATATGCCGCACTTTGGGAGACTGCAAGAGGTTAATGCTTGTGTGAAGCAGCTGCTGGCCTGCTTCCACGGCGACACATTGTGGCTGGATAGGCCGGTTCCATTCACGGTGGACTTAATTGCTAAAATCACTGGGTTGCCGAAGGATGGGGTAGATCCTTCGCAATTCTTCCACGGGAAGGAGAATAATAAGAGGAGGGTAGCACAGTTGGGTCGACAATATGCCTTGGAACGCGACAGTTGCACTTACAAAACCAGCAGTATCAATGATAAGGCGTTTTTCACCGACGCGAAGATATTAAGCTGCAAAGTGATCTGGAAGAATCGACCCAACCAATGCAATTCAGGGGTCGTCGCGTGTGCAACACAGTGTGTGGAAGGAGTGCAGATGAACTGGTCACTATTTTTGTTGAACCAAATAGCGCAGGATGCAGCAGTCATCCAAGAGGGGAAAGTATCCTTCACATACAGCTGGCTCTTAATCTTAATCGAGCTGGTCGCCTGGAAGGAGCCTGATACGTACCAGGGCATGGAAGTTGAGGCTACGAAAAGCCGCAGGGGTGCGCGCTATTAGAACTTGTGGTGGGTGCAAGAACTCGAGCACCTGAAGGAAAATGCAATACAATTTTGGGTCTATTGGGAGATGCTACAGGATGCAACGATGAAGGTACCCCGCTTGACTGAAGAAACCGCAGTGAAGTATAAACCAATTGTGTTATTCACGATTCGGCCTCACGTGATTCACGTGCAGGCTAGGCGTGACCCTGCGAAGCAATGGTTGTTGACCCACTATAAGTTGTCTGAAGAGGCACTGGAGGGCATCGTCAACGATTGGCCGGTCGAATGATGGGAACCAGTTAGTTTGGTGGAGATTGAGGCGGGACCCCCAACAATGGGCCTAGAGGATGCGTTATCCACGCAGGACCAGCAAATTCACCATGACTCAGATCAGGAGTCGTCCACAAAGACACCTATGGATGATGAAATCAACCGTGAGCTTGAGGAAGGCAGAACGAAGATGCGTCATGAGTATGTTATATCAGTGGGGCCTCTCCAGCCACAGAAGCACAGTTAGGCCGACTTATACTGGCTATCACCAATGCAACCAATATGAAAGCTCACGCGATGTCAGCGAAGGCGGAGCCAAGCTTCAAAGAGGTAAACAGTCGCCTTGATTCCTTATGTGATGTTGTTTCACAGCAAGTTTCGGAGATGGTAACTGGACAGGTGGTTGGCACAATTCGCACTAAGCCCTGGGTTCGGAACGTCAGTATTCCCCGACTGTGATTATTGCTAACAACGAGGCTCTGTAGGTCATGCTGCAACAGTTAGAAAAGTTGACCATCAACATCAATGAGCTGTCTACACAGGAGTTGACAAATGTGTAGGCGGTTTCCATCTGGGAAATGGCAGACAGAATACAGGAAGTCAGAAGTCAGTTTCTGCAATCGTAGGAAAATGAGGCCACGACCCATCAAGAGGTCGCAAAGTTAAAGGAAAAGGAAGTTGAGGCGATGAATGTAGTCAATGAATTGGAGGAAATACTTGAACAGCTAATGGCCGAGAAGAATAGTGCAGTAACAAAGCTCAAGAAGGAGCAGGATCATTTGACGGTAGAAAGAGCTGCCATCTGGGACAACAAAGTGCAGTTGTAGGAGGCAGTCTCTGAAGCCTGTCAACATGTTTTTGAGCCCACCGTGCAGTTGGATCCAATGGCGCAGGCGCAACGACTTGGATACAGTATGACAATAAGGAGTTAACAACTCTATTGAACCCTGGCACCCCCGAAGAGCAACTAGATGAACGGAAACACGCCATCGAGAAAGCGGTAGCACAGATGGGGGAGCTGGAATAGACAGTGACAAGACTCACGGCAGACATCGTGCAGTTTGGTGTAGCATTTTTCAGGATGAACAGATCGAACAATTGACCAAGCTAAGGAAAGAAGTGGAGGGGCAGTTGGCAACACTGAAATCCACGATGCAAACGATGCCGCCGGTGGCTCTGGTTGCCAAATCCGCAGAATTGAAAGATTTGCAGCAGTGCATCGCAAAGGCTGAAGAACGTCAGAAGAAGCACGCCGCGTAGCTGGAGGAGTTCCAGGAGATTGGCAGTCAGTTTTTGCTTAAGGCCAGTTCCGCACTCTAGGCTGTACAGGAAGTTCGCCAACAAGTTGCTATGAAGCTGAGCTAGCAACCATCTGCGAAGGACGTGATCGATAGTCAGGCGATGGCTGCGGCAGTCAAGGAGCAGGTCACAGAAGTCGATCAGTAGTACGAGGACTTCAGGGTCAAGACCAATGAGTACACCATGTCCCCCTGATGTGGCTCGAGGGCCAGCCACAAGATTGTGTTGTGGGCCTATTAGCAGGCGATTTGATGAGTTAGCATCGCGAATGCTGCGATACCACGAAAGGAGGAAAGCAGCGTGGAAGATGACAAGTACTTTTTGTAGTTTTGGGTCATTTGACTGCGTCATATGTATTTTGGGTCATTTGGACCATATTATGTGGTTTTGGGGTCATAATTTTGTAGAGTTTGTTAAGAAGTAGTTAGGCAGTTGCCTAAGTGGACCATAATTGTAAAGGCGCAAGCCTATAAATAGATTTAGGTTTGTAAGTGTTGAGATTAATCTTCATGGAGAACATGAATGTAAAATCTTGATCTTGATCCGAAGCAGAAGACTGAATATCTTGTTGTATCTGGGTTTTTGCGAAGATAATATGATGTGATGGAGCTTTTGAGCAGAATCCCTATGTCTTTCCTGTTTTGCATTTTGCGATATGAATACATGAATGATGCAATGTTTCCTTGCTGCGAATAATGTTTTACTATTATATCTGTTGCAATAGTAGATCTGTTCCTGTTGAATGATGTCGTCATTATGATTAATGCCTGAGTTGAATGTTTAGAGCTATTTATGAAATGTTGCAATAAGTTAGTCAATTGATGCACAACATCCTCCTTCATTCGGCGGAAACATGGTTACGTCAACTCTCCCTTGAACATCTCGGGTGAGACCTCATCTGCTCTGCAGGTGTTTTTGGACAGGGTAAAACCTATCTGGGTCGGTGCTCAGGGAGATTGCGGTGGTTTGGGTGTCAACAGTGTCAGGAACCCCTGTCGACTGGGTTTGTGTCAACAAAGATGAATCATCAAAAGGTTTGTGGGCCTCTAAGTGGTTAGTTGATACGTCAACTTCCCATGGGCATAAATTTTGCATACGATCTTTGCTTAGGGTGCTTGGTAACCTTTTAGGAAGGTCTAACTGATAAGTACACATTCTTTGTCCAAATGTGCCTTTAGGCACCACATCAGGACTATGGTGTTGCCAAAAAATGTCATTTAGGGCCTCAAAATGGCCCCAAAAGTTCAATACCTAAAAAATCGTAAAAAAACTGCCAAATTGGAAAAATTGTTTTGAGCCAGTGGAATAGGTGGGGTTCCACCGATGTCCATCTAGATAATTTCATAAAATCCAATTAATATGTGTATAACACATCACTAATTTCCATCAAGTTTAATGGCACGCTCGTCATTTGTTACTTTCTCAATGGTTGAACTTTCTAGGTTGTATATATGTTTATCTCTTAGTTTAATAAAGTAGTTTTCAAGTTATTTTTTGATATGGTTCTTGGGCCTTTTCCCTCTCGCTCCACTGTGACATCTCACAATGAACGCCAAGCAACATCTGTTTTGATTTAAAATAAAAGCATTCTAGTAGCTTTCAAAATTTATGAAAGTACTTGTTTGGTTAAGCAATCGTTATGAATATCTATTCCACTAAATTTGTTCAAAACTTACATCTAATTTCATTTACTATAAAGAATTTATTTTAAAAAAATCATTAAAAATGCCTCAATCTTTAAAAAATTATACAAATATATATTTTTTTTAATTGTTATGAATATTTATTCCATAAAAGTGGTTCAAAACTTGCATCTAGCTTCATCTGCTTAAATAATTTCCTTAAAAAGGTGCATTTGACAAAAGACAAACATATAACTCTAATTAAAAAATCTCATTAACATTATATTTTATTAATTGCAAAACCATAGCCATCAAATAAAGAAATTGGTGTTACATTAAAATATATATTTTAATAATTAAAAAAAATAATCATGTTTATTTCATTGGATAATTGCTTTATCTTATTGAAGCTCTATCTCAAAATTATGACGAGTTAGAGACATTCTTCTTTAAGCTTTTTGAGTATAGAAATAATATCTTGAAACAAATCAAATAATCTGTGTCTTTCTTAAGGTTTGATAGACCAAATTTGGTCTTGATGGACATTAAAACAATCATCGTCATCATCATATATTGAAAGTGATGTGGTCCATTGGTTGTAACTTGGGTGGTTGAGAGAATGGTTGTTATTCCCTCCACCCTAGTTCAATTCTTGTAAGTGACATGATGCTCTTGTTGAGCCCCTATGTATTGATTATGTAATGATTCAGCGAATTATGTAATTCTGGCCATATCTTTATTTTAACAAGTGTTGACATTTCTCCTTATGAATCTAACCCTTAATAATGGTGATCCACTCTTAAAACAAGAGCCACGCGGTGGCAATGTCCCCTACATTGCCATTGCCACGTGCTGTGTTAACAACTATAAGCAAAGATGTAGAAGCAAGTTAAAATTTGTGTTGCAAATGATATAAGCCTGCTCTTCTATGCCTCTTTCCTTTGGTTCTCATTATTTTGGGAATTACAAACTCTATATTAGTCTCAGCTAAGCGACCCAATTCTTTTGCAGGTTCCTTGTAAGTAGAACAATCCTCCTTGTCAAATGTGTGGATGCCCATTCTTTTCTCTAGCCCATGCCTGCTCTTCTGGGCCTCTTTCCTTTGGTTCTCATTATTTTGGGAATTGCAAACTCTAGATTAGTCTCAGCTAAGCGACCCAATTCTTTTGCAGGTTCCTTATAAGTAAAACAATCCTCCTTGTCAAATGTGTGGATGCCCATTCTTTTCTCTATTTCGGAACTGGGTATCTCTTTCTCATCTAACCTCCCCACTATACGGTTGAGTAAATTGTCCCACAATGAAAACTTGCCATCGTGCATGTATACAAAGTATGTACTTTTGAACATAACCCTCCTCTGCACTGATAGAGGAATACGTTTCGAGATTATGTTCTTGACATTCCTTAGCATAAGCTTGCACCCAACTTCTCCAACGGTAAAACTAACAACTTCTTCTGAAAACACTCTCACCAGTGCTGATTCAAGCATCTGCTCTTCTTCTACTACTTGTAATGTATTTGTTTTCATAGCTAAAAAATAACATAAAACAATGAACTATGTTATTACAGAAACAACGTCAATGGTGTACCATGGATTGAGGTAATCTGGATAATAGTGGCATACCTATTTTACGCTTGTACGCTAGTCTTTTGCGAGAATATGATTACAGCACAACCATGTCAGCCAAACAACTATAATAAAAACAACACCCAAGTGACTGGTAAGAACTGCTTATTCCAGCCTTAATTTCAAATTGATGGATTACACTCTAGTGGCCACGATTTAGAAGCTAAGTATTCGAGTCACAGTTTCCCATTGCATCAGTCCATCTTAACTCAAGGGAGGAAAAGGGTTTTGCCACATTACCTAACAATAATTGGAAATAACTCATAAATTTACTTAGCTACATATAAAGCATGGCAAAAAGCCGTGTAACACTGATAAAAATATATACAACTTTAAAACTTTAAAATTTTAGGTTAAACGTTTCAACTACTCGCACAGTTTATAACATTTATTACGATCCGATTTATGAAGAGATTAGGGCATGCAAAAGCATTTGGAAAAGCTTCCAAGGTTTCCAGACCATTTTGTCAGCCATAATACACTGAGCAGAAACCACTTAGTGGATCTCCCACTCAGTACCACGAAGTGACTGATTGATTAGGTGCTTCTCAAACTGGAAATCTCACGGACTTTGAATTGGTAAATGCATCGACATCATCTTGGATTTTTGTAATAGATTTTCACCTAAAATCTTTAAGATTGTTGTGACACAGGTTTTCTGGGATTACCCAAAATGGTACAGCTGAGAATGATCCAATAATATGTTATGGTATCACCCATTAGACTTTTGAAATGCCCCTAAACGTAACTTGATTGTCATGATAAAGCTGGATATACAACCTCTTCCTGATTATCGCTTGCACAGGTCGGTGCTTATTCCAATTTCTTAGTTTTCAATCATGTTTCATCTTATTTTGTTTGATATGAGACTGCCCCAACTCCTGTATGAAGAATATTGACAAGTAGCTAAGGACTATTACAGCTTGGACAATACCCAAAATCGAAAGTTCCTTACTGTTGGTTACTGTGCAGATATGGCAGTTTTAGAACGATGTTTTAACCAACATCAATTACACCCAAGAATACTGCTTATAGACTCATTACAGACTAAAAGTTATGATCATAGTACACAGGAAATCTATGGTCAGGGTTTAATCTACAATTTTTTCTTAAATTTGTCTAACGAATATATCCATAAAAAATATCCTTGAGTGTATAAATGACATGATTGCATGGAAGAACACACTGTTGTTTTCTGTTTCTTTTACAACTATAATACCATATATTCCAAATAAATGGACCCTTGACATAAGCTTCAATTCCACTGCAAGCATAACATAGATGTTGGGAATGCCCAGAACTAAATGTTAGAGCTTCTCTCACACTCAGAATGCCATATAAACAAGCAGAGTTGTAGAATGAAAAAACCCATGCAAATAGGGGGTAACAAAATGTTTAAGGGCTTTGTCACGTCACGCTCTTTTATATAATAATTGATCATTATATTTTTATTAATTGAATTTTGATTAAAAATAGTGAATGAGTTTCAAGCTGCCCAGGGTAGATGAAATTATTGGAGGAAGGCCTAAAAAAACCTATACAAATCCATGTCATTAAGTTCTGGAGTTAAACTCTAAAATCTCTATGTAATCTCAATAAACACAAATATGATTTGAAGTCTAGAATTCATATAACATATCTTAAATGATGTAAAAGGTTAAAACTATTTGGAAAAGGAAATAAGTTACATAGGAAATACCCATAACTATAGGAAATTGTTATGAAATGCCTTTGAACATTTATGTTTCTTGATTTAAAAGATATATATACCTTTTATTATTATTTTAGACCTAGTAAGCATAATTTACTGGTTTTTTTATCCTTATAACATGCAGGTTATACATCATAAACAGAAGAAGTCTTTAGATGAAATTCCACATGATCTATGTTAGGTATGTATCCAATATTGTCAAATAAATCGAGATTTCCCTCATGTTAAAGGTTACAATATTTGGGGAGCTTTTATGCATATTAATTCTGGTTTCCCACACCTATCATCGCTCGCCCAGATTCATAAATGTGAAACATAAATAAATGCAAAAGCATCAAACAAGCGATCCACCAATTTAGGTAGATGAAAAGAAAAAAGTACAGGAAGCAAAATTTGTATACCTAATATGCCTAGAAACATGAATTATAAGGTCAATGAATAACTGCAATCCCTATATTTTCAAATTAGGAGTTCCAGGTATCCATATAGAGTAACATCCATGTTTTATGATGTAAGACCATTTTTATTTCATTTTTACCCAAAATATGTTGGATTTGTAATTATAAGATATTCCAAATGTCTGAGTGTATTTGAAGAACTTGATTCCATTTTTATAATCAAAAATAAAATTCGAACAATGCAAAGTAACAATTTAACGAAAACATTGTGGCCAGTAAAATTATTTGGACAAAAAAGTTGTTTAATCTAGAATGTATAGACAACTCCGTCTAAAAATTATATCAATAAAAAAACCTAATAGAAACTTTAAAAATCTAATTTAGAGTAAGAACTCCAATAATTAGATAACTCCATCCAAAAATTATATCAATAAAAACCTAATATAAATCTAAAAACTTATCGATCAAAATGAAAAACAAATTCTTCAATATCTTTTAAAAAAATTCAAAGAACTAAAACAACTCAGATAATTGTTTATTCTCTGTCCACGAAGGTCCGTGAAAACACTACTATGATACCAATCGATTGCAGCATACCCAGCGGCCTTCCTTGGCTAATAAGTACCCGCTCAATGTAATTTATTTTCAATACTAACTGGTAATCTTTCTCACTACCAGATCTCCATTTAGTGTAAGTGCAGAATTGCGTATGCATATAAAACTATTCTACATGTTAATTTATACATAACATATAGATATAAAGAATATACGCCCTGAACTGTTTCTTACTTTTTCACTTTGTTTGTTCCGGCTACAACATAATCGTTTGTCATTATAGGAATCTTTGCTTAGGGACATATTTTGCTTTTGCTCAATACAATAGGTTTTTAGTTTGCTTCACCTGTGAGACCTTTAGCCTCCTCGACTTTCAAAACTTGTGGGTTTTTAGATTCAGAAGGTGAGGTGGCTTTCCAGTTGATAATTTTTTGTTTTGGGGTTCCATCCACGATCTCCCACTTTTTACTGTCTATAAACAGCTCTGGTCGAGACTTCAAACAATTATTTAATTTGTCCACAGCTCTCTTCATGCCATCGGTCATGAGATTCGAAGCCAAAAATACTAATTACATTAACCAACACATTCATCACATAATTAACCAACACCAAATTCATCACATTATCCACAATTCCAATCCCAGAAACACAAACAGGTACATACACAAAACCACCCATCATTTCCCCATAACAGAGAAAACCTGGAAACCAAACAACATTACAAAACATATTCAATCTCTATACAACACAGAGACTGCCAATGCCTTTAACTTACAAGTGGGAGAGGAATCTGCAAAGTATCGGACAAATGTGCAGGCAATTAAAGGGGTGATCAATCTCACCACAGTCCTTATCCTAGAAATCTTGGCAGTCTTCTTCATGGCTGCTGAAATCCTAGGAATATCCCGCAACTCCTAGAGATTGGTAGCTAACTTTCTGCTAGAAACAAACTTGTTGTTCAATACCATCAACGGCTTCTCCTCCTCCTTCTCAGCTCTATAAAACCACAAAGTATATACACAGTATTAAGTATGCAGAAGGAGAAGAAGGGAAACAGGGAAAAGAACCACAAGAAAAGGCCTTCGTATTATTATTCTGCATCCTCGCCCGCAACTTCGAGAGCACACATTTTAAAGTTGAAGCGCGCAATATTGGTAGGGAAGAGAGGCAAGCCCTGCACTCCAATACCTACTTGGAATGTGTCATTTGGCGCTCGCCTCTCGAATCCAGAACGTATATCTATGCAAATTAAATAAGTGTGCAACCCTCGAGATATGCAAATTAAATAAGTATGCAACCCTCGATAGCAAGGAATTCTGAAAACCCTGCATGAGACTCACATGCATTCACCTACACAATCACACCTTGCTTCTTGTTACGGGCTTGGGAATACTCATCACAGCAAGATACGAACACTAAAGTAGGTGGATGCCAACAAGCTAGTTGATAGGGTGCATGGGCAGCCTACACATGTCTCGTGCCAGACAGAATACAGAAATAAAACCCTACATAGAAAAGATAGCCTACATTAACTAGCCTCTATGGAGCTGATGTCAATCCATAGCCCCCTCCTGGGAAGGGAGAATCGAGGCTGAACTCAATATCCTGCCACCAATAAGCTTTTTGAAAAATGTTAATTTTAAAATTTCAACAAAATATTAAATTGTTTCTACTATAGCTTTTATATAGTTTGGGTGAAAATTTATAGGTTTAGAAGCCAAAATAATAGGAGTTAGACGAAATATATATGATCCCCTTCGGGTACATAAAAAATGATGTATTATTTTATTTTAAAAAAATGAAAGTGATAGGTTAGTTCAAATTTATCGTTCAAACATTTAGATTATCAAATCGATATCGAGATGTTCTCTTTAATTTTTGAGATCAAAATTTGCTTTTCAACTTACCAAGTTACCTTTGCTTGCACGCATAGGACTCATTTAAATTATCAAATCGATATCGAGATGTTCTCTTTAATATTTTAGATCAAAATTTTCTTTTGAACTTACCAAGTTACCTTTGCTTGCACGCATAGGACTCCTCATATTCGTATGATCTGAGGTGTCAAATTTATTGGGCATATCTATCTACTTTTTCACTGCCCACTAAAGTGAAAATGGATTGTGTTCGATTTTGATAGTAAACTTTAACTTTTCAAATTATTTTATATTAAAATACATTTGTATGTAATTTGGGTATATCTATCAACTTTTTCAGTGCCCACTAAAGGGGAAATGGATTGTGTTGGAATTTGATATTAAACTTTTAACTTTTCAAATTAAATATATTTATAACTAATATAGTTGAATATTTAAATATCTTTTTTAAAGATGGTAAAGAGTTAGAGTTTGATATTCTATCGACTTTTTAACACTTTGGAATATGTATAAGTAATTGGGATATAAGGGGTGGAATATAATAATATGTAAGGTAAGTTTATTAATAATTTTTTAAACAATTTCAAGAAGGATAATCTAAATTTAAATTTCAAATGATTTAGTGGAAGATTTTATTAATTGAAATTGAGTGAAAGTTTTAGTAACCTTGTTCACAGGGAGTAGAATAGATGGTGAATGGGTGTATTGTTAAGGAACTGATTGCGTAAGGTTATCGATTCAAAACTCCATGGGTACGAGCCTTACAAAAAAACAGTTTTGGTAAGCTTAATACTCCATAAATAATGGTTATGGATGACCCACGTTCAAATCTTAATGGGCATAGGCTAGTAGAACAATTGCATTTCATGTTGAGTGAAAGTCCCTACACCATTGATGACATAAATGGTATGTTAGGATGACTCTAATTCAAACCTTGAAGGACAAGGTTTGATGGAATCATTGCATCTGAGATTGCATAAAATTCCTAATAAGCTTGACACCTCACAAACGACAAGAAAGGATGACCCATGTTCAAATCTTGGTGGATAGGCTATAGTTGAACAACTGCAACTAAGACAAGTGAAATCCTTGATGAACTTCAAAACCCATAAATAATAGGCAAGGATGACATATGTTAAAATACTAGTGAACACTACTCATCAAAGAATCACATATGACACAAGGTAAGATGCACTTGACAATCCATAAATAATGGATAGGGATGACTGAAGTTCAAATATTAATATAAGAAGTTCTAGTGGAACAATTACATTAGAGATGAGGTAAAAGTATTCGTGGTTTTTGATGACCCGTGAATGGTGTGCAAAGATGACCTAACTTACATATTGGGACATACGATCCAATAAAACAACACCATTTGAATCTAGGAAAATGCCCAAATGATTTTGACAACCCAAAAATGGCAAGTAGAAAAACTGACAAACAACATGTAATCATGACCAAAATTTAAATCTCATTAAAGAAACAACCAGTTCATATTAAACTTAATAGAGTAAGAAAGCGTCCAATAACATTAATAACTAATACACCTCGTAAATGAAATTGCTAATCGATTATTGCCCAAATATTATGTGAAAAAAGAAAGGAATATAGACCACTACAATTCAAGGCATATTGGAATAACAAAGATTTTATAGTCGTAGAAGCTATAAAGAAGTAGTTGAATGAGATCTTCACTTGTTTTGAACTGCATGTTTAAAATGAAGACTGTTTGAGGATGATGGTCCACCATTACCCACTACTCCACCACACAATCATTACCCATGACTCTACAATAGAAGTGTAGAATGTAACATCCTGTGTCGCTAATCATTGTAAGGTCATATTATTTATTATTATTTTTTACAACAAAAACTAAATCAATTTAAACCACATAAATTCCTTTCGGAAAAATTGTAACAATTTCATTATATAAAATTTATTGTATTCTGCAACACAATCCTCTTAATTGATCCCAAGTAAAACAAAAATTATAAGGGCTTGAAATAATTTAAAAACAACAATGAACCTATACCGACGGTCGATCCGTTAGTTGACAAAGATTTTGAGATAGTTGCCGCTCAAATCCAATCAATCCTTGGGGAAGTACCAAATGAATCCTCAGTTGACATCCCTACCACACTGGGAGTAGTCTTCTTCCTCCTAGTCCCAAGCTAATAGGGGCTCACAAGGATAACATACAAGCCCAAAAACTCAGTAGAGACCTCCCAACCTCCAAAGTAATTCTCAACCAAACTCACATAGATCACACTATTCTCAAATTTCCATTACGGAATCCACCCAACATTAGGGAGCAAGAGGTAATTTCCTTTTCATTCCTGCCTTCTTAAATAGAATGATCTTTGGCGAAATGTGTCGTCTCATGCAAAGTTAATTAATTTATTGATTTTCTAATATTCATTCTCATGCAACCATGTGTCACCTTCACATGATGGTGCAAATAAGTTCTACAATTTTCTCTTAGTTGTCTCTTTAGTCTAAAATCCCAATCCCTAAATCAGTGGGTGCATTTGGAGTTTAACTCACAAATATCTACCAATCTAGATTTGTTCCAAAATCAAATATCTTTTATTTATTTATTTTTTATATTTACTCCATGCATGTCTCCCTAAACAAGGAGTTCCATTTCTTACCATTGTCTAGGTACCACGTATGTGGGTCCTTCCGACAACTTACTTGTCCATGTCCTTGTGTGGGGAGCATGATGTAGCGATTAGGAATCATTACTGTAATCATCTGACTACATTGCTATGGAGACTAATGGCGGCCAAGGAATAAGATCGTCCTTATTGCGTGCCCCTCAACTCATCATACTCAACCAAATCGTTATGGCCTGCCCGTATGGAACACGCTACCCGAGTAAAGCTAATAGGGATTTCATACTCGTGCATGGAATGCTATTTCAGATCCGACAGTATGTCTTAGTACCCTTATGTATGTTTTCTCGTTCTTTATGACCCCCCTTTTTTTCCCATTTGAGAGTTAG
This sequence comes from Larix kaempferi, assembly GCA_027924585.1. Classification (NCBI taxonomy): domain Eukaryota; kingdom Viridiplantae; phylum Streptophyta; class Pinopsida; order Pinales; family Pinaceae; genus Larix; species Larix kaempferi. The sequence continues at coordinate 13,595,828 of BSBM01000486.1, forward strand.
TAGGTAATTCATTTTACCTACCACTACACACACTCAAAGTGCACATTAGTAGCGCTGCACAATATAAAGTATATCATCATGCATTATTCATATTTATTCATTTCTAGCTAAACAAGTGGCATTTATTCACATCTATGGAATAAAAAGCATCATTTTCTTTCATTTATTCATAACATAATCTTTAATTCATATTTCCCAATCAATCAAGCATAATCATCATTTGCTTTTCAATCGACGGTTTTTATTCAAATAATAAAGCATAACACATTTTTCAAGTTTATTTAATCGAGTCACTTCAATATAAGTGGCCTCAAAGTCTAGTCAATCAACTGTGTCAAAGGTGGGTGTTACATAGAATCAAAGTACAAGTTGAATCTTTCTCAATTCTATAGTTAGGCAACAAATAATTGTAAACATGTTGTTGGGGGTCGGCATATGGCATTTATGGGAATCTTCAAATGACCACAATCATTGAATTTGATCCACGACCACACCCTGGATATGAAAACAACAAACATAAAGCTAAATCTACAAAGATGAGCTCCTAAGGGAAGTTAAATTTTGTCATATATGTATTTTGTTGTGACTCATGTTGTCTACAAGAAAGTGTTTGTCACATCTATGCTTTATATGTGACTATTTTTTGGTTGACAGATAGACAATAGTCTATACCTATAGGATCATTTTGCAAATTGTATATGATACATCCATATCTGAGTTTTTTATATGAACCATAGTATCTTTCAAATTCCTGAAAATCTTCAAATAAAGATTTAAATGTAACAACCTATACGACAGATAAACAATGTGGTTCATTTCAATATTAATAAATTGAGAATGTTTTTATGTGGAAAAAAAAACATAAATATATTGAGATGCCACATAACCATTTTTTTAATGGTGGTTCACCGAAGGGCTACATCCACGAGGAAATATGACAACACATGCTATTCCGAAAAATCAAAGTATGACCAGAATTACATTCATTTCATAGGGGCTCAACAAGAGCATCATGTCACTTACAAGAAATGAACATAGGTGGGGAGGGTAACAATCATTCCTCCCAACCACCCATGCTACATCCAATGGAAATATATAACATAACCATATTTCCATTTTTATACAAATAAAATACATAACAAAACATATTCTCAAGCCACTACTACCATCAAAACACTACTATCATCTTATGCTCCACAAAAACATAATCAAAGTAAACATTAAATGCTTAAAAAAAACACATAACGACATATGCATAATTAAGGGTCTCACGTGTAACAATCAAATCTATAAAACTAATACCTTGCCACCAAAATTTAAAACAAGTCACCCATTACTTCTTTTTTTTCTTATAACCGGGGAACCTATCCATACATCCCTGCTAAGCTTCGTCAATCAAGCATGCTGGAATACTAAACCACGGACAAGGATCAGCCTAAATAAGTCACCCATTACTTATATTTCTAAACCAACCTAGTTCTCAAAAAGGAAATCAAAATCACTATTCTATGGTAGAAACTTCAAAAGGTGATCATGAAAGTATACAAACACTTTTTCAAAGTATGAAAACACTTTTTCAAAGTAGGAATATCATTGGGTGTATTGAATTGGTCCACTAATTTTTGAAGCAATTAGTGTTTTCATGAAAGATATTGAAAAGATTACACTAAGCAAAGTTTAGTATTATTTAGTTATATTAAATATTTATTTTTAATAATAATATAAATTTATTTAATATTTAAGTTGTTAATTTTATAAAAGAAATTATAGTTTTCAAAAATTTAAATAATAGTACATTATAATAAAACTAAATAAATAAAATTACAATAAAAAACAAAATAATGAAATTGGAATGATCTTATCTTGTAAGCAAGCCCAACGATAAAGAAAATTTCACTTTATGTTTGCACTAATCCTTGTTACAATATTTTGTGGTGTGATGGTGACTAATTTTCATTATGTTCAACTCTCTAGTCATGACTATTGCTTAATCTTCAACACACTATTAATTTATATTAGTTTAAATTTTTTTAAACTTTTCAGTATATGACGTGAACTCATAAAATATATCATATATCATAGGATTCACATATTACATTAAATAAAAATCAAATTTGACCAAATTTAAATATAAGGAATACGAGAGACACCATGCTTCACCAATGTATATGACACACATTACTAAAACATTATCATGTTTGAATATTTGACCCTTAAACACCATATGACAGTGACTTATCTTGTTGGAATATTTGACCTTTTTTATTATGATAAAATATGTATAATAAAAAATATTTATCAATTAATCATACTTATTTATCCATAAATCAAAGAATAACCACAACATTATCATATTTGATTCTTAAACACCATGTGATACTAACTTGTCTTGTTTGAATATTTGAACATCTTTATTATGATAAAATATGTATGACGAAAATTATTTATCAATTATACTTATTATGTCCCCGTAGGGGATATATTATGTTTCATGCAGATCCTATTAGTTGCGCCTAGTTTGTGCCTATGCCTATAAATTGTTTTCCTGCATACTATGGTTTGGGGTTACTTGTAAATAGTTGGGGAAAAAATTATTTATATAAATTTTTAAATAGTGGTAATTTGTCAACGTTTCATTGGATGAGAGCGGATAACATCAGCCTCGGTAATCGCTTCCTGTTTTGGCGGCGGAAGGTGTGTCATCCGAGTTAAGGCTTGGTTGTTGGTTAGTGTAAATAACAGGTGGTGGGCGTAACAACGCGTGGCATATAAACTTCTCTATTTTTTTTGCGCCGGGAAATGTCTTCGGCGCTTTCTGCAGAATGCGATGGTTATGGTTATCATAGGAAAATGGAACAAGTCTAGCATCGCAGCTGGCGGACGTGTGAAACGGGAGTAAGGACAGGGTAATTAATGTTTTAGTGGTTCAATGCTGGCGGGCAAGGGTGTCCTGTCATAGTATTAACTCTGCTGCGGGTTCCCTAGGTGGAGTATCTACGTGGTGACTAATGTGGCTTGCAACCTGTCATGGAGCATGGTGAGTAATAAATGTGATATCAATGTATTTAGTAGCTCGTAGGCGCTTGTGCTATAATGTCGAAATCTTCATTGTTGTTGTTGATGTTATTTGCCTGGTAATATTCATCGAACTTGTTTTTTATGAATGGCATTGTTTTTTGTTTTGTGTTTCGGAGTGGTTTGAAGGAATGGTCGAGAGGCCTATGATGTATTAGGTTTTAGATTCAGGAATGGGGTTTTCGGTTCGTGGTTTGAACGCATAGCCAGTGGTTCAGGTCTCCACCGTGGCTCTCATAGTCGAACCAGTCTGATGTTCTTGTTGATGCAAGGTTTCAAGCTGGTTCTCGTCAGTTGCAGAAAGGTTTTGGCTTTTGGTTCGAAGTCTGCTTACAGAAATGTAAGTTGTCAGATCTTGCTCCAGTTTTCAGCAGGTTAAAGATATAAGTTTGAATGTATTTGTTATGACGTTTTAACTTTTTCAATGGTTTAACCAGAATCGTATTCTTGTGGTAGGTAAAACGGTGTCTCTGGTTTTCTCATTTGCAGTAGCGGTGGAACAAGCATTCAAATCGGTAAGTCTCGGAGATTCTTATGGTGGGTTTGCTGGTTCAACGATGTCTCTGGTTTTCTCCTTTGCAGTGGCAGTGGAACAAGCATTCAAATCGGTAAGTCTCGGAAATTCTTATGGTGGGTTTCCTGGTTCTAGGTCTGGCTTAGCCGAGACTTTCGTCAAAGGTGTTGGGAAATAGTTTTTGTTGGTAGGCAGTATGGCATGTGAACAGAGCGTGATTCTCAGTCTGCGTTGCTCTATCTGTGTTCTATTCTTGTATTTGCAACATTTTGCGATACTGCCTGCGGGCTTCAACCTCTGGCATTTGTGATGAATAATGAATAATATGAATAAGGGTTTAAATATTGAAGTTTTAACTATAAATCTGGTTCTACTGAGATGGTTCCTTGATTTACATGGAATTTGAATGATAAGTGTCTTTTTTGTCGTCGATAGCTTAGAAATCACCAATTAATGTCAACCTCTTTTGTTTTGTTCTATCAATGCGTTGTTTGTGGAAGGGGATGAGCCTAACCTGTGGTGGACGTTTAAATGTATCTAAATAGCGCTAAAAGCTTTAAATTTTGGTTTAAGATGTCTGAATTTGAAATGATACCATACGGCTATACCCTTCAGGAATTTAATCACTGACAGTGGATTCAAGAACCGTCCAAATGACCGATAATCTCATTCTTTTGCTTAGAGCAATGTAGGTTGTCAGATCTTGCTTCGGTTTTTAGTAGGTTAAAGATACAGGTTTGAATGTGCTTGTTATGGCGTTTTAACTTTCCCAATGGTTTAACTAGAATCGTATACTTGTGGCAGGTAAAACGATGTCTCTGGTTTTCTCCTTTGCAGTAGCAGTGGAACAAGCATTCAAATCGGTAAGCCTTGAAGGTTCTTATAGTGGGTTTGTTGGTTCTAGGCCTGGTTTAGCCGAGACTTTCGTCAAAGGTGTTGGGAAATAGTTTTAGTTGTTTTTTTTTTGTTGATTGCCAGTATGGCATGTGAACAGAACGTGATTCTCAGTCTGCATTGTTTTATCTCTATGCTATTCTTCTGTTTGCAACATTTTGCGATACTGCCTGCGAGCTTCGCTGAGATGGTTCGTTGATTTACATGAAATTTGAATGATAAGTGTCTTTTTTGTCGTCAATAGGTTAGAAATCACCAATTAATGTCGACCTCTATTGTTTTGTTGTATCAATCTGTTGTTTGTGGAAGGGGATGAGCCTAAACTGTAATGGACGTTTAAATGTATCTAGATAACGCTAAAAGCCTTGAATTTTGGTTTAAGATGTCGACAAAACAATAAGAGTATTGGTCATTTGGCCCATTCTTGACTCTAGTGTCAGTCATTAAATTCCTAAAGAGTGTACCCGTATGGTGTCATTTCAAATTGAGACATAGGTTGCCTTGCGAAAATGTTTTCATTGTTATAAGGTGTGAAGCAATACGGTCGTTATGGTTATCATAAAAATAAAATAACTTCAACATTTGTTGATAATTAGTTGATGCTGCATACAGGTTTCGAACTCTAACGTGTTTAATAGTTCAATGCTAGGGACAGGCGTCTGCTGTCATAGTATTAACTCTGCTATCGGCTTTTCTAAGTGGGATATCTAGGTGCTGATTAATGTGCCTTGTAATCTGTGATGAAAAATTGTGCGTGGCTCCGGAATGCCGACCTGTGCTATGAAATAGCTTAAAAATTGTCCTGGCTGGACTTCATGGTAGAAAGGAATAATAAATGTAATATTAATGTGCTCAGCACCTCGTGAGCAGTTGTGCTATAGTGTCAAAATCTTCGTCGTTGATGCTATATTACCTTGGGTTTTGGCGTTTAAGAACCGTGATCCTCCACTACCTGTTCATCGAGGTTGTTTATTAATGGCATTGTTTCTTTCGTGTTTGGGGGTGATTTGAAGAATTGGTCGGCAGGGCTGCGATCTATAATCGCTTCCTCTTTCGGCGGCGAAAGATGCGCCATCCGAGTTAAGGGTTATTGTTGCTGTTTGATATTACAGTTTGGAATATCAAAATTTAATTTTCGATGTTTGATGTTATATTTTCGAATATCAAAATTTGATTTTTCTATAACGATAGTAGTGCTTGCTGCTTAGTGTAATATAGCATGTGGTGGGTCCGTGACACGTGAACGATCATACCCCTCATTGTTTAGCGTGTCTGTGTCTGGCTCGTTGGCATAGCAACGCGTGGCATATCACAACCGCCTACGAGCTACTAAATACATTAATGTCACATTTATTACTCACCATTCTCCATGGCAGGTTGCAAGTCACATTAGTCACCACGTAGATACTCGACCCAGGGAACCCGCAGCAGAGTTAATACTATGACAGGACACCCTTGCCCGCCAGTATTGAACCACTAAAACGTTGATTACCCTGTTCTTACTCTCGTTTGACATGTCCGCCACCTGGGACGTTAGACTTGCTCCATTTTCCTATGATAACCATAACCATCGCATTGTGCAAAAAGCGCCGAAGACATTTCCCGACGCAAAAAACTAGACAAGTTTATATGCCACACGTTGTTACGCCCACCACCTGTTATTTACACTAAGCAGCAACTAAGCCTTAACTCGGACGACGCACCTTCCACCGCCAAAACAGAAAGCGATTATCGAGGCTGACGTTATCAGCTCTCATCCAATGAAATGTTAACAAATTACCAACATTTAAAAATTTATATAAATAATTTTTTTCGTAGCTATTTACAAATAACCCAAAACCATAGTATGGAGGAAAAAAAAATTATAGCCATAGGTGCAAACTAGGTGCAATGATGTTATGTCGCTCGTAACTATTCATCGAGCTTGTTCATGAATCAAATGATCCAAAATCACTTAGCCTATGCTTTTTTCAATTATTTAAGAATGGAATTCTTTGTTTTGTGTTTGGAAGTGGTTTGAAGGAATGGTCGACAGGCCTGCGATGTATTAGATTTTAGGTTCAGGAATGGCGTTTTGCCTTCGTGGTTTGAACCCATAGCCTGTGTTTGAGGTCCACGTCATGGCTCTCAGAGTCGAACCACTCTGATGTTGTTCTTGATGCAAGCTTTCAACCTGATTCTCGTCAGTTGCAGTAAGATTTTGGCTTTTGGTTCGAAATCAAGTTTCAACAATATGGGTTGTCAGATCTTGCCCCGATTTTCAGTACGTTAAAGATATAAGTTTGAATATATTTGTTATCACGTTTTAACTTTTTCAATGGTTTAACCAGAATTGTATACTTGTGGCAGGTAAAACGATGTCTGTGGTTCTCTCCTTTGCACTAGCAGTGGAACAAGCATTCAAATCGGTAAGTCTCGAAGGTTTCCATGGTGACTTTCCTGGTTCTAAGTGTGGCTTAGGCTGACTTTCGTCAAAGCTGTTGAGAAATAGTTTTAGTTGTTTTCATTGATGGCCAGTATGGCATGTGAGGACAACATGATTCTCAATCTGCGTTGTCCTATCTGTGTTCTATTCTTGTATTTGTAGCATTTTGCGATATTGCCTGCGAGGTTCAACCTTTGGCATTTGTGATCAAAACTGAATACTATGAATAGCGGTTTAAATATCATAATTTTAACTATAAATCTGGTTCTACTGAAATGGTTCCTTGTTTTACATGAAATTTGAATGATAAGTGTCTTCGTTCTTGTGGATAACTTAAAAATCATCAATTAATGTCAAGCTCTGTCGTTTTCTTCTATCAATCGGTCGTTTGTCAAAGCGGATGAGCCGAAACTGTAATAGACGTTTAAATGTATCTAAATGGCACTAAAAGCTTTAACTTTCGGTTTGACATGTTGACAAAAGAATGAGGGTATCGGTCATTTGGTCGGTTCTTAACTCTACTATCAGTGATTAAATTCCTGGAGGGTATACCCGTATGGTGTTGTTTCAAATTCAGACATAGGTTGCCTTAGCGAAATGTTTTTATTACTATAAAATGTGAAACAACACGATAGTTATGGTTATCATAAAACAACTTCAACATTTGTTGATAATTAGTTAATCCTACATAGAGGTTTCAAACTCTAAGCTATTTATATATAGTAACAACCCGACAGGTGGCAGAAGTGACAAACAACAGTAACACAGAGTAATTATCAACATGTTAATCGTTCAATGCTGGGGGGCAACGGTCTCCTGTCATAGTATTAACTCTGCTATCGGCCTTCCTAAGTGGAATATCTAGGTGATGATTAATGTGTCTTGTAACCTGTGATGAAAAATTGTGAATGTCTTCGCAATGTCGAGCTGTGCTATCAAATAGCTTGGAAATTCTCCTAGTTCGATTTCATGGAAACAAAAAATTAATAAATGTGATGTTAATGTGCTCAGTGCCTCGTAAGCAGTTGTGCTATAATGTCAAAATCTTCGTGGTTGATGTTATATTTTCTTGGGTTTTGGTGTTTTAAAAACCCTAATCCTCCACTGCGTATTCATCGAGGTTATGTATTGATGGCATTGTTTCTTTCGTGTTTGGGAGTCGTCTGAAGAATTGGTCGACAGACCTGCGATGTATTAGGTTTCAGATTCAGAAGTGGCATTTTTCCTCCATGATTTAAACCTATAACCTGTGATTCAGGTCTCCATGGTGGCTCTCAAATTCGAACCAGTCTGATGTTGTTGTTGATCCAAGCTTTCAACCTGGTTCTCGTCAGTTGCAGAAAGGTTTTCGCTTTCGGTTCCAAGTCTACTTTCAACAATGTAAGTTGTCAGGTCTTGATCCGATTTTCAGTAGGTTAAAGATATTAGTTTCAATGTGTTTGCTTTCACGTTTTAACTTCTTCAATGGTTTAACCAAAATGCTATACTTGTGGCAGGTAAAACGATGTCTCTGGTTTTCTTCTTTGCAGTGGCAGTGCAACAAGGATTCAAATCGGTAAGCCTCGGAGGTTCCTATGTTGGCTCTGCTGGTTGTAAGTCTGCCTTGGCTGAGACTTTCGTCAAAGGTGTTGGGACACAGTTTTAGTTGTTTTTGTTAATAGCCAGTATGGCATGTGAAGAGAACATGATTCTCAATCTGCATTGTCCCATCTCTGTGCTATTCTTGCGTTCGCAGCATTTTATGATACTGCCTGCGAGGTTCAACCTTCGACATTTGTGATGAAAAATGAATAGCATGAATAATGATTTAGATATTGTAGTTTTAACTATAGATCTGCTTCTAATGGAGTAGTTGCTTGTTTTAGATCAAATTTGAATGATAAGCGTCTTCATTGTCATGGATAAGTTAGAAATCACGAATTAATATCAAGCCCTGTGGTTTTGTTCTATCAATCGGTCGTTCGTGAAAGAGAATGAGCTGAAACTATAATGGACGTTTAAATGTGTCTAAATGACACTAAAATCTTTAAATTTTCGTTCAAGATGTTGACAAAAGGATGGGAGTATCGATCGTTTGACCGGTTCTTAACTCTCTTGTCAGTGATTAAATTGCTGAAGGGTGCAGCCGTATGGTATCGTTTCAAATTCAAGCATAGCTTATCTTAGGAAAATGTAATGGCGCTAAAATGATGATGATAATGTCGAACTATTATTAGACTTTAACTATCATTACTCTCAATATATGGCTTATGTACTAACATCGTCAAAATTATTAAGTTCTGACACCCAGGTAGACATTCGTTGCTAGGCAAACTATCAAAAGATTTGAATATTAAAGTTTGCATAAATACGACCATGTCGAGAAGCTCTTGTGCCTATAACCACATGGCCTGTTCGATTTAAGTTGATAGTATTTTTGGTGGGCAAGAGCTGATACCCCGAGCCCTCTGAGTCTTGATGAGAATAAGTCGTCGCTAGATCTCTTATTGGAAAACTAGATGAGTATTGGTAAACTTGATTCATCGTTAATGACAATGATTAAAAGCAAATTAATGTGGTAGATGAAAATGAACTCATAAGCTTCGCTGGCTAAATGCTCGCCGTAGAGATATGACGTTCTTGGTACTTGGACTAACGCTAACGTTCTACTAGAATTTCTTCGAGACCTCCTTCCTTAGAATTCATTTTGCATCAGCGAATTTGAGGCAAGAGGCGCACAGGGGCATCTGGTTAAAATGCATTAGAAGAATAAACTTGGTTTAAAAATTAAATGGCTCCGAGTAGGAGCTATACAACGTGTATTTTGTTAGCCAAAACAGTGCTCCGAACATATCAGTCGTTGTATACACATAATATGCCTGCGAGTTTTCGTCAGAGGCAAAGATGTAATTTCATCCCAGAATGCCCAAATGGATTCTTCTTCTTTGCTTTGTTCAGAGTGTCTATGTAAAGATTGAAAGCCTATAATGGATTGTTTCTTCCTTATTGGAAGTATAAAAACCTTGCTTTGCTGCCTATAATTCTTTAGGTGTATAATCTATCCTAAGAGGAAGTGTAGAGGAAGCATGCTTGGAAATTTGTTAGTAGATGTAGCCCTCTAGCAAATGCTGGCTCGTCATTTTAAAAAAGGGTATTATCTTGAATGTAACCATATAAATATATTGGTCATACAAGCATGCAGATATTTACTTTATTCAAAAAAAGAAAAGAACCATGAGTCAACAACCTTGAACACGAAGCCTCCATGTGTGCATTTGTTTGACAACATGAGGCCTCCGACCTTGATCCACAAATCCATTAGTAGTGGGTCATTGTTTTCTTTGGGTATAAAAATATCTCTTGAATTTATAACATAACCCATAAAAACATCGAAAACCAATGTTGTACCTCAGCATTGTTATTGTTTTCAATGACCTAAACATAGATTAATGAAATGCAATGACAATAATAGTTGATCAATATCTACAATGATAACAAATGTTGGTAATTTTTGTTGAATATAATATTTTTATTAAAAGTGCATACAAATTAATATGCCACCCATTATTATGTTAAAAGCAAAAAGCATTTATTTAGACAAAGGCATTGCACTAAGATTCCTAAATTAAAACAAGGTAGAGAGAAATAAAATTTTAAGTACTTGTACTTATAAAATGAGCTAAAAAGAAGTGAAACTTTGAGTATTTTTCCTTGGTCAACTTGCTTCGGAACTTACTATGGCTATTTTCCCTTGGTGAAGTTGCTTCGGCCAAGCCTTGCCATTAGAATGCACTAGACTGGTTAGAAATATACCTACACTTTTTTTTCATGCTTAAATCTCGTAGTTATCAACCTATTCTATCATACTTTCATTTACTGCTCTCATCCTAATTGGCTGAGTCTTGACGCTTTTATGAAGTCAAATGTCTACGAAATTGCTTTACCCACCTATAGAAGGGAGACCTGACACTTGTTCTCCCTATACCAATTTTGAATGAATCTTAGTAGTGACATATCCCTTCTTATGCCTTTTTAGCAATATTAGAAAACACATCTATGATTCGTTAGCATAGCCCTAGACACCTTATCACTGTCTACCATATGCCTTTTATCCTAGTCCCTTCGAAGGTCCATCTCAATCTCTTTATGCATACAGCATAAGAAAACTCTTGATCATCTCTTTGATCTTTGTCTTTTTGTGTTGAACCTTTGCGACCAAGCTGCCATGATTTTCCAGCAAACGTCCAAAATTAAGAATAGCCCAAGCAAAAAAATCACAGATTGGTGACACATTGCCTTCCACCCTAGTTGTTTGAATCAAGACTGGCAACTATTCTCACAGTTTCTTCTATGGGAGATCTAGCACAAGAAGAATAACAAAATTTTCCAGAATCAGTACAAAGAAGAAGCAATAATCTAGGCAAAAGTTAAGCATCATATTTTTGAAACTTTGAAGTGTTGACAAATGGTTTTATTTTGGCATTGTATCACTTTGTAAAACAAGAAACTTAGATTTTCATAATCAAATTGCGTTTAGTTGAAAATTTAAATTCTTTAGGTAATAATAGATGTTAAATTTGTTTCTTTTCCCATGCTTTGGCATCTAGTTTTATCATTTTTTATTTAATATTAAGAATATATATTCTCATGTAATGTTCAAATTATATTTAAACATAGTAAGAAAAAGCTAAATAATAGCATTGTCGTAGTAATAATATACAAGGATAAATAGGATAATCATAATACATAGGTATGTTATTAAAAAGGCATGCCTTTGTATCAAACATGAACAACATTTCTACTTTTTTTTATTTTAATAGTCAATGTTGTTTGGTTTCAAAAAGTCTTGTATGCTTCTACAAGAGTCTCATCGAACTTTGCATCCATCTTTTTATTTCTTTTGTACTTTACCCTACTAGGCATTGCCCCTATTATTTAGCAACATTGCCATCAAAACTCCCATGAATTATGCCTTTGAGGATTCAACAAAAATCCAAATGGAAATGAGTTATGACTTTGACATCAAATAAACCCTGACCAGAATTGAATTTGCCTTGCTTATAACAAATTTTTGCCATAGTTACCAAATTTAATTTTTGCTTCCAATTACCTGTCATAGAGAAAATAGTTTCCATACATAGGGATATTTTTTCCTTTTATTTTCTAAGACATTAGTTGGAAATCTTTAAAAAATGTTAGAATAACATATACTAGTTGTGGAAATCGCATAGTTTGGGTGCTATAGAGGTATTCATGTGTGTTGAATATGGGTATATATATTTGCAATACCACACATTCATGACATTGAGAATATCCAAATAGCCATAACATTATTTCATAGCCATTGTTTAATTCAAATTGTCTATTTTCCAAAGCTTTTTCACCAAGCTCTCATATAGTTTTATTAGACATGAGTTCCGAACTATAGCATCAAAACTTATTTGTGCTAAACAATACATTTCTTTCTTTCTGTGATATAAAGTGCTACATTGTTTAATCTTCTAAATTTTGACTTGGCAAAATTATAGTTTCCAATATTCTGCTTTCCAAAAAATAAAAAAATACCTTGATTTCACTTTTCAAACATCATTTTAAACTAGGCTTATCCAATAAATATATTATGTAAGATGGTGTACATGTGCCCTGGCTTATATTTTAGCGGCTGTATTGAAACATTGCAGGAAAGCTTTTCCTATTTTGTGTATGTTTGCAAGCTTTCTTCGCATCATCTCTGTCAATGATAACTAGCAAAGCCAGATCTCAACCTTCTCAGGAACAGGGATTTCGCTTGTTCGCTATGTTCCTTCGATTCCATTCATTGCAGAACACACATGCTTTTGCTTGTGAAGTGCATCCGAATCTAGACATGGATATGATTCATGAATAGATTTTCTAGGCTTATATTGATTCTTTTAAGAGCAAATGGATTAAGTGGTTTCTCTCGGCAACTTGGCATCATTATATTATTATGCTTAAAGGTTTGAAGATTTAGTTATAGTTATAGATGTTCTTTTTAATTATTATATATATAATAACAATAAACCAATTAATATTGTGCACATTAAGGCTTTTTCCATTGATATCAAATCTTGCATATTTGATAATTTCAACTTGGCAATCGGCATGCCGTTTTTTCCTATTCTACTAGGAGGGCAAAATACAGTTCATTTGAAAAAATTTAGTTATGAATACGTTGTTTCCTTTGCTTTCGTTATTTGTAATGGAAATAACAATTTACAATGTTTACAACATTATGATTTTAGAAAAAACGATGCCCTTTGCTTCTTTTCTTTCCCTTGGGATCTGCTTCTCTTCACTTGCTTGCAGCTTTTCTTGTATAGACGACTAGGGGAATAGGAAAAGAACAACAACAAAAAGGCAACAAAAAAATATGCTATTGCAAATGTTTTTGTAGACAATAAGCGAAAAGACAAACGTAAAAGTGACTATGTTTTAAGAGCAAATGCCCTTGGGATCAAATACTCTAATTGGAAACAAATTGATGAGAGTTTGGCTACAAGCAATTTGTTTCGACTAGACAATTTCCACTATGGACTAGGAAATTGCATGTTCAATGCCCTTGCAATATTATTGCATTTCCGATATACATCAATATAGATAAGGGAAGGGATTGTGAATCATTTCTGTGTTTGTCTAGATCAAAAAGATCTCTCTGGACTGTTACCAGTGCGCATAGAATTGACAGTTGACTACTTGCAAGAATTGCATAGCATAGGACATGTCAATGAATATCTCAATCGCATGTCGCAATCTGCTTCACAACCAGATGATCAAAGTGTATATGGACTATGGGGTGATATATTTTGCATCAAGTGCTTTTCAAAATGGTTAATTGTTCGAGTCGTTGTTTGGTCATTAACAAAAGGAACAAAATACCTTCATTTCAATGCTGGGGAATTCGAATGTTGCTACAATATATTGTTCCATGACCACACACCAGCTCTTGGCCATTTCGAACCATTGTTGTCATATAAAACAATGCAAGCCAAAACACAAGCAACCGATATGCTTTCTCAAAGCGCATATGTAAATCAATGTGTATTTAACGAAGTTGAAACGTCATTTCAACTTCGAGGCAATTGCCATGACTCCTTCTTTGAATCAACCTCCAAATTGACACTGTTTGCTGATCGACACAGTGTTAGAAAAGCAATTGCGCAAACTTTTTATAACTCTATTGCTTCAAACGATATTAGAGCAACACAATGCTTGGACATATATCTTGATAAAAACACATTAGCAAATACATCTTTTGTTTCTAGATGGAGAACCGATATTGTCCATTTGGCAGAGGCATATATCATTGGTCACATAAAAGGAGATGAATCTGCCCTTCAATCGTTATGTGAGTTGCTAAACGCTCAAATACATCTATGCATGAATAATTAGCAAGAAAATATTGCCATATTTCATGCAAGAAATAGATCATCGAAATTTCTATGCCTAATGCAACATGTAATAGATACAATGCATTCACATTTCCAACCCTTGTTACAAGAACACTATGAAACTAAAATACGCTTTCCGCTGAATTGCAATAGAAATACTTCTGCAATTGCAATGGATAGTTTTGAAAAGAGCAAATAGACAATAGCGATAGAAAAAATTGTAGAGAAGAACATTAACAAGGGATCCTTGAATGAACCAATATACATAGATACAATCAAAGCAAAGATACAAAAACAAAAGATAGCAAACATAGAAAAAAACAGTTATTGCATTGCTGAGCAATTTTCAGAAATCAAAACCAGCATGCAAACATGCATTGATGGCAATACGCAAAAAAACTTGCGCTTGTTGAAACACAGTCTACATAGACAAGGGAAGAACATTCGTCAAAAGCAAAAAGAATCTGCAAAAGCAAAGAAAGCAGCTGTTACATACTTAAAAGCTATTCAAGACACAGATATTCATGCATGTTCTGCTTATAACCAATTGCATTTTAAAAAAGACATTTGTTGTATGAACAAGACAATTAAATTAGCCTTCGAAACTCTGCCAAATACAGAAGCTATGACATGTCCAATGGTGCTTGTTCAAACTTGTAGACCTTGCAAAAAAGCAATTGCTAATGGGAAATTGCCTACGTTTGCATCGCCTACACAAATCTGCGACAATAACATATTGCTATCTGTAGCTATACTAACTGCTTTGGAACAACAATTGGTATCACCAAGAATAGCTTTTGCACAAATAAGACAGCTGGGTTATAACAAAGCACAAATTGGGCTAACTGGCTCAATCATCAATGTCCCTGCAAACTTGGATAGAGTTCAAATAGCATTGCCTAGAAGTCTAGATGACAATTTGACCGTTGCAGTTATGCTAAAGCGAAAATTGGAATACAAAAACACATATCTATCTAGAAATATTTGGCCAAAGATCATTATAACTACGCTAAGTGATTTATGCAAAACCGAACTTTATAAAATTGAAGGCATTGTGATCAATACTAATTGGAAAAAAGTATTTAATGAAACAGCGAAACAAAAATCAAATACTCAACAAACAACGGAACAAGTAAATGATGATGAAAATGAAATAGACATAGAACCGATATCAGAAACATTGATACATGGATATGGAGAAACACATCTAGCAGATGATTTAGACAACAAAATCATAGAAGTTGCACCTTCTGAGAGCTTCCGACCATTGAGCATTTTCCAAGACAAATACTCTGAAGAGCTAAATTTTCCTGCACTTTTCTATGAATTCAATCAACCCAATGAAATTTTTGATCGCTTTTCTTATCAACAAGTATCATAGTAGGAGCTAGAGCATAAAAGTACAGACTTTGAAACGCATGGCACAAACATTTTCTTCAAAGCAATTAAAATCATAATAAAACAAGTAAAAAACATTGTTTGGATATCGATTCGCATGGGAAAGTTAAAGGACAAAAAAATATTGGCAAAAGATGTCAAGTCAAAAGACAATATTGTAAAGATACTCCAATGTCCAATTGTGTTTTGTCCATTGAAAGCAATTAGAACATCACCTGATTATTTTGAAAATATAAAAAAAGATCTATTTGTAATGATTCGACAACAGAGGTTGACATTAATTGGTGATTTCTAGCCTATCGACGACAAAAAAGACACTTATCATTCAAATTTCATGTAAATCAAGGAACCAACTCAGCAAAGCTTGCAGGCAGTATCGCAAAATGTTGCAAATACAAGAATAGCACACAGATAGAACAATGCAGATTGAGAATCACGTTCTGCTCACATGCCATACTGGCTATCAACAAAAAAAACAACTAAAACTATTTCCCAACATCTTTGACAAAAGTCTCGGCTAGGTCAGACCTAGAACCAGCAAACCCACTATAAGAACCTCCGAGGCTTACCGATTTGAATGCTTGTTCCACTGCTACTGCAAAGGAGAAAACCAGAGACATCGTTTTACCTGCCACAAGTATACAAGTGCTGAACACCTTTGCACACCTTTATGCAATGCATTGAAACAAATTAAACAAAAACATTACGGAGACTTGCAAGATAGTGCGTTGGAAGAAAATATTGACACGTTAATAATAAGACATCCAATGCTTTGTACTCACTACTATAGACACAAAATACCAACACCAAAGTCTCCTATGTTAAAAAACAACACTATTTGGAAAAATACAAGATTTCTTCTTTACGACCGAATTTCAACATAGAGGAAATGAACATGAACATGAACTAATTTGGATTCAAAATGCACCTGTCTATGCAAAAAACTCAAACGATGAGATTACTACTTCTGTTGATCGCTATATATCCAGACACTCATCTTTACTTGATCAAAATCTTATTCAAACTCAAACACATTGTCACACAAAAACATGTACAAAACATCGACATTTCACATGCAGAATCAATTTCCCATTGCCTCCTATGGATAATACCATCATTCTAGAGGCATTGGAAAATGCTTCAAATCATCTCACTCAAAGAGCAAAAAAAGTATTCGCTCCTATTGAACATAGAGAATATTCTAAAAACACATCATTTGCACAATTGCTTCTAGGGCTAGCCCTATCCAGAGATGAATGCATTTTGCTGCTGCGGTCTTTGCTTTGTCATTCTACACTAATACTAAAAAGAGATACTGCTGACATTTGCATCAATTCATTTGCAAAAGCAATACCAAAGTTATCGCATACAAATACAGATGCACAATATATCTTAAATGCTTACGCTACAGCAACATATGTAAGCTCTTACATTAGCAAATTTGATAGATCCATGATAAGCTCTGAATCAATCGATGTTTACATTCAGCACAAATGCATCGGTACAGACGTGCAAATGGATTTTTTGCTCTAAGTATTCCGTGTATCTGTCAAAGTCACATGACAAATGACCATAGAAAATGCATATAATATCAGCCTATTTTTACATAGAATTATGCTAGTATTTCTTTTTTATTTAAACAATAATTAAATTTAGATTCAAAGCACTATTACTAATTACAATGTTAATGGGCAATCTAGCAATTGGCCAAGTGTCATTAGTCAAAAGAGAAAAAGCAAGTAGACATTGCAAAAAACAATCGCTGCAAACTGATGAATAAGAATGTTGTGAACAAAGTTGCAAGCTTGAATTTAAAATTTGTTGCAATGCAAACAGTGTTCTGAAGCATTGCTAGGAAGACAATAAATTGTACTATTCCAGTATGCAATAAATATTGTATAGGAAAAGAGTATTTTCATTTAATTGAGATACAATGTTGTATTCTCATAATTTTCCCTCAGACATCGAGAGTACAGACACACAATGTAGTTTTTTGCGAGAAGCAAAATATCCACATCTCTAATGGCGTTGCAAATGCAATTTTCACGAGTTAAACAAATATAAAATCTTTCATGTATCACTCTAAGCATCATGGATCCAACTTCTGATCACAAAAATCTAATCATATCACTGTCATGCTATTTGCCATTAATAGTTTTAGATGATGTAAATAACATGAATTAATTGGATGCAGTTTTGGTAGTTAAAAGCCTTGTCTGCAAAGAGAGCCTGATATTGATTAGATCTCGAGATGAAAATGTTATCACAAGTTGGGGCCTGCAGACGTCATCGATTTATAAAACAACTGGCCTCAATTCACAATACTCTCAAGAGCTCTCGTGCTCATATGCATTCAAATGATTTTTCCCAATCATACTATTTGAATCTTTGCATAAATTCTTAAAAGCTTATGATCAATTGCGTTTATTTTTAAAAGTATTTGGGGTGCCTGTCTATGGCAAAAATGACATGCCTTGTTGGGAACACCGATTGAATTAGGCTTAAACATATGATTCGAAATAAGACTCAAAGAAACTTTAAAATTAGTTATGATGTGCTCAAAAAAATCTAGCAACTAAACTGCTTTTATGAAAAAGCAAAGACTTCTGTCTAAATCACCAAAAGAGCTTAAAATCCATAGGTTTAAGCAACATGTGTTTCTTTGCAAAATCTATATCAGTTTTGATGACAATATTCTCAAGAAACTACAAAAACTTAGAAAAGTTTTTAACTAAAGCCTATTATAATTAACAAAGTCAATGCTGCTAGACAATGAACAACAGACAAAAAACCAGAAGAAGGTGTTAATCATTGAAACTATTTTGCATGAAAGTAGATTGTGTTTTTGCTGTTCTTTGTCAATGAAATAAAAAAGGAGCAATTTTTCAATGTACCTGTGTCTTTGAATCAATAACTAGCAGCAAATCTTGAATTGCATAATCATCATTAAGACGGTCAATAAAGGTAGCTGCACAGGTCCGGAGCATGTGGCTTCCTTTACTGCCATTTCGGACAATGTTTTTAAACAGATAGAATGGAGAATCATCAGATGCAAGTTGTTCTTGAATTTGCAAGAGCAGTTCTTTGAAAACCTTCACCGACCTGTGACTGCAATAGTAGAAGACAGTAGTCAATGAGCATAGGTTGCAGTTAGAGATCGTTAAAGCTATTTGTGTTTTTTTTTTCCCTATTTTGTTGTTTACGTAAAAGAGTGGAAATTTTATTTGGATTTAAAAAATAGCAATTTCAAAAGAACATTGGCTATGCAAATGGCATATTTACTATTGCATCGTCATTTGCTGTTCCATCGTCTTTGATATAAAAGTCGAATCGCTTGTTGTTAGATTCACATACAACAACAATTGTTGTGACAGAGCCAACAGAGTACGAGTCGTTTGATGACAACAAATCAGAAATTGTCATATCTAGAGCTAGCTTCCTCATTTTGCAAACTTGATCAATTGTCTAAATTATTGTATGCGGATATATGACTATTGAATACTTGGCATTGCCTCTTTCATATTCGCCCTTTTTCTTGACGCCAAATCGACTGATTCTTAGACTTTTGCTGGTTGAGAAATAGCTACCAAAACATTTGATCAAATTGTCATTTCTTCCAGCAGTCATTGTCATTAACCCATCTCTATCAACAAAGTCTGCATGCAGTATTTGTGCCTTTACAAGAGAAGTTTGGATTTTGTTCTATGCAGGCCCATATACAGCCAGGATGTCTCCTTCAAAAACAATTTTCGGTGTTATTGTGCATAGCTCTATAATAGTAGCTGCTTCTAAAGCTGTTTCTTTGAACCTGTTATTGTTATAGTTAGAGAACATGGCCAGGCAGAAAATTATCAGCAATCAATAGCAGGAAAGTTGAAACTTGCATCAAGTTTGAGAATGAGAAAATACTTGTCAATGCAATAGTTATATTCTGTTGTTTCGTGCGCTAGAAAACCATAAAAGAAGATGCAGAAGTTACCTATATTAAAAATGATGTAAAAAGCAATTAGACCCAAAATAATTGCATATCTTTTTGGACTTTCGGCAGTTGACATTTTTCCCATTGCCGGGTTGTTTGGTGCTAATGTTGTTTTTGTTGTGTTGTGCAAAGCCAATGAACTATCTTCCATTATTTTGCAATTTTGGGTTTCAGTTTGAAAAGCTGCACATGCAAGAAGAATTAAGCAAATCAGATGTAACTGAGATTGTTAACTAGGGCAAGAGTAGAAGAGATTTATAATAGATGGGAAATCTGGAAAAAACAGACAGCATAAAAACAAACAAGCAAAAAACAACAACAAATGTCCATAATTCTTTGACTGGATTTTTGACATATGCATAGCGCGAAGTCTATTTAGTGTCAAGAATTTGAGTTAAGCAAGCACAAAAAACTATTTACAGTTAGATATTGAACAAATTTTGATCTAAAATTATTTTGAACATAGGAATTTGTTATTAAAACATTTTATGTTCACTATATATGGTCTGCATTATTATAAAATGGAGATAGCACATGCATATTTTTTATAAAGAGTGTCTACATATGTTGTCACATAATTGCTAATTTTTTAGATCTGAGCTATGGACAAAATAAAGTGTAAACAACTATCAATAGAAAAAAATAATCAAGATTTGACATCACAAAATAGATTATAAAAATATGAAAAACTTCAACAAAAATTTAGGCTCATAGCTATGACATGAATATTGCACATGCCAAAAGCTGATCTAAACCTAGCTCACTATGAATAGGAAAAAAACCAAATTTCCGTAGTTTAAAGTGCATGGAAGTTGCAGGGCAAAGAATAATACCTGGTTTTGATTTTGTGCAAATATGCCATCATGAATCCGTTCATAGATAGGCAGACAATAAAATTAGATAATGCAAAAGTGAATGGACTATGCATTTTAATCAAAGATCGATAGCAATGTTGAATAGTGATCGGTCCAATAACCACCTGAAATATTGAAAACAATATCTCTGTGTTTCAGATTTGTTCAAAAATGATCAAACATTGAACCGATGTTTGTTGTTGCTTTTGTTGTTTTTTAGTGTCAAGCCTTTCATTTGCATAGACAATTGCAGTTTTCTTTTTGATGTTGTTTCTTGCAACATGTCAATGTTCAGGTCACCAGCTACTAGGATTTGAGTGGCTGATGTGCAACTTGACAAAATGCAACTCAATATATGAAAGAGATCATCAAGCACACCACACGGTCTATTGTAAATGTTCACTGCTTTCAATACACTGGAACCTAAGTGTAGATCTACGCAAATTGCTTCAGTGAAGTTTTCTGTATAGTTTTTAGAATTGATTAATAGCAATGTTTTTTTAATCGATTCCATGCACTGAAAATGCTCACAAGAAATTGTATTTCTCTATCATTGTTGTTTCTTTGCTAAGTGTGCACATGTGAGTTTCTTGCAAACATAGAATGTCTGCTTGCATAAGTTCATGATCATTTACAACATCGCCATAGTGCAAAAGCAAGCTGCGTGTGTTTAGCAATGAAATGAGTAATTGTTCATCATTCGGCATTGAATGCAGACCACATTCAAATTGCAAATTTGCTTGTGTTTTTAATCTAGCTATTTCAACGGTGACTTTTGGACAAGCTATAAAATTTCCTTGTTCCAATTTGTTTAAAACATAAAGACAATCCATATCTCTGACACGCAAGAGCGCAGTGTAAACAAGGCCATGTCTCTTAATTCCTTTTGCCTCAAACGCCAATCTGTTCATTGTCAATCCTTATGCTCTATGAATTGTCCTTGAACATGCCAACTGAATTGGGAATTTTGCTTGCATAACATTGATTTTATTTTCAACTCTTGTTTCTATTGCAATCCTTTTGATTGGTGTCCAATTGGATTTTACGCCAGACGTATAAAGATATTGCATCGTTGCACGTTGCTTGTCTCCAATTTTTGCATCTGCAAGCTCAATCCAGACAATATCTTGGTTTGTTTGAGTATAGTGTTTAAACACACCTTCTGCACCATTAACCAATCCATCCTGAGTTAAGTAGTTGGCTCCAACTAATTCAATAAGCATATCTTTTTTTACTACTATCGTAGAGGGAAGTTGCAATGTCTTTTGTTTATGGTCATTTTTTTCAATCGAATCAATTTTGCTATCATGTGCTGCAAGTGTGAATGTTTTTGTTTGCATAGCTGATAACATTTTTGAGCTATGTTGTTGAACATGCTTATTACTATGGAAAAGATAAGGAAATGTTGCATCTGTGCTGGTTGTTTGTAGCAATGTTGGTTTAAATAATCTATATCATCCAATGTTTGAGAGCATGTTCTGATTCTATTCAAGATCGATATCAATGTTTGCTCTCTTTGACGTACAACTATTGTAAGTTCATAGCATTTTATGGCATCGAACCAAAATGTGTAAGAAAATGTCTGTTGTTGGAATCTAGGTTGTTCAAAAATCCAAGAATCATGGGCAGGTTGTGCTTGACACAAATTGACATAGAATATGACATCAAGGTTTGCAAATGCTTTGGTTGGTGTGTGCATTATTTCACGTAGTCGTTTGCCAATGTTGTACAGGATCCAAGACCCTATTAAAGAGACTCCATCAATCAACAATACTCGAAGTTGTTCACAATCTTTTGTCAGAAGATCTAGAGTGTTTGAATTTAGTGGAAGCATGTTTGAACTTAATCACAGTCTAAAGGCAAAGTGGACTGTAATGCCAACTGCATTATATGTTGCTTTTCCAGTAAACGCAACTATAAGACCTTTTTTTTTTCTTTAAAGGATCAATACCAATTTTTTTGTCATAGTAATGTAGCAGACCATCATAAATAGCTTTTGCGGTGTAAGTTTTACCTGCTCCTGCATCTCAGATCATTCAGATTGGTTTGCTTCCACCACTTGCTAGCGAGACTCCAACCTACATTGGTTTTGCTTGAGAACTCTTGTGCCTCTACATTGTTTAATTGCAATCTAATTTTATTCAAGTGCAATCTAATGTTGAGAAACATGCTGTGATTTGTTCCCTCTATTGGTCAAAAGGTATTCTGCATGTTGAATAGTCAATACTACTGGGTAGCATTCTGGCATATCCTGGCTATAAAAAAAGATGATATATAGTCATCGCTGAGTTTATGCACCTAAGCTTCTTCGAATAGATTAGTCACAGGTCTGATGGGATCCGCTTATGAATAGCATGCAATGTTAATAGAATTGCTGTGTATAACCCTAGCCCATCGCTCCACAAATACGTGGTGCAGCATTAAATTTTTTAAAGCACCAAAACCCAAGGGAATATAACATCAACAACGAAGATTTTGACATTATAGCACAACTGCTTACGAGGTACTGAATACATTAATATCATATTCATTATTCTTTTCTACCACGAAGTCCAGCTAACAGAATTTCCAGGTTATTTGATAGCACAACTCAGGATTGCGAAAGCACTCACCATTTTTCATCACAAGTTGCAAGCCACATTAGTCACCACCTAGATATTCGAGTTAGAGAAGCCGGTAGCAGAGTTAATACTCTGACAGGACACCTTTTCCCGATAGCATTGAAAAATAGACAATCTACTTCTAGTACAACTTATTAGCACTAGAGACGCGATCGAGCTCAAATGTGACTGGCATGACTAATTCTTGGAATTGCGATAAAAAAATCAGTTGGCTTAACAAATGGCACACTGTAGCAGTCGCATACATCCAACTTCACAAATAAAAATCATAATAACAGCATTCATAAACTCCATTTCTGTCAATACTAAATAGTCAAGCAAATTCTAAGTGTTGTATTCCATTCTAGTAGCAAACCAGTCACTTGTCTCCGCTTCTAGCATATCAATTCATTAATCATATTTCTGCTATTTCAAAGGAGCACTGAACTCCACCACTGCTAACTACATTGCCATGTTCTTTTATTAATTTGCTTAGCCTCACAACAGGCATTGCACCATCTAACGCATAAGAACTCTTGTTGTTGTTTCTAATCAATTGAAAACGATACATAGTGTGGGCTGAAACCACTCGAATAAATGCATATGTCTTGAGTAAATGAATGGATAAGCCTTCTGTTCACTGCCAACATTTGTTTCGGATGCTCAATTTCGATGTTTTCCCCTTTCGTTGCAGACACATACTCAACATTTGATATTATGAGTTTTCTCATGAATGTAGCTAGCATTGCTATGTGGCCCCGCCATACCTTGATCTGTCAACTATATCTCGACGAGTGCAATGATTAATATAGTGTCAACTCAACTTGAGTTAAAACTCTCTCAGCTACATCGTCCCTAGCATTGAAAAGCTATATTTCACCGATACTTAGAGTATACATTTAGTTAATCGAACACTAATTACATTTTCAGTTTCTTTTATAAGGGAAGACACTTCCTACGAACATGGGTGTGTTCATCTTTTTTTTTCCCAAGCAGAAAAAGCGCTTTTTCCTATTCATGTTTGAAGAACATTGTTCGAAAGGACAATAACAATTGTGTAGTTTTTTTTATTTAAAAAAAAGGCTTTGTTTATTTCACCTACATGGAGATAATGGATGAATATTCTACTTAGGATTCTACAACATTTTATAAACCTTAGCAGTAGTGTTTCCATTAAGCATCATACATTGAGCCAATCAATATTTATAAGTGATTCATTTAGCCCATATTTATATATGTCATTACGCGGAGCCATTCGGAGTTAACCCAATAAATTGAACCTTGCATCAGGTTGCTTATATCTTTACATAGCCTATATAAAAAGCTATGTTTGTTAAACTTTGGCCTGGCCTATTCTTGGGTTTCAAGCAACTGCAATTATGGAGGGGTGTTGGAACAACAGGTTTTACAGGTTCATAACAATGTTCATTACTTGATGCATAAATCCAAAAAAATGAATAGAGACAAAATATATGTATTAATGACAAAATATACATTTTCTTTCATAAAAGCCTCATTCATACCAAAAAGGATGCACTGTTTTTTTAATGTTTAAAAATAAAAATTGTTTTGGTTGTCTCTACATTTGACAATTTTATTTTACTATATTATTTTACTTTGATTTATATACAAATTATAATAATTTTTAATTTCTATTAATTACATTTTTTTAAAAGTCATATTTTGATCATCTTGTCTCTAAAAATGACCTCTAAACCCAAATGGTGTTTACTACTACTCATGGATAACCATAACCAATCCAACTGTTGAATTACTATATGATTTCAGTATTGTGCTGATATAACCTTCCACATGGCCAAATATCCAGCCGATTTGCATGAAAAGATCTAGCCAGCTCGAGTAGGTGTTATCACAGAACCAAAGGAAAAAACCTTAGATCATGGCAATCATTGCTATGGGTGGAAACAATGTCACTTGTTCCCTATGCTACCCATCTCAGTTTCAGAGTGGCAAGAGTATCATATTTCTATAGCCTTTTGCTTATACCAATAGTTGTTATTGCTATTAGCACCTGCGGGGACATTGCCACCTCGTGGCTCTTGTTTATGTATAAATCAAAGAGTAACATAGCGGTTGAGAATTGTTAAGCTCTCTTTCTCTTCCTCTTTGATTATAATATGTACAATGGTGTACTCACATAATAGTTTTTTCAAATAACTAAAGTCGTAGTATTCTATTTGAGATTTTGTTTTTCATTTTTAAGATAAATTTTATGAATAAACTAACTATATGATTTTTCTTATTCCTTGTGGTGGTTAACATTTTTATGGAACATTTTGAAGCTTTAAGTCATAACAATTTATACCTCGGGTTTAAGTTTTGGTTTAAATTTATTGATGACACCATCATCGTCTGGTCCCAAGGCCGCTTTTGTCATAGTTCATTTTTTGACCACCTTAATAGCCTATCTCTCTATATTCAATTCACCATGGAAATCCAAAAGGAAAACTCTCTTACATTCCTATACATTCTCATCACTCATGAACCTAGTGACTCTCTTTCCCACCAAGTTTATATAAAAAAGACTCATATTGATAGATACCAACATGCCCAATCCCACCACCATGGAGCTCACAAAATTATAGTTCTTAAAACTTTTAACCGAAGCAATTTGATTTTTTTCTCCTCGCCTCCTAGACATAGAAAGATCCCAACTCACTAAAACCCCTCAAGCCAATGGATATTTTGTTTCTCATATTAACAAAGCCTTTTACATTGCCCTGAATCCAAAATCCAAAAGGCCTCACTTCACTTCCCCTCCCTGGGCCTAATTTCACTCCCTTACATACATGGAATTATTAACCATAGTTTCAAAATCTTAGCAAAAAAAACATAAAACTCTTTTCAAACCCCACAAAATATTAAAGAAAATATTCCGAAGCATTAAAGATAAGACTAGCCCCATTCTCGCTCAAGAGGTTTACCAAATTCCCTGGTCCTATGGTAAATCCTACATCACCTAAACTAGTAGGTCTATCCAAACTCATGTTAAAGAGCATATTGTTGACACTTTCGATAATTGCATCTCTAAATCAGGTATCATGGAGTATTCATATAATACTAAGCACCTCATTTGCTTTGGTCAAGCCAAGATCCTAGCCTTTACACCCCATTTCTCTTCACACATTTAGGGAAGTCATTTAAATTGAAAAACATCATAACAATTTTTATTGACAAGATGGTTGTAACCTCATTAATTCATGTGTAATACCCATATTTTGCACTTTGAACCCCTATGATATTTTCTTCTGAGTATTATTTCATTATACTTAGGAAAGTTAGAAATCTACTAAAGAGGTTTCTATTGACCATGTGGACTGGCAGAATAAAAGAGGGAGTCACAGTCCCCTAAGGTTGGAGGGAAAATGCCACTTAATAATAAGAGATTAATGAATTAAAAGAATTCACATAATGAGGAAAATTCCCCTAAGAGAATAAAAGGTGAAAACTCATTGAAACTCTCATAATTCATTATGCATCATTCACAATATCGTGAGTTGAATACACAAGAGCAATGGGAATGGAAAAACCTGAACCTGAGACAATGAATGCTGGTGAGGGAGGACAGATTTGGGAGAACCAAACTGGTCCTGAAGCAAGTGATTGAGTACAGATTTGGGAGGACCAAACTGACTCAGATGAGGAGAAATCATATAGTTTGGTATGAGCTTGGCCACTTAATTGTGTGCGGGTAGGAGAACTACCCCAAGCTTGCAGGAGTACTGCAGTCACCTTAATATACTGTGATAGTGATTCTCTCCATGGCTATGGCTTAAAAGCCCCTAGAACATCTTGGAGCTCAAGAGTATTGAGTTGGATGTTGGGTTTCCTGTTTCCTTTTGACATATCCTGAATAACTTGGGAAATAACAAGTTAAGGGTATCTAAAATAAATACTCTACCTGGGGGACTGTGAAATCAGCTCAAGGGTGACCTGAGAGCAAGGAGAACTTGTTGGTCAAAGGTTGGGAGGTTTGTGCCTGGTTCCACTGGTCATCAGATTCAGATAAGTGTTTATAATCTGACTTGCAGAGTATTTTTTTTGGACAGTATTTATATATGTGTTTCTGAATATATTTGATTTACTGTTGAAATGTAAATGTATCAGATCTGACCACATATGTATTGTTCTTGACTATTCTAAGCATGAATCTCAACTAGAAAACTAGATCTTTGTTATGAGTTATATTACGATCATTTTACAGATTTGGAATATTTGTATTGTGGGCTGACTGTGATAGTATCTACATTCTAATGGCGGTAGATTTACGGCATTAAGACCCTCTATACAGTTAAAAATGTATGCAACATCAAATATAATAATGATATGAATCATGTGCTAACCTAGGGTTTGTTGAGACATGTTTTCATATTGCAGGTTGTTGTATTTTAAATATATTCCAGCATTTAGATGAGATCTTATGCTTTGCATTGTAATGTTGTAAATAGGGCAGGCAGGTAAACCTGAAGGTTTACATGCCTAGCCCATATATTTATCAATCTTTTTATAATAAAGTTTATGGAAAAAAAAAGATAAACCCTGATAATGCTAGGGTGCAGACCTGTTATAGATCTGTGTTATGGTTTTGGACAGAGTTTGTATACTAATCAAATCTTGTTCAAATCAACTGTATGCATTTAATTGGTATTTCGATGTATTTGTTGAGTATTGAAATAAACTACACATTGTCATATTTATGAGCTAAATATATGTCTAAATATCATTCAAAATTAAATGGCTAATGATTATACAACAGTATAGTAATATGCATAATTAATTTGAATGTGAATGTATTTGCCGATGGCATTATGCGACCCAAGCATAACCTAGGTCACCAATCCTATGTATATACATCTCGATTGAATGCGTTTTGAAGTGCCGAAGGGATGAATGCAAATGGTTCAAGTACCTAAGGGTTTGACCCTTAGCGTGGACGCTATAATATTAAAATATGATATTATACATTGAAACATTCACCTGTGCATTTGTTTATATCCTGGAGTTTTCAACTATTGCTAAATAATAGATTTAGTACTTTAAAATGAAAATGATGTTGGGCATAAACAAATCCACATATTAATAATCAAATGTTGTAGCTTTTATAAACACAATTGTAGAATAAACATTGCTAAAGAAAGAGACAGCGATTCGCTGAGCTAATGCCTTCATTTGTGCATACGATGGGCAGGCTTAATGCCTCGACCCTAAAACATTCTTTATACATGAATTAAAAACTACATTACATATGCCTTTGAATGCAACGAAATCATGGAAGATGCATGCGACGAGGTCAATTCCTTCCAGTGAGCATTTAAACGACGATTCAAGCTTATGCAACTAGCAACGAATCTGTATGCTCATATTAACTTAAACATATAACATTAATACAGTATGCATCGAACCTCATTTGTTATGCACAAGCATTGGGGAAGCAAAACGCATACATAGCATATTAATATCAAGTGTCGAGGGCCTCTTTACATTTAAATTATGTAAATCCAAAATATATAAATCATTTCAATAACCGTACAGACCGACGAGAATCGTCGAGGGTTTACAAAGACAAGCTGGGCTTGCAAAGGAGTTTCCATCACGAATTCAAATCCTTAAAACATTATACAGACGGAGTTGGAATTGTAACGGTTGTGGCATGGGCACTTAAAAATTACTGTGAAGCCATGTACATAATCCCGACGCCTTTGCCAGGGGCAGAGCGTCGTTGGATAGCTTGTCAAATGACATACGACTATGGGGAGTCCCACTACAGTTCGTTGAGCACACATTAACCCTGCTACGAGAGTGGAGTGAATTTTGAGGTCGCAGAGGTGCTCTCATGGACGGGCTAAATGCCTCTATCCTTTCGGCGAAGAGCCGACCTCCTTAAAAATGTGTAAACAAAGCAAGAGGAACCCTAATCTCAACCGACAAGCGTTCTAGTAACTCTGCCCCCACCAACGGGGTGATCCAAACCTGAGGGAGTGGGATTGGCGAGCTACCTGTTGAGCTAGCAAGTCGCCACAACCCCAACGTCCGCTACCAGCTCGCGGGAGTGCTTCACTCCACCACGCATCGTTGGTTTCCTACATAGAAAGACGTGTCGAGAGGTCAAACCACGAGAGTAACAACTTAACCATAAAACGACTGTCAAAGAAAGTAAGCAAAGTAACAACGAAACCGAAAAAGAAGAGGGTTGAGTGACATTACTTGGTGGAGCAACGAGTCGCAGCGTAGCTCAACTCCTTTTGTACCTGTCAACACGGCAATACAAAGGTCAAACCTGGGCCTTTAAACTTGCAAAACATTAACGTAAATGTTAAATACAGTAAGCAACGACATTGCAAAACTTAACGATGGTGAAAGCAGTAACCTATCACATACCATGTATTGTGTTCACGCTGAGTATGGTAACAACTAGTGCAGTATGCATCTTGTGAAGAGAAGTGCCATGGTTTGGCCGTAGACTTCCACCATACCCTGCGCAGAGCCGAAGCTCTCGTCACAGTCGAGCAACAATGAACCAAGTGCCAAGTGGTAGTCTTTCAACGCTAGATACCAGAGAGAGAGGTGGATACCACTGCTGCCGGTGAAGGGGAGAGTTAATATAGATGTGGATATGGTTGGGCGCAACAACCCAATGCCCGGATCAATGGTGCTAAACACATCACAAACTCCCATGCATGGTCCCGAATCATGATCGATGGCACAGAACGAAGGAGGGTATAAATGTTGTGCAGAGTTGGGTGTATGGTACGCCTGGGCATAACTCTCCACTGACAAAGTTCATAAATTGGGACGAGACACTGTATTCACCATATCACCAGACGTCCAATGCAGTGCTTGTACAAATCTCCATCCACGTGAGCACTGTTACCTGCCAACAAGGCAACCCGAAGCGGGGTTAAAACATTGACGTGGATTGGTAAAGCCTTTGTGGCGTAAGCCACAAACCACGTAGGCCATCTTGTTTCCACGTTGAATAATATGCCGCCATGTTTTGGAAGGTTTAGCACTATACGTTGAATAATATGTGATAACATTATAACATGCTTGGTACATCCTTTAATGTAATATGGTTTCACATTGAATAAAGTTTCATCCCTTGTCATATAATATGGTTTATAATGTTTGGTCCATTATACCATATGACATGTTCCACTTTATCATATCATATCATTTTATGGTTTTAATATGCTCCACTTTATCATATGGTATGTTTTTAATACATTATGGTTTCATAATGTTTGTTTGAACCTTAATATATGTGGTGCATATATGGTTTGAACTTTAACCATTTTAATGGGGTCATGGTGGCCTTTCCATAAGGATTTGGGTTCAATTCCTATTGCCCCAATTACATTTTTTTTTAAACCATTTTAAGCAACATTGGCGAAACTTCAAATGTGAACAACTTCTTCATCTGAAGTCCACTTTTCAGGAAACAAGCGTCACTGGAAAGATGTCGACGAGCCCTTTACCATGGTAACCTTTATACTGCTGTTTGAAGACTTTTATTCTGAACGACTTTAGAAATATCCACCTGGATCATTGACGCTACGAATGTGAGCCACCTCAAGGTGGTAGGGTCGACTTCCATTAGCGACCCCATATATTTTAATTAATGTTTAAATGTTAAGTATAAGCACTGAGCCTTAAGGCTAATGCTTCATATGTTAATGTTCCATACTATATGTATAGTTAGAGTGGCGCTTAAGCCTTGGAGAGGGGCGCTTTAACATATATATATATATATACCATTATATATATATATATACCATTATATATATATATATTGTTAACCCTTGTATGCATAAGTTAGGTTGTGACCCGAACTTTACTATGTATAGGGTTAGTATGTATAATTGGAATTGCATGGTAGTGAAAGGTGTTAGAATTAATATGTTTATAATATTAATTATTCCTTGAGTATATGTTATGCAAAGTATTAATATATGTGTGTGTGTGTGTGTGTGTGTGTAATTATATATATATATATATATATTAATAGACATAGTTGTGCTATTATTTAGTTGTTAATTGTTTTATTAACAAGCTTTTGCACTATTGTACCTTAGCACATGTGAGTAGGATATTAATGTATATCATTAATATAAATTAATGTGTAATTATTTACAGGTTTATGTAATCAATGCACTTTTACTCCAAGAGGAGAGTTCTGGCTACGTCCATTCAAACATTAAAGACGATAATAATTCTGGATGGTACACCTAAGCTTAGCATTAAATACTTACAATTTGTGGTATAGGTTGAGTGAGCTGGAACGGATTCCAGGTCTGGAGTGTCATTGTTTTTAATGTTTGCATATTTACTAGTCCATAGACTAAGTGATGTATGCGTGCTGCTTAGGCATGTCATAGAGTGTTACACCCTTAGTGCAGATATGTAGCTTGTGTCATCATGTCGGCATAAAGTACCTCTACGTCACACACATTTGTTCTAGTACGTCCGTGTCATGACACTAAAAACGTAAGGGTGCATAGAGTCTGAAGGACTATAGCACTTCGGCAAGAACCACAATGAGCAATGTGTGACAACTTTACGTAATTTGTTATGCTTCTGATATATTTTTCGTAAGTATAATTATTACCTAATGGTGTAACTACAAACAATATTGAAGGGTCGTGGGCCCATGCAAAAAAAAAAAATTGGTAAGAGGAGACATGACAAATTGGTATCAGAGCACGGTCACTACACTAGGACCTTAAGCTCATTGTGTGTATGTTGTGTTCTTAAATGCTTTTAATCTGTTTTTAAAAAATGCTTAAATATGTTTCCTGCAACATACTGCCTGTAATTGTTTTATTTTAATTACCTGTTGTTTTTAAAAGTCTAACAAACAGCTAGTTGGCCGCACTTAGACAGCAGAACAGCTGAAACTTTAAATGGCAAAATTAAATTCTGTAGAATAAGAAGGTGGACTGGATATAGAAACATCCAGCCAGCACGGAGAGATGGCCAGCAGGCATGGGAGAAATCCAAATTCTCCAAGAGCAACTCCATCCAGCAAGATGTTGGAAACTGTGAAAAGTCTGAAAGCAGAATTAATGATCATCAAAGAACACAACATTAATAATTTTGAAGAGTAGCAAGAAATCAATGCTATCCTACTGCAAAAACTGACGGAAAAGGAGAACAGCCACCTCCCAACACCGGAGGAACAGCATGCAGAAAAATCAGTCACTAAGATAAATTCCAAGTTCAAATCTACACCTCCAAGAAATTCTGCTAGCTTTAACATGGACGTCAGTGACGAAGAGTCACAGGGAGAGGATTTTGAAGAGTATGTTCCTAAAAAGAAAAATAAAACAGGAAAAGTACATCACTTACATTCAGAATTGCGGAAGATCAAGCCTCCTACTTTTAACGAAGAAATCAAAACTGGAGAAGAAGCAGAGTTGTGGCTGAGAGACATGGAGAAGTACCTATGCATGTTTGATTATTCCAGCCTCATTAAGGCTAGAATTGTTGTTTTCAATCTGCAGGGTAAGGCATCATCTTGGTGGGATGATCTCAATCTGACTCGCTCTATCAACGAGAAGAAAGTAAAGTGGAAGACTTTTGCAACGTTCTTCAAACAAAAGTACCTATCTGAGAGGTACTTCGACAAAAAGGTGAAAGATTTCTATGACCTTAATCTGGGACAGCAAAACATGGAAGAGATGATCAGCAAATTCCTAGAACTCCTAAAGTACGTTCCATACATTCAGGGAGAAAAAGTCAGAATTCAGCGTTTTCTAAATTGTTTACTGTTTGGGTACAAAGATCGGATAGAGTTTGACGATCCCAAGACCTTGGAAGATGCTTTCAGGAAAGCTAGACTGTGTTACGAACAGTGATAGAACAGGGCTGAAGTGTCCAAGAAGTGGAATGAAAAGAAGAAACATAAATTTGAAATAGGGCAGAAGGATCACAAACCCAACCATTTCAGAAACCAAAGTTCGCAGACACATTCCAACAACAAACTTGAGGGCAGCAAGCCATAGTCTAAATTTGTTCCACCCACTAAAAAGTTCAACAGTGAAGGCCCCGGAAAACTGGAACCAACACCATCGAAGCCACCTATCAAGTGTTGGGGCTGTGGAGAGAATCATCGATGGTATGATTGTCCTCGTAAAAAGGACATAAGCAAACCTATGCATAATCTGCAAGAGGCTTCTACGGCCCAAGACGTAGCAAGAAGTCCAAGAATTATGCAGCATTGAACAACCGTCAGGCTGAACATCAAGCTTCGGTAATCGAGGTTGAAGGTATGATTTTCGGGACACCCGTGTCTATCTTAATTGATTCTGGAGCATGTAAGAGTTACATAGATCCAAAACTGTGTGTGTCATGCAAACTTAACAAGAAAAAATACACGCAACCTTGGCTGGTACAAATGGAAACAAGGACGAACGGAAGGTTTCAGAGGTGGTAAATCAGTGTCCCTTGCAGTTAAATAAATCCTGTACTAGTGCAGATTTAAATGTTTTTCCTTTAGGATCATACGATGTGCTCATCGGTATGGATTGGCTGGAAAAACATAGGGCTGTTATAGACTGCTACCAGAAATCAGTTGCATTTACTGACGATGTGGGACAGCAAGAAAAGATCCAAGGGATCGTGAGAGCAGTAAAATTAAGGGAAATTTAAGCTTTCCAACTAAAAAGGCATGCACGAAAAGGGTGCAAACGGTATGTTGTCCACATGACAAAAAATCAGAAAACGAAAAGTTCAGATTTCATAAAGAATCCTGTGTTGGCTGAGTTTAAGGATGTGTTTCACAAGGAAATTCCAGAGCTACCTTTCCACCTACCCAAATTCTGAAAATATTATTTTATTGGCAAAATACTTTATGTTAAATTTTAATTACAAAGTTTTGTAATTATGACCAAGTTTGGTCAAGGATGAATGTAATTACTGATTATTATTATTTAATAAATTAAAGTAGGAGACAAACACCTAAGAGAACTGTCAAATGAGTGTTCACTGACCCACTAGGAGGAATGGAAGCTGTTAGAAGGCATGGGACAGATAGCAGTAGTTGCACTTCACCACTAGTTGTTGGTTATGGGACAACTACCCCTAAAAATGTGGCATTATCCCCCAGGTGGTGGGAGTGAGCAGGTAGCTCATTAAATGACCAGTTAACCACTAAAAGGCCTAGGAAGCCTACATAAGGCAAATTTGAATTGAGCAGGCAGCTCTTACAATATTTTCTGCAGAAATATTCCTCAAGTGCATCAAGTGATCACTGAGAGATTCGAATAGGGAGGCTATGTGAGAGTGCAATTGTAAGTCTGCAAATTATTCTGAGAAGGAGAACCGGAGGTGCTGGTGCAGGTCCCTTTGACTACTAAGTCTTTTAAGACTGTATAACTATTGCTACTGCAAGTTGAGGTCCTAAGCTTCTAATTTTCTTCCTCCTGGTGGTTCAGTGAACAGGCTCGAGGGTCCTAAGGCAAGTAACTTGGCTGTCTTCAGGAATTGGTTGGGTTGAACAGGTTCCTTGGGCTGTTTATTTCCCTACATTTAACCAGGTTTCACTGTTCCTACTTTGTTTATAGTTTAATGCTTCTACTTATTCAAACTCTTTTATGTGAAAGAATTTATTTTATTTTTTTTATCTATGTTTGATTCTGAATAATAAAGCTTGTGAATTATTTGATTAGATAACGATCTCTATATTTTTCCCCATGATGTTCTCTACATAGTACTCTAGTATAGAGAAGCAAATTAATGATAAATGAGAGATAGGCAGATTGCCATTGATTGGATAAATGATTTCAGTAAGTGTTTTGTTTATAATTTTGTCCTATGTTTAAACACAGTATGCTTCTGACAGTTCCATATATTTCTCTTGTCTCTATTCATTTAAGATAGCAAGCAAATGCAATCAAAATTTAACATTTCATGATTTTCAAGTAATAGTATTTTCAAGGATTATAGCAGCTGCAAGAACTAATCACTATATAGATTTCTTATCACTATACATATTTTATTTCTTCACTTATTTCCTGTTTTGATTTCAAGTATCGAATATTTATTACAGTAGTATCAAAACCTAATACACTACAAACCCTAGTTCTGTATACACACATCATAATTTCTATCTCAAGTCTTCTATGACAAACTGTAGACATTATTTCAGAGAATGATAACATTTATGACTTATTAAATCCTAATCATCACGTTCTAGAACCATACTATCTTCTATATATGGTAAGTTTACTATCTAAGAATTATCTAACAGTTAGCCGAAGGCGCGATTACATATTCATGTCTAAACATCAGCTCACAATCCCTAGCATTATACATATACATTATCGAAATTATGATTACAAAGATTTAGTCTTGAGTGCAAAGCCCGACACAAGCTCGATAGAAATCGTAAGTTACAGGTGGAGTATACTTCGTAAAAATAAAACTAGAGTATGGAGGCATATCCATTTCGACAACTATTAACAGTCAACTGTTTTTCATTTATTTCCAAATAAGATTATCAACAATGAGAACAAAACACAGACATACAGTTTTTAAGTCATGCAAATTAATAATTTCGGCCCAAGACAACTATTGTTGCTTGGCATCACCGTAACCAGCTTTCACACAGTCAACTGTTATTTAACTTTCCATTGAAAAGAAAACGAACCATAGTTTACAAGTACAAAAAGAACCCTCGGTTTTGGATTTCCATTCAAACATATAACAAAGAAATACATTACAACCTTACAAGGTTCCCAATAATACATAGAGTTACCCTCGACATTTTAACAATAAGTCGAGACCATGGAACCATGAAATTATACAGGGTTTTACCCTAAACTTAACAACGCACGGTGTAAAGACCAACTCAAAATGGTTCCAACGCTACAACAAAACAATATTGAGCCGAGCATCAAATACAAGACTGAGGATCAACCTCTTACAGTTTGATATCAAAACAAAACAAGCTTAAACTTCCTTTCAGCGATCACTGATACAAGTCGAAGATTTTCCATCTTTTGGTACATAGAAAAACACATCAAAGGCACCTACGAGGCTTTGAGAGAACCACCGGAGCTTACCAGGAAGCAGTAGTAGCTTTCCTCTCTCAAAACCCTTTACTTAGAAACCTTCCAACGAAGAGGGCACCTGCCAAATCACAAGTTCGATTGGTTAAAAACCTGTTAACACAAATAAATTACAAGTTCACAGAATTACATTTCTTTATTAATTTACTTACCCTTTACAAGTTTCATTCCAAGCTTTAATGACGAAATCATAGGTTGGTTGCAACTCCTTTACATGCAGCAACTCAGAAGACGATACCATCTATTTGAGAGAGCCGAAAACCAAATTACAAAACCACTCTCAACAGCTAACAGAAAACCACAATTCGTATGACTGTATTGTGGCTCTATGGCACGAAGCCAAAGTCTGCAACAATTAAAAAGAAACTACCTCTCACAAGTCATAGGGTCGAAACCCTTGAAGGGAACTTCTACCAACCCTACATTTTGGCAGCCTATCGGCCCAACTCCAACGTAACAATGAAGACCGTGAAACTCGCTACCACTACTTACAATGAGGTTAGGGTTACCCAAATCAACGATCAAGATCTGGTGAAGATCAACGGGAAAGAGAGATGCCAACAATGCTACGTTGAAAGTCGAGCAACAGGGTATTAATATCTCATTAATTACCAACAATCACGACGTTGCCAACAATGCATGCTAGTGATCATTACTGTGTACATCTCGGAGGAGAGACGTTATATTAGCCATGTCCAACTAGGATTCCAAGTTATGTTTAAATCAAAGTTCACGTGGATGGGCTACGTGGGTTGACAACAACACTATCCACTATGGAGTTTGGTTAGAACTTTAAATACACGATCGTAACCCTATCAACCTACAGCTGGGAATTTATTAACCGTAAATTCATCACTTCAATATCGAGACTTTGGTGGATACAATAACATATGCCAATAACACTTAGGATAAGAGCTAATACATATATCATAGTTCAAACTACTGCTTAAGCCATAATCTTTCTAAGGTTGTTTAGATCGTATTCATGGTCTGCATAGGATAATATCCTATACTGCTAAAAGTATAGCTAGGATTGCTTATCGAAAAGCATAACATTGCTTTTGTTTATCATATCATTGTATATTAAAAACCATATAATATTATATTGTAATATGTAGTGTGTATTTTATATAGTTTCAAGTTTAAAATTAGGCATCGAAATAATTGAATAACATGTCCATGCATTATGTAAATAAATAGTAACTATAAGACATATCTATTTCATTTCTATAGTTTTTGCATGTGTATTGAAATGATAAATACATAACATAGAGTAGTCTAAGACCTGTAGACGCTAAGTATGATGATAGTTCGAAGGTGTATTTATTATTCTACAAGCTTCATGATAGCATACTTAATAGATAATAGTATCGTTGTTTTAATATTAATGACAGTAGTCCTATGACAATAAATGTAGCATCATAACAGAACTTTTGGACGATATGGAATGATAACATTGAAGAACTTTGTAAGACAGTACTTTTAACTAGGATTAGAACCATGTATCCATACCTCCAGTAACTGGTGTCGCAAGGAAGTACTTAGCATCCTAATATTACATTGACGATGAATTGAAAAACACAAGTACTCTTAACATATGTTATCTTATAAGATTTCTTACCTGTAGGATGCAACATGGAAACAAGATTCAAATGCCTTAGCTAAACGTAGCTAAGTAAACTCCAGGGTACCTCGTAGGACCCCTTCATCATCATACAAACAAACTGTCAGCACTTCATCAAGAACATCACAATAGTACAGCAAGTAATCACTTTCAAGAACTTAAGCAAAACTGTAAATTGTACTTGTTTACATAATCATAAAATATCTGTCGTTAAGGAGATTAACATCCACTTAAATCCGAAGCAGCAATTACAATTATATCTTATTTATTTGAGATATGTGATGTGTCATCATCATTAATTATCTTAGTTAAGAATTCAAATTAAATTATATGTTCTGCATTAAATAACCTTGATAATTATTGCTATTATAAAAAATAAAATAAAAATTGGTATTTTCGGGATGTTACATACCTCCTAGAAGAGAGCTGAATTTTACCATTGACCTATCCCCGGGAACCATGCCAAACTCTAAGGCACCGTATTGAATGAGTACACCTGAACTAATTGAGCTAAAAGCACAATTGCAAGAACTATTGGAGAAGGGTTATATCCGCCCAAGTGTGTCCCCATGGGGAGCACAGGTAATCTTAGTGCGAAAGAAGGATGGCACATTCCGATTGTGCATAGACTATAGACAGTTGAACAAGGTAACCATCAAGAACCGGTATCCTTTTCCAAGGATAGACGATATGTTCGATCAGGTTAGGGGTGCCACTGTCTTTTCTAAGATTGACTTAAGATTGGGTTATCATCAAATCCGGATTAAGGAAGAAGATTTGCACAAAACAGCTTTCCGAACTCGTTATGGACATTACGAGTTTGTGGTGATGCCATTCGGTTTGACGAATGCACCAGCCACATTTATGTTCCTAATGAATAATATTTTCAGCAAGTACCTGGATAAATTTGTTGTGGTGTTTATTGACGACATCCTCAACTATTCAAAGAACGAAAAGGAGCATGAGGAACACTTAAGACTAGTGTTGCAAGTCTTGAGAGAAACCCATATTTATGCCAAGTTATCCAAGTGTGATTTTTATAAGGACCAAATCCAATATTTGGGTCATATTATATCAACAGAGGGTATTGTGATGGATCCTGACAAGATAGAGGCCATAATGAGCTAGCCTACACCCCAAAACGTAAGTGATGTCCGCTCTTTCATGGGATTGGTCGGGTATTATCGGAAATTTATTGAAGGATTTTCCAAAGTAGCCCATCCCATTACTTCGCTTCAGCGAAAGGAAGTAAAATTTATGTGGACAACCAAGTGTGAAGCAAGTTTCTCAAAGCTGAAACATTTGCTCACTTCCGCCCCTATCCTCAAAGTGGAAGATCCTTATGGAGATTTTTGTGTATGCACGGATGCATGCAAGGATGGATTGGGAGGCTTGCTTACACAAGATGGAGCAGTAATTGGTTATGAATCAAGAAAACTAAAGACACATGAAGTGAACTATGCAATGCATGATTTAGAGTTGGTTGTTATCATTCATGTCTTGCAAATGTGGTGACACTACCTTTCTAGAAAAATA
Organism: Larix kaempferi; assembly: GCA_027924585.1. Classification (NCBI taxonomy): domain Eukaryota; kingdom Viridiplantae; phylum Streptophyta; class Pinopsida; order Pinales; family Pinaceae; genus Larix; species Larix kaempferi. The sequence continues at coordinate 13,635,203 of BSBM01000486.1, forward strand.
TTTGTGTTGAAAACCGACCACATTGGGCTGAAATATATTTTCGAATAGCCAAATCTAAACGGAAGGCAAGCAAGGTGGTTGGCCTTCATAAGTGAGTTTGACTTTGAAATTCAGCACATCAAAGGTAAGGAAAATAAAATTGTTGACGCACTTAGTAGACGCGTGCATCTACTAACTATGGCATCAATTAACAATTTTCAGTATGATTTAATAGCGTAGATCCAGAGAGCAGTTGAAAAAGACCAAAAATATCTGAAAATAAGACAAAAATGTCTTGCAGAAAATTCAGAACAACAAGCGACAGATTTCAACATGTCCAAGGATGGACTGCTGTCGTTCAAAAACAGATTGTACATACCGAATCAACCAGCCTTAAAGCAATTAATTATGGATGAATTTCACATGAGACCATATTCTGGTCATCCTGGCTACCAGAAAATGTTGACAGCTGTTAAAAAACAACATTATTGGCCAAGACTGAAATCAGAAATTGTTGAATACATTGCTAAATGTATGGACTGTCAGCGGGTGAAAATAGAACATCGGCATCTGGCTGGGTTGTTGCAGCCCATACCAGTGCCAGAATGGAAGTGGGAAACCATTTCCATGGATTTTATCACCAGATTGCCTAAAAACGTTAAACAACATGATGTAATCATGGTTGTTGTGGATAAGCTGACAAAAGCAGCACACTTCATACCTATAAAATCCACTTTTAAGGCAATAAATATTGCATAGGTTTTCATGAAGGAAGTCTTTCGACTTCATGGAATTCCCAAGGTGATTATATCCGATAGGGACACCAAGTTCACCTCACACTTTTGGAAAGATTTGTTTGAAGGTTTGGGGACTAAACTGAGTTTTAGTACATCCTCCCATCCGTAAACTGATTGGAAGACTGAAAGGGTGAACCAAGTCCTTGAGGACATGCTTCGCTTGTATGTCATGGACAACCCGAAGTAGTGGGAAAACTACCTACACTTAGTAGTTGAATTTTCCTACAATAACGGTTACCAAACTTCTACAGGAATGAGTCCATTCAAAGTGTTGTATGGCAGAAAGTGTAAAACCCCTATGACTTGGTATAATCCGGTAAATTGGATTGTGGTGGGTCCCGAAATGTTAACTGAGTTAGAAAACATTGTGCAGAAAGTTAGAACAAATCTGAAAACTGCCCAAGATAGGCAGAAGGGCTATGTTGATCTGCATAGGGAAAACAAAGAATTCAAAGTTGGGTATCACTTCTTTCTAAGAGTGAAGGCCAAAAAGAGTTCTTTGAGCTTGGGCAAGGTTGCCAAGCTTGCACCTAGATTTTGTGGTCCTTTCCAAATACTTGCTAAAGTAGGACCTGTTTCTTATCAGTTAGCTTTACCAGCACATTTTAAAGTACATGATGTGTTTCATGTTTCATTGCTGAAAAAGTATGTATATGAATGATCCTAAGCATATTGTAAAATGGCATGTGATTCAGGTGGAATCGGAAGGAGATTTCTAGACTGACCCTATATGCATATTGGATCGGAAAGAAGTGGTACTTTGGAATCGAACCATCGTTCAGGTAAAAGTGAAATGGGAGCACTACAAGCCTGATGAGGCTGCCTGAGAAATGGAAATAGAAATGCAAGCAGCATACCCCTTCTTGTTCGATGAAGACCATGACAAAAACTGAATGTTTTTTATGTTAATTTATGTTGTTTTGCAAAACTGTTTAACACCGAGGACGGTGAAAACTTAAGGGGAGGGGAAATGTAATACCCCTATTTTGGACTTTGAATCCCTATGATATTTTCTACTCAGTATTATTTCATTATACTTAGGAAAGTTAGAAATCTGCTATAGAGGTTTCTATTGACCATGTGGACCAGTAGAATAAAAGAGGGAGTCACAGTCCCCTAAGGTTGGAGGTAAAATGCCACTTAATAAGAAGAAGAAGAAATTATTATTGGAGATAATTGTCAAACCCTAAAGAAAGAATTGAGAGATTAATGAATTAAAAGAATTCACATAATGAAGAAAATTCCCCTAAGAGAATAAAAGGTGAAAACTCATTGAAACTCTCATAATTCATTATGCATCATTCACAATCTCATGAGATAAATACACAAGAGCAATGGGAATGGGAAAACCTGAACTTGAGACAATGAATGTTGGTGAGGGAGGACAGATTTGGGAGAACCAAACTAGTCCTGAAGCCAAGTGATTGAGTGCATATTTGGGAGGACCAAACTGACTCAGATCAAGAGGAATCATATAGTTTGGTATGAGCTTGTCCACTGTGTGCAGGTAGGAGAACTACCCAAGCTTGCAGGAGTACTGCAGTTACCTGAATAGACTGTGATAGTGATTCTCTCCATGGCTATGGATTAAAAGCCCCTAGAACATTCTGGAGCTCAAGAGTATTGAGTTGGATGTTGGGTTACCTGTTGCCTTTTGACATATCTTGAATAACTTGGGAAATAACAAGTTAAGGGTATCTAAAATAAATACTCTACCTGGGGGACTGTGAACTCAGCTCGAGGTGACCTGAGAGCAAGGAGAACTTGTTGTTCAAAGGCTGGGAGGTTTGTGCTTGGTTCCACTGGTCATCAAATTCAGATAAGTGTTTATAATCTGACTTGTAGAGTATTTGTTTTGGACAGTATTTATATATGTGTTTCTGAATATATCTGATTTACTGTTGAAATGTAAATGTATCAGATCTGACCATATATGTATTGTTCTTGACTGTTATGAACATGAATCTCAGCTAGAAAACTAGATCTCTGTTATGATTTATATTATGATCATTTTACAAATCTGGAATATTTGTATTGTGGGTTGACTATGATAGTATCTACATTCTAATGGCAGTAGATTTATAGCATTAAGACCCTCTATACATTTAAAAATGTATGCAACATCAAATATAATAATGATATGAATCATGTGCTAACCTAGGGTTTGCTGAGACATCTTTTCATATTGCAGGTTGTTGTATTTTAAATATATTCCAGCATTTAGATGAGATCCTATGCTTTGCATTATAATGTTGTAAATAGGGCAGGCAGGTAAACCTGAAGGTTTACATGCCTAGCCCATATATTTATCAATCTTTTTATAATAAATTTTATGGCAAAAAAAAGATAAACCCTGATAATGCTAGGGTACAGACCTATTATAGATCTCTGTTATGGTTTTGGACAGAGTTTGTATACTAATCAAATCTGGTTCAAATCAACTGTATGCATTTAATTGGAATTTCGGTCTATTTGCTGAGTATTGAAATAAACTACACATTGTCATATTTCTGAGCTAAATATATGTCTAAATATCATTTAGAATTAAATGGCTAATGCTTATGCAATAGTATAGTAATATGCATGATTAATTTGAATGTGAATGTATTTGTCGATGGCATTATGCGACCCAAGCATAACCTAGGTCGCCAAACCTATGTATACACATATCGATTGAATGTGTTTTGAAGTGCCGAAGGGATGAATGCAAATGATTCAAGTACCTAAGGGTTTTACCCTTAGCATGGATGCTATAATATTAAAATATGATATTATACATTGAAACATTCACCTGTGCATTTGTTTATATCCTGGAGTTTTCAAGTATTGCTAAATAGTAGATTGAGTACTTTAAAATGAAAATGATGATGGGCATAAACAAATCCACATATTAATAATCAAACGATGCAACTTTTATAAACACAGTTGTATAATAAACATTGTTGAAGAAAGAGACAGCGATTCACTGAGCTAACGCCTTAATTTGTGCATACAATGGGAAGGATTAACGCCTCAACCCTAAAACATTCTTTATACATGAATTAGAAACTACATTACAGTATGCCTTTGAATGCAAACAAAATCATGGAAGATGCATGCGACGAGGTCGATTCCTTCCAGTGAGCATTTAAACGACAATTCAAGCTTATGCAACTAGCAACGAATCTGTATGCTCATATTAACTTAAACATATAATATTAATACAGTATGCATCGAACCTCATTTGTTATGCACAAGCATTGGGGAAGCAAAACGCATACATAGCATATTAATATCAAGTGTCGAGGGCCTCTTTACATTTAAAATATGTAAATCCAAAATATATACATCATTTAAATAACCATACAGACCGACGAGAATCGTCGAGGGTTTACAAAGTCAAGCTGTGCTTGCAAAGGAGTTTCCATCACGAATTCAAATCCTTAAAACATTATACAAACATAGTTGGAATTGTAACGAATGTGGCATGGCCACTTAAAAATTACTGCAAAGCCGTGTACATAATCCCGACGCCTCTGCCAGGGGCAGAGCGTCCTTGGATAGCTTGTCAAACGACATACAACTGTGGGGAGTCCCACTACAGTTCGTTGAGCACACATTAACCCTGCTACAACAGTGGAGTGAAGTTTGAGGTCGCAGAGATGCTCTCATGGACGGGCTAAACGCCTCTTTCCTTTCGGCCAAGGGTTGAGCTCCTTAAAAACGTGTAAACGAAGCAGGAGGAACCCTAATATCAACCAACAAGCGTTCTAGTAACTCTGCCCTCACCAACGGGGTGAACCAAACCCGAGGGAGTGGGATTGGCGAGTTACCTATTGAGACAACAAGTCGCCACGACCCCAACGTCGGCTACCAGCTCGCGAGAGTGCTTCACTCCACCACATGTCGTTGGTTTCCTACATAGAAAAACGTGGCGAGAGGTCAAACCATGGGAATAACAACTTAACCATAAAATGACTATCAAAGAATGTAAGCAAAGTAACAACCAAACCAAATAAGAAGAGGGTTGAGTGACATTACCTGGTGGAGCAACGAGTCACAACGCAGCTCGACTCCTTTTGTACCTGTCAACATGGCAATACAAAGGTCAAACCTGGGCCTTTAAACTTGCAAAACATTAACGTAAATGTAAAATGCAGTAAGCAACGACAATGCAAAACTTAACGATGGTGCAAGCATTAACCTATCACTTACCATGTATTGTGTTCAAGCCGAGTATGGTAACAGTTGTTGCAGTATGCATCTAGGGAAGAGAAGTGCCATGGTTTGGTCGTAGACCTCCACCATACCCTACGCAAAGTTGAAGCTCTCGTCGCAGTTGAGAAACAATGAACCAAGTGCCAAGTGATAGTCTTTCAACGCTGGATACCGGAGAGAGAGGTGGATACCACTGCTTCCGGTGAAGGGGAGAGTTAATGTAGGCGTGGAGATGGTTGGGCACGAAAATCCAATGCCCGAATTGACGGTGCTAAACGCATCACGAACTCCCATGCATGGTCCCAGATCACGATTGACGACGTAGAACGAAGGAGGGAATAAATGTTGTGTAGAGTTGGGTGTATGGTACGCCCAGGCATAACTCTCCAGTAACAGAGTTCATAAATTGGGATGAGACACTATATTCACCATGTCGACCAGACGTCCAATGCAACGCTTGTAGAAATCTCCATCCACGTGAGCATTGTTACCTGCCAACAAGGCAGTCGAAGCGGGGTTAAAACGTTGACGTGGATTGGTAAAGCCTTTGTGGCGTAATCCACAAACCATGTAGGCCATCCATTGGAACGAGTCGGTTGACAACCAACTGAGTCATACATCTTTGTCCACATTTAACGTTGAAGCTGAGCTACGTTCATTCGTAGGCTCTGGGTATTACCATCGTGGCAGCATGCTAATCTCATACAATTGTATGTTGATCGGTTTGAACCCCAACGTTAAGTGTTGACGCTACGAATGTGAGCCACGTCGAGGTGGTAGGGTCGGATTCCATTAGCGACCCCATATATTTTAATTAACGTTTAAATGTTAAGTATAAGCATTGAGCCTTAAGGCCAATGCTTCATATGTTAATGTTCCATACTATATGTATAGTTGGAGTGGCGCTTAAGCCTTGGAGAGGGGCGCTTTAACATGTATAAATATATATATATATACCATTATATATATATTGTTAACCCGTGTATGCATAAGTTAGGTTGTGACTCGAACTTTACTAGGTATAGGGTTAGTATGTATAATTCGAATTGCATGGTAGTGAAAGGTGTTAGAATTAATATGTTTATAATATTAATTATGCCTTGAGTATATGTTATGCAAAGTATTAATATATATATATAAGTGTGTGTGTGTGTGTGTGTAATTATATATATGTGTGTGTGTGTGTGTGTGTGTATTAATAGACATAGTTGTGTTATTATTTAGTTGTTAATTGTTTTATTAACAAGCTTTTGCACTATTGTACCTTAGCACATGTGAGTAGGATATTAATGTATATCATTAATATAAATTAATGTGTAATTATTTAAAGGTTTATGTAATCAATGCATTTGTACTCCAAGAGGAGAGTTCTGGCTACGTCCATTCAAGCATTAAAGACGATAATAATTCCGAATGGTACACCTAAGCTTAGCATTAAATACTTACAGTTTGTGGTATAGGTTGAGTGAGCTGGAACGGATTCCTGGTTTGGAGCGTCGTTGTTTTTAATGTTTGCATATGTACTAGTCCATAGACTAAGTGATGTATGCTTATTGCTTAGGCATGTCATAGAGTGTTACACCCTTAGTGCAGATAGGTAGCTTGTGTTATCATGTCGGCATAAAGTACATCTACGTCACACACATTTGTTCTAGTACGTCTATGTCATGACACTAAAGATGTAAGGGTGTGTATAGTCTGAAGGACTATAGCTCTTCGGCAAGAACCACGACGAGCAATGTGTGACAGCTTTACATAATTTGTTATGCTTTTGATATATTTTCGTAAGTATAATTATTACCTAGTGGTGTAACTGCAAACAGTATTGAAGGGTCGTGGACCTGTGCAACAAAAAAAAAATTGGTAAGAGGAGACATGACATCATGGAAGCCTATTATTAATCATGTTTATCATTATACCATTTTGATGCTTCACCTAATATGTTTTTCTTTCTTTTCGTTCATGGAAGAGCCTTTCTTTTCTTTATTATCTTCATAGTGGTGTTATGAAGTAGTGTCTCCAGGGTCTCAAGATTATCAAGGGCTCTTCCATGAACGAAATTCAAACCATTATGAAGCAGCCCTAAGACAATATACAACACTATAGTTTTGTTATAAATTTATATATCAGTCATAGCTACATGCAATCAAGAATATCGGACAGGGGCCATGCAAATATGTTTCTAAAGTACTCAATGCAATAGTAAAAAAAATTCGAACTTACAACAAAAGTTCGGTTTTGAAGCAAGCAAGGAAAAAATGCTTTAGAATATCAAAACTCTCTTGTTCTTAATTTTGTATATATAGGTTGGATAGTTCAGTCGCGGCCCCTCCTTTTTATATTATATAACTGTTTACTTTCTTTAACATGGTATTAAGGTAAGTTTAATGAAAGAGAGAAAAGACATTTGTATGAAGTGTTAGAGAAAATACAACCTGGAAATGTTATGAATATGCATATTTTTTCAAAAAGAGATGTAGTTGAGCTAGAAAACCTTAAAAATTTAATGGAGAAAGAAGAGAAAGTTGATGATAGTTGTAATGAGTTGACTACTAGAGGAAGAGTTTGCAAAAGAGTGTTTGTGATTGCCTTGGAGACATACAAGTTTAATTGAAATGAATATTTGTTTGAAATAAGTTGTAAATGGTTGTTTATTAGTTGGGTTTAGCTTGAGTAGTTGTGGGATGGAGTGTTATCTTCCCCACCCAAGTTCTATTTTCATAAGTGACATCTTGAGCTCAATTTTACAATTGGACATTCAATCAATCTCCAATTTTATTGGAGAGAGATAAAATCCCTTAAAATTATTTACATCGGTTTATTTTATCAAAAATCTACATTATATTTATTTTTGTTTTATATTAATTAATTATTTTGAGTTCTCTTGATCATTTACCACATATTAAATCATTACCTATTCCTATTAAATCATTAATTTAGTCAATGCAATTAAAAATGTAGTTGAACTCAATGGTAGATGACTTGCCCCCTTCTCCTAAAGGTTAATTCAAAGGTTTACTTGTATACATATGAGATTTGTATAGTCATTTAATGTCTATATGTATATGTTTCATTGAGTGGGCCTAACAACTAAGAACATGTGTTTCCTCTTAGGAGGTCATAGGTTCAAATCCGAAGGGGGTAGTGTATGTACACCTCTGTAAATTCTAGCAGTTGCATCGTTGAGCAGAAGGGGGTCCCATATCCCACAAACAAGGGGTCTCATACACCAAATTGGTGTTTGGCTTGGCTATGACCTTAAAAAAATATTATTATTATTATTATTATTATTATTATTATGAGATTAGTACAATCATTGTACATGTGTATATGTATATTTTAAATTATTTTCCATAGAATATATAGATTGATGAAATCCATGTTTAATGGAGTAGTACTCTGAAGTTTGATAATTATGAGATTCGTACTATCATTTAATGTATATATGTATATGTTTCATATGAGATTAGTACAATCATTGTACATGTGTATATGTTTATTTTAAATTATTTTCCATAGAAGATATAGATTGATGAAATTCATGTTTAATGGAGTAGTACTATGAAGTTTGACCATTGTTGTAGAATATGGGTATGGAGATTTGATAGATGTAACATAGGTGTTTAATTGTATAGTAACATTATTGAAAATGTACATTGTATTAATCAATATTTTATATATTGGTGTGACCGATAACATTGTAAATTCATGTTCTTAACATATTTATAACAACTTAGTGAATCAACATACATTACATACCAATAATCACAATGAATCACATACCTATATAGGATCACCATTAAATTAAAAGAATGAGACAAACCCAAATAATCCATATAAAATATAAATTATTATATATTGATATAAAATGGATGATTACAATAAATTAATAATTTCAGCTTAAAGGGAAATGGTAATAATGAAGAGCCTAACCTTGATATCTTAATCTACTTATAAACAATAATATTAATTAATATTTAATACGTTAATATAACTAATTATACATTAGATAAAGAGTGTGAGATACTAGAAGAATATATCACAAGGCAAGGGTGACAAAGATACAAATAATTAGAAAACTTAAAACAGATTTTCAAAACATTAATTCTAATTCAGATTCTATTTTAGGAAAGAATGGAACATATATCAAAAAAACCTATTTAGTGAAGTCACCCATTAAAAAAAATTAATTCTAACTTGTTGGATTAAAAACGTAAAATTGTGTTGGAAAATAGCATCTCTACAATTACTACTAATGATGGCCAGCCATGTAAATGTGCTCAAATGGACCATGTGGTAGGCTTGCCATGCTAGATGCGAGCTTTGTCTATATTTATTTTGTAAAATAATATAAAATTGTATAGGCTAGCTGCTGAGAGCATGTGAATGAGAGGGGCTATGATTACACTAGATAGGAAGAGGAAGGGTGGAAAATGGGAAAGTCAATCCTATATCGTCAGGTGTAGGCATTATATTTCATTTCCTTTTCTCCATGTGCCTTAAATGAAACCTTAACCTTCATTGACAGCTTATACCAATCAATGAATTCATGTAAGAAGGTTGGTAGGGTCCTCTTATTTACTTATAAATGCATGGGCATGAGTACAAATGTTAGATTCCCATGTTATTATGTCAGAATAAATGTCATCCCTAGTTCCTCAACCTCATCATTCCCATTGGAATTCATACATGAAGGGAATTACAGGTATGGAGAACATATAAAATAAAATAAAACTCAAAAAGAAAAGTAACAATACGTAATTTAGGAAATATTTTCTTGATAACAGTCATTTATTTTAGTATAGTGTCTGGTATACTTCAGGATCTCCATAATTCTTAGTGACAATGAAAATATACTTGAGGATCTCCACAATACTACAGTGATAATGATAATGAAAATATATTCTAGGATCTCCACTATATTCACTTTTTGTAAGTATATGTAATATAAATATAATTTTGATAACTTTTGATATATTGATAATTATTTTTTTAATAATAATTGTTATTATTATTTTGCTATAAATATTATAATAGAGAATAAATAAAATCTATATTAGAAAGTGGATTTTTTTATTTGTTGAGGTAAGATTTATAAAGTTGAGTAAATGAATCTAACCATCTTTTCATTTTGTCTAACCACCTCCACAACCTCAAAAGGCTCATTTTAGACAATATTTTAACCAGGTCGAAAAAAACAGTTTTCACCAATTTGTATTTATTTGATTTATATAAATAATAATTTTGCTAGCTTCAATCAAGTAAACTGATTGGTTTTTCTTTAAATACTAAGTATCGTACTCTTAATTATTATTTTGTAATTAATATTAAAGTTGAGAACAAGTAAATCTATTTTAGAAAGTGAGTCCTTTATATCTTTTGAAATAAGATTTAAGATTTATAAAGTTGGCTTAATCTAATTATCTCTCCATTTTCTCTATTTTCCTCTACAAACCATCTCTCCATTTTCTCTAACCACCTCCACAACCCCCAAAAGACTATTTTCAACAATATTTCAACTAAGCTGAAAAAAGTTTGTCTGGTAACCATCAAAACCACAAGACTTGGCTTTTTTCATTTTAAAGTACAACCCACTTTTTCTTAGCTTCAGCATGTAGACAGATAGGTTTTTCTTTTAAATACCAAGTATCAGACTCAATTATTATCTTTTGTTTGGAATCCATCAAAACCACAGGACTTGGCTTTTTTCATTTTAAAGTACAACCCACTTTTTCTTAGCTTCAGCATGTAGACAGATTGGTTTTTCTTTAAATACTAAGTATCAGACTCTTAATTATTATTTTGTAATCAATGTGGGTTCTATATCTTTTCGAATAAGATTTATAAAGTTGGCTTAATGGATTCAAGCATCTCTCCATTTTCTCTGACCGCCTCCACAAACCATTCTCCATTTTCTCTGACCACCTCCACAACCTCAAAGTACTCTTTTCAATAACATTTCAACCAAGCTGAAAAATGTTTGCTTGGTAACCATCAAAACCACAGGACTGGGCTTTTTTCATTTTAAAGTACAACCCACTTGTTCTTCCACTTAAACTTAATCAGCATTTCAAATTTCTTTGGCTGAAAACTCTAGGAACGTGAGCCAATATATTTTCCACACTGGGCATCAAAGCATCCACACTTAGCAGAACCCTAAAATAATTCATGTCAGTTCTGGTAATTTTCTTTCTCTTAAATTTCCCTGTCCTGATGCACAATCTTCTTGACCATGTTATGCACCTTTATATTCAAAACTCAATACTCCCATCTCTTGCTTTAAGCCAAAATATCCTGGACTTGGCCTTCGATCACTCTTCTGACGAGCTGGATTCGGTTAAATTCTGAGATAACTTTCGTTTTCTGCAACCTAGGTTTCTCGGGTGGGAATTTCTTCAAATTCTTTTTTGAAATGAAGCAGCATTTTAACTCAACCTTATCCTTCCCTCTCTCCTTCTGAGCGTTGTTACTTCAAAATTTGCAAGTCTTTTAACCCACTTAAGTCTCTTCACGAGTCATAAGGTTTTCAAACCATGTCTAGGATAGCCTACTTGTCATCTGCCCTTAAGAAGCTCATGGGAACACTTCTCCTTCCTTTTTGGATTGATAAATTAAAGTAATGGGAACACTTTTACTTACCTTTTGGTTTGGGAAATTAAGGTTGATGGGCTAATGATCAAAGCCAAAACTTATAAGGCCTTTAGATTTGCACAAAATGAGATTATTCATCCCCCAATCCTTTGAAATGAGAAACCGATGAAGTGTCTTAGCAACAAAGGCAGAGCCTAAAAATCCATTGTTCCCAGTGAACCAACCTCCTCTAGGCTCAACGTCTACCAGTGTATTGTTTTCAAAAATTCTATAATCGAACCCAAAATAATTGTCTAACATCACCTCTGTTTTATCTCTATGGCTGAAGAGGTAGAGACTTTACATTCAATCCAACTGAAGCTTCCCTCACATTGAGAGAAATGAGACCTACCCGAACAAATTTCCAGGTGTGTTCCAAGCTTCAATAATCAATGTCTCCGTTTGCAACTAGAGATTCCCAGGTTTCCTCGGTTGCTTCCATCATTACAGAACTGCCTTCTAGTTCCTCCTTTCGTCTCTGTTTGCAACTAGAGATTCCCAGGTTTCCTCGGTTGCTTCCATCATTACAGAACTGCCTTCTAGTTCCTCCTTTCGGAATCGCTTTCCAAGTTTCCACGCTCACTGTTATAATTTTTCAAATCAAACATCTACATGTAAATTTGCAGTTGCAAGGACCTAAAATAACCCTACAAAAAGGGGCTTGAAAATAGTGGATTTACATGTATGTACTCGATACCATACTTCAGGTCAGGAGTGTCATATCTCTCCAACTGTTACCTATCACCATTTGTGATCTAAAAGATGCAAACACATTACAACAAATTGAAGGCTACTAATTAACCAGTGAGTTTCTTGAAGAAGTTTCAAATCTGTCAATTCCTGTTAGTTCATTCCGTTAAGGTGTGGGTCTTGTCAGCAAGGTGACCCGAGTTCAATTCCCCTTAGGGGTGAACCAGTTGGGAGGAGACCAGGTTGACAACTGGTGTGGTCCAGGCCGGGTGCAATCCCCGGGTGATTTTGATGGAATTGATGCCCCTGGGTCATGGTTTCTCAAGACCAAAGGCCACTCCCACCAAGTGAGGGAGTTTCGAGCAAAAAAAAAAAAGTTACAAATCTTATCTTACAATCTAATGTATTAGAAAATAATTTGCTCTAAACAACAAGAGATTAATTTATGCAAAGAAGCCCTCATAAGTTTCAAATAAGCTGCTACCTAAAATCATTTCAAATTAAAATTGAAAATTACCTAAATAAGGATTTACAACTGAAATCGGGAGAAATATGGTTAACAATAACATTCTGAGAAGTATTTTGTCAAATAGCAACGTTTACAAGCATATACAATATTAGACACCATATATATCCCATCAGCTCTAAGTGTCTTGAAGATTCTGAGATCAACAGGGACAGACAATCTGAATCCCAAAATGAGATCAAGTTCGTACTGAAATCAGGCAACTATATTATGAAAAAGAAACGTAACTAGTTACTCCATAGATTTCCCCGGCATTGAAAAACTTGAGGGAAAACATGAAACAGTTATTCAAGCCCAAGATTATCTAGGACATTTCAGGTGTCCTGATGCCTCATGCCGCAAGTTGTCGTGAATCAGGAACTTCGATTCCCTTGACCAATCAATCAATAAGAACTTGCATTCTTCTGCAATGCAAATGTTAGCTTCCTCTTTAAAGCTTATACACTAGGCTGACAAGTCTGCTCAAGCCCAAATGCAATGAAAATTCATCACAGGCTTCCCTACCTTTATTTCACCATGTTTTCACCTTTCAAACCCCACGGCAGCACCCCTGCTTTCATGGACGAGTCAATACACACAGATGGAACTGAAATAGGCCTTTGTCTTGTTCTCAGCATAGAAAAAGAACCTGAGAACCGACTAAATGAGCTCCTTAGTTGTTTCTTTTCGCTTTCATCCAACTGAGTTCCAGGGTTGTGCTGAACAGTAGCAACATGAAGACCCAAAGGCAGTACACAGTTACAAAGTAATCCTGCATAACAACAAAATATATTTCTATCAGTCTGCGATATGTTCAGGCACTCATCGTCATGTAAATGATTCATATGTCTTATGCCATAATAAGCTTAAAGTCCACCTTATAGGAACTATTACCCCATCTGTAGCTGCCAGTTTTCTCTTTCAACAGGCCTACTGACAGAGGGTTGTTTCACTTGTGGCCTAGTAGGCTTATGGATGCAAATTAACTGCTTACATAGAAAATCCTAGTGCAGTTTATAAACAATACATGAATTAGGCAGATCAATAAAAGAGTGAGCATTATCCAAATTAATTAGAAAGGGGTAATGACAAAAGCTCAAAACAGAGTGAACAGGCTAGGTAGCTATAGAAAACCATTCAGATAAATATAGGGAATAACGCAGAATTTAGTTATTTAGAGTCTAGGTCTCTCTTTGCAAAGAGAAGAACAAGTACAAATGTTGAAGACATGTCTAAATTAATTCCAACAACCAAATTACTTGAACTTGAACTTTTACTGATCAGTATGAGAAAAGGAAAAGTAATGTGATGTACATAGAAAGCAAGTGTAGCTTGAGAGCACAGTAACAAATAGAAAGCAAGGCCCATGCAAAAGAAAAAATGGAGGAAAAACAAGATTTATAAAATATAATTAAATAAATACATAGAAAAGACCAACCTATTCTTGCAAGCCGATTCACCCAGCGAGGGATTGGATTTCCGGTCAATTTCATACAGATATCATTACAGAAATGGTTACAGTTCTTCATAATTAAGTGGTAAGTATTCCCATAGTAATCTCCAGCAAGTTCCTCTATGAAGATTCTGAGCTGTCTAGGATCAAGATCTGTTGTTCCAATAGATATGGACTTACGAAATGTAAATCCCGGGCACTGTTTAGGCTCTACCTCAAAAATGCCGCTGCTAGGAATGTCATGTGCTCCAAATGCATACTCCACGCCATGAACTGCATCCAACAGATACATAACATGTCAACTAAGTGCTTAGCACATATAAAACTGCTCCTAGCTTCTGAATAGGCATACAAGACTTGCACAGAACACCAGAAAGATAATACCACAGCACTAAAAGCAAAGGGTAACTGCCAAAGTCATCTTAAGGCCCAGTATGCACTTCTTTACCACCAAAAACATAACAAAGAAAAAGTTAACACACAAAACTTGAAATTAATGTAAGGGATTAACAACATAAATTGTCAAACCCCTGAAAAGGAACCCGATGCACTTTTCCTTATTCACTGTCAAAGTTATGAGAAAATACAAAATTGCAACTTGGAGTTCATCACCTAAAATCATGCAAAGGCAATCTTGTGTACTGAATTCTGTAAAAAAAATTCACTTGTCACCGAAGAAATGACATACCAAATGGAAACGTTTCAATAACAAGGGCCTTGAACACCTCCAAGTTGTTTCTTATGACAGTTAAGCATTATCAATAACAAATCCTTGGTTTTGGTAATCAAGGTGATAAAAGAGCCAGCTCTCTAAAGGTGTTCACACTCCAAAAGAGCTGGATTCTACCAACTCACTAGAATAGAACCAGTGCATTTAAATATGATTGAGAAGATGTGTTTCCCATTGTACGGCATGCATGTTATCTTCCACAAAAAGTCTGGAAGACATCAACCAATAAGATTTTTCATTTTCACATCAAGAGATGATCATATGTCTCTTCTAAATTTGCAGTTGGGGTAGAAATATGTAATAGCTTCCATTTGGTAGTAAATTATTCACAAAATAGAAGTTATATTTTCTTCCTCCATCATTTGAGGTTCAAGAAAGATAGGAAATTTTGGTAAATGTGCTTATAGAGTTGCAAATTTTAAAGCAGCACTTCTTGTGAGCTTTCCTTGGTAGGAAAATTGCATATCACCTATTTTCCTCATTTGGTCGCAGGATGATGATTTTCTTCTCCAAAGAATCGAAAATTATGGACACAAACTTTGACAAAGACATAGGTCATGTTTTTCCCTTAAAAGAAGTTTCATAACTTAGGAAGAAATGTCCACAGCCCCATTTGTGCAGGGCGAATTGGGGTGAACCTCTAAACAGATTGCTTTTGCAGGTAAACCAGCCCACGAAGGAAAGCGAGGCTACGGAAATGCTTCGAGAGGATGGGAACACGGGTGGGCAGCTTGAAATGCCACTGACTTCACCACAAAACCAAGGCACCGTTATCCATAGCTCATGATATTCAACTTTCAATATAGGCAGAAGGAAATGTCTTGAAAAAGACTTGTAGTAGACCTGCTTTTAACAATTCCTATTTGGACAATCTGAAAAATGAAAAATCTTCCTACAACTTATCATTGGTCGTCATGCTAGAACTTCAACGAAGGCAGATCTTGTGAAATTGTATACAGCGGCCGAAGAAAATAGCAAAACAGAATAGACATTGCAAAGAAAAAGCCAAAGCTTTAGATAACCGACACATACAAAATTTCTCCCGTGTTCACAAGTTACTCTATGCAATTTTAAAAAAATGCCTACCTCGTGAATACTTGGTTTGGTACTGAGAAATAATTAGGCAGAAGTCTGTATTAGCTTTCTATTGATGAAACTCACAAATAAACCATGCACAAGATGGGCTGCCACCAAAAGTTAATATGGCGTAATATGAAAAACCCCTGAATCTTAAATCCTCAATAACTACTTACATCAAACAAAAGAACACATTTCAGGAAAGCCATAACTCCTGAATTTTGAATTGGGTATGGAAATGTACTCTGTTCTTCCATGAACTCTGATCTTGTATTTCCAAATGGGTAGAAAGCAGATGGCCCCCAAGAACAAACAGCCTCTTAACTTTTTCATGAGTTTTGAGCCCTTTTTTCAATTAGGGCACGGAGAAAATGCAGATATCCTACCATAAAGCTAAGCTGGAGATCATCATTTTTTTATTTGGGTACACCCAAAAAATGCAGAAATCCTGCCATGGCTCTATAGTTGGACAATTTGGGCACCCAAAAGGTGCAGAATCCTCCCATAAATCTATAGCTAGCCATCATTTTTTTTTCTTTTGAACACCCCAGAAAATATGCAAATTCTCACTAAGGAATGCAAAAAGATATCAAAATAACAACAGCAGGGATTTACTTTGTAGCTAGTTTCTCCTTATTTTTTCAAGTGCACAAAAGAGACAAAATCTATGTAATGAAAAATTTACAGCCATAGAACTAAACTCCGAATAACTCAAGTCCCACGAGCATTCACTTGGGTATGCAGAAAAATCACATTACCTTCTACTCCTGAATGATATACTCCCAGGCCAAACCAGTATATGTATCCATTCATGGGCGTGAGGTCATAGACATTGAGATACACAGGCACACTCCCAGACTTGGCCCTCCTAGATGAAAGTTTTGATAACATACTCAACCCTTTATTTATTTTTCTCTGCAAATTGCTTCAAATCCCAGATTTGATGGATCTGAGATTGGAATCTGCTCTTTAAACCCTTGAAAACCCTGTTGGCTAATACTGGGCTCCAAAAGAAACAACCATGACTCTCCTTCAAACCCAATAATCTTCTTCTATTTCAGATAAAACCATCACATGATCAAGTTAACTGGCATTGAATTTTGGGATTGGATGAAATATCAGCAGCAGACGAAACAACCTGCAAAAGATGTCTGCAAGTGGAGATGCTATCTTCCCATTTTTGCAAGCATTTGTGTTTGCAGTGTGACCAGTAATTTCCAAAGGAATCTATTCACTGCTGTACTTGCTTTTGCCTTTGAAACCTTTCCTTCAATTTCCTTTCCTTTTCCAATATGCTATTTTTTCTTCCCCAAGGAGAACCACTTCTCTCAAATCATGCCTCCCTATTTTAATCGGAACACACCAAATGTTTCGCTGTAGCAGTAGTGTCATTTTTAGCCAGAATTATTACGGTGTGAACTCGGATCAGTCAGTATCAGTCCAGTGATGGGGAACTCTTAACAATTTACCATAAATAATCGTATGGAGTTATTTTTTTTTGTTTTTATTCGTTTTCCTTTTTGTATGGAATTTATTATGACTAAAATATTAACCTATTTTAAGTTAGAACTAAATTACACGCTAAATAAAATTATAACTAAATTACACGCTAAATAAAATTATAACTAAATTTAACATATGAAATTTGTGACTAATAATAAGAATAAGAATAATATTCATAAATATATTTTGGAATAATTAAATTTAACCTATGAAATTTGTGAATAATAATAATAATAAGATTAATATTTATAAATATGTTTTTTATTAAGTTCAATTACTTGTTTGTTTTTTTAGAAAGTTATAGCTTCGAATATGAAAGGAGCATAGCAAGCTGGTCATGACTATATCCTTGATTGTCTTAAAAATAAATTATTATTATTATTATTATTATTATAAAATCGTGTTATTCCATTATATTTTAAAATACAAGAGTTTATATATATATATATATATATATATATATATATAAATTGAGGTAATGATGTTTGCCAATTTTATTTATAATGTGGATAAGTTATTGATGTTAGATTTTTTTCTATTTTGTTTAAATTTAGGTAATGGTGTTAACAATTTCATTTATAATGTGGACAAATTATTGATGTCGGCCTTTTGGCTATTTTGTTAGGTTTTTGGTTGTTTTGTTAATTTAAAATTGACTTTTTTTTGTTGAGACTTGAACTTGGATTATCATTGAATAACAAAATGTGGTTATTTTTTTATATAGATTTGAATTTAGGTCACCATTAAATGTTGTTTGTCGTTTTTTTCCTACTTGTCCTAAGTCTCAATATCTAAACTTGGGTCATCTTTGCACATCATTTATGGGTTGTCAAGGGTGTTAAGAGATTTACCTAGTCTCCAATGCAATTGTTCTACTAGAGCTTATATATAAATATTTGAACATGTGGCATCCGTATCCATCATTTGTAGCTCGCCAAACTCATCTCACCCAGTGATCATATGTGATTACTTTGTTGGGCAATGTTCACTTGTATTTCAACATAGGTCATCCTTGCTTATACTTTGTGGGTTGTGAAGACCGTCAAGACTTTCACTCGGCCTTAATTGCAGTTGTTCAATCAAAGTCTATCCACCAAGATTCAAGCATAGTTCATCTTTGCTTGTTGTTTATGGGTTGTCAAGGTCGTCAAGACTTTTGCCCAATCTCAAATGCAATCATTCCATCAAAAGTTGGTCATCGAGGTTTGATATAGGGTCATCTTAATGCAATGATTCCATCAAAACTTGGTCATCAAGGTTTGAATTAGGCTCAGCTCGATGTACCATTTATGTCATCAAAGTTGGAGGGACTTTTACTCTCTGTGAAATGTAGTTGTCACACTACATTATGTCCAAAAATTTAGAACTTAGGTTTATATCTGCTCATCATTTATATGTTATTAAGGTTTTCAAAACTTTCACTCAATTTCAATTTAATAAATTATTCCACTAAACTCTCTTAATTAAAATTTAAACCTAAATTACCTTAATTTATCAAAATTATCCCAAATCTTATTTCTATATATTTCTTCATGAATATAATTCATCAAAATTATTCCAAAACTAGTCTATTTATTCTACGTTATCCTATAATTTGTTTTTGGTAAAATCCAAATTTCTATGTGTTTAAATTGTATTTTTGAATCCAAAAATAGATTAAGGATCCTCAAATACCTCCATAACACCCAAATTATGCAATTTCCATATAGCTAATATATGTAATTCTAAGATTTTTTAAAGATTTCCAACTGAAATACGAAAATATTAGACGAAAAATATAGTCAGAAAAAATTAAAAACCCAGAATAATTAAATTACACCTTACTAAATTATATTACATATTATTATAAATTAAATCTATATATTCTACCATCTTTATGAATGTTTCCAAATATAAAAAACATTTGTAAAAATAAAATATTAATCAAATATGAAACATACTTTTCATATATATATATATATAATTTTGCTAAATTTAACGTCAAATTCCAACCCAAATCATTTTCCCTCATAAATGTGACCATTCAGACTATGGTTATACGAGGAGATTGACTTGGGAGTCATCTCCGTGGATACTTTTCATATATATATATATATATATATATATAAATAATTTTACTAAATTTAACGTCAAATTCCAACCCAAATCATTTTCCCTCATAAATGTGACCATTCAGACTATGGCTATACGAGGAGATTGACTTGGGAGTCATCTCCGTGGAAGCAAAGGTGAGTTGATGATACCTTGATGAGTTTAGAAGCAATTTATGTTTGAATTGAAAATTCAAGAAAACATCCCGACTTTCATAATCTACATACTAAAAGGACAAATTTTAATCAATACATCACTTTCATTCTTTTGGATATATATATAATGTATAGATCTCAATATTTACATAATCTATGTAAATTCAATGAATATACATGTTTTTGTTAACAAAAATGTAGTTATAAAAAATTATTTTTTCATATATATATATATATATAATTACTAAAAGATTGGTTTTGAAATTAAAAATTGTTTTTTTCATATATATATATATATTTAATTGATTAAAAGATTGGTTTTGAAATTAACTGAGTTTTTCTAATCAAATGTTATTATTTCTTATTGAGATGTTATTGTTTTTATTATTGATTTTTTCAAGTGATATGTTAGTTTTTCACAAATTAACGTATCTTTGGAGGGAAATCGTTTATAATAAATGAAATTAGATATAAGTCTTACACAAAATTAATGGAATAAATATCGTCAATAATAATTGTGTAATCAAAATGATATTTTTATAGTTTCTAAAATGTATCTACCATAATGTAGTTTCCGAGATCAAGTAGATGTTGCTTAGTGTTTATTAAAAACATTTCAATAAAAAAAAGTTTTCAGTTGAGAGTACTTACTTTACTGTGGTCATTTAGATGTTTTTTTAACAAGGCTAAGACTAGAATCAAGACCTTGGTTATGTGATGTTCATTAATATGCATAGAAAAATGTTTAACAACATAGTTTCATT
This sequence comes from Larix kaempferi, assembly GCA_027924585.1. NCBI lineage: Eukaryota > Viridiplantae > Streptophyta > Pinopsida > Pinales > Pinaceae > Larix > Larix kaempferi. The sequence goes on from BSBM01000486.1 coordinate 13,655,774, forward strand.
GCGTTGAAGTTAATAAAAATAAATTGATCACAATAGAATCAACAAGACACATCAACTATGATAAACAATAGTGAATTGGCAAAAATGATATTTTGATAATAATAGTGCAAAAAGTGATTTAATCAATGAATAAGTGCGAAAGCCATTTCAGGGACATGTAAAGGGTAAATATGTGCAATAAGAACCAAAAATTGTAAGCAAAAATATAAAGAAATAATGTGTTTGCAGAGTAAATTGACCAATGTACAATAACAAGTTAATAGGTTACATATTTTTATTGTTAATGTTTTTGGAACATATGTCTGACTTAATTACATACATGTAAATTAAGAAAATAATCACATAAAAACAATCAAATTAGAGAGTGCATGCTAGAATGTCAAATATTGTTTAAATGTGTGAAATATAATTAGTACAAGGATAATCTACAAAATTGGCAAGGATACAAGCAATGTAAGAACACTATGTCTCTAGTTGTGTGAGATAACTATTATGTAAGTCCAACTTTGTAAAGATTACAATCTTAGAGATAGCAATGTAAGAATACTATGTCTCTAGTTGTGTGAGATAACTATTATGTAAGTCCAACTTTGTAAAGATTACAATCTTAGAGAGAGAGAGAGAGTAGATTGTATATATAGGACTCCCACAATGCTATGTTATTTCATAATTTGATTTCTACTTGCTCAAATGAATATGAAAATATAATTGATTATGATTGTTAATATTACATATTTAAGGAAAATAAAACAAAAGATGCAATTTCTAACCATGGTCATCATGTACATTGATCAAAGATGACCTTTTTTTGTTCTAGGGGAAGCATACTTAGAATTGGTCAATGTTGATCATTTATTTAATTTGATGTGTGGGCCCTTCATGGCGTGACATGTCTTATGAGTTAGCATTATATCATCAAGCATTAAAACTAGATGAATGATATGTCAAAGAATAAATCAATGATGCAATTAATATTAAACAATGATCACATTTACATAATTAAATGTAATGAAACTCAAACAAATTAATTCAAATGATTGGGTGTTGTGAGATTTTTTAAAAGATTTGAAAGTCAATTCCCTAAATTAGTTCTACTTCATTTAATTTATCTTTTAAATCAAATACTATAATAAGCACCAACAAATTTACACAAAAAAACATTTATAAAATACAAAAACACATGGAATCTCCACAATTTTTTCAAAAAATAAACACAGTAAAAATAAATAAAAATAAACATAACTGATATACAAAACTTCAAAATTAGTCAAACAATAACAAAATATTAAACATGGAATCTCCAGTTTTTTCAAAAAAATAAACACAATGAAAATAAACATAAGTGACACGCCAAACTTTCAAAATTAGTCAAACAATAACAAAATATCTAAATATTGTTCTTCATCAAATTTCTACCTCCATTCAGATTGGCCCACCATTACCCTCGAATTACCCCACAAATATTCGAGTGTAATTGCTTTGGGAGAATTAGTCTTGACAAAATTTTAGACATGAGGATTAGATTTGACAAGAATTCAGATAGTGGGTTTGGTTATAATTGGCACTATGTGATAGCAACCAAAGATAATTATTGACTAGTTTGGCCAAGTAACGTAGATGTCACTCTAGATTCAAAATCCTATGATAACATAAAATGAATATTATATTGAGGTGAAACATAATGATTTTCTTTCACGTGAAGGGTACAACATATGAAGGTAAATTCACAATGGAAACAATATACAATATATAATATCCTATTTTATTTATGTGAAAGGATTTTGTATGAGTACTTGAAAGAAAAAATGTTGCTATGTATAAATTTTATTTTTTAATTTTGATATTTTTTTTGTGAGTTTATATTGTTGGATATGATAAGTATAGATTTATCTTAATTCTGGATTTACCAAACGTCGAGAGGGATGAAATCTTTTTAAGTGCAATTTTTTCTCAAATTTTGTACTTTAAAAAAGCTCTGCACTTCAAGGGATGATCCCTCTCAATGCTTAGTAGATCTGAAGTTAATATGGATCTATATTAGTTTAATATGTAAATATCTTGTATGTGCTCAAATCCCATGTATGTAACTTATCTTAGTTTAATAACGACTCAACTCCTATATAGCATAGCAAAAAGTATCCAAGTTTTATTATTATTTTTAGTTTTAGCTAATTGGAATATATAACCCTTTGGTTTTGAACTTTAAATTAGGATCGACATTATAAAATTTGTATTTACTTAATATTTATTTTATTAAAGTGTCACGTGTCACCTCCATGTTGAACACAAAATTATACTTCTTCCTCATATTAACACCTCTCGATACATGATTTGGTATAGTAAATAACACTCATTAAAATGTCAATTAAAATATATTTTCCAAACAAAACATAATATATTATCACATTGATATTTAACTAGCTCACTAATAAAACACTTACAAACTAAAAATTGTTGGCATCTTGTTAAACTACATGGCTTATAAATGAACACATGATAGAGATTAGGTGTGGCACTATAAAAAGATATTGTCAATGAACAAACATAAGAAAGACTAAAAAACGGTGACCTTTTTTACCATAGTTTGACAGTGTGAATATTACTACTAATGTGAAACTACAAGCAAGATGATCTTTTACAATTGAGATACCCTGAGGGTACTTCATGTTGAGTGGTTATCATGGAAAGATGGTTCAATCTAAATTGACAATTTAGAATGGGCATCCTTATCTCAATTGGAGATTCATGTATGCATCAATATTAATAATTGAATTGATTTTACTTCATGTTTTGATGCATGAAATTTATAATTAACATAAATTCAAAATTTTAAAAATAATAATAAAAATATTTTTTTAATATTTTTAATTTTTTTATAAAAATTTGTTATACAACATTATAAATAATATATTATTAAAAAATTTAGATACTCTTTCTTTTGAGGTGGAGAGTAACATTGATGAAAGATTTATAAATTGATAATTTTACATAAAAAGAAATTACCTTGAAATAGAGAATGGCATCAATGCTCTTCAATATAATTTTCTTTTAAATATAAGTAACTATCTATTAATTAAAATAAAATTTAATATACAATTTTATTAATATTAAAAAAATATTTTATGTTGTTGAGTTGCGATTAAAATTAATTAATGTACATTTTTTTAATATTAAAGATAATGACAAAATGGTTGCAATTTAGTAGTGAAAGTGTAAAATGTGAAGTGATATTTTGAAGTTTATTTTTTTTAAAATAAATATGTTGTTGAAATTAAGTATAAGCTTTACAAAAATTTGATAGGAAAAAATAATTTCAAGGATTAGTTTAAGAGGTTATGATTCAAATGTGAAATATCTCTCTTTGATGTAGAGGAGGTCACTAGTTCAACTTTCTTTGATTTTCTCAAGGTGGGCTGCATAGAACTTAGGCACCATCAATTTTCTTAGATGTCATCTTCATAATGAAGAAAACTGCCGAATATATTTAATGCCCTTAATGGATAAGCAACATAACTAACATCAACAAGTTTGCACTATACCACTCATGAAATATTAAAAAAACTTTTTTTTCCTCTGAAAAAACACGCAGTTGTATTAATTGTAACTCAACCACATTTTACAAAGACATAAAGTCTACAATATGCATCCTCAAGGGAGCGTATATAGATCAAAATGAGCTTCTATAGCTTTATACATAGGCCAAACATAAAGATAATGTCTGAAATGTTATCAAAATAGTTACATTAAAGTCCCAAAATGTCCTAAGATCTGTTGATATAACTTATCCCGGATGAGTGCTCCTCTCCATAATCGATAAAGAGTCACCTAGCTGTGACTGGCATTTCCATTAACCATCCCCCAGCTTGAGACCTTCCTTAGAGAGGTGGTTTGCCCCTATATTTGCTCCCTATAGATGTGGCAGAAAGATATCCTCCTGGAGAAGTATGCCAGTCTAACTACCTCCTCATATATAGGCTGCAAAATAAAGCTCCTTGGAGGTCTTCTCTTGTAGATCCAATCCACAACCAGCTTTGAATCACCAAAAATTTGGATACTATCAATACCTTTTGATATTGCTAGCTTCAATATGAGTTTAATCACCATCAATTACGCACGGTTATTTGTGCTTGGGCCCAAACCTGTCGAGAAAATAGTATAAGACAACTCTAAGGTATATATGATACCCCCAGCTTCCCCCGCTGCAGGTTGTCCCTGCGAAGCACCATCAAAGAAATCCCAACAATACGATTTGGCAATGCTTACCTTTGTAAATATTCTTACTGGCTTCTTTCTTGTATAAGACGACAGGTGTGCGTTAAAAATGGCAAGGCCCTCAACGGCCCAATGGTATGTTGGAATGAGTTTATTTTGGAAGATAGCAAATTTCCTGGCTAGCTATATGCCCCATAGGAAAATGATCGACAACACTTGAAACTCATCAAGATATTCATTTGTGAACTAGATGTGCAACACAGCTTCCAGATTCGAGCCTATCCAAATTAAATGTCTTTCTAACATACTAGAATCATAATCTCACATTTTGTGCATAAATGGACAATTAAGAAATATATGGTCTCTGGTTTCATTCACCAATTTGCATAAAGCGCACCATCTGAGTCCAATATTATATCTTCTTTGAAGGTTTTCCCATACAGGGACCTTATCCGATAGCACTAACTAAACAAAGATTTTGTTTATGAGAGGACATTAAGATCCCAAATACTCTTTGTCCACCAAGGAGGCGGTGATTGATTCTCCACTTCACATAGTAGTCTGTATCCTAACTTAGGAGCGTAATCACTTCCCTCCAAATTTCTTTCCCAGATGAGTTTTTCCGAGTAGACTTTGATTTTTACGTAACTATGGGAGAGAGCCTTGATGTATTTTTCCCATCTCTCCTTGTGTTCTCTGACCAAACCCACCTTTGCAGCAGTTAACCACACCTGACGGTCTTGAGTGTTGTTGGTAGAATCATGTATTTGTTCCAGAAATATATATCCTCGATCCCTTCATATCTTTGCCATATGCTTAGGAAAAATAAAGTCAATGGGGCATCCAACCCATGGATCGTGGCCAATACGCATACTTCTTCCATTTCCAATGCTCCAAATAAGATGATCACCTATGACATGATATGCTTGGATGAATGCTTTCCATGTTATGGAAGAATTCTTATGTGACTTGTGTGGTAGTCCGATCCATTCGATTACTGTTAAGGGGTATATATACTTCTGAGTAACGATCTAGCCCACAGGCCATTTCCATTTATGACCTTCCATTATTTTTTTGCTGCTAGCGCTTTTGCAAATAGGGAGGGGCTCTTCAGGCCCCAACCTCCCAATTCCTTAGGTAAGTCAATTTTATCCCAAGAGACCCAATGGAAGGAGTGGTTAGGAGAATTTCCTTTCCAAAGAAAATTATAACAAAGTCTTCTTATTTGATCCTGTATGCCAACAGGAATATGCGCCATTGAAGTCTAGAAAACAGGAGCGGCTTCCAAAAAAACCTTCATCATTATGAGGTGCCCGCCTCTAGAGAGCCAATGATTGCACCATAAATTGATTCTCGATTCAATTTTTGCCACTAGCTAGGACCAATCCTTTTTGATATAGTCATTTGGTTTTAATAAAAAGCCCAAATATTTTAATCCCAAATGGATATCCACTTCAATTAAATCAAATCGATTGTTAATCCAATCCATGGAAAGTTGATCATGATTTAAAAATGAAATAGAATACTTCCCATAATTAATGAGCATACATGTGGCTTTAGCAAATTGAGAGAGTATTACTTTGAGTCTAAGAATATCACTTTTGCTACCTTCTGTGAAGATCATGATATCATCCACAAAAAGAAGGTGAGTGATGTTGAGGGTTCCACTTATCTTTAAACCTTTGAAAGCACCGGTGCGCTTAGAGTGGAGGATGAATTTTCTTAGGCCTTCCATTATCAAAAGAAAGATTAATGGGGCTAGGGGGCATCCCTGTTTGATCCCCCTTCCAGGTCTGAAGAATTTTGTAGCCGCTCCATTAATAAGCACTGTGAATGAAACAGTTTGTACGCATGAAAGTGTCCAATTCACAAAATGTAGAGGAAAGCCTGTCTGAAGCAAGATAAGCTTAATATCGGTCTAATTAGATTAGTCATAAGCCTTGGATAAATCTACCTTTAAAATGACAGTTGGTCTATTTTTTTTATTTATAGTGTGGATAACTTATTGCGTTGATCCTATCACATCATGTATTTTGCGTCCCACTAAAAATGTAAATTGTTCCTTTGATACCAAGTCTATTAGAATGACCTTAATCCTGCTTGCTATTACCTTTGCAATCACTTTGTATATACAGTTACACAATGAGATTGGTTGAAATTCATTAAAAGAAACTAGCTTGTCCACTTTCAGGATCAAAGAAATGAAAGTTGGATTGAAGACATCTAGTATCTTACCCTTTTTCTTTGATTCTTCGACCACTGCTAATAGATCCAATGAATGCTTCATAGAACTCAACCGGAAAGTCATCGGGTCCGGGGCTTTTATCTTTTTGTAAGGAATTTATAGCCATTCTAAGTTCTTCAATAGTGATTGAATCCATACTGCCATGTTTCTATACTTCATTCACATATTCTGGGAAAAGTGCAATTATGGACATCACCTACCCTATGGAAACCTACGAGTCTTCTTTGAAAAGCTGATTGAAATGAGAAACCCCTTCCTTTGCAAGGTCCTTAAAACCTGTTAACTGAGAGCCATCCTCTTTATCAATATGCTAGATAGAGTTAACTTGATTTATGTGTTTCAGGTGGTTATGAAAATACTTAGTATTATCATCACCCTTTTGGAGCCAAATGACCTGACTTTTGAGCCTCCAAAGGGCTTCTTTTTCCAGAAGAATGTTCCTACGATGAGATTATTTTTCCATGATATTCAATATTTCCTCAACTGAAGGGGGTCTTGCAAGAATATTTGCATTGTAATTATCCAGAAAGGATTCTATGACGCTGAGTTCGACATCATTGTCTTTCCTTCTATCTACGGCCCACTTGGTGGATAAACTCTTCACTTTGGTGAGATTCCTATGGAAACACAGTCTTGCTGAGTCATGTAAATGCCTATCATAATGAGTCTAGGAGGATCTCACCATATTCTTGTACTCTTCAACCTCTAGCCAGGTTATACAAAACTTAAATGGACTGGGTGGTCTATCCCTACCAGCATCCAATTCCAAAAGAATAGGTAGGTGATCCAAAAAACCTGCTTCCACGACCCATTGCTTAATATCAATAGGAGCGTGAATTAGTCCTTCATTGACAAGAAACCGGTTTAGCCTTTTGGCTACACTGAACTGGCCCGATCTCATATTCCTCCATGTAGGCAGGAGTTTGATAGGAGGGATATCATGGAGGGAGGAGTCATCGAATCTTCACACAAAATATTTCGATAGGTTATCTTTGTGAGATGAAGCTCCCCAGGATTCAGCTTCACCTATCGAAAAAAATTTAAATCACCACCAATAATTAGGTTTTCAGTATTAATGAAACTTGCTTTGAAGATAGACTCCCAATAATTTACTACGTGGAAATTTGGACCATAAACATTAACCAGTGTAATAGTATTTCCAAACTCCCTATAAAAAAGGACCATGCCCAATCTAGATGTGAAATCCCAGGAATTGGTACAAAGAGCAGAGGAGGTTTTCCATCCCGTAACGAATCTTTTTGAGCGACCTAGGGCGTCAACACAAGTAAAATCCCATCCAGGAAGGAGATTTCTAAGGTTAGAAATAATGGCTTCTCCTGTCGCCAAAGTCTCTTGTAGCATAATAATCGTAGGATTCTGTACTTCTATGAGTCTCTTGAGGCCAATATGTTTTTAGGGTATCCCCATTCCTTTAACATTTATGGACAAAACAATCATGGGGGCACCCCAATTCGACTAGGATTTCAGGCTCTAAGAATCCCTTTTAGAGTGTGTTTCCAACCTGCTTGAACATCATAGAAGGAATGGTATTTGGTTGAGGCCATAACCGAGGCCCTTCCTCTAAGCCTCTAGGATGGGGGGGGAGATATGGAGAACATACCTCTTGTTTGCGTAGAGGAAGGGTTAGGTTTGTTACAAGAACGCAGGAAGTAAGGATGCTTGATTGTGGGCAGAGGGGTTTGTGATACTTCCTGAGGACCAAGATATTCCGGTGTCGCATGATATTCAAAGAGGGTTCCAGTTATCTCCAAAGGGGAGGATACAACCTCAATGGGTCTCTCCGGAGAGGGTGTAGAAGGGAGGGAAACTAAGGATGGGAAAGCAGGCTCTTCGAAAGAAGTTTCAAAGGAAGTCTCAATAACAGAGGAAAAAGAGACAACAAGAGGAGGAACCATACCAAATTAGATTGTTCTTTCCTCTGAGAGGTAGACACCCGAACCACCTCCAATGACTCAGAAACTTGCTTTCCAGTCTCTTACCTCCCCTCTAAGGGCACCTTCTCTTTGCCATATAGATGAGATAACATCGAAACATTATGGGGTAGATTGGAATTATGATTGTCTTCCCCAAGCTGTATAGAGTCCTTATGTCCCCTAGGGGGTGCCTTTTCCTTCCAACCATGTCTCTCGAAAGATAACCCGCAATTCTTAACCAAGTGTCCATGAGCATGACGTCGATTCCATCGAAATGGAACGTAAACATAGTCCAAAGACTGTATATATTTGTATTCATTGAGAATAATAGTCATTTATGATAAGAGACCATCTTGGGGGTCTATATCGACCATAATTTTTTCCACTGACCTTAGACCAGTCTCGAGAAATCTAAAATCAGCTTCACAATACACTCCAAGGGCACCCCCTATTGACTTGAAGATAGATTTGCTCCATAGTTCCACAGGTAGACCAGGGAGTTTCACCCACAAAGATTGGATATAGTCTTTGGACTTTCGAGCATCAAAAAATGGTGTCCACCTTCTAAGAGTTAGTGGCGTATGTACCCAATGCCAAACCCTTGCAAGAAACTTATCAACATCCTCAGGATTGTCCACAGTAATGCCTAGCCATCCCCGAGCCAGTGTGAAAGTAGTAGGTTGATATCCCAGAACTTCTTTCAAGTTTTTCATCGCTCATGCCCTTAGGGTGTTAGCTGACATGAATCTCCCTCGGAATCTACCTACGAGATCTCTTTCTGAAAAAGGGATCACCTAACTCATAAGAACATCCTCCCCAAACACCAAGTTTAGAGGTTTCCCTTTACGAGTAATACAGTGATTTGGGAAATGGTTAACACCAAGTTTAGCGGTTTCCCTTTATGAGTGATACAGTGATTTGGGAAATGGTTATCTGACAACCCTGCCTCATTAGTGAGGGGAGAGAAGGACTGAGTGAGAGATCTATGCATAAAATGATATAGGCAGACATAAGTGACATAATTCAAGGTCTTTGTTTGGACCCTTTTATTCTAAAATGTGCTTGGATCATAGGTGAATCTTGCTTCAGGGGATTTAAGGTCTTTTTTGGGGCATTCTTCCGTAGGGTTACATCGTCTATATTGATGTTTCAGGAAAGTTCCTACCAAAATAACAAATCATTATGTGAAGACCATGTCTCAACTTAGGTTTGTTTGGCATATTCTCAAGCACAACACATGACAAATAATATAAGGTTGCGAGAATGGTTAGCCATAATCAATTTAGTTGTTGCTTCTTATGCGAGTCATTGGAATTGCATCATGCTTTCAGGAGGGACAAACATCTTCTTATAGACAACCATGTAGCCATATCATTCAAATGACATAATTTATTGTCGAATTGAAGTTCATAACTCTCAGTATGCAAATTGCTACAGATTATGACTCACCAGTGCTAACAAATTGAGAAGCTTGAAGTTGGAAGTGGCATGCTCTACCAATTGTTTCTAGGCTACCAATTGGTTCTAGGTGTTCCATGCCTTTGGTTTCTAACCCAAAGATATCAGTTGGGTTTACCCCAACTGTAGCTAAGGATGAAGAAACTTTGCAACAATCTCAAGGAGATTGGGAAATTTGATCAAGAACTTCATCCATCAAGAAGGAAACCCTCAATGAGCATATCCTTTTCTAAATTCTAGGTTTATTAATGTTCTGCAAGGTAGTTTTGATTACAGGTCAATACCTTATGTTATACACTAGTAGTTTAGGCTATACACTAGTAGTTTTGTTTGCTTAACTTTCAAGGAAGTTTAAATAAGCCAAATTATAGGAAGTCTTTTTATCATTTTGAGATTTCTTGATGTTCTATTCGTACAAAGCTTATTTTTGTTTGTGTTACTATGGTGTACAATGCAATTGCAACAACTTTTTAATTGCAAATTACCATTTTATTTATAAAAAATAAATAAAAAAATTGGTTTTCTGGGAAATAAATTAAATTGCAATAGGGTATTATGTTATATATGCATTCTTATTGGGAATATTTTGAAGAAAGAAGTTCTTAAGTAGTCTTTAGAGCATTGGATAGAGATTGTAAGTAATGATTGAAACTACATTCTGTTTTTCTTAAAATATAAGTAAAATTACTTATAATAGGTTGATTACAACTAGATTGCTTTAGCTAATAGTTAAAGGTGACCAAAATAATCTAACAAAAAATGTAATATACACGAATATGTCTTACTATGAAACTAGCATTCACAATAAATATATTTTAAGTAAAATTTTTTAATGTTTTGTGATTAATAAATAAAAATAATCTCAAAAGTGTGATGGATGAGTACACAATTCATAATGACCTCTACTTCTATTTTGGATTTCACTTGAATCGTAATCATTATTCTTCACGTTAAGTTCAAAAGGTGATTATGAAAAGTATAATACCACTTTCATCATGAGCAAGAAAACTATGAAGATCCTCACGTGTATCAAAACGTTCCACAATCTATTTTGTACATAAAGCATTCGTGGTCATAGAGACCATGAAAGCTCCCACCAAAGAAAGGGTTGTCGAAAATTACTTTACACACACTTAATTCATAATGGAATTATATATATAATTAATTAAAATAATATCAATGGGGTCTAGTTTGGATGTTTTAGACGATGAGTGTTATTGTCATAATCCTAGTGCTTTAATTTTTCTTTGGTTTTTTTTAGTAATAATGTGGTATCATCTGGTTTTTGTCACGAGGATTTGGCTACCCATAATTATGTGTTAGTAGACTATGACTCTTCGCATAGAGATTGCTCATACCTCCACTTTAGACTACCATTTGTTAGACCTACAATTGACATCACTTAGTTTCGTCAAGTATAACAACACAACATAGGGTTTGGCACCCAATCTAGGTGCTTTTAAGCTTTATTATTGAAGAAACATGAATACGATACAAAAGGGGGAAGTCTAACGCACTACTACGACTTTAGTACAAAGGAGGATCTGGCACATTGTTGCGATCTCTAAATACAATACAACAAACAAGTGTGGGCACAAGTGCCCCTTTGCCACCTTGCTTAGCCACAACCTCTGTCACTCCTCGCAAGTATGCCTCCTTTAGATCACGGTCTTCAATAACTTCCATTGCTACAACAACTCTTTCAACATCGTAGTTTAAATCCTTAGCCCTAGCTCTACATAGAACATTCTGCCTTTGTGCAACCCCTTGTTGTTGTTGAACTTTTACTCTCATCCATCTCTTGATGAAGAAATCCTTGGACTTGATCTCTTGGTCACTTCCCTTTTATACTTGTCGAAGTCTTCCAACCGATTCCTCTAAGTGGATGTGCCCATTCCTTTGCCCCAAGACAATGTAGAATCCTCTTCACAATGGCCTAACCAACGAGGTCCCTTTGATTGCAAATTGGACACAACTATCGTGCATGGTTTAGTCGATCATGTTGACGATAAGAACTTCCTTTGTAAGGGTTGAATTGATATGTTTTCTTGGTGCATACCTCTTATACTTCACTTTGAACTTTATCAACCATTCAATTGCTTCTCCATTGAAACCTTTGTCGTGACTCCAATTGCCTAAGTGTGCCCATCCATCTTTGTCACACTACCACTATGCCATGCAAGCCGATGCTGATCATCCAACACTTCAACTCATGATGTGGTGCTCGAAGCATCCACTTCCCTTGGTTAAGTGTCATTCTATTTTCTCTTTGCCCAATGTGTTTTCCAACTCCCTTTGTTGATCTTGATTTCTCATGCCACCTTATGCCAATTGGGTAGAGCACATGCTCTTGTCAAAGTATCATGAGGGACTTCTCGCACATCATACTTGCCTCATCACTCTACCAAGAAATTGTGCCAATGTCATCCATTTCTATCGACCTTTGGTTGTCAATTACCACCTTAAAGCCAATCCACTAGAGTTACTCGTGCATGAAGATGCTTGATTCTTTCCTAAAGGAGGGTACATTACATCCCTCCCCACTCAATATGTTATCATCCTTGAATTTTGTTGAAGAACTATTTGTCATCCTTCATCAATAGTCATTCAACCTTCCTTGTCATCTTGGGCATTCTACAACCCATCCACAATGCTACATAGAACCACCACTATGATGTACCTTTAATTCAACTATAATATCGATCCACTCTCGGGCTTCATAAATGGACAAGTTGAGTAGCTAATTCGCCTTCATATCTTTCTCATAAATTTGCATCTACCTATATCATCCAACTAAGTGTTATGGACTAGTTTCTTTCATGCTCTTCCTACTTTAAAACTTGACTTTCTCATTGCTAAGTTTCCACCGCAACCTACCCAAGCCTTCTACCCATCGCCGATTTCTGTTAGGGAAATTTTGCCACTCACTCTCAACTTTGGTTTTTGGTCACCTGGTCTTCAAGGGTAAGTGATTGTTGAACTTTGTCTCCCAAAATCAACATTGTTTTGCGGATTCCTTAGACTTGCTACCTCACCCTCGCTAGGGGTCATTTTAATCCTTTACCTTAGTAAATAAAAGGAATCAAGTGCTAATGATGCCACTTCTCTCAAATGTCCCAATCTGAATGTCTTCTTGAAGTGCTTCTTACATGCCCAAACCATACTTTTGGGTACTCAGGTATGATAACAAAGGAACATTTGATCCAATCCTTCCTTCACCTTCAACAACAACTTGTCCACCTCTGGGTATACTTGCCAATATTATTTCCCAAGCATGCCGAAGGCCTATATGGTTTGCTCACTACCTACCACATACCAACGTTTTATCACCTCTTCCTTGGCACCTTGCCTTATCATCAAGTTCTCCTTGTGTTGACTGAATGCCTTAGTGTTCATGGATAATCATTCAACAGAATTCCATGCACCACTGTTCATTGAAATCTCAACTATCAGATCCTCTTTCTACCCAAAATATTCATGTATTCCTTTACAACAAGGTCATCCAATTTCTTGATTGGTTATCATAACCAACCTTAAGGTAGTAATTTGTGAAACTGTCCCGAGTTTCCTTCTCATTGTGGGGATGACGATCTACTTTTGGCTCGAAAAGACATCTAGTATGTCTAAGTGTGGAATTGTTATTGAGTATGCCATCCTTAAGAACTCTTACCCTAGGACCATGTTGAAATAATCCATGGGCACTATCATGAAGTTTGCCACCAATATTTATAGTGACTCCTTGGCTATGCCAACCACTCTCTCAACTTCAAAGTTTATTGCTTTGAAGAAAGTCTTCATCGGTTTGACCTGTAACCTAAGTATTCTAGAAACCTCCTCCTTCACAAAATTATGTGTGGCTCCACTATACACCATGCCAAGACTTTCTTTCCATTCACTTCTACTTGAACATCATATTTAGCTTCATCAACACAACCTACTAACTTGCCATATGATTTTCTTCAACTACAATTTTCAATACTTGTAAGACTCCCACTAAATGTTGACTTGGTTGCTACTTGAAAAGACTCAAATTCTTCTGCTTCAATGGATAGTTTCCTGATCCTTAGCACAAATCAAAAAAATAATAGGCTTATCTCCATGTTTGTCCTTGGGTGCATCTGACTACTTGGACTTGTCCTTGCTAGGCTTCATAGTGGTCTTCCCTTTTCTCTTTTTTCTTGGCCTTGCCGTATTTATTTTCCATCATAGCGCCTTTATCCACCTCATGACTTCATCCCATCCTAATCTTGAAATCAATAAACTTATTTACTGTGGTGATGGCCATGACAAGGTTCTACACATTTTGGTGTCACAACTCACTTTGCATTCAAGGTTGCAAACCCTTCATGAAATGAAACAACTGATCCTCACGAGTCATCTTCTTGATTTCCAACTTGAGCCTAGAAAATGCCTTGATGTACTCTTCAATCTTACTCAAATTCCTTAGAACAATCCACTCATTTCATGCAATTCAAGTTCGATTCCCAAACCCAAACTATGCCTACAAGGCATTCTTCATCTTGGTCAAATTGTCTATCTTCACAAAAATACGACCTGCTACAAGATCTTTTTCCTAGTTCCTCCACCATAGCTTCGTAGTACCCTTCAAGAACAACATTTTTACATTTGCCTTAATCTCATTTAAATTGTTATTCATATGTTCAAGATAATGCTCCACGTCCCAACAAATATTACCCAATACCTTGGCATTGTGAGTGTCGTCATAGGGTTCAATTTCCTTTATCTTGATCTCCATCAGGCATTCCAAACTACTTCCATGGGAAACAAATCACTTGAGTAAGTTGATGGTGTCATCGTGGTCCTACACCTTCCCTGCCAAATATCAAACCAAATCTTCTATCACCATCAAACTCTCCTTAATATTTTTTTCCAAGGCTGCCATGTTTGAATTTATCACTACCGCCTCATTACAAGGCTACACTATGCACTTCACTCTTGTCTCCAAATACCTAGTGGCATCTTGTTGTCCATTCAAAGTTTCTTGAAGTTGTTTGAAACTAGACCTTCCAACGTAGTTATCTTGCCTTTGTCTTGGCAACCTTGGAGGCCTCCCCAATGTCACTCTCTTCATGCTATGGTTTAGTCTTGACATCCGAAGTGGCCATGGGAGCTTTCCCATACTTCGTCATTTTTCCTAGTAACCAACATCCCACATTCCACTTATAGCCAAAACAAAGTTCTTACCTCATCATGTAGATCGATTCATCACTTGTCTCTAACACTATTCAGTCTTTAGTCTAACAATTTGGCTTCTTTGTCCACTTACTAGTCATATTGGCAAGAACCATTATCTTGCTAAGTCATGGAGAAACTGCACCCATTTTTGCTTAGAACCCATAAGACTTCACAACTGCCCATGATATATGTCGTAGCACTAGGGCATGAATCAAAACCAATTTTTCGTCTTGAAAAATGATGAAGATCCCTTCCATGATCCTCCTTTCCTGCTTTGATACCAACTATCATAATCCTAGGGCACACATCCTCCTAGTTCCCAAATTTTCCTTTGATTCCCTAGCAACCTTGTGACACCACCTAACTTTGGTCACGCCTTTGTTTCCTGCAACTACTTGTCAGTGGACTACGCCTCTTTGCTTCGATATGGCCCATACCCCCACTCTAGACTACCACTTGTTAGACATACAAGCGACACCACTTAGTTATGCTTAACAATCGACCCATACCCAATTGCGGACTTAGAATAGTTTAGTGTCGTGTTTACTTAATCCTTATTATACTATGCCATATTCACAACTAGTGTAAATGAAAAAAATCCAAGCACAATAACACAACATAGTTTTTGACACCCAAGCCAGTTTCCTTTAAGTTTTATTATTGAAGATATGTGAATACAATACAAAAGGGGGAAGTCCGACACACTTTTGTGACTTTATTACAAAGGAGGATCCAACATACTATTATGATCCGTTTACAATACAACAAACAAGCTTGGGCATAAGTGCCCCTTTTCCACCTTGTCTACCCACAACCTCTGCTTCTCCCTACGCGTCTACCTCCTACAGATCTTGGTCTTCAACAACTTTGACTGCCACAACAACTCTGTCAACAATGGAGTTTTAACCCTTACCCTTAGCTTGTCATTGAACATTATTCCTTCATGGAACCCCTTGCACTTGTTGAACTCATCCTCTCATCTATCTCTAAATGAAGAATTCCTTGGACTTAATTGAATGCCTTTATGTCTTGGTAGTTTCCCTTTTTACACTTTCCAAAGTCTTATGATTGACTGCTCTAAGTGGACACAACCATTTAGTTACCCAAAGCAATGTAGACTCCCCTTTGCAATAGCCTAATTGATAAGGCCCCTTCGGTTGCAAAGTGGACACAACTATTGTGCATGGTCTAGCTAAGAATGCTGATGGTTATAAATTTCTTTTGTAAGTGTTGAACCGATCTGCCTTCTTGGGTTAGGCCTCTTGTACTTCGTGCCAACCTTTGCTGACTCTTCAAGTACTTCTTCATTGGAACCTTTGTCATGAATTTGATATATATGAGCCCTCTTGTCTCTTATGATAATTTTGGGGCTTTGGTTCATAACATTGATTTCCTAGGCATGTCCATCTAGATATGTTTTGTTGCTACTCCACTTTACTGTGTAATCCCATGCCAATCCCCCAACACTTCAAATCATGTTGTGGTGCCCAAAGAATCTACTTCTCTTGTTCAAGTGTTGCTTTCTTTTCTCTTTTCCCTAGTGTGCATGCCAAGTCACTTCCCTAATCTCCGTTTGTCACGCCTATCGATGCCAATTAGGAAGATCACGTTCTTTGGCCGAAGTATTGTCAAGGACTTCTCTCCCATTTTGCTTACCTTGTCACTCTGCTAGGAACTTGTACTAGTGTCGTTTATTTGTGCCAACATTTGGTTGTCCGTTGCTACACTAAGATTGATCCACTGTATTGACTCGTGCATGAGCATGTTTGGTTCTTTCCTGAAGGTGGGTACATTACAGTTATCCTCTTCACCTAGGTTCGATTCTTGCAAGTGATACATTGAACTCTTCACAAGTATATTGTTATAATGAATTTGAGTCCTATTATTAACCTAGCCGTGTGCCCTGAAGAATTTAGATTTTACCCTAGGTACCATCCTTGAAGTGAGAAGAAGTACGTGGTTTTCCTTGTGATATGTTACCTAAAAATAGTTAAAATGATGTATTGAACTTCTCATTTTTGTTGGATGTCTAAAGCCTTGTTTTTGTTAAGCTAACCTAATAAGGTAATTTTCTATAGACATGCTTGTGGAAATATGGTATTTCTTTACCATTGCTTTGAAGAATGAATCTTGTAGGGTGGTAGCATTAAAAATTGTGGTTGCAAGATCTTTTGACTCAATCCATAGCTTATAAAGAATACCTTCTTGTGATATAAACATTTAAGATGAATGAATTGCATCAAGGATATGTTTTCTCTTCTAGAGTTAGGTATTGCTAGATCTTTCTTTGTTATATTTCTATAGATTTTTGGCACTTTCTAGATGATGTATGCAACACTATTCTTTTTGAAATCATTGATGCTTGCTATAATTGAAAAATGGATGTTCTTCTTTGCCACAATGCTTCTTTCCTTCATTCAACTACTCGGAGTTGGCATTTTGTTATGTGTTCTCACTAAATGATTTATTTATCATGCCATATTTAGTGACAATGTTCTTTCCTTGATATGAATTATTGTCAAAAGCTATAATTGGTTTCTTTCAATATTCTTACCTCTACCAAGTTTTCTCGTAAATGAGAATCTTCCAAAATGTCAATGTAGAACATCTTAGACTTTGTTTGGATTGGCATGGTAAACCCACAAATGAACTTAGTAACTAATTTTGATTCTTTGTCCATCACTCTTTACTAAATGTTGTAATGGTCTAATTAGTAGATGTAGGGATCTAAAGTTTGATTAGACTTATGTTATAGGTATTGTCATTATTGTTGTTGCTCTTTCTAGTAGTTGATGAGATAGAGCTTGTCCTTGACAATGATTTTCGGCACATCCCATGTAATTCCTAAGTGGCATGGAGTGCTTGTTTATGCTCACATAAATTATATCATCAAAGCAAATCTTATACATGCACATGGAACTTTGTCTAGGAAAATTTATCTTCATATATATCAGTTCACCTCGTAATAAGAATTGTGCCACATCAACTAATTTTTTAGACATAAAACCACTTGAATTTTGTTGGGGGGTCTTTCCACCTTGGTTTCCACTCTAAGGGAGTATCCCAAATGTGATAATAGAGGAGGAGGTGTGTTTCTCAATTTTAGATTAGAATGGCTTCTAGACATGCTTCCCAAATAATTACATGTTTGTGATGTTTTTTTCAATGGAACACATCATGGGAAACCCTCAGGTACTTCCCCTCATTTCAATGATGGTACCCAAGGTAAACTACCGACCTTCCCCAAGGTACTTTGTGATGTTTTTTTTTTCTTTTTTTTTCAATGGAACACATCATGGGAAGTCCTCAGGTACTTCCCCTCATTTCAATGATTGCGGGGTCTAACCAGGTGGGGACATCAAGTGAGGCCTTGAATAGCCACCCGGGGATTTGACCCCGAGACCTTCTACTTGCGATTACAACACTCAACCACTTGAACTAACCTACCAGGCTACATGTTTGTGATGTTATCGAGGAGGTTTTCAAACTATGCAACATTTGATTGGTATGGGTCATTTGTCCATCCAAATTCCACATTTTTTCAATGAAATTTGTTAATTCCTTCCTAAAAACTTCATTTTAACACTACAAATCTACATTTCCTTCTTTATATGTAATAAATCTTTACAATAAACTTTACTAGAAACTATTAAATACTCTAACCCCAATTTTTTTTTTTCCTTGGAAAAATTCGTAATTTTATTTCAAAGAGGAACAAAATTACATTCTGCACATGTAATAGAATCACTAAGATCCCTACATTGTCACATATTACATCCCATATTAATTACATCAAAAATCCAATCAAAAATTGATGATTTGGCTGTCTTCCAGCCTTCATCTCCGACTACTGTCTCAGAAATGGAAGTCTTGACCATCGCTGATCAACTGCTGTCCATACATCCCTCATAAAAATCCATACAAATTCAAAATTGATGATGTGGCTGTCCTCCAGCCTGCATCTCGACTACAAATGTCTCAAATGATGAAGATCGTGACCATCTCAGTTCAACTAAAATGATTCTATCCATACAGCCCGCCATATACAGAATATGCTATAGCCCGCGTATGGTGTTAGCTTCGAGCTATTGTTCCAGCCGGTCCTCAATGTCATAAAAATAAACCTGTGGAGTGCCTCCCGTTGAGCGAATTCAGTGAGCAGCCATCCCATATCTCCCCAAGCAACAAATGCGTGGTAGATCAATGCAGTGCCTCATTATCCTCATAAAATGGTCTGTGATAATAGCTGAATGTGCCTGCCGGAGAATGAATAGTTATCCTCCATGTTCCATGAGCTAAAGCCTGCTGCGTTGCCTCCTTGGATAGCTGGTCTGCCATCCCATTCCGCTCCCTGTAAATATGTGTAAATGTGATGTGGTTAAAAGACAATTTTATCCGGTTCACCTCTTCCAGGATAGGTAATAGATCCATCACATGACACAGTGTAATCTCCTTTGCCCAGTTGACGACTAACAAGGAGTCACCAAAAATCTGAAGAGAAGCAATTTTAGAGACATGAGTTCTGCATAGTTATTTGTTCCTCTTCCCAAACCAGCCACCAGATGGAAATAATGCGCCTCTGATTTGTAAAGGACTCCCCCCCCTCCACAAACCGATTGTTGGTTTAAGGAGGCGCCATCAAAAAATGCCCACGGCATGGAGATATCAATCTGTTCTACCCGCACAGGTCGAGTTCTGCTCACTTTTACAGGGGCCACATAATGTAGAATAACCGCCACCATTTGTGCCACGACAGATTCCAGAGGAACCCTGCAGTCCTGGAATATCACCTTATTGCGGGCAAGCCAAATGCCCCAAGTGTATATACACGGGAGAGCCCGGAAAGTGGAGGAAAATTGAACAGACCACCACGATTGGAATGCTTCCAGCACACTCGCACCCCTCCACCTCACCTTAATATCCAATCTATTGCTGATATCATTCCAAACAGCCTGTGAAAATTGACAATGAATAAAGAGATGAGCCAAGTTCTCTTCGGCATCCCTACAAAGAGGACAAATCCCCGGACCCTGGAGAAAACATTTTTGCAGAATGTCCCAAGTAGGGGCCTTATTTTCCAGGATTGCCCAGAAGAGTAATTTAGCTTTACTCGGACATCTTAACTTCCACAATAATTTCCACCACCACACCAAATCCCTGTTATGGAATTCCACATTGAGCTGGATATATCCATATTTAGGTGAATATACTCCGGAGGGATGGTGATCCCAGATAAGTACATCAGCCCTATTGGTCAATCGAATATGGGTAAGTCTTAACAACCTTATATAATCCTCCCAGTCCCCCAGCAGTTCAGCCGAGATCCCAAGTTGTCGTGCAGAAATCCACCCCTGTTGCCAAAGTGTAGAAGCTCCCGGATCCTCTAAATCAGCCAGATAATAACAACCTCTAGTAGCCAAAAATGACCTCAGTTCCACAGAAAGGACATGTCCACCCCTGCATCCAACCCAAGGGTCCATCCCAATTCGAAGGAGACGCCCATCGCCAATCCGCCACACTAATCCAGAACCTACTAAAGGGAAATGCTGCACCACCGCTTTCCAGACCACAGAGCAGTTTGCCCTCGACTTATTTCTCAGCCTGATCCATTCGAGAAGAGTTAAAGGGGCAATATATTTATGATATACCACTCTAGTCCAGAGACTCTGTGTATGAATTAATCGCCACGACACTTTGGCCCCCAAGGCTTTTGCAAACATGAAAATATTCTTTAAACCCCACCCACCCAAAGCCTTAGGAACAACAATTTTCTCCCATCTGACCCACACCAATGCCCTATGCTCACTCGAACCCTTCCAAAGAAAGGCAAAACACAGTCGCCTGATCTGCTCCAGAACTCCAATGGGTATCCAAGCAAGATACATCCAATACACCGGAATTGCTTCCAAGACTGATTTTATCAAAACCAGCCTCCCAGCCCGAGAGAGCCATTTATGACTCCAACCATGAAGACGTTGTTCTAATTTAGCTATTAACCAGCACCAATCTGTCTTCAAATAAGCATTCGGTTTCAAGTGAAAGCCAAGGTACTTTAAGCCATCATCAATATCCAAAGTCCTATATGGTAGTTTGTTAACCATACTAAGAATCTCCTGCTCGGTTAAATTCGAGCATGTGATAGTAGATTTGTCAATATTTACTAACATACCCGCTGCAACTTGCACTAAATGGAGGCCTTCAACCACCTTGTCAATATCCTGTCTCGTGCCATCACAGAATATCAGGATGTCATCAACAAAAAGGAGATGTGTAATGAACAGTACCTGAGAGATAGATATGCCTCTAAAAGAACCATCAGCTTTTGCATTCAGAATAAATCGGCTAAGTCCTTCTGCAACAAGGAGAAACAACAGCAGAGACAGGGGACATCCCTGTCGAAGCCCCCTCCCAGCCTGGAAGAAAGGACTAGCAGAACCATTAATCAGAATAGCAAAGTTCACCGTTGTGAGGCAGGCCATAATCCATCTGATAAATTCATAGCAGAACCCCAGATGGGTAAGAAGCATATGGATATAAAGCCAGCTAACCCTGTCAAATGCTTTGGAGAGATCAATCTTAATCACTGCACCCTTCTGCTTCTGCACCTTGAGAGTGTGTAATCCTTCCTGTGCAACTCCAATGGACTCATGAATTTGGCGTCCTTCCAAGAAGCCAAATTGCTCACAAGAAATATGCTTAGACAATATATTCTTGAGTCTTCGCGCCATAACCTTAGAGATGATCTTATAGATGCAATTACAGAGAGAAATTGGTCTGAATTCAGCAAAGCTGACAGGCTTGTCCGTCTTCGGTATAAGAGCTAAAAAGGTGGAGTTGAAGGGGCCATGGACAAACCCAGCCTTGCGTGATTCTTCCACCACATTCAAAATCTCCTCCCCGAAGAAATCATAGAATCCTAAGAAGAATTCTATAGGTCATCCATCTGGCCCCGGGCTACTATCTTTATTAAAGGATTTCATAACCATCGAGAGCTCATTCTGCGTCACCTCCTCCATCAACAGTCTGTTTTCTTCCTCCCCCACAAAACTGGGAAAAAGCTGTGTCACCCGAATAACCTCAGCAATGGATACTCCAGGTGGAGCCGTGAATAAATCTCCAAAGTGTCGAACTCCCAACTCTGCTAATCCATTAAAGCTGGAAACCTGTTCCCCAGTATCAGAAGATAGTTCCCAAATAGAGTTGGTGAATTTTCTCCCCTTAGCATATGCTTGAAAAAATTTAGTATTCTCATCACCGCACTGAAGCCAAACCGCCCTGCTTTTCATTCTCCACAGCTCTTCTCTCTCACACAGAATCACATTCCTGCGTCTCTCCCACTCCAACAACTCACCTTTCTGCATTTCATCCAGGAATCCCATGCCCAGACTATTAAGTAACCTAGCAATGTTTATCTCAGCAGCTTGTAAGTTCAGATCATCAAACACCCTTTTGTCATGAGCCCAATTGCTAGTGGCCTCTTTAATTCTTTTAAGATTGTGATAAAAGTGAGCACCAGCAGGCATCTGAGAGTCATGAGGTCGATGAACCCATTGCTCCTGAACCAGATTAATGAAAGTCTCCTCCTTCAGCCAGCTAGGATTGAATTTGAAGGGGCTGGGTGGTTTTTTCCTGCTACCTCGTAACTCCAGGAAGATGGGGCAATGGTCAGATATCCCACCTGACCCTACCCACTGTCTGACAACATCAACCCCATGTGCCAACCCTTCGGCCACCAGAAACCTATCCAGTCGTTTAGCCACTCTATGAACCCCAGCTCTCATATTCCTCCAAGTAGGAGATAGCTGGGATGGTATAATGTCGAGAAGATCCTTCCTGACAAAGGCATTAATGAAATAGTTTGCTAATGAATCCGGAGCTGCCCGAGGCCCCCAGACTTCAGAAGACCCCAGAGTAAGATTGAAATCCCCACCCAAAATCACATCCCTTCCATCGAATATATCCATACCTAATAAGGAGTCCCAGTAGCCCACCCTATTTAAGTAGGGCCCATAAATATTGAGTACCGTGATCATCCGCCCTATCTCAGCATCCCAAACTTCCAAACCAAGACCAGAGGATATCCCCCAAGAACAATCACATCTGCAGCTCTTGACCTTCCACCCCGATGCCAACCCTCCAGAGCGCCCCCGGGCATCCACTCCTACAAACTTCCAACCAGGGAGTAAAGATTCTAATGCACGAACTACATCCTCACAGCCACCCAAAGTTTCTTGCAGCATTAATACATCCGGTTGATTTAAGTCAACCAGCCTCCGAAGCGATGATTTTTTAATGGGGCTCGCCAACCCACGACAATTGAAGGACATAATTTTCATAAAAAACCCCCATCCTGGGCTTTCACTGCTCTAAGTGCCCACTCAATAGATGATTGTGTTCCCATCACTAAATCCACTTTAGCCCGTTCTTTAGCTTTAGTCATATGGGATTTACGTCCCCGGCCTTTCCCCTCAACACTAGAGGCCAATTCAGGTAGTCCCTTGCCCCCCGATCCAACTGCAGGAATCTCCCTACTACGAAGAGCATATCGAATACTCCTACCCTCGGAGCATGTAGAGTGTGAGGTGGAAACAAAAGATGGCGTGACATTACCCATATCAGGCCGAAGAGGATGATCATCCAGACGAGGAGGAGACCCATGGATGCCCCCCCCCAATACAAATGGGTCATCTAGTAAGGATACGGAAGGAGAAAGGAAATGAGACATACCCGTGTGTATCTCAGGTGGACCCCGACGAATAGAGGGCATCTCCCGTGGCAATAATGTGGCCTGAGAATTCGGAGATACAGAACACAAAGAATCCCCCTCAACGACAGGAGGCGCACGCCCATGCTTCTCCTTTCCAGTGTTCACCAAGGATGGCAATAGATCCTCTGATTCGAGGCTCCCACAATTAACAGAATGTTCCACAGAATCAAGAATCCCCCCCCTTCAGGTGCAGGCCCACTCCCACCCTCCACCACCACCTTAGAGTCCACTTTCAACACTGGGACAGCTACAGCATCTGCAGCATCATCAGTCAGAGGCTTACTTTGCCGAAACGATAAGGGACAACAGGCTACAAGATGTCCAAGAGCATGGCAACGATGACACCTAAACGGCACACCCACATAATCCAGTGTTTGAACATAATCCCCATCCTTAGAATGAACTTTAATCTCAGCAGAAAGTCCCATCCGAATATCGAGATCGACTAATATCTTAGCAACCGAGTATATGACAGTCTTAAGATGGGAGGAATCAGAGCACACGTAATCACCAAGATAATTTCCGATCTCAGCAAACCGAGTCTCGTTCCACATATGCATGGGAAGTCCAGGAAGCTTAACCCACAGCGGTTCTTTAGCTACTCTTTCCGTTTTAGCGTCGAAGAAGGGGGACCATCTTTTCAGAACAAGAGGGACTCCCAGCATCGACCAATGTTTACTCAGAACAGCATTGACCTCCCCTCTGTTCAAGAAAAGAAAAGTAATACATACCATATTTAAACCACTTTGATAAATCTTTCTCAAATAATGTCATCAATCCATGTCTCTTCTAATATCATACTTAGATTGAATAAATATACTAATATCTCATATGCATAACTAAATTGTTTAATTCGCCTTTTGGTAGAAGGGGACAACTCATAATTCCATAAAACTCTCTCAATGAATTTAGCGATAAATTTATTATTTCTACCATAAGAACATCTTGCTCAATTGGTTGATATCTCTCACAACTATTATTGGTGAAGATATGTATTAGAAAATCCTACAGTTACAATATTTTTTAGTAGATTTTTGGAGTTATATTTTTTTATAGAATTACTTATACAACATGTTGTGAATATTTGATAAGGCACTGATATGTCTTTGAATAATGTGATTTGCTATTAATATAATAAATTGCAATTTTTTCTAGATAATGTAATTTGCTATTAATATAATAAATTGTAATTTTTTTACCGGAAAAAAAAAAACATCTTATTTATTTACAACTATATTATTGCCTATAAATGTTGCTTATTTACCACTACATTATTGCCTACAAATATAATATGAAACTATTTATGATATATGCAACTTCAACTATACAAAGGCTTATATTTTTTAATTAAATAATAATATCTAACCAAAACAACCTTGATTTACTAAAGAAATGGATGAAATGCGAATTATTTTGAAAAGTTTTATTTCCATTGCAGTGTGTTCCATTCAAATATTATGTTAAAAGGGATAAGTTGAGTACAAATTGTAAATGAAATTGACATAAAAAATATCCATTCACATAGTGCATAAGTTAAAAGGATGTCCTTGTTTATATGAAACTATTTATGATAGATGCAACTTCAACTATACAAAGCCCTATATTTTTTAATTAAATAATAATATCCAACCAAGACAACCTTGATTCACTAAAGAAATGGATGAAATGTGAATTATTTTGAAAAGTTTTATTTCCATTGCAATGTGTTCCATTCAAATATTATGTTAAAAGGGATAGGTCGAGTACAAATTGTAAATGAAATTGACATAAAAAAATATCCATTCACATAGTGCATAAGTTAAAAGGATGTCCTTGTTTAGAGCCCTTAGTATTTGTTTGCAAGTTAAAAGGATGTCCTTGTTTTGCAACTATCTATCTATATCTATATCTATCTATCTATCTATATATATAAATTACAAATAAAAAGAGAATAATTAACAATGTTAAAACAAATATCTCAAAACTAAAAAGGTTATCGTGTGATATTTAAAAATGGAAAATATAAAAGCTTCTCAAAATTCCAAATAACATTAGAAGCACATATACTATTTTAGATAAAAAAAGGTTTTTGAATAAGATAACTCTAACCCATGTTTGAGCTAGTAAACCTTGTCGACAATGGTGATGTATGACCAATAACTATATATTAACATAAAAGCAATGCTCACTCTGTTGAGGAGTGAAAAGTTTGCCCAACATATGAAGAGTTGATCCTTATTTTATATGTGCAACTAGTAGTATGCTATGAACTTCCATAAGGAAGCAAAGATGCAAAGAAACTTGAAATTTGAAATTGGTTGTTGAAGAAGATGTTAGATGTTGACACTAGTAGAATATGTGTATTTTCATTTTATCCATAATTTGACACCAAAAATGTTGTTGTTATAAACGCAGGTTGATAATGTAATATTTATGAAATTGATGCAAACCCAAATAATCACGATCCTCTATTTATGAGTCAACTAACATGGTATGATAATCTAATTGGAATAATACATTTAGCATTTTACATAATATGAATAATAGCATTGATGTTGTTCGATTACTAATATAAATAATTATTTATTGAATCTAGAGTTAAAATAATTCCTTTTGCAAAAATTGCATATGGTTTATGATGTTGTATAGGAGGGATCCTTGTGGTTGAGATTTAGAGGCAAATGTACTAGAAATGGTTAGATAAGAGGAGGAAATATCAAGCATTATAATATCATTAGGAAATGAAAGGGAGACATCATTTGAGGAATGAGACACATGGTTAAGAGAATGATGTAACATGTTAGGACATCCATTGTTAGAATCTTTCCCAATATTAATCCAAGTTTACAATATTAGAAACCTAGGCCAGATAAAAAACCATTACAAATAATCCTCTTTTCACCTCCTTTGAGGAGGTACACAAGGACATACATGATCTAAATGATGGTGAAAATGAAGCTAAAAGTGAGAATGTTGAAGGTTTTTAGGGTGTACACAACAACACATTAGGGGAATGGATTGGAATTTTAGTAGCACATAACAAAACCAATAAATAAGCATTATCATGTGATCCATAGGTAAACCCACATCAATAGGCCTTGAAGGAGAGGCTACCTTTCTTACATAAGAAAACCTGAGGCAAAAGTGTGGAGACAACACAAAACCAACAAAACTCATGTGCCAATATGTAAAAAGATAAGCAACCCCAAGTTAAGATGCATAAGACAACCTTGAAAGGAAAATAGTTCAATCAAAGAAAAATAATAGACAAGTCTCAGGAGAGCAACTTGAGACCAAACGTTTCTAAGGACCAAAAGAGATAGAACTTAAACCAAGGAAAAAAAGAGTAAGCATAAAGAAAATACCTAAACATATCAAGGAAAACCCAAACCATTCTTTGAGATGATAACATCATCATTTAAAAACCAAAATAGCAAAATTAAAGACATGCAAGTAAAAGGAGTAGAGTACCCATGAACAACACCATAAGTGAATATAAGGTTTCATGGAGAACACTAATCACTTAACAACAACAACTATAAGTGAATACATAAGATTTCATGGAAAACACTAATCACCTAACAACAACAACAGAGGTCGCATGCACAATCAAAATGCTTATATTATGTTGTGATTTGGTCTTGTTTCTATGTCTATATAAAAAATGAAATAAATGACAACATATTCTTAAAAGACTACCACCACCTTATGCTCAACATAAACCCAAAAATCCAACCAAAAATAAACATTTAACTCTAAATATCACCAATGATGGAAAAGTATAAGAGTGATGAGATATGTGGAAGTAGAGTGTCAATATAAAGTATTAATTCAAGTTACTAGAGCCACCCATTACTTATTCTTTTAAACCAAGTTTTTGAGATGGTTTGGCTGGAATCGAAATCATTATTCAAATTATTATAAAAATCCAAAATGTGATTCAAACCGTTATAAACCTCCAAAATGTCATCATATAAGGATAGTAACACATTTTCGAAGTATGAATATGTTAAGTGTTTCAATTGGCCAGCAATCAATGTTTTCATCAAAAGCCTTTGTCATAACACGTCATCCTTCATGTGAGGAAAGGGATTTATTTGGTAATTAGATTGAATATTCCACGATCCTTAATAATGCCAATCTTATAACTAAAAGATGTAGCAAAGGCATACATTAGTTGAGAAACCACTTTTCAACATGGGCATTCCTTGTATATATATATATTCACATGGGCATTCCTTTTATATATATATATATATTTATTGATTTATTTATTATATAATTTTATAAAGATTTAATTAGTAAGTCAATAATAATAAAAAAGAATCAAGCCAACAAATTTGATGAGGAAAAGTATTTTTATTAATTTAATAAGGAATGCCTATGCATTGGAAAAATAAAATTATTTTGTAGTGGGTAATTGACTTTTTTAATTTTATTATTATTATAATAATTTCATTAATTTTGTGTTTGTTTTAAAAAGAGACTTTTTTTTTATATATTTAATAATGCAGTTCGAATGTGTGGTTTTCATGATACTAAGAAAGAAGGGTGGCATAATATTTATGATAATCTTAAAATTTCTAAACTATATTTATTTCTTAAAAAATTAAAATAACTCTATCAATATAAATGATATATAAACAATATATATATATATATAATTTATATACTTACATAAACATAAAAGACAATGTTGTTTTCATGGTAGAACATTGATACCTTTAGTGCTCATGAATTTTGTGTTTGATGATATAAATGGACATGGAATTTTAAACATGAATATACGACATTGATACCTATAAGGAGAAAAAAGTTACAATAAAGTTCTAAACCACATATATACGGTTAGCTATAAATCTTCTTTGTTGTTACTGAATATTTTATCTTATTGAAAGTTTTCATTAATTATAATATGATAATTTGTTGTAATGTACTTACACAATTCAAGGTATAATTTGGAATAATTAATGTTATGTCATTTATTTAAAATATTATTTTGAATAATTATTATTACAAGGAAAATAGCTTATAGCGAAGGTTATAACGAAGGTTTTTAGCTCTACAAGATTGGTCAAAATTGTCAAATTGTTTTTGCTACAACTTTCGCTAATGGTATTAGATGTTTTAGCGGAGGTTTTTACGAAAATTTATAATTAAAAAAAATCAGCATCCGAAGGCTTTAGTAGAGTTTTTTTATCGGTATACTTTATTCAAACAAACTCATCGGTGCTAACAAATGAAAAACACACTGGTGCTTTTAAAAGCAACATATGCACCGGTACAGACAAAAAATTGAAAGCATTATATGCACCGGTGTTTGTTACTAATTATAAAACTGTGGGGTAAAGATGAACAACCAATATATATAACATCACTGCACACCAAAATTTTAAATCGAATCGGTGCTTTATAACAATATATGCACTAGTGCAGCTCATGAGGGGTAGAGCAATTGGTAATGAGTTGTAAATAGAAGGTCACAAGTTCAAATCCCTGTGGGTATTTACTTACAAAAAAAATGCACCGGTGCTTGTTAACTATTAAAACACACCGATGCTTACGAACTATTAAAACACACCGATGCTTACTAACTATTACAAAGCATCAATGCGATAAGTGAAGGAAAACACACCGTTCACTGTCACTATATTTTTAAAATTTAATGGTGTAGTTAATATATAGTACTGCACTGAGGCACAATAATAAAAAAGCACCGAGGCATGCAATGGGTGTTGTGTTGCATCAGGTCTCTGTTGTTTTGAGCGCACCAAGGCTACATTGTCTCCAACACTCTCGTGCTACATTGTCTCAAATGCACAGGTGTGATTGAAATGATTGAAAGCACTGGAGATTATTTGTTGTTTGGTGAACAATGACTACTGATATTGTATTGGAGTATCTATATTTATTTTTATTTTCTTTAATTCCATTCAGAAATTGAAATATTTTTATAGTAGTATTCATTTGAATTTTAATTATTGCATTTGGATATGATGTTTGGATTAATTTGTTATATCATAAATTTTCTCATCTATTGTAATATTTAATCATCCATATATTTAATTAGTGATGTGACATTTTACTTGTAACATTTCACAACGACATTGGAGAATGCAATAGAATAAAAAACTTTATTTTATTATATATCAATAAGAGGCTCTTTGCCATACAAAATGGGACAACATAAAGTACAAAACAATCAAAATGTCAACATGCATGTAATTATTATACTTATTAGTAAGTGAATAATAATAAAAAAGAATCAAGCCAACAAATTTGATGAGGAAAAGTATTTTTATTAATTTAATAAGGAATGCCTATACATTGGAAAAATAAAATTATTTTGTAGTGGGTAATTGATTTTTTTAATTTTATTATTATTATAATAATTTCATTAATTTTGTGTTTGTTTAAAAAAGAGACTTTTTTTTTTATATATTTAATAATGCAGTTCGAATGTGTGGTTTTCATGATACTAAGAAAGAAGGGTGGCCTAATATTTATGATAATCTTAAAATTTCTAAACTATATTTATTAAGAAAAAATTAAAATAACTCTATCAATATAAATGATATATAAACAATATGTATATATATATATAAAAATTGATAATTTATATACTTACATAAACATAAATCGAAAGACAATGTAGTTTTCATTGTACAACATTGATACCTTTAGTGCTCATGAATTTTGTGTTTGATGATATAAATGGACATGGAATTTTAACCATGAATATACGACATTGATACCTATAAGTAGAAAAAAGTTACAATAAAGTTCTAAACCACATATATACGGTTAGCTATAAATCTTCTTTGTTCTTACTGAATATTTTATCTTATTGAAAGTTTTCATTAATTATAATATGATAATTTGTTGTAATGTACTTACACAATTCAAGGTATAATTTGGAATAATTAATGTTATGTCATTCATTTAAAATATTATTTTGAATAATTATTATTATAAGGAAAATAGCTTATAGTTAAGGTCGATTTGTCTTTTGAGTTAATTCACAATTTGAGAGTATGGGCGACGGCCTGCGTTTCTGGAGGACCGGCTCTGATACACTGTGCAGTGGCTGGACCAGGCGTAGTTTGAAGCGGGTGGCCTTGGAAGGAACGGTTTGAACGTCGTTCGATTTGAGCTTTCGGGGGCTCCATGAAACCTTGGGGACCGCTTGGGTTGACTGTTAATTGGGCTTTGATGGTGTGGTCTATTTCATTGGGGTCTGGATGTCCCAGCTGAATAATCCTGAAGCGTTGTGGATTTTTACGGTGTGAGCAGGTGGTCCTAGAACCTGGAGGACGCGTGAAGGGATTCGTGACAGAGCGGGGATACAGTGTTTTGTGTGGGGTCTTCTTGAACGGTGGATTGGGGTTTGGGCCCTATCTGGGGATCCATCCGGTTCTCTGGCTGCTTGCTTGGTCGGGGATCGTTTTTGCCTGCTGTGAAGGAACCACTGGAGAGGTATGGAGAGTGGATATGTACAGGAGGTGGACTACACCTCGGATGGGGATGGGGATAAGGGGATTTTCGACCTTGGAGCGATCAATTCGGCGGAGTTTGGGTCGACTGTCCACTTCTTGCCAGGACGGGGGACTGGGGATGCCTCTGGGCCCGTGGGAGAGATGGATTTGGATGGACACCTCTTCACCCCACCGACCTCTGCCAGAGTTACCTCGCCGGTCATCTCTCTGGGGTTGGAGGGTTTAGAGGCGGAATTAGCGAGCTTCCGGTCATCTGCAGGCTTTAGGGATAGGCCAGACTTGGCCGGTCTTCTGGGGAGGACGCTGCAACCCCAATTGGGATCTTACTCAAACTTTCCAATTCCTTTGGAAGACGCTCGAGAGGATAGGATCGAAACTCAGGTTGGATGTGACAACAAGCGGTCGGGTGGTGGACTGGCATCATTCTCTGTTGGCAATTTGCTTAAGTCGGTGGAGTGCCGTGATGCCGAGGACCGGGGACAGGCCAGTGGTGGACAGGGCTACTCAACTTGTGGACAAGCAGCGTTGGCTCCTGGGGTTGGGGAAATACCCCCTGATGATGAATCCCTGTTAAGCCGAAGAGCAGGGGTTCCTGCACAGGCTGTTTCTCATAAAAATTTTGCCAGAAAGGTGAAGGAAAGGCGCAGGAAGGACAAACTTTTGTTGGGTGTGGATGTCTCTATGGAGGAGGCTGTGGACTTCTCTCATATCGCGGTGGTTGGACATGTCCGTGGTAAGAGGATTGGGCGGAGTTTTCTCCAGAGATGGGCGGCCGAGCATTGGAAGGACTTGATAGTTCCTGCACCAGAGATTAGGATCTTGATGAAAGGCTGGTTCTCCTTTATCCTGTCGAGTCCTGGAGAGGTTGCAGCTGTTTTAGGCCGTCATTGGACGATGTTGGGCGTCCCCATTTTGCTGAAAAGATGGTCACCTTTCTTTGATTCAAAGACAGAAAAAATAGACAGAGAAACTATATGGGTGAAGCTACCAGGGCTCCCCATGCATCTCTGGAATGAATCACGATTTGCAGCAATTGGGAATTTCCTTGGCGACTATATATGTGCGGATTATTCTCATACGGTAACTGGTATTTACTCAGTGTCTAAGATTTTGGTCAAGATCGACCTTAGGCAGGGGCTATCGGCTGAGATCATGGTTCAGACGAAGGATGGGGACTTCACCCAAATCTTAGACTACGTGGGGGTGCCGTTTCGATGCCATCGCTGCCATGCTCATGGACACCTGGTCGCGGATTGCACGTTATCGTTTCGAGGCAGCAGACCGATGGATAAGCCTGTAGCAGATGTTAGCACTGATCCTGCGAAGATGGGGAACCCACTGGTGGTGGGGGTTGATGGATTAGCGACTGAATTAGACACAGGGGCGGACCAGGTTTCGGTGCTACCAGCAGCTCCATGTGGGATGCAGGGAACTGGGAGACCTATGGCATCATTGGTAAACGAGGAACTGGATCTCTTTGGGAGCAAGGAGACGGTTGTAGTGGGGACTTCATTGGGTACCACGACACCTTTGACGCGGGCAGCTTCCAGAAAGCTACAAGAGCAGGCAATATTACGTCGGGGTTCATCCTCCAATCCCCCGGGTATGTCTCACAAGATCTCTCCTGATATTTCGTTAGATGCTGCCTTTAATGATTTGGGGGGGGGTTTGTTTCGAGCCACACTCTCCCATCAGTTCTGTTTCACTATGCTCTGCTCCATGTCTATTACCTGTAACTAATTGTGCATACACGCCACCATTAGTATCAACTTTACCCTCTCCCAATTCTGTGGGTTGTAGTATCCGATATGCCCTTAGAAATAGGGTGATCTCTGATGGACCGGGGGGTAGGGGACTTCCTGAATTGACTGCTAGTACTGTGGGGAAAGGTCGGGGACGAAAATCTCACCTGTCAAAAGCACAAGACTGGGCAAAAGTTGATTTGGTAATGGGCACACAATCCTCTATTGAATGGGCACTTAGAGCAGCGAAAGCCCTGGAAGGGGGTTACATATGAAACTTATGTCATTTAACTGTCGTGGGTTGGCGAGTCCCATTAAAAA
Source organism: Larix kaempferi (assembly GCA_027924585.1). Classification (NCBI taxonomy): domain Eukaryota; kingdom Viridiplantae; phylum Streptophyta; class Pinopsida; order Pinales; family Pinaceae; genus Larix; species Larix kaempferi. Next base: position 13,689,124 of record BSBM01000486.1, read on the forward strand.
ATCGTCACTTCAGAGGTTGGTGGATCTAAATCAACCTGATATCTTACTATTACAAGAAACACTGGGCAGCAGTGTGGAGATTGTTAGGGTTTTGGAAACTTTGCTACCTGGCTGGAAGTTCGTGGGTGTGGATGCTCGTGGACGCTCTGGAGGGCTGGCTACAGGGTGGAAGGTGAAGAGCTGCAGATCTGATAGCTCTTGGGGGATCTCTTCTGGTATTGGGTTGGAAGTATGGGATGCAGAGATTGGTCGGATGATAACGATTCTCAATGTCTATGGACCCTATTTAAATAGGGCTGGATTCTGGGACTCCCTGCTAAGCATGGATCTCTTTGACGGAAGGGATGTGATCCTGGGTGGGGATCTCAACCTTTCTCTGGGATCTTCTGAAGTTTGGGGGCCTAGGGCTGCTCCGGATCCATTAGCTAACTTTTTCATACAAGCTTTCGCCGGGAAGGATCTACTTGACATTTTGCCAAACAAGTTAACCCCTACCTGGAGGAACAAGAGAACAGGGGATCAAAGGGTGGCCAAAAGACTGGATCGGTTCCTGGTAGCTGATGTGTTGGTACTGGGGGTTGATGTTGTAAAGCAATGGGTGGGGTCTGGGGGGGTTTCCGACCACTATCCCATTCTACTGGAGTTAAGAGGCAGTAGAAACAAACCCCCTAGTCCTTTCAAGTTCAATCCTTGCTGGTTGAAGGAGGAGGATTATATTAAATTAGTTCAGAATCTGTGGGTCCATCGACCTTTGGAGTCACTGGAGCATGCGGGCGCACACTTTCAACTCAATCTCAAGCGTATAAAAGAGGCCACTATTCTCTGGGCCACTGAAAAAAGGGTAAAAGATGACCAGAACTTGAGGGTTGCTGAGATAAATATTGATAGACTTCTACATTGTCAGGGTATGGGATATATGGACGAACTGCAGAAAGGTGAGCTGCTGGACTGGGAAAGTAGCAGGAATGTGTTACTGTGTGAGCGAGAAGAGATGTGGAGAATGAAAAGCAGGGCGATTTGGTTACAATGTGGGGATGAGAACACAAATTTTTTTCAAGCATATGCAAAGGGGAGAAAATGCACAAACTCCATCTGGGAATTATCTTCACCTGAAGGGGATCGGGTCTCCAGCTTTGATGGTTTGGCTGAGATGGGTGTTCGACACTTCGAAGACTTATTCACTGCTCAACCTGGGGCCTCTATAGCTGAGGTTATCAGGATGGCTCAGCTCTTTCCACGTTTTGTGGGGGAGGAAGAGAACAAAATTTTGATGGAGGAGGTGCTGCCAATTGAGCTCTCGCAGGTAATGCAATCCTTCCAGAAAGACAAAAGCCCGGGGCCGGATGGCTGGCCTATTGAATTTTTCTTGGGATTCTCTGATTTCTTTGGGGAGGAACTATTGGCTGTGGTGGAAGAATCAAGAAAGGCTGGTTTTGTTCATGGTCCTTTTAACTCGACCTTTATTGCTCTCATACCCAAATCGGACAAGCCTGATAGTTTTGATGAATTCAGACCAATTTCACTCTGCAATTGCATATATAAGATCATCTCAAAGGTGATGGCGAGGAGACTAAAGAATATCCTGTCTCAGCATATTTCAGGTGAACAGTTTGGATTCTTGGAAGGTCGTCAAATTCATGAGGCCATTGGAGTTGCACAAGAAGGTTTACACACTCTGAAGGTGCAGAAGCAGAAGGGTGCAGTAATTAAGATTGACCTCTCTAAATCATTTGACAGGGTTAGCTGGCTTTATATCCGGATGCTTCTCACACACCTGGGCTTCTGCTATGAATTTATACGATGGATTATGGCCTGCATCACCACAGTGAGTTTTGCTGTCCTGATTAATGGCTCTGCTAGCCCATTCTTCCATGCTGGCAGGGGGCTACGACAAGGTTGCCCACTTTCACCGCTGTTATTTCTCCTTGTTGCTGAAGGCCTCAGTCGTTTTATCCTGAAAGAAAAAGCTGATGGCTCATTTCGTGGCATCTCCATTTCACAGGTAATGTATATTACCCATCTCCTTTTCGTTGACGATATCCTCATTTTTTGTGATGGCTCGAGACAGGATATTGATAAGGTGGTCGAAGGACTCAATTTACTGCAAGAAGCCGCGGGTATGCTAGTGAATATTGATAAATCAACAATCACATGCTCGCATTTAAATGAGCAGGAGATTCACAGACTAGCAATCAGACTTCCCTATCGGACTATGGATATTGATGAAGGCTTAAAGTACCTTGGATTTCACTTAAAACCCAATGCATATTTGAAGGCAGATTGGCATTGGTTAACTGCAAAATTGGAGCAGAGACTACATGGATGGAGCCATAAATGGCTCTCGCGGGCTGGGAGACTGGTTCTGGTCAAATCAGTATTGGAAGCAATACCTGTTTATTGGATGTCACTTGCCTGGATCCCCAAAGGAGTCCTGGAGCAGATCCGTCGATTGGTTTTTGCCTTCCTCTGGAAGGGTAAGGGAGTGAACCGTGCCTTGGTGTGGGTTCGATGGGAATTGATCGCAATCCCCAAAGCACTGGGAGGGTGGGGATTAAAGAATATCTTTCTATTTTCCAAATCGTTGGGAGCAAAGGTTGCATGGCGAATTATACATACATGGAGCCTCTGGACTAGTGTGGTCTATCACAAATACATTGCTCCCTTAACCCTACTTGATTGGATTAGGCAGGGCAATAAGACGAGGGCTAATTGCTCTGTGGTTTGGAAAGCGGTGGTTCAGCATTTTCATCTGGTGGGATCAAGATTAGTCTGGAGAATTGGAAATGGGCATTTACTTCGTATTGGACTGGATCCTTGGGTAGGTTGTAGAGGGGGTTATACACTGCCAGTGGACTTAAGGACCTTTCTGGCAGCTAGAGGCTGTCATTTCCTGGCTGATATTGCCCAACCGGGTTTATCCACTCTCTGGCACCAGGGATGGCTCTCTTCCCAGCGTCTTGAGGTACCTGCGGAATTGATCGGAGCTTGGGAGGATTATATCCGAATCTTAAGGTTCACTAATATTCGACTGACAGATAGGCCTAATGAACTACTCTGGGATCACCATCCCTCAGGGAAATACACACCCAAACTTGGATATATTCAGCTTAATGTGGAGATGCATAATAGGGCATTGGTGTGGTGGTGGAAAACTCTGTGGAAGTTTAAATGCCCGGGTAAAGCAAAAATACTTTTCTAGGCGATTTTGGAACAAAAGGCACCCACCTGGGACATCCTGAAGAGACGATTTATACAGGGCTCGGGTTTTTGTCCACTCTGTAGGGAGGCAGACGAGACTATCACACATCTTTTTGTTCACTGCCGGTTCTCTCAGGCGGTTTGGACAAATATATGCAATTCTTTGAATCTAAATGCGCGCTGGTGGGGAGAGAGTGTTATTGACGCATTTCATGATTGGTGGACAGATCAACAGAAATCAGACATTTGTGCGGCCCCATGTATTTTTTCATGGGGCATATGGATCACTCGTAACAGGATCATTTTTCAGGACTGTAGAGTCCCGATGGAGCAAGTTGTGGCTCAAGCTGTGGCTATCATTTTACATTACAAAAATACACCCAAAGCGATTAGAATTCGTCCTGTGATCGCTGAAACCATTGATAAATCTATACCGTGGGATTTTTTCGATGGCGCTTCACTTGACCATCAATCGGTGTGCGGTGGAGGGATCGTTCTACACAAATCTGAATCACATTATTTCCACATCATGGCTGGATTGGGTAGTGGTACAAACAACTATGCAGAAATTATGTCACTTAGACTATTGCTGTTATTTGCACTAGAACAGGGATGTTTTTCACTACAGACATTTGGAGACTCACTGATTGTTATTGACTGGGCCAATGAGAATACTCTATGTAATGTGATGGTTCTCTCACCTATACTGGAAGATGTCTTACGGTTAAAGAGGCATTTTAATCTTATAACATTTACACATGTTTACAGGGAGAGAAATGGCATGGCCGACCTTCTTTCCAAAGAAGCGTCGCAGCAACGTCTGAATTTCGGAACCTGGAGGATCACATCACACTCTACTGCTGGATCATACAGTTATTATCACAGGCCTTTCAACGAGGCGGTGGAGGATCGGGAGGGAGATTTCGGCTTCTGACAGATCTGTCTTCATAACAGTTCGTGTATTTGTATTATCACAGACCTGTTAAAGAGGCTCTGGAGGACCGGGAGGGAGCAATTGGCTTCTGACAGATCAGTCTTCATAATCGATCATTTTTGGTTTTGGTATTTTGGTATTATCACTGGCCTATTAAAGAGGCTTTGGTGGACCGGGATGGAGCATTGGCTCCTGCTGATTCTATATTTTTCTGTTTGGTGCTTTAGGGCTGTTTGGACAGAATCTTCTGAAAGGAACTATTTCATATGGAGAATATTTTGATATATGTAACTGGATATATGAGTGCTGTATGGACAGCAAAGGTTTGAATTTGTATGGGACATTAGACTAGTCAGAAACATAAACTGATGATATGCGATAATGTAGGAATCTCTGTGATTCTAATACATGTGCTGAATGTAATTTTGTTCAATTTATTTGAAATAAAATTACGACTTTTTCCAAGGAAAAAAAAAAGCTTATAGTTAAGGTCATAACGAAGGTTTTTAGCTCTATAAGATTGGTCAAACTTGTCAAATTGTTTTTGCTACAACTTTCGTTAATGGTATCAGATGTTTTAGCGGAGGTTTTTACGAAAATTTATAATTAAAAAAAAATCAGCATCCGAAGGCTTTAGTAGAGTTTTTTATTAGTATTCCTTATTCAAACAAACTCATCGGTGCTAACAAATGAAAAACACATTGGTGCTTTTAAAAGCAACATATGCACCAGTACGGACAAAAATTTGAAAGCATTATATGCACCGGTGTTTGTTACTAATTATAAAACTGTGGGGTAAAGATGAACAACCAATATATATAACATCGCTGCACACCAAAATTTTAAATCGAATCGGTGCTTTATAACAATATATGCACTAGTGCAGCTCATGAGGGGTAGAGCAATTTGTAATGAGTTGTAAATGGAAGGTCACAAGTTCAAATCCCTGTGGGTACTTACTTACAAAAAAATGCACCGGTGCTTATTAACTATTAAAATGCACCAATGCTTACGAACTATTAAAACACACCGATGCTTACTAACTATTACAAAGCATCAATGCGATAAGTGAAGGAAAACACACCGTTCACTGTCACTATATTTTTAAAATTTAATGGTGTAGTTAATATATAGTACTGCACCGGGGCACAATAATAAAAAAACACCAAGGCATGCAATGGGTGTTGTGTTGCATCAGGTCTCTGTTGTTTTGAGCGCACCAAGGCTACATTGTCTCCAACGCTCTGGTGCTACATTGTCTCAAATGCACAGGTGCGATTGAAATGATTGAAAGCACTGGAGATTATTTTTTGTTTGGTGAACAATGACTACTTATATTGTATTGGAGTATCTATATTTATTTTTATTTTCTTTAATTCCATTCAGAAATTGAAATATTTTTATAGTAGTATTCATTTGAATTTTAATTATTGCATTTGGATATGATGTTTGAATTAATTTGTTATATCATAAATTTTCTCATCTATTGTAATATTTAATCATCCATATATTTAATTAGTGATGTGACATTTCACTTGTAACATTTCACAACGACATTGGAGAATGCAATAGAATAAAAAACTTTATTTTATTATATATCAATAAGAGGCTCTTTGCCATACAAAATGGGACAACATAAAGTACAAAACAATCAAAATGTCAACATGCATGTAATTGTTATACTTATTAGTAACCCATTGTCTTTCAATTGAGACACTATGTCTAACACATTATACAAAATGTTTGATTTTCATAGACAATTATTTCAAAATATACAACGGTTTGCATTAACATCCAAAATATATGGATCATCATTCTTTGTTGGAACTGTTGTAAGTGCTCAAGCCATTTGCATGACTTGGGTTATTTGGCCGAATGTTTTGTTGATTGCCTCGATTGTTTTCATCTTATTCAGCCTCCATCTACAAACATACAAATAAAGTGGAATGAGTGTATCTACATTGTTGGGAATAATGAAAATTAAAATAGATAATATACATGAATGCGAATTGAAAAGTGACGTACCATTGAAAGAATTGAGTCCTGAATGATACACATTCTTTCAAAACCGAATTTCATGAGTTCTTATGTTGGCTCCACTCCATACTTTGTTTCCTTCTAGTTTTATACGTTGTGACAAATAACATATTTAATATCAATTATTTTTGTTGTTCTATTACTTATAAAATGAGAGAAGTAAAACAACATAGACACTTACAAATTCCACAATTAATTTTTGATACGCCAACATATAATCACAACCCTTACTTAACCCAATGTCAATCAATTCTTCTGATGGCTCTTCTTTGTATTTTAACACTTGTTTGAAGACATCCAATGCTGGCTGGTGTAAAAAAAATAAAATATAAAGATCACAACCAATATGAAATCTTAAGTTGTTATAAGGAAATCACAACTACTCACAAAATTTGCTATGAACCTTTTTTTCCTCGTCATTCTGTCTTATGTGTTGAATGGGTTCCATTTTGTTTTCTTTTCTGCAACAAAACAATTGAAAATTAATATTTAATGCTAAATTAATTCATTAGATGTACATAATAGAAAAATTCAATGATTTTGTACATCTGAAGCACGCTGCTGTTGAGATGGATCCTCCTGCGATGGAATTATGTCCATTTCCTTTACCATTTCCTTATACATTTTTTTGACATCCCTGCTGGTATATTTCATATATCACCTCGTTCATCATTTGAGATTTTTATAATCTTCCGAAAAATGTAAAATGACATTAAACTATTCTTATGCTGATTTGAAAAATAAATATAGTATAATTAATATTAATAAAGGAATACTTTGTAGTAGTAGATACATATTCTATAAAAACATGTTTAGGAATATTGTTTTTTGAATGATTATTTTTGTTGTTGTATGTTTTTTCTATTGCAAGTCTGATATGTCTCATTGACCATTGCTTTGGAAACACCTCCTATAGTTTAAATATAACCTGATTCTTGGAATCATTGGATGGATTTATGTACTGTAAGTGGAAAGTACATATATACATTCTTTCCACTATATCCCTCATAGTTTTATAAAAATCCCCCCCCTTCATTAACTTCCAACACCACTCCAGATGAGCTAAGGACCAATTTATCGTCATTTACATATTCCATAATTTTTATTTTTTTTACGATAAAATTCCCTTCTGTTACTTTTAGTCCCTGCATAACATTCAACATATGTGAATTAGATTGTTTGAAACATATTAATGAATATTTTTAATTACATATTACTCAAAATTTAAGAAAAAATTCATATTGATTTCTTTTTGATTCACCTGATTCATCCCTCTGCAACTTTTCCATCAAGGTTTTACGTTCTTCTACACTTAGATTGTAAAGAATCTTATCGAACTTCCTCATTTTTTGGCTCTACATGTCACACATTAACCAATACATATTAGCTAAATTTACAAATAATTCAAACATATTAATTTAATACATAAATTACAAAGAACTTGCGTTCTTCGCAATTTTGAATGTGCTCCCATCATGTTGACTAGAATTGTTGTTCATTGGAATCTTATCATACATTTTCTATCAATAAACAACATGGATCATTAAATAGAAAAGCTATTAAATATATTACACAAATAAATTACATATCTTCAAAATAAAAAAGTAATTTACCATTTCAGCATGCTTTTGATGTCTGAATGCACCGGTGCATCATACTTTATGTCACGTCCCCTCCCATCATTCCAAACCACAGAGGGAACATGACTGTAACATGAGGGTGTTTGATTCTTCCCCATAAGCCATAAGATTTATTTTTTTTTCATTTAAATAAAATGCATACTGAAATTACATAGCGGAATTAAATCATATTTGCACACAAGCAAATAGTAATGCATCGACATATCTATCACAAGCAGAGGATGATTCAATCATGCAGGGAATCAATCCCATTCCAATGCTATGCAAATATCTCATATCAACCATATTAAGATAATCATTTTGATCCATTAACATGAATAATTATTATTCAGAATTAATACATTGCAGAACACATAATGCATATAATTTAAACCACAGAGAACACTTATATTTGAAATGAAGCTGTCCAAACAACTGGCTATGTGAGAGCAACGTTCCACCCAACCATAGATCTTTGTCCAACCTATATTCTTTCAGCTGAGAGATCACCCCCGAGCTGGGTTGTGTATCCACTAAAGAGGTACTAAACAGGCTCACTCACAGCCATGGTTTTGCACAATCAGTCATGCTAAGCCAACACACAGTTGGGTTTATCAAGCATGCAGGAGACCAAAGAGGAGGACTCTAAGCCAGTGAGATCAACCACAGAGCTACAGGCATATCAACTAAACTAAACAGTCATGGAACCCACAATACCTACCACACCCAACACAAGGAAGGTCCCCTTCTCTGCTGCACAGTCCCTCAAGCGTCCCTTCCCTCCAGTGCTCTTCAGGGTGGGCATAGAAAGGTACAACTGCTAATTCCTTGAGATTCTATCCTTCACTGGGTTTATCAAGCAAAACCAACCTTTGCTCAGTCATTCACACTTGGATTTCTCACAATTCTGTAATCAAATAACTCAATCCCGTCATTGGATTTTTGGGCTATAAAAATTGAATTTTTTCTATGGATTTTGGGGTACCTAATACTCCCAAATTCGCCCCAAGGTTCATATCTATGGATTCCCCATTGGATTTTACTATCAATACCAAATTCTGGGCGTTTATGGCTCTTCAAAACGTGGGTTCTTGCAAAGTTGCGATTTCTGGTTTTTCTCACTGCTGGGCATTCGTAATGGATGAAATTTGATGCTGGGTTGTTCAACAATGGAATGGGAATGAGGAAGAAGCAAATCCCATGAGGTAGAGTGACTTGTGGGTTAAGGAAATAGAGCCCATACTCTGCCATACGAATTTCTAGGCTTCCCACGCTCCATTGAATCCATGGACTGATTTCTCAACAACTTCCTTACAACTGAATTAAATGTCAGCAAGAAAAGTCAAATGGGTTCTCAAGATGACATTTGGAAGCATATGGTTCATCCCCACAACCCCCTCACCACTCCCTAGTGGAATACACATGGCCCCTTCTCATTCGTTGCTTCCATAGCCAGTTTTGGTATTTTATTGCAATATTAAATATTTACATCAATTTACAATATTCCATGGCTTAATAGCACATGGGTAGCAAAATATCAAATACTTGCCTTTCTAAATAAATCCGAGCATACACTAACAAGGCCTTGGCCTTGAGCTCCACGCTAGGAAACATACACCACATGTATACAATATTTACATTAAAAGCCAATATTTCATAAGGGCCAAAATTGGGGTATTACATTCCCCCCCCCCCTAGAACAACACCGTCCTCGGTGTCCTCAAAACTGAACAAAAATGGGAATGCCTCTTTCATGGCATCCTCCAGCTCCCATGTGGCCTCATCAGGACTAAGGTGCTCCCATTGGACCTTTACCTGCCCGATGGCCCTGTTCCAGAGCAAAGTGACCTTCTTGTCGAGGATGCGCATAGGCTCTACTTGGAACTCTCCTTTGGGTTCCACTTGTATCACATTCCAATCAATCATATGATTAAGATCATGTACATACTTCTTAAGCAAAGATACATGAAAAACATTATGAGCTCTTATATTAGCAGGCAATGCAACTCTATATGCAACTGGCCCTATCCTATCTAAGACTTCAAATGGCACACAATATTGTGGTGCCAGCTTGGCACAACTTCCCAACTTGAGAGAACTTTTCCTTGGTTTCACTTTCAAATAAACATGATCCCCAATCTGAAATTCCTTATGCACTCTTTTCAAATCTGCATAACTATTTTGCTTGTCCTGAGCTGCCTTTAAATTATGCCTGATCTTAACAACTTCCTTTTCCATTTCCTTGATCATCTCTGGTCCAAGTACTACCCTGTTCACCGGGCTGTCCCAATTCACTGGAGTCTTGCATCCCTTGCCATACAATGCCTCAAATGGACTCATTCCCAATGATGCAAGATGTCCATTATTGTATGCAAATTATACCAAGTGTAGGTAATCTTTCCACTTGGATGGTTTATCCATCACATACATTCTCAGCATGTGCTGAAATTCAATCTAGTTCACAATTCCTGGAATAATCCTTTCTAGAAATTGGAAGTGAACTTTGTATTATGATCATAAATTATTTCCTTGGGCAATCCATGCAATCTGAATATCTCTCTCATGAAAATATTTGCAATGTCATTAGCCTTGTGAGTGGACTTGACTGGAATAAAATGAGATACCTTTGATAGCCTGTCCACCACAACCATGATTGAATCATCCTTCTTCACTGTCATGGGCAGACCTGTTATAAAATCCATAGAGATCACTTCCCACTTCCATTCTGGAATGGGTAATGGTTGCAACAATCCTGCTGGATGTTGGTGCTCTGCTTTGACTTGTTGGAACTTTTGACACCTAGAAATGTACTCATCTATGTACTTCTTCATACCATGCCAAAAGTATTTCTTTCTTGCTGCTGTTATAGTCTTTTGATATCCTGGGTGTCCAGAGTATGGCATTTGATGTATTTCATCCATCACTAGCTTCTTCAAATCTGCACTATTTGGAATGTACAATCTAGTACTCTGATAGATGAGAACATCATCCTCACCCAACTGATATCCCCCATACTTTTCATCCACATTACCCTAATGGAACTTCTCTTTAATTTGAAGGCAAGTTTCATCACTGGTTTGGGATTCAAGAGCTCTTGTTTTCAAATATGATTTACACACACTTAATGCTGCAACATGAAATCTTCTACTAAGAGCATCTGCAACCTTATTCTCTTTCCCTTTTACATGCTTAATTTCAAAATAAAATTCACAAAGAAACTCCATCCATCTAGATTGCCTAGCATTCAAGTTTGGTTGGTCAAACAAATACTTCAAGCTCATGTGGTCTATTCTAAGCTCGAATCTTCTTTCCAACAAATAATGTCTCCACATCTTGAGAGCATGTACTATGGCTGCTAATTCTAAATTATGCGTGGCATAATTCTTTTCATGCTCTTTTAATTTCCTTGACTCATAGCAAATCACAACTCCTTCTTGCATGAGCACTCCACCTAGCCCTTAAATGCAAGCATCTGTGCATACTACAAAATCCTTCTTTGGATCTGCTATCTTCAAAACAGGAGTGCTGGTAAGTAACTCTTTTAACTGCTGAAAACTTTTCTCACATTTTTTAGACCATTCAAAATTGATATTCTTTCTCTGCAATGAAGTGATTGGATGAGATATCTTGGAGAATCCTTCAATAAACCTTCTGTAGTAACCAGCAAGACCCATAAAAGATCTAACATCTGAAACATTCTTTGGAGTAGACCAATCCATGATGGCATTAATCTTCTCTGGATCTACTGCAATTCCTTCTTCAGAAATGATATGACCCAAATATTGCACCTTCTTTTGGTAAAAACTCACACTTGCTTAACTTGGCATACAGATGATGTTCTCTAAGGACTTGCAATACCTTCCTTAGATGCTCCTCATGTTCTTCTTCATTCCTTGAATAGACAAGAATGTCATCCAAGAACAAAATCACAAACTTATCCAAATATTTGTTGAAGACACTATTCATGAGACACATGAATGTAGCAGGTGCATTGGTAAGACCAAATGGCACCACAGTGAACTCATAATGACCATATCTAGTTCTGAAAGTCGTCTTGTGAATGCCTTCTTCTTTAATCCTCACTTGTTGGTACCCGGACCTCAATCTTGGAAAATACTTTAGCTTCCTTCATTTGATCAAACAAATCATCAATTCTTGGCAATGGATACTTGTTCTTGTCTGTCACTTTATTTAGCTGCCTATAATCAGTACACAGCCTTAAATTCCCATCCTTCTTCTTGACAAATAACACTACTGCTCCCCAAGGAGACACACTAGGCCTGATATACCTCTTGTCCATTAGCTCTTGTAGCTGCATCTTCAACTCTACCAATTCCGGTGTGCTACTTCTATAAGGAGCTTTGGAATTTGGCGTTGCCCCTGGAACACGATCGATTGTAAAATCAATATCTCTCTTTGGTGGTAGTCCTGACACTTCATCCAGAAACACATCTTGGAATTCTTGCAACAAAGGGAAGTCTTCTATCCTTGGTCCTTTGTCCTCTAACGAATCTGACATATGAACTGCATATAGTTGACAACCTTTCTTATAAAACTTTTTCAACTGTAAGGCTGAAATTTGTCTTACTAAAACTTGCTTGGGAATTCCTCTTACCAATCTTGGTCTTCCCTCTTCATCAATACATTTAAGTGCTTTCTCATAACATTCCAACTTGGCTCTATGCTTTTCCAACCAATCCATGCCAATTAGTGCATCATAAGATCCTAATGGTAATACATTTAAATCTGCATGTGTGTGGAGTCCATTCAATTCTATGGGGCACTCCACCACTACTTCACTAACTTTTCTCTTGGTCCCTGTGGCTAATTGAACTAGCCAAGACTCATTGTGCTTCACTTTTCTAAGAGAACAACCTTCAACCACTTTTGGAGAAACATAACTATGAGTAGCTCCTAGATCAATTAAAACAGAAATAGATTGCTTAGCAATCTTACCTTTAACTTCCATCACTGATGATTGATGATATGACCGATGATTATCCAACGCTGCATAAATTCGAGGCGTTTCCCTTGCCACGTCCTCCATTGTTGCTGCTCCCTTTAAGATATGCAACCTTTGAGGATTCTCATTTCGATGTGGACAATCCTTTAGCATGTGGTTTTCTCCACATCCCCAACATTGAAGTGGCCATTTTGATGTATTGTCTGCTTCTACTGCTGGCTTGAATCCACTCCTTGCTTGATGCCCCTGTGGAAAGGTTATGGGATGAATTTTGAATGGTGGTTTGAAGGCAATTTTCTTTTGATCGAACCTCCCTCTTGGCTTTCCTTTCCATGATGGGCTAACCTATGATTTTTCTTTATTCTGCTCATAGCAATGCATTGCCATTCTAATGGCTTCATCAAGACTTGGTGGGTTAACAAACTCAATCCTATCTCTGAAACTTTGAGGTAGAATCCCAAGGAAGCATTGGATTTTTACTCTCTCATCTTTAATGTAATCCACATATCTCAATAATTCCAAAAATTTATGGACATGTTCTTCCATAGATTTTTGTCCCAACCTTAGTTCATTGAACTCTTTCCTCTTACTATCATAATATCTAGCAGAAAGGTTATTTTCCTTGAAGTACTTCTTAAATCTCTCCCAACTGATCTTCCTTTCATTGATCCCTTTCACTTGCAAGAGGTTATCCCACCAAATTGAAGCTCTGCCATTTAGATTGTAAATGGAAATCTCGGCCTTTTCATTTCATGAGTAGTTCTGAATTCTGAAATATTTCTTCATTCTAAGAAGCCATGCCTCTACCTCTTGGCCAGTCTTGTCTTCTCCATCAAATGTGGGAGGCCTTGCCTTCCTGAATTCTCCCTGTGGGATGCCTTTGAACTTCTTTCTTCCATTAAAACCCCTGGGCATATGCCTTGGACTTCTTTGAGAATCTCTGGAGTCACATGATTTGCTAGAAGAAGATCTAGAGGAGAGTGTTCTATGCTTAATGCTCACATAACTCTTCCTTGGGCTTGGAGTCCTCTTCTTTGAACGACCTCTAGAGCGACTCTCTGCATCTCTTCCTTCTTCACCTACATTGCTTGGGTTGGACCCAAGGTTTATATTTTGCTGCATATCAGTGAGGCTTTGCAAAATAGCAACATTGAGTTGGTTTTGTTCTTCTTGAGCCTTCATCAACCTTCCATTGAAGCTCCATGGTTTCAACCAAATTCTGAGGAGTTACTTGCTTCCTTCTCCCATTAGATTCAGTCTCAGCATTCCCTTCTTGCACATTTTCTCCTAGCACATCTTCATCATGCTCATAAGGATCCTGAGCATCATTTATGGTCACCATTTTTCTTTGGAGACTCTCTTCCCTGTATGCTACTTCTGCTACACTATCACTAGTACATATGGTCAAATTTGCCACAATTGTTTGTTGTAATTGCCACGAATTTTTGTCCCTGTTGCAACGATTGGGGTTTCATTTTTTCATGGAACAACATTTGAGGATATAGGGACGACAATTCCCCGTCGTGGCAATAGAGACGCTTTTTGCTGGGCACGTGTCAAGTACATAACAGTTCTCAGATCTATGGAAGAGGAATCTTGCCACGAAGTTTCGTCTCTATATCGACGTTCAGCTTCTACAAGTTCCACAAATGTGCGTGGAAACATGTTTATAGTTCCACGAATCATCGTCTCAATTTACATGCAGAGATCCACAAACTTTCGTGGCAGGTTTAGCACTTGTGTCAAAACAATTTTACATGTCCACGAATCATCGTCTCAATTTCCACGCAGAGATCCACAAAATTTCATGGCAGGTTTAGCACTTGCGTCGAAACAATTTTACATGTCCACGAATCATCGTCTCAATTTCCATGCACCGATCCACAAACTTTCATGGCAGGTTTAGCACCTGCGTTGAAACAATTTTACATGTCCACGAACTATCATCTCAATATCCGTGCATCGATTCACAAAGTTTCGTGGTAGGTTCAACACCTGTGTGGAAAGAGTTTCTATGGCCTACACTAATGTTCGTCGATATATCGATGATACCTGGTAGTGTTAAAAAAAAATTAATTTTAATGCATCCAAAAATTTGTCACAGCTTGTGACACTTGTCAACGAAACAAGGGCAAGACAATATGTTTTGAGCAACAATCAATGCTACAAGGACATTCACTCTCTCATTTTTGCATCTACTTCTACTTTAAGTATACAGCAGTATCTTTCTCTATTAAGGTTTACCCCCTCTCATTTATTATTATTTTCATTCGTATTCTTTTTTGGGGCATTTAAAGTTGCCTTGGCACTCCCACACTACAACTGTGACTTGTACTCTCTAGTCCCATTGACCTATTTTGGTCATTTATGGACATTAATGAAGTTATCTTACCTTATATCTTATTTTAAAAATACATGGCAACACTGTAATGTCCTTATATATTTGGTATGATTATTGCATCTACTATGCCATTACCTATTTCAACATATCCTCAGCTTGATAAAAACAACGAGAAGTTCTAGTGCATTGAGCAAATGAATTGTGATATGTCTGCAATACCTAACTTTATATGCGAAACAAAGTTGTTATACCTCTATATTTCACAGTGTCGCATCCCCATCACAAAACAAGTTGACGACACTTCCCCTACTGTTTTAAACCATCCAGAAGAAACAGATGATGAGTCAACCTTGAAGGTGAATCCACCCTGGCAAGTTTTGACCCACCTTAGGCTTTACTCACATACACTACCGCGTATTGCCAGCTTGACAAAACGCGGTACTAGACACTACCACGTTCTGCTATTTTCCCAAAGCGCGGCAGTGCCACGTTCTGCAGTCTTTGCAAAACACGGTACTAGACACTACCACGTTCTGCTATTTTCCCAAAGCGCGGCAGTGCCGCGTTCTGCAGTCTTTGCAAAACGCGGTACTCTTTTAATAGCTTTTTTCCCTTGGCTTGTGGGATTTTGGATTTTTGAAGATAATAGAAGATTGGGGTCCTTGATTCGATCTCAACTCATCTCCTTCGATTAGAAACCCTGATCCACTTATCTCTCCTTAGATCCACCCATCTCTCTTGTTGGTTAACCTCACCATTCACTATAAAAGAGAGGCATGCCTTTGGAAAAGAGGAGGACTCTTGAGAGCACCAAACTTATGGTCTTGCAGCATTGTGGAGATAGCTAGAGGAGAAGACACTTGGAGTTGGAAGATTGGCTTGGACATCAAGCACCCTTTGTAAGTACTCTTCAAGTTGTAATGGAATAACTTGTCTTGTTTTCCCAAATCATTTGTGTTAATCTTGTTTTAATGATATGATTTGTATCTTTCATAGATTTAGATCTTAACTCATATTTCAGGTTGCTAGAGAATAGTGCATTCTTGTGGTTTGGTTCCATTTTAACAGGTTCACTTGTGAGGGCTTGGAGTTTGGAGCAAATACCAAAGACAAACGTTTGGATAGAAGGTCAGTTAAACTCCTTCTACTCTCTTCAGCATTTTAATCCTGAGATGTTTGTTAGATCTAGGGATTCAAGGTAGCATTTGTTTTGTTTTGTTCTTAGCCTAGAGTTAGTTAAAGTCTGCTTTAGTCTAAGGGAATTTTGACTTATCCGTAGGGCAGAATTCCACATAACAAGAATGACGACTCCGCTGGTTTTGATTACTGCTTGATTGATTCAATTCACAGTCATTTATCTTTGAATTGTGAGTTTTTATTGCACTTCAAACCAGTTTGAATCTTGGTCCCTTTTTGACCCTTATTCACCCCTCCTCACAGTATTTATCTCCCTGTTTAATTACTGAGTCCCCTGGGTTAGCAACAACCCTGAAAATCTTACTTTTTTTTCTCAAGTTGTGCTTTTTCTTTTCCTTGCCACAGTACCGCGCCCTTATAACTGATTCCAGCGCGGTAGTACCGCGCCCTCTGCCTTAGTACCAGAGCGGTACTGTTACAGTGCCGCGCTTCAGCCAGACTATAACCTCCGGTAGTGTCTGCAAGTGTTTAAATTTTTTTATTTTTGCTTGGTTTTCTGAGTTTCTCTCTGCCTCAGATAGTCTAAACTGTTGCCTGTTAGCATCCTGGTTAACTTCCAGTCTGTATGGTGTGCTTAGTACCTAGTTTGTGAGCTTGATTGATTGATTGAATTAAGTGGCATTTTTTGGCATATTGGCCATTTTTCAATCTGATTGCATTGACTTGATTTTTTCCCCACAACCAACTCAACACCACTGTCTTCTGTTACTGAATACTGTAGTTTTTACAGTCATATTGTCATTATCATTTTCAATAAATTAAAAAGATCATTGGTTGAGAGCAAATTTTGTTGTTTAAATTGAACAAGTCTAGTGGTATTTTGCATAGGGAAATGAACCATTAATTTTTGCCATAGAAATTCTCATTATAGAAGCATTGTAGATTGTAAAATCAGTGCATTGAAAAGAGTGTTTACTTCAGTTTGGCTTTGTTTATAAATCGAAAAGAAAAGAAAAATCTTTTACTTTGATTGCTTGTGAAAATTGTTATGCATATTTGATCGAAGAACCTCTATCTTTACCTTAGCTAGATTTCATCGAAGACAAAGGCTCATTTTTGATTCATTCTCATTTGCATGGTTTGAGTCGTCATAACACCATCAAGTTTCACGTCCACTACCCGATTGAGTAAAGACAGCCACTAAAATTAATCACCCTAATTAAACCAACTTTAACCTCACTTGAGGAAATCAAAAGAAATTGGTAGTTAGGTAGGACACCGGGGATAGGCATCAAAATAATTCCCCCTTGTCATTTTCATCTGAGACATATTCGTTGTCTTTAGGGAACTAAAATCCTCTAGTACTTATTGACACGGTCACAGCTAGTTTGTGGAGGGGCCTCCTGACTGTTTTTAACTTTCAGGGGTTAAACGGCCGCGAGATTGAGAACCGGACGGACTCTGTGGAATACCGCACTCCACTTAGCCCTAAGGCAACATCGATCGCTGTCTTCTTCGGAAGGCTGAAGTGCCCAAAACCTTTTCCGACGTGTCATGAATGAGGTAGCTTAGTATCTATTCTACTAGGGCTCTTTTACCCAGGATCCCTTTCGGTAGAGGGATATCCTTCTTATATCGGTCTCTCATGTTGTGTTGTTCAACTTGGATTTCATCACCTTGCGAAGGATACAGCCTGTTGAGGTCTCCAGCTCTTAGTTAGGAGTTTGCTTGGCGTCTCATCTTCATAGAGGGTCATTTTTTCTTTGTAGGGACTGCTTGTTGGCATTCTGGCCATTTTTGTTGATCAGCTCGCTTATTGAGACACCGGTCTCAGTATAGATTTTAGAGCTTGCTTTTTTGGCCTGTGAGCCTTGATTTTTTCTAGCTCCTCTTTTGCACACTCGGTTGCATTAGAGTTTTTGAGTTCTTTGTTTACGGTACTGCCCCCGATTTTCATTTTCCTGTCATCATGTCAGATCTACCACGAAGATCACGAAGACAACAGGGCCAAAGCCCTCCACCACCACCACCGCCACGGACTACTGGTCCGCCTGCATCACGCATTCCTGCTCCTCCTGGCCGCGGTGCTGGTCGAGGCAACATCCCACCGCCGATACATACAACATCTTCAGTTATGCCCGTAACTGCCACACACAGCACAGTCTCAGAATCTATTACAGCTTCTGCAACCACTAGCACGTCTGAGACTTCCATTGTCACCTCACCTACTGTCATTCCAGATTTATCTGTTACAGTAGACACAGTTACCGCAACTGAACCTAGTATAACCCAGAGTACTAGACCAGAGGTCATCCTTCTACCGGATGCCAACACTTCCCGTCCATCAGACACTTTTCACAATGATATAGACGGATCTATTGGCACAACAGAAGGATCCGACCAGGACATACCTGGCTTAATTTCAGTCCCAGGCGGATACGTTGAAATCATTGAAGATACTCATCTACCTGACACACCTTTTGAACCTAATTATGGCTTCATCACTTCCCAGACGGAACTTCCGCCTGTTATTACTACGTCACCCAGTGTTCATCCTTAGGAGACAAGTTCTTCTAGCAACGTACCTCGCACTTTACATCTACCCAACCTCCCACCAGGACATGAAATCATGGCTTCCATCCAGTCTAGTATGGTTAGCCTAGCGAATTCTCCGTTAGCATCGGCACAATTTAGACGCAACACAGAGCAAATGCTTTCGACAGCGTCTAGATACCCCCCCGTTTCTCGACCTTCTGACTATAGGGACCCCAACGTCCCGTCTAGCACAGAATTTCATCATTCCTTTGCAGACGGCTCAGGACCTTCGGACTTTACTATACCTAGGTTCCTGCCGGATCCCCAAAATCTCTTTCAGGATATGAACTCGGACCCAGTTCTCGTTGGTCCTCCTATCATTGAACACGTTATGGACGACGCCGATACCCCTGGGCTAAATTCCCCACATTTGCTGTCATCACCAATGTTTGGTGCACATTCTATGAGGGATAACCCAGTTTTTTCTCCGTCCTCACCTGTCCAATATGGACGACCTCCTCCGCAAATTGGTACTTTTGGCGCCGTTGGCCAATCCATGCTATCATATTTGGCTAGCGGCGGAAGAACACCTAGTCATACTGCTGGATCTTCCGTTTCAACCGGAGGATCACCTTCAGCCACCATTTATACTATTTCAGGAGGTGGACAACCGACTGCAATGGTCCCTAACTCCAACATACAAACCCTCCCTGGTGGGCCATCAACCCAACCAGCTGGGGGACAACCTTTTGTTGGGAACCCCATTGTTAGTCAACAACCTCCAACTGGTGGGCCATCAACCCAACCAGTTGGAGGACAACCTTTTGATGGGAACCCAGTTTCCAGTCTACAGCCTCCTCATATAGGGCCATCCAACCTAACTGCTGGCGGACAACTTATTGGCTCGATCCAACAAGCTTCCCAACCAGCAGCATCTACTCAGTTTGGTATGTACAATCCACCTGGCAGTGGGCAACCTTATTCCGGTGTTCCAACCGGGCCTTACTCTCAACAACCCCCGTCAGGCATGCTTCCTTCCTGG
This sequence comes from Larix kaempferi, assembly GCA_027924585.1. Lineage (NCBI taxonomy): Eukaryota > Viridiplantae > Streptophyta > Pinopsida > Pinales > Pinaceae > Larix > Larix kaempferi. The sequence continues at coordinate 13,708,930 of BSBM01000486.1, forward strand.
GATCATCAAATCCCACAGAGTGGGGGGTACTCACTTTTTGGAAACTGGAACCAAGCTGGGGGGCAATCTCAGATTTCCCCCAACCTGAATTCTGGCTTCCCTTACCCTTCAGCTGCTACAACTCCATGGAACCCATCACTTCAATTTCCACTCGTCCCTCAAGCAAGAACGAGTCTTCCATGGACACCACCGTCGCAGCCACCCCCCAACCCTCCTATGGGAAATCCTCCACTTACACAATATAGTGGTAACATCCCTGGAATACAACAATTCCAAGGAACTTTTCCCCAACAAGGAACAGCAACCATTCCTGGGTATCAACAACCTCAGGGTACCATACCCACTCAGCAGAACACTTACCAACCGGCTGCTTACAATCAACCGGTTAACCAGATGGCTTACTATCCACCGAACTTCCAGCAGTATCCCGCGGGAAACACATATGGGTATAACACACAACAGCATGCTATGCAGGGCCCTCCAGGGTTCTCGGCACCACATGCTTATTACTCATTCCCGCAGACCAACCGTCAACTTCCCTTTTTGGCCACACTTGATCTACCTGATTTGTCGAGGCTTATCAACGATCCTATATGACATGAACCTCACTGGTCACCTATCCCAGCCAAACTACCATCGGACATTCCTAAGTTTGATGCCAAGCCCGGGGAAGACCCCAAGAACCACGTGATGACCTTCCATCTTTGGTGTTCATCAAACTCCTTGATGGATGATTCCATCCGACTTCGGCTCTTCCAACGCACGCTCACCGGAACGGCAGCAAAATGGTATATCGAGCTGCCACAACACTCTTTTCGTGATTTCAACACTTTGGCTATGCAGTTTCTGACACATTTCCAGTTCCCCATCCGGTATGAGACTGGAACAGAACTGCTAACTTCACTGCGTCAAACCACTTCTACACACATTTCGGATCACATCCACGAGTGGCGAAGACGCCGTAGGCTGATAAAGGCACCTATTCCGGATCAGCTACTTGCTGATTGGTTTACAAAATCCTTTTTGCCTCCCATAGCCAGAGATATTGCTATGCGCGGACCGGTCACGGAAGAACAAGCCATCTCGGCAGCACAATACATGGATTTAGTATATACTCAATCCGGTACTTTACATGAACTTCTTCCACATGCCTCCCGCGTTCACACTGATCCTACAAAGCCTACCACTGAACCACCCATCGATGGTATCGTTGGTTCAGTCAAAGCTCAGCCTGCTACCAACTCGACGGGGCAATAAGCTTCTACTTCCCCCGCTTTTACCCAGGCCGCTTCAAAAGCTTCCACCTCTCCTGCTGTCTCCTCCGAAGTGAACGCAGTCCAATCTACATCACAACCATCCGGAGGAAAGAAGAAAAATAATCGTGGTAAACCCAAGAAGAACCAGCAGGAGAACCCCAAGCCACAACCTACCCAGAATGACCAGAAACCACGTCGGAAAGCTAAGTTTCCCTGCCTGATTTGTCAAGATGATCATTATACGCGTGACTGTCCCTACAAGGACGAGGTCCACAAGTTCGTTAAAGGATCCTCTCGCCCGGCAGTGCTAACTGACCCTTTCCCCCAACAGCAACAGCAAATGGTTGCCCAAGAATCCCCACAAGGGGGCAACCCGACCAATCCTTCCTGTGGAGAGACGTCCACAAACCGCGAAATCCTAATGACAAGTAATGAGGAGATTAATATCACCACTCGTTCAAAGATGTATGACAATCCTCCAAGTTCAAACAAACAATCGGAGATAGCCAAAGGCAAATCTCCTGTTGAAGATCCGATTCCTATTCCCCCTCCTAACGGTCATCTCCATATCGAGAGACCACTTATGGATACAGTGCTACGCCCACCCAAGGGCACCATACGAAAGGCGACATTCAATCCGAATGCGCGAGCTGCCCAAAACTACAACATTGTTGAGGATTTGGCTCAAGCACCTTGCGCTATGTCGACCCTCGAGGTTCTCCAACACTGCCCCACGCAGCGTAGAACCCTACTTTCAGCACTGGGGGCACTGGACCCAGATATTTCAAACTCCATCATGTTTAACTTGGAGCACGCTAAACCTAGGCTTTCTCACCAGTTAGCCTTCCAGGTGCATACGAAAATCCGTGGAAATGTTATCCACCGCACTGTGCTAGATGAAGGTGCTTCCACGTCGATTATGTCTTTGAACTGCTGGAGAGCCCTCGGCTCACCTGAGGTCACAACTTCTCCCACTACTCTTAGAGCATTTGATGGACATGGTTTTCAACCATATGGACTCATCCCCTCAATCGGTGTTGAACTGGGGGGAAAGACAGTATCCGTACACATCGAGGTCGTAGATGCACCCTTGGATTATAATCTCCTACTTGGCCGGAACTGGTTCTATGCCATGACCGCCATAGCATCTACAGTCTTCCGGATTGTACAATTTCCTCATGAAGGGAAAATTGTCACTATTGATCAACTGGATTACTGTATCCCAGACTCCCATCCGAACTCCACCAATACCGTCCCGTTATTGGATCAACCTCGGTACCGGTTCCAAGACATAGGTGTTGGTCTCATGAAGGATTCGTCCCTCATTGGAGTTTTTCCAGAACTGGGAACCCATATTCAACCAGTCAACATGATTTCATCACATGTCACCCCTTCCGATGATTCATGGGTGATTCCGAGTCCTACTCAGATCCAAGGCTATGGCAATTCCATGCCTTTGAACAGAAACCTTGCAGCATATGACGCGATCCAATCAGCCACAGATTTAGTCGACTGTTCTACTGATCACACAGTGGCACAGCTCTCGACTGAAACTCACCCACCATTTTTCGATCCTCTCAACTTGATTTTTCCCACTGACGAATCAATCATAGAGGTTATGTGCGGTGATGAGCCACCATGGGGAGATTTTCATCATCGATCTTCATTCCCCACCATTCAGTCACTTGAGCCTGACACCAAATCCAGTGCTTCACTTGGGATGGTTCAAACCAAGTTCCCCACTTCACTTGACGAAGTATTTTCAGAAGGAAACTTGGCCAATCTTATGGCAACCACTCCCATCGATATTTCAGTGAAGCCTGGTATCGTGGAAAATGTACACATCGGCAAAACATGTACTCCCCTCGAAACGGAGTTCTATAATGCCCACTTCAAAACTTTCCGCGATGTTTTCGCTTGGAGTTATGAAGAAATGCCAGGGATAGACCCCTCGATCGTGGTCCACGAAATCCCAACTTTCCCTGGCGCCCGACCTGTTCGGAAAAAGCTTCGACCTGTTCATCCTCGTAAGGCAGCCGCCATTAAAGCAGAAGTAGAAAAACTTTTGCGTGCTGGTTTTATCTATCCTGTCCCATTGACAGAATGGGTATCCAACATCGTTCCCGTAGCCAAGAAACAGGGAACGATTAGAGTCTGTGTTGATTACCGTGATTTGAACAAGGCTTGTCCCAAGGACAACTACCCAACTCCGTTTAACGACCAGATCATCGATAACTGTGCCGGAAGTGTTATCTTTTCATTTATGGATGGCTTCTCTGGCTATAATCAGATCGATATCCTCCCAGCCGACCAGCACAAAACGGCCTTTATCTGCCCTTGGGGGATCTTTGCATATCGAAAGCTACCTTTTGGCCTGAAAAATGCCGGGGCAACTTTCCAACGGGCGATGTCCTACGCATTCCATCACATCAAACATATTGTAGAGCCATATCTTGATGACCTTCCCGCTCATTCTCGAACTCGGGAAGAACATCCAGACCACTTAACTGCCATTTTCGAAAGGTGCCGGCGCTACAATATACGTTTGAACCCGCATAAGTGCGTCTTCTGTGTAGAAGCCGGAAAACTGTTGGGATTCATAGTCTCCAAAAATGAGATACGTCTAGATCCCGCAAAGGTAGCAGCTATCATAGCCCTGCCTTCACCTACCAATATTCCAGAACTTCAATGTTTGCAAGGGCATGCAAACTTTCTACGCCGTTTTATCTGCAATCTGTCCGAGATAACAAAAGGCTACATGCGGCTTCTCAAGAAGAATGTTCCCTTCATATGGGATGATGAAGCCCAACGCTCCTTTGACAATTTAAAGGCAGCCTTAACCAAAAATCCTGTGATTCAACCCCCCAATTACACACAGGACTACATCCTTTATCTCGCAGCCTCGATTTCCACCATTGGTATGGTGTTAGTCCAGGAAGACCACAACGGCATAGAACATGTGGTGTACTATCTTAGCAAGAGTCTTCTCGACTCTGAAACTCGCTACTCACATGTTGAAAAGCGGGCTCTGGCAACAGTATTTGCTGTCCAGAGATTCCGTCACTACATCTTACTCCGTCGGACCACCGTTATCGCCGATTTCAATCCAATGTACTATATCCTCACACGACAAGTGCTTGGGGGCAAGTACTCCCGTTGGTTTGTTATCCTTCAAGAGTTTGACTTGGAATTTGTCAAAGCCAAGTATAAGAAATCTCTGGTCTTCGCTGAGTTAATTTGTCACCTGCCCCGTGCTACCGAGCAATCCGAGCCCATTGATTCTCTTCCCGACGAATCATTGTTCCTCATTAGCACGTCCGATCCATGGTATGGGGATATTCTCTTATATCTCCAAACCCAACGCTTCCGTCCCGATCTCACCCGCGATGAACGACGACGTATTAGACATCACGCAAAATATTACCTTATCGTGAACGATACTCTGTATCGACGTGGTGTCGACACTGTCCTTAGACGAGGCGGAACGCGTTCTCAATGACTGCCATGCTGGAGCATGTGGTGGTCATCTCTCTGGGATGGCTACGGCCCAGAAAATACTGCGAGCGGGATACTTCTGGCCCTCAATTTTCAAAGACTGCATTGAAACAGTCAAGAAGTGTCCGCCATGTCAATTCTTTCATAGCAAAGCACGCTCGCATCCTGCTCCACTCCATCCTGTCATTTCCGTCGGCCCCTTCTCCAAATGGGGCATCGATTTTATGCACTGTAAGCCCACTTCAGCCGGGGAGCATAGCTATGTCATAGTAGCTGTCGACTATTTTACAAAATGGGCTGAAGCGATGCCTACGTATGCTGAAGACGGCAAAACAGCAGCGCAGTTCATATTCAATCATATCATAGCTAGATTCGGTGTCCCACAGTCCATTGTGACCGATCATGGTTCCCATTTTAGGAACCATATGATCGAAGAACTAAGTGCCAAATTGGGTTTTCACCACGAAAACTCAACCCCGTATTACCCACAAGCTAATGGCCAAGTTGAAGCCATTAATAAAGTCCTGAAAAGAATGATTCAGCGCACTGTGGGTACCCAAAAATCCAATTGGCACTCAGCTCTGTTCTCAGCATTGTGGGCATACCGAACCTCAGTGAAAAGTGCTACTGGGTTTACACCATTTCAACTGGTGTACGGCCTAGAAGCCATTCTCCCGATTGAATGTGAAATTCCATCACTCAAGATAGCCATAGAGCTACTTCCACACACTACTTCCGAAGAGGAACGGTTTCTATACCTAGCCAAGCTAGATGAAACCCGCCGCGACGCCGCTTTGGCTAATGAAGCCCACAAAAAACGCGTCAAAGCTCAATACGACAAATCCGTTCAACCTCGGATCTTCAATGAGGGTGACCTCGTACTTACATATGATCAGATGCATGATAAGCTTGGAAAAGGTAAACTTGAATCTATGTGGTACGGCCCCTTCATTGTAAAACGTGTCTTAGAAAAAGGAGCCTATGAACTAATCGATTGTGATGGTACGCCATTGGCACGGCCCCGCAACGGGCTATACCTCAAGCGTTTCTACGCGTGAGATTACCCTGCGCGGGTTACTTCTTGTACATAATGTACTTAGTTTGCTTTTTGCTTTCTTTTTAGTATGCGCGTGAACCTCATGTATCTACTCTCACTTTGACTCATGCCTTTATGCGCAGATGTCTACCTACTTTGGATTCGCCGACGGTGCAAGCCGACATACCCGGAATCTCGCTTCCGCAGCATGGGTGATCTATTCCCCCACTGGCGAGTTGATTTTTTCAGGAGCCAATTGTTTAGGTCCCGCAACCAACAATATCGCAGAGTACCATGCAGTCATTGGTCTCTTGACAGAGGTTGCCTCACTCGGGATTGACTCCTTATCGGTCTTTTTAGACTCCCAACTCGTGGTTTCTCATCTAAACCGTGTTTACACAGTTCGCGATCCTACATTACTTCGTTTATTTCGAAGAGTACGCCTCTTGGAACGGTCATTTGATTTTATCACATATCAACACATACCGAGAGAATTCAACTGTATTGCCGATTCATTGGCTAATTACATTTTGGATTGGCATCTTGCCCATACATAAACACATCATAAAAAATAAAATGCACAAGTCATTGTAAATATTTAGATCATAAATAGGTCCATATCACTGTATATAAAAGTGTTTTTTCCAAAATACATAAAGTTTGTGTCAAAAGACAAAATTGGGGATCAAATCCCATATACAAAAAATTGGCCCTCAAAGCCTACATATCGTGTACATGCCGCAAAAAGATCGAAAGACCATCTATGGAGATCTAGGAGACCTATCATGTCCCTCATCGGACTCCTCCCGCTGCTGGTGGTAACACATCAAAGCTCGAACCACCTTGCGAAGAAGTCGACTGATACGACCAGGTACACCTACAGTATGACGCTGGAGGTGGTAAGGGACGTCATCCATGCGCATAGCAGGGATACCATGAGTCAATCCCTGCAGGTTCCTCTCAATGTCCCAGACACCTCCTGCCTCGTCTTCATCTTCTTCTTCGACAGGATCAGCTGGACGATCGACACCACCACGACGTAGTGGAGAGTATCCAGCTGGCCTCTGTGGTCCACGGTCTACAACATGCATGCGAATATACATTAGGCGTCTTTTACACATTCTAAAAAAGCAATAAAAATTAAATATTCAAAAAGAAAAAATACATATCCATGAAGGTCATACCAGAGTTGTCCCAGTCATCATCTTCCGGCAATGCCAATTCGATATCCTCACGAAAGTCTACCCCTGAATAGGGATAGTCGTCAATCATGACTATCTGCTCCTCTAGCCAAGAGAAGAAGTCCTCTCCAAAGGCTAGCCGCTGAGGTCCCCCGAGGCGTCCAGCGTAGTCACTCCATCGAGCCATCCATGGCTCAGTAGGTGGACGAGGATGCATAGATATCTGTGGACGCAGTAATGGCACCCTAGCCAAGAAGAAAGTGACCAGGATGCTCCCATAGCCAAACTGGGTATTTTTCCCAGTCCTACACTTGTGCACCTGTTCCTTCAGATTGGACAACACTGCATCACACCAGTTGAAAACTGTTCCTCCCATGCACTCTGCTGCGAGATTCACCTGCGTGCGGGATGCCTGATGTGGACTCACGCTTCCCGCTGCACGCGTGATAGTGAATAACAGGGTTTTTAAAGGAAGATTTGTGACCTCTTTTATGGCCACTTTCCCACTCTTCTTACTCGAACCTGCCTGGCAATATCGAGCAATTAAATCATCTGTGCTTGTTTCTGAAGCAGTGTACCCGGTAAAGCTCGGCCGGGCCCCTCTCTTTGAGAGGCCCGTGAGGAAGTAAATATCCTCAAGTTGGATTTCAAGCACATGCTCTCCCACTCGAAAAGCTTGAGTGTCAGGCTCCCACAATTGGATAAGGTGAGTAAGGAGTTTAGGCTGCTGGCGGATCCCTTTGGTCTTGAAAAACTTTAGCAAACCACATTCTCGCAATGCAGTCACGGTTGGTAAGTCATTTTCGGCTGCAAAATCATCCGCTTCGTGCTCTCTCTCTTTCCAACTCACCATTTTGCTCCAAATAAGTTGCAAATCCCTGCAAAAAGGCAAACAAAGCAATTAGTAACTATTTAACAACTTACTTCCAGCAAAAAATTGGAGAAAATTTAATTTTTTGAACTTAAATTTCGCACGTGCCGCGCCTGGAGGACACCCTACCGCGCGGCAGTCCACAGTGCTGCGCCTCATTTTGGGGTTACAGCGCGGCACTGTTCAACAGTACCGCGCCTTTCGATAGGGACCTCGCGCGGTAGTACGGTGAGCGATTCTTGCCCAAAAGGGCTTGCCAAAAAATTAATTTTTTCCCGGTGAAAACAAAAATTTCTTGCATGAAATGAAAGAGGGGCTCAAGCACTCTTACCTGGCGCAGACGGCGGTCGAAGTGGTGTCCCAGAACTCTCGGTATCGATCCTTGAAATTTTGCTCCAAAATGGGTAAAAATGTCTCCTTTGGGTAAAAAACACAAATGAATAGTAATTTCTATTTTTACCATGCCTTATATAGCATTTTTTCACATTTTTTTTTAATTGATTAATTAATTACTATTTCAAATAAATAAACCCTTTGTTCACATTGCTAATGTCCAGTTATTGAGCATTTATTGACAGGATCTGCGGTAGATACGGGATGCATTCATACCGGTGTTATTCGTAATTTGACCTTCATATTGAGCCCACTTTATCTTTTTCGTGCTCTAGATTTAAAACTTGAAAAAGATTCCAAGCGCTTTCACACCTGTGTCGTGCTTGTCAAACGCAAGTAAACGGTGTCGAGTACGGTCAGCTTTACTCATGCTCGTTAAACGATGAGGAAAGTATTATCCTGGTTGTATTTTATTCTTTTTTCGGACCAGAATAATTTAAAATTACGAAAAAGACCATAGGAGTCCATAGTTAAGCTCTTTTCAGACTCCTTAAAATTGAAAAGATTGCCAAGTGATCTTGACTCTTTCACACTTGTAAAAGTATTTGAAAGGTCGTCTATTCGGTGATAGGTTACCCCTTTTTCGGCCCGTCTAGACTATTTTACGAGAAAGGTATACCTCAGTCCATCTCGGCTGGGAGAGTTCTCTCGGGAATTGTTTTACACTTTTTCGGGATCGCGAGACTAAATTTTACGAAAAAGTACATTATGGAGCTTCCTTTAAGTTTTTCAAGCTCTCTAAATATGAAAAACTACCGAGTTTTCCTTCCTTGGACTCGTTAAAATATTAACATCGAAGGACCCACGTTGGGACGAACCCCTCCTTTCTCAGGTTCGTAAAACATGTGAGATTGGACTCATCCACAAGATGAGCTACACCGAGCATCTGTTATCCTCTTCAAGCTCGTAAAACAAGAAAGAGGTACTCGTCCATCATGTCGGGGAAATATGGGGGAACAAGTCAAGTTTATCTATGGCAGCTTGTAGGTCGTTACCTTTAAACATGGCATGTGTCCATCTCTTGTCTATATTTGGGTATCCGTCTTTCATTGAGTTATAGTCATCATCATGGGTCGTCTCCCTGGCCACGAGTCCGCTCATCCGGTGTCTATCCTCTATTTATCAATAATCCCTGCTGCCAAGTCTTGTTACATGCCATTATATGTTCAAAGGGTTGCATTGTATCGAGTCATTCATTGTGTCAGGCCTCCGCTGTGTCAGTACATACTCCATTGCTTCATCATCCTATTATATGTGCCGATTTCGTGTCGATGATGTGGGAATCATCATGGCCCACCTTCGACGAGTCTATTCCTGTCGACACCAAATCACTATCCGGGAATTAGACTTAGAGATCAACCATTAGTACCTTGGTACCTGCATGCCTCAATGGCAGGTTTCCTCGCGTTTGACAGTAGGTTCACATCATTGACCTGTGATCAAGCGATCTCTCGGATGCTCGACATCAACTCATTCATTCGCATTTCGTTGAGATGTACTATTGATACCTTGGGAATCATTGTCATCATTGGTGATCTCCCTCGCATTTGTTAACGGTCCACGTCATTGACCGGTAATCAAATGGTTTCTTCCATGTTCGACTTCAACACCATGTAATCACATGGTTAGATTCGTATCTTTATGCAATCGGGTAGAAGACCCTGGGCGCATCACTGTATCTCGACTGCGTCCAGGCTGCGATGGAGATGTCTCTTGTATTGTCACACAGATCCACTTATTGTATTGGTCGTGGCTGTGTCATTATCGTCTCATGGATCTACGATTGTTCATAGTAGCCATGATCTGTCCACAGTTGACGTTATCTCAGTACTCATGGATCTGCAATGTATTGGTCGGCAGCCATGCTTTGAGTCATCTGTTTCCGAGCATGGGAATGCCCGCCTCGGTGGTATATCTAACACTTTGTTTCTGTTTCAGCTCCGTGTCGCTCTCCTCGATGCTATCTCTGCACATTATATTCGTAAAGTCTTTCGGCCATCACTCCCTTCTGACCTCACACTTTAGGGGGCATCTATTATAACTCTATATTTCACAGTGTCGCATCCCCATCACAAAACAAGTTGACGACACTTCCCCTACTGTTTTAAACCATCCAGAAGAAACAGATGATGAGTCAACCTTGAAGGTGAATCCACCCTGGCAAGTTTTGACCCACCTTAGGATTTACTCACATACACTACCGCGTATTGCCAGCTTGACAAAACGCGGTACTAGACACTACCGCGTTCTGCTATTTTCCCAAAGCGCGGCAGTGCCGCGTTCTGCAGTCTTTGCAAAACACGGTACTCTTTTAATAGCTTTTTTCCCTTGGCTCGTGGGATTTTGGATTTTTGAAGATAATAGAAGATTGGGGTCCTTGATTCGATCTCAACTCATCTCCTTCGATTAGAAACCCTGATCCACTTATCTCTCCTTAGATCCACCCATCTCTCTTGTTGGTTAACCTCACCATTCACTATAAAAGAGAGGCATGCCTTTGGAAAAGAGGAGGACTCTTGAGAGCACCAAACTTATGGTCTTGCAGCATTGTGGAGATAGCTAGAGGAGAAGACACTTGGAGTTGGAAGATTGGCTTGGACATCAAGCACCCTTTGTAAGTACTCTTCAAGTTGTAATGGAATAACTTGTCTTGTTTTCCCAAATCATTTGTGTTAATCTTGTTTTAATGATATGATTTGTATCTTTCATAGATTTAGATCTTAACTCATATTTCAGGTTGCTAGAGAATAGTGCATTCTTGTGGTTTGGTTCCATTTTAACAGGTTCACTTGTGAGGGCTTGGAGTTTGGAGCAAATACCAAAGACAAATGTTTGGATAGAAGGTCAGTTAAACTCCTTCTACTCTCTTCAGCATTTTAATCCTGAGATGTTTGTTAGATCTAGGGATTCAAGGTAGCATTTGTTTTGTTTTGTTCTTAGCCTAGAGTTAGTTAAAGTCTGCTTTAGTCTAAGGGAATTTTGACTTATCCGTAGGGAAGAATTCCACATAACAAAAGTAGATAAATATAATACATAGGCTTGAACTAAGCAATACATCAAAAGTCATGGAGTCATCATATGCAGCTACAATTGGATTAGGTGTTGGAAATAGGAAAGATGGTGCGTATGCACTCAAGGGGAGCAAAATGTCCTTGTCATCCACAAATCTCTCATATTCCCCAGAGAAAAAAACCCTGGGAGTAGCCTCTCAATTTGGATTGACTCTAACCTGGCCCTCCCAATGTGACAGATCCTGCAACAGCTCTTGAGGTCAAAAATCCAACAATAGTAACTCTGATTAATGTTGTGATTGAGTTGTAGGGTTCTACTTTCAAGGTTGTTTCTGAATTGATGCAGAAAGCCCTTCTAGCTCTAGATGTGCTAAGCCATCTGAAATGCAAGTGTTGTAATCATGTTCCTTCAAATATGAGTTAAGGCAAGTGGAAAGCTATTTCATTCATAATCAGCACCAAAATCTGGCAATTTTTTAGCAAGATTAATGGAAGAAACCCCATAATTTATTATAAGGTCAAGAAATGTTTTGGAATCCTTGTAAGATCACAAGGAAAATGCATTGATCCACAGATTTATTGGCACATGTGTTGGAGCATAGGCCGCAGCTATAGTAAAGCTGCGAATTTTGAGGAAAAAGCACAAGTGTTGAAGGGAAAAGTGCTAGTTTTGAGTAAAAGCACCAATTTTGGGCAGAAGTGAACAGTGCGCAGTAGGGCGCCAGATGGACGAGCTCAGCGCATATTACGGGCCGAAAATCGCAGAGCTCGCGTGCACACGTCAAAGGAGAGTGAATGTGGCCGAGTTGAAAGCTCAGCTACCACAATAAATGAAGCGACGGAATAGAGGGCTCAGCTACCCTCATTAAGGCTAAGTACAGAAGTTATGGTTGCTCTGACCAAGGAAGAGCAACGGACCAAAGCATTGAAGGCGAAGGACAAGGAGCAGTGAACGATGAAGCGGCGCCCATACCCGCAATCTGCGTCGAAAATCACGGAGTCTGCAGGAAGCGACGACATGAATGCAAGTGGCGCCTACAGTACACCTAGCCATGTCCGCGGTTAGGGTTTTTGGGGATCACTGTTGTGGAAAGGCCCACAGTTTTGTAAAGGTGCGACCTTCAGGGCCACCTATATATATGTGTAATTGTAAAGGGAAAAGGGTTAGAGACATTAGACGTTAGAGAGATTAGAGGTTGGATGTTAGATGAGTTATAAGAGTTGGATAGCTGTAGAGCTAGTCACTGAGTTGTAGACAGTCTAGGTTGATGTCTGAGTCATTGTAATCTCTGTAGGAGAAGAGAGTAGATCTAAGAGAAGGGCTCCCAGCTGTCTGCGTGGAGTTTCCTGGAAAGATCTAAGGCTGCAGCTGTGTGCGCAACAGGACTGTGTAATTCCCATTTTGAGATAATATAAGATACAAGTTCCCGTGGACGTGATTTCCCCGTGGAGGCGAACCACCTAATTCTCGTTGTTATGATGCTGTGTTGTGTGAATGCATGTTTATGTTTTACTATCTGTGTTTACATGAATGTTTCGTTATCTTTATGAATGAGTATATAAGGCAAGTCCTGGAAGTTCCCTTAGAAGTTATATTCATGCAATATCGAAGGAGTCGGTAAGAGCACTCTCGTCGCAGCGCTTAAGGAATGTGTTACTGCGCTGTGGCGCGGGAGCAGAGACGATACAGTGTATCGAACGTAGCGGGAAACACCTCGTGCGTAGACACGGAGGTGCCGCGCAGCTAGGCACAGGCGAGTAAGCTCCAGCGCTGTTGCGCTGTATGACCTGTGGAAGAATCAGACGCTCCGTTCAGAAGTTATTGCGGAAGGAGGGAAGAGAGAAGACTGTGGATTCCACACCGCCCTGGTTAAGGAAACCTGATTCCTTAGCCCCCCCATAGCCACTTCGGGTGAGACCTCGAGCTGCTGCGCAACTCGTTGCTGAAAGGGCCAATGCGCCAATGGGTGTTTGTTGCTGCGCTTCCTGAAAACCCGGGTCTGTCCAGAAAAGAAGCCAACAAATGGTTACGTTGCCTTGAGACTTGCTCAACCAACAAATGGTTCCGTCGTCGGCTTTAACCCTATTATTTTGAAGGCAATGTGGTGCTGGAATCCTGCAACTAAAGAAATTCAAGAGTGGTTTGATTCAAAGGCTAGAGAGTTCGCTGAACGTGAAAATAGAAGCCCTAGGCTTCAGACAGAAGACTGGTTGCAGAAGCATATTTCTACTGACCTTCACGAAATCTTCTTTGTAACATTTGCACTTGAGTTGCATGCATGGATAGCCAAGTTAGCAGATACTGGACCCACTGTGCATGTTGATCAACCCGTCGTTTTGGACGCCTGAGCTAGTTAGCATTTTGAAGCGGGTAGATAATCCTGTGTCCCGCGCAGTAGACTATTGGTTGAACAGTTTGCTGGAAGGATTCATCACCAAGTTTGTGGTAGATACGAGAAATAGCTTCAGCGAGGCTGAGAGGAGCTTCTTCAAAGCATACAGGGGTAAGTTCTTAAATTCTCTGAACTTATGGATTAAAATGCTCATGTATGAAAAAGGAAAACTATGCATAGCTTCCGATGAATAGCATAGACAAGTAATGTCCGCAGATTCTGATAGTGATCTTGAAGTTATTGGTTGCACTCGTAGTGGAAAACGGTATAAAGTAGGCCTTGACCAACATTCTTTTGAGTCTAGCCCAGAAGATAGCCGAGCTCCTAGAGCGAGCCATATGGAGAGACAAGGGAGTGCTCATATCCCTTACCACCCTTTTACACCGCAAAAGCCAGACGGGGCTTAGTATAACCCCGCAGTAACTCCCTCTAGTAGCCCGCACGGTACTTCTAGTACCTCAGCTCCACCTTTGTTTAACCATCCCGGAGGCAGTGCTACAGCACCTCCACCTCAACCTAGCGCAAGAAGGATGGGTGATGACATGAAGCTACCGACCTTTAGGGGAACAGGGCTAGAAGACCCTGAGAAGCACTGGTTCCTATGTGAATCCATTTGGACGATTAAGCAAATTAATGATGATGCTGTTAAGCTGGTTCAGTTAGCAACCACACTAAGAGAAAGAGCCTTAACCTGGTTCATGAAATACTCAGCATCACAGAATAGGACGTTTGCTGATGTAAGAAACGCTATGATTAGAGAATTCAAGAAACCTAAATCAGAATCACAGTGCATAACCGAGCTTAAAGACATAAAACAGTTACCTACAGAGTCAGTATGGGACTTTGACCAGAAGTTCAAAGCCTTGATAGATCAAGTAAGCTTTGAGTTTGCACCGCAGCAGCATAAGGAATGGTTCATTGCTGCGCTGCTTCCTCACATTAGACTTCCTCTTATGCAACAGAATCTCACTACTCAGGAACAAGCTCTAGAGATGGCTATGAAACTAGAAGCTTCACCAATTGCTGGAACAAGCAACGATGTTGCGCAGTTGCAGAACCAGTTAGCAAACCTAACCTTGCAAGTGCATGACATTAAGAAAGGAAAGGATGTCAAAGAAGAAATTTGGTGTACAAAATGTAGAGCACAAGGTCATTCAAAGGACCATTGTCCCGTTTTCATAGAGTATATTGCGACTGGAGCACCTAACCCTTTACAACAGGAACAGGGGCCTTGGTGTGAAATCTGTAGAACTAGAGGCCACAGACCACAAGAATGTCACTTGTTACAAAAATATGTACAAACTCCAAAGAATCTATATTGCAATTTCTGTAAATCAGTAGGCAATGATGAGAACAATTGCAGAGCATATGACCTTATGATGGAAAGGAAACATGATGTTTATAGAGTATAGTCAGAGGCACAAGGACCCACAGCAGGTCCGTAGTATGACCAAGCTCGCGAAGGCCGAGGAGGAAATTATAGGGGCCGAGGACGCGCAACAGGTTTTGGTCGTGGACGAGGACAGATCACTTGCTATAACTGCGGAGCTCAAGGTCATTATGCAAGGGATTGCCAAAATCCTACAACCATCTGCAGATACTGTAAATCTTATGATCATATCATTGAAGAATGCCCTCAGTTGATGGCCAAGATGCAAGCAAAGACGCCACAGGTTAACCAGAATATCCAGTTGATTGGAGCAGAGAAAAGAGAACCAAATCCTACAGTTAATATAGTGACGCGCAGTGGAGCAACCACTGGTGCGCCAGAGTCGGGAACTGGAAAAACAGCGACGCAATGGGTGCGCCGCGCTAATATCAAACCATCTCCGCTCGACCTGTAGAAGCAAAAAGAAGCATTCAAGCAAGCTCAAGAGTATTTCTCGGATCCCCGAGCTTCAAGTTCTGCCGCAGTATCGCACAAAGATATTAGACCGCAAGTGCTAAGACAAGAGAACCTGGTACAAGAACATGCTACTACATCGGGAAGGCCTGATGAGGAGAATGCACTAGGCAGTGTTCATGCTTTCTTAAGAAACTGTTTAAAGTTGTTGTGCAATGAAAAAGCAACTATGGAACTTCAACACCTGTTGGATCAGTGTCAACATTCTGCTTTGATGAATACACCACAGCGTGCTGTTCATCAGATTGGGAGTCATACTAGAACTGGAAGAGAGATGAGACTCACAGCACAGATTGGAGCATTTGAAATGGATGACGTCATTTTGGATTTAGGCTCAGAATTTAATGTTCTCACCATGCAGACATGGGAACAGATGGGTAGTCCTCAGCTTACCAGATCTCCTATCCAGCTAAGACTTGCAAATCAGCAATGAGTTTCTCCATTGGGCAGATTACCCAATGTACCCATTGATATTGAGGGAGTAAGAAGTTCTGCAGACTTCGAGGTAATCAAAATTCTGGATGACAGTAGACCATACCCAACACTTTTAGGTATAGACTGGGCATTTGATAATTTGGCTGTCATTAATTTGAAGAAAAGACAGATGACCTTTGAGGATGAGCAGATTAGGGTCATCGCACCGCTTGATCCCCTTCAAGGACCACTGTATATTGAACCCATTCGAGCAGAAGAAGAAGTGCGCCATATGGAAAGTTTCTACCAGATGACTGCTAGTCATAATGATTATGTTAATCCCACAGCGGATGACCATATCAGCTGGCGATGCGATAGCTCGTGCACATCAGATTCGGAAGCAGGACTGGAAAACTGGCAGAATCGCTTACATGAGGTTTCTGCAAGGCATTGTGCCAGGATGACCAAATCCATTCGATGGATTGGCACAGAATTGAATAACACTCCAATCTTTAATGGTTTAACTGAAGTAAGTGAATTCATACATACATATGAACAACAAATCCCAGAAGATCAGCGCATACAAGCATTGGATGTAGCACTGCGCGCTACACCCGCAAGATGGTGGGGTGCGCATAAAAAAAATATTGATACATGGCAAGACTGTCGCAGAATGATACTGCACAGATTTCAGGAAACTACAGCAGCAGTGTTGCGCAAATATGATGGACAGAGTGACCCCAAGTCACACGTTGAAGCATGTATTCAGCAATGGTAAGATATTCCAGAGGATGAGTGGGTTCACTTATTCATCCACACATTGGATACAGTTCCAAGGAACTGGTACACTGAAACAGAATTGCGCAGAGGCACTATCACTTGGCCTCTTATGATGGAAAGTTTTCAACTTACCTTCAGCTTTGAGTCAGAACATCCAAGCATAGATCAGGCTCTAAAGTGTATTAAAACGAAGGTATTTGAACAATGTCCTTTACCAGAATATTCTCAACCAGATTGGGCTGTCCAGATGGAACATGCCCTGGAATGCTATAATTTCGCGGTTGAAGAAGAGGATGATGATCCTCGCAACCTCAATATTCCAGAATCAGAAGGGACACGCAAAGTCAAAGGCCCTCAGCTTGCTATCCCTGCCATTACATAACACATCAAGCTCAAGAATATTAACATTGGTACAGAAGCCGAACCCAAGTTTGCTTCTATAGGATATTATTGGGATGATGAAACTATTGCCCAGATTGCAGATTTACTACGTGACTACCAGGATATCTTTCCTACCAAGTTTACAGAAATGAAAGGAATCCTAGGAGATTTAGGAGTTATGCGCATACCTTTGAAAGTGGATGCTAAGCCAGTAAAACAACGCCCGTACAGGTTGAACCCGCGATATAAAGAAAAGGTCAGAGAAGAAATTGATAAGATGCTTGCAGCAGGTATCATTGAGCCAGTAGAGGAAAGTGATTGGATTAGTCCTATGGTGGTACAAGACAAAAAGGCAAAAGGTGAAATAAGAAGCTGCGTGGACTTGCGCAAGCTGAACGACGCCTCAGCGCATGATCCATTTCCTACGCCCTTTACAGATGAAGTGCTTGATAATGTTGGAGGACAAGAGGCTTACTCCTTCACTGATGGCTTTTCGGGATACCATCAGATCAGAATCCATCCAGAGGACCGTCATAAGACCACTTTTGCGTCTGAATGGGGATCATTCCAATATACGGTAATGCCCTTTGGTCTTAAAAACGCTCCTGCTATCTTCTCGAGAGTCGTTGTTGCTGTTTTTAAAGAATTCATTCATAAGTTTCTAGAAGTCTATTTTGATGACTGGATTGTCTTTGGTTTACTAAAGAACCATATAGGGAATCTGCGGATGATGTTAGACAAATGTAGACAGTATCAAATTTCCCTTAACTTGAAAGAATGTATATTCTGTGCTCCTTTTGGTATTCTGTTGGGTCATATTGTATGCAGACAAGGACTCCTGATGGATCCTGCGAAGGTTGCCATCATTGCTAACTTACCTGCGCCCAACTCAGTCAAACAATTGCGCACTACATTGGGACATACAGGGTACTACAGGAAATTTATCAAGGGTTATGCAAAAATAACCGCGCCTATGGAAATATTGCTGAAAAAGGATTCGAAGTTCCAATGGACAGAAGAATGCCAACAGAGCTTGGACACACTTAAAGAAAAAATGATCACAATGCCTATTCTAGTTTTCCCATATTGGAGAAAACCCTTTCATGTTCATGTAGATGCTTCTTCCATAGCATTGGGGGTTGTTCTTACACAACCAGGAGAAGGAGGTATCGACCACCCCATTGCTTACTCTAGCAGAAAGTTGTCAACAGCTGAGAAGAACTACACCACTACAGAAAGAGAAGGACTTGCTATGGTGTATTCCTTACAGAAGTTCAGACACTATCTATTGGGCGCTCATTTTAAAATGTATACTGACCATTCTACTTTGAAATACTTGGTCAATAAGCCAGTGTTAGGGGGAAGAATTTGCAGATGGCTACTGCTCTTCCAGGAGTATGATTTTGAGGTTATTGTGAAGCCAGGTAGATTGAATACAGGACCCGACCATTTATCTAGGATAGAGTCAGGGGAGGAACCTACAAATCTGGAGGACAATCTGCCTGATGCACAGCTATTTTCTGTTCAAGCAACCGATGAGTATTATTCCGATATTCTTGAGTTTCTCACTACAGGGCAAGCGCCAGTTGAGTTTACAATCCAGCAGAAGAAGCAACTTGTTGTCAAAGCTGCAGACTTCACTTTGATAGCAGGCCAGCTCTATAAGTTGGGCACTGATGAAGTCTTGCGCAGATGTATTTTACCACATGAGAAGAACTCCATCATCGCAGAAGCGCACTCAGGAACCGCAGGAGGTCATTTCGCAGGAAAGCCGACTGCGCAGAAGATCTTAGCCGTAGGTCTTTGGTGGCCAACATTGCACAAGGATACTAAGGAATTCTGCAAATGTTGCGATGTGTGCCAGCAAACAGGAAAACCTTCAAGAAGAGATGAAATGCTGCTAAGACCCCACATAACAGTGCGTGCTTTTGATAAGTGGGCCATTGATTTCGTGGGACCTATCAACCCACCATGAAAGAGAACCGGTGCAAGATACATCATCAAAGCTACTGAATACCTCACCAGATGGGCTGAGGCTAAGCTAGTTAAGAATTGCGACACTGTCACTGCCGCGTAATTTATTTTTGAGAATATTGTCACTAGGTTTGGATGTCCACTGATTCTAATGAGTGATCAGGGCACCCATTTCCTGAATGAGACTATAGAGTCCCTTACTGAAGAATTCCACATTAGTCACCATAAGAGTACACCCTACCACCCTCAAGCTAATGGTACGGTGGAGGCATTCAATAAGATTCTCGAGAATGCCCTGACAAAGATCTGTAATCAACAAAGAGATGATTGGGACCTTAGAGTCACAGCTGTGTTATGGGATTACTGAACCACATGCAAGAAATTAACAGGTCACACACCTTTCAGTTTGGTGTATGGACAAGAAACAGTTATGCCCATGGAATACATTGTTCCCAGTCTCAGAATTGCGCAAATTACAGAAATGGCAGATACTGATACTATGAGTGAAAGACTCTCACAACTGCTTGCCTTAGAAGAAGACAGAATTTTAGCCGGATTCCATCAACAAGTGCAGAAGGCAAGACAGAAAGCTTGGCACGACAGGCATATTAAGAATAAAGTTTTTCAAGAAGGAGACTTGGTACTCCTCTATGATAGCAAATTCATCAAGTTTCCAGGCAAGTTTCGTGTACATTGGTTAGGCCCTTTTCAGGTCACGAAGATAACAGAAGGAGGAGCAGTTCAGCTTGCGAAGCTTAATGGAGAATTGCTGCCCACAATGATTAATGGGAGTTGGCTCAAGCTTTATCGCGATGGCCACTCCGCCCTGTCGACTTAATTAATTCCTAAAGAAGTGCAGATGCCCAGTGTAGTTGAAAGACGCATCGCACTTATCACAGTCTACATGGAAATCGCGAGACACTTTCAGTCTCTGGCTTTCCGCGCAGTTCCTTGAAACATCCGCACATATCAATAAAGCCTGTTTGGAGGGAGCCTATTTTGCGCTCTTGCAAAGTTTTTCCCGGGTTGTCAAACTGTCGCTCTTGCGGAGTTCCCTATTGACAATTTGCCGCTTAAGGAGTTCTCCTCGCCGTGGAGCCCTCCATGTGCACAGTTACCTATGCTGAAGTGACCCGCCGAAAATTTGAATTACGGTAGTCCTATAGCCGCGTCTGAATATTAATGAAGGATAAGATCGCCAATTAATTGTATTTGCTCTGACAGATCCGGCTTGATCTCCCTAAGATTCGCATTTAAGTAATGAGCCGAAGGCCTTAACTCATCTCCCGAAAGGATGTCAGAGCCCGTCCATCGCAATTAATGCACCGCAGAGGCGCGGGGGGTAGCGGGGTTGTCAACTCATGCATAGGCGCCTACGGTTATTAGCCCCGCTTGTCCGCATCTACTACCGCCTTTAGCCATAAATACCCCGCACTCGTATATGTTCGGGTTACTTTCCTCTAGTTGTGAGTCTTGTTTGAGAATCTAAGTCATTGTTTTCAGAGCCGTCTTGTGCAGACTGCTCCCTTTGTTTTCAGCGTTCGTATCCTACGTTGTTCCGCCATTTGTCTGTTCAAGTGCTTGTTGTGTATACTGGTTCATGATGGAGAACCTGTCAACTGAAGAAGTTATTCGTCAATTCAAGCGCAGAGGCTTAGATTTTGGCATGGCTACCCCGGTGACGACCTCGGCTTACACGCATCCTGGTTGGTCTGATCCCAGACAATCCCCGGGCACAAGGGCATCTTAGCAGCAGCAGCCGGACGAACCCGTTTCAGAGCCCTTGGCCACTTTGGTTAACTATATTTCTCTGCATCCAGATGATGCACCCGAGGTGCATATTCCGAAGAATGCTAAGTATCCGATTCCGCTGCCTCCAATGGTGAAAATCGTGTGAGAAGAAGGGTCCCTGATTGGACACCTTCCACTGGTTAGATTCTCTGAATTCAACTTGGGCGACTACAGAACGTATCCTCAGTTCGCGCCGGATCTCTATCTGACAGTAGTCCACAATCCCGTTAGAAAGATTTATGAATTCATCCCGAGGGAATTTGCAGCAAATCTCGAGAGGCCTGGAATTTGCAGCAAATGTAGTTGTTAAGGCCCTCCTATCCTGTGTTCATGGTGGTTATCTTTGGCTGGGGAGGCCAATCGATTTGAATGTGGACTTGATTCATCATATTACCGACCTATCTAAGGTTGGTAAGGACCCCAATGTTCATTTTGTTGGTAAAGATAAGGACAGAAAGTTGGCTGCACAGCTGGTGCAGAAATACAAATTGCTCAGAGGAGGTCGGGCTTATGACCTCACTACAGTTGAAGATGAAGCACTTAGATTCACAGGCAGTCTGCTTGCAGGCAGACTTCTAACGAAGTGCAGACCTAAAGAAGTCACTGGAGCTGTTGTAGAGCTCGCAATCGCAGCTGCGGAGGGAGAGCAGTATAACTGGTCTCTCTTCCTCCTGAATTCTTTCTTGGAAGACCACCGGAACGTTCAGGACACCCCCGGTTAGTTGTTCCATTTTTCTTGGCTTTTGATTTTATGCGCCTTTGTCAGGTGGAAGGAGCCCCCCAACACTCAGTTCCTTCCGCGCCACGCAGGAGAGGTTGCAGGGATGCGCTATGTCAACCTATGGGATTCTAGTAATCCCGCGAAGCGCAAGATGAACCGCGTCGTGTTCTATGAATATTACCATCTCCTCAAGGACACCATCCAAGAGATGCCGAGGCTGACTGAGGAGACAGCAAAAATCTATGGATCGAAGTTGGTCTTTTCTTCCAACTTGCATGAAATTTACTTCCGCCCTTGCGGAATTCAGGAAGAATGGGCCGTAGGCCTCTACAGGATGACTACTGAGGATGTCGAAGAAACTGTGAAATCTTGGCTAGACGAATGGAGGCAGGCCACTGACATTGCTGCCGCGATGCCATCCCCTGCCGCACCGGAAAAAGATAAAGGAGAGGAAAAGGCCGCGCAGAAGACTGATGAAGGTCCGTCAGGACCACCTCCAAAGAAGCAGAAGCTGTCGCACCCCGCAGAAGCGACAGGAGATCCTTCTGAGACCCTTGCCGTGGGGTTCGACCAGTACTTGAAGGAGCAATTTCGCGAGCTGCGGACCTCACAGGCTCACATCAGAAGTGCTCTGGACCTGCAGCTCGTGGAGTTGAAAGGTCTCGCAGGAAGAGTTGCGCAGACCCATGCGCCAGCATTCGGTTCGCAGGCGCCGCAGGCATCTACAAGCACCGAGCGGGTTGAAGTACTTGCAGAGAGGCATATTATCGTTCACATCCCGCCTACAAGTATGAAATTCCCGGATCCTTTGGCTGCAACCCAGGTAAACACGGTTGGCCCTATTGAGATAAATTTGTCATTAATTCTGATAGAAACTTTGCAGTTAGTGCAAGAGAAGGTCTCTATTGAGCTGAGAGCTAGAGAGCTCTCCACATTCCATGCAAACCAAAGACTGCAATCGCAGGAAATAGAGCTGAAGGTAGGCTATAAGAACATCTCTGAGCAGCTTGCACTTTATGTGGCACAAGACACTGGGATAAGAAACACAGTTGATGAAATCGCCCAGGAGATGCCGGCCTGCCAGATTGAACCAGACCTTCCTCTGGTTGAAAAAGTGCAAATTATTGGTAGAAGGGTGAAATCCCTAGAGCAGGAAATCGTTTCTATGGCTGAGGACCATAGAGCGCAGATCGCCGAGTTGGAAGCTCGTGTCGCAGCACCTCCTATAGATGATTGGTAGGAACAATTTGAAGCACTGCGCATAGCTTCCACACAAATGAAGCCCAGAACTTAATGACGCAAGCTATGGAGGCTTGGGATGAGCTTGAGAAGCTCCCTTTCAAAGTCGGCCTTTTGGAATAGGTACAAGCAGCAGAATAGTCCCTAACTGTCCTGAGTGAAGAAGCTAAAGCCTTAGAAGGATTAGCCAAAATGAGGAAAATGAGCGAAGTGCGCAAAGTACAACAACAACTGCACAAGCTCAGAAATGAAGATGCTAATCTCACCAACAACATTCAGCCATTTATGGATGAGTATGCTAAACTTGCTGCCCAAGCCGAGGAAAAGATCAAAGAATTTGCTGAATCTCAACAGTTGGTTGATGGCATAACTGAAGAAGAAGCCAGTTCAGACATGGTGCAGACAGCTGTGGAGTGCGTGGCTGAAATGGACTCCGCTATTGCGCAGTGGAAGCAAGCATTTGCTGCGACCCAAGCAAAGGCAGACGCGCAAATAAAGCGACCACACGCTAGTGCAAGTGGCTCGGGGACGATCCACAAGTAAGTGTTAGGGGCCTGTTGGAGCATAGGCCGCAACTATAGTAAAGCTGCGAATTTTGAGGAAAAAGCACAAGTGTTGAAGGGAAAAGTGCTAGTTTTGAGTAAAAGCACCAATTTTGGTCAGAAGTGAACAGTGCGCAATACGACGCCAGATGGACGAGCTCAGCGCAGATTACGGGCCGGAAATCGCGGAGCTCACGCGCACATGTCAAAGGAGAGTGAATATGGCCGAGTTGAAAGCTCAGCTACCACAATAAATGAAGCGACGGAATAGAGGGCTCAGCTACCCTCATTAAGGCTAAGTACAGAAGTTATGGTTGCTCTGACCAAGGAAGAGCAACGGACCAAAGCATTGAAGGCGAAGGACAAGGAGCAGTGAACGATGAAGCGGCGCCCATACCCGCAATCTGCGCCGAAAATCACGGAGTCTGCAGGAAGCGGCGACATGACTGCAAGTGGTGCCTACAGTACACCTAGCCATGTCCGCGGTTAGGGTTTTTGGGGATCACTGTTGGGGAAAGGCCCACAGTTTTGTAAAGGTGCGACCTTCAGGGCCACCTATATATATGTGTAATTGTAAAGGGAAAAGGGTTAGAGACATTAGACGTTAGAGAGATTAGAGGTTGGATGTTAGATGAGTTAGAAGAGTTGGATAGCTGTAGAGCTAGTCATTGAGTTGCAGACAGTCTAGGTTGATGTCTGAGTCATTGTAATCTCTGTAGGAGAAGAGAGTAGATCTAAGAGAAGGGCTCCCAGCTGTGTGCATGGAGTTTCCTGGAAAGATCTAAGGCTGCAGCTGTGTGCGCAGCAGGACTGTGTAATTCCCATTTTGAGATAATATAAGATACAAGTTCCCGTGGACGTGATTTCCCCGTGGAGGCGAACCACCTAATTCTCGTTGTTATGATGATGTGTTGTGTGAATGCATGTTTATGTTTTACTATCTGTGTTTACATGAATGTTTCGTTATCTTTATGAATGAGTATATAAGGCAAGTCCTGGAAGTTCCCTTAGAAGTTATATTCGTGCATTATCGAAGGAGTCGGTAAGAGCACTCTCGCCGCAGCCATTAAGGAATGTGTTACTCTGCTGTGGCGCGGGAGCAGAGATGATACAGTGTATCGGACGTAGCGGGAAATGCCTCGTGCACAGACGCGGAGGTGCCGCGCAGCTAGGCGCAGGCGAGTAAGCTCCAGCGCTGTTGCACTCTATGACCTGTGGAAGAATCAGACGCTCCGTTCAGAAGTTATTGCAGAAGGAGGGAAGAGAGAAGACAGTGGATTCCACACCGCCCTGGTTAAGGAAACCTGAGTCCTTAGCCCCCCCATAGCCACTTCGGGTGAGACCTCGGGCTGCTGCGCAGCTCGTTGCCGAAAGGGCCAGTGCGCCAATGGGTGTTTGTTGCTGCGCTTCCTGAAAACCCGGGTCTGTCCAGAAAAGCAGCCAACAATATGGCCCTGAGCAGATTATCTAGTGCCTTGGATACAAGAAAATTGGACCCCAAGTTGTCCTTGTTAGTTTTTGTGCTAGGGGGTTTTCATCATCTACTTCAAAAATATGAAAGACAGAAAACACATCTTAAAGGATGTACCGGGTTCCCTGGTTTTGGGGCAGGTCTTGCATAATTTTTAAACCTTTGGTTTCTAGACTTTGACCCTACAAATACGCCTATCTCTGCAATGCATGTATGGGTTAGTCTCCCTAATTTTCCCATACATTTGTGGGAGCCAAATGTGTTGGCACAATGTATAACTCATTGGGAAAATCCAATCTCTCAAATAAAAGAAGAGAAGAACAATGGCTCCTTACCTTTGCCAGACTTGCATAGTGATAGAGTTGGATTTGAGTAAAGAGTTCCTAGAGAAGAAAATCTTGGATTTGAGTAAAGGGTTACTAGAGCAAATAATCTTTGAAGCTGGTTAGTTAGTTGCATAGTACCCCAAGCAAGTTGGAGGAGAGAGAAATTCAATGGGAAAGTTACAGTTTCAAAGCCCAGTTCAATAGTTATAGATCATGATGGGTTTCAAGATGTAAAAAGAAAAAGGAAAAAATGAGTCAAATTGGCTGAAACCTCGATCAAAGAAAGACTACACTTCAAGTATCAGTGTGGAAAATCCAGTAGCTGAAAGGCAGCCTCCATCTCTTCAATGGATCAAGGATAAATTAGTAGAAAAGAGAATTGTTAAGTGATAGTCATAAGTAGAACTCAGAAGTCAACCTGATAAGTATGACCCATTCAGAGGAATCAAATGGAGAAAACAATTTGACAAGGAAGAACCCCCATAAGTCTTCCTTGTTGATCAAACCCCCTGAAAAACCTCTGAATATTCTACACAAAAGGGATCCTTAAAAAGCTCCCAATCCCTATCAAGGCTAGTGCTATTTCATAGGAGCTTATCATAATTGATGGTTATTTGACTATCCGAGTTGTTTATAACAAGAAGAAGAATATCATTTTGGTATCCTGTTTAATTATCCACTACAGGTATAGCTGGGAAAATATCTGTATTTCCTAGTTGTTTAAAAGAAGCGGTTTATCATTTTGGTATCTTGTTCTAATATCCACTACAGGCATAGCTGGGTAGATATTTGGATTTACTATTACTCAACACTTATAAAGATTTCTTTTTCTAGCCAAAACAAATACATAAAATGTCACAAAATATAAGAATGTTTATAAAATGTCACTTATTTGATGATGATCTACAAATTGCACATAAGAATGTCACTTATTTGTTTTTCTAGCCAAAACAAATACATAAAATGTCACTTATTTGATAATGATCTACAAATTGCACATAAGTTTATTTATTTTTAAATAATCAAGGTAACCTCTAAAATCATGATTTATTCAGCCAAAACATTTTTAAGGAAGCAACATAGTAGAAAAGAAAACTCTTCAAGCCAGTTACAGTATTATGCACAAATAGGCACTTGAAATAAATTTACATCCTACCCAAATCCACATCAACATATGTATCAACCAGATAGCAAAGACATTCAAAATTGACTAGTACTAACACACTGTAAATTAAACAGAGATTCGTTGTACCTGAATGATACCCTTTACATGCCAAACCCTGTGCTTTAGAACTACAATATGTGAGTCATCTGGATGCAAAGATTGTAGCTCTTTCCTCACAGTCTCAATGCCCGCATTATGCTCCATCGACAACTGCATGGCAGTGATTTCTCCAGTAGCCTTGACCAATCTTCCTAAAACAACACGGGAATCTCCCACATTGGCAACATAAAGAACTCCGCCACAAACCACCCCTCCTAAACAACAAGACCCAACTGTTGCAAGCTGTGGCTTTATAGGCCAATGCATTGTAACAAGAGACAAGCTGTGGAGATCCTTGTGCATAGAGAGTGTTTGATTTTTTTCTTCACGTACAGAGTGTTTCCTTGTGTCCTTTGAATAATCATAAGGCTTAAACAACATTTTGCAATGTATGATAAATTCAAAACTGCCATATCAACAGATTATAATATTGAGTTACACTGACAAGCAAACTAAAATGATAAACTAATATTTAGTAACATGTAATAAAATAAACATATATATCATATAACAAAAAGAGAGATATAGTTGAAGATACCAACCTGGGTGTGAAACCATTCTTGAAAATATACTCATAAGTGTCACTTTCAGAAAAGACTATTTGTGCCTCGGAGAGGCCAGTCTTCTCTAGGAACCAACTATCCCTACAAGAGGGTGTGTACAAACCAGAGAGAGAGAAATGACTGGTGTTGATTAGGTCAATGATAGTCAAGCACAATACATAACTCAAAAGAAATAAAGTCACACAAATTATAAACTTCAACCAAGTCTCAGCAGAAGAGAAGTGATTATCAGCACACCACAACTGATCACAGGTGATCAAAGTCAAGTACTCTATAAGACCAAAAATTCAACAAGGTGGTATAAAAAAAATGAAGGAGGTTAAATGAACGCATTAACCACAAGTCAAAGACAAGGTACCACAAGTCCAATAATAACTCAATCAAGGTGGGGAAGGTACAACAAGTATTAATTAATAACTCAATCAGTAACAGGTAATAAAATAAACATATTGATCATATAACAATAAGAGAGGTATACTTGAAGATCTCCACGTCAACATTAAACCAAAAATCATATCTGAAGTTTGAGTACAAATATAAAAAATGGTCATAAAATAAGAAAATATAAACAATGGTCATAACATAGGTGTGGGTAGCAGAAGACCCATGACCCTTAGAACCAGGGGTAGGCTCCAAATGTGGCCAAACAACCATAGTACTCTATAAGAGCAAAACTTCAACAAGGTGGTTTTAAAAAAGTTACTCAAGGAGGGTAAATGACCCCATTAAACACAAGTGAAAGATAAGGTACCACAAGACCAATCATAGCTCAATCAAGGTGGGGAAGGTACAACTAGTCATATCTCTCTCAAATGTACAGCCGTTCTATATAACCTGAAATTTCATCATCACAGTATAAGGAAGGGTGGTGGGATGCCAAATAAAAATATCCCTCAATTTTCTCTATGCAATCCCGATAGCATGCCATAACAGATAAGTACCTTGTACTATAGAAAATAAAATCCACCTGTGTTAACATAATTTTGATCTCTATCAACTTCAACACTCCTCTGTGGTCCCTGTGCTGAAGTTAGTCCTCGAGATGTAATGGGCAGTAATCTTATAACATAATTTTCATCTCTTTCAGTAACAGTTGATAAAATAAACATATTGATCATATAACAATAAGAGAGGTATAGTTGAAGATCTCCACGTCAACATTTAACCAAAAATCAAATCTGAAGTGTGGTACTATTTCTGAATAGTGCTAAAGCAACAGTAAAATATTTTACAACATAATTTCTATCTCTATCAACTTCAGCACTCCTCTGTGGTCCCTGTGCTGAAGTTGGTCCTCCAGATGTAATGGGCAGTAATCTTATAACATAATTTTCATCTCTTTCAGTAACAGTTGATAAAATAAACATGTTGATCATATAACAATAAGAGAGGTATAGTTGAAGATCTCCACGTCGACATTTAACCAAAATTCAGATCTGAAGCGTGGTACTATTTCTGAATAGCGCTAAAGCAACAATAAAATATTTTACAACATAAATTTGAACTCTATCAACTTCAACACTCCTCTGTGGTCCCTGTGATGAAGTTGGTCCTCGAGATGTAATGGGCAGTAACCAAATTATAAATAGTGATGATCATCAAAGTCATGATGAACATATCTAATATATCTAATATAAAGAGAATCAATTTTTCAGACTAATATATCTACATGCAGCACATACAGGAGTGATGATGTGTGAGAAAACACAAAATTTGAATATTAAAATACACACTAATTATAAACAAGCATACAATGACTTGTGATGACATTTAAATTTAAAATTCTAATTCTAAGAAAATAAAAGATATAAATGGGAAAATCCCTAAGAGCATCACATAAAAGATAAGTACCTCGTAACTATACGAAATGAAAGTTATCTATGTTACATACTGACAATGTTTCATACTAACAACATCGATATCCATCAAAATAGAAGTCATGAATTAAAGTTGCATCTACTTTTTCGTTGATTTATGTTTTTTTGCATTGAAAAAACTTGCGAGTACGGTATCACAATCATCAATTGGCGTAGTATTTACTGTGATATCTCCTATTATTGTTTGTGTTTCCATGCCCTCATTTATGCCACTTCTTGTACGTCGCTGAGCAGGGCATGGAGGCAGTTCTAAAGGTGTGTGAACTGCAACAACGGAAATGAGCATATATATATGGCGTTGAATTATTATTGAAATAAATATTTCATTATTTTGATTAAAATTACAATATTTCTCTTTACCAGTCTCTGTAGATGTGACAACTGGGGTGTTAATTGGAGGTCTAGTTGCTTCCTCTTGCAGTTCATGCTCCTGAGCTTCATGGTCTTCCATTGAAAGAAGAAAATTTATAAGTATACGTCAGGAAATATATATATCTAATCACAGTAGATATTTCTATTTCCAAAGCATACATACCAGAATGGACACTATGATCCACACTATCATGGGACATGTTCACCCCAACATCAACTTGTACTTGCTGAGTACCGCTAGATTCACTGTTGCGGTTGCATTGTTGCTTAAAAATAAACATAAATTTTTAGTTATGGGTGATATAATCAGAATTACTGAATAAAGTTTAATAGTATACTACAATTGGTGATATACCTGCATTTGCGTCATTGGGGAGATTGGAGTCTGCCCCAAGCTTTTCCGATGTTCAACCACACTTTTAAAACCAAACTTGAAACCAAGCTTTAGGTCTTCCTCGGTGGAAGCAGCTTGGAACGTATTTCCCTGCAATGCATGATAACACATTTTAAAATTTCCAATATCAAAATCAGATATTTGTTCGGTACTGTTAAATAAATATTCCCAACAATTAATCATTTAATACTTACGATTCTTGCTCTTAGTTTTCTATAGCCACCCTAGCCCAGTCTATGTTGCCCGTGCTTTTCCATTCTAGCCTTGGTTGCTTTGGAGGTGTCAGGTAGCCTATATATGAAAATTTTGAAAAACCTTAGATATCAAAAATCATACTTAAAACAAAAAAGAAAAAAATAATTGAGCTTATTTCAGTAAAAAGATGATATATGTTGTACCTTGCTTTACCAAGCCGTGGTTGTCTTCCTTGTTTTTTTAGCAAGTTCTCCTTTGCATCATCTATGAGTTCCTTCCACTCTTTCTCCGGAACCATGGGAGGGCGCTCATGCTTGAGGCCAGCTTGCAATCTTTCCCTATATTGGGCCCTGGTATATTTCAAATTCTCACCGGCTAACCTTGCAACAACTTTCCTGTTGAAAGTATTGCCAAACAAGTTGACCATGTGGTCCATCAATTCATCTCTCTTATTGCTATCTTGGCTATTCCACCGTGTGCAAATGGTGGGGCCAAACAACTCCAAGGCTTTGTCATTCAAATTCCTGTAGAAGACATTGTTTCCTGCAAAAACATGTCATCCATTCATTTATAATAATTTCAACGTATGTCTATTTCAATATCATGATTAAAATCAATAAATTAATTAATAAATACTTGCAATCTTCTGAACCTTGATAGGAACACAAGAGTCATCCACCAGAAAGGTGAGATCTAGTGATCCGATGCTTTTAACTTGTGCTACTCCAGGAAAAGTTTCCTGGTCGTCTACAGTACATTCATCTCCAGAGTCATGTGGAGTCCTAGGCCCTGTCTCATCATGCTCTGGCATGACATCATGCTCTGGCATGGCATCATGCTCTGGCATGGCATCATGCTCCGACATGGCATCATGCCCCCTCTCATCAGTGCCCACGTCATCAATGGATTCGAGGCCAACCGCAGGCGTGGCAAAAAGCTTCATTGGTACATTGCTTCTTTTTTGTTGCATTGGACCATCACTGCTACCTATACCTGTCTCGGCAAGTTCTGATCTAGTCACGGGTTTTAAAAATTCCTACAAACAATAAACTTTACTTTATCAGATCACTTAGAAAAATAAAAAAACATAATATTAAATATGAAATCATGTCATAGCTTAAAAAAATTGTGAAGATGCCACTTACCCCATAAGATTGTATTTCATCTTGCAGCTGTTGAATCCTTGTCTTGTTCTCTTGTGTCAAGTGCCTTTTACGAGCCAAGGAAAGCATTTCTATGTTTTCCTTTTTCAAGGTTGTTCTAAAAGTGTGCAGTGGGTTAGTGGAATAGAAAATGTCTTCCTCAAACCCCTCATCACCCAGATCGGGTGCACGTGACTAAATTCATCAAACAATAATTTAAGTTAAGCAATATAATTTTAACATCATTCGAATATTGATATTGTAATGAAAATTAAGTTACTATTATGCACTAACACTTACCTGACGCGGTGTTATGGCCGATGAGTTTCCATGATCAACCCGCACTGTGGAAGCAACATGTGCCTTTCCATGGTCCTGAATGAACCAGTAGTGCATCATAATGTCAGAAAAATGAACCAGTAATCCATCATAAGCTCAGAATAATGTGAATTCCAATAATGGACATTGAATGTTAACATACTAAATCGAAACATTTATTTATTGTACGTAACACTTACCTGACGGGCCACAGAGTGTGACCTTCCACGGTCTCCCTCGACCATGGAAGTAGTAGGTGCCTTTCCAATGGCGCTACCCTAACATAATAAATCAATAAATAAACGTTTACCTCATACTAAATATTTGTAACATAAACAAAAATGAGATATTGCATTAATATTTATTTTTACCTCGGAAGTAGAAGATACATGTTCTATTGCATGTCGATGTGCAGACTCCTGCCACAGTTTAATGAGCATGCTATCATATGGAAATATTAACAATAAGCACGGAAAAAGCGAATGCTAACATTGAAAATCGGAACATCTTGTTATTGTAGTCATATTTATTTGCTGTATTTAACATTTCCTCGATGAGGCGTAGATTCTGACCTTCCACGGTCACCCTGGACCGTGGAAGTAGCATGTGCCTTTCCAATGCCTCCACCCTAATCAAACGTCAATAGTCAATAATTGCATCATAAACAAAAATGAGATATTCATAGCAGTGTAATCACCATGTAATCACATGGAAATATTCATAATAAGCATGAATAAAGCGAATGACAACAGTGGAAATCGAATGTTAACAGAAAAAACGAAACATTCAGTTATTGTAGTCATGTTTAGTTACTACATTTAGCATGTACCTGATGAGGCATAGTTTCTGACGGTCCACGGTTCCCCTGGACCACAGAAGCCACATCTATTCTATTTAAGTTGTAATTGATCAACAGCTCTTCACCTGCAAGTATTGTTTTTATTGCACATACAAATATACGATGATGTTCGCATGCCTCGAATTTGCAATTTGGTTGCTTATTTGTTGTCACTGGTCGTGTACTATTTATAAAGCCAGCAACGTTTCTGGACGCTCTTGGTCTCCCATCAATATACATAGTCGCCCCTTTGTTTTTATTGTTTTCTGCTATTTGAATATAATTCGTGGCAACTCCGTATCTCCACATACTTCGAGTATGTTGGACCAAGATCAACCAGTTATTGTATCTGTATAGTGGTCCTACATACTCCATCAATTCAGTTACAGTGCCATAGTAGACCTTTATTCCATCCATGGAAAATAGCCCCAATCCATGTAACGACGAAGGAGCGATGCGATACATCCTCCCATTGATGAGGAAATCTATGTCCACTTGAGGTAGCATATTAGGTACCCATCGTTGCACTAGATGTTTATACCTCAATGGCAAATCAATGTCTCCTATGCTCTCAACATCATAATTACACGACCCACCATTGGCAATAAAATATTTCACACATTTATGAAATCTTTTCCTTAACTTTTCAGATCTAGTTGATATAAATCCGGTAGATATAGTACAACTCAACTCACT
Organism: Larix kaempferi; assembly: GCA_027924585.1. Lineage (NCBI taxonomy): Eukaryota > Viridiplantae > Streptophyta > Pinopsida > Pinales > Pinaceae > Larix > Larix kaempferi. The sequence continues at coordinate 13,741,767 of BSBM01000486.1, forward strand.
TTCAACCTCTCAGAGTATATCTTCATCATCACTTGAGGAAGATAGATCTGACAGATACCTATTTGGTGGTACCTACACTCATAAAACAAGAATAAACATGACGGTGCTTTCTCTCTTCTTTGAAAGTACACATTTACTTAGTTAAACACATTTACTTCCCTCAAATCTGAGGCTTAGGAGGGACATGCCGAACCCTAGTGGATGTAGTGTTACAAATCTTAGCTGAATTGTTTGGTATTGGGAGGATGATTTGTGGCAGGAAGAGACCAAGTTACAGTGCCATAACAAGCTGTCCATATGACACCACATTCATCACTGTAGGCTGTGAGCTCTTTTGTGGACTGAGTTTGCATATTTGGGGGTCTTTTTCTCTTGGGTAGAACAAAACCACCGAGGACAACAAATTAAGGAAGTTAACTAGTATATCACCCAGTTTTGGTCCTTCCAACACTGCTGGGCATATTATTGGCAACCTACCCTCTTTCTTTGAATGGCATATTTTTGGCATCCTACCCTTCATTTTTAAATTTACATGCTGGTATTTTATGCTAATGCATATGAAAACTATTTGTTAGTGAACTGTTTGGCAAACTCACTCAACTAAGAAACATTAATTGACTATATCAGCCCAACAAACCATAACTACAGTGAGAGGGTCCACTCAGGAGTACATTGCAGCAGTGTTCGTAACTGTTTCATGTCAATACATCTTAACCAAATAATCAGTAAAATACTACAACAGAGAACGCAAAATACATCATCTAACTTAGGTGAAATATTACACCTTACACATGTTGCAAATTTCAAATTCATGCAAATTGGCACTCAAATGGCCATGAGAAATTTGATTTTCAAAGACTATTTTTCAGACATTATGTGTATATTGATTTTCTGATTATATTGATTTTTTTTTTAAACAAATAATAAATTTCAATCAAGAATGAGCATATCCATCAACTAAGCAGGAGGACAAAACCAAAAAAATGTCAACCTGAGAGCAGTCCCAAGTCGGTCACTGTGTTGAAGAAACTTCAACACTACCCGTTAGGTCAATGTGCTAATACAATTTTCAGTGACATGTAATGTACGATAAACACATTAATCACAAAAAGGGGGTAACACAAAACATCAAGAGAACTAGGCCAAATGTAGACAAGGCAAATATATTCGTTTCAGGAAGCTTTTGAACATTGGTGTTTTACTCTGTTAGCCTTGGAGTACTCACTATATCCAGCAAAAACACCCTTCGAAATGGAGGATTTCAATTCAGTCCTTTTCTCCTCGAGAATATGAATATATACAAAGCAACCAAAAAAACAGTAGTGTGACACCTAGGGTTTATCACTAATTAAATCTTCTTATAGTGTTTTGTTCTTCAATACCCTATGAAGATACCTATTCATATATGCTCCCATGGTTAATTTCTAGAAATTTCTCTCTTAACTATTTATGGTAAATTCACTTGCTCCTAAAGTTGTAAAACAAGTTCTGGGTGGGTTTTCTAATGAAAAATAGGTTCCTGTAATAGCTACCAGAATGTACTTTTAGATTCAACCACACTTCTCTCTGCTGTCCCTTACCTATTCAACTCCTCAAATGCTTTTTTCACGAATCCTACAATGGAAAGAACTAGGGTTTGCTCAAATATTAATAAACTAACAATTAGCAATAATCTTGTGTAAACTATCACTAATTCACGAGTCTAAAGTGTGATTTTTCCTTTTTATTAGTTGTAAAATGAATTTTGGGCATCCCATGCCACTTGTGGACAATGGAAGGTAATGAAAATTCCCTATACCTCACATCTGGGCAGTTCTGGGCCCTATAATGACAAGCTACAACAGTAATTAAACATATATGGGTAATGTTTTGAACATTAGTAGACACGTTTCACCTTCTAGTAGCCTCATCATTTAGTTCTGGGCCAGTTTTGTGGATGTGACGTAGTTTTTGGGTGCAAATTAAGACTATCCATGTCTTCTTACAACATGAGACGCTTGCAAAATTTGAGGTATGGAAAGGTTAAGAGAAGAAATCATGGGTGTGTTGAGTGGAGTTTGGATAAGTATGAACCTTTTCATCAGATTTGCTCTGGCTACAACAAACTCCTGCAATATGCAGTAATAGGATTGTCATTGATGACAACATAAAAGTAACTAACCATTCTGGAAAACATCTAAAAGTTTTTATGGCTTTCAAAAGTAAGGTCTAAAAGTTTTTATGACTTTCTTTTCAATATTTATGACAATTTGAATGGACAGGCCCCACTCATAGCCAAATACTTTTGAGATATTTACAACTCATCGGAGTATGGGGGACCATATAATTCTCGAAAGACATTGCATTCAATAACCCATGCCTTTGAATAAACAGACCTCAGGACCACGCGTCTATTATGATGCATGTGGACGTCTATGTGGGTTTTGACAAGCCACTGTCGTTCATTTTTAACGTAGTACCCAAGGATTTGAGCCTCAGTAAGCTTTGTCTGCAAAATATCTTTGACCTGTTCGAGAGATTCTCCAACTTCCCATTTTAGATTATAAATAGCAGCTGGATCTAATGATTTCAGGTTGATGCCGAATGACCGCCACCAGTCTATAGTCCAATCAGGGACCAACCATCCAGGATCCTCATGGATATGTGTCATTTAAGGTCCAAACTTTAGCATGGTATAATATGTTCTATCTGTATTTTCTTTTCTCAAGAATTTCCACCATAATTTTTTATATTTTTCATAAGTGTGTGTAGTACTTGGAAACTAGAGACTAGCATCTTGATGTGGCCATTCTTCCAAAGAACGTATCCGGTTAATACAGTAGTATTGTTGGTCTAGTCATAGCTCAGGGTGAGGTGTAGAGCCCTCCGTCGAGATTAAGTTAAGATCATGGTATAGTTTAGTTAACCAATTGCTTTCATCAACTGCTTTTTTCAGGGAGTTGTTGTAAATCATCTCTGGTACAATACTGGATCCCATACGCATTCTTCTGAGTTCTGGCACTAGTCTAATAAAAGCATCAGATCCCTGTAAGTTAGCATCTAATACTTCAGCATGTCTCAACTCCCACCTAGGTTTCTAGTCTTGCATATAATCCAACCAACTCATATTATCATTGATAGTATAGATATGATTTTTTCCTTTGGTCCAAGCAGAGATTTTCATTTTTACTTGTGGGTTATGGGCCCAGTGGATTCCGATTTGACCTTCTACGCTAACTTGCCTCGTGCTCGCTTGCACCAGGCTTGTTTGTTTCAGGATCGCTTGTTATAATTTAACAGCATTCTCCTGTGTCAAATATTCTCTTATTAGTAACCATTGTGGTACTTTGGTGCAAATGTTTTTCCTAACTCATTGTTTGTCCATATTGTGTGCCTAGTGCCACCTGTCTATGTCAATGCATAAATCAACCTCTTCTTGGTTTGTGGTTCTAGTTGGCCTTGTTTTGGGCCTTGTAGTGGTTCTCTAATGTCACAGACATAGTCATTGACACATTAAAATACAAACCTAAGCAGTGAGTGCATGACATGAGTGAGTTTACCAAGGTTGATTTCCTCCTGAATGTTGTTATTTAATTATTTATCCTAATGGTATCAATGACCTTTTTAATAGTTTGTTAAAAAGGTTTCTATGCCTCCAAATAACTACAAAATATGCCAAAAATTATGGATGACAACAGGGCAACGTGGTCCACACAATTGCAAAATCCCTCAACCCAACACATTAGTTAAGTCCTAGTGTGTTGTCTAGAAGCATCTTTATATATAATATGCTTTGAATTAGGCTAGTAGTGTGACTAATTGTAAAATCCAATTCTGCTACAAAAGCTGATGGAATTTTCCCTAAATCATGGTCACCTTTGCACATGAACTTTCTTCCTTTGTTTGTTCATAGTTTTCAGTAGAGGAATTTGGAAACCATAATGAAAGTCTCTCAACCACGCATGTGTAATAACATCATCCAATACTAGGGAATCATCATCATCATTGACAATCATTCAACTAGCTGCTCCAACCAATAAAACATCATGTCAACCCCACATCATCATCATTTACACTTATGAATGGATTAGGGTTGACTGGGGATAGAGCACTCCCCCTTCTAACCCTTTATGGATAATATGGTGCATCCATGCATTTGATGTTAGGGCTGAGTGCAACCATCCTCCAAGCTAGATGTTAGGGATGAGTGCAACCATTCCCATGTCTGTTATTTTTCTGCTTCCACCTCAAAAACTATTGTTTAAGGCCTCCTTTGCACCCAGATCTAACTAAAGACACCTAGACCTGCTTCTTTCACCACTGTACCTACCCAAAATTAATTTTTAGGCTACTATGGGATTGTTTGAGGGCATTTTTAGGGTTGCTTTGTACCCATAATTTATAACAGTGCCAAATATTGTTGTTTATGACCTCCAAGGTTGTCTCGAATTGCTTTTCTCATGCCCTTGCTGCATAGGACATGCCCATACTTTCATTTACAACTATTTTATGACTTTTTGAGGGTTAATTAAGACTCATTTACCTTCCAAACTTCCCAGAACATGCCCATATTTATAGGTTACTATTGTTTATGGATTTTATATGGTCATAAATGTTATTTAAAACACCCAAAATTGATTCTAAATATAAGGTTCTACCAAGCACCAGTTGCACAAGTTATGAGACTTAGAAAAAAATATAAGGTTCTACCAAGCACCAGTTGCACCAGTTGTGAGACTTAGAAAAAAATATAAGGTTCTACCAAGCACCAGTTGCACCAGTTGCGGGACTTAGAAAAAAATATAAGGTTCTACCAAGCACCAGTTGCAATGTTCTAAACTTGAGAAAGACAAAGTATTCATAAGAGTTATAGTCTTCAAGCATCTAGTTATTTGATTTCCTGCCTTTACATTTCTAGTTGTGTGAATTTGATATTGAAACACTGTAAACATTAGATTAACTAGAATTAACTCAAGCATAGATCAATACTTGAAATCTGGAATAGAGTACTATGTCAGCGAGTGGATTTAGTCTACAGGATAAGGTAGCTAGTGTTTGTGTGGCAACAGGACACTAAACAATGGGAGTGTCTAGAGCTAAATTTTTTATCAAATTACAAGTGATATAAATGACAATAAAAGAAAGAGAAGCACAAGAGATAGGTAAGCCATCACATGAGGGATAAATTATGGGCATGAAAACAACACTAAATTTCAAATCTGGGAATGGTTTGTGCAAGTTCTAAGCATCATCCTCCATTTCTTGGCATGCTGGTGCAAGTTAGGGACTGCCCTAACCTTAAAAAAGCACTAAGCAATCAGGAAAATGAGTCGGAAATCACCTTAAAATAATTTCTGTGCAAATTTGGACAAAGGCAGTTAATGTTGGGCCCTTTTCTACCGCCTAACCTCTAAATTGGGTGAGCTTGTGATGAATAACAACAGTAATGGAGCCTAAACCCAGTAAATAGGTATCATCTGTTGTATACTCTGTAATGTAGGGAAATACAAAAGACAGAATGTACACCTATTGAAGATCATGAAGTTACATATTATGGGTTGAAATTGCATTCCACCAATGAATTGCCTAGTGATACTGGACCTACTTCTACTTACAATGTGACTTTGGGTGCCTTAAAAGCTAGAAGTGAAAAGAGTGTGTCCGTAGACGTTGATAGTTACAAGAGAGCATCTCTGTATATTTATGGTGACATGAGTGATCTTGCACTTGAAGTTCACAAAGTTCCATCTTCTAATTTAGATTTTTCATCTAATAATGGCTCGCAGGCTGATATGGAATATACATGAATTCATAATCGGTCCAAATCTCAAACATATCATTCACCATACGCTGAAATTACTGATTATATAATACTAGTAACATAACCAGTTACATAAACAATTATCCAATACAAATATCCATAACTAGTAACATAAATAGTTATCCAATACAAATATCAATAGTTGGATGAGGATAGTGTTGCACTTGAATATGAATACACGTTGGATGCCCTTCACAATTACAGGTTGCTCAAATTCTACGAAATTCCCAACATGAGATCCCAAAAGAAATTGTTGCAATTGTTGGTGATTTATTGGGATCCTAACTAAAATGATTTAGTTATAGATGGGGAGGTTTTAGAGTTCACATTGTTCATACTAATGATGTAGATATTCATGCCACTCAAGTTGAAGAAGCCTCAAGTTTCCTGGAGGAGAATAACAGCGAAGCAAGAGCACTTGAACATGAGAGTGAGTCCTTACACTCAGATTTTCTCTTCATACCCCACCTTAGAAGCTTGTATCAAAAGATGAACAAGGATAAGGTTTAGTATATGGAGGTCAATCTTAAGTTGCAACATGAGTTAACAGAGCTAAAAGGAAAGTCAAAATTCCAACAGTATAAGAATGGGTTGGACACCCTATTGCAAGCCATTGACGTTGAAAATAATTTTGTTTCATCCACTTCATGTGATGAAAGAAAATGAGATGCAAAAAATGCATAGAGGTAAGGAACCCATGGTGTAGTATACAAAGATGAAAGAGGAAGAAAATCCTCAAGTTGGTATTGAAAAATAAAGTGTCGAAGAACTAAAGCAGTTGTTGTTAGAACATGAAGCTCAAGTAGATTTTTTATAGAGGAAGGTTGACAAGCACATGATTTCACATGAGGCTACAAAACCCAAAAAGAAGGTGAAAGGGATTAAATTGAGGTAGGAAGAGTTGCGAATTTCTAAAGTTAATCAGGAAATCAAAATGCCCAGGACTAATAAACAATATTTTTTTCTATTTGGGACAGGTAATGAGAAGATACTTGGCTCCAAATCCTCAAGTTTGTAGGTTTCTACTTTTTGTTCTTGGGCTTTGTTTTTAGCATACTTTGCAATGTGCCTCAAATTAGATCAATCACACCATGCACGACTTGAGTCGAGACTCTCATCAAATGAGAAGGGCTTATAACATGAATACTAGAACACTAATTGATTCCGTCTCTGACATAATGGACAATTTATGAGACCAAACTCAAAAGATGACCAACGTCCAATTATTTTATCATGAAGAAATTCAAGAGCACTTTCAGGGCGATGTTGAAATTCAAGACCTCGTTTGAAGCAATCACATTAATATCGCCAATTAAAACAGCGATCATATCCAAAATCTACGTGAAAATCCAGATGAGCTTAACAGACCAAATGAGAATTCACATCCTGAGCATTGATACCCAGAAACATAGTGTTTTATTTTAAAAAATTATTAAAATTTTCACTTACAACTTGGAAAGCAATCTGGTTCAAAATCCAAAACCAAAATCTAAAAGCTAGGTACAATATCATTGAGACAATCAATCTTCTATGGCCATGAAGGTTAAACTATGACTTTGAATCATGGGCAAACAACCCAAGAAATGCTTGCTGGATAATAGAAAAGCCTCAAATTCTCACTAGCTCAAATCAAGAGAATGTGGCAAAAGGCGGAGATACAAAACTGCTTAAACCAAAATTAGGATTACAGCAAAGCTCCAAACTCACATCAGCTCAAACCAAGGAGAATGTTGCTATCGGCAAAGAGATTTAAAATTGCTTAAAATCAAAATTAAATTGCAGGCATAAACACCCTCAAAATGTGATAATGAGCACATATCTAAATTCATATTCCTAGAATCCACTTGCACAAAAATATCCAAATAAAACTGGTTTGCAACTATTTCAAAAACCATATTAATGAACTTTGGATCACTATTTGTGTGTTAAATAGAACTACAACCTTTATTTCAATCAACACCAAGCATTCCATGTCTGTTGGTTTCGTTACACAAGTTCACAAGTCTATAAACCTAAAACATGGATATAATGCATATTTGTAATTGCCTCTTTTAACCAACAACATGCATTACATGTTTCATCATTTCGCTGCAAGCTAACAAGGTCCTGATCTAAATTCACCGCCCCCCTAAATTCACTAAATTCATCGTCTTTTTGCAAACTATGTCTAATATTTGATTTTTATTACTAAAACCCTCCCCCAAGTAGGCCTCAAATAATTTAGAAAACAAAATGAATATCTAGAGATTCGAAATAAAATCAAAACCACCCAATTAACAAATGAAATCAACAACACCTAATTCGCACCCAAAAATGCAGAAATTTGACTCAATAGAGGAGGGTTTCAACTTACTGTTGCCATTGAGGGTTTGCGGGGATATGTAGACACGGCCGGAGCGGGTTCCACAAAAAAACCCAATTCAATAGTGCTCGTTGCAAATCCAAATGAGGACAGGGCCGAAGCGGGTGCAACCAAAAGCCCAAAGGAATGCACAGTCCAGACTCATAGAGAACCGGACCAGGTGCCACCAAAATCCAAAAGGAACATCCACAATGAAGGAGGTCACGGCCCAAGAGCCGGTTGCAGGGGGTGCCGTCGAACCCAACAGTTGCAGGGGGTGCCGTCGAAGCCAACACAACAACAGAGCTCATGCGACAGGTATGAAAGCACAGTGAAGGAGGTCACGACCCAAGAGCCGGTTGCAGGGGGGGTTCCATCGAACCCAACAGTTGCAGGGGGTGCCGTCGAAACCAACAATGCAACAGGGCTCATGCGACAGGTATCAAATGTTTTTCGGTTGTGTTATTTTTTGTTGTTTAAACAATAATATTATATATTAATAATTTCATTAATAAGTAATGTATTAATAATTGTATTGTTTTTCGGTTGTGTTATTTTTTTGTTGTTTAAACAATAATATTATATATTAATAATTGTATTAATAATATTATGTATCAATAATTGTTTTGTATTATTAATATAATTGTATTGTATTACTAATAATTGTATTGTATTATTACTAATTGTATTAATAAGTATCAATAATATTATTTCAAATGAATCAAGTCATTGAGCTAGTAAACCAAGCATTGGTAGGAATATTTCATGGGTGAAAATTCAATAATAAGAACATGAAGACATGGATAGAAATCGAATGTTTGTCGGTGATTGGATATGTGCATGTCTTCCACACTATGACTAGGGGTTGGTACTTGGAATTCATTTTCTAGCTTAAAAAGGATGCATCTAATATTTTGAAATGCCATTGGACATGGGGGAGATCACTCTTAACTTTAATAAAAGGGATCCCATTTTCAAACCCGGACTATAAATGTATTTTGTGCAACCTCGGTCAAGATACCCAGGTTACCCCTTGAGTTATGATAAAATGTGGTTTTCAAAGATACTGGGAATAGTCTAGAATCCTCTGTAGAAGCACATATGAGATTCCATGATTCAAAAGTTTTTTCAATCGCCCAGATATTGGTGGAAATGGATTTGCAAGAAGGGTGCTTGACGAATCATGTCCATCCATAATAATGCTAAGAACCGTGAACCATTTAGCAATTGAAGATCCTTGTACCACAAACTATGCATTTTTTCCTACATCTTTTCAAGGCACCATTCCCACATGTTTAACAAAGAGAGATTCACACCAAACATAATGTCTAAATAGCAAACAATAAGTGTGTCTCCTACGTGTCACCAATGACAGATTAACCAAGAAGGTTTATCCTTACCTCCAATCAACCAAGAATTAATCTTGTCATCACTAATGCTTATGCTGTTCACCATAAAAAAAACATTCAAACAATCCAATGCTTTTTCAACAAGAATTTGGGAAAGTTAGATGGAAAGTAGGGAGTCATTTGCAAAGTAGTTATTATATTTGACTTGAAGGAGTTAGATAAAATACACATGGCTAGAGTATATGTCGAAGAAGGTAAGATCAACATACTTTGGAAGCAACAAGATGGTTATTGAATAAAAACAAGGTATAAATTGTTAAAAATGTTATATCTACCATTAAAACACCAACAAGATATGGTTCTTCATTAAAGAAAGTATTTACTATCTACCATAAAGAGCACCAACAAACAACATATGTTGTTTGATTAAAGAAAGTATTTAATGTTGCTTGATATGTCATTAGCCTTAAGTCTCGTGACCATATGAAATAACCCAAGAATTAACACATAAATCTTATAACTTCATTTTGTATCTTGCTCAATCGACACATGTTCGATTCAAACCATTACCACTACAACCACCAGGAACACCCACGCTACTGCACATGTATAACATAATTAGATTAGAAAACTAATTTTAAAATATAACGAAGTTAATCAACAAAATGAACATATGGTGAGTGCATTTACTTTAACCTAAAACATTCATGCGTACCTCTACTTTTAAACAATTAAATATCATTCATCTTCTTCTTCATCCAACTCAACATATGTATTAGGAACTGGTTTTGAATAGATATTGATGAAAGGATCATTCACATCGTCATCAACATCAAATTCATCTTCGCTAATATAGTCATCCATATCATCAATGAGATCATCGTCCGCTACATTTGCATGATCAACCTCTTCAACTTCTTCATCTAACACATCGACTGTAGCCTGATATGAATCATCATCATCCTCTTCTTCTTCGTGATTATCTTCATCATCTAGTACATGGTTATACTTTACTGGTCTTCCTCTTGGGTCGTATCGAACAACGTATGACCAAACTGCTTTACCTGGTACCTCGGAGTAGTAGACTTGCTCACATTGACTTGGAAGAACATAAGGCTCTGTACCCGGTTCAAATGCCCTTGTATTAACCATGGTAAATCCATTAGCATGCTCAATAATAGTTCTTTCAGGATCACGTTCATGCATCCGTAGCCTGTACCACTTCACCTCAAACAAAACTATTCTAAAGGAATTAAAATCACACTCAATAATGTCCTCCAAATGCCCATAGTACCTATTCTCGGTTTCTTCTGGATGTCTATCACTTCTAGAGGAAACATTGGTGACCTTAAACACTGCAGTTATCCCACAATCCAAGGTTTTCTTGTTATCATCCAACTTTTTAATACTAAATTTATGACCATTACACCACATAGCCTTGTGATGTTTCAACTACAACATTGACAACAGGTTAAAAATACATTGTGAATAAATAAATGTCATATAGGAGTTAGTAAATATAATTGAAAACTTAAACAAACGAAATGTAATCGGAAAAATGGATCGAAGTAACTAGAAAAAATGTGGGTAAAAAATTTACTTGCCTTTTTATCTTTTAAACCATAGGCTAAATCAACTTCCCTTGGCAACGTAAGGTCAGGAATTTGATGTCGAAGACGATGAGCTGTTTTAATCATGTTACTGACCCCTTCCCATGATAACCTACCAAAGAATTCTTCACAATCTTTTATCCAATGCTCCATCCAATCAAGGTTGTTTGCAATGTATAAATGTAAAGCATCCCACACTCGACCAACTATAGGATAAAATAACAATCCAATATAATTAATTAGATATCATTAAATGCACATAGTTTAATATAGTAGAAAATGCATAATTATTAAAAGAGTTAAAAAACAGTATGATAATATAAATTTGGAAAAAATAAATGTGTAACATATATATTAATTCAACAACGTATAATAATAATTACTTTTCACAGTCCTCAATGTACCTCTCCCCAATAAGACCTCCCCTTCAAATTTGTTGATGGAGTCAAGATGCTAAATGCGTGGCACATTCATATTTTTTGCTAATTTAGGTAGATATTCACTAATGTATACCATGCATTGATATATCATATATCCTTCAACCATAGAACCCTCAGGACGCGCTTTTTGTCTAACAAAATCCTTCAATGACTTCAACTGCCTCTCCACCATCCACATCGACCTTGTGTGTACTGGTCCACATAATTCAATCTCTGCAAATGATGCAATAAAACAATATGTCAAGGCATATATAATATTTGTGGGAAAAACCACAGACCAAGTACATTTTCCAAGTAAAACATTACTTACCTCATGTATTTTCCAAGAACATAAATAATATGTTTTATGTTGCTGTCAAAGTCGTCTGGGAGAGATAAAGGTAGAACATACTGTATCAAAAAACACATAATGATTAATATTTATTTCAAAATAAGAGAATAAAATTAATAAAATAGTGCATACCGATAATGAAATATATTATAGACTCATGATTACCTTAATGAATGTATGCTAATCATGTGTTTTAACCCCAACAAAATCACCTTTTTTCGTCAAGATATTCTTTATGTTTGACGAAAAACCCGTCGGAAACCTGATTTTTTTGATGACCTCTTTTACAATATTGCTCTGTTGCTCCATCAAGAACCAAGGAAGACTAATATTATGTTGACGGCCATCGCCATTAGAATTAACGATCACACTTTTCAATGCGTGATTAGCTTCTTGGATGTCACTACAAATCTTTCCAATTTTTTCTTTGTCAGTCCTTCCATCTAATATTCGCCATAAAATTTCTGTTATGTTCTTCCCAGTACGCATTGTGTCAAACAAATGAACTATTTGTAGGTGCTCGTAGTATGGCAACCTACTGAATTGAATCGGGTAAATTTTGATTCCTCGTAGAAGCCCATTCGTGCCTTAACAACATTCATGAAACATCAACAAAATCAAATTAAAACTAATTAATCAATATGGGTATAACATATAACACAGAACATAATTCGAAACAAAAAAAAAATTGGCATACCTTGACAGTTTCTATTATATTCCACCTTCCATAGGTGAGGTGTCATTCTTCGTGGTTTTTTTCCATTCTCTTCTTTACAATTAAATTTTTCTTTGTCTGTAGTTCGATAACTATGGTTCTTATGCAGAAAGTGCCTATCCTCATTGAACACTTCCTTCGCTAAACTCCTTGAATGACGAGATTTTATCCTAGGACCACAAACTAGACATGCAAATTTACCCTTTGTTTGAAGACCTACAAGATATATGAATTGGTGTAGCAAATTAGAATTACAATTTAAAATAATGCATGATATTATGAACAGATGTATAAAATATTAAGGAACAAAAGAAAGTAACAACATACCACAAAAATGTGTTAAACCGGGAGCATTATGAATTTTAAATGCAAGTATTCCATGGAATTGAAATCATCTTTGCCCTATTGGTCTAGAAATATCATACGTAGTGAAGCCAGCCCATAACTTCAACAACTCATCGATAAGAGGCTCAAGATATACATTCATATCTTTAACCTGGTACTTTCCTAATTGGTCCAACATACATGATTAATTATATTTAGCGCCTATATGTCATTATATATAAAAGACATAATTATCATGCACGAAACAAATCAATGAAATATTTAGTGATCAGACTTTCAAGTAAAAAATTACATATTAATTAAATACCTGGAACAATCATTGCCAACATTGTGTGCTCTCTCTTGATCGACATCCAAGGAGGAAGGTTATTGTTTATAACAAAAACAGGCCACAATGAGTAGGTAGAACGAAGCTCTCCAAATGGATTGACACCATCAGCTGCCAAAGAAAGTTTAACATTACAAGGATCTTCTTTAAAAATTGGCCACTTTTCTTCAATGTACCTCAATGCAGAACCATCTGCAGGCATTCGAAGAACATCGTCATGACTTCTGTTCTTTGCATGGAAATCTATAAACTGTGCTATACTTTGACACCTGAACAACTGCTGGAAATGTGGAATTATTGGAATATAACGAAGAACTTTTTGAGGCACCTTTTTTGTCACTTTATTGTTTCGATACCTACTTGTTTGACATTGTGGGCATTCATTTTCTAATGCATATTGTCCATAGTATATGATATGATCATTAGGACATGCATCAATAGCTTGATACTCCATTCCAAATGCTTTCATAATGACATATATCTCTCGATATGCGCGTGGTAAAATATTTGAAGTTGGTAATAGAAACTCACCTAACAATCTACAAAATTCAAAAGAATAAATCAATGAAAACAATATTAATCATCAATATCGCATCCAAACTTTACAAATTAGATAACAATAGCAACAATATAGGAAAAAAGTCAACCCTTTCTATAGATATTGTGAACGTGCAAACAAAAATAATTAACAAATTACATACCTTAGTATCTGTGTCAGACATGTGTTTGATAAACCATTCAAAACCTTTAAGTTCACTAACAACAATATAGCAGATAGAAGATTTGTTTTTGAGCCTTCATAAAGAGGTTGACGTGACTTCTCGAGTAGAGTATCAACATCATGACTATCATCCTGGTTGTCCTCATCTATTGGAGCAAATGTGTCTTGGATCAATCTATGTATCTCATCTTCCCGATTTGTATCACTAATGTTATCTACATCCATATCATCAGAAATAACTACTTGATCATCTTCAATATTCTGATGTAGAAGTTCGTCAAGCCGTGAATGAGTATTTTTGCTAGTACTTGGCAAATAACTCTCTGGAGAGCGACATTTTGGGGGCATTGTCTATAAATTTACAAACAACGTAGAAAAATTAGTCTGTATAGAACAATATATAGTAAAAAAAAAGACATTTTACTGAAATTCATGACATGATGAATATTACAGTGAATATATTAAAAATTGAATAACGACCTCTTACCAGGGGACGATATTCATAACCCCCTTCGGCATGCCCCTTCTCCCTACAATTCCTTTCAGCTGTTGTTATTAAAAGTATTCTATTTTGCAAGCCCCTGCAATCAGAGCAAGGATAATAACATTTTCCATCTCCTCTCGCCTCTAATGCAGCTCTAAACTGAGCAAGCTTCCTTGCATTTTCATTCATAGTGACAAATCCTTGTAGTGGTACAAGTAATTGTCTTACCTACACCATACCAAACAATAACTTGTCAATTACATTAGATATTATAAGTATATTTCTGAATATAGTTTATTATAATCCAATAATCCAATAATTTCTATAATTATAAGTGGTCACAGCTCATCTTTGATTGGACGCAACGTTTTTTGAATTCCTACTCTAAAAATGGAAGTAATTTGGTAAGTAGAGTATTATACATTACATAAGAAGCATATGCATCTAGTTTTTGTATTTTTTTCTTAACTTGGAAAGATGTTTCATTGTTAGTCTATATAAAAAAATACTTAATCGTTGGAATAATTTTACCTCTCCTCTCTCATTTGTTAGACATAAATATTTTCCATCCTTACTTTAGATTGATTTCATTATTCTATACTCATGATTCAAGTATATAATTTACAAACAAAATTACAACATTATTAATTAGTAATAAAATTACAAGTTATGAAATTAAAATAAATTTTAAATAATCAAGTAATCATATAAGATTAAATAATATTTATAAATTCTACATAATAACTAAAAAAGAAATTTAAATTATTAAGTAACCAAACATGCATTTTATTAAAAAAAATGTTATGAGGACACTCACCAGAAGCTAAAGCTGCAAGGAAGAAAGATCCAACCTATCAAAACTTGCCATGTAAGGCATCCAAAAATATAGTCATAAAGAGCGGTAGTGATGAGCAAGGTAGATAACGCTACAACATAATTAAAATAGGCCAACCACCAGAGAAAGTGATGAAATGAGGAGATTGTTCGAACTAAACCAGCTAGAGGTACCTAAAAGATTCAATAACCAATTGTTTGTGTTGGAAAAATTCAACACTAGAGAAGAGCACATTGCCATGGCCTTAACATGATATCAATTTCCCCCATTATGGTGTATATGAAAAATAGAGAACATTTTGTAATGTCTCTTGCCATTGAGTACTATGGTATAATATGGTTAGTTTTGAATTTTTATTCATTTGAGTACATTTGTTTACAAATCAATTTTAATTTTGTAAGCATTGCGATTTCGTTGACCCTATGCACCTTTGTTGCACTCAAGGCTTTTATGAATGCACAACAATCAAGGTTGTTGCTTGTGATGTCATTCTTGTTCAAGAACCTTGTAGTTATTTTAACATCTAAATATCCATGTTTTTACAAGATTAAGATAATAACAACTTTTGCTAGATTTGTATGAAGAAATATCTCCAAGTGGTCATTATCTTAAATGCATGGGGATATTCATGATATCATACAATATTGGAATTCAAGAATATCCCCTCCATATGTCAATTGTGATCTTTAGTACAATCACTTATAAGAGATTGACAAATACCCCAAATTGATGCATGAGAGAAAAGTTAAAATGAGGGAAATGAAAATGATAGCAAGTTCTTGAAGAATGACACCTCATTACTAAACAATATTAAATTCTAACCCTTATAAAAATATAGACAAAAAATATACATTACTACCTTGCAAGTTCAAAATCAGAGCTATGTAGAATATCTAAGCTCAAACAATCACCCCGCAAGTCCAAAATCCTCGTTCAATGTGTCGCAAGAATAGAAAATGTGTAAATAATGGTTAGATTATGTAGTATATATAGCTCGACATTCGTGGATATTAAAACGAAAAGTGAAACCTAAATTTTTCGTCCCTATATCGACGAAAGTTGGTGGAACTTTACAAATCGTGGATATTGCCACAGTTTCTCCGCCCTGAAAAAAAATAAATTAAAATTTCATTTTTTTAACCCACGAATGTTGAAAATGTGGAAATATTTCGTGGAACAATCCGCCCATGTGTAATAGTGTATTAAATCTTATGAGCTGCAAGCACTATGCATTAAGAAAATATTTGTTAGACATATTATGAATGCTTATAGAAACATAAACAATCAATATTTAACATAATAAAACTCATGGAATCATTTACAGAGTTAATATGTCTTCATTTCTTTTGCCCATTCATGCAATTCTGGAAATTGCCCATATTGTCAACAATATGTCAAAACAGTCACTGGCACTTTTCTGCTCTAATTATCTATGGCGTATGATAACCTCATTCAAAATCTAGTCATGCACCATTGTTCCATACTGGATAAGCTTTCCAATGCCTATCCACGTGCTCCATTCCGACATCGAGTGTGGAAATTGCATTACTTCAAAAATGACAACTCTTACCAAAATTCTGCACTTTTTACACAATTGTAAAATATCCTGAACTTCCAACTTCAGCCACCTGTAGAAGCAAATATATAAGGATTTAGGAAAACATTTCTACTGGGAGAAGTTAGTGCATATAACAAGGAACACTCAGCAACTTGCTGATCTCTGTTCCGATGCTCCATTCATTTTCTATAAAATTCTGGGTTTGACTACTTTTGACTTTTAACATTTTTCCAAAATTTCAAATTTTGGGCCAAAATGGCTATTTCCCAAACGGTGCATTTCTGGAAAATCTTTGTCTAACGTAAATTGTCTGTTTTAATGAGAATATGAAATATTGAGTTCAGTAAATTTCTTGAATCCTAATTATAGGGTCACTTTCATCCACTGCAAGCTTTTCAAAATTCCAAAAACGTGGTCCAGAATAGTGCTTTTTTGGACTTCTTGCACATCCCGACTCCACATCCTTTGGAGTTTGGCTCCAAAATTCCAAACTTAACACATTGCCTGCTCCATATTAGTTTCAGCTCAATCCGACCTTCTGTCAAGTGTCGGGACACTGATTTATAAAAGCCATTAATTCAAATTTTATGCCAAATTGGAGCATAATGAGCTCGGGATCCTCATTGGACCTTCCATGGCCTTCATTAATGGCCTCAGTATGCCATTGAACTCATCAAATTCTGATCCCACATGCTCCTATAATCCAAAAATCAATTTTCGGGCTCTATTTTTTTTTTCCTTGAACCCGCAACCCGAAATCTGAAATTGCGGGTGCGGAATTGCGGAAATCCAAAACACAATTTTAAAAAATTTTGCATTCCTGTAACCCGAAACCCGAAATCCGAAATTGCGGGTGCGGAATTGCGGAAATACAAAACACAATTTTCAAAAATTTTGCGTTCCCGCAACCCACAACCCAAAACCCGAAATCCGAAATTGTGGAAATACAAAACGTAATTTTAAAAAATTTTGCGTTCCCGCAACCTGCAACCCGAAATCCGAAATTGCGGGTGCAGATTGTGGAAATACAAAACGCAATTTTCAAAATTGTTGTGTTCCCGCAACCTGAAATCCAAAATTGCGGGTGCGGAATTGCGGAAATACAAAACGCAATTTTCAAAAATTTTGCGTTCCTACAACCCGCAACCCAAAACCTGAAATCCGAAATTGCAGGTGCGGAATTGCGGGAATCCAAAACGCAAAATTTGGAAATCCTCATTCCCACAATCCGCAACTGTGGAACACCTCCGTCCCTGCAACTTGCGGGGTTCATATCTCCTTCGTCCCTTAGCCAAATGAGGCGAGTCTGGTACCGTTGGAAAGCTCTTGCAGATTTCTATGCACCTGTGTGATCCTCTTCCACATTTTATAAATTTGATCATGCCATTTTTCCAAATCAAAATGACACCCCAACTTCACAAATACCACATTAAAACATTCTGTTACTTGTCTACAAACTCAGAGTTTGGCCCAAGCAGCCCCAGTGCTACAACATGGGCTCTGATACCACTCTGTCACGTCCCCTCTCATCATTCCAAACCACAGAGGGAACATGACTTTAACATGGGGGTCTTTGATCCTTCCCCATAAGCCATAAGACTGAATTTTTCTTTCATTTAAATAAAATGCATACTGAAATTACACAGTGGAATTAAATCATATTTGCACACACGCAAATAGTAATACATCAACATATCTATCACAAGCAGAGGACAATTCAATCATGCAGGGAATCAATCCCATTCCAATGCTATGCACAGATCTCATATCAACCATATTAAGATAATCATTTTGATCCATTAACATGAATAATTATCATTCAGAATTAATACATTGCAGAACACATAATGCATATAATTTAAACCACAGAGAACACTTATCTTTGATTTGAAGCTGTCCAAACAACTAGCTATGTGAGAGCAATGTTCCACCCAACCATAGATCTCTATCTAGCCTATATTCTTTCAGCTGATAGATCACCTCCGAGCTGGGTTATGTATCCACTAAGGAGGAACTAAACAGGCTCACTCACAGCCATGGTTTTGCACAGACAGTCATGCTAAGCCAACACACAGTTGGGTTTATCAAGCATGCATGAGACCAAAGAGGAGGATTCTAAGCAAGTGATCTCAACCACAGAGCTACAGGCATATCAACTAAACTCAACAGTCATGGCACCCACAATACCTACCACACCCAACACAAGGCAAGTCCCCTTCTCCGCTGCACAGTCCCTTAGGCGTCCCTTCCCTCCAGTGCTCTTCAGGGTGGGCATAGAAAGGTCCAGCTGCTAATTCCTTGAGATTCTATCCTTCACTAGGTTTATCAATAAAACCCAACCTCTGCTCAGTCATTCACACTTGGATTTCTCACAATTCTGTAATCAAATAACTCAATCCTGTCATTGGATTTATGGGCTATAAAAACTGGGTTTTTCTATGGATTTTGGGGTACCTAATACTCCCAAATTCGCCTCAATGTTATATCTATGGATTCGCCATTGGATTTTACCGTCAATACCAAATTCTGGGCGTTTATGGCTCTTCAAACCGTGGGTTCTTGCAAAGTTGCGATTTTTGTTTTTTCTCACTGCTGGGCATTCGTAATGGATGAAAACTGATATTGGGTTGTTAAAAAATGGAATGGGAATGAGGAGGAAGCAACTCCCATGATGTAGAGTGACTTGTGGGTCAAGGAAACAGAGCCCATACTCCTCCATACAAATTTCTGGGCTACCCATGCTCCATTGAAGCCATGGACTGATTTCTCAACAACTTGCTTACAACTGAATTAAATGTCAACAAGGAAAGTCAAATGGGTTCTCAAGATGACATTTGGAAGCATATGGTTCATCTCCACAACCCCCTCACCACTCCCTAGTGGAATACACATGGCCCCTTCTCATTCGTTGCTTCCATAACCAGTTTTGGTATTTTATTGCAATATTAAATATTTACATCAATTTACAATATTCCATGGCTTAATAGCACATGGGTAGCAAAATATCAAATACTTGCCTTTCTAAATAAATCCGAGCATACACTAGCGGGGCCTTGGCCTTGAGCTCCACGCTAGGAAACATACACCGCATGTATACAATATTTACATTAAAAGCCAATATTTCATAAGGGCCAAAATCGGGTATTACATTCCCCTCCCCCATAGAACAACACCGTCCTCGCTGTCCTCAAAAGCAAACAAAAATGGGAATGCCTCTCTCATGGCATCCTCCAGCTCCCATGTGGCCTCATCAAGACTAAGGTGCTCCCATTGGACCTTTACCTGCCCGATGGCTCTGTTCCGGAGCAAAGTGACCTTCTTGTCGAGGATGCGCATATGCTCTACTTGGAACTCTTCCTCGGGTTCCACCTATATCACATTCCAATCAATCATATGATTAAGATCATGTACATACTTCTTAAGCAAAGATACATGGAAAACATTATGAGCTCTTATATTAGCAGGCAATGCAACTCTATATGCAACTGGCCCTATCCTATCTAGGACTTCAAATGGCCCACAATATTGTGGTGCCAGCTTGGCACAACTTCCCAACTTGAGAGACCTTTTCCTTGGTTTCACTCTCAAATAAATATGATCCCCAATCTGAAATTCCTTATGCACTCTTTTCAAATCTGCATAACTCTTTTGCCTGTCTTGAGCTGCCTTTAAATTCTGCCTGATCTTAACAACTTCCTGATCCATTTCCTTGATCATCTCTGGTCTAAGTACTACCCTATTTACTGGGTTGTCCCAATTCACTGGAGTCTTGCATCCCTTGCCATATAATGCCTTAAATGGACTCATTCCCAATTGTGCATGATGTCCATTATTGTATGCAAATTCTACCAAGTGTAGGTAATCTTCCCACTTGGATGGTTTATCCATCACATACATTCTCAGCATGTCTTTAAGAACCTGATTCACTCTCTCAGTTTGACCATCTGTTTGAGGATGATATGCTGTACTGAAATTCAATCTAGTTCCCAATTCTTGGAATAATCATTTCCAGAAATTGGAAGTGAACTTTGTATCATGATCAGAAATTATTGCCTTGGGCAATCCATGCAATCTGAATATCTCTCTCATGAAAATATTTGCAATGTCATTAGCCTTGTGAGTGGACTTGACTGGAATAAAGTGAGCTACCTTTGATAGCTACCATTAGTTTTTGAAATTTACATTCCTGCTCCTTTTTCAGTTTATGGGAAAATAATTCATTCGGTTTTTTATTTTTGGTTTTTCGGACTTTTGTGTGCTATTTACATAGGCGCACCGGTGCATCATGATAGGATACACATCATAAAGATATATTTCTAATTTTTATTTTTTCGGAATAGTGGTGTGCCAGAAAGATATGAATGCATTGGTGTGATACTCTTTTCGCCATGCACCGTATTGACATAGAATAAAAAAATTAAAACATATCATACTGCAGTGTGTATTAAAAATACGGTTATACTGGTGTGCCTTTATACACTTAGCACATTGAGGCCAACAATATTGAAAATTGCATAGATAACTATCGGCCATGAAATATAACAGAGATTTTCTTTTGCAGTATTTTTTGCGGATATTCCAACATGGCATGTACGTGGTTTAGCCACACCTATGCATCTATTTACTTAGGATGCATTAGTGTAGTTGTATTATTATGGCGCACCTGTTTAATTAAAAATCCCTATGAATTTATGTTTCAACTTAAAATGATATATTCATCTCAAATGTTCTTTTAGAATTCAACCACACAAATTACAGTACTTCATAGTGTATATATATGTTGCTTAAAATCACCTTATTCTTACAAAATGGTTTCAACACTATATTGGAAGTGAGATTGTTATATGGTTCTCAAAATTTATTTTAGGACTGTAGGCACGTATTGATTGATTATTTGATTGAAATGTAGTGAGAAAATGTTATAATATCAAATGATCAATTCTTCAAATTCCATCTCATTGCATATTGTTCGAAGTTCAATGAGTTCTCCCTTTCCATATCTAGTAAGTTCATATTTTATTTATATTTTGATTATCTAATTGAAATTATGTTACTTATCCATGCGAATATGAATAACAATGTATTCTATTTTGCAAAGTCCCGATTCAGGATCGAGTTCGAATTCACAAGATATTTCACCAATTGCAAAACCTTATAAGCTCTTATCAGGAGTAAGATACTGCAAGCAGTTGGTAGATGAAAATTGGAAACTGCTTTATCCCTCCAATTGTAACATACCATCTTCTAGCCACAATCTTGGGTCATTGACGGTAACTCGTCATGACCTGGATCTCTTTTATGACACCCTTGTAGTATGTGGCTATTCAAAATGTTAAGGGTTGAAGGAGAACCATCGACGTGTCATACTCACCAATTATACTAATGATCGACTACCCAATGTTGATGGTTTAATACCCATTATTGTAGTAAAAAATACAATAGGTGATATAGAAAAGACACGTAGGAACACTTCCCTATGCTCATTTTTGGAAAAGTTGGAAGCCAAAACAACTATGTTTCATCCTAAATTGACCAACCCCTTTGATTTTGTTCTGTCAATTGAAAGTTCTAGTGATCCAAAGTATGATATCAATGCCACCCAAAACATATCTACTAGGAGATCCAAAAAGTTGCATGATTTGAGAGAAAAAAATGTCCAAGTACACACAAAGGTCGATCCAATTGTTGGAGGGTAGCGACGAATTCTCTTCCTGTAAATTTGCAAAGTAAATATCAAACTTGTTACAACCGCGCTTTGTATGGTGCTTGGCCATCTTCTCTACCTGTGCTTGATGTTGGAACCAAAATTTTATTTTGTGGTAATAGTTTTATGATTTCCAAGCCTAATATAGATGCCACAAATTTTGGGTAGTTTATCCTTTCACATATACTCGCTCCTCCCAAACAGTCAGTAGCACTTATGCCATTTTACGGTCCTATCTATTGTCGAATGGATTACTTGAATATTTTTAAATACAAACATAGCATTTCCATGTATATTATGTGCATGAATGGTTATGTTTATGGAAAATTTAACATGAAGAACCTATAATTTATCGATGGTTGTCCACGCACTAATGGGAACATTGCAGGGTTCATAAATAGTTGTAGGACCTGTTTATTTTCTGCAAATTGTTCATTTAAGGAACACTTCAATGACCAGGAGTTCTTTATGAAAAGGAAACTGTCCATATTTGTTGTTGTGCATGTAATACGTAGTTTGTTTCCTGGTGGTGAGTTGTTAATAAACTATAAATTTCGTGGACCACCAACCACTTGTCAGAGATGCCTTGCATTGGGACTACCTTTAGACGTTCCCTTGGGGTGTAAGGAAAAAAAGATTGATTAATTGTATTTTTGGATTTTTAATGGGACTGATGTTAATGTATTGCTCAATTTGAACTTTCGTTTTATAAATTGTTTGTGGTTGAACATTTACTATTGGAAAAAATTCTCATGCTTCCGTAATAATTGTTTGGTTATAATGTTGGAACAAAAGCTCCATCTTATGCATGAAATGCAAATAATATCTTTTTAATCTTACAAAACAAATGGTGTGCCCATTATCTTTATCTTTGGTCTATGGTATCTAAAAGAAATATGTATGGAGTACTGATTATGGAGAAGGTCCAAACATCATATATGATGTACACTTGAACTTCACTAAAAGAGTCATTTTCTCTTAAACTTCATCTTTGTAGTTGTGATTATCTCAAGATTAAGAATGATTCTATCATCAAACCTAACGATCTTCTGTTTCAAATGGAGACAACTACAACAAAGTGCTGGTGTCTCCTACTAGTAAAATATTTGGTCTCTTCCTCCTCTCTTATCTTAGACAGTGAAGAATATTTTTATTTTATAATATTAATACTACTTTTATTAACTAGAATTAGAGACTTACCTCCCAACCCTATAAAATTTATTTTCATCTATCTTAACAACAATACCTCCTATTTTATGGCCAAAATAAGGGACTTTCTCTAAAATTCTCTCTAGAAGAATTTTAATAGCAATGAATTTTATTTTATTATATTAGTTTTATTGTAAGATTTCATTCCTTATTTAGGAAGCTCAAAGTAGATATTATTCCATATTTAGAAAGCTCAAACTTTGAGATCATGATTCACTCTCAAGAAAAACGATAAAGATAAAATAAATGTGATAACGAGTAGTGACTGAAACCATGGTCCGCGGGCGTTATTGTGCATAAAATAAATGGGACGAAGATTTCAATAGTCACCTTCACATCACATTTCCTTTTAGGTCGTCATTTGCATTTGGATTCACCCAAATTCCGGCTCCTAACGCTAAGAAAATCATTGATAACGACCACAATATTTAATGATAGCCGCCATTTCTATGATATATAATTTATCGTGATTCATACTCCTTTCCAACTGAATGACGAAAAAGGCAAGCATGATTAATGTGAGGAATGAAATGATAATTTTGGTTTTTGATTGCAGTGAAGGATGGATGTCCCATGTCCTGCATCAAATTTGGACGTTTATCCTATGTCTTTATTTCTCTCTTGTCTATTATTGATCTTGGAATCAATAACTTCTTTGGGAATTTCATGGAGAGTTTGATTTACAAAATTTGAAAGGGAAAATGGGTAGACTCAGTGTAATTGAGAGGGAGAAGATGAAGTTGAGAGAGCGAAATAAGTGGGCTATAATGATCAAAATATTTCAGGGTCTCAAAAAACGTGGAGGATACAATCTCCCTCCTCGAGCGGACATTAATTAGGTTCTTCAAGATTTGGAGAAAGAGGTTGGATGGGTTGTTGAATCAGATGGGACCACTTATAGAACCCAGGTATATACAAACTTTCCCTACTGATCTGGACAATGACAGAGCAAAGTTTGGGGCTTAGGGTGTCTAGGGTTTAGGATTTGTACACAAAATATATTAGTTTGAATTTTAACATTGTCAACATTCAATTGTATGTTTATTCAACTGCAAACCCAACTTCAAAAACCTGATCTTCTCTTCCCATCTGTAATATCCCTTTTTCAAAATTTATTAAAATGCCCAATTTTCCACTTTTTTTCCCAATTTCGACCTTTGACTAGTTTTACTGTTTTGACCTCCAAATCAACCCAAATGCTCCCAAATCTTCTGTAGGAGTGTATGAATGGTATTTAGACTTGAATATAAGGTTCAGGGATCTTTTATGGCCCTCCAAATACTTCTGCAAACTTGATTTGTATTCTGATCAATATATGTAATTTTGACTAGTAATTTGTGCATCAAATCCCCCTCGGGTAACACTGCAAATGGCCTTCCAAATGCCTCCAAACTCCCAAAAATTTATGAACAGAGGTATATAATGTGTTAAGTATGTGATTAAGGTCTCATATGCACCATTAATTGAATTTTAATACTGTTCTAACTCTCTCACATTCAACAGCAAAAACCCCCAATTCGACCCTTGGGGAAATGGCACTATTTCACCTCCCAATACAACTAAACTGAGTAAAAATGATTCAAATG
The DNA here is from genome assembly GCA_027924585.1 of Larix kaempferi. NCBI lineage: Eukaryota > Viridiplantae > Streptophyta > Pinopsida > Pinales > Pinaceae > Larix > Larix kaempferi. The sequence goes on from BSBM01000486.1 coordinate 13,767,123, forward strand.
CTCAAGTACAGTACATGAAACTTGTAGAAGACATCCATGGCAATATATTTATCACAAATATATCAGAGAATCATCCATACATTCGAAATCATCATCAATACATTGGCTCACAACAAGGTAGTGGGGAAATGGCATTGTTCTTCCATTAAAAATGAGATTTATACATTTCTACTTGGAATTTCGACCTGAAACTTTTTGGAGATGAAGAACAGAGTATTTAATTCATATTACAAAAGAAATGGGGCATTAGAAGCTCCCCCAAAGAGTACAATAGCTCACCAAAAACGCCCTCCCTCAAGGAGCACGAATATGCCTTCAAAACTGGAAACGGTGGAGAGAAAGTGCTGCACTAAACCAAACCATGAAACTTCCTGTAGCTTCTACCTGAAAATACAAACTCCATTAAAGCACCATGAAAGACCTGAGTGGCCTCTCCAAACACCAACTTGGATGGGAATCTTTCACCCTCGAAATTGGCTAAGGCAAGAAACTAGTCATCCACTAGCTCTCTCTTCACAAATGCAATTTTTCTCAAATCATCAAAAGCTGGTTTCATTCTTTGTTATTGACATTTATAAAGTTCTAATGTCCTCCATGGGTCGAATTCCTTCCAAGAGACTCATGCCAACTCAATTTGGGAAGAGATTCCAAAGAACGCCACTTGTACAACAATTCCTAGTCTCCCACTTCCACCAAATCACATGTGGAAGCATTTTAGCTGCCCTAACACCCTTGAGCGCCCTCTTAGAGTCTATTTTTAGCCCTGACATGTCATATATGTCATATGTCAGCCTTCAGGTCTGATTTGTGTCATAGGTGTCATAGCATCTTCATCATTGTTGTCATAGAGCTAGGGAATCTAGCCCAAGTGTCTCACTAGCTCCAAATTGCCTCTTCCTCTTCCATGGGAGTTACTCTTCCTCTATATTTCGACCTTGGATGATTCATGCCATTAATAATACCTTTTGGACTCCCCCAAGTATGTTACCATTCACCTTGAATTCGAATTGGTGAGAGAATGATGCCAAATGTAGTGGGGAAATCTAGCCATATGTGGGTCCCACTTCCTCCATGTGTCTTCATGATCAAATTCCACTTTGATTTTCACTTGTATATATTTATTTAGATCCTTTATTAAATATTTATGCCACTCTAATGTTCAAACATCATTTATTATCCCCATTATTCCAAATCCCAAAGCTTCCACCCCAAACCTAGGAAACTAGTAATTTTCCTCCTTGGCAATTATTTGACCTTTAACATCAATTTTACAAACTCTAATGAATATGGCCAATGTGATTAGGCCATTGTGACCCAATTCCAAATTTGGGACATGACACCATCCCTGGACAATAGCAAAAGAATAATGGCTTCAACTCTAGCTCAACTAAAGATTGGCTTCAACTCTATATCAACTAAAGATGGTTTTTTAATTTTGGTATTTTTTTTAAATTTTCGGTGCGCTAGAAACTAGAACCTGGGTGGTTATGGAGAACTACCACATTAGGAATGAAAATAAAAAATAAAAAATGATCTAATATGTGTTTTTTTTAATTCATTTTTTTTTAATTTAACCCTTTCACGGTGTGCCAAAAGATAGAATGCACCGGTGCGTTTATTGAGAACAACTGCATTGAAATTGAAAATAAAAAAAATAATCTAATAAGTGGTTTTTTATTCGATATTTTTTATTTATTTAACCCTTCCACGGTGTGCTTGAAACTAGAATTCCTAGGTGCGGTTTTTGAGAATGACTACACCGAAAATGAGAATAAAAAATAAAAAATAAATTTAATACATGATTTTTTTATTTGATAATTTTTTTTTTTAATTTAACCTTGGTATGGTGCTCTTGAAATTGGAATACCTCGGTGTGATTAATGAGAATGAATGCACCAGAAATGAAAATTAATAATAAAAAATTAATTGTATTTTTAAATTTTCAATGGGATTAATGTTAATGTATTGCTAAATTTGAACTTTTGTTTTAAAAATGGTTTGCGTTTGAACATTTACTATTGGAAAATTTATCATGCTTCTGTAATAATTGTTTGGTATAATGTTGGAACAAACCAATTGCATTATGCTTACTAATATCATTGATGTAATGTTCAATATTTTTGAAATTAGGACTCTGATGATGAGCGAATTGTCTACCATATTTTGTTACACCCCACTGCAATGTCAAATCGAGAGAAGGCCGTAAAAAGAGAGCAACTTAGAGAGGAAGCATACCAAGCATGGTTGGTTCAACCACCTATTCAATTCCCACTATGTCCAGACTCACCAATTAGGAATGCCTACAGTAATAGAATTTGTTCACATGTGGGCAATGAAATAGAGTTTGGTGTGGATGAGTTCTTATGACATATGAGTACCATGGACGTAATGTTGTTAGTTGCATTCCAAGACAATGAGCTAGGGGATGATGCTCATATCATTGATACCTTCTTCCAAATCCTTAAATCGGCTTCCACCACCCCTCTCTTTGGAATTGGATGGTCAAATTCTACCCAGCCGGGGACAACAATGTTACTATACAAATTAAAAGGAATGTATGGCATGTCAGACGTGTGTTTCTCAGTACTTTTGAGGTAACTAGCCATGAACTACCTTATATTTTGAGGAATATTGTCACACAATCAACATTGAAAATGGTTGATTTCATGAACGTTAAATGACATTGTACATATATATTACCCACTAACTACAAGTCATTAAAAAAATAAGGTACTTCCGAGTGATAATGTCTTGCTCGACAACTGTGAAGAGGGAAAACAAATGTTGAAAATGTTGGGTGTTGAGTACATATCATATCATGCATGTTCAAATGATTATATTCCATATAGAGGTGAATATGCAGAAAAAATAGATATTTCCAAAATGTGGTCATGATAGGTACCATAAATCAAGGATCAAGGCTAAAGAACATGGTCCTCCTTATAAGATATTGAGGCACATGCCTATAATTCCAAGGATTCAAAGGCTCTTTCATTACAAAGAATTAGCTATGTTGCAAGGATGGCATGCCTCACATAAAAGTGAGGCAGAGTTTTGTGAATTCCAACAGATTCAAGATCCATGAAGCATATAGAGGATACATGGCCCGATAAATTCAAGGATGAAGTACGAAGCCTTCGATTGAGAATAGCCATGGATGGCGTCAACCCATATTCCCTCCAAAACACCAACTATTCTGTTTGGAATGTATTAGTCATCAATAACAATATACCCCCATGGTTGTACACGAAGAATGAACATCTTATGATGTCTCTTATAGTCCCTTCTAGAAGACAAATGAAGAATATGGATGCATACCTACAACCATTGATTGATGAATTGAACGACTTATGGGAAGGGATACATGTATACGATGTATCAAGACCCATCCCAATAGAAATGAGTTTTACGTTGTATGGCATATGTGCATACACCACACATGATTATCCAAGATTAGGAGTTTTCTATGGTAAATAATATGTTGTTTGATTTGTTTATATTCATAACAATATTTTTTGGCATATTTAATTCAGTGCAACTATATTGATATTCAACACTAATGTGCGTTGTATACCATAACACCGTAGGTCTTGTAAAAAAAGGGTATCATGGATGTAAATGTTGTGGACCTTCTATGAAGGCTAGGTGGTACATCCACCTACAAAAGCTAGTGTATGACTGCTCGAGGTTATTCCTCACAGAAAACCACCGTTATAGGAGAGCAACATCTGCTTTCATTGGTAAACTAGAGAAAACCCAAAGGCCTAAAATAATGTCACCGACTCACTAGATTAGGGCATATGATAGAGAGAAGGAAAAGTAAATTGCATACGTGTTCAATTCAAATGGGGAACTATGTTCGATGATCCTGAATTCTGACACCTATGTTGAGAAAATTCCCATTGAGATGAAAAAGAAATTGGTATTTTATGAGCTCCCATATTGGGAGCATCTTAAGATTGTCCACTTACTAGATCCCATGCATATATTTAAAAATGTTTCATCTTTTTGGTGGAGGAACATATCATAAAAAAAGTGACACGTTGGCTGCAAGGAGAGATCTTATTTCTATAAATACTAAAATGAAGCATTGGCCAAAACAAGAAAATAGAGGAGAGGATGGTCCCTCTTATTCGTTTAAAGAAGGTGATGTCCCATGGGTATTGAAGAAGGATGATCTTTCTTTGGAAAATGAATTTATATTGGGTGTGATGGTTGTTATGGAAAAAATTGCACAAGTGCACTCTTCCACTTGGTAAGGGGCTAAGCTTTGTAGGTTGCAGCAAGGCCTCGGTCCTTGGAGCCCATTTTCTGTGTGGTTGGTATTCCTCCAAGTGATCCTGCAAGAGATTGTTAGTGTGGTTCACATGCAAACATATAAATATAAATGAAAACAAAATGAAAGAGAATGGGGGAGAATGCAAACTCCAACAACAACCAAAGATATGCTAAACCACTCTTGTATTGCCCAATGGAATAGCTGTACAACACCTAGGAGGTATGGGATTCAAGGGAGGCCAACAATCTCGCTTAGGGAGGCATTTCTTGTCCAAACTAAATGCTAAGTAGATGGTAGAACAATTGGAGAGAAACACTTGGCCCTTTAAGGAAGGTGGCAAGGGAGCTTGAGAATGCTCACAATGGTAGGAAATGGTGGGCTATGAGGAAGCTCCAACTCAAATCCAACAGCATAACCTTTCTCTGATTTCTCTCTACAAAATACATGCCAATGGATTTATTTTATAGGACAATAAGTGGCCAACAAACAACTAGATCCAAATGTGAAGTCTCCTCCTCCATGAACTAGTTCCAATGTACACAAGGGGGGATGATTAATGCCACCAATTGTATGAGAATTCAAATTCAGATCCTTTGAGAGGATTGAGCCTTCAAGAATTAGTGGTCTCGACATTTCGACAGTAGTGCGTCTATCGAAAGAAAATCCGTGCAGTTGTCGCGTGGGGATTGTAGAGATAACCTGCGCTATAGAAAGGGTTAACTGTGTATTACCAGAGCTACCCTTTCTTTTGACTGTTTCTTGGAACTTATGGACTCATGCTGTGTTTTGGATCTATTGAGGATTCCTGTGGTGAGATGCATTCTTTATGTTGATGGCGCCTTACTGGATGAATCACCGAAATGTTGCATGTGTGTGACTTTTAGGCGTTAACAGATGCCCCCTGATGTATGAGGTTCGGAGGGTATTGTAGAGCCGATAATTTATCATGTTTCTTGTTGTTTCTCTCCTGTTCTGTAGGATGAAGTATATGTGGACAAAATAGGGTTCTCCTATGTGGGAAAATTGTTGATGACAACCATTGGAGCTTTAGTAAAGAATCATTTTCATACAAACGAGGTGAGCATACCCATGCTCGTGAAATGCTGTAAAAGTGATTACAATGAGAGAGAACCAAGGTGTCGACTCTACTATACTGCTGGTACATGGATGGAATCGACTTAGATCCATGTTTGAAGAACTGGAACTGCTGGTGAGCATGATAAACCCATTGGGGTGGGGGACCAAACTGGTATGTAGATCTTCCTGAAAGCTTCACTATACCAAATAGACTACTACCATGATTTCCAAATGTGAACACTGCTACCTTCAAAAGTACGTTCCCCCTTGATGCAATGATGTGTCGACGTCGAGCATAGGGGAAACCACTTAGTTAGGGAGCACTAATGACTCTCTCTATCAAGTTCGAGGTGATCCCTTATAGTGATTCAAAAGGATCTCAAGGTACAACTGCAACTACTAAAACTATTGAAATGCAGTATTATGATGTTGATGAGAGCTGAAGTACATGATAAAATAAGAGTCTTATTTGGAGAACCGAGATCATATTGTAACCAACTGTTGGATGGATAGACCCGACAAAAGACTGGTTTATAAGCGTGGGACTCATAACTTCCTTTGATCGATGAAAACATGGGGAGTGGGGATGACAACTTTTATTTGAGAATGACACAGATTGAAATAGACAGAGACAAACTACAAATGAAATGGATTGGATGGAGACGCAAAACACAGGATGATGGTAACCAACAAAACAAATACTGTTGAACATATGGAGACTCAAATACATCGATAAAAGGTGACAATGGGTTGCTGCAAAAATAATATGGTGTTCCCTCAATGTGAGGTGACAAGGGAACTTGTTTGTACATAATGAATATTGATGGGATCCCCATAGTTTTGGGTGTGTTGGGGATTAATTTGATGATGGGCGGAGTCCCCACAATTTTGAGTGGGTTGGGGGACACTTTCCAATGATGGAGTGAGGGATAAATTACAGTCACAAAGATGGGTTCCCCATGAAACGTTGTCATGCAGTGTATTCTTGTGGGATAACTGAATAGAACTGGTTGCTTCTGAGGGTGGAGTCCCCATAGGTGTCTTTGCAGAGGTAATGATACAAGGGAGATTGTGAAGGGTAAAGTGCTCATGGAGGTATGAGGGGGCTTTGTGAATCGTTCTCGTAAGATGTGCTGAAGGATATAATGAGTGTCTACTTTGTGGAGTAAATGCCCAATTGTAAAATAATGCTCTAAGGGAGGGTCTTTTCACGTTGGGTCAGATTCCTTGGACTTATGGGAGATCAACATCATGGGTTCCAATTGATGACTAGGATGGAAATGGTGCACACACCCATGAGGGAAAATTCTATTCTAGGACATGATGTTGATGGCACATCAAGGCGAAGAATAAGAGCCCTATGGTTATCATTGGGAATACTAGTAGATGCAATATAAAACAGAGGGTAAATAGTGTCTATATGCCAGTTTCAAAATGATACATGTGGTGGGGTGCATGATCCCTGCTTGTAGATATCAGACTCTTATTCTTATAATGGAAAAACAAGAGGCTCCATATTGTTTTGATCGAGATCCTGCACATATGGTGCAAATACCCAAATGTAGTAAAGAACATGACTAAGGTATTGACAATACAAAAATCATATAATAAAAGATCTCGTACTTGTGGGGTACCAGATAGAAAAAATAGGGTCCCAATGATACTAGTGGGAAACCAAATTGGTTGGCTCCATTTCAAAGATCTTGAAGCACTGATCATGGTGGTGTGAATGGTTTTGGAAACAGAGTTACAGTTTGTCCGTGGCGTTAATTGGAAGTTTGGGTCAAATGACTATAAAATAGGGATGGGGCCCACTTTTCATAATCATTTGTACTTTTTGCTACCGACTTCCTAGAGCACGTTTTGAGCAATTTTGGGAGATCTAGGGTACCTATCAATGAGCCAAGAGATCCAGGAATGCATCCACCTTGTACTTTTGAATTTTGTTCGAGTAGCCAGGGAGCCTTTTAGTGTTTTTGGGGCTACCGCGCAAGATTTTGGGAAAATCCCATGCGGTAGTGCGTGATTTTTGGAGAATCCTTGCAGGTGTTCTGTGTCTTCGTCGGAATACGAGGAATCACTGCAAGTGAGGACACTGGCTAAAGGAGATTAATCATCAATGGTATCTTTTAAGGTCAGTGTTACTTACTTGATTGGTGACCTTTGCGGGGTTATACATAGGGGTTGTAATTGAAATTGCATTCTCATTAGTTCGAGACGATCTTGTTGTTCGACGCATAAAATGGGGCATTGAAAGGAGAAGTGGGTGGTGTCTCCACAAGATCGACAAGGTCTTGGTACACATGGACTAAAGCATTCTTGGTCTTCCTAAGTGTTGATTTGCTCCATGATGCATGCAATGGTTCTAGGAGGGAGCATATGTGGAATTACCACAACAAGAGCATTCATCATGTGGCAGTGCTTTCGTAAGATTAGACAGTTCTTGCAACGTTATAGGCTATATCACAGTTTCTGCTGCTGGTGCACCTTTTGTGGGAGGGGCCACTGATGGTGCCACTGATGTGGTGACCATATTAATGGATGATGATTCCTAGTTCAAGAAAGGGGGTTACTCATGAATTGTTACTTGAGTGAGACGAACTGTTTCCAATGCCTCTCGGTATTGAGGGAGTTTAGGTAAATGGTGCGTATAGTTCCCATACTGAGCGCATATGGAACATGTGTGATTCGTATGCAATGTTTTGGACTTAGATGTGGTCGAGGGAGGTTTTCCGCCTTTCATCATCTGTGGAGCATGGGTGATGCTAATGGGGGTGTTGAGAAAATTCCTTAGCTTTGGTAGAGTAGGACATAGGTTTAATGCATGGACTTGCTTCCCACAAAGAGAACGCGATGGTGTAACCCTTTGATTGGGAGTATTGATCATAACTGGGGCTTTTAAAACTTGTTGGTTGATGCCCCTTGCTTTAGGATTAGCGCTTCCTATTGAATTAGATGTCAGATTAGGTAATAGGTGACCTTTCAACTTCGATTTTTTGGTGCCCCCATTGGTGGTCTTATCAACGACCGATTGTGGTTTAGTTGCGGATGTCATAGGTTGGGATGTCATGACTGAATGTTTTATCGGCCTTGTAGGCGTAGCATCCAAAACAGGGACAAACTTGTAATGGGCGATGGGTTTGGAAGCCATCTCTAGGTAGGGTGGTGTGAGGTACCATATTAGTATTCCCAGAGTTAGCCTAGGTAGAGTTAACTGATCCATAATCGGTGTCCCTTGTACACCTATAGGGGGATACAAGAATGGGATTTGAAAATTTGGTGGGACTGATGGGCTCAACGTCCGTTCAATGCCATGACTCAACGGTGGTGTTGATGATGGTGTTTAGGTAGAGGTGGTACCATTTTCAATGGTGAAAATTGTGCACATTAGGCCATCGATCGATGTAGGGATATTAGGTGGTGGTACCGATTCAGGGATAATTTTAAGGACCCATACTTATATTAACAGTGTATAAACCTTGGCGAATCTTACCAATTCTTAAAATGTCAACTATAAAATATTTGGTGATATTTTTCTAAAATTATTTCAATTTCTAAGGATTTTATATAGTTTACATAATAATTTGGCGATTTTTAGAGTAAAAAAAGTTTAACCCACCAAAATTGGGTGAAATGGGGCTTCAAAAAATGCAAACTTTTTTTGGGAAAAAACATGGAAAAATAGCCCATAGGATAAATTTCACCCCTAAAATTATCCTTGGTCCCGAATATACTCCTAACAAATTGGAGTCCTTGTACATGCTGGGGGCAATGCCAACATATGGTTGATTATCGCCAAGTATAGTCGGTAGGACAGTGTCGGGATTTCTTGTGGTGTTGGGGAATAATATTTAAGCTAGTCAAGAGTAAATACTTTCCCATTTAAGGGAAACATCATGATACGAAAGAACGAGGAGGCGACAACCTTCATGGCGTACATATAACTATGTCCGAAGAGGATGTTGTAGTCTATTTCTATGTCGAATACTTCGATATCGATCATAACCATCTTCCCCCCTAGCTCTATGGGGACATTTTGGTACAATCCTCTTGGTTGGGATGGTCTCCCATCATATGTGAAAAGAGTGATAGATAAGGGGACCAACTTGGGAGACCCTAATCATTTCTATACTTTGGAAAACATAATGCAAGTGCATGTTCCTTCATCGATGATACAACGATGAATCATGGAGTTCTTTACCATAATTGGAATTTGAAATGTGACTGATGACAGTATTCGTGGATCACCTTTTTTGAGATCAAAGGTCATGAGGTACGATTCTGAAGGATCGATGGCACCAAGTGCATTGAATAATGCCTTTTGTTGTGTTGGGAAAGACTATAACATTTCTAACATGGACATGGCTGTCGGGGATTGAGCCAAGTCATCCACAATACTGTAATTGTGGGTGGCTTTCATGTGAGGGTTATTAGGGGTACGTTGAAGTGGAACTTTCAGAATCTGTGGGATTTGTTCGGTGTTCAGTCGAGGGATCTGTAGAGGGCCCCCCGAGGGGATATGAATGTATTCCACTGGGGGGGTGGAAGGCCCATCATAACCTTTTGATCGTGTTTGGAGGTTGATGTCCAATGCATAGATATTTTGGAAATAGCCATCATCGGGTGGGAGAGGGTATTGCTACTGTGTAACTAACCCTTGATTGGAAAAGGGTTGCTATAACATGACGGTTTATGGTTGGGGAGGATTCGCTTCCTGAGGAGGATTCATCACCATCTTCTTTTTGGATTCCACTAACTGTTGGTAGTCAGGGATAAGAGGACAATGATGCGTGTAGTGACCATAATCGCCACAAATGGAGCAATAATAATTGGTTCTCAGGGTAGGATTTTTCCCGTGTTTGGGGCGATTGTTAGTCCCTGTATTTTGGTCACGTGTGTTCTGGTTTTGCTGGGGAGGGGGATTTCCCCCTTTCCCTAGCTGCTGATTCTGTTTTTTCTTACCTTCCTTCTTCCCCCGATTCTATGGATTCTGGGGGTTTGCGGCATTCAATTGCTCATATTGTTGAGGTTGTTGGATGTAAGAAGGTTGAACTAGGTTGACCCCCATGTGGGGGGAAGGTTGCTGATCAGTTAGGCATGTGAAAGGATAATAAGAGATATACCCCTAGGGTGGGATAAATGTTGTTTTCATTTTGTAAGAGGTGGACATAGGAACGACTTGTGCCATTGGCAGTGTAGGAACCATCATCTCTTGGATAACGTTTGGGTATGTAGGATTATACGGTCCATACTGGAATTGACCAACTGGTGGGGTTGGTACCAGTACAAGGAGTACTAACGCAGGTGGCATGGATGGGTAATACATAACCATATTAAATGGTGCCAATGTGGTAGGAGGAATATTTCCTAGATGGGAAACAGACCCAATAATCCCATCCTCCAAATGTGACGAGCCCGAAGGTGTATGATCCAATGACCAATGCCAAGGGGAATCAGGGAGGATAATGTAAAGGTAGTCGGATTGTGCATATATAAGATCGAAATGTTGCGCTTTTAGAATAGCCTCTTCCTCACTTTTCGTCATGGAGGTGGCGACATCTTTAGCTATGGAGGGTTGGAGAGATTTGATAAACCAATCCAACAAAATGGGTGGTTGTATATTGATCTTGCATAATGTACGATGCCTGCGCCACTCATGGATGTGATCCAAAATGTGGGTAGATGTGTTTTTCCAAAAATCTGTGAGGATTTTGAGGCCAAGGTTGTGTCAAATTGGGATTTGGAAGTAAGTAAGAAACGTAGTGGCCAATGTTGTGAATGTGGCATGGGTTACGCTTTCTAAATTGACATACCATTTGGTTGTCGTTCCTGTGAGAGTACACTGAAAGAGACGAAGCCTCATAGGATCGTCCACTATGCTATTAGACGAACACCTAGTAAGTGAAAATACATGACATGGTTGGCGGGATCGTCCCCTTGCTTTTTTTCGAATTTAGGGATATCGGAGGGAAGTTTATCTAGCACAATCGACCATGTGGGATCATTGATCAGTTTGGCCAATTCAGGTAGATTTAAACTAGCCATGAATGGTAAGGTAGGGACTACTGGTCTTTCCATTCTATGTGGTATGTGATTTGCATAAGGGGGGACCCAGGTGGTGCTGTAAAAAATGGTTTACCTCCTACAAGAGAGGATGGGTCAAAGGGAACCGATGGATCTCCAAGGGGAGAAGGCAACGGGGTACCTCCTCCGATGAGGGAAGAGGTGGTGTAATTAATAGTTTACCCGAGAGGAGAAAATGTACCTATCAAGGCTTGGAATCGACCAGATGATACTATCAATGTAGACTAGAAACGACCCCAGCTAGGGTACCTTCCTTGTGAACCATGGGAAGAAGGTGTAAAAACACCCCTTGAGAGAGGGGATAGGCCTTGCAGTCTACGATACTATCTCAGGATGTTGTTTTTTTCCTCAATGGTGAAGGATTTGTGTCAGATGAGAGCGATAGTGGAATTTAAACACAATTGAACAAATGCAAAAATATGCCAACCACAACAGATGCAAAATGGTGGGATAAGTGAGTGAAATGTGCAATGTTGGTTTTAGTACATGAGTTTCCACATGTAGGTTCTTTTTATTATGAGTTTAGTGAAGTTGTAGTTAAAAAGAAAATAAATGTAAATTCCCTAACAAGACCTAACGTCCTTCCTCTCAAATGTAATTGGGCCTCCCAAAAGCACAATTGATGGTGATAATGGTATCCACTCACCAATCGTCTAGTGGAGATAACAAAGAGCTATTTCTCTCGACGATGGGGCCAATGTTCCAATCAAGAAGACTTGGAAACACTCCCAAATGAAATAGCTAACTTCAGGAGTCAATGGCACTTACAATTTCTCCTTGGTGATATCCTAAGTTGGGCCACTAAGATACCTTGCATCAAGTGTGGATTAGTGGTTCGACCTACACAGTATAGTGTCATATCCTTATGAAAATCTAAGTGGCTTGTAGGGGAGAGTAGGGCATCTATACGTAGGATTTCACCTCCTTGGTCACGACTCACTTATGATCTGGGTTTTCTTTTAACACGTGCTTATAGCAGGATTTTGTAAGTACCCTATGAGAAAACAATGCTATGGTTCAAAATATTGCTAATGAAACTAGATTGGTGGGAATTAATGGATGCCTATCCCAATCAATCCTACCTAACTAAAATATTTTTTTGTGACCTCCCGTGGAGGATTTTAGTTGGTTAAGACAATTACAATGTTGATTTTAAGGGGTTTTGAGTGTTCACTATGGAGTGTAAGAGAGGTTGTTAACACCAAGTTTTTCACAGTGTAAATGATGGTGTGTAATAGGAAAGTTGTTTGAAAAGTTCCTGATTTGGTGAAAAAGGTCCCAAAATTGTCTTTGGCTTCATGATTCCATGGTCAAAAGTGACCAATATGGTGGATAAAAGTACTAAAAGAGACAACAAAAGGGAAATTCAAAGAAAAAATGTTAAAACAATTGTTCAAAAGACAAATATCGAAGGCATTAACCAACATGCAAAATACACCACTGATCGGGCTTTGGAAGGAGATCAACGGTCCACAGTTCATCTCGCATCACCAAAGAGCGTGAAGGGAAAAAGGTAGCAAGCGGTCGCGAAAGGAGAAACTGGAAGACATGTGGAAACCTTACAGAGCTTCGCAAATGAGAGAAGTGGTATGAAAAACCACTTTGAAGGGATGCGAAACCACCTCAGCGGAAGGTAAAACGGTGAAATCAACGGTCGAGATTGATGAGGGAAAGATCCAATGGCACACGATACATTTTCAAATTATAGTGCAAGTATTGGAAAATCAATGGCTCAAATTGTAGGAAAAATAAATCAGAGGCGAGGAATTTGAAAAGTGCGTGACGGATAATGGAAGGAGGCCCACCAAAGGGAAAAGGTCGAAGGATAAGCATACTGCAAGTTCCACCGTTGATGCGTTGGTAGATAAAGATCGACGATCCCAGAAGTTCCGGATTGTGAACATGCCCGATCGATAGAAAAAGATAGTGGTTGTGAAGAATGAAACCAGTGGACTCGGGACGACACCACAGACCTTCGCGAGGGTGTAAAATGGTATTGCAAACCACTTTCGAAAGAGGCGAAACCATCCTTCATAGGATTAGTGCCAAAAATCGACGGTTGAGATTTGAAGATTGGAGAATGATTGGACGGTGAGGGAATTAATCAAAGCCTTAAAAGCAGGTAAGATCTAACGGTTCAGATCATCACACGAGAGATCGATGGACGAGGAAAATGAGCTCTCGTAAAGATGCTTGAAAGATAAGGAAAATGGGTTATATATAGCAAAGAAACACGTAAAAGTTGACATTTGTCTTTGCACTGTCAGCGCTAGAAGGTTTTGGATGAGTGGGCACCCCGAAAAGCGACAGAGTAGGACAAAGTGCATGATTGTCAGCGATAGGTAGGGCCTTGTAACCCGAGCTAATAATATTTTAAGCTTGTTTATAAGGGGTAAAAATGAAAACAATCCAGAACGTAGATGATGCTAAATCTAGGGATGATTTGGAAGATAGAGACAGGGATATATTTGATACTTCAATTAGTTGATCAGTTGAAGAGATTAAGGTTAAATTGAAGAGTTTGCAAGAGGAGGGTTTGGATGTGCACAGAGTTAACTAGTCGACCCTCTTGTCATTTTTCCCTGACCAAATTGTTTCATTCCCAGAGTTTGTGTCCTGGTGCGCATATAATTACTTAGAAGCCGAACGAGCCGTTATGAACGCCCAAAAAACCAAAATAGTTTTCCAAATAGAACCCTCACTTATAAGAGATACCCTAGAAGTCCCTGCGTCCCAAATGCCTGAACTAGAAAGCTTTTCTGAGAATTCAATTATAGACCTATATCACTAGTCATCCCCTGAGAATAAGCAAATTTTCATGACTTCTTGCCTTAGACCAGATTTGGAAATTACTGAGACTCCTTATCCTATAGATGCCAGTCTCTTTAGTGAGAACACTCAACTTGTTCTGTCTTTATTAGCCTTGTTTTTAGGTTTGGATACAGACGAGTGGGTGGCTGAGTTTCAGTTGAGTTTGTTATTTAGAATGAGTACCAGTTTACCTGAAGTTGAAAGTAGTCAGACACCACGTCTTAAATTTGAAGAGTTTTTAGCTGAAAGTATTCACTTATAGATGGTGAATTTTCATAACATGAGGCATTTTAGGTTTCAGTCGCACCTGATGAAGATAGTCATGTTTTCCAGTCGAGAAGAACTACATTTTCCGAAAATAATTTTTACAAGTCCTTTGGAAGATAATATGTTTAACTATATGAACTACATGCTATCATAAATGTATATAATGATTTTCGGAGAAAACTTACCCAGAGTGTTACCTGAGATGAAGACCTTGATGCAGTTGAGTACTGATTTGGCCGTGGGAGACTGGTTTTTAATGAAGGATAATACTGTTCTCATGTTGTATGGTTTCAGACATCAGCCGTATAGGTTACCAGCATTTTTGACATCAAGAGTTTTCGCTTTTGATTTTCTTAGACAGAAATTGATTCTGGAAGATAATCATTTTTTGTTTTTCAAGAAAGCTACTGACATCAAATACCCTTTTACAATAGGTCCATTTATTGTAAAAAACAAGTATGCCATTTCGCACATAGAAAAATTATTAGAAGAAATGGATTTAAAAAATGAAGTAGCCATTGATTATGATCCCCTTCATATCATTTAGAAAAGGAGACTGAGTAATAGGAATAAAACTTTCGATCACCAGGAGGTGGAAGGGATGTCCGAAAAGGCCAATTGGTCACAGTATGAAAGTGAAGATGAATCAACTACAAGTCCGCAGGGGTGAAAGCTTATATTGACAGAATGTAGAGGAGGAGTAGAAGTTGCAATAAGCACTATGGTTATTGGGGGAAAAAGAAGTTTACATGATGCAATTGATTTAGAAGATGAAGAGATGGAAAATTCAAAAAGACCCAAGTTGGATGAACAACAAGATTTGATTTTACTTATAGAAGATGAAGGAAAAGGAAAAGGCGAATATGTAACACCAGAGGTTCAAATACAAGAATATACATTTCAAGAGGCCAAGGAAGCAGGAGATGTTAGTAAGTTTCAAACTAGAGTAGATATGTATGGCAAATATAGCCAAGACAAGCATGCTTCATCTCAATAGACTTATTAATTATTTCCAAAAATCAGGAGCTTGTTGAATTCGGATGTTAATTTGGTTACTAGTCGCGATGTCAAAGAAAATACTTTGAATTTGGCAGTGTCATCAAGTGACAAGGTTAAATAAATGAAATTCAATTTGAATAAAATTACTGCGCCTGACAAAATTCTTTTACATAGGCAGACGGCGGAAGTGATATATGCCGATTTTTTGGAAGCAATCTTGGAGGTTGAGAAATTAAAAACAATGGTAGAGAAGTTAAACAATCAATTGAAACAAGAAAAAGTAGAAAATAAAGCCCGCCAACAGTAAATCAAGAAGTTCCAGATTGATTTGGTTGGAAGTGGCACTGGAGGGAATGCAGGAAAAAATTTGCTAAAAGAAAAAGAAAATATAATCCAAGAGTTGAGAAAGAAATTAAAAATCCTGGAAACTCAACTTATTCAAGGCTCTGAGTTGACCGTATTGGAGCAGGAAAAAGAAAAATTATCTAAAGAAGTGGATGATATTACAGCTAAGTTATTGAAACTTATTGAAAAGGAAGCTGGTTGGGAGAAAGATAAAATAAGTTAAAAAAATCAAATCAAAGATTTGAAGAATAAATTATCAAATTTGGCTCAGCAGCAAACAGGTATTAGTCAAGCTGAAGAAGGAACCAGTGCAGACAGCTTTCTACAAGCTATGTCCCAGGTGAGTTTGAAGGATGTTGAGATTAAAGAATTGAAAGAAGAAACTCAAAAATTAAAAGAAGAGAATGAAAATAAAGATGAAGAAACAAAATCTTTGCAAAATAAATACAAGGAGTTGATTGAAACAAACAAAAGATTGGAAAACCAAGTGACAAGTCAGGCAGCTATGCAAGGTTGCAAACACCTGGTGTGGGATTTAATTATCAAAGAGGTAGAAAAATTCAGGCCGTACTTGAAATTCATGAAGATAAAGGAGAAAGTGGGTAAAGAATCTTTGGAAAGTTATGCTACAATGAGAGAGAGTATGAATAAGAATCCCAAAGACACAACGCAAAATACAATTAATTTCCTGAATGGTTTGACAGAAGAAGATTTGAATACCATGGCCATTAAAAACAGGGTATCCATTATTACCTGGGCGAGGATAATTGTAGGGAAGTATGCGCATATTGAAAGAGTCGAAGGTAGAGCCAGAACAATGAAGAGAGAAGTGACATAGTTTGAAAAACAGTTTGATAAATTGGTTGAAAAAGGTTTGCCTGCATTCTGGGATGAAAACAATTAGTTGATTTCCTAGGATGATTATAAGAAATTGTTATTTGATATAAGAATGGATCATGGAAAATTTCAGCATTTGAATCATCTTCTTACAAGAAAATTTTTGATGGAAAAGCTTGAAGAAGATTTTGAAATAATGAATAAATTAGTTTCCATCGGCGAAATAATTCCAGAAATTTGCTATGCAGATCATATTGATATGAAGGTCTTGGTGAAAGAGATGACAAGATATGATCTTATAACAACATGTCAATGGACGACGGTCGAAAAATATGGAAGAATGAAATATAATCTTCGTTCATGAAAGTATCTGTTGGGTCCCGTAAAAAATGAATAATTTGAAGAATTTTATTTGAAAAGAATTTGTAATATTTTTATGTATAAAATTTAAATCAAGAAGACATATGGCAGTTAGTTAAGTTATTTTACGTTTTTGTTAAAAGAAGTAGTTAAGTTTTGTTTCAAAAGATTTTGTATAAAAGACAATGAGAATAATTTTGAAAGGGTTGGAAATTTTTTGAAAAGCAAGAGACTTTTGTATCGAGTTGCTCTATTTTATAATACGAAAATCCATGCAGAGAATAATAAATTTTGCAGAACAGAGATTCATGTGTTGATCGAAGTTACAGTCTGTTCTTTCCCTTCTCTTATGTTCATGTAATCCTTCCTTTGTTATCTTTTCCATTGTGTTATATCTTCTATGCTTGGATGAAAGTTAAATAAGTCAAGATTCATATGTTTATGCCTTGATTTATCGGGTCTCATTATTCATTTTTTCTCCAAAATTGATAGTGGATTCATATGAAAATTGGTGCTCATTATCGGTGGAATGTCTATCTTTCTTTCTTTATCACCTACAAAAGACTTTGACTATAATGTGACAGCTATCTTGCCTCTGTAAAAATAATTACTGTTGTTTATCTACTGGTCTGTACAATTTTCTAGTTTTGACTCCATGCCTAATGATCTTTGTGTATATTTCAACCATATATTTGTTTTGAAAAATCCCAATCGTTTTCATATATTTTTAGCCATTCATATATTTTTGAGAGAGCCCTTTCTGGTAGGAAAAAAGTCTATTTTTCCTCCTAAAGGTTGGTTTGAAACAGTTACCTTAGGTTTATCCTTCCACAACCAAAGGGTAAAATCTGAGTGCTAACAGAGGTATTTCACAATCCCTACCTTTCTGATTCACCGAGCTCACATGAAGTGTGAGGTGAAGAGCATACTTGGATTGGAAGAGTCTTTAGGTCTCTTAGTGTGTGCTAATGGTGCAAACACATGTGATGAAAGAAAATTGATATCAACAAATTAACTAGAAGAGCATATCAAGTAATGTGTAATTTTAACTCTAAAAGAAGCTAATGATGCTTTGCAAATAAAAGATGCTAACTAATTGTGCAATGGAGATATTTCACACTTCTCACCCTTTTCTAATTCACCAAGCTCACATGAAGTGTGAGTTGAAGAGCATACTTCGAGAGACAAGGGTTTTTAGGTCCTTGCTTGTGTGCAAAAAGTGTATTCTACACTAGCATTGATACTAAAATATGCCAATTGGTGCATAAACAAGAAATGGTCTTGAATACTAGTGACATTAATGGGGCTCGTTGAAAGCCTCAAAGTTGTTTACCTAGGTAAGTTTCAAGAGAGATGGACTCTTTACTTCCTAATCTTGGTCTAGGTGAACTAATTACTAAAAAATAAGTAATTATGTGAATTAGCCTTAATTTAAGTTCATTAGTAACCAATATTTGGATTTCCAAAGTAATCTATGCATATAAAAATCAAATAAACAACAATAGCATGGAAAAACCACACTCTTCATTGCGGACCGTGTGGGTTAATTCAAAACAAACACATTGAGCAGCGTGAGCAGTAGACTAACCTTCCATGTAGATGACCTTGGCGGGGTAGTGCGGGTCTAACACTGTTAACCTGTGCTGTGCGTGCGACTGTGCGAGTCATTTCTGCGCTGTCAATGCGACAGAGACGCCAGGATCCGCTATACTGTGTGAAAATAAATCAGGGCCATGTCGGGGCCAAATCCTAGAAGCAAGAGGTGGAATACCTGATCTCTTGCAAGTGATAAATACCCAAAATTAGTTACCTAGCATAAAACAACCTAGTTTAATGAGAAATGAACAAAAATAAGTTTGGTCTCCATTAGAAATGTTATGGAAAAAATTGAACAAGTGCACTCTTCCATTTGGTAAGGGGCTAAGCCTTGTGGGTTGCAGCAAGGCCTCAGTCCTTGGAGCCCCTTTTGTGTGTGGTTGGTATTCCTCCAAGTGATCCTGCAAGAGATTGTTAGTGTAGCTCACATTCAAACATAGAAATATACATGAAAAAAAATGAAAGATATGGGGGGAGAATTCAAACTCCAACAACAACCAACGATATGCTAAACCACTCTTGTATTTCCCAATGGAAAATTTACACAACACCTAGGAGGTGTGGGATTCAAGGGAAGCCAACAATATCCCTTAGAGAGGCCTTTCTTGTCCAAACTAAATGCTAAGTATATGGTAGAAAAATTGGAGAGAAACACTTGCCCCTTGAAGGAAGGTGACAAGGGAGCTTGGGAATGCTCACAATGGTAGGAAATGGTGGGCTATGAGGAAGATCCAACTCAAATTCAGCAGCATAAACTTGATCTAATTTCTCTCTACAAAATGCATGCCAATGGATTTCTTTTATAGGCCAAGAAGTGGCCAACAAACAACTAGATCCAAATGTGAACTATCCTCCTCCATGAACTAGTTCCAAGGTACACAAGGGGGGCTTATTAATGCCACCTGTTAGTTTATCTAGCAATACTGAGAGGGGGGGTGAATCAATATTGCCTTCTTTTTCCTTTAATTAAAACAATTATTATTTAAACAATGTATACTATGAATCAAACAAGAAAGGACATAATTTTATCGTGGAAACCTCAAAGAGAAAGCCAAAAAATCAAACTTATTAATAAAATGATTTCTACAAAATTATTTTTCTGCTACAATAGAAAGGATGCTTCAACATCCCATTTTTCTATCTGCACCAATGGATAAGGATGCTGCAACACCCTTGTTTTCTAGTTGCTACTGGAAGGAGGCTACAATCTCCTTGATAGGATTTGACCTGCCACTAGCACCACCCAACTTCCCTGATATTTATAACTTCTTGATTTTCTACTTGATTCATCAATTCCGGAAATGCTTCATGCTACTGATCTCTCCCTTTATTTATGCTGCTGGTCTCTCCCTTTCTTTATGCTGTTGCGATCTGCATTGTAGAGACACTTTCTTCTAATTCAAAAACTTCATTTAAATACCTCTTATATTTCAGGTCGCACCTCTCCATTCCATGTCTTTCCAATTCATGCCTTTCCAAATATTTGTTTATTAACTTATAATTTAAATCTCTGTTTATTACCGATATTTAATTAATTAATTAATTAATTAAAACTTTCCTGGCATATTGACATCAATGCCAACACATATTTTAACATTCTCCCCCTTTGTCATTGATGTCAACACCAAATATAGTCTCCCCCTTTCACAACAATGACAAGGACCCCCTTTTGACAACTCCCCTTGTCAACATGTCTCCCCTTGACAAGGTATTTTATTCTTTTTATCTACTGTAAGGGGATTAATCCCAATTTTCGGCTAAGATACTCAAAGGATTCTTTGGGTAATGGCTTAGTGAAGATATCAACTATCTGTTCCTTTGTATCAATATATTCCATTTTGACAACCTTTTGTGACACTTGATCTCTTAGAGAGTGATATTTTATTGGAATGTGCTTAGTCTTAGAGTGCATAACATGATTTTTTGATATGTTTATGGCACCAGTATTGTCACAATTTATCACAATTTTCCAGTCTGTTGTTCAGGATTTCTACCTTATAGTGAGGAGAGACACTACCAACTGGGTGGGGTTGACAGGTAAATACATTAATTGCATTACAATTAGTTCCTACAAATGAAATAGATCAGGATATCGAAAGACATACCTTTAACTGACGGTTGGTCCTAGCTTTCACTTGATCTCCCACTTGATGAACCTACAACACAAAGGATACATTCCTCAGTGTATCTTGACTATATATAAATATGATGAAATCATAAAGTAATCTAACATCAAATATAATCAGATATTAAGCCAAATGAACATACAATCCAATAGACATTTGATTTGGGACAGGAAGGGTATTTCCACCTTTTTATTGTCAAAGAAACATGAATCAGTACAATATACCTGACATGTCGAGATGTTTCTGCAACTAAGTCCTGGGCTCGTGCTCTTCACAATGACTTGGGACTTTCCTCCAGCGTAACAATGCTTAAATCCTTTCTTCTAGATGAGTCCTATCTAACTCTCTCTCATGGATCCTCCTTGTATTTATGGGACAAGGTAGGTAGTTTGGATTGAGAGGTAGTTGGATTGGGAGGTTGGGGAAGTTGCAGAACCAATTTCAAATAATCCCAATTCGTCAACTTAATATATTTTTTGATTTCATCTTAAGATGTGCATGAGTTTCCTCAAGGCATAGTAGCGCACAGTATGCAACTTCATTGTTTTACAACATGCATTTGCAACTTTTCTAAGGTGTGCGCTAGTTCCACTTGAGTAAAGTAGGGCATACTAGCAAATGTGTGCTATTTTACTACCCAAACAGTAGTGCACATGTCAAAATGTCAGTGAAAACAGGAGTTTTCTTAGCTGAAGAGGGTAGTTCCAGTCCATACATCATCTAGATCAACCTAGCTCTTCAATCCATGTTGTCCTTTTGTGTGATCGACAGCGTAATGTGATCACGAACGGAGAAGTGCATATTTGACCTATAACAGATGCCCCCTAATGTGTGAGGTCAGAGGGAAACGATGGCCGAAATACATTATAAGTCCAAGTCAAAGGAGGAGCAAGAAACTGCAGAACCAAGTCAGATAGACACTTGTAACAACGATCAAGGTCAGCGAGCAATTACAATCTTGACATCATATAGATGTGTAACATGATCTACGATACATAACTAGGAGATGTATATATAGAGCATGGCCACTGAAATACAAGCATGGATCCATGTCAAAAAGAGAGATCATAGCGATAACAACAAGCTGGATCTATGTCTCATGTAGAGCCAAAATGAGTGAGGCTCAGTCTTGCGCAGCTTGGGTGATAATGTAAATATGGTGATGCTATCATGGTCCCAAGGTCTTCATCCAAAAAAACCCAAGGTACAAACCCTAACCATGCGAATAAATGAGCTGGAGTCGAACATGGGGGGTATCGTTTGATTACCGGTCATTGATGTATACCATTAACAAACGCGAGGGCTTCCATCGATAGTGATAATGGGGCCCAAGGTACCTAGTACGATCCAACAAGTGTGAATAAGAGGACTTGAAGTCGAACACTTGAGGAACCTGTCGAATAAGAGACATTGATGTATTCCCATTATTCAATAGCGAGGGAAACTGCCACTGATGACTGCAATCCCCAAGGTACTAACCGAAACTCTAAACTTCGTTCCCAGAGCATAATGAGCTTAAGTCGATGGGAAGAAGTCCATTGGAAGAGAGGCCTTAATGCATCCTCCATCATCCAACACGAGGAACACTCACAGGTATGAGATGATGTGGAGTATGACAAGTAACAAGATGAAACAAACTGACACCAGGATGGCCGACACATGAAGTTAAGGTAAACTACAGAATGATCGACACAGGTTGTATCCTTGAACAGTGAGCATGGCACAAAGTGGCTTAGGCAGTTTTTAACATGTAGGGGAAGTGATATAAGCCTACAATGTAGGAGACATTAACAGACCCTCAATATGATTGGAAGAATAACCAATCGGGGGAGTCAAAACTCAGAGATCAGGTTCACCCTAAGGCCATAAACTAAAACCCAACTGACTTGAAAGACTCAAGTAGGTGCTGTGTTCAAGGACATGACTGACGTAACTACCTTTGAAACTGAAAAATATGTGATATACCCTTCTTATGCCTTATTCTTTTTGGTAAAAGAATATTCATCTTGTTGTTTTAATGAGTCCAAGAAGAAAATAACACTGAATAGGTCCAACCATGTAAAGAGTTTAATGAGCCCATGGGAGGAAGACTCAGGACCTTCTTCATTGTTTACAGAGTTTGAAGAAGAGATAGAAGAATACTTTATAGTACTGATCTCTGGATTTTAATATCAAGCCAAGATCTGTTCTTGCTCGCCGGTTTTTTCAATTTTAAGGAGTCTGAAAAACTTAAACAATAACTCCATACACCAACCCATTGATTTTAATATCGAGCCCAGGTTGGTATATGCTCGCCGGTGTTTTCCTGTTTATAGAGTCTGAAAAACTTAAACAATTCTCTATATACCCTCTCGTGTATTTCATATTGAGCCCGAGTAGGTGAGTGCTCGCTTGGTGTTTTCATATTTCGAGAGCCTGAAAACCCTAAAGAAGGCTCCAAAAGGTCCTTTTTCGTACAGTTAGTCTCCTCCCCCGAAAAAGTATAAAACAATGAGAGAAGAACTCTTCTAGCCACGGATGACTAGAGTATTCCTTTTTCGTAAGTAATCCACAAAAGTCCGGAAAAGGGTTAAACTTATACTCAAGTGGATGGACCTTCAATTCCTTTAACGAGCTTGAAAAGACCAAGTTTGCTTGGTAATCTTGTTTAGTTTTTCAAATAGTCAAAACAAGAGCTTAAAACGACTTAAAAGACAGCTTCTAGAATCGTATGTTCATGACCTGCCAAAGAATAGGATCTCAACAATCGCATTAGTAATGAACAACAAATTTTCTCAATGACATAATAATGAAGATATAGTACCTATATGATCTATCAATAAGAAAATAAGTCATTTCTGGTTTAATATATTGAAAATCTAGTGAAAATTTGAAAACACCTAGGTTAAATCTAATTCACCTAGGTTGCAAAAAATTAAATTAAATTTTATATAACTAGTTTCAAATTGAAAAAAAAAATATCACAAATTGAAATTACTAGGGTAAAAGAGGAGCAAAACCTTGATCTTCTTTCACTCGTTGCGATCAAACCGGAGCATCAAATGACCTTCTACCTCCACCAAGTAAGTTATTTCCTCCCAAACTTGCAATTTGATGCATTTTTTTGTCAATTTTTATGGTTAAAAATCATTTTCTAGCAATGTACAACTTGTGTTTTGCGTGTGCGCTATTGTATATGAAGCAAAGTAGGGCATGCTAGTAGTGTGCGTTGGTTTCCCTGAAGGAAAGTAGCGCTCAAACGTGCATGTCTAGCCTAAACAGTAGCGCACACCCTCTAAAGTTGGTTAAAAAATGTCGAGGACTAAAAATTTGACCTTTTCTTGGCAGGATGGTACTTGTTTGGAGAGAAAGAGAGCATGAGGAGCTGGATTGGATAGCTTTGCAAGATCCAGGGACTCTTCATACGCTCTGAAGGTGTGGGTTATTGAAATTCTATAGAACTGTTAACATGAGGGCACAAAAACGCTTGCTTCAGAGGCTTGTTCAGTATTGGGATGCAGATGCCATGGTATTTGATATCCGAGGAGAAACATTAGAACTCACCATGGATGACATTTACTTTATCATGGGTCTCTCTCGGAGGGGAGATGTAGTAAACCTGAAAGGGTCCTCACGCAATGTGGGTGCCTTATCCGTGCTAGAATATGTGAATGCTTACTGCGTACCGGGAACAAAGAAATCCGGTAGTCAAGTTCTCATCTCGACCATTTCCAGCTTCCCTCTTAAAGTTATTGTGAGTATACTAAATCAGATGGGAGGGAGTGCTACACAACATTTAGCCTCGAGACACTATATGCATATTGGTATTGAATGCTTGCAGGGGCATGTATATGACTGGTGTACTAGTCTTTTGGCAAACATGAAACTTCAACTCTCGGGGTGTAAGACCGGGAGGATGAAGAATTTTGGATATGGGAGCATACTTTGCACTTTATTTTTTAAGAGAGTGCCTACTATCAGTTTGGGCATGGCTTTTCCCCCAGTCAATCCTTGTGAGCCAAGGCTGGCTTGTTGGGGTGACATCTTTCTCCACCAAGGTGGTGGTGAGAGCAATTTTTACTACCACGAGGATGATTTATGGGGATGGTGGGAAAGGAAAGTTCCAACACTTTAGCAATTTCCATATGCTGGTATGGACTTCCGAGGAAATACTGAGCTGATCCTTCCTCCAGGTGCAGCTTGGGGAGAGATAGGTATGTTTATGCTTTTGAGAAATTATTTAATTTTTTCAATTTTTGTATGTATGATTTTTATGGTGAGTTCAAAGTACAAAAACAAAGTGTCAAATGCATATGTTGGACCAGTACGCCCTGAGGGACATCCATATACTTTCGTGAGACCAGTGGAAGTGGGTGCAGTTGATGCCACGCTGGGAGCTATAGAGAGGAAAATGAGTCGATTGACTCACGACATTCCTACATATCGGTTTGAGCAGATGCTGATTGATATGCAGGAGAATGTGGTTGGTGTGCCACTAGCCTGGATTAGGTTACTGCGGAAAGTAGCTAGGATGGTCATATGCTACCGAGAGGCAGCAGAGGTAGATGAGGCCCCACCTTCTCCATAGGGGAAGGATATTCTATGTATATTTTTGAGGCCATCGAGCCCAATTTTTCTATATTATGACATGACTCTGTTACAGGCTTATGATCCAAACTCATATTATTTTTTGATACAATATCGGATATATATACAAAATCGGTTATCTACATTTGTGTTATTGTGTTTTATGCATGAATTACTATGTGTGTGAATTATGCAAATGCCAATCTAAAACGTAGTTTGCAAATGAATTAGCTAATGCATTCAAGTTCCTTGGAATATGTTGATATGTAATATAATCAAACTGTCTCTCAAGTAACCTAACGCGCATAAATTGACATAGCAAAGTAGGATCTCTAACCTGATAAACACCCAATAACTGAAAAACAACTAATTGCGAGTCGAGCCGTACCTTCAAATGTGAAATGCCATGAAACAGAGCATCTTGGAGTAGCTCTATGACTTCACTGTATTCAGCTACATTGTTCATTGTAGGACCTAAACAAGCCCCTCCCGTAGACACCAGTTGACCAGTTGGTGAGTAAATAACCCAAGCAGCTGTGGCCAATTGACGGGTGTGGAGGCTAGCACCATCAACAAAACCTGTAAAGTGTTTAGTTGACATCTGAAACACCAAAATGCAAAAGATGCATAAGACGTAACTACAACTGTAAACAAAGATAACTCTACAAAATGTACAGCTAAAAATACATGAAAAAGCATAGATTCCTAAGCATAGTACTTCTTCAAGTAGGATCGATTCCTGGGGCCTCTTCATGAGGCCGGGAAAAGATGTCGTGGAAATCATTGAAAAGATTGGTATACAGAACTATTTCATCAAGAAAATAATCTTCTTCAATAAAAATACTTTCCATGATCCTTGGTTCGGTGGAAACATTGATCGGGACGGTTCTTAATGTATTCACCACATTCCCTTCAGCATGAGCAACTTGTGAAGTGGTAGGAATAGAGGGAAAATCAACATTTTCACCGGGTCTCAGAGAGAACTCACCTCTCTCTATCAAGTTTAGAACGGGAAGTAAATAGGACCTGGGGTGTATACTCTCCCGAGGGTGATCCAGGCCTATCATAGCTTCCAAAAATGTTTTTTCAGAAGGAAATACTGTGTCTAAAAAATCAGGAGAGTAGGTAGAGTCCACCGACCATGCAGGAGCACAGTCCATATATGACTCAGCAGAGACCAACGGAGTCATGATATGTTCTGTTGCCGTTTGTTGTGAATCCAAGTGGGTTACCTCTACAACAGGTACATGCACAATTGGCTCTGATTCAGTAGGGAGGATCGGCGGATCAATCGTTGAACTAACCTAGGAAATATTAGACGAAGAACATTCTTTAGAACCAATAAAATGGATGGGAGAAGGTAGGTCAAAAGTTCTTATTAGTGACCCATAGAGACCTACTCCCAAACTCTCAGTGACTGGGCTGGAATGATCAATCAACGGGATAGTTGAACCTGGTAAAGTCTGGTTGGTCTTCCGGAAAAACTAAAGTTGGTCGACTATGACGATCTTTCCTTCGTGAGGGAACATTATGACCTGAAAAATAGCTGACGGCACTGCCTGCATGGCATATGTTCAGCTCCTACCCAATAACAAGTTATGATTGAGTGGAGCATCCAGAACTTCAACCTCTACCGATACTAGCTTGCCTGCAAGTTCAACATCAAATGATGGTAAGACTCCATGTGGACGGAAAGATCTTCCATCAAAGGTGGTGAGTACCGTATTAGAGGGGGCTAGCTCAGGTTCACCTAAATACTTCGAGCAAGAGATAGACATTATGCACGTTGATGCGCCCTCATCTACAACAGATCGTCGAATGGTCATGGGACCATGGACGACCTCTATCTGGAGAGTGACATGATATAGCAACCGGTACTTGATATCTTTCATATCAAAACGTGCAAGCATGGTGGATGAATCAACACTCCCAATCGCTGCGAGGAGTGCACTGCGTTGCAATGGGAAACTTTGCAGTACCTCCAAAGTAGACATGGCACAAGGGGTTTGGGCTAAGTCCTCCACAACATTCTAGTTGGGGGAAGCCCGCGCGTTGGGGTTGTGCACAACCCATTTGTAGACACCTTTCAGTATCTTCGGCAGTGTCTCCACTGGAATGTGAAGAGGAGTAGAGGATTCAGGAGCATCTTTCTGCTGCGGGTTCGGGGTATAATTTCTTGCTCTAGTTTGCAAAAGAGCATCTGAGTTAACCATGTCAATGAATGATTGATCAACTGAGGTGGCATGAATAGTGCCCCCCAACACTAGAGCTGCCAGAAGCTGAACTCTGTCCATGAGGAAAAGGATCTTTCAAGACAACTGGTTTCTTCTCATGGATCAGCTTCTGGGCTTCTTCCATTAGAGGGAATTGATGGGTAAAGTGGTCCTCTTGACACAGTTTGCAAGGGAACTTAACCTTCCTTTATTTTTTACCCTCAACATTTTGTGTGTTTTTGGGATTTTGTTGGTTTCCCTCCCCTTTCTTTCCCTTTCTCTTGTTGTTGGGATGTCGAGGGCCCTTTTGGTTAGTCTGCATCTACTGTACAGATTATGTAGTTGAAGGGGAGGATGCAACAGAAGTTGCTTCTGCAGCAGACTGTTTGACTGACAAGGCGTGAACCTACTTTGTTAAGGAATCAAACGCTGCAGAGTCAACTGAACCCACAATGCCATCGGCATGTGTTCCAGGTTTAGGTTTACCTAAGTCTATATTAGACCTCGGCGCATCAGGAATAATCTCATACAACAGCCTAGACTGAGCATAAACTAAGTTGAGCTACTGAGTTCTCAAAATGGCTTCCTCTTCGGAGGACACCAATGAAGTGGCAACTTCCTTAGAAACATAAGGAAGAAGAGATTTAAGGTACCATTCTAATAAGAATGCCGGGGGGAATGTTGGACTTGATTAGCCTCTTTCTCCTTCGCCACTCCTGAATATGATCAGATAGATGAGTGGCCTTATTCTGTCGAAATGTCTACAAAAGGTCTGTGCTAGCATCGTACCGGACAGGAAGATGAAAGTGGTTCAAGAAAACAATGGCAAGATTCTGAAAGGTGCTATAGGAAGCCGTGGGTAGTTCAATATACCACTTGGCTATAACACTTGTCAAGGTTCTTTGGAAGAGCCTCAACCTTATGGAATCAACATTCAGCGAATTGGAGGAGCACCAGAGATGAAAAGTTGTGACATGGTCACTGGGGTCCTTACTAGTATTACCTTAAAAATTTGGTATGTCTGAGGGCAATTTAGTGGGAACAGGTGGCCATGCAGCATCATGGAGCACGGGGTCATTTGTAAGCTTTGAAAGATCTGGCAAGTGTAAAGTTGTCAGAAATGGTAAACATGGTTGAGTTGATGGCATCTGGTAAACAGGAACCTGGTATTGGGAACCACCCATTGCCTGGTTTGTGTACTGTTGGTTGGGGTTGCCCCTAGCCATCGGTTGTGAAACGAAAGCATTGAAATTTTTCCATCCGAAAGTAAGCGAATTACTTCCCGGGGCAACATTCCATTGTGGCTGGGTGCTAGTACCTCCAAATTGAGGATTAATTATGTTACCCCTTCCTCCAGCAAACAAAGAGAAAGGGATACTCCCTACAGGTATGTTCGATGGATTAGCGTTGTAACATGCATAGGGTTTGAATCCAGGTGTAGTAGTAATGGATGGTGCCGTCATCGTACCCATAATAGGTATGCATGAAGAAGGGATCGATCCAAACACAGATGAAGAAGCAATATTCTGAGTTACACCTTGTAACTGTTGTGTGGCAGAAGACTGAGTGAAATTCACTGCGGGCATCCCTGACAAAGGGACATTGTTTGGTCCAAAATTTGGGGTAGAAACCGAGGAAGATGTCGAAGCTAATGAGCTCGGCATGCCTAGAATACTAGCATTGAAACTGAAGGACAAAGTTGAGGCAGAAGCAGTCTGCGACGAACTCGAGGTAGCATTGTTTGTGAACAAAGGATTCAGAATCCTTGTAGGCATAGAAGTTGTGGGAGTTTGTGGAACTCCCTGCTCATCTCCTGGGTTGGTCATGGTATAACCCGGTCTAAATAGGTAAGCACTATACTCAGGTTATTGAAATCCCATAGGTACCATAAGTGGATCGTTGGGTCCAGTAAGAGGAGGGTTGAAAGGAGTATTAAACTCTGTAGCATTAGGTCCTCAACCTCAATAGTATCAAATACCTATTGATCCGGGGTTCTGGGCTCTGGTTCTCCAAGAACCTGTATTCACCCGTTAGTTCAAAATAACCACAGAAATTTGTCCTCCGGCGTCGCAGTGGTGGTGGAGGCTCCAAAATGGGAGGAGGAAGGTTTTGCAACCTCTGAGACTGACGAAGATGTTGGTGTTAAATTTTGAGCATTAATTCACAATACTCTAGGATCTTCACTGAGAGAATAACATATACAGTATATCAATGCATAACAATCACAATAAGCATGGAAAGCATCACAAGAATCAAAAGCATGAGAGACAAGAGACATAGAGTTTCCGTGGGGAAAACCCTAAGGTGAAAAACCCCACAACTTCCTCAGAGATAGAGAGAGCAATGGCTCAACCAAAGTACAACCAAAATACACTGAGATAGTCTCCTAGTAGAAGATGATCCTCGTGCTCACTAGTGCACCACTTTCTGAGTGAGAGAAGCGTGAGTTTCTGAGTGATCAAAATAAAGATCTCCCGATCTCTATTTATAGTAACCTGTTTCCCCAGTTACACTATGGGGCCGACTTGTCTATCTAGGTACATCCATAATATAATATATATTTCAGGGCCGATCCCACACATGGTTGTCTAATAACCCGTCGCCAAGTACACACACTTGTGACACTTGTCAATACACATGATGACACTTCCTTATAAAGGAATAACACATCTCTTATAAGGGTACAATAAATATATATGAAATACATTCCGAAGTTACATATACGTCAACACTCCCTATTAACTAGGAAGGTATTTCTCGACACAGTTCTGCTAGACAAGTCTTCTTCTCGGGATCATCGTCATTGATGCATCGTCATCATCATCGTCACTGCTGCTGCTATCTCAACCAATCTCTGACTCTACTCGTCATAGGAATTTCTACAGACCCAGTCCTTTTTCATACTGGATGTAGGCCCACCACCTGCAGGTCTTCATCATCACTGGCCATACTGTGGAATCCTCAGGACTAATTACGTGAGTCAACAAAACCTTGAAAGAGAATCCCATGACTTATTACGAGCACCCAGCTCAACCTATCGGATCTCCCAGGATCCTTTAAATGTTACTGCACAACCTGTCCACAACCACAGAGTATCACGAAGCACAACCCAGATGCACACACACAACACTTACACTCACCGGCATGGGAGGACCAACCTACCACCATCCATGAAAGGCTCACAACACTTACATCAAGGACCATGGGAGAACACATCTGCCACCATGTCGGAAAGGCTCCGCACTTACATCAACGCACATGGGACAACACATCTACCACCATGTTGGAAAGGCACCACACTTACATCAACGCACATGGGAGAATGCATCTACCACCATGTCGGAAAGGCTCCGCACTTACATCAACGCACATGGGAGAACGCATCTACCACCATGTCGGAAAGGCACCGCACTTACATCAACGCACATGGGAGAACGCATCTACCACCATGTCGGAAAGGTTCTGCACTTACATCAACGCACATGGGAGAATGCATCTACCACCATGTCGGAAAGGCTCTGCACTTACATCAACACACATGGGAGAACACATCTACCACCATGTCGGAAAGGCACTGTGCATCTGTGTCTTCAGAACTCATCACACTTAATCCATCTGATTATGTAATATATCCACCTGATACCTATGATCATCCTGATCATCATCACTGTACCATCCTGGTACATATCATCTGGAGCAACATCCTGAAGCTTGTCATCATGATCAACCTGATCATACAATGCATCTACCTGATGCATACAAGGTATCTACCTGATACATATCATCATACATGATCCACCTGATACAAATACGAATACATGATACATATCAACATACATGATCCACCTGATTATACAATGTATCCACCTGATACATATACAGATACATGGTCCAAGCATCCAACATGATGTATATACAAAATACATACAAATGATCCAATTGATCATATCCAGCATCCAACATGATGCGTACATACATATACATATAAATGATCCAACTGATCATATCTAGCATCCAACATGATGCGTACATACATATATAAATGATCCAACTGATCATACAAAGCAAAAACCAGAACATCATCCTGATGCTCATCATCCAGCAATTACATTCACAACCATGTGAAGGATCCTCCTTCCAACATGCTTGGAATGGCTTCAGCAAATGTGTCCATTACTTCTTCCTTGAAGTGTCCTCGATTTGAAGAACACCAAGCCTCTCCCTGAAGTACTCGAACTTCACCCTGGCTAGTGGCTTCGTCAGCACATTTGCAATCTGCTCGTCCGTCGCAACATATAGGAGCTTCATAGCTCCTCTCTGCACCATATCCCTGATATAGTGATATTTGATCTCTATGTGTTTCGACTTGTCATGAAACACTGGGTTCTCAGATAGATTCACACAACTCTGGTTATCGGAGAAGATACCAGTAGCATCCAATGGGAGATCAAATAACTCAGACAGTAGCTTCCATAGCCATACTACCTCACAACTAGCTGAATAGGCTGCAACATACTCTACCTCAGCTGTACTCAGTGCTACGCAGGATTGCTTCCTGCTAAACCAAGAGATCACACCTGATCCCATACTGAAGCATCACCCAGATGTGCTCTTCCTATCTACAGCACTGCCTGCCCAATCTGAATCAACATAAACCTGCAGGTTAAACTTTTGATTCGCTTCATACTTGAGCCCATAATCCACTGTACCCTTCAGTTACCTCAAAACATGCTTTACAACAACCAGGTGAACACTCCTCGGATCCGTCAGGAACTGGCTCAATGTGTTCACCGCAAAGCAAATATCTGGTCTTGTGTTCGTCAGGTACATCAAGGACCCAATCATCTGACGATACATAGAGATATCAATTGGCTCAAATGAAGCATCACATAGAAGCTTCAGGTTCGATGCCATAGGTGTGGTCATGGCCTTGCAATCCATCATCCCGAATCTCTTCAGGATATCTACTGTGTACTTCCCTTGACCAAGGAAGATCCCACTTGCATTTTGCCACACCTCCATACCTAGGAAATAATGCATCATTCCCAAATATTTCATATCGAACTCAGCAGCAAGCTTCCTCTTAGTATCTGCAATCAATCTGTCATCTCCTGTTACAAATAAGTCATCCACGTACAGAAGTAGAATCACAGGATTCGCTTCCTCAACCTTGTAGTAAAGGTTGGAATCCGCTTTACTCTTGGTAAAGCCCAAACTTGATAGAAAGCTGCCTATCCTACCATACCAAGTTCTGCACATATATTATTTCCTGTCATGTGTCTCAGAACCAAGTGGCTACTCCACATACACTTCTTCTTCAACTACACCATTCAAGAAAGCTGTCTTGAAATCCATCTGGTGTATCTTCTATTTCATCACTTTTATATTTCTCTATGCTACCATCTGCAGCATGCTTGATCTGATAGATCCATATGGAAGTCATAACAAACTTCCCTTCAGGTCTTGGGACTACATCCCAAACATCATTCTTCATGATCGATGGATCATGGCATTCTTCCCATATCCTGGGAACTTCAATATCTTCAATAGATAATTTTGTTGCTGAACACATGTTGTAGTTCTTCTTTTGTAGGTGATGACATACGATCTTTCCTACAAGACAAGTTAAATTGCATGATTAGAAACATCTCATAGTTTTCAGAAAAAATTCTTACACATAAAGAAATATGTCATACACTCATGCAATTATCTTAGCTAATGCTTCAATACAACATTTATCCATATTCCGTAACTTTCTAGATGCCTTCCAATCTCTACCAGAACATTGTTAAGAGTGTGCACAACTCCCAACATGTCAGCAAAGAGGTTTCATTCTAGATAAGTAGCAATGGAATGTTGTACAGTGCCATAGGCCACTTACCCATCACATGCATATTAGTAGTATAATGTTCATTAATGCAATCATTCTAATATGCACAATACATATCCTAAGTCTAGGAACATGAGCATATACATCATTGAACAATTTCATTCAAACAAACAAATATGCAAGAAATGATAATTAAAATACTTATCTTTGTTTGTTTGTTGGGTGGACTCCCCTGAGTCTTTGCTTCCTTGTAGGAGCTGCCGGAGTCCTAATCTGAAGTAGCTTCTTCTACACCTTTCTGTTGTGGAATGTAGAGAGATGGTCAACTCCCTCTGAATATCTGCATCCTTGCAGAAACCACTGGAGTGTGCTCCCTCTTGATCTTTGCTTCCTAGATTACTTGTTCTTGAGCTTATATTCATTCTCGATCCCTATGCATGCTTGTTAGTATCATCATTGTGTTATCCTCAAGGTCTCATACATAATCAAACATTCGTTAGTATAATCTTAATATTATCAAAACACAATAATCTCAAGCATGTATAGTCAGGATCATTTCAAACAGAAATAATAACCATTCTTATGGTTAGTCATATCATCAATTAAGGTAAGAAACATAATATGCATAAGTCCTAGATTACTTAAACTTGTAACTTCAAGAGTAATCATTATCAATCATACAAAAGTATACGATATATATAACAAAACATACCTGGTCATCATATTTGCTAGTTATGTCTAGCAATGTGTTCTTGTTCTCTTCAATGACCTGCATAACTCATTAGTTAACTTTTGCAAAAACAAATTATACATACCTCTATGTGATCCATGACTATGGATGAATCTTTGTCTTCATAGCATGTTCGGGTTGTCCCTTTAATTTGTACAATCCTCCCTCTTACTTTCCAATCACTATTGCATCATCGATTGTTTTACCGTCATACCTTTTGCATCCAATGCAGAGATGGAGAGTAGGTTCTTCTTGAGCCCAGGTACATAAAGGACCTCTTTCATCTTCAATGATTTTCCAGAATCTAGGTTGAAGGAGGCTTCACCACTTCCTTTGATGGGGTATTGATAATCATCCCCAAGTTTCACTTTATGGGGTGATTCATGTTCAGATAGATTTACAAAAGATTCTTTAAACCCAGTCATGTGTTTAGAAGCCCCACTGTCAATTAACCAATCATTACAACCATGGGAGATTGTACCTGTGAGAGCAGAGATTAGAACATATTCTTCTTCACTTGATGAGTCATCATCACTATCATCACTTTCTGCCCTAGCCTTCTTCTTGGGTGGTTCATCATCTTCAATAGCATGAGCATGATATCTTTTCCTACTGCCCTTCTTCTTCTTGATGTTGTTGTTCCTTTTGTTCTTGGGACATTCTGAAGCAAAATGACCTTTCTCATTACATGAGAAGCATCTGAGATCTTTCTTATCTTTATGTTGGTGATAGTGTGAAGATTTCTTGGTATGAGAGTGCTCTCTCTTTGTCCTTCCTTTCTTGGTGTGTACTATGAGAGCTTGATCTTCACTTCCCATATTTTCTTCTTGGGACACAAGCCTTGCTTCTTCTTGAGAACATTCTTCCCGCAATCTGTTGAAGGAGATCAACTTCTTCCTTGCACAAATTCCTTGAATAAAGGAATCCCATGACTTGGGTAGGCCATTTAGAGTGGTCATGACAACTTCACCATTCTCCACCATTTCATCTACCCCTTCCAGTTGTTCCTTAATCTGGGAGACCCTAGAAAAATAAGATTGAATGGTTTCTCCATTCTGAAACTTTTACTCCTTTCAATTGGTTCCGCAAGGTCATCTTCTGATTTATGTTCTTCCCTTCAAATAGCTTGGTCAAAGAGTCAAACATCTCCTTGGGTGTCTTTAGAGAAGACACATGGGGTATGAGATGGTCTTTGATAGAATCAACAATGATTCTCTTTGCCTTGACCAAGTTCTTCATATGCAATACTTTAGCCTCTTCATCCTCTGGGATAGGGATGTCTTCTTTTATATATGAGTCCAACTCATTCTCTTCTAGGATTAACCCAATCCTATACTTCCAAGCTCGAAAGTTATCATCCCCTTCAAGCTTATCCCCAAGCTTGGTGTGGTGAGACACCTTAAAGAGTACTTCAAATGTAAATAGAAAATATTTAGGTCTTACCACTTGAAATGATGAAAACTGGATCTGGTCCCGGATTAGGGTTTGTCGGAAAAACCCTAAAAATTCAAAATGTGAATTTCAACTTTCTGAAAGGATAGAAAGATGTGCCTTGATGAGCTGATCAGCCTAGTGCATTCAGAATTTGAGATCAACAAAGCTTTACCCTTCAGATTTGCCTTTTTGTCCTCCTGGGTTCACTAGGGAGAGCCCTGAATTAGGGTTTGAGTTTCCCGGAGATCTACCCAGCCAAAAATCTCGATCCAAAGCTCTAAACTTCGATTTTTGCAAGGAGCTTCCAGCTATGTCTTCAGATTTCAGAAAGTCCTATTTTTGTGGAAACCCTAATTTTTAGGGCCAAATATGAAAATGCTCAGAATTGAATTCTGATTGGACAGACAGATTCTCCTTGATGAGTAGAGTCAATCTACTATACTTCTTTTCCAAAAACTGTGGAGAGAAACCCAATAAACAAGAAACTCAAGTTTCCGTCACTGCAAAATATCTTCTTCTCAGGTTAGCTCTGATACCATGTTAAATTTTGAGCATTAATTCACAATACTCTAGGATCTTCACTGAGAGAATAACATATACAGTATATCAATGCATAACAATCACAATAAGCATGGCAAGCATCACAAGAATCAAAAGCATGAGAGACAAGAGACACAGAGTTTCCGTGGGGAAAACCCTAAGGTGAAAAACCCCACAACTTCCTCAGAGATAGAGAGAGCAATGGCTCAACCAAAATACACTAAGATAGTCTCCTAGTAGTAGATGATCCTCCTCCTCACTAGTGCGCCACTTTCTGAGTGAGAGAAGTGTGAGTTTCCGAGTGATCAAAATAGAGATCTCCCGATCTCTATTTATACTAACCTGTTTGCCTAGTTACAATATGGGGCCGACTTTTCTAGCTAGGTACATCCATAATATAATATATATTTCAGGGCCGACCCCACACATGGTGGTCTAATAGCCCGTCGCCAAGTACACACACTTGTGACACTTGTCAATACACATGACGACACTTCCTTATACAGGAATAACACATCTCTTATAAGGGTACAATAAATATATATGAAATACATAGATGAAATACATTCCGAAGTTACATATACATCAACAGTTGGTCCTCCACAACTATACAAAGTTAAACTAAGTAAAAACCTAGTGGCCACTACAACTAAGGAGCAAACAACATACCACTAAAAAAATTCCTAAGTAATCAAACCAAGCGAACAAATGTCAGATACTCTCGGAAGCAAGTCTAGGATGATTAGGGCCCATAACATACTAACAGAGTATCGACACTCAGTTACGTGGTGTCCTCCGAAGGTCCACTGGGTGCAAGCGTTTGAATCACCAAACCTCATTCCTGAGAATACTGCTAAAGGGTTACCTTCCACGTCTGTCCAAGGTGAAGTGGGAATAACCGCCCACTCTACCTCCGTAGAATCCTAAAGTTCTGATACTAAAGCTACCATCAATACGAAATAACCTAGAGGGACAGTCGTCAGCCTAGTCGAAACGCATGGGCAGGGTAGCAAAGCCCGAAGGCCGAAAGCACCCCTGTACGCGAGTCAACTCTGGTTTATGGTTGAGAGGAAAGTGAGGGGCTATCCTCAACAATTCCAATCTCCCACGGCCTCGTGCTTAACTCTGGTTTGAGTAGAGCATCCCAGGACTCTTTGAGAGAGATGGATTTACCTAAATGAAAGTCGTACTATGATTTTTGAGTAATGAAGCCAGTTTCGGTCGTTCAAGGTGATTTAAGTCCAAAAATCTAGCCTAAGCTAGTTGATGATGTGTATACCTAAAAAGAAAAATGTTGCTAATAAATTTTATTAATATTTATTTTTAAGGGCTACTTGTTACTCAAGGGTTGTAGTGCGGTGTGTGGAATGGTTTGTATGAAAGTAAAGTGCTTCTAAAGTAATGCTTTCAAATTCACAAAATTTTTATCTTTTCGTTTATGATTCTTTCAAAAACTTGAAACCTAAGCAATCCTAAATCAAAATCTTTTTGTATTTTTCTTTTAATATTTCAAAGCAAACTATGCTATCTTAAAATGATGAACGACCTTACTACTA
Source organism: Larix kaempferi (assembly GCA_027924585.1). Classification (NCBI taxonomy): domain Eukaryota; kingdom Viridiplantae; phylum Streptophyta; class Pinopsida; order Pinales; family Pinaceae; genus Larix; species Larix kaempferi. Next base: position 13,804,773 of record BSBM01000486.1, read on the forward strand.
AGCTACTTGAACAATTTTTTGTCTTTTCTAATAACTGTAAAAGAAAGAGAACTTTGTACAAAATCAAGTAAGATCTAAATGTAAAGCATGCGTAAGACAAACATCTAAATGGCTCAAAACAAATGAATCAAAAGACTCGATGAAGACTTGACTTACCAAGTTTTTGCAAAAGGAAAACTTGAGGCTTGGAAACAAAGTAAAAAAGAAGCAGGGAAAAGAGACACTTGTAACGGAAAGGTGGACCTAAACAGGTTGCTCCTAAGCATCAAAACCCTAAGAAAACACTAAGCCAAGCAAAAAGTAAGCATGCGAACCAAGAATGACCTTAACAACACACAGACTTAGAAGAAAGATAACTAGAAAGATTTGACTCACTTGGACTGAACTGATAAGACAATCAGAAAATATCTAAACCAATAAACCTTTCGAAAGAAACCCTAAAGACTCAAACTTGAAGGTCAAACCCTAATGGAAAGGATAAGACAAAGTTAAAGCGTGCTATTGTTTCCATAGACAAAAAATGTTAAAGAATGCAGGCCTGTATGACTGCCACAAGCAACTAGGGCCAAAGTGTGCAGCTATGTCCAAAAGAGAATAGTGCATGAACTTCAAAAAGGGCTACAAAGCAGTAAAGACACTTAAACAAGTACTCAAGCAAGCAAAATCAAATTAAAAAGACTCAAGGGAGGTAAACAAGACTCAAAAGAGACATGGAAGTATCAGGTATCAGTCAAGGAGGCAAATCAACAAGCTGAAAGTGAAACCAAATACTGGAAATCAAACCCTAAAATAAAACTAGTCACTACAGGAAAATGCACTACTGTGCAGTGTAGAAACCAACGCACACTAGGATATATGCGCTACTGTGCAGTGTATAAAACAACACTCATCAGGTGGTATGCGCTACTATTAGTAGGGAAGGCCAGCACTCATGTCTCAGAAAGACAGAAACAGGATTTGCAGCAATAAACTAAGATGAATCAAGCAATAAGGAACAGGTAACAAAGACCTATAAGACCTCTCAAAGAATCAAAAACTAAAAAAAGGGGTTGGAAGAAAACCTAACTAGGTCTCCTAGAGCAGAAAAAAACACGGTTACTCCCTAGCGGATTTGCCAGTCTGTTGTTCAGGATTTCTACCTTATAGTGAGGAGAGACACTACCAACTGGGCGGGGTTGACAGGTAAATACATTAATTGCATTACAATTAGTTCCTACAAATGAAAGAGATAAGGATATCGAAAGACATACCTTTAACCGACGGTTGGTCCTAGCTTTCACTTGATCTCCCACCTGATCTCTCGCTTGATGAACTTTTAACATAAAGGATACCTTCCTCAGTGTGTCTTGACTAGATATAAGTATGATGAAATTAGAAAGTAATCTAACATCAAATATAATCAGATATTAAGCCAAATGAACATACAATCCAATACACATTTGATTTGGGACAGGAAGGGTATTTCCACCTTTTTATTGTCAAAGAGACATGAATCAGTACGATATACCTGATGTGTCTAGATGTTTCTGCAACCGAGTCCTGGGCTCCTGCTCTTCACAATGACTTGGTACTTTCCTCCAGCGTAACAATGCTTAAAGCCTTTCTTCTAGCTGAGTTCTATCTAACTCTCTCTCATGGATCCTCCTTGTATTTATGGGACAAGGTAGGCAGTTTGGATTGAGAGGTAGTTGGATTGGGAGGTTGGGGAAGTTGCAGAACCAACTTCAACTAATCCCAATTCGTCAACTTAATATATTTTTTGATTTCATCTTCATATGTGCGTGAATTTCCTCAAGGCATAGTAGCGCACAGTATACAACTTCACTGTTTTACAACATGCGTTTGCAACTTTTCCAAGGTGTGCGCTAGTTTCACTTGAGTAAAGTAGGGCATACTAGCAGATGTGCCCTAGTTTATTGGCCAAAGAGTAGCGCACATGTCAAAACGTCAGTGAAAACAGGAGTTTTCTCAGCTGAAGAGGGTAGTTCCAATCCATACATCATCTAGATCAACCTAGCTCTTCAATCCATGTTGTCCTTTTGTGTGATCGACAATGTAATGTGATCACGGACAGAGAAGTGCATATTTTACCTATAACACTATGGGATGCTCATACTTCACAAGTATGTATTCCAATGTCTTCTTCATCCAAATGAATTGAGTACAACATAATGCAACAACAATATATCCAGCTTCTGCTGTAGATAGTGAAATGGAGGGTTGTTTCTTACTTAGCCATGATACCAAACAGTCTCCCAAGTAGAATGCTTCTCCACTAGTACTCTTTCGTGTTGATGTATATGTAACTTCGGAATGTATTTCACATATATGTATATTGTATTCCTATAGAGATGTTATTATTCCTCTATACGGAAGTGTCGTCATTTATATTGTAAGTGTCGTAACTTATACTTGATGGGTTATTAGACCACCTTGTTGGGGTCGGCCCTGTATAAGTCATGTGGGTCAAAGGGTTATTAGACCACCCTATTGGGGGTCGGCCCAGTCAGCATTATGTTATGTGGTTAAGTTAAGACCGACCTTGTAAAATTTATTAGGCAAGTCAAGTCAAGTATAAATAGAGTGCGGGAGGCACTCTATTTGATCATTCTATTCTCACACACACTCTTTGGAGAGTGGCGCACTTGTGGAGGAGGATACGCTACTGATAGGAGATGTATATCTCTTATGCTTGGGTTGTATCATTGCTCTATCTATCTCTGAGGAAGTTATTGGGGTTTTTCACCTTTATGGTTTTCCCTAAGTAAACTTTGTGTATCTTGTGTGCTTGCATTATTGTGTCCATGATTGATATGCTGTAGATATGTTGTACATGTTGTTCTCTTAGTTAATATCCTAGATTAGATTGAAGTAAATTTTGAAAAACTAACATGGTATCAGAGCTAGCCTGAAAGAAGGAATGGTATGGCATGTATGAGACTTGTTGCACTTACGATGCTAGGGATTGATATAGAAAAAAACAGTCATCGTGGAAATTTCAATATAAATCCATTTTGGCGAAGTTTTCGGATCTCAAAATTTTACAGGTCAAATATCAGAGCCCCATGTACTTTGTGTCCAAAGGAAAACTTCTAATTCCTTGTACTGTGTGTTTTATGATCTGTACAATCTAGGGTTTCTGCCTCTTCCAGATCTGAGTCATAAACAGGCGACCTAGGAAAAAAGGTCATAACTTGGGATAGGAAGCTCCAAATTAAATTTCGTAAAAAGTGACAAGTAGTGCATGGACTGTAATTTCTTGGGTAACTTTTTCAGAGGTCGAAACTGAACTAGTGACACGTGGCACATCGTACAATTTAACTCTCTTGTTTTATCCCATAAATAGGTCACGTTGCGACACTTGGAATAAATCTCTCTCAGAGAATCCAATTGAGGATAGACCTATGGGGTTGGAAAGATGACAGGTCAGGCTACCACAGGTAGAATTTTTAGACCCCATGGATCAGAAAGTTTGGATTTACACCAGAAAAAATAAGGTACATATTTATGTCAAAACAGAATTATTTTTTAGCATCTTCATTCATGGCTTCGAGAATTTAGGGTTTTAGAGAAAGTTGGAATTTTTGTAATCAGAGACCACAAATGAATGCTACTCATCAAAATTGAACTTTAGAGACCAAGATCATACTTTTTGGTTGGGCAGAAGGCCGGGCTTGATCAGACCCTAGTTCGGGACTTTGATCAGAAAAGTGGAAAATTAGGGCATCAACAAAAATGGGAATTTTTGAAATCTGTGACCACGGCTGGAAGCTCCTCAGAAAAATAGAAGCTTAGAGCTTTGGATCTAACCTTTTGACTGGGAAGAAGGGTGGGCTTTATCAAACCCTAGTTTGATGTCATGTCCAGTGAATCTGGAAGTTTCAAAGGCAAATTTGAGGGGTAAAACTTTGCAGTTTTCAAATTCTGAGTATACCAGGTTGATCAACTCATCAAGGCCCATCTTTTTATCCTTTCAGAAGTTTGAAATTCAAAGTTTGAATTTTTAGGGTTTCTTTGACAAACCCTAATCGAGCTCCAGATCCAGTTCCTGCAAATCAAGTGGATTGGGTTAATCCTAGAAGAGAATGGATTGGTCACCTGCATAAGTGAAGAAGTTCCTGTTTCAGAGGGAGATGAGGCTAAGGCCTTACATAAGAAGATTACAAGCAATCTCGACAAGTATGACTTATCCAGGTATGTTTCGAGATTTGTTCATGATTAAGTTTATGGTATGTTTGTCTTCATATTATTACGGTTAGTACAATCCTGATTAAATTTAGACTTGTCGTATCACCTTAATAAAATTATGAATGCATGGTAGAAGATATTCATTGATTAGGGTGTTGACACTTATGACTGTACTAATGCATTATGGTATTGTATGAGGTTTATGTTGTCTGCTAACATGAAAGGTACACCAAAAAAGACAAATCATGTTCTAGTTCAAGAACATAGGACCATGGTGACATGAAGACAAAGGTTCATCCATTGCCATGGATCACATAGAAGATCTATTTATGAGGTATGTATAACTTGGTTCTATAATGGTTAACTTATGAGATATGAAGGTTACTAGCACAAGTTATTGAAGAGAACAAGAAGACATCATGTGGGTATGTTAGACATAACTAGCTAACATACTAATCCAGGTGTGTTTTTCCTATATCAAGTTAGAATCTTACCTTGTGTTAGGATCCCTTATATAAGTATACTTGGTATGATTGGTTATGTTTATTCATAAAGTTAGAAATGTAAGTAATCAAGGGTTTATGCATATTATGTCTCTTATCTTGATTGATGATTTGACTAACCAGAAGAGTCCTATGATCAAATAAGAATTTGCATGAGTAAAATAAGTCTTCCCTGAAACCTTGAATACTAATGTTTATTATCTATGTTTGAAATGATCATGACTATGCATGTTTAAGATTATTGCGTTTTGATAGTATTAAAGATTATACTAATGAATGTGTGATTATGTATTAGACCTCGAGGATAACACAATGATGATACTAATAAGCATGCATAGTGATTAAGGATGGATATAAGTTCAAGAACAGGTAATCCAGGAAGCAAAGATCAAGAGGGAGCACACTCCAGTTGTTCCTGCAAGGAAGCAAAGGTCAAGAGGGAGCACACTCCAGTAGTCTCTGCAAGGATGTAGATATTCAGAGGGAGTTAGGAGTTGACCACTTCTCACAATCCACATAAGAATGGAGTTGTAGAAACGAAGCAGAGACTGAGAGGGAGTCAACCCTACAAAGATAAGTATTTTAATTGTCATTTCTTGCATATTTGATTGTTTAAAGAATACTGTTCAATAATGTATATACTGATGTTCCTAGTATTAGGTTGTGTATTATGCATATTAAAATAGTTGCCTTGATGAATAGTATACTACTAATATACATGGGTAAGTGGCCTATGGCACTGTACAACATTCCATTGCTACTTATCTATCATGAAGCCTCTTTGCTGACATGTTGGGAGTTGTGCACACTCTTAACAATGTTCTGGTAGAGATTGGAAGGCATCTAGAAAGTTACAGGATATGGTCAAATGTTGTATTGAAGCATTGGCTAAGATAATTGCATGACTGTATGAAATATTTCTTTATGTGTAAGAATTTGTACTGAAAACTATGAGATGTTTCTAATCATGCAATTTAACTTGTTTTGTAGGAAAGATCGTATACGAGCACCTACAAAAGGACTACAACATTTGGTCCAGCAACAAATCTATCTATTGAAGATATTGAAGTTCCCAGGATCTAGGAAGAATGCCATGATCTATCGATAATGAAGAATGATGTTTGGTATGTGAAGTCTGTCGTGACTTCCATGTGGATCTATAAAGATCAAGTATGCTGCAGATATTATCATAAAGACTTTTGCTCCTGTAGCCAGAACCACTTCCATCAGATCAGTACTTGCTCTGGCTGTAGTGATGAAGTGGAAGATACACCAGATGGATTTCAAGACAACTTTCTTGAATGGTGTAGTCGAGGAGGAAGTGTATGTGGACCAGCCACTTGGTTTTGAGACACACGACAGGGAGTCATATATGTGCAGAACTTGGTATGGTAGGATAGATAGCTTTCTATCCAGTTTGGGATTTACCAAGAGTAAAGCGGATTCCAACCTTTACTACAAGGTTGAGGAAGGAAATCCAGTGATACTACTTTGGTATGTGGATGGCCTGTTTGTTACAGGTGATGATAGATTGAATGCTGACACGCAGCAGAAGCTTGCTGCTGAGTTTGAGATGAAGGACTTGGGGATGATGCACTACTTTCTAGGCATGGAGGTGTGACAAAGTGCAGATGGAATCTTCCTTAGACAAGGGAAGTTTGCAGTAGAGATCCTGAAGAGGTTTGGGATGATGGACTGCAAGGACATGGCCACACCTATGGCATCGAACCTGAAGCTTCTGTGTGATGCTTCATTTGATCCGGTTGATGTCACTATGTATCATCAGATGATTGGGTCCTTGATGTACCTGACGAACACGAGACCAGATATTTACTTTACGGTGAACACATTGAGCCAGTTTCTGATGGATCCGAGGAGTGTTCACTTGGTTGCTGTAAAGCATATTCTGAGGTACCTGAAGGGTACAGTTGATTATGGGCTCAAGTATGATGCGAATCAAAAGTTTAACCTATAGGGTTATGTTGATTCAGATTGGGCAGGCAGTGCTGCAGATAGGAAGAGCACTTCTGGGTGCTGCTTCAGTATGGGATCAGGTGTATCTCTTGGTTTAGCAGGAATCAGTCTTGTGTAGCACTGAGTACAGCCGAGGCAGAGTATGTTGCAGCATGTTCAGCTAGTTGTGAGGCAATATGGCTCCGGAAGCTACTGTCTGAGTTATTTGATCTCCCGCTGGAGGCTACTAGTATTTTTTGTGACAACCAGAGTTGTGTGAAGCTGTCTGAGAACCCAGTGTTCCACGACAGGTCGAAACAAATTGAGATCAAATATCACTATATCAGGGATATGGTGCAGAGAGGAGCAGTGAAGCTCCTGTATGTTGCGACGGATGAGCAGATTGCAGATGTGCCGATGAAACCACTAGCCAAAGTGAATTTCGAGTACTTCAGAGAGAGGCTTGGTGTTCTTCAGATTGATGACACTTCGAGGAAGAAGTGATGGAGACATTTGCTGAAGCCATTCCAAGCATGTTGGAAGGAGGATCCTTCACATGGCTGTGGATATAAGCATTGGATGACAAGCATTAGGACGATCTCTAGTTACTGCTCTGTATATGTATATGCATCATGTTGGATGCTTGATATGATCAGTTGGATCATTTATGTATGTATGCATCATGTTGGATGCTGGATATGATCAGTTGGATCATTTATGTATGTATGCATCATGTTAGATGCTGGATATGATCAGTTGGATCATTTATGTATGTATGCATCATGTTGGATGCTGGATATGATCAGTTGGATCATGTGTATGTATTTTTATATGTATCAGGTGGATACATTGTATGATCAGGTAGATCATGTATGGTGATATGTATCAGGCAGATATTGTGTATGCATCAGGTGGATGCATTGTATGATCAGGATGATCATGGATGATGAGCTTCAGGATGTTGCTCCAGATGACATGCGTCAGGACGATGCAGTGATGATGATCAGGATGATCATGTGTCCATCAGGATGATGTATGGTGAGTATCAGGTTGATACTCTGTGGCTGTGGACAGGTTGTGCAGATAAGCATATAATAGCGCCCTGGGAGGTTTGCAGATTCTCTTGCTAGGTTTTGCCGCTAACATATAATACCTCCCTGGGAGATCTGGAAAATGATATTTTGAGGTTTTGCTTTGGAAGGACATATAATAGCACCCTGTTAAGTTTAAACTAATTTGACTAGCAAGATCACTGAAAGAAACATAATCACAAGATAGACAGAGATTTTACCCTGGGAAACCATCATGGGGTAGAAAACCTAGCAAATCTTTCCTCAATAAGATGATCAACCAAAATACAAGATGTGCTCCAAGACTTGACCTCCTTCTTTACCTCCTATGCATACCTCTCAGACACAAGTGCGCTACTTTCTGAGCTATGCAAGTGTGAGATAAGTGAGGAGCATTCTCCTCTACTTATACTAGTTTCCCGACTGACTATTTCCCTTATGGGGCCGACCTCTCCCAATGAAGTCTGATAACCCCTAATTTATTAACTCAGGGCCAACCCCCACATGGTGGATCTAATAACCCTGGTTACCACACTTCATCGGAGGAATAAACATCTCCATATGCATAATAGGATTACCTCAGAGGGATGAAACATCTACGGAATAATAAAGTACAAATATAATATTCTTAGAAGTTACAATATTCAACACTCCCCCTTAACAAGAAGGATATTATAACAACATTTGCAGGAGCAAGGAGTCATCGACTACATCATACATGATACATCTATAAATCATTGGAATCTTTCTTCAATACATCATTATCAATAACTCAAGCAGTTACTGGAACATAGTCAATACTGGAACGTCAGCATCATCAGTATTGAGTCTTCATCTTCTGCAGCATCTGGATCATCATCTCGATCTACAACATCTGAATCAACATCTCGATCTATAGCATCTGCATCATCATCTCAATCTATAGCATCTGGATCATCATCTCGATCTACAGCATCTGGATCATCATCTCGATCTACAGCATCTGGATCATCATCTCGATCTACAACATCTGGATCATCATCTCGATCTACAACATCTGGATTATCATCATAGCATACTCTGCAATACACACGATCATGTTATAGGATGATCAATCCCGCTCTCTTTAGGACATAGGTCCATGGATGATACAATCCAGATCAAGTTCCAGGATGATCAATCCTTATCACTTTAAGACAAGTCTCATGTCTAGGGACGATGCAATCCCATCACATACATTTTGAATCAAAGGCTCACGGATGATGCAGTCCTCTCACGTACCTTTTGAACCAAAGGTTCACGGACGATGCAGTCCTCTCACATACCTTTTGAACAAAAAGTTCACAGACGATGCAGTCCTCTCACATACCTTTTGAGCCAATGTTCATGGAAGATGCAGTCCTCTCACGTACCTTTTGAACCAATGTTCACGGATGATGCAGTCCTCTCACTTACCTTTTGAACCAATGTTCATGGATGATGCAGTCCTCTCACGTACCTTTTGAACCAATGTTCACGGACGATGCAGTTCTCTCACGTACCTTTTGAACCAATGTCCAGGGACGATGCAGTCCTCTCACGTACCTTTTGAATCGAGGTCCAGGGACGATGTAGTCCTATCACGTAACTTTTGAACCGAGGCCCAGGGACGATGCAGTCCTATCATGTACCTTTTGAACCGAGGTCCAGGGACAATGCAGTCCTATCACATACCTTTTGAATTGAAGTCCAGGGACGATGCAATCCTATCATGCACCTTTTGAACCGAGGTCTAGGGACGATGCAGTTCTATCACGTACCTTTTGAACCAAGGTCCAGGGACGATGCAGTCCTATCATCAATTCTAGGAGACATCTATCTACGGATCAATTCAAGGGACCGAAGTCTAGGGACGATACAATCCCCACCTCTCCACCATGGACTTCATTCTTGGAGACATCTGTCTACGGATCAATTCAAGGGACCGAAATCCGGGGATGATACAATCCCCATCTGTCCACAAAGGACTTCATTCTCAGAGACATCTATCTATGGATCAATTCAAGGGACCAAAGTCTAGGGATGATACAATCCCCATCTGTATCCTCATCAACACAAGTATCATTAGTACATCATTAGTACAAGTACATATATCGTCAATACGAGTGTCCTCATCAATACATGTATACATATCATCAATACATCAATACAAGTATCCTCAACATCAATACAAGTATCCTCATCAATACATGTATACATATCATCAATACATCAATACAAGTATCCTCAACATAGATACAAGTATCCTAAACATCAATACAAGTATCCTTAACATCAATACAAGTATCCTCAACAATATAAGTGCATTTATCAGTAATATAAATATTCTAAATATACATATAAGTATCCTAAGCATACATATAAATATCTAGGTGTAATAAACAGGTATCCTCATCATCGACCTTGCTGTCGATGTGGGAAATCTCATCATTAGTGATTATATCACTCCCCCTTTCGAGGAGGGTCCTTTTGAACCACACCAAGCTTGTCTCAGAAATACTCAAATTTCACTCGAGACAGAGGTTTGGTCAATATATCAGCAATTTGTTCCTCAGTGCTCACATACTCGAGCTTAATAACTCCTCTCTGCACCATATCTCGTATATAAAAATATCCGATCTCTATGTGTTTTGACTTATTGTGGAATACTGGATTTTCTGTCATCTTAATACAACTTTGATTGTCACACATGATCACAGTGGGATCCATCTCTAAGTCAAACACTCTAGATAATAGTTTTTGAAGCCACACTGCTTCACAACTAGCAGAGCAAGAAGCTATATATTCTACTTCAGCAGTACTAAGGGCCACACTAAATTGTTTCTTGATGAACCATGAGATCATGGTAGATCCAAGACCATAACATCCACCTGATGTACTCTTCCTGTCTGAAACACTTCCTGCCCAATCAGAATCTGAGTTCATGACTTCCAAGATAATATAGACCAAAATCTAATGTACCCTTTAGATACCTCATCACATGATTTATAGCTATTAAGTGAACCTTTCTAGGTTCTACTAGATACTGACTCAAGGTATTTACAGCAAATCATATGTCTGGTCTGGTATTTGTTAAATACATCAATGACCCAATGATTTGTCTATATAGGGTCACATCTACTAATTCTGATGAGTTATCAACTAATAACTTCAAGTTGGAGTCTATGGGAGTGGCCATGGCTTTACACTCCAACATATCGAATCTTTTCAGAATCCCCGCAACATACTTACCTTGATTTAGAAAGATTCCTTTTGGTTCTTTCCATACTTCTAGACCTAGGAAGTAGTGCATTAATCCGAGATCTTTCATCTCAAATTCTGAAGAAAGCTTCTTCTTGCATTCGATAATTTGTTTCTCATTTTCAGTCAGAAATAGATCATCTACATACAACAATAGTATAACTGGTTCATCATCCATAACTTAGAGATAAAGATTAGGGTCAGCTTTACTCTTGGTAAAGCCCATGCTTGTTAAGAAATTGTCAATCCTTCCGTACCAAGCTTTGGGAGCTTGCTTCAATCCATATAAGGCCTTTTTTCAGCTTGCATACATGTGTTCTCCCATCTTTAACCTCAAACCCTTGTGGTTGTTCTATGTACACTTCTTCTTCAATTACACCATTCAGGAAAGCTGTCTTAACATCCATCTGGTGTAATTTCCACTTCATCATAGATGCAAGTGCCATGATAGATCTAATTGAAGTGTACCTAGCAACTGGTGCAAATGTTTCTTCATAGTCAATTCCCTCTTTCTGAGAGAATCCTCTGGCTACAAATCTTGCCTTATATTTTTCAGTGCTACCATATGCAACATGTTTTATCTTGAATATCCATTTGGAAGATACCACACTTTTATCTTTTGGTTTGGGAACTATATCCCAAACATCATTTTTCATTATTGATTGGTATTCTTCTGTCATTGCTTCTACCCACTCTTCTTCTGAATTGCCTCTTCATAGCTAGTAGGTTGTTGATCCACAAGATCACACATCAAAGCCACATAGTTGGATACTAGCTTTGGTTTCTTTCTTTCTTTGGTGGAGCCTTCAGGAGCTCCATATTTTTCAACTCCTTGAATAATGTCTCTAGCCCATGCTAGCCTTCTTTTTCTAGATAAATTTGTAATGGGGGGTTCTTGTGGTTCTAACATGTTATGGTCCTCTGGTGTATCATCTTCAGGGATGGGTACAGCTTCTGTGATTCTAGGAGGTGTCACTTCTTCATAGACTTCTTCAAGTTGGCACTTCCTAGATTTCTTGAGAGCTGCTTCTTGATCAAATGTTACATCTCTACTTATTTCCATATGATGAAAACCTGGTATGTAAATTCTGAAAGCTTTGGATGATTCACAATATCCAACAAATATTCCCTTCTTACCAGAAGGATCCAACTTGGTTCTCTTTTGTTTTGGAATGTGAATGTACACTGGACATCCAAATATTTTGAGATGACTTACCTCAGGCTTCTTTCCTGTGAACACTTCTTCTGGAGTCTTGAATTCAAGAGCACTATGGGATAGTCTATTTTGTACATAGACTGCTATCCTAGCTGCTTCAACCCATAGATACATGGGTATATCTTGGTCATGTATCATAGTCTTTACAGCTTCCATGATGGTTCTATTCTTTCTTTCAACAACCCCATTTTGTTGGGGATTGTAGGGAGTGGTTAGTTCCCTCTTGATTCTAGCTTCTTTACAAAAGTATTCAAAGTCCTTTGAAGTATATTCTCCACCATTATCTGTTCTGAGTATCTTGATTTTCTTTTCTGAGTGATTTTCTATTAAGGCCTTGAACTCTTTGAATTTTCCAAAGACTTCATTCTTTCCTTTTAGAAAGTATATCCAAGTCTTCCTTGAATAATCATCAATGAATGTGAGATAGTATTCAAACCCACTTAGGGATGTGGTGGGAATTGGTCCACATACATCTGAATGTATTAACTCCAGAATGTTCTTAGTCTTTGTTTCACTCTTTGGAAAAGGGTTCTTGACATTCTTCCCCTTTTCACATCCTTTGCATGTGCCATTATGATCAACCTTCAAGTCTGGTAATCCTATGACCACCTTGCTCACATAGGGTAGGGCATTGTAGTTAATGTGAGCAAGCCTTCTATGCCATAGCTCACTGGGGCTAGTGGTTTCATGGACAAGGGCAGCTTCTGGGTGACCCTTGAGTTTGTAAAGACCTCCTTCTTCTTCACTAATAACAATTGCATCCTCAATTAATTTTCCTCTAGGCCACATAAGTACTTGTCCATCAATAAATGCAATTCTAAAGCCTCTCTTATCTAGAGCTAAGATGGAAAGAAGATTCTTCTTTAAACCTAGTACATATAAAATTTCTTTCATCTTTAAAGGTGTTCCAGAATCAAGCTTGTAGCTTGCTTCACCAATTCCCTCGATGGGATATTGATAATCATCTCCTAGAGATACCTTTTGTGGAGAAGACTTTTCTTCAAGTCTTGAGAGAGTTTTCTTTTGACCTGTCATGTGCTTTGAAGCACCACTATCAATGAGCCATGTATCTTCTCCAGGAGACACAGATCCAGAGAGAGCAGAAAATAGGACATATTCTTCTGGATCTTCTTTCTTTACTTTAGATCTTTTCCTTCGAGGCCTTTCCTCTTCTTCTTCTTCTCCACTATCATCTTCTGCCATATGTGCATGATGTCTTTTGTGAACAAAATTCTTCTTCTTTGTTGGTAAAGTACAATTTCTAGCAATGTGTCCTAGTTTAAGACAATTGTAACATTGGACTGTGGAGAGGTCTCTTTCTGAGTTTGTTCCTCCTCTCCTTTTGAATCTATGAGAGGGTTGAGACTTCTTGTGGTCCACTGTTGGCTTCTTTCTGGACAGACACGGGTTTTCAGGAGGCGTAGCAACAAACACCCCTTGGCGCACTGTCCCTTTCGGCAACGGACTGCACAGCAGCCCGAGGTCTCACCCGAAGTGGCTATGGGGGGCTAAGGAATCAGGTTTCCTTAACCGGGGTGGTGCGGAGTCTACAGCTTTCTCCTCCCTTCTTGCAGGTATCCCCTGTACAGAGCGTCTTACTCTTCTACAGGCCTCACAACGCCACTACGTTGGAACTTACTCGTCTCAGCCTAGCTGCGCGGCAGCCCCGCCCCTGCGCACAAGGCTTTTACCCGCTACGCCGATACACTCTGTATCATCTCTGGCCTTGCGCCTCGGCACAATAACATACTCCTCAAGTGCTGTGGCGATAGCGTTCTCACAGGTTCCTTCGACACTGCACAAGTATAACTTCTAGGGGAGCTTCAACGACTTACTTGACATACTCATTCACAAAGGCAGCGAAACATTCATGTAAACATAGATAGTAAAACATAGACATGCATTCACGCAAACATCACCATAACAACAAGAATCATGTGGTTCGCCTCCACGGGGAAATCACGTCCATGGGAGTTGTATCTTATATTATCTTGAGATGGAATTACACAGTTCCGCTGCGCACACAACTGCAGCCTTAGATCTTTCTGGGAAACTCCACGCACACAGCTGGGAGGCCTTCTCTTAGATCTATTCTCTTCTCCTACAGAGATTACAATGACTCAGACATCAACTTAGACTATCTATAAACTCAGTGACTATCTCTACAGCTATCCAATTCTCTAACTCCTTAACCTTCTAACCCTTTTCCCTTTACAATTACACATATATATAGGTGGCCCTGGAGGCACTGTGACACGAGCTTCCAACTCGATGAGCTGCTTTCTATGGTCCTCAGCCATAGCAACTATTTGCTGTTCTAGGGCTTGCGCCCTTCTACCAATGCGTTGCACTTTCTCAACTAACGGAAGGTCTGGTTGAATCTGGCAGGCTGGCATCTCCTGGGCGATTTCATCAACAACATTTATTAGCCCAGTGTCTTGTGCTTCATGAAGTTCAAGGTGCGCAGATATCTCCTTGTAGCCTTCCCTTAACTCTGCTTCCTGCGTCTGCAGTCTTTGATTGGCGTGGAATGTGGAGAGCTCCCTAGCTCTCAGTTCAGTAGAAACCTGCTCATGAACCAACTGCAGCGTTTCCAATGGAATTAGTGACAAATTTATTTCAACAGGGCCAATCGCGCTTACCTGCAGTGCAGCCAAAGGATCCGGGAGTGTCATGCTTGCAGGCGGGATGTGGAAAACAGTGTGCCTCTCTATAGGTACTTCAACCCGCTCGGTGCTTGTAGATGCTTGCGGCGCCTGCGAGCCGGATGCTGGCTCATGGGTCTGCGCAACTCGTCCTGCGAGACCTTTCAACTCCACGAGCTGCAGGTCCAGAGCACTTCTGATCTTGGCCTGAGAGGTCCGCAGCTCATGAAATTGATCCTTCAAGTACTGGTTGAACCCCATGGCAAGGGTCTCAGAGGGATCTCCAGTCGCTTCTACGGGGTGCGACAGCTTCTGCTTCTTGGGAGGCGGTCCTGACGGACCTTCATCATTCTTCTGCGTGGCCTTTTCCTTTCCCTTATCTTTTTTCTGGCGCCGCAAGGGTGGCATTGCGGCAGCGATGTCAGCGTCCTGCTTCCATTCATTTCGCCAGGACTTCATAGTGTCTTCCACATCCTGGGTAGTCATTCGGTAGAGCCCTACGGCCCATTCTTTTGACTGAATTCCGCGAGGGCGGAAATAGATTTCATGCAAGTTGGCAGAAAAGACCAACTTCGCTCCACAAATTTTTGCCGTCTCCTCAGTAAGCCTCGGCATCTGCAGGATGGTATCCCTGAGGAGATTGTAGTACTCAAAGAATACGACGCGGTTCATCTTGTGCTTCACGGGATTATTAGAATCCCAGAGGTTGACATAACGCATCCCTGTAACCTCTCCTGAACGACGCGGAAGAAACTAAGTGTTGGGCGGTTCCTTCCACCCGACAAAGGCACACAAGATTAGGAGCCAAGAGAAATGGAACAGCTGATTGACGGTGTCCTGAACATTGCGGTAGTCATCCAAGAATGTATTCAGGATGAAGAGAGACCAGTTATACTGCTCTCCTTCCCCAGTTGCGACTGCGAGCTTTACAACAGCTCCAGGGACTTCTTTAGGTCGGCACTTCGTTAAAAGTTTGCCTGCGAGCAGACTACCTGTGAATCTGAGTGCTTCATCTTCAACTATAGTGAGGTCATAGGCCCGACCTCCTCTCGACAATTTTTATTTATGCACCACCTGTGCAGCAAGCTTTCGGTCCCTGTCTTTTCCAACAAAATGGACGTTGGGGTCCTTACCAACCTTAGATAGGCCGATAATTCGGTGAATCAGGTCCACATTCAGATCAATTGGCCTCCCTAGCCAAAGATAACCACCATGAACACATGATAACAGGACCTTGACAACCGCATTAACTTCATTGCTATGCCCGAAATGTGGTAGCTTCAACAGGTTCAACAATCCAGGCCTCTCGAGATTTACTGCAAATTGCTGCGGGATGAATTTGTCAACTTTCTTAACAGGGTTATGGACCACTGTCAGATAGTGATCTGGCGTGAACTGTGGATACGTTCTATAATCTCCCAAGTTAAAGTCAGATAACTTAACCAATGGGAGATGTCCAAGGAGGGATCCTTCTTCGTGCACGATTTTCGCCATTGGTGGCAACGGAATCGAATACTTGGAATTCTTGGGAATACACACCTCGGGTGCATCATCTGGCCGCGGAGGAATGTAGTTAACCAGAGTAGCCAAGGGCTCTGGAACGGGTTCCTCCGGCTGCTGCTGCTGCTGTTGCTGTGACGCCCTTGTGCCCGGGGACTGTCTGGGATCAGGAAGCTCGACAATCTTGATCGGGGTACCCATACCGAAATCTAATCCTCTGCGTCTAAACTGACGGACAAATTATTCAGTTGACAGGTTCTCCGTCATGAACTTACATGCATGACTTAACACTGAACAGATAAGGGTGGAACAACATAGGATACGAACTCTGAAAACAAAAGGCAGCAGTCTGCACAACACGGCTATGAAAACAATGACTTAGACTCTCAAACAGGAGAACTAGACAACATAATAGCAAGGAAACGTAACCCAAGTATATACGAATGCGGGGTATTTATAGCTAAAGGCGGTAGTAGATACGAACAAGTGGGGCTAATAACTGCTGGCGCCTAATCGGATGAGTTGACAACCCCCCTACCCCTGCGCCTCTGTGGTGCATTAAATGCGATGGACGGGTTCTGACAGCCTTTCGGGAGATGAGCTAAGGCCTTCGGCTCCTTAATTAAATGCGAATCTTAGGGAAATCAAGCTGAATCTGTCAGAGCAATTACAATTAATTGGCGGTCTCATCCTTCATTAAGACTCAGGCGTGGCTACAGAACTTTCGTAATTCAAATTTTTGGCAGGTAACTTTAGCATGGGTAACTGTGCATATGGAGGGCTCCACGGCGAGGAGAACTCCTCAAGAGCGGCAAATTGACAACAGGGAACTCAGCAAGAGCGAAGGTTCAACAACCCGGGGGAACTCCGCAAGAGCAAAATTAGGCACGCTCAAAACAGGCTTTATTGAGTGCGCGGATGCTTCGAGGAACTGCGCGGGAAGCCAGAGACTGAAAATGTCTCGTGACTTCTGTGTAGAATGTGATAAGTGCGATGCCTCTTTCAACTACACTGGACATCTTCACAACTTTAGCAACTGATTAGGTCGACAGGGCGGAGTGGCCGTCTCGATAAAGCTTGAGCCGACTCCCGTTGATCATTGTGGGCAGCAATTCTCCATTAAGCTTCGCAAGCTGAACTGCTCCACCTTCGGTTATCCTCATCACTTGAAAAGGGCCTAACCAATGTACACAAAACTTGCCTGGAAACTTGATGAATTTACTATCGTAGAGGAGTACCATGTCTCCTTCCTGAAAGACTTTATTCTTAATATGCCTGTCATGCCAAGCCTTCTGTCTCGCCTTCTGCACTTGTTGATGGAATCCAGCTAAAAGCCTGTCTTCTTCTAAGGCAACCAATTGTGACAGGCTTTCACTCATAGTATCAGTATCTGCCATTTCTGTAATTTGAGCAATTCTGATACTGGGAACAATGTATTCCATGGGCATAACTACTTCTTGTCCATACACCAAACTGAAAGGTGTGTGGCCTGTTAGTTTCTTGCATGTGGTTCTATAAGCCCATAACACAGCTGTGACTCTAAGGTCCCAATCATCTCTTTGTTGGTTACAGACCTTGGTTAGGGCACTCTCTAGAATCTTATTGAATGCCTCCACCGTACCATTAGCTTGAGGGTGGCAGGGTGTACTCTTGTGGTGACTAATGTGGAATTCTTCTGTAAGGGCCTCTATAGTCTCATTCAAGAAATGTGTGCCCTGATCACTCATTAGAATTAGTGGACATCCAAATCTAGTGACAATATTCTCAAAAATGAACTGCGCGGCAGTGACAGCGTCGCAATTCTTAACTGGCCTCGCCTCAGCCCATCTGGTGAGGTATTCAGTAGCTGTGATGATGTATCTTGCACCGGTTCTCTTTCCTGGTGGGTTGATAGGTCCCACGAAATTAATGGCCCACTTATCAAAAGCACGCACTGTTATCTGGGGTCTGAGCGGCATTTCATCTCTTCCTGAAGGTTTTCCTGTTCACTGGCACACATCGCAACACTTGCAGAATTCCTTAGTATCCTTGTGCAATGTTGGCCACCAAAGACCTGCGGGTAAGATCTTCTGCGCAGTCGGCTTTCCTGCGAAATGGCCTCCTGCAGTTCCTGAGTGCGCTTCTGTGATTATGGAGTTCTTCTCATGCGGTAAAATGCATCTGCGCAAAACTTCATCAGGGCCCAACTTATAGAGCTGGCCTGCTATCAAAGTGAAGTCTACGGCTTTGACAACAAGTTGTTTCTTCTGCTGTATTGTGAACTCAACTGGCGCTTGCCTTGTAGTGAGAAACTCAAGAATATCAGAATAATATCCATCTGCTGCTTGAATAGAGAACAACTGCGCATCAGGCAGATTGTCCTCCAAATTTGTAGGTTCCTCCCCTGACTCTATCCTAGATAAATGGTCAGGTCCTGCATTCAATCTACCTGGTTTCACAATAATCTCAAAATCATACTCCAGGAAGAGGAGTAGCCATCTGCAAATTCTTCCCCCTAACACTGGCTTATTGACCAAGTACTTCAAGGCAGAATGGTCAGTGTACATTTTAAAATGAGCACCCAATAGATAGTGTCTGAACTTCTGTAAGGCATACACCATAGCTAGTCCTTCTCTTTCTGTGGTGGTGTAGTTCTTCTCGGCTGTAGACAACTTTCTGCTAGAGTAAGCAATGGGGTGGTCAATACCTCCTTCTCCCGGTTGTGTAAGTACAACCCCCAATGCTATGGAAGAAGCATCTACATGAACATGAAAGGGTTTTCTCTAGTCTGGGAAAACTAGAATAGGCGCTGTGATCATCTTTTCTTTAAGTGTGTCCAAGCTCTGTTGGCATTCTTCTGTCCATTGGAACTTCAAATCCTTTTTCAGCAGTCTTTCCATAGGCGCAGTGATCTTTGCATAACCCTTGATAAACTTCCTGTAGTATCCTGTATGTCCCAAGGTAGTGCACAGATTTTTGACTGAGTTGGGCGCAGGCAAGTTAGCAATGATGGCAACCTTCGTAGGATCCATCATGAGTCCTTGTCTGCACACAATGTGACCCAACAAAATACCAAAAGGAGCACAGAAGATACATTTTTTCAAGTTGAGGGAAATCTGATACTGTCTACATTTTTCTAACATCATCCTTAGATTCCCTATATGGTTCTTTAGTAAACCAAACACAGTCCAGTCATCAAAATAGACTTCTAGAAACTTATGGATGAACTCTTTAAAAACAGCAACAACGACTCTAGAGAAGATAGCAGGAGCGTTTTTAAGACCAAAGGCATTACCGTATACTGGAACGAGCCCCATTCAGTTGCAAAAGTGGTCTTATGGCGGTCCTCTGGATGGATTCTGATCTGATGGTATCCTGAAAAGCCATCAGTGAAGGAGTAAGCCTCTTGTCCTCCAACATTATCAAGCACTTCATCTGTAAAGGGCATAGGAAATGGATCATGCGCTGATGCGTTGTTGAGCTTGCGCAGGTCCACGCAGATTCTTATTTCACCTTTTGTCTTTTTCTCTTGTATGACCATAGGACTAATCCAATCACTTTCCTCTACTGGCTCAATGATACCAGCTGCGAGCATCTTATCAATTTCTTCTCTTACCTTTTCTTTATATTGCGGGTTTAACCTGTATGGGCGCTGTTTTACTGGCTTAGCGTCCTCTTTCAAAGGTATGCGCATAACTCCTAAATCTCCTAGGATGCCTTTCATTTCTGTAAAATTGGTAGGAAAGATATCCTGGTACTCTTGTAGTAAATCTGCAATATGGTCAACAATTTCATCATCCCAATAATCTCCTATAGAGGCAACCTTGGGTTCGGCTTTTGTACCAATGTTAATTTTCTTGAGCTTGATGTGTTCTGTAATGGCAGGGATATCAAGCTAAGGGCCTTCGACTTTGCGCTTCCCTTCTGACTTTGGAATATTGATGTTGCGAGGATCATCATCCTCCTCTCCAGCGGCGAAATTATAGCATTCCAGGGCATGTTCCATCTGGACAGCCCAGTCTGGTTGAGAATACTCTGGTAATGGACATTGTTCAAATACCTTCTTTCTAATACACTTTAAAGCCTGATCGATGCTTGGATGTTCTGACTCAAAGCTGAAAGTGAGTTGAAAACTTTCAATCATAAGAGGCCAAGTGATAGTGCCTCTGCACAATTCTGTTTCAGTGTACCAGTTCCTTGGAACTATATCCAACGTGTGGATGAATAGGTGAACCCACTCATCTTCTGGAATATCTGACCATTGCTGAATACATGCTTTCACGTGTGTCCTGGGGTCACTCTGTCCATCATATTTGTGCAAAACTCCTGCTGTAGTCTCTTGAAATCTGCGCAGTATCAACCTGCGACAGTCTTGCCATGTGTCAATATTTTCTTTATGCGCACCCCACCATCTCGCGGGTGTAGCACGTAGTGCTACATCCAATGCTTGTATGCGCTGCTCATCTGGGATTTCTTGTTCATATGCCTGTATGAATTCACTTACTCCAGTTAAACCATCCAAGATTGGAGTGTTATTCAGTTCTGTGCCAATCCATCGAATGGATTTAGTCATCATGGTGCAACGCCTTGCAGAAACCTCATGTAAGCGATTCTGCCAATTTTCCAGTCCTGCTTCTGAATCTGATGCGCACAAGCTATCGCATCGCCAGCTGATAAGGCCGTCCGCTGTGGGATTGACATAATCATTATGACTAGTAGTCATTTGATACAAACTTTCCATGTGGCGCACTTCTTCTTCTGCTCGAATGGGTTCAATATACCGTGGTCCTTGAAGGGGATCAAGCGGTGCAATGACCCTGATCTGCTCATCCTCAAAGGTCATCTGTCTTTTATTCAAATTGATGACAGCCAAATTATCAAATGCCCAGTCTATGCCTAAAAGTGCTGGGTAAGGTCTACTGTCATCCAGAATTTTGATTACTTCGAAGTCTGCAGAACTTCTTACTCCCTCAATATCGATGGGTACATTGGGTAATCTGCCCAATGGAGAAACTCGTTGCTGATTTGCAAGTCTTAGCTGGATAGGAGATCTGGTAAGCTGAGGGCTACCCATCTGTTCCCATGTCTACATGGTGAGAAAATTGACTTCTGAGCCTAAATCCAAAATGACTTCGTCCATTTCAAATGCTCCAATCTGCGCTGTGAGTCTCATCTCTCTTCCCGTTCTAGTATGACTCCCAATCTGATGAACAACATGCTGCGGTGTATTCATCGAAGCAGATTGTTGACACTGATCCAACAGGTGTTGGAGTTCCATAGTTGCTTTTTCATTGCGCAACAACTTTAAGCAGTTTCTCAGGAAAGCATGAACACTTCCTAGTGCATCCTCCTCATCAGGCCTTCCAGATGTAGTGGCCTGCTCTTGTACCCAGTTCTCTTGATGTGGCACATGTGGTCTGATATCATTATGCGGAATTGTGACAGAACTTGAAGCTCGCAGATCTGATAAATACTCTTGAGCTTGCTTGAATGCTTCTTTTTGCTTCTGTAGGTCAAGCGGGGATGGTTTAATATTAGCGCGGCGCACCCATTGTGTCGCTGGCTTTCTAGTTCTCGACTCTGGCGCACCAGTTGTTGCTCCACTGCGCGTCACTATATTAACTGTAGGATCTGGTTCTCTTTTTTATGCTCCAATCAACTGGATATTCTGGTTAACCTATGGCTTCTTTTCTTGCATCTTGTCCATCAACTGAGGGCATTCTTCAATGACATGATCATAAGATTTACAGTATCTGCAGATGGTTGTAGGATTTTGGCAATCCCTTGCATAATGGCCTTGAGCTCCGCAGTTATAACAAGTGATCTGTCCTCTTCCATGACCAAAACCTGCTGCGCATCCACGGCCCCTGTAATTTCCTCCTCGGCCTTCGTGAGCTGGGTCATACTGCGGATCAGCTGTGGGTCCTTGTGGTTCTGACTGTACTCTATAAACATCATGTTTTCTTTCTATCATAAGCTCATATGCTCTACAATTGTTCTCATCATGGCCTACTGATTTACAGAAATTGCAATATAGATTCTTTGGAGTTTGTACATATTTCTGTAACAAGTGACACTCTTGTGGTCTGTGGCCTCTAGTTCTACAGATTTCACACCAAGGCCCCTGAGCCTGTGGTAAAGGGTTAGGTGCTCCACTTGCAATATAATCTATGAAAATAGGACAATGGTCCTTTGAATGTCCTTGTGCTCTACACTTTGTACACCAAATTTGTTCTTTAGCATCCTTTCCTTTCTTAATATCATGCACTTGCAATGTTAGGTTTTCTATTTGGTTCTGCAACTGCGCAACATCGTTGCTTGTTCCAGCAATTGGTGAAGCTTCTAGTTTCATAGCCATCTCTAGAGCTTGTTCTTGTGTAGTGAGATTTTGTTGCATAAGAGGAAGTCTAATGTGAGGAAGCAGTGCAGCAATGAACCATTCCTTATGCTGCTGCGGTGCAAACTAAAAGCTTACTTGATCTATCAAGGCTTTGAACTTCTGGTCAAAGTCCCATACTGACTCTGTAGGTAACTGTTTTATGTCTTTGAGTTCTGTTATGCACTGTGATTCTGATTTAGGTTTCTTGAATTCTTTAATCATAGCATTTCTTACATCAGCTTGCATCCTATTCTGCGCTGCTAAGTATTTCATAAACCAGGTTAAGGCTCTCTCCCTTAGTGTGGTTGCTAACTGAACCAGCTTAACAGCATCATCATTAATTTGCTTAATCGTCCAAATGGCTTCACATAGAAACCAGTGCTGCTCAGGGTCTTCTAGCCCTGTTCCTCTAAAAGTTGGTAGCTTCATGTCATCACCCATCCTTCTTGCGCTAGGTTGACGTGGAGGTGTTGTGGCATTGCCTTCGGGATGGTTAAACAAAGGTGGAGCTGAGGTACTAGAAGTACCGTGCGGGCTACTAGAAGGTGTTACTGCGGGGTTATGTTGAGCCCCGTCTGGCTTTTGCGGTGTAAAAGGGTGATAAGGGATATGAACACTCCCTTGTCTCTCTATATGGCTCGCTCTACGGGCTCGACTATCTTCTGGGATAGACTCAAAAGAATGCTGGTCGAGGCCTACTTTATACTGTTTTCCACTACGAGTGCAACCAATAGCTTCAAAGTCACTATCAGAATCTGCGGACATTACTTGTCTATGCTATTCATCGGAAGCTATGCATAGTTTTCCTTTTTCATATAAGAGCATTTTAATCGACAGGTTCAAAGAATTTAAGAACTTACCCCTGTATGCTTTGAAGAAGCTCCTTTCAGCCTCGCTGAAGCTCTTTCTCGTATCTACTGCAAACTTGGTGATGAAGCCTTCCAACAGACTGTTCAACCAAAAGTCTACTGCGCGGGACACAGGATTATCTACCCGCATCATAGTGCTAACCAGCTCAGGCGTCCAAACGATAGGTTGATCAACATGCACAGTGGGTTGAGTATCTGCTAGCTTGGATACCCACTCATGCAACTCGAGTGCAAACGTTACAAAGAAGATTTCGTGAAGGTCAGTATAAATATGCTTCTGCAACCAGTCTTCTGTCTGAAGCCAAGGGCTTCTATTTTCACGTTCAATGAACTCTCTCGCCTTTGAAACAAACCACTCTTGAATTTCTTTAGTTGTAGGATTCCAGCACCACATTGCCTTCAAAATAATAGGGTTAAAACCGATGGCGGAACCATTTGTTGGCTCGCTCTTCCTCTAGGTTTCGCATCAATCTCGTACGTCGCCAGAATAACAAGTCTCAAGGCAACGGAACCATTTGTTGGCTGCTTTCTGGATAGACCCAGGTTTTCAGGAGGCGCAGCAACAAACACCCCTTGGCACACTGGCCCTTTCGGCAACGGACTGCGCAGTAGCCCGAGGTCTCACCCGAAGTGGCTATGGGGGGATAAGGAATCAGGTTTCCTTAATCGGGGTGGTGCGGAGTCTATAGATTTATCCTCCCTTCTTGCAGGTATCCCCTATACAGAGCGTCTTACTCTTCTACAGGCCTCACAGCGCCACTACGCTGGAACTTACTCGTCTCAACCTAGCTGCACGACAGCCCCGCCCTTGCGCACAAGGCTTTTACCCACTACGCCGATACACTCTGTATCGTCTCTGGCCTTGCGCCTCGGCGCAATAACACACTCCTCAAGCGCTGCGGCGATAGCGTTCTCACAGTCTCCTTCGACACTGCACAAGTATAACTTCTAGGGGAGCTTCAAGGACTTACTTGACATACTCATTCACAAAGGCAGCGAAAGATTCATGTAAACATAGATAGTAAAACATAGACATGCATTCACGCAAACATCACCATAACAACAAGAATCATGTGGTTCACCTCCACGGGGAAATCACGTCCACGGGAGTTGTATCTTATATTATATTGAGATGGAATTACATAGTTCCGCTGCGCACACAGTTGCAGCCTTAGATCTTTCTGGGAAACTCCATGCACACAGCTGGGAGGCCTTCTCTTAGATCTATTCTCTTCTCCTACAAATATTACAATGACTCAAACATCAACTTAGACTATCTGTAAACTCAGTGACTAGCTCTACAGCTATCTAATTCTCTAACTCCTTAACCTTCTAACCCTTTTCCCTTTACAATTACACATATATATAGGTGGTCCTGAGGGTCGCACCTTTACAAAACTGTGGGCCTTTCCCCAACAGTGATCCCCAAAAACCCTAACCACTGACATGACTAGGTGTACTTTAGACGCCTCTTGCAGTCGCGTCGCAGCTTCCTGTAGGCTCCATGGTTTCCGACGCAGATCGCGGGTATGGGCCCGCTTCATCGTTCTTTTCTCCTTGTCCTTCACCTTCAATGCTTCATCCTGTTGCTCTTCCTTGGTCCAAGCAACCATAACTCCTGTACTTTACCTTAATGAGGGTAGCTGAGCCATCTATTCCACCGCTTCATTTATTGTGGTGGTTGAGCTTTCTACTCGGCCACCTTATTTACTTCTTTCCCTTGACGTGCACGCGAGCTTCGCGATTTACGGCCCGTAATCTGCGGTGAGCTCGTTCATCTGGCGCCGTATCGCGCCCTGTTCATTTCCGCCAAAAATGGTGCTTTTCCTCAAAATTAGCACTTTTCCTTCAAAACTTAGTGCTTTCTTCTCAAAATTGGCAGCTTTACCATAGCTGCGGCCTATGCTCCAACATCCACTTTCTTGAAGTGACCCTTTCTTCCTCTTTTGGTGTGTGTATCTAAGGCTTGGTCATCCTCCTTGAGAAGGGCTTCTCTGTTGGCTACCCTAGCTTCTTATTGAACACAATCCTCCCATACTACATCAAATTTCATACTTTCTTTTCTGGCACACATAGTTTGTATAAATGACTCCCAAGGTCTAGTGAGACCATTTAGAGAAGTCATCACAAGTTCATCTTCATTAAGAGTATCTCCAATGGAATCTAGTTGTTCCTTGATTTGGGAAACCCTTGAGAAGTAGTCTTGAATGGATTCTCCTTTGTGCATCTTGGTACTCTTTAATTGAGTTCTTAGGTTCATCTTCCTATTGATGTTCCTCCCTTCATACATTCTTCCTAGGGCATCATACATTTCCTTTGGGGTCTTCTTGGATGCCACGTGGGGAATCAAGTGGTCCTTGATAGAATCGACAATGATTCTCTTTGCCCTAATTAGATCCTTCCTATGCTTTTCTTTGGCTTCATCTTCGGTGGGTTCTGCAACTTCATCCTTGATATAATGAGCTAGATCATTCTCTTCAAGAATGAGACCAATTCTGTATTTCCATGCCCAAAAATTCTCTATACCTTCTAGCTTGTCTTCAAGCTTAGTGCTTGGAGCCATCTTCTCTTGGGGGAGTCCAAGAGATTGGAGTTTCAAAAGATAGAGTAACACTTACCAGGAGATGTGCTTCCTTTTGCTTTCTGGATCTGCAACAGAATTTTTGGTTTGTCTCACTTTTGGTAAAACTAGGGTTTGACTTTCCCGAAGTTTTACCCAACCAAAAATCTCGATCTAGGGCTCAAAACTTTGATTTTGAGAAGGGCTATTCAGCCATGCAACTAGAATCCAAAAATACTAACTTTTGCAGACACCCTAATTTTGGGAGAGACAGAGAAAGATAATTTTGCCTTGTGAAAGATGTTCTATTCAGGCTAGCTTTGATACCATGTTAAGTTTAAACTAATTTGACTAGCAAGATCACTAAAAGAAACATAATCACAAGATAGACATAGATTTTACCCTGGGAAACCATCATGGGGTAGAAAACCCAGCAAAGCTTTCCTCAATAAGATGATCAACCAAAATACAAGATGTGCTCCAAGACTTGACCTCCTTCTCTACCTCCTATGCAAACCTCTTAGACACAAGTGCACTACTTTCTGAGCTATGCAAGTGTGAGATAAGTGAGGAGCATTCTCCTCTACTTATACTAGTTTCCCGACTGACTATTTCCCTTATGGGGCCGACCTCTCCCAATGAAGTCTAGCAACCCCTAATTTATTAACTCAGGGCTGACCCGCACATGGTGGATCTAATAACCTTGGTTACCACACTTCATCGGAGGAAAAAACATCTCCGGATGCATAATAGGATTACCTCGGAGGGATGAAACATCTTAGGAAATAATAAAGTACAAATATAATATTCTTAGAAGTTACAATATTCAACACGCCCTGGGAGGTTTGTAGATTCTCTTGCTAGGTTTTGCTGCTGGCATATAATAGCTCCCTGGGAGATCTGGAAAATGCTCTTTCAAGGTTTTGTCCTATGGCATGTATGTAGACCTGGGAGATTTGGACAGGATGAAAAAGGCCTCAGATGCTCTTTCAAGGCATTGCCATGACCACATGTAATAAGTCCTGGAGATCTGGACAGGATGAAAAAGGCCTCAGATTCTCTTTAGGGTTCTTGCTTGACAAGACACCCTTTTAAGGTTTTGTGGTGGGGGTCACATGTAATAAGTCCTGGAGATCTGGACAGGATGAAAAAGTCCTCAGATGCTCTTTAGGGTTCTTTCTAGTCAAGAGACTCTTTTAAGGTTTTGTGACAGTCACATGTAATGTGCTCCTGGGAGATCCGACAGGTAGAGCTATGTGCTCGTAACAGCCTGAGATGCTGCAACCAGGTTTTGTGACGCACGTAATAAGTCCTGAGGGTTCCACAGTATGGCCAGTGATTATGAATACTTGTAGGTGGTGGGCCTACATCCAGTATGAAAAAGGACTGGCTTTGTAGAACTTCCTATGATGAGTAGATTCAAAGATTGATTGAGATAATAGCAGCAGTGATGATGACGATGACTCGAGGACAATGATTCGCTGATGATGATCCACAGAAGAAGACTTGTGCTAGTAGATATGTGTCGAGAAATACCTTCCTAGTTAAGAGGGAGTGTTGATGTATATGTAACTTCAGAATGTATTTCACATATATGTATATTGTATTCCTATAGAGATGTTATTATTCCTCTATACAGAAGTGTTTGTATTCCTATAGATATGTTATTATTCCTCTATACGGAAGTGTCGTCATTTATATTGTAAGTGTCGTAACTTATACTTGATGGGTTATTAGACCACCTTATTGGGGTTGGCCCTGTATAAGTCATGTGGGTCAAAGGGTTATTAGACCACCCTATTGCGGGTCGGCCCAGTCAGCATTATGTTATGTGGCTAAGTTAAGGCCAACCTTGTAAAGGTTATTAGGCAAGTCAATTCAAGTATAAATAGAGTGCGGGAGGCACTCTATTTGATCATTCTATTCTCACACACACTCTTTGGAGAGTGGCACACTTGTGGAGGAGGAGACGCTGCTGCTAGGAGATGTCTATCTCTTATGCTTGGGTTGTATCATTGCTCTATCTATCTCTGAGGAAGTTATTGGGGTTTT
The DNA here is from genome assembly GCA_027924585.1 of Larix kaempferi. Classification (NCBI taxonomy): domain Eukaryota; kingdom Viridiplantae; phylum Streptophyta; class Pinopsida; order Pinales; family Pinaceae; genus Larix; species Larix kaempferi. Next base: position 13,832,945 of record BSBM01000486.1, read on the forward strand.
TGACCTTTATGGTTTTCCCCAAGTAAACTCTGTGTCTCTTGTGTGCTTGCATTATTGTGTCGATGATTGATATGCTGTACATGTTGTTCTCTCAGTTAAGATCCTAGATCAGATTGAAGTAAATTCTGAAAAACTAACATTTCGGTCATCAACACTTCCTGCCCAATCTGCATCAATGAAGGCTTTTAAAGTGAATTCTTGGCCTTTTGGGTACCATAAACCATACTCCATAGCACCTTTCAAATATTTGAGAATTCTTTTTACTGTTGTTACATGTGTTTCTTTGGGGGATGATTGGAAGCTAGCAACCAATCCTATAGATTGAATCACATTTTGTCTTGTAGCTGTCACATATAGCAGAGTTCCTATCATAGATCTATACATAGCATGATCCACTTCCAAAGATTCATCATCCTTTCTTAACTTATAGCCAGTGATCATGGGGATACTAACAGGATTGGAATATTCCATCTTAAATTTTTTTAGCATCTCTTTAATATACTTGGTTTGAGAAATAAAAATCCCTTTGTCTGATTGAGTGACTTGTAATCCTAAGAAGAATGTTAGTTTTCCCAACAGAGACATTTCAAAATATTTCTTCATATCTGAAGCAAAGTTTACACTTAGTACTTGTAGATCACTTCCAAATATGATATCATCTACATAGACAACAACAATGATCATATTCTCATTTTCAAATTTTATGTAGAGATTACTATTAGTGGCCCCTCTTATGTATCCTTGTTGTTTCAAGTAGTTGTCAAATCTTGAAAACCATGCCCTTGGAGCTTGTTTGAGACCATAGAGTTCCGTTTTTAATTTGCAAACATAATCTTTGTTTTCTGATAAGAGAAAACCTTAAGGTTGTTCAATATAGAATTATTCTTCAAGATTTCCATTCAGAAATGCAGATTTAACATCCATTTGATATACTTTGAAATTTTTGTAACATGCAAAAGCTAAGAACATCCTGATTGCTTCAAGTCTTTCTATAGGGGAAAATGTTTCTTCAAAGTCAATACCTTCCACCTTCTCATATCCCTTGCATACTAGTCTGGCCTTGTTTCTTATTACTTTACCATCTTCATTTAACTTGTTCTTGAAAATCCAGTTGGTCCCAATCACATTCTTGTCTTTAGGTCTTGGTACAATTTCCCAGGTTTGGTTCTTCTCTATTTGGTCCAGCTTCTCATTCTTGGCTTTGATCCAATCATCACTTTTTCTAGCTTCTGCAAATGTTTTAGGCTCTACTAGCGAAAGTAGTGCTTGTTCTTGATCATATATTAACCTTCTTCTTGTTTTCACTCCAGTACTTATGTCACCAATAACTTGAATTTCAGGATGATCTCTTTGAATTCTTCTTGATGGTGCTCTTGTATCAGGTCTTGGAGAATCTTCTTTGTTATTTTTGTGAGATACCTCATCTTCCTTTTCTTCCTGCTCAATTTATTCTTCATCTTGTGAATCCTCTTTCCTTTGTGAGTCTTCTTCGTCCTTATCATTATTTGTTATCTCATCATCTTGAGTTCTAATACTTCTTGGATTTATGACATCTATTCTTACATCTGCAATCTCTATGATCTTGTGTAGTCTTTGATTGTAACATCTATATGCTTTCTTGGTGGATGAATATCCTAGAAATATTCCTTCATCGGTTCTGGATTCAAACTTACCAAGATCATCCTCATTCGTCTTTATGTAGCACTTACTACCAAACACTCTGAAATATTTGACAGAGGCATGTCTTCCATACCATAGCTCATACGGAGTCTTGTCATGATTTTATCTGATTTGTCGTCTATTAAGTATATAGATAGCTGTATATATTACTTCTCTCCAATATGCATCTGAAAGTTTTGCTTCATTAAGCATAGTTCTAGTTGCTTCTTGGACTGTCCTATTTTTTCTTTCCACAACGCCATTTTGCTGAGGAGTTCTTGGAGCTGAAAATTTCCTTTTAATTCCACGGGTTTCACAAAACTCATTGAATTTGTTTGAGGTAAACTCTCCTCCATTATCTGACCTTAAACATTTGATTTTCAAATTTGTCTCATTCTCAATCATTGCTTTAAAATTTTTAAACTTCTCAATAGCTTCTGATTTTTATTTGAGGAATGTTACCCAAGTCATCCATGTATAATCATCAATGAACAACATGAAATAGGAATCTCCTTGCAAGCTTTTAGTTCTTGTTGGTACACAAATATCAGTGTGAACTATTTTCAATGGCTGTGAGGATGTATATTCCTTGATTCTGAAGCTGGATTTAGTTTGTTTCCCATGTTGACAATGCTTACAAACTGAATTTTGAGGCTTCACAATCTTTGGAAATCCTCTTACAACTTCCTTCTTACTCACCTTTATAAGATTGTCAAAATTCAATTGTCCCATCCTTCTATGCCATAGACAACTTTCATCAATTAGGCTCATGTGGCATTGCTCTTCATTTTCTAGGATGTATACATTACTTGAATGCCTTAGAACAGTTCCAATAAGTTTTCCTAAGTTTTTATTCCTAATTTCACATTTCTCAGAATCAAATATGCAGATGTGTCCTCGATCACATGTTTGACTCACAATGAGAAGATTAGGCTTTAAGTCTTCTACTAGCAACACATTTTCAGCTCTGATTTTATTTCTGATAAAAATTGTACCTTTTCCAATTATCTTAGAGGACATATTGTCTACAAAAGTAAATTTTCCCTTTTGATCTCTTTTTAGGCTTATTAACTTGTTTGGATCTCCTGTCATGTGTTTTGAACATCCACTATAAACATGCCATATATTTTTCTTTTCTATTGCACATAGAGCTATCATGGATTCTGTCCTCTCTACTATTTCTTTTTTCTTCCATACCTTTCTCTACTCTTTGTCTTGAAACCTGTTTGCAGTATTCCTTTCTGTAGGAGTAATTAGTTTTCATTCTCTAGCTATATGTCCATGGTTATTGCATTTGTAACATTCTATATCATAACTTTGTAGAGGTTCAAAGGAGTTATGGTTTCCTTTTCTTTCTTTTTTATAATTGTTAGATGTATTCTTCTTATGAAAATGAACCATTCCATATGCTTTGCAATTCAGGGATTTATGTCCAAATTGTTTACATGAGTAGAAGTGACCCAAAAAGATATGCTGATACCTGCTTTTCATTGATCTTCTAGGCACCCTATTTTTCTCATGTAAGTGAGGATTATATTTCTGACTATCCCTTGTTTTGGTTGGACTCATAAGTGCAACAACATAACTCTTTTTGTTATATCCTAACCCATTTTTGTCACTTCATGGTATTTGGGAACTTAGGATGTCTGTGATATTTTACAGGAGATATCACACAATTGGAGCAAACCTCACTAAAACTCACTCAAGAATAGAGGAGAAGAGAAGAAGAACTGCTGAATCAATAATCACTCATTAACACAAGAAATGGCAAAAACTGTTGTATCATACATCAGTTGTAAGCTGGCACTGTGAATAGTGAATAATAACTGAATACAATCAAATGGATTTGAATGCCACTAAGGTCATTCGAATTCTCCTCAATGTGTGGCTTGGATAGCATTGGAGACATCATCCAACCAGTGGCAGTAGTCACAAATGGTCAAAGGTCAGTCAAATGAGTTTAATTGAGTCTAACTAAGTCATGTGAGCAAAAATCAAGGGATGGAGACTCCCAGGAGGGCGCATGAGGCTATCATTAGGTCAAGTGGCACTCCGATACATACAACTGGGAGCTACAGGCAGTTAAACTGAGCAATAAATGAAAAAACTAGTCAATAAATGCTGCAACTAACTGTTAGTGATCTAAGTAGTGTAGTAGGGCGCATTAGTATTCCTAGTGAGGAAAACATGGTGCACTAGGTAGGTAGGAGGGATCTTGAGGGCTAAAAGCAGGCTCCAGGAGGTTGGACATAGGATCCAGGTGCTTGGGAGACTGCCATACTGATGACTGGATGCATACAGATGCATGCATGATGACTGGATGCATGTAGAATGCATGCAGGAATGCAAATATAAAAAATGATGGTGAGAATATTCCAACACCCCTCCACAAGCTAAACATGAGGAAACAACTGAAGTAACTAATGGTAGGGCCTTGTTGACTGAGACCAAAGGTCGCCCCTTACAACAATCTAAATAAATAAAGTGAGGAAAGAGGGGAAACCCAGTGGGAAGAAATCCCCCCCTCAAGATAGACTGTGGTAGGATAATCAATCAGGTACATCACTCACCCCAAGAAGAGATCTAAGGTAAGTGTAATTCTTCACTGAGAAGGTCTTAGTGAAGATCTGCAATCTGTCCGTCGGAAGGTAGAGCAGTGAGATGGTCCGATCATGCACCAATCCTCGGATGCAATTCAAGTGTATCTCGATGTGTTTGGTTGTTTCCTAAGAACCAAATCTGTAGAAATCCTGATAGCACTCTGATTGTCACAATAGATGACTGGTGGAGTACTGAATTGAATCCCAAACTATGACAAGATTCCCCGCAACCAGATGCACTGTGTGGTTGCATTGACTGCACCTCTATACTTGGCCTCTGCTGAAGAGAGAGCTAAAGCAATCTTCTTTTTGCTTGACCAACAGATAGGTCTAGATCCAATCATGAAAACAAAACCAGATGTTGACTTTCGATCTGAGCTGTCTCCATCCCAATTTGAGTTAGTATAGCCAACAGGGTTCAGAGGAGACCCAGCTGCATAGTGAAGACTATAGGTCTTTGTCCCTTGCAAGTAATGCAAGATCCTCTTTGCTTCCTTCCAGTGAAGCTCATGAGGCTCCTGCATGTATATGGAGACAACACTAACTGCATAGGAAATATCAGGTCGAGTGTGTGTAAGAAACAATAGACTCCCAATCAACTTCCGATACAGTGTACTATCCACCAGAGGTGTGGAAGAACCATCCTCAAGGATGATCCCTAAAAGAAAAGGAAATGTTGCTGGTTTGCATTCGCTCATATGGAACCTATCAAATAGATATGAAACATACTTGGACTGTGCAACCTTGATTCCTAAATCACTTCGAGTGACTTCAAGAACAATAAATTGTCTCAACAATCCAAGATATGACATGGAGAAGGAGTTGTGCAAAGCTATTTTTATAGATCTGATGCATGAAGTGTTGCTCCCTGTAATCAATAGATCATCAACATATAGAAAAATCAGGAGTAGAGAGTCACCTTCATGTCTCATATAGACATTCGAATCAGATTTGCATCTCATGAAATCTTGTGACAGAAGGAAGGATTCCATTTTTGCATACCAAGCTCAGGGATCTTGGTTGAGTCCATACAAGGACTTCCTCAATCTGCACACCAGTGAAGAGTCTTCAACATACCCTTCAAGTTGCTTCATGTAGATCTCCTCCTCCAGATATCCATGAAGGAAAGCACTCTTGACATCCATGTGATGCACTTCCCAGTGCTTGGATGCAGCAAGAGCAAGAACAAGACAGATGGAATCCATTTTAGCAACATGAGAGAATGTCTATGAGTAGTCAATCCCATGGACTTGGGAGTAACCCTTTGCAACCAGTTGAGCCTTGTATTTGCTAGTGACTCCATTAGAGTCCATCTTAGTTCTGTAAACCCACTTTCATTGAACAAGCTTCCTCCCAGGAGGGAGAGAAACAAGCTCCCAAGTTTCATTTCTTTGAAGAGACTCATACTCTTCATCCATAGCTATTACCCATCTTGGATCTTGGTAGGCTTGAAAGACTGTCTTTGGATCTGATCCAATCATAAGAAAGCATATCTTAGCTAGAAATGGATCTGTGTGAGAAAGAAGATCAGATCTGGTTGTTCTTGAAGATGGTGGATCTCCAACAAGATCACTGGTAGATGCAGCAGTAGTGGTGGCCCATTTTACAATAGGAGTTCGAACCTTAGGTGCTAGATCTTCAGGTTCTTGTGGATCTGGATCTAGCATTTGCTCTACCTTCTAAATATTCTTTTTCTCAACCTTCTTTACTGGATCTTTTCCATTCAAGCAACCTTTGCAGGTGCCTTGGGAAAACTTGAGATTGGGTAGGCCTTCTACCGCTTTTTTAGATTGCATGTCTTCCAAGTGCTTGTAGTTGAGATGCCCAAATCTTTCCTGCCATAGCCTACTCTCTTCATTTGCATGAGTGTGAAGAGAATAATGTTTAGAGAGAGGTAGAAAATGGGAGAACTCATAGAGTTTTGACTTGTGGTTTGCAACACCTTTTGCAATGGTAGATCCTGATACCATGTCTTGGATTTTGACCTCATTTGGAGATAAGATCACCCTCTTGGGCTCTCCAGTATGCGTCATCTGATAGACTAAAAGAATATTAATAGTGAGTGTAGGGACATAGAGCACATCTGATAAGTACCCATGATCAAGTTTGATTCTTCCAATCCCATCAGAGGAGACCTCAGAATCATTCCCCAACATGATGGATGGTCCAACAGCTGATTCGAAACCAGTAAAGAGATATTTGGAGGAAGACATGTGTCTTGATGCTCCTGAATCTATGATAAAGGAGGATTGTCTTGATGCACCTGCCATGAGTGCATGGCATATCTCTTTATCCTATGATCTTGATGTTTCACCTTCTTTCTTTATAGCACATGCAAGTACTTGAAGGTTATTCTTTTCAAGAAGTGAAGCCATGAGATCTATGGTCTTCTTCATACATGAACTCTTAGTATGGAATCCTCTATTGCAGTATGTGCATTTGGATTTCCCCTTCTAAGTTTGCTTGTCTTTATTAGGATTCGAAACTCCATCTGACTGATTTGGATCCTCCTTCTGCTTCTTCTCATTCGAATTTCTGTCAAATTCTTTTTACTTACCCTTTCCATTCGCTCTCTTCATCTCAGTGGCTGCAAGAGATGGATCCAATTTGGGTTTTATCATTCCCATATGAACTAACTTCTCCTCCTCAAGTGTGAGAGACTGAACGAAGTCTTCAAGAGTGGGAAACTTCCATTTTGGTATGGACAACTTCGCTGACTGAAATGTGGAGACAAATACTGAGTAGTCAGGGCCTAGTTTTGATAGTATGGAAAGGATGAGTTGCTTCTCTTCCTTCTCTATCCCATATATTTTCAACTGTGAAATCAAGTTTTTGAACTTGTTGAGAAACTCAATGATGGTTTTTAAACTGCTTGGGCTCAAGGAGATGAGCTCATTTTCCAATTTATGACCCTTCAAGTCATCTTTCTGTCCAAGAAGAGATTCGAGCTTGTCCCAAACCTCTTTTGGAGTTTCTAGATCTATGACATGAAAATGGAGGTCTTCGGAAATGCCGAGGAGCAACAGTCCTACTACTTCATCAAGTTTGTCTTAGTACTTGGATTTCTCTATTGCACCAGTGGGTTCGACTGTAGTCCCATTCAAAAATATACAGAGGCTCTTGGACTTCATGAAGATGTCCATCTTGGCCTTCCATTAGAAATAGTTGAATGAATTCAGTTTTAGATCCATTGGTAGCTGTTGAAGTCAAATTGAAGATGAATTCGAATGATGGAGATAACCTACAAAACAATGAGAATTGTAAATGGAGATCTGCTACAATTCGAATTGAAAAATGCCTCAGGACAATGAGCACATGTTACTGGATCCTTCACACATGGATAGACCTCACTGGATTGCTCTAGTGAATTCAAGACAATTGCACCAGGAATTGCTGTGGAAATCTAGAGGCTTCTGGTGCTCAATGAAAGACAACTTATCAAAGAATTGCTGCAACTGCTGTTGCTGCAATTCGAATAGCTGACTACAACTCTGATACCATGTGATATTTTATAGGAGAGATCACACAGTTGGATCAAACCTCACTAAAACTCACTCAAGAATAGCGGAGAAGAGAAGAAGAGCTGCTGAATCAATAATCACTCATTAACACAACAAATGGAAAAAATTGTTGTATCATACATCAACTATAAGCTGGTATTGTGAATAGTGAATAATAAATGAATACAATCAAATGGATTTGAATGCCACTAAGGTCATTCGAATTCTCCTCAATGTGTGGCTTGGATAGCATTGGAGACATCATCCAACTAGTGGCATTAGTCACAAATGGTCAAAGGTCAGTCAAATGAGTATAACTGAGTCTAATTGAGTCATGTGAGCATAAATCAAGGGATGGAGACTCCAATGAGGATACATGAGGCTGATGAGGCTTTCAGTAGGTCAAGTTTCACTCCGATACAGACAACTGGGAGCTACAAGAAGTTAAATTGAGCAATAAATGAATAAACTAGTCAATAAATGTTGCAACTGACCGTTAGTGATCCAAGCAGTGTAGTAGGGCGCATTAGTGTTTCTGGTGAGGAAAACAAGGTGCACTACGTAGGTAGGAGGGCTCCTGAGGGATAAAAACAGGCTCTAGGGGGCTGAACATAGGCTCAAGGTGCTAGGGAAACTGCCATACTCATGACTAGATGCATGCAGATGCATACATGATGACTGGATGCATGCAAACATGCAAACATTAAAAATGATAGTGATAATATTCCAACAATGTCATCTAGAGTCTTCGAGCTCTTCTCAAATTTTGTTTTAATAGATTTCTCATAAAGTTTCTTTTTAGATGAATAATTTCTGCTTCAAGTCTTTCAGATTCTTTCATTCTTTCATTGAGCTGCAATTCTAAGTTCTCTTCAATATTCTTAGCCTCTTGGAGCTGGATCTTCAGATCTACAATGATTTGACTTGACTCCTCATATCTTGTCTTTTGTTCCTCTTCATGATTAGCTAGTTGTTTTCTTAAACATTTAATCTTCCTTTTACTTTTTCTCAATTCTTTAAGAGCACTTATGAGTTCGGCCTTTAGGTCCACCTCTCCTTCCATACATGATTCATCACCTGGATCTTGATTTTTTATTCCCATGAATAGAATTTCCAATTCCTCATCTTCTTCTTCTTCATCTTCACTATATTCCATAGTGTAAAATATCTTCTTCTTCCCATTAAAATTCTTTTTGTTTGCTGTAGTGTTCTTCTTGAATTTCTTAGAGGTTTCTCTATCATCACTATCATCTTGTTTGGGATAGGGACATTTTGATGCAAAATTCCCAATTCTTCCACAGTTAAAGCATTTCAAGGGTAGCTTTCCTTCGTACTTACCAATACCTTTCTTAAGTTTCCTGATGAAAAGAGATTCTTCATCATTTGAGTTCTCAGAGTGGTTTCTGGGTAATGTTTTAGATTTATTTGAATCTTTCGTGGCTTTGAATGCTACCTCTTTTCTTGATGGTTTATTCTGTTCTGTTCTCATCTCATATGCAGTGAAGATTCCATGTAAATCATCCATTGTTAGAAATTCAATATCATCTCTATCTTATACAGTAGACATTTTGGAGTCATACCTCATTGATGTTAAATTTTGAGCATTAATTCACAATACTCTAGGATCTTTGCTGAGAGAATAACATATACAATATATCAATGCATGACAATCACAATATGACAAGCATCACAAGAATCAAAAGCATAAGAGACAAGAGACACAGAGTTTCTGTGGGGAAAACCCTAAGGTGAAAAACCCCACAACTTCCTCAGAGATAGAGAGAGCAATGGATCAACCAAAGTACAACCAAAATACACTGAGATAGTCTCCTAGTAGCAGATGATCCTCCTTCTCACTAGTGTGTCACTTTCTGAGTGAGAGTGAGTTACTTTTTCGAGTGATCTAAATAGAGATCACCTGATCTCTATTTTACTGATCTGTTTTCCCGGTGACCTTATGGGGCCGACTTGTCTATCTAGGTACATCACATTATAATATATATATTTCAGGGCCGACCCCACACATGGTGGTCTAATAATCCCTCGACAAGTACACACACTTGTGACATTTGTCAATCCACATGACGACACTTCCTTATAGAGGAATAACACATCTATATTAAGGGTAAAATAAATATATATAAAATACACAGATGAAATACATTCCGAAGTTACATATACACCAACACTCCCTCTTAACTAGGAAGGTATTTCTCGACACAGATCTGCTAGACAAGGCTTCTTCTCGGGATCATCATCATCGATGCATCGTCATCATCATCGTCATTGCTGCTGCTATCTCAACCAATCTCTGACTCTACTCGTCATAGGAAGTTCTACAGAGCCAATCCTTTTTCATACTGGATGTAGGCCCACCACCTGCAGGTCTTCATCATCACTGGCAATACTGTGGAATCCTCAGGACTTATTACGTGCATCACAAAACCTCGAAAGAGCATCTGCCAGATATCCCAGGGCAACGAATCACATGCCATAGGCAAAACCTCGAAAGACTATCTGCAGATCTCCCAGGGCCATATTATATGTGACCTCACCACAAAACCTCGCAAGAGCATCCCAGGCTATTACGAGCACACAGCTCTACCTATAGGATCTCCAAGGGCACGAATTACATGTGGTCACCACAAAACCTTGCAAGAGCATCCCAGGCTATTATGAGCACACAACTCTACCTATAGGATCTCCGAGGGCACGAATTACATGTGGTCATGGCAAAACCTCGCAAGAGCATCCCAGGACTGATTACGGGCACACATCCCAACCTATCGGATCTCCCAGGGACACAAATTATATGCCATAGGACAAAACCTCGAAAGAGCATCTGCCAGATATCCCAGGGCAACGAATTACATGCCATAGGAAAAACCTCGTAAGACTATCTGCAGATCTCCCAGGGCAACGAATTATATGTCCTCCCAGAGCAAAACCTCGAAAGAGAATTTTCCAGATATCCCAGGGCACCGAATTACATGCCATAGGCAAAACCTCGTAAGACTATCTGCAAATCTCCCAGGGCAACGAATTACATGATCATCTGCACAACCTGATCCACGGCCATAGAGTATCAACCTGATACTCACCATACATCATCCTGATGTACACATGATCATCCTGATCATCATCACTGCAACATCCTACTGCATGTCGTCTGGAGCAACATCCTAAAGCTCGTCATCCATGATCATCCTAATCATACAATACATCTACCTGATGCATAACAAGTATCTACCTGATACATATCATCATACATGATCCACCTATTCATACAATGTATCCACCTGATACAAATACAAATACATGATACATATCACCATACATGATCCACCTGATCATACAATGTATCCACCTGATACATATATAGATACATGGTCCAAGCATCCAACATGATGCATATACAAGAATACATACACATGATCCAACCGATCATATCCAGCATCCAACATGATGCGTACATACATATAAATGATCCAACTGATCATATCCAGCATCCAACATGATGCATACATACATACATAAAAATGATCCAACTGATCATATCCAGCAGAAACCAGAACATCATCCTGATGCTCATCATCCAGCGCTTACATCCACAGCCATGTGAAGGATCCTCCTTCCAACATGCTTGGAATGGCTTCAGCAGATGTGTCCATCACTTCTTCCTCAAAGTGTCCTCGATCTGAAGAACTCTAAGCCTCTCTCTGAAGTACTCGAACTTCACCCTAGCTAGTGGATTCGTTAGCACATATGCAATCTGCTCGTCCGTCGCAACATACAGGAGCTTCACAACTCCTCTCTGCACCATATCCCTGATATAGTGATATTTGATCTCTATGTGTTTCGACCTATCATGAAACACTGGATTCTCGGACAGCTTCACACAACTCTGGTTATCACAGAAGATACCAGTAGCATCCAACGGGAGATCAAATAACTCAGACAGTAGCTTCTGTAGCCATACTGCCTCACAACTAGCTGAACAAGTTGCAACATACTCTGCCTCAGTTGTACTCAGTGCTACGCAGGACTGCTTCCTACTAAACCAAGAGATCACACCTGATCCCATACTGAAGCAGCACCCAGATGTGCTCTTCCTATCTACAGCACTGCCAGCCCAATCTGAATCAACATAACCCTACATGTTAAACTTTTAATTCACCTCATACTTGAGCCCATAATACACTGTACCATTCAGGTACCTCAGAACATGCTTTACAGCAACCAGGTGAACACTCCTCGGATCTGTCAAGAACTGACTCAATGTGTTCACAGCAAAGCAAATGTCTGGTCTCCTGTTCGTCAGGTACATCAAGGACCCAATCATCTGACGATACATAGAGACATCAACTGGCTCAGATGAAGCATCACATAGAAGCTTCAGATTCGATGCCATAGGTGTGGCCATGGCCTTGCAATCCATCATCCCAAATCTCTTCAGGATATCCACTGTGTACTTCCCTTGACCAAGGAAGATCCCACCTGCACTTTTCCACACCTCCATACCTAGGAAATAGTGCATCATTCCCAAATCTTTCATATCGAATTCAGCAGCAAGCTTCCTCTTAGTATCTGCAATCAGTTTGTCATCTCCTGTTACAAATAAGTCATCCACATATAGGAGTAGAATCACAGGATTCCCTTCCTCAACCTTGTAGTAAAGGTTGGAATCCACTTTACTCTTGGTAAAGCCCAAACTAGATAGGAAACTGTCCATCCTACCATACCAAGTTCTGGGAGCTTGTTTCAAGCCATACAAGGATTTCTTCAATCTGCACACATATGACTCCCTGTCATGTATTTCAAAACCGAGTGGCTGCTCCACATATACTTCCTCTTCAACTACACCATTCAACAAAGAAGTCTTGACATCCATCTGGTGTATTTTCCATTTCATAGCTGTAGCCAGGGCAAGTACCGTTCTGATGGAAGTATACCTAGCTACAGGTGCAAAAGTTTCTTCATAATCTATTCCCTCTTTCTGAGAGAAGCCACGAGCTACGAATCTTGCTTTGTATTTCTCTACACTGCCATCTGCAGCATGCTTGATTTTGTAGATCCATTTGGAAGTCACAACAGACTTCTCTTTAGGTCTTGGGACAACATCCTAAACATCATTCTTCATTATTGATTGGTATTCCTCAACCATGGCATCCTTCCATTCTTTCTTTTCCGCTACTTCTTCATAACTGGAAGGCTCTTTGTTCATAATGTCACAGAGTAAAGCAACATGACTGGTATGTGATCTGGTTCTCTTCTTTGCTCTGTGTTGTTCTTCTGGAATGCCAAATCTTTCTGCATCTTGAATGAGCTCTCTAGCCCATGCAGGTTTCCTCTTGTGAGAGTTATCCTCACGGGGTGGATCTACAGGTTCTTGTGGATCTTCAAACTCACAAACAACTTCTGGACCTGCTTCAGTCATGGTAGTGTCTTGAAATCTGGTTTCCTTACATTCTTCATAAACTTCGATAGGTGCCTTCCTTGATTTGATGAATGCTGAGTTTTCATCAAATGTTACATCCCTGCTGACATCAATCTTCTTGAACCCTGGAAAGTATATTCTATAAGCCTTTGAGCTTTCACTGTAACCCACAAAGATACCCTTCTTTCCTGAAGGATCTAGTTTAGTCCTCTTTTCCTTTGGGACATGAGTGTATACTGGACAACCAAATATTCTGAGATGACTGACTTCAGGTTTCTTACCAGAAAAGACCTCTTCTGGTGTCTTGCTGTCCAATATCTTGTGGGGTGTTCTTTTCTGCACATATACAGCTGTTCTAGCTGCTTCTGCCCACAGATGCATAGGTAGATCCTGGTCATGCAGCATTGCCCTTGCTGCTTCCATGATAGTTCTGTTCTTCCTTTCTGCAACTCCATTCTGTTGAGGATTATACGGAGCAGTCAACTCCCTCTTAATCCTTGAATCATTACAAAGCTTCTTGAAGTCACTTGAGGTGAATTCTCCACCATTGTCGGATCTGAATGTTTTGATCTTCTTGTCAGTTTGATTCTCCATCAAGGTTTTGAATTCCTTGAATTGATCAAACACCTCATCTTTGCTCTTCAAGAAGTATACCCAAGTCTTCCTGGAGAAGTCATCAATAAATGAGACATAGTAAACATACCCACTCAGGGAATTGGATGACATAGGACCACATACATCTGAGTGGATGATTTCCAGGATGTCTTTTGCCTTGCTTTCACTGCTTGGGAAATCCTTCTTAATTTTCTTACCTTTTGCACATCCTTTGCAAACACCTTCATGTCTGGTCTTGATTTTAGGAAGACCCTCTACTGCCTTGCTTGCAATTGGAAGTGCTCTATAGTGCATATGAGCAAGTCTTCTATGCCAAAGTTCACTTGGCTCCATGGATTCATGCACCATGGCATGTTCAGGTTGTCCCTTCAATTTATACAAACCTCCCTCTTGCTCTCCAATCACTACTGCATCATCTATGTTCTTTCCCTTTGGCCACATTAGGACTTGGCCATCCACAAATGCAACCCTCATACCTTTTGCATCCAATGCAGAGATGGAGAGTAAGTTCTTCTTGAGCCCAGGTACATAAAGGACTTCTTTCATCTTCAAAGATTTTCCAGAATCTAGGTTGTAGGAGGCTTCACCACTTCCTTTGATTGGGTATTGATAATCATCCCCAAATTTCACCTTATGGGGTGATTCATGTTCAGATAGGTTCACAAAAGATTCCTTAAACCCAGTCATGTGTTTGGAAGCCCCACTGTCAATTAACCAATCATTACAACCATGGGAGATAGTACCTGTGAGAGCAGAGATCATAACATACTCTTCTTCACTTGATGAGTCATCATCACTATCACTTTCTGCCCTAGCCTTCTTCTTTGGGGGTTTATCATCTTCGGTAGCATGATCATGAAACCTTCTTTTGCTGCCCTTCTTCTTCTTACTGGAGTTGTTGTTATTATCCCTTTTGTTCTTCGGACAATCTGAAGCAAAGTGACCCTTCTCATTGCATGTGATGCATCTTAGGTCCTTCTTACTCTTTTGATAGGATCTATTGTGGCGAGAGTGCTCCTTCTTGGTTTTGCTTCTTTTGGTGTGAGCTGCAAGAGCTTGATCTTCACCTCCCATCTTTTCCTCACGAGCTATAAGTCTAGCTTCTTCTTGAGAGCATTCTTCCCGCAATCTGTTGAAGGAGATCAACTTCTTCCTTGCACAAATTCCTTGAGTGAAGGAATCCCATGACCTAAGTAGGCCATTTAGAGTGGTCATCACCACTTCACCATTCTCCACCATTTCATCCACTGCTTCTAGTTGTTCCTTGATCTAGGAGACCTTTGAAAAATAAGATTGAATGGTTTCTCCATTCTGAAACTTTACTCCTTTCAATTGGTTCTGCAGGGTCATCTTCCGATTTATGTTCTTTCCTTCAAATAGCTTGGTCAAAGATTCAAACATCTCCTTGGGTGTCTTAAGAGAAGACACATGGGGTATGAGATGGTCTTTGATAGAATCAGCAATGATTCTCTTTGCCTTGACCAAGTTCTTCTTATGCAATACCTTGGCCTCTTCATCCTCTGGGATAGGGATGTCTTCTTTCACATATGAGTCCAACTCATTTTCTTCCAGGGTTAACCCAATCCTATACTTCCAGGCTCGGAAGTTATCAGCCCCTTCAAGATTAGCCTCAAGCTTGGTATGGAGAGACATCTTAAAGAGTACTTCAAATTGAAATAGAAAAGATTTAGGTCTTACCACTTGAAATGCTGAAAACTGGATCTGGTCCCGGATTAGGGTTTGTCGAAAAAACCCTAAAAATTCAAAATGTGAATTTCAAATTTTTGAAAGGATAGAAATATGCACCTTGATGAGCTGATCAGCCTGGTGTATTCATAATTTGATATCAGCAAAGTTTTTCCCTTCAGAATTGCCTTTTTGTCCTCCTGGGTTCATTGGGGAGAGCCCTGAATTAGGGTTTAAGTTTCCTGGAGATATACCCAGCCAAAAATCTCGATCCAAAGCTCTAAACTTCGATTTTTGCAAGGAGCTTCCAGCTGTGCCTTCAGATTCCAGAAATTCCTATTTTTGTGGAAACCCTAATTTTTAGGGCCAAATCTGAAAATGCTCAGAATTGAATTCTGATTGGATAGATAGATGCGCCTTGATGACTAGAGTCAATCTACTATACTGATTTTCAAAAATCTGTGGAGAGAAACCCAATAAACAAGGAACTCAAGCTTCCGTCACTCCAAAATGTCTTCTTCTCAGGTTAGCTCTGATACCATGTTAAATTTTGAGCATTAATTCACAATACTCTAGTATCTTTGCTGAGAGAATAACATATACAGTATATCAATGCATGACAATCACAATATGACAAGCATCACAAGAATCAAAAGCATAAGAGACAAGAGACACAGAGTTTTCGTGGGGAAAACCCTAAGGTGAAAAACCCCACAACTTCCTCAGAGATAGAGAGAGCAATGGCTCAACCAAAGTACAACCAAAATACACTGAGATAGTCTCCTAGTAGCAGATGATCCTCCTTCTCACTAGTGCGCCACTTTCTGAGTGAGAGTGAGTTACTTTTTCGAGTGATCTAAATAGAGATCACCTGATCTCTATTTATACTGATCTGTTTGCCCAGTGACCTTATGGGGGCGACTTGTCTATCTAGGTACATCACATTATAATATATATATTTCAAGGCTGACCCCACACATGGTGGTATAATAACCCATCGGCAAGTACACACACTTGCGACACTTGTCAATCCACATGACAACACTTCCTTATAGAGGAATAACACATCTCTATTAAGGGTACAATAAATATATATAAAATACACAGATGAAATACATTCCGAAGTTACATATACATCAACAATTGATAGTGTTCTTAGTACCTTTTCAACAACTTCTTTCTCCTGTATTTCTCCTCCCAGGCCTCTGATTGCATTGACAATTTCATCTACTCTTAAAAAGGTAATATGCAATGTTTTCCTCTTCTTTCATTTTTAAACTTTCGAATTGTCCTTTGTATGTTTGGAGTTTGGATTTTTTGACTTTGGTAGCTCCTTCATACACATTTTTTAATTTGTCTCAAGCATCTTTGGCTTTCTTACATTGCATGACTTTGAAAACCACTGAATTTGACAGTCCATTCAAAATTGCATTCAATGTTTTGCATTGGCTTCATATTTATCTTGTTCATCTTTATCTTTCGGTGGACTGCCTGGTATTTTATAACCCTTTTCAACAACATTCCAAACTTTGCATCCAAGAGACATTAGATGGAATCTCATTCTTACACTCAAGTATGCATAATTTTCTCCTGTGAATAATGGAGGTCTATTTGCAACTAAACCTTCTAATTGATCCATAGTGTTTTAATAGGATCTTCCTGCTAGTGATTAAACTGTAGTGAAGGAACCTTGCTGTGATACCAATTGTTGGTTTATCCAGCAATACTGAGGGGGGGTGAATCAGTATTGCCTTCTTTTTCCTTTAATTAAAACAATTAGTATTTAAACAATGTATACTATGAATCAAACAAGCAAGGACAGAGAATTTTATCATGTAAACCTCAAAGAGAAAACCACAAAATCAAACTTATTAATAAAATGATTTCTACAAAATTATTTTTTTGCTGCAATAGAAAGGATGCTTCAACATAGAAGTTTTCTATCTGCACCAACAGATAAGGATGCTGCAACACCCCTGTTTTTCAGCTACTACTGGAAGGAGGCTATAATCTACTTGACAGGCTTCGACCTGCCACTAGCACCACCCAGCTTCGCTGATATTTATAACTTCTTTATTTTCTACTTGATTCATCAATTCTGGAAATGCTTCATGATGCTGATCTCTCCCTTTCTTTATGCTACTGATCTCTCCCTTTCTTTATGCTGCAGCGATCTGCATTGTAGAGACACTTTCTTCTAATTCAAAAACTTCATTTAAATACCTATTATATTTAAGTTCGCACCTCTCCATTCCGTGTCTTTCCAATTCGTGCCTTTCCAAATCTTTGCTTATTAACTTCTAATTTAAATCTCTGTTTATTACTGATTTTTAATTAATTAATTAATTAAAATATTGACATCAATGCCAACACATATTTTAAAACCAGCAAGTGTGTGTGGAGCCGAATTCAGATCATTGGAGAGGATTGAGCCTTCAATGCGCCATTGAGAATTAGTGGTCCTGCCATTTTGATAGTAGTGCAATTATCGAAGGAAAATCCACGTGGTTGTAGCGTGAGCATTGTTCAGATAACCTGAGCTATAGAGTGAGTTAACTATGTATTACCTGTGCTACCCTTTCTTTTGACTATTTATTTTCACTTATGGACTCATGTTGTGTTTTGGCTCTATTGAGGATTCCTGTGGTGATATGTATTCTTTATGTTGATGACACTTTACTGGATGAATCGCCGAAATGTTGCATATGTGCAAATTTTAGGAGTTAACAGAGGTGCCTTTTAATATGGGTCTACTCTACAAATCTACTTCACTGTAGATGAACATTTGTCGGTTTTCAAATCAGATGACCATCTAAACCTTCTAAGTCTATGTATGTCAATATATATATATATATATATATATATATATATTTTTATCTTTCACCCCACAAGTTAAAAAGTAATTAAATTTTTGTGTTCATTTTGTAGTGTCATTATCCTTTGCTTGTGCATGGGTGTGTGAACCATGACTTTCTTGAGGACCTACAGTGTGCCATATCTAAACTATTTGCATTTGTATGGTGGATCAAATCAAAGGATATTCACATGACTAGCATTCTACTGTGGCATCAAGGGATCGATGAGATTGTTTGTATGTTTGAGAGGAATTGTTGACAAGTTTCATGGATTTGTATGTTCATCTAGTAATTCAAATAGTTGATGAGGCTGAATTAATCATGATGGTGTCATGTTGTTGGATGTTCTTCTTAGAGAGGTACATGAAAAAATATAAGGGATTTGTTCGACAAAGGGAAAAACATAAGGGGTTTATGGCAGAGGGGTACATAGTATATGAATCACTCTATTAAGCCAGTGAGTACATCAAGCAAATCGACCAGACACCAGACATAGTGATTTGGGATGATGAACACGATGAGGACAAAATGGAAGGGGAGCTACTCCAAGTGAATGGAAAAAGGTGCATGATAAAGAGTTAGTCACTTATATTTCATCACATTTCCACATAGCTGTAACTATTCACAATGAACTTCATAATCTATATTTGATCTCATACATACTATATGTCGATTTGATTTCATGAATACAACAACAAATTCAGAAATTGATGCCATTAATAAATTCATTCTTTACAACGGGGAGGCAACGTAGCTGTGGGTTGCATTATATGAAGAGAAGAGGAGGAAATGGGACATTGACAAGAAATAATTCAGACAATTGAATGGTAGGAGCATGCCTTATCTTGATCATTTAAAAGATTATATGCCAATGATCTATCCCAATAGTTGGGTTGTTGACCAAGTCATAGAGAAATATGGTGGATCTGGTTGTTACCCGCATGCCAAGGAGGATGCGCTAAACATAGGGATTAGGTGCAACAACTTGGTAATAATATATTTCTGTACATTTCTAACTTTATAATGCACCCTTGAATTATAACATCTATATTTTATATATTAATGGTTGGGTTATTAGACATATGACACTGTCATTTGTTCACTCTTTTACAGGTGCTTTTGTTCCCATCTATGTGGGCATATGGGCATCATTTATGCACTGACGTTGTCTATGATGGATGGCTTAGACAAGATTGTGGAGAGGAAGTTGAGGTTAGGTGCAAATGGTGGGACACATTCGACAGGAATACTGTAAAAGAAAATTGTGATAGTGGGTTGATATGTATCAACTCTAGAAAGATGTGGGATTAAACTAAGGAGCCTTATGTTTTCCCAAAACATTTCAACCAAGTGTTTTTTTACCCGATGTGTTGGATAGGGATTGGTGGTTCATATTAAGACACGACCCTATATGTAAACATATTTTTGAGAACAATAGTTCTATCATGACGAGCGAGGAGGATAATTAGGGTGATGGAAACAAAGAGTGACATGTACATGTTTTATTTCATCATTTACAATGTTGATATATCATTTTATTATTTTTATCTTTAATTCTATTATTATTTTTATCTTTAATTCTATAATTATATTGTCTATTTTTCATGTTATGACAATGGAAATGGAAAGTTGATTACCAGAAGTTTTTAACAATTTTATGTTTAAACTTTTAAATCCCTTCATGAATAAGAAACTCAATCTTCTCAACCAT
Source organism: Larix kaempferi (assembly GCA_027924585.1). Taxonomy (NCBI): domain Eukaryota; kingdom Viridiplantae; phylum Streptophyta; class Pinopsida; order Pinales; family Pinaceae; genus Larix; species Larix kaempferi. Next base: position 13,853,008 of record BSBM01000486.1, read on the forward strand.
TTTACAATTTTTATAAAGTTAACATTAAGATGGATAAAATCAAGATTATGATAATTAAACCTAAGAGAAAAAGATATCATCTTATTTTCTATGGTAGTATCACCCTTCATAGGAATCAATTTAAATTGTCATTTAAAATAGTACAATATTGAAATGATAATAAAAGGAACATGGATACTACAAAGATTTTATAAATCCTAAATTTAATGATCAAAAATAATTTTCCAATTTTATGTGTATAAAGAAAAAAATTAATACTGTTAAAAATAGAACCAGTGGGACTGATATCCTCCATAATGAAACTACTTAATAATCTAACTAAAAAAAATAGATTGGGATGATTGGTTTTGTAAACATTGTGATAAATAAGAGGTGAGGAAAGAACATACTTTCCTTTTCACACAGTCACATTTAATAATGTAATCGAAAACCTTACTTATATTTATATATTAGTTTCTCTTTATCCTTACCAAAATCACTATGAACTTGGTATTTCCATTTCTTATTTACCTATGTATCTTGTTATTGCAAAATTGTAATTTTAAGAGTATTGTGTGACTGTACACTTGTAACTGAAACTGAAATTTGTATTTTTTAATTGTAAATTTTCAATGGCGTAAGTTATATTGTAATTTGTAAATGCAATTGCAAATTTGTAATTGTAGTCTGCAGGCTCTGATTGCCTGTAATTGCAATTTGTGATTGTAAATTCGTAGTCGTAATTGTCCAATTTGTAATTTGTAATTTGTAAATCTAATTAGTAATTTCTTATTGTAATTGTAATTCGTAGTTGTGAAATTGTAATAATCATTGTAAATTGTAACTATAGCTGAGATTGTAACTTGCAATTATAATTGAGATTGTGCACAATTTGTAATTATAATTATAGCTAATATAAAAGACATCGACATAAATACATAAATAAATAAAATTGCACGACACACATGAATCATACTCATTGACATAAAATGACTTGACAACCCATTGAGTTCATAAAATGATAAGTCCATATATACAGAACATCAATGGAAACCACCACCAACACCTAAGACCATGTAACATACTATTATCATCACCATCATGACCACCTACTAAAAATAAGCATCATCTAACACACAAATCTAATAATAACATCTAACAAAACACAAGCTACATTATCTAACATACCTACATCATGCACACATCTAACAAACACCATCTAACATACACATCTATCAAGCACACCTAGAAAACATATCTAACCTGACCTAACATACACATCACCATCAACATGAAAAATACAGTATATATATATATATATATATATATATATATATATATATATATATATATATATATATATATATGGGCGCGAAAGGGGATAGACCAAAGGTTGAAGGACAAAGGGGTGGATGAATAAGGATCACGATGGAACATGCCATGAAGTATATATATATGTATATATATTTTTTCTTTTAATTTTCCATTAGTTCATCCATAAGGATGTGTTACCTGGGGTCATCACCTAATACTCTCAAATTCGACGTACCTCTATGGCATATGATGGAACTCGATGAGGTTGATTATGATATCCCATCACCAGAGGGGCCCATCTTCGCTGCCAATGATGAAATTAAGTGCAACAGTAAGTTTAAGGAGGCATTGAGGGCAAAGGATATTGTTCGCTCGCTTGACCCATTATTGAGTAATGAGTCACATTCAATCCCTACAAGAAACAATGATAGATCCAATACATCGAAGAATGTTTCAGGGAATGGACCAGGTCGTGTTAGAGAATTCAAACCCATATCCATGCTTAGGATATACTTATTATTCTTTTTTATTACTTTCCTAGGTAGTTTTATTATGTTTTTGGCCACTATTTGCCTTCCTAGGTCTACCACTTGCCATCCTTATCCACTTGAGCATTTTCATTGTCATCCTACCTACTTTTCTGGCTATCCATAGTGGAAAGGTTGCATATCTTGCTTTTGCAGTGATTTCATAACTTTTTCCTGCTTTTGGATGGATAAGACTAAGGCTAGGCACTCCGGTGCTTTTGATAGTTGCTCGATTATGTGGCCAACACACCTTGCCTCTTTTTCTCTCCAAAAGGTATCATCTTTTTCCATTTTCATTCTACTTCACATTCCAAAAGCGTTTTATCCAATTCATGAGCATATCGAGTGAGTTGGAGAGAGATGTTTCTACCTTAGGGGTTTTAGCTAGTTTAGTAAGCCTGCTTTTTGTGGCTAATTCGAATGCCTCCAAATAAATTTGAATTTATGATGTAACCCTATATATGTGTAACCACTTTATCGTACATGGTTGACTATTGTACATTTATGCTATACAGTTTAATATTGTGCATAATTCTGAGTCTGATTTTCAGTGTTCTTGACAATTCTAGACTATCAATTTGTGTGAGAAGTGTTATTCAATCTTATGGTCATCCCGTGATATGATTTCACATGGTATTAGAGCTGTTTAGGGGATAAAATTTGCATCCAGTAGTGCACCAGAAGGAAGGATTTTCCATGGAAGTCCCGTGGACCATTTCCTTGTACTCTTGAGTTTAGCTCAAGAGGTCTACCCGGGTGTGACAGACTCCTGAAAGTGCCTATTATCATATTGTAGAGATCTATATTTTGAAGCATTCTCTAGATATTTTTTTGGTAGTGTTTTTGCAGGTACAGATCAATCCTCAGTGCGCACCTCAGTTTTCTCATGGATCCATCTCAGAATGTGCTTTTGAATCCATTTAATTATTTTCAATGGAAGGCGTAGATGGATATTTTGTTGAGGTCAAAAGGACTCTACAGAGTAACAATGGGAACTGAAGTAGATCCTACTTCAACTTTAGATAAATCTAAGTGGCACAATTGGAGAGATGAATCCTATGGCCTTCTCTGCTCAGCACATCTATAGATCTTCTATTCCATTTGGATGGTCTGACTTCAACGAATGAAGTTTGGGAGAAACTTAAATCTTTGTTTGGTAAAACCAATGATATGAGAGGACATCAACTAGAGAATGAGATTATTTATCTACATCCAATAATTTTTGAGAATCTACAGTACTATTTCTCCAAATTCAAGTCATTATTTTTGTAGTTGAAGTAGTGTGGTATTGATAAAAAGGATGAGCAATTAGTTTTGGAAATTGGGGCAAGACTACCTAGTCTTTGTCTTGAATTTCCATGATAAAAAATCGTTGTAAAGAATTGGAATATTCCCGAGTCTGCTCGAATTCATGGACTCTTTGATCCAGGAGAAGAATAAGCTTATGTTGATGGGTGCTTTGCAACCTTCAAAAGATCAAGCTCTAGCTACTAGTGACTCAAGGAATTAGAAGGATAAGAAGAAGCAAAACTCCAAAAATCCTTCTGAGCAAAAGAATGAGAGATATAAGCCACAAGAGGAGCCCTCCACCTCTAGAAAGGATCAATAAAAGAAGAAGGAGCAAACCAAGTGCTCATATTTCCAAATGGGCTTTCATCCTAAAAGCTCTTGTATGAGAAAGACCATATATTATATGGCTCAATTCCTTGATAAGAACCATATTCCCATTCCTCAAGGTGCAAAGAAGAAGGAAGGAGGTTCTAACTTAGATGAAAACGAGTGAGTCCATGCTCTAATGGCCAACACATCTTCATCCACTTCTTACATCATTGATTCTAGAACTTCAAGGCACATGGTTGTAACCAGAGAATCATTTGATACTCTTAATTAATCCGATGGCACAGGTACTATCATTATTATTGGAGATGACTCAAAAAATGCTTCAAAGGGTAAAGGTAGAGTAGATCTTGACAATGGCCCATTTTTTAATGTCCTTTATGTCCCAGGTCTAGTTGGAAATTTTTTGTCTTTCTACCAAATGACCCATATTGGCTCACCCAAAAGAGTTGTATTCACCCCTAATTATTTGGATATATCTGAGATCTCCATAGGTATATTTTTTGCATTAGGAACTGCATATCATTCCACCAAAGTCTACAAGTTTTCATAGTTTTTAGCTATGTATCCACCAATAGCGCTCCTCTCTCATGCTAATGAAGCAAGAAAAATTTGGAATGAGAGGTTTGGTGATCTAAATTATAGATATCTTCATGAAATTCATGATAAAAATATGGTTTTATGGTTACCAAACATCACTTTCACAAAATGAGTCTGTCAGGGTTGTATCCTAGGAAAACACCCTAAGAGAAATTTTGAGAGATCAAGGCTTGAGAGAACCTCTGAACCTTTGGATCCGATCCATAGTGATATTGATGGTCCTTTCCCTCACTTGTCACTGAATAAATCCAGATACGTATTAACCTTCATTGATGATCATACTAGGTATCGCTGGGTCTACTTCCTGTAGTTTAAGTATGAAGTTTTTGGCTATTTCAAGGTTTTTAAATCCTTTGTTGAGAATCAGTGTGGTAGGAGGATAAATGAAATCATATATGATAATGGGGGATATTACATCAAATATTACTTTTAGTATCTCTATATAGTGGCTGGAATCCACCTGCAGCACACTATTGCATACACTTCTCAGCAGAATGGAGTTGTTGAGAGGAAAAATCGATCTCTTAAGGTTGTGCAACGTGTATGCTTGAAGAAATATCTTTACCACAAAACTTGTGGACTGAAGCAATCAACTGTGCATCCTACATACAAAATAGAGTCCCACATAAATAATTGAAAGGAGTTACCCCTCATGAAGTTTGGTTTGGTCATAAACCTGATATTTCACATTTCAATATTTTTGGTGTCAAGGCTTGGGCTAGAGTTCCATATGAAAAGAAAAGGGATTTAGAGCCACACAGTAGGCCATGTTTGTTTGTTGTCTACTCAAAATAATCAAAGGGGTACAAACTTATTTATTTGATCACCCAAAAGGAATTCATAGAAAGAAGTGTTCAGTTTGAGGAAGAGACCCTACAAAGAGTTGAGATTGGAGAGTCTTCTCAACCACCACAAGAAGAAGAAAATGAAGATTTGAATGAGGATTTTGATGATGAAGCTTCTGATTCAGATTCATATGATTATGTTGATCATATTATTTTATATACAAACTCACCATCAAGTCCAAATTGGGCAACAAAAACCATAGAAGCTGCTGGTGAACTTGTTGGGAATCCTCAGTATCCTAGAAAGACTAGGTCACAATATGAGAATGCACTTTCAGTGAGGGATCCAAATATTGTCGAGAAATAATTTCTCATGGTTGAATCAGATCCTCAAACATATGAAGAATCCTCAAAATATCCAAGAATGAGGTCTTCTATGGATGAGGAGTTCCACTCCCTGCAGGAGAATGGAACGTGGGAGCTAGTCAAGCTTCCACCGGGCAGGAAGCTAGTAAGATGCAAATGGATATACAAGACTAATATGGATACTGATTCTGATGTAGTCAAGCACAAAGAAAGGTTGGTGGCAAAGGGATTTTCATAAGTCCAAGTTCTGTACTATAATGAGATCTTTTCCCCAGTGGCAAAAATGGACTCTATTCGACTAGTTTTGTCAGTTGCAACAATAAAGTGTCGGACAGTTCATCACATGGATGTGAAGTCTGATTTTCTTCATGGTGATTGTCGAGTAAAATATATTCTATCAATTCGACATCTAATTGTCAACCCGGGGGATCGTAATCTTAGAGGTGCAAGCACATTATGTGCATGATCAGAGCCTAAGCTAGCCTAATCTAATGCCGGTAAATACACAAAACAATCAAAACTAGCCCAATCATATTGGGAGGAAACCCATCATAAGGTGACCATATCTACTGAGTTAGGTCATTAATTCCTCTGTTGGTGATTGAAACTACTAAAAATAAAATGTGAGAGATTTGATATTAAATTAAATCAATATCAAAGATTTCCGTACTTACTTAAAACATAAAGGAATAAGAGCAATTCAATTTAAATCCTAGCTTGAAAGGGAAAGGATATTCAACCAAGTAATAAAGTGCATTGAGTGCAAGTGGCAAACCAAGAAAGAATTTCTTAAAATGATCATGAACCAATTAAACTAAAATCTATTCACACCAAACCATTCTTCAATTGTAAATGAAAACCAAACCAACAATAGAAATGTAAGTGCAAATGACAAATTGAAAATGCTGGAAAGGATATTTAAATTATACCATTAAAAGTTCCTATAAAATTAAATCAATCCAAAGTTCTAGATGTGTAAGTGCCATTTGTGCATGTGCCATGTCAAACCATTCATAAAAGGAAGATTAAAATCCACACGATCCTATGAATTCAAAATGCTCATTCTTAAGAAAATAATATTTGTTAAACAGGTACAAAACCAAAAAGCAGAGTGTTAAACCAATACCAAATGACAAAATTAGATCTTTTCCTAGAGTTTACAACTAAATTCAAGTCTTAAATCGGAGAGAGAAAATCAAATCTATAATCTACAAAATTAAAAGATCAACATGGAAACTATGAATCCCGAGAAACTAAAACAAAAGATGATTCATGTTCAATTTAGATAAATTCAAGTTCTTTTGTTCAAATCCTTCAATGAATTTTATCAGATCTGAAAAGGGAATTGATCAATAAATACTGTTATTAACTCTACATTCCATTCGTCAACAATAAATTCTGTATTAATTCATTTCAACAGTATGTTAAGACTAAGATCAAGTCACTCTAATTCCTTGTTTATGATTTATCAATTTGAAAATGAAATTCAGTTTCATCTCTTCTTCATACATTTGTCAACGTTGTTCAAACTAAATCACAATGGTTTTGATTATATGTGTAGTTTAAATTTCAAATTTCAAAAACCAATTCCTCTTCCCAGAACTTCATAAACATCTGAACTCAATGTTATCCAACGATTTGCATGCAAGACAATTGATAGTAAAACGATTCTTATAAACCCAATTTTTTCTCTCTGCATTTCAATTCGACATTCAAACCTCATGAATCACTTTTCAGATTTCAAATTTTGTCTATTATCAAAAGGAATTTCTGTCTATGTTTCAAAAGAACTCTGTGCACAGATCCAAGATGAAAACGATTACTATGAAATCAACATACTATGAAACAACCATCAATCTAATGTAAACTACTAATGAAATTATACAATCACTCTGAAATCAAAATGCTATTAAATAGTTAACAATCTACTGCAAAATACAAATTAAATTCTAATTTACTTAATTGAAATAAACAGGGGCTTTGCTACCTCTTGTGGTGGGCCCTTTCCACGCGAGACAACAAGCCTATGGACGCTTCAGTATGAACACAAATAATCAACACATCAAACAATGTTCAATACAATCCATCAAGCATTCAACGTTTGATCTAATCAATCATCCATGTATCGCAAAAACAAATGACTAGTACCAAATGCAACATTTCATTATCATTTCTCTAGCCTTCCATTACATTAGCAACCATCCTGATAATAATAATAATCCCTTCCCTCAGACTAAAGAGGAAATTTTATACAAAAATGTAATGAAGGAATGGATAAGATCAGCCCCCCAACTTAGCAATCCGTTCAACAAAACCAGAAAATGGACAACACAAAATCTGGGTTTTTTCATGCAGATTGGAAAAATTTGGCAAAATGCCCCATCGACATCTCTCTGGTGGTTGCACATTTAGAGAAACGATTTATGGGTTTTGTAGTTGGCTTGGTTATATTGAAACCCATTAGACTGTTTGGTGAGATATGACTCCATGTGCACACAAATCGAGCCACCATATGTCCTCCAAAACAGATTTCTTGCTAAAAATATGGCTTTGTCCTTTTTAGAGATCTTCAATTTTCTTGGAATCCGTGCATCCAAATCAAAACCTGTTTCTATGGGAGGCATATGACCTCATTATATAAACATCCATTTGTCCAAATTGGTTGAAGAGAACCAAAAGTATGAGACTCAATGATAATTCTTGTAAGTGCCGGAACGAGTGTTGGAACAACATGAAATGATTTCTGAAACATAGCATTTCCCCATTATTAACAAAATTACTCAAAATCATCTCTAAATGTTAAAATACTAGAAATAACTAAAATATATAGTGTTTTTCTTTTCCTAAACAATAATTCCACGAAAAAATTTAATGATATGAACTTAGAACAAAATGAGTACCATCCAACATAAAAGTCAAGTTTTATAATCAAACATTCCCATATATTTGACTTTCTAATGATATAAAAGATGGAAAATATGGGAGCCATTAGTGATCTCGAGGAGGATATATATATGAAGAAACCTGAATTCTATGTTGCATATCCATCACTTGTGTGCATGCTAAGGAAATCTCTATATGGACTCAAGCAAGCTCCCAGAGCTTGGTATGCAAAAATTGATCATTTCCTCGTGACACAAGATTTTCACCGGTGTAGATATGATATGAATGTGTATCTAAAGCACATAAATAGTAATATTGTGATTATAGTATTATATGTTCATGATTTACTGATCACAGGAAGTGCCACTGATGAAATTTCATCACTAAGGACAACGTTGCTTCAAGCTTTCTCCCTGATAGACTTAGGGATTCTCAGGCAGTTTTTGGGGCTTGAGATCCCTCAATCACCCAAAGGAATCAATGTATGTCAGTATAAATATGATTCTGATATGTTAAAAAGGTTCAATCTCGCAGAATGTAAGTATGCAAAGACTCCTTTCCTTTCAGGAGTCATGCTAGAAGAAGGGGATTCTACACCCTTGGTGAACAACACTCTCTACAGGAAACTAGTTGGAGTTCTGTTGTACTTGACTCACTCCTGACCAAATTTGGAATATGAATTAATTCACGTTTCAAGGTGTAATGTTCCCAATCATAAATTACGAATATTATCTCCAAGGTTCCAACTTTAATTATGTTGATTTTCAAGTTTTTCCCAAACAATGGCTTATGAAGGCTTATGAGATGCTCTCGTTCAACAATAGTAGAGTGTACGTATATTTATTATGTCCATTAAATGTGTGAAAATAATAAAAGTGTTTATATTCCACTGATATGTGACCCAAATCAGATCTTATATAAAATTGGAAGCTGGTAAAGAAACTAGGAACACTAGTTCAATTTTGGCCACACTAAACACCAGGTTTCCAACTCTTCCCAAACACTACCGGAGCAACTTGAATTATCCAAATATAAATTTAATGGACTCAAATGGACTCAAATTAAACTATATGACCCACTTATAGACTACAAAGAACTTCCAAATAAGTATGAAATACACCTTCTCAAGACTAGTGAGAAATTAGCTCGATTTCCCCCACATTGGAATACTAGTTTTTCAACTTGACCCAAACACTTCCCAATCAGCCAAAGTATTCCAAAAAAGATACAATTAGACCATGACACTTCTAAATAAATAAAAAACTTAAAAAAAGAATTTAGGGAGATGATATGAAAATTTATTACACACTGTCTTAAGATTGCTTAACCATACTAGCAGATTTGCACATAAATCACCCATAAGCTTGAACATTGAACACCATATAATGAAAATTTATGTAAATATTTATTATGAATGTATGGATACAATAAATATAATGATTACAACAATATATGGCTCTTACATAATCTCTAAATCCAATAAATATAGATATAGAAAAGTAGTGGTGCGCCCCTCCACTAGAAGAGATGCCGAATAGAGTAGATTTAGTAAAATGATGATATCTCAGGCATACAGAAACATTTTTGAGCGAATTTTTTTTTTTTTCCCACTGGAAATGATGCTCTGAATTCAATGGAATAGTTCTAATATCCCATAAATTCTCATAAGTATCGAAACCATAACCTCCATTTCGGCCCACCAAAACCGGTCCAAGCTCTAAATCAATAGAAAGAAACTCCAAATGATAGGAATTCGACCCCACTGCTGTATATGAACATATAACCTACAATAAATATCTATAGATAAATATGAAAGTGATTTCTCCCCTCAATAATCAGCTGCAATGAAGCACAATGAAAAGATCTAGGTTATCTCCTCCTCTCTACTAGCTTGGGTGGAATCTTTCACCACCGAAACTAGATCAATGGAAGGGAAGGTAACCACCCACCATGCAATGGACAAGCTAAGCTCTCCAAGAGTGAAAAAAAACAACAATGATCCAAAATCTCTTTCACTTGTGTCTTCATCCCTTTTATAAATCTTCATGGAGCATTTCCTCCTGATTCTAGAATTCTCTCACAAATATTTAATAAAATATTAATAAATGTTATTTTTATAAGAGAATGACTCATTGGGACCCAATTAATTCCCCTCTAATGTTATTTTTCCAAACAATAACTCCATCTACCTTGGAAATTCGAATTTGAGAGGCTTAGCTTGATTTTGGGGAAGTTACATTGGCATGTGGGCCCATCCTTCTCCTCTAGTACCCTCGGATAAATTTAGGACCTGCAACATGTCATAGGTTGTCATAAGTTGTCATAAGCTATCATAGGACCTAATTCCTGTCACAAGTTGTCATAAGTTGTCATAGGTTGTCATAGAATCTGTCATTGACTAAAATAGCCCCGTGACTCTTCACCTTCCCCATGGGAGTTACTTATCCTTCCAAATTCAAATTTGAGGATGGTTCCATGTGTAAAGGAGGAATATTCCCTCATGTGGACCCCACATATCCACTTATGCATCCCCAATTCCAACTAGGACCCCATGCCACTTCATTTTGGAGCAATTAATGATTTTTCCATAATTTATTGGCCTATTTTCCACCATCAAATTTGAATTTTAAATTTCCCTGAGAAACTATAGGCCTTGGGGTTAAATATCAATATTTTAATTTTCCCACATAACCATTAAGAATTGGATAGGACAATTTAATTATTTATCTAAAAATTATTTAATTGGGGACATTACAGTCCTCCCCACCCAAGATTGCATGTCCTCAAGCAATTTCAAACATGGACGTTGAAGAACCTTATTTCCTTCCAAAACTTTGAGTAGTGGCACTCATGTACTGCAATTGTTTGCTTCCAAAAGTAAAGAGATGTGGATTTTATTTTTCATATTGATATCTCCTGTGACTGTTAGTAATATTATCAGCCGAAGAAAGGTCCGTCTTCATATTGAAGGGAAGGATGTCAGAGAAAGGGGTTGGAGCAGATGAAGGCATGTAAAAAATGAAATATTTCACGCCATGGCAGCCAGAGGATACGTGGCCATGAAGCGAAGGGGTTTTGGCATGAGCCTACTCAAAGAAGACACGGTCAGGACTCTTAGATGTGTTTCATTTTCCTTGGCCCAACTGGTCCTTGACAGAAAACCATTATCGACACGTGTCAATTGGAGAGGCATTCAGGGGCCCCAAAGTGGTATCAGTAGACCATTGTTTGAGGACCCTGAAACCACTTAACTATCATGAAGGTTTTAAAATCATGAAGCAGCTGACATGGAGGCCGTGCGTCAAAGCTGTACCCATCTTAAGGAACGCCCAGTTTTTGGGCTTAGATCTCGAGGATCCTTGATGAAAAATCAAGGGCCAAGAAAGCATCAGGGGGTTAAAGCCGCGAGAATTTTACCATGTTCATTCCGCCCCTGATGCAAATAGCGTGGTTTCCATGTGGTAGCTCTAGGATCATTCAGGGGCCCCGGAGTGGGTTTCCTAAAGCATTCTTCGAGGGTCCTGGAAACCACCAAGGTACTTCTGTCCCGTCATCTTCCCCATCACTCTGAAGTGACTCTCTCTAGTAATCATTGTCATTGCCGACGTCGTACGAGTTACAACTCACTCCCCACATGTGAAACTCGAAGGGGTGTTCAAGCAATCATTGCGACTGTATAGGCTTGCTCTCCAAGGATCACTCAGACGACTCTATAAGTATCCCCGAAGATGGCTCATTTTGTACATTGAGTCTCCTGCACTTCACCGGTCTGGAATGAGGACAAAGGCACATAGATTGTTTCAGGTTTATTTGAATTCAAGTAGCCGGGTGACAGAGGCCTTGCAATGGTGCATTTCATCTCGAGAGGGGGTTCACCAGGAGCAGCAAGAATCCGGAGACCAGTATCCACGAGCAGCCTGCAGATGTACATTCGTGAACAATCGGATGGGGGAAGACCGAGGTCTCACCCGAGATGTCTAAGGAAGGTTCAACTATTTTGTCAGTTTGAATGGACAGAGGCTTTCCATATGCAGCAACATGGAAGAAAGAGATGTGCCGGCACCAGCAAAGGATGATCAAATGGTGAAGCAATAGCACCTGAGTAGTTCTAACGAAGCAAAGGCAGAATCAGGTCCTATTCCATAGCTCGGCATCCGAGTCAAACTTTTGTCCCGTCGAAAACAAGGTCTGAGAGCAAAGGGCTTGGATGGGATGGAAGAAGCAGGCAATGATGATTTGCAAAGCAGCATGTTTCAGCAGCATGGTCACAGCTACATCTTCTTAAGGCCATAGATGGTCCAGCAAGTGTTTAAAGGATTCTCGTTAGTTCTGAGGGACGTTGCGTCATTGTTACCTTATAAGTTAAGGTGATGCGAACTTCGTCAAGCCGGACGAACTACTCTGCTAGAAAAGTGGTCCCGGGTCGAGGTCATAGGATAGCCAGTAAATTTTGTTATGACTGATATTGTAACAAACTCTGTTAAGGAGTATAAACATAAAATTTAAAGCTGTTGAGCGATAACCAATTGTAACAATTTCTGTTTTAGATAGTAGGAAGGCTATATATAGCCAAGTAGGCAGTAGCCAAAGGGTCGGCTCTCTTATGTAAGAAGTATTACTTCTATGTTGGATGGAGGATCAATACAAGGAAACATATTATTGCCCTATCTTGTAGCTTGATGGATTCAAAGTTTTGATGTGCACAGTTAGTATCTTCTGTTGTTTTTTCATCTCTTCCGTTTATGTATGATCTGTAGAGTTGTCCTGAATTTATATGAGTGCCTATGCTTGAATGTATTTCTTCTATGGTGATTAGTAATTGGAGTATTCATGCTGATTTATCTTCAAGTCATACCCTTATATGATTCAGTGTTGTTCTATGTTTCATTTTGTAAAGATTGTTGAATTCCTCTCTCAGTCTTAATACGTCATTCTATAAAAGTAAAATAAAGATTTACTTTCACAGTACCTTTATCTTGCACCATTCCATTTCCATTTGATACTCAAATGTCTGATTTATTTGCACATTGGAATACTGCCCGTTTACATTTCAAGATCGAAATTCTACACTGTTTCTGTCATTTATATTGTGATTCAGTAAAGTTCGTAGAAGTGATATTGATGCCCAGGCACAGATCTAAAAAACAACTTTAGAACGTCTCTGGGACTAACATCTTTTTTGGTGCCACTGCCGGGGATGCAATCAAGAAGATATATCTTCCTTGGGTATAACGGCAAAATTTTACGCTCTCAGTTCATGGTGGATGAGATTGCGTTGCAGGATGTTATCCACCTGGTGACTCCACAACAGTAAACTTGGCATCTGGACAAAGACACACTCGCCAGAACCCAAGCCACAAAGAATTTGTGCTTGAAGACTCAGTTTCTTGGAGACATAGGTGTGGGAGATACCAGTCTACGTCACCAAATTATCAGCGAAGCTTCTCCTCCCCTTTGTTTGGCCCCCAATTTACTCAATCTGAATTTATTTTCCAAACCCCAGTCAGCGAGCCTCTTTGCCTAGGTGCACGCACTCCTTGTGATTCTCCTAGTTTCCAAAAGATCCCTGCTGAAAACAAGGAAGATTCGCCTCTTACCAATCTACCAAATCCCCTCATTACCCCAAAAGAAGTAGTCCCGGACACCAGCCAGCTCATGTCAGGAGGAGGAAGTAGAGGACCACCACCACCACCCCCCAGAACACCAATATGGGTGGCAAGCCGTCATGGATCCCTACAGCTACCCACACCCCTAAATGACATGCCTACTCATTACCTGAAGCTGCTGCCTAAATATGATGGCAGTAGAGGGACATTCACCGAAGACCATGTGGATAGATTTAAATATTTCATGGATTCTCATTGAGCATGATGATGTATTCAGGAGAATTTTTTATCAATCATTGGAAGGAGAGGCTAGAAAGTGGTTCAGATCTTTACCTAATGCCTCCATTAGCACTATGGAAATCTTGGAATAAACCTTTGTCAAGAAATGGGGAGTTAAACGGGATAGTTTATACTATCTGACGGAGTTCTCTACCCCGAAGAAAGGTAGTTCTAAAAACGTGGTTGATTTCACAGCCAGATTTAATAAACAGTATTTCAGAATCCCTGAGGACATTCATCCTACTGAGGCCGCAGCTTGGGTCGCCTATGCAGCCGCTTTCCCTCTAGACTTCGCCATAACGTTAAGGGAAAGAAGACCAGTCTCGCTCAGTGATATGCAAAATGACGCCATTGACGTTGAAGGAAATCTGAGAGTCGGAGGAAATATTAAAATGATTAGCGATGCTGAACCCAAAGAAAAAGGGAAGGCCAAGGAGGAAGGGATATCTTCATAAATCAAGGACTCCCAGGATGCAAATATCGATGAGATGACCCATATCATCAAGAACCTATCAAATAAGGTCACTATAATGGAATTAGAAGGTAGTAGTATTAATCGACAGTCTCCTCCCCATCCTCCTAATCAGTTCAGAAGACCTTTCAACCCACAGATGGCATATAGAGAAAAGAGAGGAGACGAACAGCCACTCAGACCTCCTGTTCATGAAAAAGAGAACAATCTGGTCGAGATCGCTGCAGAACAAGGTTATGAAGATTTTGAAGAACAACTAAATTGGATGGAAGAAGATTCCCATCTCATGCACCTTACCAGAGAGGACTACAAAAGTTCATTGTTATATGAGGACAATGGCCCATATCTTCTTTATTCCCAAGAAGGTGATGAGTTCCATGAGGATCATCTTATTTCTTGTAGCACTCAACCTGAAAAGACCCAAAAGAGGTACAATCTGAGACCAAGGTTAGAAGTGACACATAAGCAGAGTGGACCTATTCTTAGAAAATCCCCTTAGAAATCAACCCGAGCAAAACCCCCTCAAGCAGCCATTTTGCCTGAAGAGAAAAACCTATCTAAAGATAAAGAAGCCGAAGCCATGATCCCAGATAGACTAAATCAGCCAAGTATAAGCCCCCATAATAGAATAGAACCAATCCCTAGAGAAGGGCATACCTCTTTCAGTTTCAAACAGGAGTTGAACAAATTAAAGATAGCGGTTCCATTGACCGAGTTGATTAGAAATCCTATGTACTAAGGCCAGATTGAAAAAATGCTACAACGAGCTGAAATCATTGATCAACAACATTCCATAAATCTTGATGATGAAGCTCCTTCTTTTCAATGTGGTCCACGCATAGATAGTAAAGAGGAGCCCACTCCCTCGTTCTATGTCACCCTGAATGTACATGAGAAAATCCTACACAACTGTATGCTGGATTCTGGGGCATCTCACAATCTAATGCCAAAAGTCATCATGGAACAATTAGGACTGGAAATCACCAGGCCTTATCATGACCTTTACAGTTTTGATTCTAGAAAGGTAAAGTGCATTGGGATGATAAAATACATGGTGGTCACCCTCTCTCAGATACCAACTAAAAGCGTAATGATGGACGTAGTGTAGCAGATGTCCCATCTCAATCTGGTAGGCTCCTGTGAAGAAGTTAGGCTAAGAAGCTAGGAGGAACCATGCAGATGGACATGAAATATGCTACGATAACCATTTTTTCCGGAGAAACCAGGTGATTATATAGGGAATCCATGTTCGCCTATGTTATAAGTGACCAGGATAGTCCCATGAATTATCCGATATACGCTGCTGATGAGCACATGGGTTGCTACAGACTATCAGTAGGGGACCCAGCCGAAGAAGAGATCGCGCATGCAGTGATAGAACCAGTAGTTGAACATGTTCAGGACCAAGTCTGGAAACTCTTTTTCGATGGAGCTTCTGCCAAAGATGAATCCATATCAGGCATAGTTTTGACATCACCATTGGGGGATGAAATCAGCTTGTCTTACAAGCTAGATTTTGACACCACCAATAATGTGTCCGAATATGAAGCGCTCGTCCTCAGTCTCCGAGTAGCAAAGAACTTGAGAATTACTAAGCTGGCGGTTTTCGGAGACTCTGAGCTCGTGGTAAATCAGATTAAAAATGTTTATCAGACTAAGCATCCTAGACTCAGAGCATACCGCAATCTGGCCTGGGATCTTATTGAGGACTTCTTTGACGCCTTCAACATTACATTTGTTCCTCGAGAAGAAAATCAGCAGGACAATGCTTTGGCCACGATGGCCAGCTCTTTCCACCCTCCCAAAAAGCCAAAACTAAACTATGAGGTTGAAATGAGATATCGCCCCTCCATTCCCAACAGCATTAAGAGTTGGCAGGTTTTTGAAGATGATCAACAAATTAAGGGATTTTTGCACTTGGTCGGAGAATTCTCAAATACAGAAGTAGATAGCGACTCTGAAAAATCAGAAGGAAGTAATTCGCAGGAAACAGATGTTGAAGGCTCTAAATTCAGGCAGCAGGTCACTGGTCATAAGGTTCTACAGTTAAAGAAAATTTTTATTCTGAAAGGTCTTGTTCCATTAGAGCAGCTGTTCGACAAAAATGATGTCCCTGTCAAACCAACAATACAACCGACCACTGAATCCATGCAGGAAGTAAATCTTGGTACCGTGGAAGATCCCAAGTTCATCAAACTGTTTGAGTCCCTTTACGAGCGAGCAGAGGAAAAGGTATGAGGAATTGTTCAAAGATTATGCAGATGTGTTTGCATGGAAGTATGAGGACCTCAGAACCTATGATACTACCATAATACAGCATAGGATCCCTTTAAAGCCCGATGCTAGGCCTGTAAAACAAAAGTTGAGGCAAGTAAACCCCATCCTTCTGCCAATAATTGAAAAGGAAGTAAGGAAGCTTCTTGACGTGAAGATCATTATCCCTCTAAGATATTTGGAATGGGTGGCTAACCTAATCCCAGTCAGGAAAAAGAATGGTAAGATTTAGCTATGCGTCAATTTCAGAAATCTAAATAAATGCTCGTTGAAGGACAACTATCCCTTACCCAAAATGAACCATATTTTGCAAAAAGTGGTAGGGTCGACTCGAGTGTCTATGATGGATGGGTTCTCGGGCTATAACCAGGTAGCAATGCACCTTGATGATTGGGAAAAGACGACCTTCACTACACCATGGGGAACGTTTATGTATGACAAAATGCCTTTCGGCCTTATGAATGGTGGGGAAACATTCCAAAGGGCCATGGATATAGCGTTTATAGGTGAAAAGGATACATTCATTGTTATATACCTGAATGACAAGACAATTTTCTCTAGATCTGACCATGAGCACCTTCAGCACTTAAAGTAGACTTTTGGGAAATGTAGAAAGTATGGTCTGTCTCTCAATTCAAAGAAGTCCTTTTTTGCCATGACGGAAGGAAAGTTGCTTAGTCATATTGTTTCTAAAGATGGTGTGAGGATAGACCTGGAAAGAGTAGCTGCTATCAAACTCATCGACCTTCCACGAAACAAAAAGGAGGTACAATCTTTCATTGGTAAAATAATTTTTTTACGAAGATTTATCCCTAACTTTGCTGAAATAATGAAAGAAATCACTGACAGGCTAAGAAAATATGCTGAGATAAAATGGACCACAGATGCCATAAATTCTTTCAAACATATAAAGAACTCCCTGGAAGAAGTGCCTATTTTGACTAGCCCAGATTACACCAAGGATTTCCTAATCTTTTCCTTTGCCTCTGAAGTTACTATTGTAGCACTCCTTTTAAAAAAAATCAGGAAGGGCATGAACAACCCATTGCTTTATTCAGTCGATCCCTGAGAGATGCAGAACTAAAGTACAGTACAATGGAAAAGCAGGCTTATGCGCTGGTTAAAGCACTCAAGTCTTTCAAGAGTTATGTTTTGCATTCCAAGATCATTGCTAATGTCCCTGGGAGTACCATTAAAGATATCTTATGTCAACCTGATAGTGAAGGGAGAAGGGGAAAATGGATTTCCAAGATTCACGAATATGATATGGAGATCAAACCCACTAAGTTGGTAAAAGGATAGGGGTTAGCTAAATTCCCGGTGGCCTTAAATTACCAAGCATTATAAATAAATTTGATTGATCAGTTCCCCGAGCAGGTAAGCGGGGAAGTGTTATACCTCAATATTACACATTATGTATTAGTGTCGCATCCTTGCACTAGCAACCTAAACGATAGTTTCCCTTAAAGATCATCTGAACATCCAGAGTGAAAACCATTGACTGAACACTGAAAGCAAAACCTTTTTCTGCCATCTATCAACCCAACTTAGCCCTGTTTGTGAGCACTATCGCTCCCTGCACATCTACAGGGGCGCGGTAGTCAGCACTACTGTGCTTTGCTCCTTCTCTGGGGCGCGGCACTACCGCGTTATGCTCAGTGTTAGGGGCGCGGTAGTCTGAAATTAGCCTTTTTGCCTTGGATTTTGGGATCTCAACCTTCGAGGAGATTTTATTGGGATTACCATCTTTGGTTCGCTCCTAGCTCCTTCTTTGTTTAGTTGGCCTGATCCACTAAACCCTCCATAGATCCACACTTCTCTCTTGTTGGTTAACCTTCCCATGTGCTATAAGAGATAAACTTTCCATGGGCCAAAGGGGGGGACTCTTGGGGCATCAAACCTATGATCTTCAGACTTCTGTAGAGATAGCTAGAGGAAGCACTTGGAGCTAGAGGATTGGCTTGGATATCAAGCAACCTTTGTAAGCACTCTTCAAGTTGGTAATAAAACATAACTTGTCTTGTTTCCCAAATCATGTATGTTGATCTTGTTTCAATCATATGAATTATTTCTGCTATAGATTTAGATTCTAACATATGTTTCAAGATTGCTAGAAGATTGTATATTGCTTGTACCTTGGTTCATTCTAACAGGTTCATTCGCGAGGACTTGAAGATTGGAGCAACAACTAGGACGAGCGATTAATTTAAAGGTCAGTTAGATCTCTCCCATTTCTTTCAGCAATATAATCTTGAGATATTTGTTTAGATCTAGGAATTCAAGGTAGCATTTGTTATCTTTTTGTCTTAGTTTAGGGTCAGTTAAAGTCTACCTTAACCTAAGAGAGTTTCTACCTATCCGTAGGGAGAAATTTCTACAACAGGAAGATGAACTGAACCTCCCCGATTAGATAGCAGAGAAGTTCGTGAACTCAGAATGGTACAGAGACATAGTTTATTATTTGCAGCATCTTACTTATCCCCCAGAAATGGAGAAGTCTAAGATAAGGTCTCTAAAACTCAAAGCTGTCAAATATTGTGTTTTAGATGGTTACTTGTTTTGGAAAGACCCACTGGGCATCCTACTCAATTGTATTGTAGAAGAAGAGACCGAGGGCATAATTGATGAGTTTCATAAGGTATGTGTGGAGGACACCACGCGTGGAGAGCGAACGCTCATAAGATATTACGAGCAGGATATTTTTGGCCCACTCTATTTTCTGATACCAACAAGACCGTCAGGGCATGCAGAGAGTGTCAAATGTTTGCCGGAAAGCTGAAATTACAACCGTTACCTCGAAGACCTATTAAGGTAGAAGCACCTTTCCAGCAGTGGGGCCTTGATTTTATTGGAGAGGTAAATCCTCATTCTAGTGGGCAACATCGATGGATTCTCACTGCCACTGATTACTTCACGAAGTGGGTAGAAACTATTCCCACTAGGAATGCAACTGACTCAATTATCATAAGCTTCCTGGAAGAAAACATATTGGCAAGATTTGGCTTCCCAAGGAAAATACTTATAGATAATGCTCCAACTTTCAAGTCATATAAGATGATGGACTTTTTCCAAAAGTATAATATTGAATTAATCCATTCAACTGCATACTACCCATAGGGAAATGACTTGGATGAATCTTCCAATAAAAGTTTAGTCACTATTATTAAGAAAATGCTTGGCACAAACAAAAAGGCCTGGGACTCCCATTTGAAGTTTGCATTATGGGCGGATAGGGTCAACGTCAAAAGGGCTAGAGGCACTTCACCATTTCAGTTGGTTTATGGAAATGAGGTTGTCCTTCCGATCCAGCTGGGCCTCCCTGTGATGAAGCTGCTACAACCTGAAAATGAGGAACCCGATGGTATGGAAAGAAGAATTCAGCAGTTGATAGAAATTCAACAGGTCAGGGAGCAACTCGATGACTGCACTAAAATATACCAAGACAAGATGAAAGAAACTTTTGACCGAAGGGCGGTTGCTCGAGATTTTTAGCTTGGAGATCTTGTTCTAAAATGGGATGCCATAAGAGAGCTAAAGTCTAAACATGAAAAGTTCGACAATCTATGGATGGGCCCTTTCAAAGTCATCACAGTTCAGGACAACAACACATATGAACTTGCTCAACTCAATGGTGAAAGTTTTGGGGACCCTGTGAATGAGAGATTCCTGAAGTGGTTCTTTTGTTATTAAATTTTATATCTTATCTTGAAAGCAAGACCGCTGTATCATGATTGTAACATATTTTTATTTCTTTTTCGCTTCTTTGAAAAGTTATGAGAAGTTTTGTAGCCTATTCTCTAACTTTTTCTCTGTAATTATGTTTCTATTTTGGACAGTTCTGACTCCATAACCCAATGGTATAAAAGGCACTGGTCTACTATTTTGAGCCTATCCCAGAAGAAAGAGACTGTCCCCACTGAAGCCAATGTTAGTAATATTATCAGTCGAAGAAAGGTCGGTCTTCATATCGAAGGGAAGGATGTCAGCGAAAGGGGTTGGAACAGATGAAGGCATGTAAAAACCAAAATTATTCATGCCATGGCAGCCAGAGGATACGTGGCCATGAAGGGGTTTCGGCATGAGCCCACTCAAAGCAGACATGGTCAGGACTCTCAGATGCATTTCATTTTCCTTGGCCCAGCTGGTCCTTGATAGAAAACCGCTATCGACATGTGTCAATTGGAGAGGCATTCAGGGGCCCCAAAGTGGTATCAGCAGACCACTGTTTCAGGACCCTGAAACCACTTAGATGTCATGACAATTTTAAAATCATGAAGCAGCTGACATGGAGGCCACGCATCAAAGCAATACCCATCTTAAGGATAACGCACTTTTCGAGCTCAGATCTTGAGGATCCTTAACGACAAATCAACAACCAGGAAAGCATCAGGGGGTTAAATCCGTGAGAAGTTTACCATGTTCATTCTGCCCCTGATGCAGATACCGTGGTTTCCATGTGGCATCTCCAGGATCATTCAGGGGCCCTGGAGTGGGTTTCCTAAACCATTCTTCGAGGGTCCTGAAAACCACCAAGGTACTTCTGTCCCGTCATCTTCGCTGTCACTCTGAAGTGACTCTCTCCAGTAATCATTGTCATCACCGACTCCGTACGAGTTACAGCTCAGTCCCAGCATGCGAAACTCGAAGGGGATTTCAAGCAATCATTGCGACAATACAGGGTCGCTCTCCAAGGATCACTCAGATGACTCTATAAGTACCCCCGAAGATGGCTCATTTTGTACATTGATACTCTTGCACTTCACCGGTTCGGAATGAGGTCGAAGGCACGCAAATTGTTTCAAGTTTATTTGAATTCAAGTAGCCGGGCGATAGAGGCCTTGCAATGGTGCATTTCATCTCGAGAGGGGGTTCACCAGGAGCAGCGAGAATCCAGATGACCAATGTCCACGAGCAGCCTACAGATGCACATTGGAAAAAAACTGGATGGGGGAAGCCCGAGGTCTCACCCGAGATGTCTAAAGAAGGTTTAGCTATTTCGTCAGTTCGAATGGCGAGAGAATTTCCGTATGCAGCAGCACGGAAGAAGGAGATGTGGCGGCACCAGTAAAGGATGATCAAATGGTGAAGCAGTAGAACTTGAGTAGTTCTAACGAAGCAAAGGAAGAATCAAGTTTTGTTCCATAGCCCGACATCCGAGTCGAACTTTTGTCCCATTGAAAACAAGGTCCGAGAGCAAAGGGCTTGGACAGGATGGAAGAAGCAGGCATGGGTGATCTACAAAGCAGCAACTTTCAGCAACATGGTCACAGCTACGTCTTCATGAGGTCGTAGATGGTCCAGAAATTGTTTAAAGGATTCTTGTTAGTTTTGAGGGACATTGCGTCGTTGATACCTTATAAGTTAAGGTGATGCGAACTTCGTTAAGCTGGACGAACTAATCTGCTAGCAAAGTGGTCCCGGGTCGCGGTCATAGGAAGCCAGTAAATTTTGTTATGACTGATATTGTAACAAACTCTGTTAAGGAGTATAAACAGAAAATTTAAAGCTGTTGAGCGATAACCAATTGTAACAATTTCTGTTTTAGATAGTAGGAAGGCTATATATAGCCAAGTAGGCAGTAGCCAAAGGGTCGGCTCTCTTATGTAAGAAGTATTACTTCTATGTTGGATGGAGGATCAATACAAGGAAACATATTATTGCTCTATCTTGGAGCTTGATGGATTCAAAGTATTGATGTGCACAATTAGTATCTTCTGTTGTTTTTTCATCTCTTCCGTTTATGTATGATCTGTAGAGCTATCCTGAATTTATATGAGTGCCTATGCTTGAATGTATTTCTTCTATGGTGATTAGTAATTGGAGTATTCATGCCGATTTATCTTGAAATCATACCCTTATATGATTTAGTGTTGTTCTGTGTTTCATTTTGTAAAGATTATTGAATTCCTCTCTCAGGCTCAATATGTCATTCTATAAATGTAAAATAAAGATTTACTCACAGTACCTTTATCTTGCACCGTTCCATTTCCATTTGCTACTCAAAAGTATGATTTCTTTGCACATTGGAATACTGCCCATTTACATTTCAAGATCGGAATTCTACACTGTTTCTGTCATTTATATTGTGAGTCAGTAAAGTTTGCAGAAGTGATTATTGATGCCCAAGCACAGTTCTAAAAAACAACTTTAGAATGTCTCTGGGACTAACAATTACATCACCACTAAACACCAAAAGATTAATTAAATCCATCAAAACAAAATTTGCACAATTAATCTTTACCTCTTTCATATTTTGGAAACCCTTTCTGAACTTTCAACCCTTTTTCTCACTGTATAATTCTTTGAATTTTCCATTGAGTTGCCAAACTTTGAGTCTTCAAGATTCTAAGATCATTTAAGAGAGGAGACACCATGCTTGCTGTTGCACTAATTTGATTACAATCACCTTCTCAAGTGGTGACTCAATCTCCCTACCACTTGTTTCCTCGCAAAATTGAAACCAATGAGACCAAAAATGATCCCAGGGTCCCAAATGGTCATGATACATCCATGGTGTGAAATGTATACTATGAAATTCCATGAACACTAAGCATGTGAAAACTAAATCCATCTCTCAAAAGGTCTCCCACATAGGAAACTGGAACACTGCTTTGCAAAGATGAACTCAAACAACTGAAGGTTGGTTTTCTCTCTCAAACCAACAATCGAAATGCTGCTCCAAGTGAGATGAAACCAAGCAATACTAGAATCCCATTGCTTGTATTTCATCCATCCAAACATCATGAGTTCAAAATATAGATAATCAAACTAGATAAAAAAATCATACAAATGTACATCAAGAAGGTACCTCATCAAAGAATCATGAAAGTGATTGTACATCCAAATAAGTAGATCATCATGTGCCAAGTGCATACAAGCATCAAGTGACCAATCAAATATGCTCCAATGACATAGATGAGCATCCCATGTCCTATAATGCTGCTCCAAAAGGATGTAAGACACATCAAAATAATCAGCCATGTGTTCTTTCATCCAATAAGTGAATGAAGAACCTCCTAAAAAATATGAACCAAGTAAGGAGCAAAGAAAACAAGGAGACTTCTTGTGGATCAAAGAATCCTCATCAATACCCCCATGAATGTGAGAGTCATAAAAAAATAACAAAGGATGTGGCTTCCAATAAGAATGTTCTCCAATCATAAATCTCTTCACCCGAGTATTGGATGAAGTTCCTCCAACATCAAATGAACTAATCAAGGAGCAAAAAAAATCATGAGTCTTGAAGTGACTAAAGTGAACATCATAGGTGCATCCGTGTATATGTGTATCATCATGAGGTAACAAAGTATGATGCTGCAAATGTAAATAAGAAGGTTCTCTAGTCATGTCATCATCAAAATGATATATAGGAGTTTCGTACTCCTCATGGGGCACCATCAGAAAGAACCCTTTCACCCATACTTCATTAGGATGAATGCTGCAAAATATGGAAGTGTAGGATGTAGGAGAGTGAAACAACTCACCCAAATGATCAGAAAGTGCATAAGTTTCATCATGTGAAGGATCCATAGGGGTAGGATCATGTACCTCCCTCAAAATTGTGAAACATTTCTCATAGGTTGGTTCCAAGGTAGAGGAATCATGCACTTCTTGAAAAAGTGCATAACCATCATCAAGAGGAAACTCAAGTTCATGTTCCACCACATCAAGTGCTTGGATATCATCAAGATCATCTACAAACACATCAAGCACATGCAAATTTCCATGTTTCTCATGATCTGCCATGTCATGAGAATCCTCCAAGCAATCCACCATATGAAAATTTGAAACATTGGAGGAAGAAGAAGTATCTTGCAACCTCTCAAGAAGTTGCTCATTTTGAATTTTGAGCTTGTGAATATCCTCATTATTCTTCAAGTATACCTCATGTAACCATTCATTAAGCTCAACCAAATTCTTTCTATCAAAAAACAAAGACATGAAATTACCTTTGATGTTGCACATTTCTCTTTGAATCTTATCCATGTCTTCAAGGAATGATGGATCCTCCAATGAAGTAGATATCCAAAAGGAATTTGACACCAATTATTGAGTGTCATGGAGAGTCTTCAAGGCCTATTGAATCTTCTTTTCATCGGTCTTCAAGGACCCTGCAAGAAAATGAGGTTCTTGCAAATGAACCTCCTCTTCTTCTTCTTCCTTCTTGCTTGGACCAACTTCATGAAGCTCAAGTGGTGATGGGGAAGTTGATCTTGGTTCCTATTCAACTGCTACAAGGTTCCCATATCCATGGTAAATGGAACTTTGGCTTGCAACAACACCTTTAAAATTGATCTCTATGTCACCAACATAGAGGTGTGAGAACCCATCAGTAGGTACTCCTTCACAATTCAAGCGTCCATCAATAGATGTGCTTTGATCCATTTCCAAAGTAGAATGTGTCTCAGGATGATATTCAATAGTTTCAATGGAATCTTATTCATGATCATGTGATTTTTATTCATATTTTTCAGAGTCACTTGGGAGTGAATTTCGATCCTCTTCATGTGATGCTTCTTCTGGTTCACCACCTACAAAACTAGGTGGCTCATGGGTCTCCTCCTTTTCACTCAAACATATATGATTTTCTCTCCAAGGTATTTTTAAAGAAGGGCATAGAAATTTATTCACTAACTCCACATCTTCATTCTTGGGCCTATATACAAGCACCCAATCGACAAAGTCTTCAAAAAGAATGTCCTTTTTTGTATTTCCCATCAAATCAAGATATGCTTGATACAGTTGAGGCAAAGTTTTACATGTTGCTCTCAATATTTCTAATTCATTCATAGGATTAGCCTTTGGTGGTATGAAACATTCATATTCATCATACATAAGGTCATAATAATAACCCTCATTCCTTATGAAATTGTAAGAAGTGCTGCATTATGGAACCTATTCCTCATACCATTCACATTCTTCTTCATATTGCTCATAAGAATTGTACTCATAGGAGTCATCATAATAGTAAGACATGGATGCAAATTATTCTTCAATGGATGATATTAATGCATAGGTGAAAGGACCATTCTTTGATACCACTATAATTTTCCCAATCATAAATTAGGAATATTATCGCCAAGGTTCCAACTTTAATTATGTTGATTTTGAACTTTTTCCCAAACAATGGCTTATGAAGGCTTATGAGATGCTCTCGTTCAACAATAGTAGAGTGTATGTATATTTGTGATGTAAATTAATGGTGTGCATCTCATAAAAGTGTTTATATTCCACTGATATGTGTTCCAAATCATATTTGATATAAAATTGGAAGTTGGTAAAGAAACTAGGAACACTAGTTCAATTTTGGCCACACTAAACACCAGGTTTCCAACTCTTCCCAAACACTACCAAATAAACTCGAATTATCCCAATATCAATTTAATGTAATCAAATAGACTCAAATGAAACTATATGAACCAATTATACACTCCAGAGAAATTCCAAAAAAGTATGAAAGACACCCTCTCAAGACTAGTGAGAAACTAGCTCGATTTCCCCCACATTGGAATACTAGTTTTTCAACTTGACCCAAACACTTCCCAATCAGCCCAAGTATTCCCAAATAGATCCAATTAGACAATGAATCTCCCAAATAAAAAACAAATTTAATAACAGAATTTAGGGAGCTGATATGAAAATTTATTACACATTGTCTTAAGATTGCTTAACCATACTAGCAGATTTGCACATAAATCACCCATAAGCTTGAACATTGAACACCATATGATGAAAATTTCTATAAATATTTATTATGAATGCATGGATATAGTAAATATACTGATTAAAACAATATATGGCTCTTACAGAAGCTATAAATCCAATAAATATAGATATAGAAAAGTAATGGTGTGCCCCTCCACCAGAAGAGATGTCGAATAGAGTAGATTTAGTAAAATGATGATATCTCGGGCATACAAAATTTTATTTGAGTGAAAAAAAATTATTTCCCATTGGAAATGATTCTCTGAATTCAATGGAATATTTCTCATAGCCCATAAATTCTCATAATTATCGAAACCATAACCTCCATTTCGGCCCACCAACACCGGTCCAAGCTCTAAATCAATAGAAAGAAACTCCAAATGATAGGAATTTTTTCCCGACTACTGTATACGGACATATAAACTGCAATAAATATCTATAGATAAATCTGAAAGTGATTTCTCCCCTCAATAATCAGCTGCAATGAAGCACAATGAAAAGATATGGATGATCTCCTCCTCTCTACTAGCTTGGGTGGAATCTTTCACACCGAAACTAGATCAATGGAAGGGAAGGTAAACACCCACCATGCAATGGAAACGCTAAGCTCTCCAAGAGTGCAAAAAAAAAACAATGATCCAAAATCTCTTTCACTTGTGTCTTCATATCTTTTATAAATCTTCATGGAGCATTTCCCCCTCATTCTAGAATTCTCTCACAAATATTTAATAAAATATTAATAAATGTTATTTTTATGAGAGAATGACACATTGGGACCCATTTATGTTATTTTTCCAAAAAATAACTCCATCTACCTTGGAAATTCGAATTTGAGAGGCTTAACTTGATTTTGGGGATGTTACATTGGCATGTGGGCCCACCCTTCTCCTCTAGTGCCTTCCTTGGATAAATTTAGGACCTGCAACATGTCATAGGTTGTCATAAGTTGTCACAAGCTTTCATAGGACCTGATTCTTGTCATAAGTTGTCATATATGTCATAGGTTGTCATAGAAGCTGTCATTGACTAAAAATAGCCTCGTGACTCTTCACCTTCCCCATGGGAGTTCCTTATCCTTCCAAATTCGAATTTGAGGATGGTTCCATGTGTAAAGGAGGAATATTCCCTCATGTGGACCCCACATATCCACTTATGCGCCCCCAAGTCCAACTAGGACCCCTTGCCACTTCATTTTGGAGCAATTAATGATTTTTCCATAATTTATTGGCCTATTTTCCACCATCGATTTTGAATTTTGAATTTCCATGAGAAACTATAGGCCTTGGGGTCAAATATCAATATTTTAATTTTCCCACATAACCCTTGGGAATTGGATAGGCCAACTTAATTATTTATTTGAAAATGATTTAATTGGGGACATTACACAAGGTATATGGACCACCCACATGAGCTCCATTAGAGGGCTGTAAAAAGAGTCTTGCACTTTGTGCTGGGTACCAAGACACATGGGATCCACTATGCTACCAATTTCTCATTGGATCTAGTTTCATTTTATGATTCAGATTGGGATGGAGATAGAACATGCTGGAAGTCCACTTTCGGGGTTGTATTCATGCTTGGAGGAGGTCCTATATGTTGTTCTAGTAAAAATAAAACTGCAATTGCACTCTCTTCAACAGAGGTAGAGTACCGAGGAGCAGTGAATGCAACTACTTAGTGCATTTGGTTGCAAGGAATTCTTGGTGAGTTACGGATTGAATTTAGCACTCCCACTGTTCTTTGGGTTAATAATCAGATTGCTATAAGGATATCCTCAGATCCAATAATCAGACAAAGAACCAAGCACATTGAAGTGCACATGCACTGCATCTGGAGTTTAGTGCATGAGAGATTGATTGTTTTGCAGTATTGCCCCACTGCTGAGCAAACTGTTGACATTTTCACTAAATCCTTCAAAGAGAATAATTTCAGCCATCTTAAGTTGCTGCTTGGAGTGGCTGAACACAAGGTGAAGGCTGTTTGAAGATCAGGTTTCAAGTTTTTGTTCTTGTCCATTTTGAGGGAGGGTTTTGTCCCGTGAGGTTTTCCCTGTTTCCTTGTTTTTTGGACAACAATATGTAAAGGGTGACCAAGCCTTAGTTTATGGGCCCTAATTTTTTTGATATTATTGTCACATACATTCAGGATTAAGGGACGTATTTAGAGCATTAAAACCCATAGTCATACTTAGGATATAATTATTATTCATTTTTATTACTTTCCTAGGTAGTTTTATTATGTTTTTGGCCATTATTTTCCTTCCTAGGTCCACCACTTGCCATCCTTATCCACTTGAGTTTTTTCATTGTAATCCTACCTACTTTTATGGCTATCCATAGTGGAAAGGGTGCATATCCTTCTTTTGCAGTGCTTTCACAACTTTGTCCTGCTTTTGGATGGATATGACTAAAGCTAGGCACTCTAGTGCTTTTGGCAGTTTCTAGATTTTGTGGCCAACATACCTTGCCTCTTTTTCTCTCCAAAAGCTATCATATTTTTCCATTTTAATTCTACTTCACATTCCAAAATATTTTTATCCAATTTGTGAGCATATTGAGTGAGTTGGAGAGATATGTTTCTATCTTGGTGGTTTTAGCTAGTTTAGTAAGCCTGCTTTTTGTGACTAATTCGAATGACTCCAAATAAATTTGAATTTATTATGTAACCCTATATATTTACTGCCACTTTATGGTACATGGTTCGATGATGTAAATTTATGCTTATACAGTTTAATATTGTGCATAATTTTGAGTCTGATTTTCAATGTTCTTAACAATTCTAGACTATCAATTTGTGTTGGAAGTGTTATTCAATCTTATGATAAGTCTGTGATATGATTTCACAGGTTGAAGGAAAGGTTACAGATCAAATAAGGATGGTGTTTCATTGGTTGTTGGAAGAGATTTTGGAATCAAGGAAGTTCTAGAATACCTTAGCACGACTTTGGTGGGCATATTTTGTGGTAAAACAATGGGGAAAGTGACACTGCGTAATTCGATGGAGACCAACTGGAAAACTGTGTTAGAAAAAGTTCCATCCTTTCATATATGTCACATGGATGGAGTTTTTTAGAGTCCACTCATAATTGGATAAAAAAAGGTTTTTGGAACGTAATTGGTGTTGGAGTCCATCCGGGCTCATTTTAAAATGATGGCAGGTGGACTTCGATGCTAGGAGGGAACCACAGAAACTTGCAACAAGTTTGGGTTATTTTTCTAGGATTTCCTATGATTTTTTGGCAAAGACCGGTATTGGAAGCGGTCAAGGGTAATATAGGAATATTTATAGCTTTGGAAGATAATTGGGAGCAAAAGGTAGATAGATGATGTGCCAAAATACTAGTATAACTAGATCTTCGTGATGGCCTATACGAAGAAATAAAGATGGAATTGAATGGGAGCATTTGGAAGCAAAGGTTTGACTATCGAAAAATTCATTTCCACCGTTTTAGTTGTATACATGTTGGACATATGATTCGATATTTTCCAAATCCTTCTAATGGTCTACAAAATTGAAGGAAGGTCTGGGTTAGAAAGTAGTCATATGCTTCAACAACTTTGAAGACATTGGAAGGCAAGGACAAAGGTGACAATCATCGTGAAGCAGAGAAGAATGTTCTCAAGGAGGAGGAATGTGAATTTATAGAAGATTCACCACCTTTCTCTTCCGATAAGTGTGTTTATTCCTCCCCCGTTGACCCTTCCTCTGATTTTCCTTTACCTAGTACTTTAGCTTTCGTGGAAGAGTCTGGACCTTCTCGGGTTCCTATCCCTTCTTCATGGACATAACCAAGGATGGTCCTATCAGAAGAAGGACCATATAACCCTTCTCCCTGTCTGGTGATAAATAATTCCCCCCGTATACTGTCTAAACCTCAGGTTTACAACACTATGTCTAGACTGGCCTCAATGTGGAGAAAAGAAGGTGTAGTTACCGGAGGTCTGAGCCTCGACCCCTTTCCATAAGTCAGTTTGGGAAGAAAATATCAGCTAACAAAAGTAAAAAATCAAGCCATGTTTGATATAAAAGATGGGAAGCAATCCATAATTAATGGGGCCCTTAGAGGGGAGATCCCTCCCTAGAGTTACCTAATTCCGTGTCTTTCCTTTAATGCTAGGGGGTTATCCCCCCCCCCCCAAACTGAATTCCCTCAAAAAGATGATAAATAGTTTGAATCCATCGGTCATCCTTGTTCATGTAACTATGTCTGAAGGTGTGAAAGATTAGGAGACTTTAGGCCAGTGGCTAAAAGACTGGTACTTTGCACATTTAAGTGCAAAAGGTGATTCAAGAGGGTTATTACCAACTTGGAGTCTAGAATTAATGGAAGTTTCTACAAGCAAGTATGAATCAGTTTTGAAGAAAATTATAGAATATAAAACCACTGGAGAGAACTTTGCAATTCTGAATGTTTATAGGCCTTTCATGAATCATCGAGTTTTCTGGGAAAATTTTTCTACTAGTGGGATATGGGAGGATCCTAATATGATTCTTGGAGGTTATCTAAATCTTACATTATCGAAAAGAGAAGTATGGGGGAAGCTAGAAATACCAGACTCACTAAGCACTTTTTTCAGCGCCCTTTTTGAATCCAAAGGACTGGTTGATGTCCAACCACAAAAGCTTGAGCCTACTTGGAGGAATGAGAGAAGTGGGGATAAAGCGATATCAAAGTGGTTGGATAGATTTCTAATCCGAGATAACATTTTATCAGGACCTTTATCAATAACATCATGGGTTGAGGAAGGAGGGTCGTTATATCATCTCCCTATCATGCTGTTAATAGCTATTCAGGATTAGAAATTGACTTATCCCTTCAAGTTCAACCATTTTTGTCTAAAAGAGGAAGGGTATAAAAACTTGGTAAAGGATTTATGGACTGATTTTAGGATTGAATCTCCAGATTCATGCATGAAACAAATGTTTGACAACCCGGTCAAGGTTAAGAAGGATTCTAAAGAAAGGGAATTTTTTTTCTAGCAAGCTAGCAGGCTCAACTAAAAGATGTGGAAGTAGATATAATAGAGGTATACAAGCAAAAATAAGCTGGGGTTTTCTCAGAAGATGAACTAAAGAAATTGAAATCATATGAAGTTAAGCGCTCCAAACTACTAGAAAACAAAGAGAAACTGTGGAGACTCAAGAGTAGAGCGATTTGGATCGCTGAAGGTCATAACAACACCAATTGTTTCAATTGTTTTTCTTCTCATAGGAAGAATGTCAATACCATTGTGCTGAGCTTCATAAAAGTAAGGAATTAAGGTGAATCATTTTAAGGAAAAGGATGAGGAAGGGGTATCTTTTTTTAAATCATTATTCATGGAATAGGAGGGATTCCCTATTCAAGAAATGTTACAAGTTCCGAGGATATTTCCTAGATCAGTCTCTGAATATATGAATGTTTATCTAGCAAAGGAAGTCACGGAGGAAGAGCTGAGTAGTATAGTACATTCCTTTAAAAAAGGAACGAGTCTGGGACCTGATGATTTCACCATTGAGTTCTTTCAAGGTTTCTTTGATATTTTAAAGGATGATATACTGAAGGTAGTCTGAGAATCACAATGTTTAGGGAAGGTTCTAGGAGCTATGAATTCCACATTCTTGGCCCTGATTCCAAAAAAACAGAAGCCTATGGCCTTTGTTGATTCTAGGCCAATATCTTGTTGCAATGTGGTCTATAAGATAATTTCCAAGACAAATTCTCAGAGATTGAAGTCGATATTGAGCCAGATCATCTCAGAGGAGCAATTTGGGTTCTTGCTTAATTATCAAATTCATGATGTAGTATCTATAGCTAAGGAGGCAATTCATACAATCAACACGAACAAAGTTAGTGCGTTTTCTTTGAAATTAGACCTATCTAAAGCCTATGATAAGGTTAATTGGACTTTTTTACACCTCTTACTTATTCAAGTTGGATTCTATGTTGATTTGGTGAACTAGATCATGTGCTGTATCAATTAGGATTCCTTTGTAGTCTTAATTAATGGGTCCCCATACACCTTATTTAGACCATCAAGAGGCTTGAGGCATGGGTGTCCTCTTTCACCCTTCTTGTTTTTACTGGTGGTTGAAGCATTGAGTAAATTGGTGCAGCAGGCTAAGAGGTTTGGTTCTTTAAAAGGTGTTTGGGTTTCAGAGTATTAGAATTTAGATTGCACAACAATTACAACAATAGGTTATAATACATGTGAAAATCCAACCTAGATGTAGATAGAAAAAACAATCTCACTTAGAATTATTTGCACAAAGAAATATAAAGAATAGAGAAGAAATATTGACCATAACACTAGAGGAAAATCACTCCAGTGGGAAGAATTCCACTCTGCTATTATTTATCAACATGACTAAAATATATATATGCTCTCAAGAGACAAAATCGAGAGTCTTAGTGGCAAGTTGAGTAACTCACATTAATGCTAGGCTTAGTGGAGTAATTCCCCCAATCTATGACATTGTGCCAAGTGTAACTCCTATATTGGGACATGATGAGGTCTAATGAACCTATGAGGAGCATGAGGAAGTTAGGAAAGTCAATAAATGTGGATGTAATCATTACGAGGGAGAATTAGGTGGTTTAGGGCTTTGGTAGTGGCCATTAATGAGCAATTTGACCATTTGTAGTGTATTAGTGCCCTTGGTCCAACCTTATCCCATAAAATAGGGAAGTGGTGTACATGACTCATTAAATGCATTAAGTAGGGAACCTTTGACTCCCCAGATAAGGAAATGGGCACACTTGTGGACAAACTTGGCTATAATGACAAACCACTAGTCTAATATGTGGACAAACCCCCTAGACTAGGCACTATGAAGCTAAACCATGGAACAAATTACATTAAACACTTGGAACCTTATGCAAGGATTATTAACTAGGGTATAGATGGGAATTATTGTTGGAATATTGGTCAATACTGAGAGGGGGGGGGTGAATCAATATTGTTAACTTTTTGCCATTTTAAACCACTTATTAAACTAGTTAATTAAAACATGGAATCAACAAGATACACAGAACACAGATTTTTATCGTGGAAGCCCAATTGGGAAAACCGCCAACTCTTTCTATACTACAAAATTATATTTACAATAGTTTTTGCAAGCTACCACTTGCTGGAGACAACAATCCCCAAGTTTCTCAGCTACAACTGAAGGATGCTACAACACCCTTGTTTCTGTCTGCTACAATAGAAAAGGATGCTACAACACTCTATTTACCAATGAATACTGGAAGGAGGCTATTACCCCCTGGTTTATCAGACACTTTTGAAAGGATGATTCGACACCCTATTTACCAACTACCACTGGAAGGAGGCTACAACCCCCTTGCAAGCTTGTAGCCTTCCCTAGCACCACCCTGCCACCCTAATTTGATTTCATCAGACTTCCAGATCTTCTTTATGTTTTCAAACCTATCACTGGTTTTCCTTCTATGGTCTCTGTCTACAACTGCTTCTACATAGATTTGGATCACAGAGACAACTTCTTTCAGTTAGCACTCTGTCTATAAATACCTTCTAACACATTTTCTACAAATGCATCTTCTCACAGTTGTGCCTTTTCATTCTTAGATCGTGCCTTTTCATGAAAACACAATTCTTCATTTGAACAATGCTTTAACTCTATTTAGGTTTATCAGTCATGACTTTTCGCAACAAAATATTTCCAAAATTGCCTCTCCGCAATGATAATTCTGCACCAGAATTCCTTCCGAATCTTCCTTTTTCAGTAATGATATTTCCGCAACAAAAATCATTCCGCAATTACCTTTCCACAACGATCTTTCTGCAATTACCTTTCCACAGTGACCTTCCCGCAATTTCCTTTTCGCAGTGGTTTTTCAGCAATTTCCTTTCCTGCAACGAATTTTCTGCAATATCCTTTCTGCAATGATCGTGGACCATCTGATCTTGATCAACGGTGGATTGTCTTTCCGCAGCTTGCAGATTTTGGAACTATATTTCGATTTTTACAAACTAGCTTCCCCAATTTGTCTCCTGTAAGACTTCTTCCGCAAGTCTCTTTCCGCAAGGTTCTTTCCACAGTGATTGTGGATCGTCGGATCTTGATCTATGGTGGATTCTCTTTCCGTAGCTTGCGGATTGCAGATTGCAGAACTGTATTTTGAATTTTAAAAATTGTCTTCTGCAAGTTATCTTTCTGCAATTCTCTTTCCGTAGTTGGGTTGCGGATTGCAAACGTGCCTTCAACTTTTCCCAAAATGGGCTTCTGCAATTCCTTTTCCGCAACTCTTTATAGCTGTCGATTTCTTGCGGGTTCTTTCCTGACCGTTGATTTGAGATTAGATGTGGATCTCACCTTATCTTTGTGGATCCGTTATCTTCCTTACACCTTTCTCTTGCGAAATTTATCTGGGGCGTCAGATCTCTTGCGTCTTTGATCTCGTCTGTTGATCTGCTGTCCCCGGTGGAACTTCACTTAATCTTGTGGATTTCTTATCTTCCGTTCACGCTCACCTCATGATCTCTTTCCCATCGTTGATCCATCTTTTCTCCTTTAATCTGGATCATCCAAATCTCCTCAAACTTCAATCTTTGCAACTCTACGATTCTACATTGATTGATCAGAGAATCAATCAATCACTCAATCGATCATCACCGGACTTGATTCCCTTGCTAGATCTGCACATCGACTGCGTGGTTTTACACACAGAGGGATCCTTCGTACATCCGCTGCAACATTCAATCCTCAAAATCCCTTACTTTAGGCTACGCATACACACATTGATTAATCAATCATTTACACAGATATCCCAAACTGTCAATTGATTCATTGATACAGAGATACACAAATATTCAACTGTTAACACTTCAGACATAGATTCATGCATACACACAGACACAACTAATTAGCTTTCTTTATTGACATAGGAACCTGATAAAAATAGGGTCGCTTCCTCTGGCTTGGTTTACATTGATTTGGCCACCCCCCTAGCCATACTCTTCATAATGATTCCATATTGCAACACTGACTTCATAATAGCACTAAAACGCTACCATGTGTCTTTTACATGCCACATCATCATCTATGTCATGCCATGTCATCATATCTACCATATCATCATCCATGCCAAGTCATCACTACCTTTGTCTTTCATTGAGTTTGCCTTTCCATCATGTCCTTGGTTATTCCTTTGTCATTACTGAACTCCTTTGACATCAATGACAACCATATCCAACAATTACGTTCCAACACCCCCCCTTAAGCCAAAATGGTTGTGAGCAAAGAAAATTATTATGAGGGCCCAAGCAACAAAGGCTTATGGTCACCCTTTACATTATTCATCCATGTAAGTGAGGAAAGAGGCAAAACCACATGGGGAAAATCCTCCCTCTAGAATGGACATTAAATACACCAAAATAAACTACTCCAAAACACAAGTAGGTGTGAAATTGTTCATATGTCTGGAGGAAGCTTCTTCTTTGGAAGAAGATGAATGTCCTCAACTAGATCATGTACATGTAAAATTGCATGATGGAAACTGAAGCCATGTAGAACAACTGAGTAACACTGATAGTAGAGCGAAGGCTTCTCTTTAGACTTGATCTTCAAACCAACTAGGGTTCCAGGTCCAAAAGAGACTTGAGATGCTTGAGAAAAAGTGATCCCAAGCGAATCATAAGGCTCTTGAAGCATCAACATCAAATCAATAGAGTTGTAATCAGATCCAATAAAGAGGAAAAAGAGTCCCAAATGTGGCAATGTGATGGCTAAGGCTTCTCCATCTTCAAGTGAACTTGAAGAAATTATACTAGTCATGGTGTAGGAATACACATGAAGCAAAAGAGTGTGAAGCAATGAGAGATATTCACTTGAATTCCAAACTTCTCCTTGACCATATTTCGAACCAATACTCTCATATGAAGAAAGAACCTCTTCTAGATAAGTATCACTCTGATCACCAATAAACAACCCATATTCAAAATTCGTAATAGAATACATAGAGGAGAAAGAAGTGGAATGGAGAGACATATCTTCAACGGTATTGACGGAAGCAACTCATATGCTATCTTCATGAAAAACAACTTCATGGAAAACAAAGGAATCCACATCGGAAGAAAGTTGAGCTGGATCATTTGTTGAATCTGTATCTTCTTCTTATTCTTCTTCAAGTTGAACAAATTCTTGAGAAATGCATGAAGCCGAGACCTTTGGAGGGAGAACGCATGAGGAGGTGTCCATTTTCTTGCTCTCCATATATCTAATATATTCTTTCTGCATGCCAAGATATTTATCTAGATTTCTCCAAAGCTCAAATGGATACTCAGTAGAGTCAATGAGATAATACATTCTAGGAGGTATAGCCAGACACATAGTTCCATACGCTCTATCACAGTCATTGAGCCAATCACACTTCTCTTCATAATATTCTGGTTCTCTCACAGCACCAATGGACACATAAAAGAGACATTTTATCTTGAGATATGCACACATCTCTTCTTTCCACTCAGAATAGTTGGATAGAGAGAGAAGAGGAACAACTTTTGAATCCATAATGAAGTTGGTGTAGGCACTTGCAAAACAAACACTTGGAAATATATTTCGGAAGTAAGAATAGGATCCCCTATGAAGCTCTGATACCATATTATAATTTAGATTGCAAAACAATTACAACAATAGGTTCTAATACATGTGACAATCCAACCTAGATCTAGATAGCAAAAACAATCTCACTTAGAACTGTTTGCACAAATAAATAACAAGAATAGAGAAGAAATATTGAACAAAACACCAGAGGAAAATCACTCCAGTGGGAAGAATTCCACTCTGGTATTATTCATCAACATGACTACAATATATAGATTCTATCAAGAGACAAAATCGAGAGGCTTAGTGGCAATTTGAGTATCTCACATTAATGCTAGGATTAGTGGAGTAATTCCCCCAATCTATGATATTGTGCCAAGTGTAACTCCTGTATTGGGCCATAATGAGGTCTAATGAACCTATGAGGACCATGAGAAAGTTAGGAAATTCAATAAATGTGGATGGAATCATTATGATGGTGAATTAGGTGGTTTAGGGATTTGGTAGTGGTCATTAATGAGCAATTTGACCATTTCTAGTGTATTAGCGCCCTTGGTCCAACCTTATACCATAAAACAGGGAAGTGGTGCACATGCCTCATTAAATGCATTAAGTAGGGCACCTATGACTCCCCACAATAAGAAAATGGGAACACTTGTGGACAAACTTGGCTATAATGAAAAACCCCGAGTTGCGTCGAGAGGTGCTCTACAGCCCAGTATGAGGGAGATCTTGTAACGTTTGTCCATGTTTGTCCATATTGTCGGCCATAAACAAAAAAGAATAATACAAAGTAAAAAGTAATAAATATTATGTCGGTCATTAATGTAGAAAC
This sequence comes from Larix kaempferi, assembly GCA_027924585.1. Classification (NCBI taxonomy): domain Eukaryota; kingdom Viridiplantae; phylum Streptophyta; class Pinopsida; order Pinales; family Pinaceae; genus Larix; species Larix kaempferi. The sequence goes on from BSBM01000486.1 coordinate 13,890,795, forward strand.
ATAAGAAGTTAAAAAAATATTATAGTGGATATTACAAAGTAAAAAGTAATAAATATTATGTCGGCCATTAATGTAAAAACATAGGAAGTTAAAAAAATATTATAGTGGATAAGAAGTTAAAAAAATATTATAGTCGGCTATATAGTAAAAGTAAAATTATAGCCGACATAAAATAAAGAATTTAAAAAAATATTATAGTGAATATGAAAAGTAGAAACATAATATTATTCCCGACATAAAATAAAGAAGTAAAAAAAAATATAGCCGACATAAAAACTAGAAATGTAAGAAGTAAAAATGATATACCTAGCCGAGGTTTGCACCTCAAGAGATTTGATCCCTCTCGGCGGTTGATAGATCCTAGGATTTGGATCTAGGTTGGTCTAATATGTGGACAACTCGCTAGACTAGGCACTATGAAGCCAAACCATGGAACAACTTACATTAAACACTTGGAACCTTATGCAAGGATTATTAACCAAGGTCTAGATGGGAATTATGTTCCAACACAGAGTATGTGGAATTGAATCATATTTTCTTCGTGGATGATGCATTAATGATGGGAGATGTCACAATGGAAAACATGCAAAGGATCTCTCATATTTTACATCTATACAAAAAAGCTACAAGAATGGTAATAAATGTAGAAAAATACAACTTAGGAGTCAACGGGATCTCAGAAGATATGGAGCAGAGACTTGGAAATGAGGTTGCTTTCCCTTTGAGACCGATGAGTAAAAGTTTTAAATACTTGGGATTTTACCTCAAGCCAAATGCATACTGCTTCAAGGATTGGTTGTGGCTATATAAGAAGGTGTAAGCATGTATTTATTTCTGGGATAACATGTTCCTGTCAGGAGGAGGCTGATTGATTCTCCTCAAATCTCTTCTATAGATAATTCCTATGTATTGGGCCTCTATAGCATACATGTTGAAAGGTATTCCGACCAAGATTCACAAGAAGTGTTTCTCTTTTATGTGGAAAAGTAGCAAAGAAAAAGAAGGAATTTAGTTGGTGAAATGGTATACAGTAGCTAATATAAAAGAGTTGGGTGGCTGGGGGATTACGAAATCAATGTTATTTTGTCAATCCATAGTTGTAGAATCTCTATTGAGGCTAGCTGAAAATGCTAGTACTCTTTGGGGAAAAGCATTGGCGTCTAAATACTGCCCAAATTCCCCTATTGTTGATTGGTTTAGGAGCAGAGACAAGAGTCATAATGGAGGATCTGTTGGATGGAAAGCATTAGTACTCTCATATCCTCTAATAGGTAACTAGATGGTGCGGAGAATTGGAAATGGAAGGAGTGTCCACATTGGGTCAGACCCATGGGTTGGAGCAGGGGACGATTATAATCTCTTTGCTAACATTATATCTAAGATAAAAAATTGTCACGTTTTCACGTTAGCTGATGTGAAGAGTGGGTCTTTTCAAGAAGCTGAAAGAAATGGATGGAAAGCTGCTAAGGAGCTGGGTTTAGAAGGAGAAGCTGCAAGGGAATGGTTAGGATTTATTAATAACCTGGAGACCATCTTCATATATGTAGATGACGTTGAACCAGATAAATTAGTATGGACGAAGAATAGCTCAACTAGATCTTTTTTCAGCCAAATTAGGTTATGAGGCTTATGCCATAGATTCTTTCATTGGAGATAAGGAATGGTGGTGTCCAATAATTTGGAAAAATGTTGGTCCTCTCAAAGATAAAATAGTACTATGGTTAGCATTGAGAAACAAGATGCTAACTTGGGAAAATATGATAAAAAGAGGATGGTCTCGCTCGCATTGGTGTGCGTTGTGTCATTCAAGCAATGAAACTGCCTCTCACTTTTTTGTATCATGTTATTATGCAGAGGCTGTCTGGAGTGCTTCCTCTAAAGAATTGAGAAATTTAGAAATCCATATGGATTCATCCTTGGTACAGTGCTTCCAGAGGTGGTGGAAGCGCACAATGGTATGATGTTATGATGCATTTCCATCCCTTTTCATTTATGGTCTTTGGTGGGTAATGAATTCTACTATTTTTCAATATCAAAGAATTCCCTTTGAAGTTAGTACAACTTTCAATATGCAGTGGAAAAGGGAATACAAAAAAGAAGATAAGCATAAAACAAGCCAATAATTGATACCCCTAACCATTAATAAGAAGATCCCATGGGATTATTTTGATGGATCAAGCCAAGGAGATCCACCCTTGGGAGGTTCCAGAGGAATTATATACATTTCAGAGGAATTGTAGGTTAAAATTCGATATGGTATAGGTCATTGTTCCAACAACCAAGCTGAGTTTTCGCCCCTTTGGTCAGTGATCCACACAACTTTAGCTCTAAATATTACCAAATTGCAGATCTTTGGTGACTCAAAAATGGTATTCAAATGGGCAAAGAACATGATTCAAATCAAGGCTCCACATTTACAACATTTGCTGATACTAATTAAGAGACATATTGGAATGTTTTCCTTCATTTATTTCAATCATGTGTACTGCGAATTGAACGAAGAAGCAGACGTGCTTTCCAAAAGTCCGTTGCTATTGGCTCCATGTACACTAGTTGAGGAGGAGAAAAGGAGCGGGCCCTCCTCTTAACCGTTTAAATATGAAGAGGCTGTATGTGATTCAGATACATAAGTCAGTTTTTTTTTGCAGACATGGTTTTGTTAATGTTATAGGGTCTACTTGGAGTCAATATGACAGATTATGATGAGGCAATTTTGTATGGAAAATTGTTTTTGATGTATACAGTAAATTTATGTGTGAGTATCATGTGATCTTGATTGGGATGCATGAGATATTGATGGAATGTAATGTAATATCTTGGAGCAGTGATGTAAGTCCTCCTTGGACAATCTACGTTATTCTCTATGAATAAAAGATTTTTTTCTTCAGAAATATATCTATCTCTCTCTCTCTCTCTCTCTCTCTCTCTCTCTCTCTCTCTATATATATATATATATATATATATATATATATATATATATATATATATATATATATATATATATATACATCTCCAATCCAATAAATCCTATGAGATATTTGGTCCACCTCGAGAACTAGAGGCATCACTACTTCTTCCAATAGAGCCAGAGGAATTGGCACCTCCACCAGCAGGGCTAGAGGCATTAATAGCTATGTCATGAAATATAGCAGCATAGCCGATATCTCCCCCATGATGTATCAGCTCACCCGTTGTAACCATCGTATCTGGATCCTGGGATATGGGTGGAGTAGGAGATGGTGGATGGTTAGGTTGGTGAGGAGTATAGGTGGTTAGATTGACTTGTGGATCATGAGTCAGAGATGGTGGTGGGTCGGATGGGTGTAGAGGAGTAGATACTGGTTTTTCTTCATGGTGAACTAGAGAAGGAGGAGGATGTGGATCATGCGATGTTGAGGATATGTCATGGTGAGTAGGAGTAGGAGGAGGAGGACAAGTCTCGTCTCCCTCATCAGATGGCGTAGAATCCCCTGACCTCCAAGAATCTATATGTATGGATGCATCGACACGATACTACATCAAATACCTCATATCATGAGGAAGAATCCTCCATAACTCTACAAGATCAGGGTATCGAATGATCTCCTGTTCCCATATAGGATGGTCTCCCCATCGATCCAACAATGTGGACAACCTGTCCTCCACATCCTGTTGAAACCTATCATTTGTACTATGTCGTAGGCCGATTATAGACAACGCAAGAACCTCAGGATCCTGCATATCCTCATCATTCCAAACCGGTGGAGGCCCCTCCCCATTGAACGTGCCAATGTATGCAAAATATATAGTACATAGCCATATTTATACAATTTCATTAAACAATTTAGTATATATTTCATTTGAATTAAGTAAGACAATAAAATGCAACTAGATTAATTTAAACATAACGTTAATATTACCTCTATCATCCAGTGGCTTAGCTTGGGTGAAAAATATATGAACCAAAAAATAAGTTGGTCCTCCCATCAATTTATGCATGACATCGATCCAAAGCAAAACAAAACTGTTGCAAAAAAATGGCAGACCACCTAATGCATGTAGGTCTCTACACATAATAATATACATAAAATAAAAGAGGGAAACTAATACGATTCCTATCAATGGTGAGGTGCACAATGGTCATCACCATTAGTGAGAGGCACCTAAAATCCTCTTTAGCAAAATCAGAAATCTGTACCTATCCACCGCGCACCTGAAAATTAGCACGATCAGTGATGTGATCAATGATATATCTCTGAGAGTAAGCGAGCTGACTCTCCACTGCAATACCAGCTGGCACATGGGGGAAATGGGGAAAATAATCCCCTCTCCTAGATAGCCCAGTGATGAAGTAAATTTCCTCCTCAGTGGGTTGGAAATATTGATTAGGACCAATATGAAAGCTCTGTCTACGTTGATCCCAATGACGGATCAACTGTACCAACAAATCCAAGTTCTCCTTGAGGGATGTAGCCTCATGATAGAACTTGAGGAGGTTGACAACCATCAAGAGGCCTTGTGTATGATTGGTGTTGTTCGGTAAGTTAACCTATGATTGGGAAGTTCAAAGAGATCATCAACATACTTCTAATAAGGTACATAATCTAATTGATAAAAAATCATAGCATAGAGTATTATTTTAATCAAGACAAGTTAGGGTTTAAATCCAAAAGAACATACTTGGATAGATGAATTTTGATCCAAGCTTGAAGATTTATTCCTCCGATCCACAATCCCAAATGAGAATCCTACAATAAACAATTTACCTTCCTCAAATATTTTGACTACATAAACATTAATAACCTAGCATGAAACTCATATATAGAAAAGATATGATAGATTCAATAAACTAAATTGACAAAGTAGACAAGTTATTTTACGGGAAAGAAAATCTCTTGCATTATTCACATCAATGGTAACAAGCTGTACCTGATCTGTGATGTGCACTATTGAAACTTGATCCTGGGATCCTTGTTCCTCTTCCTTCAATGGATATTTCTTCAGCATTTCCTTATACAAATGGTTCCCCCCCCTTCCCTAAATCCTTCTCCTTGTATTTATAGCAATATTGAGAGGATAGGTTCAAAGAGTAAATGGTTAGGGAAGTTATGGTAGTTAGGGTAAATACCATAACCATCTCTAATTTGATTTTTTAATATATTTTTTCATGATTTTTAGAGGTACCTGCAGGTATAATACTTGACACCCTGCGAGTATCATGTCAACAACTAGTGGGTGCAACGTTTTGGGAAAAACCATGGGTTGTCAATGGAAAACCTGCGGGTGACCTGCGAGTTGACAGATATAGATGTCGCAGTTATGGCTCAAAAAATTCTTCACAAAATAGATAAAATGAAGAGGATATTGTAGGATTCAAATCACAAGCATATATAGTCAATGGGGCTCTTCAATCCATAAGGTCCTTTTGTGTGACCGAAAATGCAGTGTGGTCACGGATGGAGAAGTGCCAATATGACTAATAAAAAATGCCCCCTAATGCATCAGGTTAGAAGGGTAATGATGGATGAAATGAATTACAAAACAAAGAAGCGGAGGAGCGTGAGAGCCACAGAAACAAAGTATCAAACAATACCTGAAACAAAACAAGGTTAGCATGCAAGTACAAACTTGATATAAGGATATGTTTAGAATGATAGAACATGATCTCCAATACATAAGAAGAAAGATGTATATAGAATGGCTATTGAAATACAAGCGTGGATCCATGTCAAAAGGATATCATAGCCATGACACCAAATTGGATCTATGTCTCATGAGGAGCCAATGTAAGTAGGGCTCAATCTTGCACAACTTGGGCGATAAACAAAGGAATTTTATCATAGGCCCAAGGTCTTCAAACCAACCATCGAGAAAAGTAAAAACCCTAAACCATGTGAATAAAGGATTTGAATTCGAACATGGAGGATTTCGTTTGATTACCGATCAATAATGGACACCGTTAACAAACTCGAGGATACCTACCAATAATGAAAATGGGGTCCAAGGTACTAAGAACATTCTTATAACTGTGAATAAGGGGTCCTGAATTCAAACACCTGAAGAATCTATCGAGTAAGATACATTGATGTATTCCCATAACTCAAAAGCGAGAGGATCTACCACTAATGACTGCAAATCTCAAGGTATTATCCGAGGAATCTAAGTCTACTTCCTAGAGAAAAATGCGTTGATGTCGATAGGAAGAGACCCGTGAGAAGGAAGGAATTAAGGTATCCTTCATCATCTCACAGGAGGGACACTGAGAGATTGAGTTGAAACAAAAATGATGTACTGACATAAGGGATGGACAACATGAAGAGTCAAGATGAACTGCAGAGTGGCCGACACAGGGGTAATCCTTGAATATTGAACACTATAGGAATGTGACTTGGGAAGCTTGGACAGACAGGAAACATGATATCAGCTTTCCATGTAGGAGACATAACAAACTCTCCATATGATCGGAAGAGTAACCAATTAGAGGAGTAAACAACTCTGGAATCAGGTTAAATCCTAAAGCCCCAAAACTAAGACCCATTGACTCAACATAAGTGCTATATTCAAGGATGGAGTAGACTTGCTGCTGTATGATGAATGAAATGTCTGGGATTTTCTTTTCCCTTCTCTTTTTAGGTGTCTTTTCATTGTTTAAATGAGCATGACAAGATTAAAAGGAAGCTCGATAGGGTCTTTCTTGTTAAATTTTAACGAGTCCAAGAAAGTAAACTTAGAAAACCTTCTTCATTTTTGAACAAGATCGAAGAAGAGAGAGAAGAATGCTTGAGAATAGTCCAACCATTTGTAATTTAATGAGTCCATAGGAGGGAAACTCAAGAATTTCTTCATTTTTTAACGAGTTTGAAGAATAGATAGACTAGTACTCGATAGGTTACTGATCCGTGGATTTTAATATCGAGCCCGAGTTTGTTCGTGCTTGCCGGTGTTTTCATTTTTAAGGAGTATGAAAAACGTAAACAAGAAATCCATAAGGAATTTTTCGTAAAGTTAGTCTCCTCACCCAAAAAAGTATAAAAGTACACAAGAGAGAACTCTTCTAGTAAAAAAGAACTAGAGTATACCTTTTTCATAAATAATCCACTAAGATCCAGAAAAGGGGTAAAATTATATCTAAGTGGATGTCTATTCAAGTCCTTTAACGAGTCTGAACAAGACAAGTATACTCGGCAATATTGTTAATTTTAAGGAGTCTAACAAGGGCATGAAAGAACTCTATAGGGATGAGAACTTGATATAAATGTTTAACTAAAAGATGTATAATCAGTGACCAAGTCCCCAAAATGGAAAATGATGGCATGGGAACCAGTATGACATATTTTCCTAGCTAGGGTGACCCATGTAAGGAAGGTCCTAACCATGGAAGAACGACAATGGAGGGTAACAATGGGGGTTAAAAATCGCAGTCCATGGTGAAAAAGGGAGATCCCAGGGAATACAAATGACGAGGCATAGATGCAATGCAACGATCTAATCGACATTCCATGGGAAATCAAACCTTTTATATAACACCAGTGTGAATACATTTGTGAAAGAGCGCCTTCTTGTACCTTTACCTAGTCAAAATAAATGAATTAGTCATTTAAATTAAGAAAATTAACAAAAAGGGTTTAGAAACTATATAAAGTGGGTAAAAAATAAAAAAATATTTACCATAAATAGAAACAAAACCAAAAAATAACCCACATTTACCAATTTACCCTTGAAGAAGAGGAAAAACCTACAACTTTTGTGTGTTGCATACGATCGATCCAAAGGACTATTTCAGAATCCGTTGCTTGGAGGTAACAAATATCCTTGTGCTCTCCATATTTAATAGTTTTTGAATGGTGTTTTGAAGCTTATTTTTTGTTTAAAATTTTTGATTCTATGTACCCGCGGGTAGGCTCTGTTGAAGTATATGGTATGCGAAATAACCGCGGGTTGGAATGAACTCAACTCGCGGGTATGCATGACTGTGTTAAAAGGAGACCCGCGGGTGGTGCAAAAATGTTTTAAAAAACTCCAAACTAATGAAAAATAATGGATTTAATGCATATATGGTGCTCACTTGGAGAGAAAGAGAGCATGATGCCATGGATAGAACATCAATGGGGGATCCATTGACTTTAACTGCCTTAAGATGGTGTGGACTTCTCAAATTTTTCCACACGTCAAACATGATGGCGCAATCCCACTTACTCCAAATGTTAGTGCACTTTTGGGATCCTGATTAGGGGATGTTCAATATCCAAGGGGATACTATAGATATCACGGTGGATGATATCTACTTCATTACTGGATTATCTCGATGAGGAGAGGTAGTAAACCTCAAGGGCACGTTTCTAGGTGTTGGAGCCTTGTCAGTGCAATATTAGATCAATACCTACTACATAGCAGGGACATAGAAGAGCAAAAGTCAAGTGCCGATTGGAAAAATAACCAACTTTCCTTTGAAAGTAATCCTCAGTACTCTAAACAGGATTGGTGGCAGTGCAGCCCAACATCTAGCTTCCCGAAGCTATATGCAGATCAGCGTGGAATGTCTACACAATGTCATATTCGATTGGTGTTCTGGTTTGTTGGTGAACATGAAACACCAACTTACAGAGTGCAAAACGAGGAAGAAGAATAATTTTGGTTATGGAAGTATACCTTATACCTTCAAGAGAGAGAGTCCTTGTATTGAGTCCAAGAGTGGCTCTCCTACCACTAAAACCTCGTGAGCCAAAGATGACCAGGTGGGGTGAGATTTTCCTACGTCAGGGAGGAGGAGATACAAGTACTTCTTATAATGACTAGGATTTTCTTGGATGGTGGATCCGCTAGGTGCCAGCATTCGAGTAGTTTCTGTATGCCGGTATGGACTTCCAGGGTGATCCAGAGCTCATGTTTCCTCTAGTAGCAGCCTAGGGATATATAGGTACCAAAATTGTTTTGAATATTATTTAATTTTTATAATTTTTGTTGAAAATATATACATGTGTTTTTGGTGAGTTTGAGTGCTAACAACATACATTTTGTGCAGATATTTGGCCAGTAAGATTGGGTGGGAATCACAGGATATATGTGCGACCAATAGAGCCAGGTGGTACTGATGCCATGCTGCAGAGTATTGAGGGGAAGATGGTCCAGTTGACACATGATATTCCTACATATCGTATTAAGCGCATGCCCATGGATATGCAGGAACATGTAGTGGGAGTGCCGCCTGAATGGATCCAACTATTTTGGAAAGTAGCTAGGCTCGTGATATGCTATAGGGAGGCCATAGAAAAGTAGGACAAGGATCTTGCCTCTCTGTTGAAGCCCCAGATGTGTAAATTGATGGAATGGTTTCCAAGGCTAACAATAGAGGGTGAAAACCCACCCTGAAAGGCTTCAAAAAACTCTGTGCAAGAGCAGTTCTATCCCCAGACTGTTTGGTGTAGTTAACTCCCGCGGATATAAAGGCCTCCGATGGAACTTATGGGGTTTGATCCTGAAAGGATCTGTCTTCCGGTGAGGGAAGATCGAAGTGTGCTAACTCTAGAAAGGAATCTATCTTAAAAGAAATCTAATCTAAGTTAGATCTAATCTAAAGAAAGTGCTTTGTTGATATGCAGGATAACTTGATTTGAAAATTAACAAGGATGTTCACCAATTTTACAGAAATGTGAAAATGGATCTTTTCTTATTACTTAAAAAATACAACCAGACAATGAAAATTAAATGATAGTAGTTTGGAGATTAGGTGCATGCAAGATCATCCTGTAGCTGTAATGCTAATTGAAAAATTAACATTCATTTAATAATTTATGTTAGTCATTTGCAGAAATAGATAAATGTTTTAATTAAATAAATTCACTTAAAACATAAATACACATAGATCATCAATTGGGACAAATCCAAACTGTAGCTCAATGCATGTATTATTGATTGCAAAAATAAATAGTATTCATTAATAAGATGAAGTGAAAATCAACATTCATCAAAGAAATTCGATAAATTGAAAAAAGCGGAATTAAGAGAAAACTAATTGTATTAGCTCAAAATTGCAAGAAATTACAATCTCTTCATTAATCAGAGTATCTCCAGTCTTCTTTCGCAGATTCCCCCCCTCTACCCCATGAGACCTCTACCCTTTAAATAATAATTACAAAATAGTTACAAAGGATAGACCTCCCATAAAATAGGGACTACAAAATCAACTAATCTAAGAATAATCAAGGGCAGCTTGCCACTTGGTCCAAACTCCGAAAAAGTCATCAATATATGGATAATTGGCTGACTCAAATCCCAACTGGGCATCACACGTAAAGGACTCCATCTCATTCTTTTCCAACTTATGCCAAGTGCGCAGTAAAATATGGATCTTTCCTTCCAAGCTGACAAGTTTCCTGATGAACTTGTCAACCTCTGTAATCTGGATGTGCTCGAGCTGCTGGATCTGTTCCTTGACTCTCTCACACCTAGTCTCAACCTGTTCAATCATTAAATTCGGTGGACAGGCCTTCTCAATGAGATCCATGGTAGGAAATTGTAGGATGACCATAATATTATCCACAGCATACCACCTTCTACCACAGATGGCCTGTGCCTTTTTGACTGTTTCATCCACCATATCAAGCACATTCTGGCATGCAATCAAAGCAGTCTTGAATTTTCTGATCTTGAGAGTGTCCAACATTGGAATGTCATCTGGTTTCTCTTTGATGTACCTCTTCCAATCCACAACGTCATCGACATCCTTGGAAGCATGTTTCCTCCTGTCCATCTGTTGCTCAAGGATAATAGATATTCCCTCAAAAACACTATGAGTTTCCTGAATTTCATTCAGGCAACTAAATAACTAAGCTAAGGATTTATGATGCTCTTCATTTACTTGATCAGACAAATCCATGAAGTATTCCTGAGAAAACGTATAGAAAGGAGGAGTGGATGCACTTGCAGTTGCATCCCTCAGCTGTCGTTCCAATATCTCTATCTTCTCCATATTTGCAGTGTTTAGAATTTGTGCATCCTGCAGTTCATATTGAAGAGAAGTATTATGTTCCTTCATCTTTTTGAGCTGGTTTTCATGTTGACTTCTTAATTCATGAATATGAGATTCATGTTCATCATTAACCTTGGCTAGGTGCTCATGAAGTTTCTTTATCTCTTCCTTTTTCATGTCAATTTCATTATTCAGTGAGGTCACTGAATCGAAGTTGGCTCCTGCAAATGCTCCCATAGTTGCATCAGTATCCAATGCTTCCTTCTGGATATCATCAGATTGTTTGGTCCAAATAACTTGATTAGGAAAAGGTGCCTACAACACACTTTGATCTATGCTTTTCTTGTTACCTTTCTTCACCATTGCCTTTGTTGATTTGCTATAAAAATATTCTCCAAGCGAGACCACAATATCCTCCTCAGAAGCAGCTATCAACTCAGTAGAAGATGTAGCTACCTCTCTTGTTGCAACTAGTGGAGATGTCTGTGTAAAAAGAGAACTTGGAATGGGCATGGTGATTTGAGAAGTAGGTATGGAGTAAGTGACATAGATAGTAGAAGTGGAAGGTATAGCAATGGAAGGTTCAGGAATGGAAGAATTAATCAAAGAGACAACTTAAGGAAGGGAAATTGGGATAGAAGTAACTGATGGTACAAAGGTTAGAGAAGTAGTAGAAGTGATAACATCTAAAGGTGAAGTAGGAGGGATGGTTGATGATGGTTGCAGAGAGGCTGTTGGAAACTAGATATCTGTAACCTTTGGAGGTAAAGTGGTGAGTGGAACTGATGAGGTTGGAAGTGAATCAGGGATGGAAGTTAGTGCAGCAAAAAATTGAGACATGGTAGATGGTGAAAGTGAGATAGATGATTGAACTTCTAGAATTGGCTGTGAAATAGATGCAAAAGTGGTAAATATCTCAGCTAATGTAGCTGATGGGAAAGAAATATTATCCAATGAAGTAAGAGGGATATCACTTGAAGTAAGTGGCAGTGTGGAAATTAATGTAGTGAGGGTGGTGGTGACTTATGGAAAATGATCATCAGGAATAGGATCATCCATTGTTATGTTGTCTAGTAAATATGTAACATCCTGGGAGACTTCTGTGACTTCCTATACAATAGGCACAACAAGAGAAAAAGAGCTTACTGGAATCCTTTCATCTTCCACATCACTATCTTCAATATTCAATGCAGGTATGGTAGATGCAGGAGTCTGAATCTTCTGCCTCTTTGCTGGGTTAATCACAACCACTTGAGTATCACTGGCTAGACTGGTTGCAACAATGACTTGGGTGTCAAGCATTGAAGTCATATGTGCCAGCTCTTTCCTCAACTCATCATCTGACTGAATTAGGATCTTCTTGGTCTGTTGAACATCTTCTACAATCCCATTGACTTTACCTCCATCTGGATATGTCAACATCAGAGGAGTAGCTGCATTTTGTGCTTCTTTTTCTTCCCTTTCCTTTCTGACCTGCTCTACTAGTTACAACTCCATTCTTTTGTAACTCAAAACCTTAGTCTTGAGCTCTTTTTGGTACTGAAGGATGAAGATCTTCTCTTCTTTAGTCTTATCCCTAACCAGGACTTCATAAAAGAAATTACTCCCAGATAAATAGAGTCATCAGGGATATCTTCATGAGCATAGTCTGTCTACATGTGTTCTTGTTTGAAGTGAGGATCAAGGAATGCTTTGGGATCATGCATCCTTTTGGGAGAAACTCCAAATTTCAAAGAAGCAATCCTCTTTCCCAGTACTGTAGCCCAAGTTGAAGCTGGAATGATCAAACGCCCAAGATTTAGGGGGAATTTAGGCCATCCCCTTCTCTTAGGTCCAATAAGCTTAGGAAATACCCCATCTATTACAGTCTGGAAGGATATCTCTTCAAGTAGCAGCCTGTCTGGGACTACCCTTGGCAGTAAATGCACTGTATTGCTTCCTCAAATTCTGACATAAGAAAAATATTCTCCCACATACCAATCACCAAGTGTAGGGATTAAAGTTCTCACATTGGGAGAAAAAGCAGGTGCATCTTCCCTGAATATCTGGTTATAGATGGAGCCAAAGAACTGGTCACATATATCATATAGGAAAGGAACAAAGTTTATCTCCCACAAATCTGAACAATAAATGTGGACTGGGGGTGATGACAAGTTCCAATTCCATCCCATGGAGGGGTACTGGAATTCTGAGCAGAAGATATCAATTACATAGGAAGAATAAAAGAAAAGTGGCTTCTTTGGTGTTTTCTGATATCGCTCATTAGTTGTCTTTAATTCAAATGATAAGATTGAAGCCCAGGGGAATGACTCCCCCGTTGTAAGGACATGATGGGCTACAGGTTCCCATTCAGCTTTAAACATTGAACAATTAGGAATACCATAAAGCCTGCAAAGCATGGTTGCCAAAAGGGAATAGGGTTCCCTAAACCATGAAACTGGGTATGAATTATCAGCTATGGGCATGAAAGTTTCCTATTTGTTCATCCAAGACTTCACCATTTCATCAAAATTATACTTAGTTTTAGCAGAGTCTAGGAATTCAGCATTAAGAGGCTCGACGGTCGGTTTAAGGGCATATGCTCGGGTGAAAACCTCAGGGCGAAAGGTGGCCAATTGAGACCTTGAGCTGTTGTTAAAGGAATGGTCCTTAGGGTCTGTATGGTCAATAATCCATTTAACTGTGTCCGTGTAAGGGAGAATGGAATACCTAGCAGCTATGACATGGAACTGTGAATCCCTAATTTTCTCATAAGCGGGCCGGTCATTTTGGATATCTGACAAGTCATCATTATAAAAAATGGTGTAAATTTTTTACCAATCAATCTGGTAAGTCTCAGAAAGTTTGTCACTAGTATTGGCAAGGAAGCCGAAGTTGGGGTCTTTGTTCAACAAGTCTTTCTGAGTTGTTTTGGAGCAGGTGTTCCGTGACATGTTGAAAAACTGGAAATTTCTGATAAATAAATAAACACAAATAAAAAATAATTCAAAAATGGCAAAAACCCGTAAACAACGAATAAGAAAAACACATAAAACCGGCCTGTGAGTGATGAAAACGACAGAAAAAAACTGGTAAAATCTTGTGGTAAAAATCTTCGTAACAGGTAATTTCTTCAAAAATGAAAATGATAAAAGAAAATAGAAAAAATAAACATATTTATCAATTTCATCATGTAAAATCCAGGCCGTAGGATCACGACAGATCGACGACTGAGATCTAATTAAGCGGGATGCGGAAAGAGAATTGCGGGTGTTTATTTGCAAATATATACATTCTTTCCACAATCCACAATTGCGGGTTGCGGGTTGCGGTATCGTAACTCCAAGTATTAACAAACTAGAAGTTTCCAGAATTGCAGGTTGTGGGTTGCAGAAACGCAAACGACACTAATTAACATAATGACCCTTCCGCAATTCCACAATCCACAGTTGTGGGTTGCGGGTTGTAGAAAATCAAGACGCGAAGTTATTATTCAAACACTTTCCGCAATCCGCAATCCGCAATTGCGGGTTGCGGAAATGAAAAGTGCAAAACTGTTTTAAGAGTCTTCCCGCAATCCGCAATTGCGGGTTGTGGGTGCAAAAGACCACAATTATTGAAAAACAATTCCACATCCGCAATCCACATTGTGGATTGTGGGTTGAGGAATGAAAATGTTTCAAAACTAAAAACCAAGCTTCCACAATCCGCATTGCGGATTGTGGATTGCGGGTTGCAAAAGGGATAACTTTTTGGAAAATCAAAGCTTTCCACAACTCTAAAAAACAAACAAAATCAAAGGAATTTTCAAAGGGAAAAAATACTAACTGAATCAAATCATGACAAAGCAATAAAAGCATGATGAAAAACCCCAAAATGACCATGGAATTTAATCATTACCTTTACATATAAAAAATTGGGGATCCCATGTTTTAAAGAAAACGTGGGATCTTTTGTACCTACAATAAATGGCAACTGGCTGGGATGAACCAGTTATCTCTGTAAATAAAATCTGTAGTTACAAGGAAGGTATGTCAGAAAACTGATATTTCAACCTACAATTTCAAAATGTTCTCACAGAAACAAAACCAAACAACAGAGATAGTCATATGATTGATATATTTCCATCCCAAACCAATTAATGATGATATCTATCTGATAAGGAAATCTAGAAGTAAGCATGAATCCTATACCATTATGCAATCATAGGAAGGCAGTTTGTGTTGAACCTTAGAACA
Source organism: Larix kaempferi (assembly GCA_027924585.1). Taxonomy (NCBI): domain Eukaryota; kingdom Viridiplantae; phylum Streptophyta; class Pinopsida; order Pinales; family Pinaceae; genus Larix; species Larix kaempferi. The sequence continues at coordinate 13,905,960 of BSBM01000486.1, forward strand.
AACTTAGAACCATTATGGATAACCAAATCATGAATCACCTTGATTTCATTAATAATTTATTTATGCACAGATGCATTACTGAAAAATATATACATTTATTTTTCTTTTCCTCTTTTTTCTTTTTCTTTTCTCTTTTCTTTTGAAAATAGAATGAAAATATATGCATAAGAGTTTTGTTGACACGAGGCCATTGCCTTGACTTGGTGATCAGATGTTGGCAATACCATTCATAAACTTGATTTGGAAATTGAACAAGCTAGCTTGGTAAGGAGACTCCTTGTCTTTCAGATTTTGACACTGAAAGAAATTACCATGGCTTGGTAACCATAAAGAGATAATTCCAGTCCAAAATCAAATTCATGATCATGGTAGGGATGGATAGTAATAAGACCCCCCTATCCTCATATACAACAATTTTTTTATAAAATAAAAACAAAATATATTAATGTGTAAATGACAAGACACTACCATGGCTTGGTGACCATATGCTAGTAGTGTTACTCACGGATGTTTTGTAGATCATGAGTGGACCGACCTGTGATAGGATATTCCACCTTCCAGTAGTAACTGAAATTCATCTCCCTAGCTTGGTGACCATATGTGGAGATGCCATTCCACTAAACAACTATGAACATAATGGGATGGCTTGTGATAAGACCCCCCATCTTGCAATCTACAATTATTAATGTGGATTATTTACAAGGTGACTATATGGGATCCATAATAGATAAAGGTTGACCAGGTTATAAAGATATGCACCATTCATAATTGAAACATATGATAATAAAAACTAATCACTTCCATAATCTCAATTGACCAAATAAGACATCCATAAAGATAGTGATTCAGGCGGGAAGGTATCAATTAAAGCTCTGCAAATATTGACTGTTGATTTCATGAAAAACATTTTCTGGTGTAGGCTGAGTGAAATTAAAACTGACATTGTAAACTGGAAACTTCTGAATAAATTAACTTTGAAATACACCGATCAACAGCCTTTTCCACATGTGTGGACATTATTCAAAATAAAACCAAGGTACAAAAGAAAAATCAAATGAAAACAAAGGAGGAAAGAAATCAAACCACACTTTATGTACAAGTAAGCGAATCTGCTCATTCAAACAAAGTACTTTTTGAGCAACTGCACATTCACTGGGTAGGTATATGAGATACCTTCTAGTGTCTACAACCAGACAGTACTAGGACCAAGCTTTTCTGTAACAATGAATGGTCCTAGCCATAGGCATTGGAACTTGGTGTAATCATTCTTGTCTTTGTGTTGCTTATCCCACTTTAACACCAAGTCCCCCATAGTAAAATCCTTGTCAGATGAGGAATTCTCATCAAACCACCTCTTTACTAGCTACTGATGTTGATACAGCTTGTTTTTGGACTTCTCCCTTTCTTCTTCAAGCTTGAGTAACATATCAATTCTGTGCTGGAGTGGGGAAGAATCATCCTCTTGTATGGACTGTGCCAACTATAGTGATGATTTGGATCGTGTCCAGGAAGCACGAGGGGGACAACAGTTCAAATAGACGAGTCGGCTCTATTATGGCGGAATCTTAATAAACATAACGAGCAAAAGCAGGATTATGCAATACAAATAAACACAATGTGCACAAATGATATGCAGGAATGCAAACTGTTCTTTAATTACTTGCAAAATAGATAAAAAATGTTTGATTCTGATAAGATGTATGTTACAATAGTTTACATGCTTATAAAGAAGTCTGAGACGCTTGAGTGCCTACCCGTTACGTTTAGTTACAAAGAATAAGTTAGAACGGTTTCAACAGTTCAACCGTTACAGTCGACTGAAAGACAGAGAGACAGTCTGTCAAAGTTCGACAGTCGCTGGTCGCATGTCGACACTACTTGTCGATGTCGCGAACTACAAGATGGTAGAACATGTCGAAAGTGCGGAGCATGTCGAAGTCGAGACCCGTCAGAGTTGTGTCAAAATCGAACATGTCAAAGTGCTGAAGTTTTTGAAGTCATGTCGCGTTGAAACTTGTCGAAGTTGTATCAACAACGATGACTGGTCGAAGATGTGTCGAAGTTAGCATCCGACAACAAATGACAACTGCGATGTGGATCAGACCTCCTTCCTTAAGAAACAATGGAACCCATTGTTTGCTCGTGGAGGTGAGGAAACGTGTCAATCACTTCAGTAGTAGAGTACCACTTTCCTTGGGATGGGATTTGGCCAGCTTTGGCAACCTAAAACGAGGGAATTTTGTTCGTCCTTGTAAGGCATCCTCATCGTCCCATAATGGTGTCACAAGGAAGAGGCTCTTGAACATCTGGATGGATGTCTTCAGGTGCTGTTGTGGATAAGTCATTCTGTTCCAACAAGGGTGCATGGTATGGTCAAAGCAGATCCACATTGAAAACTGGATGTAGACCCAGACAAGCAGGAATGTCGAGATGGAAAGTGTTTTCGCCAATCTATAGAAGAATACTGTACAGACCATAACACAAAGGCTTGAGCTTTTTGAAAGGACCAGTGAAGCACTCCTTCTTAATATGTAACCAGACCTTATCCCCAATTTGGAATGGATGAGGAATACGATGCTTGTCGTGTCGGGCCTTAGATTTCTCATTTGCTCTGTGCAACATATCCTGTGCTTGTCGCTGAATGTCACAAATCTGTTCTCTGAACTTGACTGCTTTATCAACTTCTCGCTGGCTGCGGTCTATGTCAGAGTTTGGCTGTGTCGAGGAGATGATCAAGTCGATAGGCGCTGAGGGTTGAAATCCATAACAGACTTCTAAGGGACTCTTTCCTGTAGAGTTGTGTTGATCACGATTGTAACTGTGCTGAATGTATCGAAGACTTTCATCCCATGTGCATCGATGCTGGTGATTGTACATGTGAAGCACTTGTACTACCAAGCGATTCACAACTTACATTTGTCCGTCGGTCTGACGATGGAAATTTGTTGACAATGAGAGTCGTGTGTCCAGCTATTTCCAGAGAGTCTTCCAAAATATGCTGACGAATCTCGCATCTCAGTTGGAAATCATGGTTGTGGGTAAACCAAAGCGTTTCCAAACATGTGTAAAGAAGAGCTGAGCGGTCTGCTACGCTGTCGTGGTCTTCTTACATGGTATGAGAATGGCCATCTTGGAAAATCGGTCGACTACTACTACTATCACGTCATGTTGATGTCTGGTAGCAGGATAGCCCGTCAAGTAGTCCATAGAAATAGATTCCCATGGTCGACTAGGAACTGGTAGAGGTGTGTACAATCCCTGTCGTCGATTAGGTGGCTTAGCAATGGCACAAACCACGCATGATTGAATGTACTTGTTGACGTCGGATTTAAGTGTAGGCCAGAAGAAATACTTCTGCAGAATAGAAAGGGTCTTTGCTACTCCAAAGTGTCATGCGGTATTGCTGTAGTGCGTGTCCCAAATGAGCTGTTGTCGATGCTCACTGGTCGGTACACAAAGATATCCAAGATTGTATAGCAAGGTATTTTTCAGGAAGCAGTCGGAGTTTGAGGTCGATGACTTGTTAGTCTGTAACTGTCAGTAGACTGCTGAGAAGTCATTATCATCCTTGTACAACTGTTGCCAAGTGGTCATGTCGTATCCCTGAATACTCATCACTGTCAAAAGGAGAGTAATGGGTGGTCGACTGAGGAAATCGGCGGCGGCGTTAGCTTTACCTTTCCGATACTTAATCACCAACTGGAATTGTTGTAGGTAATTAATCCACTTGAGTTATCGGTTTGTCTGCAACTTTGATTGTGTCGGAGTGAACTGTAAAGGTTTGTGATTATTGAGAATGACCGTTTCCTTGCCAAGGATGTAATGCCTCCATTGCTTGAGAGCTTGCACAATGGCATACAATTCTTTTTCGTACGTTGAGTATCTTCTAACTGTGTCGTTAAAAGTATCGGAATGAAAAGCAACTGGGTGACTAGACTGAGTGATCACTGCGCCCAAGGCATAGTCCGATGCGTCCGTCTCAATCTCAAAGGGATGATGCAAATTAGGTAACACAAGTACTGGTGCAGTGCAGAGCCTGTGTTTGAGTTGTTCAAAAGCTGCTTGATGTGTTTCTTTCCATTGAAAGAAAGTTTTCCCATTTCCCTTCGTCAACTGATTCAAGGGCCACGCTATGTGACTGAAGTTGAGTATGAACCGTCGATAGAAATTCGCCAAACCAAGAAAACTTCTTAGTTCTTGAATGCTTCTAGGAATGGGCCAATCTTTGAGGATCTGTACTTTGTCTGGATTGACGTGAATGCCTGCAGAGTCAATTACATACCCCAAATATTTGATTTTGGTCATCGCAAAAGAGCACTTGTCCATGTTCAGATAAAGCTGATGTTGTTGGAGAGTGTCAAGGACTTGTCGAAGATGTCCGACATGTTCTTCCCATGATCGACTGAAAATCAATATGTTGTTGAGAAAGACAATAACCCATTTGCCGATGAAAGGTCAGAGAAGGTTATCCATATGTCACATGAAGGTCGCAGGTGTGTTGGTATTGAAAGCATTTTTCCACACATCTGAGGGCTCGATTGGAATCTGATGATATCCCTACTTGAGGTCGAGCTTAGTAAAGAATTTAGCACCTTTCAGACAGTTGATAAGTTTGTCTATCGCGGCAGAGGGTACCGATTCTTCACCGATATTTTGTTGAGAGCTCTGTAGTTGATGCACATGCGCCAAGTATCTTCTTTATTTGGAACTAGGACGAATGGAATTCCACAAGGAGAGGAGCTGGGTTAGATATGACCTTTGTCGATTAATTCTTGGATTTGTCTACAAATCTCTTCATTTTTGAGAATGGATCTTCTGTAAACAGATGCATTAGGCAAAGAAGAACCAGGAACAAGTTCAATGGAGTGTTTTACCTGACAATGTTGAGGTACTCCATCTGGAGCTTGAAAGAGGTTCTGATACTCATCAAGAATATGATCGACTTGTTGTTTTTGTCGAGAATTACATTGGTCGGTGACTCGATTTGTTTCTGCAGTATTCTTAGAATGTTGCGGCTTGATCATGATTAATGCGAATTTTTGAGCATGATTGATGAGCTTCTTTTTCTATTTGGCAGATATCAGTGCAACCGTCGGTGTAGGTTGACGCTCTGGTATGTTGAACCATCGATTTTGGATTCTGACAATCACCTTCTAAGGCCGTGACTGATAACTTCCATGTCTATCCCAGAGGTAAGGTTTCCCAAACAGGGCATCGGCTATGGAGAGTGGTGCCACGCCACAGAGTACTTCATCTTCAAAAGGCTTTATGAAGTATGCGAGTTTGCATTGTCAAGTGATCCGAAGTTCTTGTCCATCCTTCATCCAACCGATGTTGTAAGGCTGAGGATGCGGAGTGGTAACAAGACCTAGTTTCTTCAGACGTTCTTCAGAAATGAAGTTTTTCTGGCTCTCGTTGTCCACAATCAGATGCAATGGGTTTCTCTGGACCCATATCCGTGTATGGAACAGGTGCTCTCATTCCTCCTCGTTGACGATAGTCGAGGCTGTTGGAGTGGTCGAGGTCAAAAGGGTTGTCGCATCTGGATCCGATTCTTCCACCGTCTTGTTGAACGTGTCAGAGGTCGACGCTTTTGTCCAAAATGTCTTCTGAGCTTTGCATTTAGACGTATCATGCCAAGATGAGTGGTGGTAATTGCACCATTTTTCAGTTGGTGGTTGTTTGCTACATTACCTCTTGTGAAAAAGCTTCTTTCCGTGATTTGGCTTTGGTGGGGTCGGCTGAGAATATTTCGATTTATCGAAGTCAACTGGTGCCTTCTTATCAAGTGGTCGTCCTAATGTTGGCTTTGTCGCGAAACGTGCTTTTCCTTTCTGCTTGGTTTCCAGTTTGCTGGCGTAGTGGAAAGCATCCATAAGCGTATTGACAGTGATAAATTCCATCTCTTTTTGGATGTACTGGGAAAATCCGCTAACGTACTTCAGAACAAGCAATTTCTCTTCTTCTTAGATGCCAAGTCTTGCCATGATTCGATAGAACTCGTCAGTGTAACTCTGTATTGATTGGTCTTTCCATTTCCTTAGCTACTGCCACTTCTTATACTGTTGCTTGAGGTATTTCAGAGGGTAAAATTCCTTTCGGATGTGTTTGATGAATTTATCCCATGTGTCGATGGGTTCTCTGCTTTTCTCCATCTTTGTCGAGAGGTTCTCCCACTAGCAATGCACGGAGGTAGACATCTTAAGGATGCAATGGCGATCTTTTCAGCTTCGGAGAGTTGATTTACGGTGTAATAGGATTCCAATTGTAATACCCAATTGTCGATGGATTCTGCATCAATATTACCTTCCAGATTCGGTATGTCCAGATTCATTTGCACTTTGAAGGGGCTGATTTTGTCGGTGTGAATTATCATCGAAGATCCTCCCGATGTCAAAGCGAATAACATGAGAATATCGTTGAACTGGGTGAACATTTCATCCCGTTGTCGAGCCAGAGCTTGCTTAATAAGATGTGTTATCTCGTCGACTGCATGTCTATTGTCTGTTTCTTCTGTCATTTCTGGAGATCGCGTCTGCTTGGATTGCTGAGATTGCGAGCGAGTTTGAACCAGCATAAGTGGGATAACTTTGAGAGAATTGTATACATAGAACTTAAGCACGAACAAAATTGAGTTCGCTCTGATACCAATGATCCGGGTCGTGTCCAAGAAGCACAAGGGGGACAACAGTTCAACTGGATGATTCGGCTCTGTTATGGAAGAAGCTTAATAAACAGAATGAGCAAAAGCAGGATTATGCAATACAAATAAACACAATGTGCACAAACGATATGCAGGAATGCGAATTGTTCTTCTATTACTCGCAAAACAGATCAAAACTGATTGACTCTGATAAGATATATGTTACAATAGTTTACATGCATATAAAGAAGTTTGAGATGCTTGAGTTCCTGCCCGTTATGTTTAGTTACAAAGAAGTAGTTAGAACGGTTTCAACAGTTCAACAGTTACAGTCGACTGGAAGATAGAGAGATAGTCTGTCGAAGTTTGACAATTGCTGGTCGCATGTTGACGTTGCTTGTCGATGTCGCGAACTGCAAGATTGTAGAACATGTCGAAATTGCGGAACATGTCACAGTATGTCGAAGTCAAGAGCCGTCGGAGTTGTGTTGAAATCGAACATATCGAAGTGCTAAAGTTGTTGAAGTCATGTCACGTCGAAACTTGTCGAAGTTGTATCAACAATGATGACTGGTCGAAGATGTGTCAAAGTTAGCATTCGACAACAAATGCCAACTGCGATGTGGATCAAGTGAAGGAATCATGAGGTTAGATGGAAATATGGCCTCCTTACCATAAACCAAATAGTAATGGGAGTTTCCTATGGCTGCCTTTGGGGTGACCCGGTCTACCCAAAGAGCATTGTATAGCTGGGTGTGCAAATATTTATGGTGAGTAGAAACTGTCTTATTTAAGATGTTAATCAAGTTTTTGTTGGAAGACTCTACTAGTCCATTACCTTGTGGATAATAATTGGCAGAAAACTTCATCTTTATCCCTTTTTCAAGGGCATACTGTGTAAGATCAATTGAATAAAAATAAGATGCATTGTCAAACACTAGAAATTCAGGAGCACCAAACCTAGTGACTATTTGGAGTTCAAGGAAGGATATAACTTGGTTTGTATTGCACTTTATGAGAGGGACTGACTCTACCCATCTGGTAAAGTATTCCATGGCTGTCAAGATGTACTTGTGCTGCAGGGAGGAAGCAGGGTTGATGGGTCCAACAAAATCTAGTCCCATTGTTGAAATGGAAACTGAACTATTACTGGCTGCAAAGGAAAGGTAGTTTTTTTCATTTTCCCAACACACTTCTGGCATGCTTTAGATCTGCTGGCATAAGAGTATGCACCTTTGAACAAAGTAGGACAGTAGTATCCTACCCTCAGGAAGAGTATGTTCCATGGTTTCTCCTGAGAAGTGCCCTCTCGCAGGTCCTGCATGAAATTGCAAAAGAATATTGTCAGTTTCTTCTTTCTCTAAACATCTGAGAAAAACACCATCATAATTCTTCCTAAACAAAACCCCATCTTTGAATTGATATGATGTATCTTTTAACCTCAAAGATCTACATTTTTTAAAGTCAAGGGTTTCAGGAGAAAACCCATGGGTAAGGAATAATTTAATGTCATCATACCATTCGGATGTTTGATTTGTGATAAAATTAACATAACCTGTTGTCGTACTTTCCTCTTGTTCCCACTCAATTTGTTGTTGCATAGGATCATTGGATTGAGCGGTGAGAAGACACAAGCCTTGGACTTTCACGATCTCTATTGGTCTGATCTCCAAATCATACTCTTGCAGAGCTGTCATCCAGTGAGATCTCTTTTCACCTACCTCATTCTGAACCAGAACATTTCTGATAGTTGCATAAGGAACAATGACTTTAGTTCGAGATTTCAATAAATATGGTCTAAAATGTTTTACCGATTTATAGACCATGTAAACTTGTTTATCGATCTGGGAGTAGTTGAGTTCTTCTCCTTTGAACGTAGAGCTCATGAATGAAATAGGGATTTCAACATCATTCTCATGTTTCTGTGTAAGGACAACTGCATAAGAGAAGTCAGTAGCAAATGTGTACAGAATAAAATATTTGCTGAAGTCTGGAGGCATCAGAGCGGGGGCTACCGCAATAGCTTTCCGGATTTCAACAAAGGCATTTCTTTGTTCCTCAGACCACTTAAAATGGGCATATTTTTTAACCAATTGTTGCAACGGCTTAACAATTTGAGCAAAATTCGGAACAAATCTACGAATGAAATTAATCTTACCAAGAAAAGATTGCATGGCTTTAAGTGAACTGGGTAGGCTGATCTTCGCAATGGCTTCTGTGCATTCTGGATCAATGATCATGCCTTCTTTCGAAACAATAAAACCCAACAACTTACCGTCAATGACTGCAAATATATATTTTTTCGGGTTCAATGAGATTCCATATCTTCTGCAGCACTTGAACACCTGTTTCAGGGAAGACAAATGTTCATGTCGTTTTTTAGAATAAATGGTAATATGATCTAAATACAAAACGACAGAATTGTGCATCAATCCCATGAAAACTATGTCCATAGATCTCTGAAAGGTAGCACCAACGATTATCATCCCAAAAGGAATTCGCATGTAGGAAAAGGTTCCCCAAGGGGTCCTGAAAGTTGTTTTTAGTTGATCATCAGGGGCAACTAGGACTTGGTTATATCCTGAGAATCCATCAAGGACAGAAAACATCTTAGATCCTGCTACTTTCTGTAGAATCTTCTCCATTGGAGGAACAGGTTAATTATCCTTTTCAGAAGCTCTGTTTAAATTCCTGAAATCAACACAGAATCTGATCTCCCCATTCCTCTTGCGAACAGGTACTAGGTTAGCAATCCACTGTGTATGTCTGATAGGGAATACAATTCGTGCTGCCAGTAATTTCTCAAGCTCCTTATTGACAGAGGGTTCCAGATTGGGATGCATCTGCCTTAACTTTTGCTGATAAGGTTTTACCTCAGGTTTCATTGGTATATTATGGTGCATGATACTGGTGTCAATTTTTTTTATTTCATCGTATGTCCATGCAAAGACATAGTTGAACTATTTGCACAGTTTGATAAAATATTTCTTTTCCTGAGGAGAGCAGTCAACCCCTAGATTGATGAAACGAGGGTTCTGTTCAGTTCCTAGGTTAATAAGCTCATAGTTGAGGGATGAACTCTGGGTTTTACAGTTGGTCTTTTTCTTGAACTTATCTTGCAGATCGTATTATTTCTTCCGGTTGATGACTGATTTAGGGATAAGATTTAAAGGATGAGTGGAATCATCCAGAGACTTCTCATGCTCAAACTCATCTATTGCCACAACTTGAAAAGTGTCCTGAGATGTGAGAAAGTCTAATATGTGTTGGTCATCATCAAACACCTTCCAATTAGTCACATTATCAGGAATAGAAAGCATGTACATAAGTTCAATTGAATAAGTGTTAGGGAACAAACCTTTTGGTGGAATCAACCTGGATGCAGTATTAGCCAGTAAATCTGCATCAAAATTATGTGATCTTGGTATTGTCTTGATGTTAAATGTAGAAAAAGAATTAGTTACGTCCCTTACCAATTTTTGATAGTTAATCAAACGAGGAGACACACAATGGATTTTGTTTCTCACATGTTTTACTATGATCTTAGAATCTCCATAGCATTCAATTACCTGGGCACCCGTACCAATTGGCTTCCTGAGTCCCTGGGCCAAGGCCTCATACTCAGCTATGTTGTTGGTACATTCAAACTCAAGTCTGCAGGCAATCATAGTTTTGGTTCCTTTTGGATCAATCAAGACACAACCTGCACCAGCACCATCTTTAGATATAGAGCCAGCAAAAAATAGAGTCCATGCATTCAAATCTATCCTAAAATTAGTATTTACATTGTATACATTATGTACAACGGTACCTGAGAATGGAACTGAAGTAAGATTGACAATTTGGGACTGATTATGTGCATTCTCAGCCAGTGACAAATCCGCAGGTAGATCCCCAAAGAATGTATTGAAAGTGTAATGTTCCACATGGGAGCTAAAGTATGCAACAGGCTCACTAGGATCATTTAAGTCTATGACAATTTGTTTATGTAAGGTTCCCTACTGATTTTAATTCTGTTTGGTCTTCCATTGTAGGGAAGCCATAAGTGGGACCAGTCAGTAGTGAAGTAGCCTTTGAGATTCTCTGACCAATCCCTGCTCAACCACATTCCATACATTTTAGGGATTTCAACCACAATAATATCCACAGTCTAGTGAATTCTATGGTCGACAGATAGTGTTAATAGGACATTCTTCAGTTCTCCCACTACCCTAACTTTGGATCTATCATGTTGAACAATTTGAGTAGGGAAAGGCTCCTAAGAGGCATTTAAATTTTTGTAGACAGATAGAGGCATCACATTTGATGAAGCCCCTGAATCTATCATATAGTTGTGTCCTATTGAAAAATTCAAAAGTAAGAAGGAAAGGAGGTGTTTTCTTGCTACCTGGTTTTTGGTTTCTTGGTTTAGAGTATGTCTCTAAATTGTTGTTTTAAGCCTCCCTAGGCTTGTTGACAATCATGCTTTTGGGAAGACTCTCTCTCATTGCAGGGATTTTCAGAAGTTCAAAAAGAGAAATGTTGGCTTTCAGTCTTTTCAAGTCATCAATCAGGCTATATTCTATTTCAGGAATTATAGTGTCCATATGTGCTGGTGCTTTACCTCTGTTTGGTGTGGGTGTTGAAGTGGAATCTTCTTGTGTGGGTTGTCCTTTACTTCTTTCATTATAGGGATGTTGGACATTGAAGACAGCCTCAGGCTCATCTTCCTCCTCAAGCATGGGAAGTTATGAAAATAAGCTAATTGTGTTTATCTGTTGGTCTTCTACTTCATCTGTTAGTTCAGGATCTTGATTCTCTTGTGGGTTTTCATCTTGCTGATCAGGAGAATTATGCATTTCTGAAACCAAAGCCTTAAAGATAGAAATAATTTCTTCAAATCTCAATCCTTCATCAGGATTAGGTGGGACTTGGTTCTGTGGGGGTTGGTAAGGTCTTTTGAAAGGTTGTCTATTGAACCCCCTATTATTTTTCTGGTTTTTTGTGTTACGCTTATTCAGGTCTACCATTTCATTTGAGATCTTTTCGAGGAAATTTTTCATGTCATTCATCTCGAATCGGTCCTTGTTTTGCACTGTGGGTTTTGAAGGATTTTCTTGCTTTCTTTTGGAGGTAGAAGGTTGTTCAGCTGAAGTATCAGGGTTATCTTTCAAACATAATATATCTTTCTCAACCTGGATAGCCTCAGCAAAGGCCCCCTGCAAGTTACCTTTACATGCTCTTTTTACCCACATAGCAATGGGAGCGCGTAAACCTTTAACATAATAAGCAACCAATAGTTCTTCTGCAGGAAGAACAATAGCAGGGATTCTATTTTTCAAGTATCAAAACCTTTTATTATAATCTTTAACTCTTTCCTTGTACCTGATTTTCATCGAGGATAAATCTATGACTAAATCTTCTGGAGTCTTGTTATTTATATATCTTGATACGAGCATGGGTATGCTCGCCTCGTCCATATATTAAGATTATTCTTCATTCATTATTGAGGTCATGTATTTTCAGTTTTTGCAGTTTGTACGGGACCGTTGTTTTGGTCTCTAATCTGTTTCTTCTCTTCTCCACACCCCAGGAAAACCATATAAGACCTATGATGTTTATCGACCATACGATGAGCTCCTGCCCTCACACATCAAAGGGCAATCTGTTAACACCCAAAAAATGCTCACCACCTCATCTCCCTCACTACATGAATCATTTGTCTATTTTTCCCACCATCTTTGCCTCCAAAACCTCAAAAAGCCATTAAATGGCCACCAAAAGGCCCAAAAAACCCCTTTCCCCCTCCAAATAATTAAATTTCCTCAAAAGATAGCAAAAACCCTCTAAAAAGGCCCTAAATTCCCAAAAATCAAGAAAAGGGGAATAAAACATATTAAAAAGAGGAAAAAAGAGGGGAAAAGGAAGCAAAACCCTAAAACAACTTACCTAAACCATATGGTGCCAAAACCCATGGGTCAACACTCCATCACTAAAAAACCTATAAATAGGCGATGGAGGCTCCCCATTTCACATCCACAATCTATCCTATCCTCACGCTACCAAAATCACTCGTGAAGAAGCCATCTTAAAATCCCAACAGTTTGACCTTATCTACGCGCAGTCTGGTTACCTATATACCATTATACCCGACGCTCCCCACGGTGATTCCTCTCGAAACGACGCGTCGAGAGCATCCCATGCCGTCGATGGCATCATTGGCCATGTTGCATCACATAACCAACCCTTTTCCATTGCACGTACCAGTACTGGCCCTGACCTTTCGCAGGCTACATCCCACTCTGGAGCAACCAATTCGTATGCTCCCACGACACTTAACTGCCACTCCCATGGACCCTCATGTCCACCTCAGTGTTTCGGCCACCCAAATCCCGCTTATGTCCCCCCGGTTACACCTCACACATATTACCACCAACAGGTTGCACACGCTCCTGCACCTTCCCAAGCCCCCACCGCTTATTATCCACCACAAGCAGCACCTGCGGCAACTCAACCACCGGTCACATAGACGTATCAACAACCCCCACAAGGTCCTGCACTTGCACCACTTCCATCCCCACCCACTTATTATCCCCCGCAGCCTGCTCCCGCACCGACACAACCCCAAAACCCACCTGTTGCCCAAGGGAAAGTGTACGCACAACAAAATCCGCAGCGGAACCAAAATATGCAACGTAACCAACAAGGCCAGCAAAACTGCAGAAAAGGGCATAACCACAGAAACAACCCTCCTCCAGACCAAGGCAGCCAACCACCTAATCCCCCAAACAATAATAACACTGCACCCGCCAACCAAAACCTCGACAGGCCACCAAAGCAAGCTAAAAACCCCAACTTACGAACAAACCATCCTTGTTCCATCTGAGGGGTCTACGGCCATTACACACATGCTTTCCCACATTTGGAGCGGGAACGAAAACTTTGGACCGATGATGCCTACTACCAAGGGCATGCAGCCCCATCGGCGCCACCTAACCCCCCACCACCTCAAACTCAACCCTTGGTACTGCAGAATCCTTTATCAACCCAAGGAGAGGTGAACACTCAACCATTGGCTCCCCCTCAAGGAACCGTGCCACCCCAATGGCAAGTCATGTATGTTGTGCTTGCCCACCCTACTTTAGACTCAGGTACCCACCACTTGTTAATGATGTCCTCCACTGATTTCAACCTCCAAACCCACCAGAATCAATATGGCTCCACCCTTGAAGCCCCTCCCCCTAACAAAAACACCAACGCTCTTCCCACCGATCAGCCATTATGCATACCTCTTGCCCCCTTAGATGGATCCCCAAAAGCCCCTTCATTTCCCACTTTGTCGCATCAATAATAACCCTAATGCTCGCACAACGTCTAATTACAACATTGTGGATGACTTAGCCCAATCCCCCGCAACCATGTCAGCATTAGAGGTCTTAAAAAACTGTCCTACACAGCATAAGACCATGCTATCTGCTATTGGTGCTATCGATCCCACTGACTCACGAATGATGGCCTTTGATTTGGACCAATCTGAACCACACCTGCCTTCCACATTAACATTCCAAGTTTCTGTATCCATTCGGAATCTTGTAATCCATCGGTGCATCATCGATGAGGGTGCCTCCACATGCGTTATGGCCACATTCGTTTGGCAGAAGTTAGGATCCCCTACTCTCTAGCTGTCCACCACTGCGTTGCGAGCCTATGACGGTCGTTCGGCTCAACCCCAAGGTCTCTTAGCTAATTTTCCCATCCAGTTGGTTGGTAAAACAGTGCTTATTGACATAGAGGTCATCAATGCCAAATTTGATTATAACCTTTTACTTGGCCGCAATTATATGTATGCTATGCGGGTGGTCGCTTCATCCGTTTCCATATCATGATGTTCCCCCATGAAGGACAAGTGGTCAAGATTGATCAACTCACCTATTATGATCCCAATGCCCCAGCTGCACCCAAAAATGTTCTCCCCATGGTTGAATAACCTGTTCACGGTGCATCTACCTCATTGATTTCCTCAGTTGGACCTGGAGTCTACTCAGATACGCCGATGACTTCCACATTCCAATCCATTCCACCCCCATCACAAGCGATAGAAATACCAGACTTATGTACCCTATCCCACAATACACAAACACCCAACTATCAACCGCCCTTTCTACCCCAACCACCGTCGGTACCTAGTCACGTTGGCGCTACAACAATCCATACAATCCCCTTCCTATTCCCCCCCTTATGGAGTAGTAAGCGCCACACTCAACCTTCCAGGGTTAACTTTAGGACTACCTGTGTGGTATCTCACACCTCCCGCTTCCCCTCCGACACCAAATGTCATCTTACAACTAGTACAATCCATTACCACTGCTAATCGACCACCTCCTAGTGTCACCACTCCTTCCTCATCCACCAATCCCACCCCTCTTACCGAACACATTGGGGACAGAGGCCCACTACCATATACCGCTCTGCCCACGCCCAAAACAATTAAAAATACCCCACCATTTCGAGCTCCTCCCAAATTCTCTTTGTGTGATGAGTTAGGCCATGCTACCCATCAATGTCCACAATTACCCGCACTACAGGAGCACATGCAAATGCTTGACGATGACCCCAACATCCCGGTTGTCCAACTCGACCTTACCCCTAAGCCTCGGGATAAATCACTGCGTACCAATCACCCTTGTGAAATATGTGGTATGTACGGCCATTACTCACACCACTGTCCTGATCTCCCGGATTACAGAGCCACCCTCTACGAAATGAATAACACGGACCTCGAGAAATCTCCTCCCACCATTGAGAGATACACCCCCCATAATCTCCACCAATAGGAGAAATCAATACCATTTATATGATCTCTACTACTAGTGATCCCTTGTCAACCGATTTTATGACAAAAAGTTTCCGTAATGATGAGGAAATTCTCGAGGCTTTCACCGCACCTAATTACCCCTAGGATGATATGCACCATCGCTCCTATTTCCTTCCGAAGGAGCCCTTCTCCACCACAGCTACCCAATTCTCAGTTGAGTCCAAATATTTCCTCCCAACTAAAGTTGACTGGTTCAAAGAGCCCATTCCTACTCCCGATGCCTTCGAGGAAGGTAACATGGCCAACATCTCACCCATGATCCACATCGATATTTCTGCCCCAGCCGGTGCTCCCGAACTCATTACGTTGGGAGCCTCCTACACTGAGTAAGATATCGGAGAGTACAAGAAACTCTTTTAGGAGTTCCATGATGTCTTTTCCTGGTCCTACACCGAAATGCCTAGTCTTGACCCCACTATCATAGAACACCACATTGACACTTGGCTGGACGTGCCACCCGTTTGCCAAAAACAACGCCCCATCCACCCTTCAAAGCTCCTCGCCATCAAAGCCGAAATTGAAAAGCTTCGTGCAGTAGGATTTATTTATCCCATTGCATACACCACTTGGGTTTCTAACCTCGTCCCCGTTAACAAAAAACAAGGCACCATCCAGGTATGTATTGACTTCCGCGATTTAAACCAATCATGTCCAAAAGACAACTTCCCCACGCCATTTATTGACCAACTCATCGATGCATGTGCAGGGCATGAAGTCCTATCCTTTATGGATGGATTCTCTGGGTATAACCAGATTCAGATCCACAAGGAAGATCAATGCAAGACTGCCTTCACCACCCCATGGGGCACCTTTTCCGATTGTGTCATGCCTTTCGACCTTAAAAATGTTGGTGCCACCTTCCAACAGGCCATGACCTATTGCTTTCATGACTTGGTTCATATCTTATTCGTCTATCTTGACGATCTCATAGCACACTCAAAGAAACGATCCGACCACCTGAACGACCTCCAGCAAGTTTTTCTGCGTTGTCGCAAGTATCAGATTCATTTGAACCCACTCAAGTGTGTCTTTTGTGTTCCAGCAGGCCATTTGTTAGGTTTCATTGTTTCCCACAAAGGAATCACTATCGACCCCCTAAATGTTCAAGCCATATTAGACCTTCCATCACCACGTATGCTTCGGTAGCTACAGAGCTTACAGGGGAAATCTAATTTCCTCCGCCACTTCGTTCCTGACTATTCCACCACCATTCATGGTTTCTTACACTTGCTTCGTACCCATATACCTTTTGTTTGGGATGACCAGGCGCAATCTACTTTCAAAACCCTTAAAAAATCTCTTACGTAGGCCCCATTGATATCCCCTCCAGATTTCTCTAAGGACTTCATCCTTTACGTTTCAGCATCTGATTATGCCGTTTCAGGGGTCCTTGTTCAAGAAGACTCTACTCGCCAGGAACATGTCATTTATTATGTAAGCCAAACCTTGTCTGGACCACCACTATGTTACCCGTATGAGGAAAGGCTCGCCCTGGCCGTCGTCTTTTCTGTACAGAAATTGCGACATTACATTCTCCTAAGTCATACTACAGTTGTTGCCGACTCCAACCCCATGGTCTACCTCTTGAACCGTCGCCTTTTGCAAGGCCACGTCGCTAAATGGGTAATTATCCTACAAGAGTATGCCATGACTTTCACAACCCCTAAGATCACTAAAGCCCTTGCGCTTTCCCAGTTCATAACCGACCTACCATCCCTTTTGTCGTCACTACCAATCACCACTAAGTTACTTGATGACCATTTGTTTATCATCTCATCAGATGACCCATGGTACGGTGACATTTTGATATACCTCCACACGCAGAAGTTTTGACCCGACATTGATCGTGATGGATGTTACTGTATCTATCACCATGCCTCCCGGTACCTCCTCTTGGGCGATGTCCTCTACTGGTGCGGTGTTGACACTATCCTCCGTTGTTGTCTCACATGAGATGAAGCAGAACAAGTTATCAACGATTGTCATAGTGGCACCTGTGGTGGATATTTTTTTGGGATGGCCACAGCCCAGAAGGTAATCCACGCCGGATACTTCTGGCCCACACTATTCACCGACTGCATCACAGCAGTCAAGCATTGTCGTAATTTCTAGATCTTTGCCCCTAAGGCCCGGACACCACCCGCCCCACTCCACCCGGTCGTCACCATTGGCCCTTTTGCAAATGGGCCATCGAATTCATGGAGTGTAATCCCTCATTCTCCAATGGCCATAAGTACATCATTGTCTCCGTCGAATACTTCACCAAATGGGCTGAAGCCATGCCTACCTTCAACTGTAAAGCTGACACTGCTGCCCATTTCTTTTTCAACCATGTCATTACACGATTCGGGGTCCCTAAATAGCTTGTCTCAGATCATGGCTCACATTTTGAAGACACCATTTGGCACGAGTTGTCAACTCTCCTTAAATTCAAACATCAGTATGCCTCTACTTATTACCCCCAAGGGAATGGCCAAGTTGAGGAATTAACAAAATTTTGAAAACAATCCTCCAACGCATTGTTGACCGACATAAGTCCAATTGGAAACACATGATTTTTCCCGCATTATGGGCTTACCGCACATCAACTAAGACTGCCATTGGTTTTACCCCTTTTCACTTAGTTCACGGTGTCAAATCTATCCTCCCCATCGAATGTCAGATCCCCGCCCTACACATTGCCATTGAACTTCTCCCAGACACCTCACCACTTGAACAACTTCTGCTGTTATTAGAACAAGACGACAAGGACCATCGCGCATCCCTCCAAACCATTGAGGTCTCCAAGAGCCATTCCAAAGCCATTTATGACAAACACGTCCACCCCCGAGATTTCCGTGAAGGAGATCTAGTCCTCGTTTATGACCAAGCTCACAACAAGATAGGTAAAGGGAAGTTTCAATCCATGTGGCAAAGCCCATACATAGTACATACTTGCCTTGGACATGGGGCATATATCCTAACCGATTCAGAAGGCCACTCTTTGCGCAACCCCCGTAATGGGTTGTATCTCAAACGTTTTTACCCTTAACATTCCTTCAGACCCGCTAGTCCGTGTTGTACAGTTTGATTTCTTTCATTGTTTTCCACTTTTTTCTGCAACCTTACATTCGTCATTTTCCTGCATGATCACAGATAGACCATTTCCAACCTTATTACATTGGCTTTGCCGATGGTGCAAGTCGCTGGTCTCCAAACCTGGCCTCCACAGGTTGGGTCTTTTAGTCCCCTTCACACAAGTTGATTCACCTTAACAGAATGTGCATAGGTGCTGCTACCAATAACCAGGCAGAATGCGATGCTGTGACTAGTCTCCTGATTGCTGCCCTTCAGATGGGTATATGTCACCTTCATTTGTTCCTTGACTCCCTACTTCTTGTCTCCCACCTCAACAACTTCCGCCAGGTACATGATCCTTTCCTCTTTAGAAAGTTCCCGCGCACAAAAGAACTTAGCCGACAGTTTGAATCCATCACATTCACCCATGTCCCAAGAGCTCAAAACAGTGTCGCAGATCAAATGGCTAACAACAGCCTAGACTGGCATATCAATCACACCATGTAAACCATCCACCATGCATCATTATCACAACATTTAAATATATCAAAAAACATAAAAATCCCAAAAAGACTGCATCTACAATAGGGCATCCACACGCCTTCTACAACACATCATTTGCATCCACGTGCAATAACCAACACAAAACAATAAATGCGCATCCACGTGCGTACAAAAAATAATCACCACAAAATGCATCCATGTGCATATATATATATCATTGTCATACAAATGTCATAAGTGCCCCCGCACTCAGCTATACAAAAAATATACATCAAGGGGCCCAAACAACGTCCTCATCATAAATATATGTCGTATATACAAAAAAATCTTGAATGCCCATACGCATCGGGGGCAATCCCCATAACTCCCTACCGAGATTCATATCCCCTATCTGATTCGTCATCACTCCTTATCGTAGCTGCCTATTCTATAGACTCATCCTCTCCTCACTCCTCGTCTGGATCCTCCTCCGGATCCTCCTCATCCCCCTGTCGGTCCTGATCCCTCCTCTCCTTGGCCAGCACCGCTACCCGCATCAGAATCGACCACCAGTCTCGTGGAGCATCGTGGCAGGCCTCGATCACCCACCGATCCAGCTCCCGCCACCCCTCGTTGGCAATCCCTGCCAGTAGATGATCTAGGGTAACTCGCAGGGACTCCAAAGTCCCATCAACATCCCATCGTTGCACCTCCCCTTGGTCCGACAGGGCTGGCACTACTATCCGACCCCTACAGTCCCTATGCCCCTGCGATGGCCTCGGTCCCACATCTACATCAAACCACATCACAAATAGTCAGCCTCATCATATATCTCGATCAACAGATCTAACATAAAACCAACAATCACAAAGCTTGATACATACCATCTGGACCCGAGACCTTCCCAAGAGGTCATGGCACCTCTGGATCTCCCTGGTAGTCCATCTCATGGTATGGGTAGTCATCAAAAACCATTAGCATTTGCAACCACTCCATGTAGAGCTCCCCCGTAAAGTACCACCCTACCTCTCCACCACCCTGTCAGCACATCATCTGCCCCCACCGCACCATCCGTGGCTCCCTCAGCCCCCCGTCTCGGATCGGCACACGCAGTTGCAACATCAGAACTCACTCCATGAAGAAAGCATACAAGAACGACCCATAGCAGAACTCCCCTCCCGATACCTTCACCTTGCTCAGCTCTCGCTAAACACAAGTGAGGAACATCTGGCCCCAAGTAAAGAGGTACCCTTATCACCCACTCTACCAACTACATCTGTCCCCCCGACACTTGGTGGGGCACTTGTGACCCTAGTACTCGAACCACACACGCCGCGATCGCTCGAATCGACGACTCCTAGAAGTCGCAGACCAAAAGTGCATTCTTATGCACCTCTGCCATGGGCAAGCAGTATAAGTCCAGCATCTCCTCCATATCCACATCCGTGGATCTCCGTGGCTTCGTATCTGCCACCCTACCCAAACAAGGCAGTCTCCTTCGAAAGTAAACATCTGTCAGGGTAAGATCCAGTCTCTCCCCCTGCACCACGAAAGCCTCCAAACCCGGCTCCCAGAAGCCCACCAACCTGTTCAGCAACAATGTTGCTAAACGCATCATCGGCACCTATGCGAACTTCAGCAGCCTGCATAGCCCTAAAGTCCCCTGGACATGTCGATCACACCGTATGTACTCCATGATATTGTTGGGCATCTCGCGCTCTCGCCACCGTACTCTCGGCATCCTTTCAATCACATAATGAAAACTTATTAGAACCTCCTCAAATACGCCATCATTCTCCCCAGAATGATGTCCCGACAAACTCCACACCCGTGTTCCAAATCGCGGTTGTGGGGCCCACAGCCGTGATACAGGATCACAGTTGCGGGGGCCACAGTCACGATCCAAAAACACAGTTTTCACGGTTACAGCCATGATCCCATATTGTGGCTGTGGGGGCCACAGTCGCCATCACAGATCGCGACTGTCAAGGCCACAATTGCGATCTCAGACTGCAATTGTGGGGGCCACAACCGCGATCTGTGATTGCGGCCGTCTCCTAAGAACCCACGTTCCACACCCCTCATGACCGGTATCATCCCCCTGAGGACCCACTACCCTCCTAAATTGAGATAAAATTAAAGGTACAAGCTCAGTGAAATACCTGCAACTCACAGAAACGAAATCGGCCGATCGGATCGCCCACAAATGCCAAATCCGCTTTGGCTCACTACACTCTCCTGTTAACGTCAACCATACAAATGGCACATGGCACTATGGGTCCACTTACTATTTATAGACAGTTGAAAATTTCTTGATTCAGCCATTGCGGATCTATACGGAATCCGTTTTCCAAACCGTTTCTACCACCAAAATCAGGACAATGAGACCCTCATTATGGTCGAGTCAGTTTCTCATTTTTTCCTGGACCCTTTTTCGGGAATATTTTTTAGGCACCCCTCGTCCCCTCGGTTTACGTGCCACATCGGGCGTTAACCCTTTTTGACATTCTTTATATCGCTGGATTTAGTTTTCCACGCTCATGATGATGCTTGAGATCATTTCTCACGTGCCACATCGACTGCCATCACTTTACAAGCATATCCATGAGCCCTCCGCTCCATTCGTCCTGCAATTATTTCATTATTTTGCCACCATTCATCATCCTACAAGGAGGCACCACCAATGTTCCCCCCCCAAACCTCATTCTTGGTGCTCATTGATGTCCGTTGACTGAACATTCCCTGCTTGCTTGGCCATTCCTTTTGTTCGGTATAATTTTATCCCTTTTTCGGGATGGACAAGTCCTTTACGAAAAAGGCACTTAGGGAGTTTCTGTTAAGCTCTTTTCTAACTCCTAAAATAATGAAAAGATCTCCGAGCAATCTTGCTTCATTTCATGCTCGTTAAAATACCTGAAAGGGTGTCTATCTGGTATAAGTTTAACCCTTTTACAGACCTAGTAGACTAATTACGAAAAAGGAATACTCTAGTCACACCGGCGAGAAGAGTTCTTCATTGCATTCTTTTATGCTTTTTGGGCCTTGGAGACTAACAAACGAAAAAGAATCCCCCTAGAGTCTTCTTATTGCTTTCAGACTCTCTAAAATTGAAATCAACCACGAGCATGCACCGTCCTGGGATCGTACAAATCCACACGATGGTACCATTCCATTATTTCAGAGTCTTCTTATCGCTTTCAGATTCCTTAAAATTGAAAGCAATCACGAGCATGAACTGTCCTGGGCTCATATAAATCCACATGACAGTACCATTTTGAGCACACTTCTATCCCTTCTTCCAGCTCCTTAAACCATGAAGAAGTCCCCACTGGTGTCTCTCGGTGCTATGATCAATCATCTCGGTAGTACCCCCAGTAAGGTCACCTTTGTTCAGAGTATTCTACAATATACCACCCTTAGAGTCTCCTGTCATCCTACACTAACTCAAGTATCCTTCATTGCAGTCACAATCCGTGGTCCCTTCAAACTATGATCCCCTTCCCCCAAGTTAGTTTCATATGCTTCCCGACTATCCCAGCTATCATACTCTGAACAACGGAAGTTTGAGTCCCCCCACCTAATGACCCATGTTTCCTACCCTCCCAGTATGTCAGTTACACATGCAGTCCTATCACCTCTTGTTTATCCACCTCGTGCTCCTATCAAGGAAAGATCATTGCCTTGCTAGTTACAGGTCTCCCTCTATCGACGCCAGCCCATCTATTCCAAAGGATAGACCTAGAGGTCCCTGCACCTTGGACTCATCACCATATGTGGTAAGTTCCTATGGACCATTTTGAGTGGAGTCCTCAGTGCCTCTCTGAATGGTTGTTTCTCACATGCTCGACTTCAACACCTTGATCGCACCATTGAGATTCGTGCAGGGTATACATCCCTTCAGTTATTGCTCGAAGACCTCGGACTCCCCCTGACTCTAGCACATTGGTGAGTCACTTTGGAACACCCAGTTATATGTTCCCGTGGATATCCCGGTTGTGTTGGCGACAGTATTCAGAAGCCATCCACTCATATGCTTCCTTGAGTACCTAGTTCAGCTACAGTCTAGTGTACCATTGAGGTTATGACTCTCCGTTATTGTCTCCACCCCATTATTGGATATCTTCAGATCCAACAGCTCATCAGTTCCTCTGGTACCACACTCAGCAGCACTATATCAGTTCTTTAGCTTCGGTATAGTTTGACCAGGAGTATATCCTAGATTTGTGTCCCCTTTGGACCCTTATGATGTACACAACAGTTTTTCATGTATTGTTCAAATCCCCCTGTTGGGATTCATTTTTATTTCTATATCTTGATACGAGCATGGGTATGCCTGCCTCGTCCATATATTAAGATTATTCCTCATTCATTATTGAGGTCATGTATTTTCAATTTTTGCAGTTTGTACGAGACCGCTGTTTGTTCAGGTACACATGGTACTCCCAAAATACCGAACACGAAGAGAAACCAATTCACACAAACAGATCACAGATCGATACGCCGATGTTTTGATGTGGTTTAAACCCTCGAGAGGGAAACACTCCATGGCCCCGGCCAAATAGATTCTACGGAACAATTTATTATGCAAAGAAAGAAAGTTACAAATGAGCTTCTCATAATCGATCAACTAGACAATGACCCTCCATGCTCTTTAAATAGATATTATGGACCAATCGGGTGTTAAGACACGGATCAAGATTAGGTATGATCTAAGAGAAGTTGAGCCATCGGATCACTCTATGTCTAGAACATATCGTGACCGTTGGATTAAATATTTACAAATGCATACTAAAGAAACACACTTTTCCTAATGGATATATTACATAAGTTGATCTTAACTAACTCCTACGTGTCTAAATATCCTAACATCCCCCCTTAAGAACAACTTGGGATAGGATTGAAGGATTTACAAAAGTGACACTATTAGGAGAAGGAAGGAGGCATTAGAGCCTATCCCCCCTTAATGATAAATTTCTGAACTCCTAACATGGATCGAAGTTTAGAAAACTTTGCTTCTGTAAGAAACTTGGTGAAGATGTCTGCAACTTGATCATATGTAGGACAAAAGAGCACTTCAAGAACACGATCATGAAAAAGATTTCTTATGAAGTGCATATGTAGCTCAATTTGTTTGCTGCATTGATGTAGGAATGGATCTTTGGCAAGCTTGATGGCACTTTGATTGTTGCACCAAAGTGGAGTAGGTTGTTGCTGCTCGAATCCAAACTATGAAAGGATCTGTCGAAGCCATAAAGCTTCCTAACTGGCATAACTTCGGGTCGATATTCTGCCTCTGCTGAAGAAAGAGCAAGAGATTGTTGTTTCTTACAAGCCCAAGTGACATGTCTAGATCCCAAACTGAAAACATAACTTGCAGTAGACTTTTGATCATCAGGATCACCGGCCCAATCTGAATCAGTGAAACCAACCAACAAAGGTTTCCCCCCTGTATTGTAATGAATCCCAAACTGAATTGTACCTCGAATATATCGAAGTATTCTTTTAGCTGCTTTCCAGTGACTTTCATGAGGTGTTTTCATATAATGGGCAACACGACCAATGACAAAGGAAAGGTCAGGACGGGAATGAGTCAAGTATAAGAGACTACCAACAAGCTGACGATACAAGGTGGCATCTACTTCAGGTGAAGTACAAGTGGCAGAAAGTTTGACTCCAGACTGGAAGGGAAAAGGGGCTGGTGTACAATCTTCCACGTGAAAGCGACGAAGAAGGTCACAAGCATACTTAGACAAGAAAGAAAGATTCCTTCTTTGGTTTGCAGGACTTGGAGACCAAGAAAATAATGCAAATGTCCTAAGTCTGACATTTCAAAATTTTGCTTAAGACAGGATTTCACATGGGTTATAAGCTTAGGGTCAATACCAGTAAGAATGAGGTCATCAACATATAAAACAAGTATGATGAAATGGTTTCCTGCTTTCTTGGTATAGACATTAGGGTCATAATGACATCTAGAAAAATCAGTGTCAAGGAGAAAGCTATCCATTTTGGCATACCAAGCTCTAGGAGCTTGCTTAAGGCCATATAAGGATTTCTTAAGGTGACAGACAAGGCTAGAGTTATTCTGAACATATCCAGGAGGTTGTTCCATGTAAATTTCCTCCTGTAAATCACCATGTAAGAAGAAAGACTTGACATCCATTTGATGGACTTCCCAGTTATGTAAGGCTGCAAGGGAAAAAACAAGGCGGATGGAGTTCATTTTTGCGACAAGAGCAAAGGTTTCATTGTAGTCAATCCATTCTACTTGGGAAAAACCTTTGGCAACTAACATTGCCTTAAGTCTTTCAACACTTCTATTTTATGCATACTTAGTTCTGTAGACCCATTTACATCTCACAAGTTTTCTTCCTTTTGGAAGAGGTACAAGATCCCAAGTATCGTTCGCCATTAAGGAATGATATTCTTCATCCATAGCTGCATCCCAATCTGGATTTCCTGAAGCTTCTGCAAAGGTTTCTGGATCATGATTCTCGTAAACTTGAGCCAAAAGAGAAGAGGCTCGCTGAAACTGAGAACGTGTTTGACGTTGATCTCTAGGATCACCGGCAAGATCACCAACTGCTTCACATGTTGAACGGACCCATCGAGGAAGCACTTGTGCTAGTGAAACTGGAGGAACATGAGTAGGCGGAGGTGGATTTTGATCCTCACTGTCATCATCAGAAACTAGAGTTGGAAACTTGTCAAGGAAGTTGGAAGAAGAAGAAGGCACAATAGCCGAATCAGGCTCGCAGGCCAAACATGGCACAATCACTGAGTTAGGATCGCAGGCCAAGAGATTTTCATCAAATTTAACATCTCTTCGAATTATTACATCATGAGAATGTGGTTGAAGAAGTCTATAACCTTTTATATCTTCAGAATATCCAACAAATATGCACTTTTCACTTTTAGGTTGCAATGATTTCCGTTTTTCATCCGGAATGTGAGCCCATGCTTCACTACCAAACACACGAAAGTGACTTACATTTGGTTTAATTTTACTCCATGCTTCTTCCGGTGTGATACCTTGTAAAGCTTTAGTGGGGGCGTGATTAACTATGTAATTTGCACAATTTATGGTTTCAGCCCAAAATAGAAGACTTAGTCCCTTAGATTGGATTATACAATTAGCCTTTTCTTTTAAAGTGTGGTTCTTCCATTCAGCTACACCATTTTGTTGTGTTGTATATGGAACATTGTGTTGTTGTTGGATTCCTTGTTCAGTGCAGAAAGTAGTGAACGTTTTGTTAACATATTCTCCTCCATTGTTAGATCTTAACTTAATAATTTGATGACCAGATTGTTTTTCAACAAGGGCCTTGTAGGCCAAGAACATGTTAAATACTTCACTCTTAAGTTTTAGAAAATAAACCTGAGTGCGTCTAGTGTAATCATCAATTAAAGTTAATAAATATTTGAAACCAGAAAAGGAAGCAGATGGAAGAGGACCACACAAGTCACTATGCACAAGCTCCAAGGGAATCGAGGCGTTCCAAGAGGCACGTTTGTCAAAACTGTCCCGATGATGTTTTTCGAGTACACAACCAGAACAGACACCATCCCTGCAAGATACCATCAGAAGACCTATCACCATTACATAGTTGTTGCAATGAGCGATAATTTAAGTGACCAAATCGCTCATGCCAAAGTTTGCTCAAGTTATCACTATGAGCTACAAAAATTGAAGGAAAAGTTGATGACCCAAAGTTGTTAAATTTTTACAAGCTAGTAATATCATCAACAATTTCGGTAGCTAGGACATGTTGAGGATCTTTAAAATCGTTGATTACAACTTGGTGAGGTGTAAACGTCACAGTTTTACCTTCACCAGAATGAGTGATTTGATAAACTGATAACAAATTGCAGGAAATTCTTGGAACACATAGTACATCACTGAAATGACCATTATCTATTGGAACTGTTACAGCTCTTACAACACTCAGAGATTTATCATCACCAACAAATATTTGTTTGGTGTTACATTCATGCATAGTAGAAAAGATGGCTTGATCCTTAGCCATATGATAAGATGCTTCAGAATCAATGAGCCATTCATTTGAAGTAGAAGAAGAAGATGCATTATAAGAATAACCAGAAGCACAAAGTGCATGCCCATGAGAGGTAGATTCTGAAGGCAAATCTAAGCTAATGTGGTGCTTCTTCATTGTTGCTTCCAAGACTGCCATCTTCTTGAAACACTCAGATTCATCATGATTATCTTTCCTGCAATAGTTGCAATGATGCTCAGTCATCTTGCCTTTTGGTTTGGATCCTTTGTCATTTTTTAAAGAAGGAGCTGACTGAGAGAATTTGAGACCCTTGTTTGACTTATTATTGCGAAAATTTTGTTTCTTGGGAGGCTTGGACTTTTCTTTCTGTTGGGACAATAAGGCTTTCCCAGATGTATCTGCATTGTTAATTATTCCAAGATGGATGAGCTTATCTTGCTCTCTAATCAAGGAATCACAAAAGGATTCAAGACTAGGCTCTTAATAGCTAGTTGCATTCAAGGATTCTTTCATGGAGTAAAATGTAGATACAAAAACAGAATATGCAGGTCCAAGTTTGGAAAGAATATGATAAATGCATTTTTTGTCTTCCCTCTTAATCTTGCATTCTTCACATAAGAGTTTAAGAGTTTAAGAGTTTTGTACTTAGATAAATAATCTTGTATGCATGAAAAAACACTTGGATTTAAAGAAATCAACTCATTTTCGAGTTGGTGACCTTGAATTTCATTGTGTTCACCAAACAAAAATTCCAACTTGTCCCAAGTAGCATCAGGTTCATTAATTCCAGATATGTGGAATCGCAAATCAGTAGAGATTGGCATCCCAATCAATCCATGAGCTTCGTGACATATATTTTCTCATTTGATTTTCTTGTCATCATCAGTAGGTTCTGTTTCTTTCCCTGAGGTAATTCTGAAAAGTCATCTACTTCGTAGAACATCCTCCATACGATATTTCCATGAGAAATAGTTGGAATTGGTAAGTGGAATATCACAAGGGGTGGCCATATTTGTAACTTAATGGCTATAAAAATAGAAACCAATAGTCTGGATGTGAAGAGCTTGAAAAAATAGGCGGTTTAAAAAAAAAACGGCACTGAAAACTGACTCCATATGATGAAGTTATGCTTGAACAAAGAAACTGTTGAAGATGTCCCCAATAATGACGTGGCAGATAGAAAATGACTAGCTAAAAAAAAAGACCCCCCTCTTCCCAAGATAAACCTTTGACAATCACTTTACAAGAAATTTGCTTTAAGTGAATTACTTTTGTAAAATAAGTGATTTCACTTTTACAATGATGTTACTTTAAATAGTGCAGCAATAAAAAGGAACTTAAGTGACTCATTTTTTATTTTTATTTTTTATTATTTAAGTGAGATACACTTTTACAATAACGTAACTTGAAAATATAAATTGCATGCACTTTTTCTTTTAAAAGTAACTTCCTAAGACTTGAACGCAAGACCTATTAAAGAATAAAACAACTTTGAACCAAGTGAGCTAAATTAAAAGGCATGTAAAATATGGGAAAGATGAAGGGTTTTTTTTTTTTTTTTTAACTATTCTTGCTTGGTTTCTGTGCTTGTCTTCTTTTCATGCAAATCACACAATAAACCAAAACAAAAAAACTTTCCCACACTTGTGGGGTTAGATCTCGTTAGCTTGCCTGGAAAGTCTACGTTTTCTCTCTGTTTCTGATTTGTCGAGATCGCATAATGTGCACGGAAAAGAGCATACGCAGACATGGAAAGCAACAATCTGAAACTAAAAAAATCTAATAATAAAAACTGATAAAATATGAGATTTTTTTTAAAATGGAAATAAAAAAAAACATCACTGTAACATTATACCTTCAGATCTGATGAAATACGCGTTTCTGAAACAACCGGGAATCATTTTCGATCAAACAAAAACTATCTTCCAATGGAAACGGCACTCCGGACATAATGGAACACCTCCCACAGCCTAGAAATGCACAAAAATACTAGAACCAGAAACCCTTTCAAGTTTCGGCAACAACAGTTCAAGATCTAGATGATAACCGGAAGTGGCTCTTCATAAAAGCTCTGATACCATGTTCGGATACACAGGGTACTCCCAAAAGGCCGAACACCAAGAGCAACCACTTCACACAAATAGATCACAAATTGATACACTGATGTTTTGACATGGTTTAAACCCTCGAGAGGGAAACACTCCACGACCCCGGCCAAATAGCTTCTACGGAGCAATTTATTATGCAAAGAAAGACAGTTACAAATGAGCTTCTCATAATCGATAAACTAGACAATGACCCTCCATGCTCTTTAAATAGAGATCATGGACCAATCGGATGTTAAGCCACGGATCAAGGTTAGGTATGATCTAAGAAAAGTTGAGCCGTCGGATCACTCTATGTCTAGAACATATCGTGACCATTGGATTAAATATTTATAAATGCATACTAATGCATACTAAAAAAACACACTTTTCCTAACGGATATATTAGACAAGTTGATCTTAACTAACTCCTAAGTGTCTAAATATCCTAACACTGTTTTGGTCTCTAATCCGTTTCTTCTCTTCTCCACACCCCAGGAAAACCATATAAGACCTATGATGTCTATAGGCCATACGATGAATTTCTGCCCTCACACATCAGGGGGAAATCTGTTAACACACAAAAAATGCTCACCACCTCATCTCCCTCACTACATGATTCATTTGTCTATTTTTCCCTCCATCTTTGCCTCCAAAACCTCAAAAAACCATTAAATGGCCACCAAAAGGACAAAAAACCCCTTTTCCCCCTCCAAATAATTAAATTTCCTCAAAAGATAGCAAAACCCTCTAAAAAGGCCCTAAATTCCCAAAAATCAAGAAAAAGGGAATAAAAAATATTAAAAAGAGGGAAAAAGAGGGGAAAATGAAGCAAAACTCTAAAACAACTGATTTAAACCATATGGTGCCAAAAACCATGGGTCAACACTCCATCACTAAAAAACCTATAAATAGGCGATGGAGGCTCTCCATTTCACATCCACAATCTATCCTATCCTCACACTGCCAAAATCACTCGTGAAACCTAAGCTCACCACTTGAGCTAGTTTTCCCATTTGAGTGCCCTTTTTGGCCCACCATCCAAGCACCTTGGAGAAGGAGAAGGAACCCATTGGAGCACGGAAGCAGCCCTCCTGGACTACTGCAAGAGCTCCACCAACCTCCATGTTTGAGGTAAATGTAACTTTGGTCATATCATAATACAAAAGAAATATTTCTGTTATATTGTCATTGCCTTTTTTATTTCTGTTGATGCACATGTTAGCTTAGATTTTGTACAGTTTTACTGTTAAAATTTACAGTTTATTAAACTGCTACTAAGGAAGCCATTCTCCTTAGTAGGTGCTCATTTGCACAAGCTAGGGTGAAAACCCTAGCTACAATTGTATTAGCTCAAAATTGCAAGAAATCACAATCTCTTCATTAATCAGAGTATCTCCAGTCTCCTTTCACAGATTCCCCCCCCTCTATCCCATGAGACCGCTACCCTTTAAATAATAATTACAAAATAGTTACAAAGGATAGTCCTCCCATAAAATAGGGATTACAAAATCAACTAATCTAAGAATAATCAAGGGCAGCTTGCCACTTGGTCCAAACTCCTAACAACTCATCAATATCTGGATAATTGGATCACTCAAGTCCCAACTGGGCATCACACGTAAAGGACTCCATCTAATTATTTTCCAACTTATGCCAACTGCACAGGAAAATATGGATCTTCCCTTCCAAGATGATAGGTTTCCTAATGAACTTGTCAACCTCTGCAATCTGGATGTGCTCGAGCTGCTGGATCTATTCCTTGACTCTCTTGCACCTGGTCTCAACCTGTTCAATAATTAACTTTGGTGGACAGGCCTTCTCAATTAGATCCATGGTAGGAAATTGTAGGCTGACCATAATATTATCCACATCATACCACCTTCTACCACAGATGTCCTGTGCCTTTTTTATTATTTCATCCACCATATCAATTACATTCTGGAAGGCATTCAAAGTAGTCCTGACTCTTCTGATATTGAGAGTGTCCAACATTGGAATGCCATCTGGTTTCTCTTTGATGTACCTCTTCCAATCGACAACGTCATTGAAAGCCTTGGAAATGTGTTGCCTCTTGTCCATCTGTTGCTCGAGGATAACAAACATTCGCTCAAAAACACTATGAGTTCCTGAATTTCATTCAGGCAACTAAATAACTCAGCTAAGAGTTTATGATACTCTTCATTTACTTGATCAACCAAATCCCTGAACTCTTCCTGAGAAAACGTAGAGAAAGGAGGAGTGGATGCACTTGCAATTGCATCCATCAACTGCTGTTTCAATATCTCTATCTTCTACATATTTGCAGTGTTTAGAATTTGTGCATCCTGTAGTTCATCTTGAAGAGAAGTATTCTGTTCCTGCATCTCTTTGAGATGGTTTTCATGCCGACTTCTTAATTCATGAATTCGATATTCATGTTCTTCATTAACCTTGGCCAAGTGCTCCTGAAGTTTCTTTAACTCTTAATTTTTCATGTCAATTTCTTTATTCAGTGAGGTCACTAAATAGAAGTTGGCTCCTGCAAATGCTCGCATAGCTGTAGCAATATCCAATGCTTCCTTCTGGATATCATCAGAATGTTTGGTCCAAATAACTTGATTAGGAAAAGGTGCCTGCAACACACTTTGATATTTGCTTCTCTTGTTACCTTTCTTCACCACTGCCTTTGTTGATTTGCTATAAAAATATTGTCCAAGGGATACCACAATATCCTCCTCACAAGCAGTTATGAACTACGTAGAAGATGTAGCTACCTCTCTTGTTGCAACTAGTGGAGTTGTCTGTGTAACAAGAGCACTTGGAATGGGCATGGTGATGTGAGAAGTAGGTATGGAGGAAGTGATAGAGATAGTAGAAGTGGAAGGTATATAGTAGTGGAAGGTTCAGGAATGGAAGAAGTAGTCAAAGAGAAAACTTCAGGCAAGGAAATTAGGACAGAAGTAACTGATGGTACAGAGGCTAGAGAAGTAGTAGAAGTGATAAACTCTAAAGGTGAAGTAGGAGGGATGGTTGATGATGGTTGCAGAGAGACAGTTGGAAACTGGATCTCTGTAACCTTTGGAGGTGAAGTGGTGAGTGCAACTGATGAGGTTGGAAGTGAATCAGGGATGGAAGTTAGTGCAGCAAAAATTTGAGACATGGTAGATGTTGAAAGTGAGATAGATGATTGAGCTTCCAGAACTGGCTGTGAAATAGCTGCAAAAGTGGTAAATATATCAGCTAATGTAGCTGATGGGAAAGAAATATTATCCAATGAAATAAGAGGGAGCTCACTTGAAGTAAGTGGAAGTGTGGAAATTAATGCAGTGAGGGTGGTGGTGACTTCTGGAAAATGATCATCAAGAATAGGATCATCCATCGTTATGCTGTCTAGTAAATCTATAACGGCCTGGGATACTTTTGTGACTTCCTGTACAACAAGAACAACAAGAGAAAAATATCTTGCTGGAATCCTTTCATCTTCCACATCACTGTCTTCAATATTGAATGTAGGTATGGTAGATGTAGGAGTCTGAATATTCTGCCTCTTTGCTGGGTTAATCACAACCGCTTGAGTATCAATGGCTAGACTGATTACAGCAATGACTTGGGTGTCAAGCATTGAAGTCATATGTGCCAGTTGTTTCCTAAACTCATCAACTGAATGAATTAGGATCTTCTTGGTCTGTTGAACATCTTTTACAAGCCCTTTACCTTTACCTCCATCTAGATATGTCAACATTAGAGGAGTAGCTGCCTTTTGTGCTTCTTTTTCTTCCCTTTCCTTTCTGACCTGCTCTACTAGTTGCAACTCCATTCTTCTGTAAATAAAAACCTTAGTCTTGAGCTCTTTTTGGTATTGAAGGATGAAGCTCTGCTCTTCTTAATTCTTATCCCTAACCAGGACTTCAAAAAAGAAATTCACTCCCAGATAAATGGAGTCATCAGGGATATCTTCATGAGCATAGTCTGTCTTCATGTGTTCTTGTTTGAAGTGAGGATCAAGGAATGCTTTGGGATCATGCATCCTTTTGGGAGCAACTCCGAATTTCAAAGAAGCAATCCTCTTTCCCAGTACTGCAGGAAATACCCTTCTCTTAGGTCCAGTAAGCTTAGGAAATACCCCATCTATTACCGTCTAGAAGGATATCTCTTCAAGTAGAAGCCTATCTGGGACTACCCTTGGCAGTAAATGCACTGTATTGCTTCCCCAAATTTTGACATAAGAAAAATATTCTCCCACATACCAATCACCAAGTGTAGGGATTAAAGTTCTGGAATTGGGAGAAAAAGCAGGTGCATCTTCCTTGAATTTTTGTTGATAGATGGCGCCAAAGAATTGGTCATAGATATCATATAGGAAAGGAACAAAGTTGCTCTCCCACAAATATAAACAGTAAATGTGGACTGGGGGTGATGACAAGTTCCAATTCCATCCCATGGAGGGGTATTGGAATTCTGAGCAGAAGATATCAATTACATAGGCAGAATAAAAGAAAAGTGGCTTCTTTGGTGTTTTCTGATATCGCTCAATAGTTGTCTTTAATTCAGATGACAAGATTGAAGCCCAGGGGAATGAATCCCCCGTTGTAAGGACATGATGGGCTACAGGTGCCCATTCAGCTTTAAACACTGAACAATTAGGAAGACCATAAAGCCTTCAAAGCATGGCTGCCAAAAGGGAATAGGGTTCCCTAAACCATGAAACCGGGTATGAATTATCAGCTATGGGCATGAAATTTGTCGGTTTGTTCATCCAAGACCTCGCCATTTCATCAAAATTATACCTAGTTTTAGCAGAGTCTAGGAATTCAACATTAAGAGGCTCATCGACCGGTTTAAGGGCATATGCTCTAGTGAAAACCTCAGGGCGAAAGGTGGCCAATTGAGACCCTGAGTTGTTGTTAAAGGAACAATCCTTAGGGTTCGCATGGTCAAGAATCCATTTAACTGCATCCGTGTAAGGGAGAATGGCAGGCCTAGCAGATATGGTATACAGCTGTGAATCCCTAATTTTCTCATAATAGGGCCGATCATTTTGGATATCTGACAAGTCATCATTATAAAAAATGGCGTAAATTTTAGACCAATCAATCTAGTAAGTCTCAGAAACTTTGTCACTGGTATCGACAAGGAAGCCGAAGTTGGGGTCTTTGTTCAACAAGTCTTTCTGAGCTGTTTTGGAGCGGGTGTTCCGTGACATGTTGAAAAGCTGGAAATTTATGTTAAATAAATAAACACAAATAAAAAATAATTCAAAAATGGCAAAAACCCATAAATAACGAATAAGAAAAAGACATAAAACCGACCTGGGAGTGATGAAAACGACAGAAAACAACCTTGGTAAAATCTCGTGGTAAAAATCTTTGTAACAGGTAAATTCTTCGAAAATGAAAATGATAAAACAAAATAGAAAAAATCAACATATTTATCAATTTCATTAGCTAAAATCCAGGTCGTAGGATCACGACAGATCGACAACTGAGATCTAATTAAGCGAGATGTAGAAAGAGAATTGCGGGCGTTTATTTGCAAATATATACATTCTTTCCACAATCCGTACTCCACAATTGCGGGTTGTGGTTTGCGAAATTATAACTCTAAGTATTAACAAACGAGAATTTTTTGCAATCTGCAATCCGCAATTGCGGGTTGCAGGTTGCGGAAAAGCAAACGTCACTAATTAACATAATGACCCTTCCGCAATTTCGCAATCCGCAGTTGCGAGTTGCGGGTTGTGGAAAAGCAAGACACGAAGTTATTATACAAACACTTTCCACAATATGCAATTGCAGGTTGCGGGTTCCAGAAATGAATAGTGCAAAATTGTTTTAAGAGTCTTCCTAGAATCCGCAATTGCAGGTTGCGGGTTGCGGCTGCAAAAGACCACAATTATTGAAAAAAAATTCTGCATCCGCAATCTGCATTGGGGATTGCGGGTTGCAGAACAAAAATGTTTCAAAACCAAAAACTAAGCTTCCGCAATCCGCATTGCGGAAAGGGATAACTTTTGGGAAAATCAAAGCTTTTTACAACTCTAAAAAACACACCAAATCAAAGGCATTTTCAAAGGGAAAAAATGCTAACTGAATCAAATCATGACAAAGCAATAAAAGCATGATGAAAAACCCCAAAATGACCATGGAATTTAATCATTACCTTTGCATATAAAAATTTGGGGCTCCCATGTTTTAAAGAAAACATGGTATCTGTTGTACCTACAACACTCTCCTTAGAGAGAGTGACATTATTTTGAAGCTGTTATGCCCATTTTGTATATTGATACTTGTCTTTGACTGAGATTGACTCAAACTCACTAATTATTATATTTTTTGGATATATATATACACTATCGGTTTATATACATGTTGCTTTATGTGTTTTAATGGTTTTATTTGACCGTGTATGATACAAATGCCAATCGAGTACATAATTTGCATATGCATAAGCTAATGTATTGTGATTTATTGAAATATGTTGATATGAAATGTGATCGAAGTGTATTTCAAGTAATCCAACCTTCAAAAACTAACATAGCAATGAAGGATCTCTAACTTGATACTCACACGTCAACTAAACTACATCTAACTAAGAATCAAGCCCCACTTCCAAACATGAAATGCCGTGATGGAGAGAATCTCAGAGTAGCTCATAACAACACTATACTCAGCTATATTTTTTGTTGTGGGTCATAAACAAGCACCTCTTGAAGAAACACGTTGGCCTGTAGGTGAATAGATCACCCAAGCAGCTGAAGCCAAGTTGCGGGTGTGACGGCTAGAGCCATCGGCGTACCCTATAAACCATTTGGTTTCCATCTGAAACACAATCCATAAGACACATAAGCAAAACAAAAAAGGACTAACTCTACAAAAAATTGTACAACTATATACCAGAAAAATCATGTATGCTAGGTGTAATACTTTTTCAAGTAGAGCCCATTTCTGGGCTTCGGCAGCTTAATTCCATCATAATCAATTAGTTCGTATGATTGGTTTAGATCCAAAAGAAAATTAGGTCTATGATACAAGTGTTCCCAAGGTTGATCAAGACCTATCATTGCTTCCATAATATCTTCATTTGATGGTAAAACAATGTCTAAGCAATCAAAGGAATTAGCTAAGTCTATTTCCCATGGAGATGCATGATCTACATTTGACTCCATGGAGACTAAACGAGTCGAGCTATAATATATCGCAGTGTTTTGTGAAGCTTGATAAGTCACTTTTGTGACAGATAGGGGCACAATTGGTTCCTCATGAGTAGGAAGAATCCAAGGATCAGTTGTTTGAACAACTGTGAAAACCTCCTTATATGGCATGGTAGTGCTTGGACCACTCATTGAACCAATGTAATCCACGGGAGTAGGTAGGTCGAAAGTGCCCATAAGCGATAAGTACATACCTACTCCCAATATTTCACTGGGGGTGTGGGATTGATCAATCCACAAAATATTAGATTCCGGAAGGGTTGTATTACTTTTCCTAGCGAAGGAGAGTTGGTCAATTGTGATGATATTTCCTTCATGAGGGAACATCAGTACCCGAAAACAAGGACGAAGGAATGGATTACATTGCATACGTCCAGCTTCTTCCCAATAGAAAATTATAATCAAGATAAGGATCTACAACCTCGACCTCCATGGAAACTACTTTTCCTGCTAACTCAATCTGAAAAGAGGGTCAGATCCCATGTGGATGCAATGATCTGCCGTCGAAAGTGGTAATCAATGTATTCGAAGGGGCTAACTCTGGGGAGCCTAACGCTCGCCAACATGAAATGGATATTATGCATGTAGATATGCCTTCATATAATACAGTTCGTCCAATGGTTTTAGAACCATGGACTACTTCGATTTGGAAGGCCACATGGTACAAAAACTGTGGTTTGATTTTAGACATGTCAAACCTAGCCAACATACTTGACGAATCCATACTTCCTATTGCTGCTAGAAGTGCATTTAATTGTGATGGTCAGCTTTGCAAGACCTCTAGAGCGGACATGGAACATGATGTTTGGGATAGGTCCTCTACAATTGAGTAGTTAGGAGCGGCCCATTCATTAGGGTTGTGCGATGCGCATTTATAAACACCTTTCGATATCTTCATCATAGGATTTGCAGGTCTCTCAATATGAAGAGGAGAAGATGTCTCAGGGATATATTTATCTTTTTGCGACATATACAGTGGGTAATTCTTTGGTCTCGTTTGTAGAAAAGGATGTGACTTAACCATGTTTATATAGGATTGATCGGCTTGTGTGGCAGGATGGGTACCCCCAGTATTAGAACTGCCAGAAGCTGGGTTTTGTCCTTTGAGAAACAGGTCCTTCAAGACAACATGTTTCTTTTGGTTTAGCAGCTTCTGCGCTTAATCAATCAAAGGGAATTGATGAGTCAGGTGTTGAATATTGTAACTTCTAAGAATATTATATTTGTACTTTATTATTCCGGAGATGTTTCATTCCTCCGAGGTAATTCTATTATGTATCCGGAGATGTTTATTCCTCCAATGAATTGTGGTAACCAGGGTTATTAGATCCACCATGTGGGGGTCATCCCTGAGTTAATTAATTAGGGGTTATTAGACCTCATTGGGAGAGGTCGGCCCCATAAGGGAAATAGTCAGTCGGGAAACTAGTATAAGTAGAGAAGAATGCTCCTCACTTATCTCACACTTGCATAGCTTAGAAAGTAGCGCACTTGTGTTTGAGAGGTCTGCATAGGAGGTAGAGAAGAAGGTCAAGTCTTGGAGCACATCTTGTATTTTGGTTGATCATCTTATTGAGGAAAGCTTTGCTAGGTTTTCTACCCCATGAGGGTTTCCCAGGGTAAAATCTTTGTCTATCTTTTGATTATGTTTCTTTCAGTGATCTTGCTAGTCAAATTAGTTTAAACTTAACATGGTATCAAAGCTATCCTGAATAGAACATCTTTCACAAGGTGAAATTATCCTTCTCTCTCTCTCTCCCAAAATTAAAGTTTCTGCAAAAGTTAGTATTTTGGATTTTGGTTGCATGGCTGAATATCCCTTCTCAAAATCAATCTTTTGAGCCCTAGATCGAAGTTTTTGGTTGGGTAGAACTCCGAGAAAGTCAAACCCTAGTTTGACCAAAAGTGCGATAAACCATAAATTCTGTTGCAGATCCGGAAAGTAAAAAGTTAAAGCTTCCAGAATCTGAACACACCAGTGTTCCCAAATCAATCAAGCACATCTCCTAGTAAGTGTTACTCTATCTCTTGAGAAACTTCAATCTCTTGGACTCCCCCAAGAGAAGATGGCTCCAAGCACTAAGCTTGAAGACAAGTTAGAAGGTATAGAAAATTTCCAGGCATGGAAATACAGAATTGGTCTCATTCTTGAAGAGAATGATCTTGCTCAATATATCAAGGATGAAGTTGCAGAACCCGCTGAAGATGAATCCAAAGAAAAGTATAGGAAGGAGCTAATTAGGGAAAAGAGAATCATTGCTGATTCTATCAAGGACCACTTGATTCCCCAAGTGGCATCCAAGAAGACCCCAAAGGAAATGTATGATACTCTAGGAAGAATGTATGAAGGGAGGAACATCAATAGAAAGATGAATCTAAGAACTCAATTGAAGAGCACAAATATGAACAAAGGAGAATCTATTCAAGATTATTTCTCAAGGATCTCCCAGCTCAAAGAATGACTAGATGCTATTGGAGATACCCTTGATGAAGATGAACTAGTCATGACTACTCTAAATGGTCTCACTAGACCATGGGAGTCTTTCATCCAAACCATGTGTGCCAGAAAAGAAAGCATGAAGTTTGATGTGGTATGGGAAGATTGTATCCAAGAAGAAGCTAGGGTTTCTAACAGAGAAGCTCTACTCAAAGAAGATGACCAAGCCTTGGCTACACACACTAATAGAAGGAGGAATCAATCTTACTTCAAGAAGGATAATCACAAGGAGTCTCAATCTCCACAAAGATTTCAGAAGAAAGGAAGAAGAAAGTTCTCTTCTTTCCAATGTTTCAATTGTCATAAAGAAGGACACATTGCTAGATTTTGTCCCTCAAAGAAGAAGAAAAATCTTCACTATAAAAGACATCAAGCACATCTTGCAGAAGATGAAAGTGAAGAAGAAGAAGAAGAAGAGGAAGTAAGGCCTCATAAGAAAATATCTAAAAGAGATGATGAAGAAGAATAAAGGCCCTTCCCCAAGAAAAGATCTAGAAGGTATGAAGAAGAAGATGCAGAAGAGTATGTTGTATTCTCTGCACTCTCAAGATCTATAACACCTGGAGAATATACATGGCTTATTGATAGTGGTGCCTCAAAGCACATGACTAGACAAAATAAAACTCTTTCAAAATTGGAAGAGAGGACCTCTCCACAAAAGGTGTCATTAGGAGATGACTATCAATATCCCATCAAGGGAATTGGTGAAGCAAGTTACAAGCTTGATTCTGGGACACCATTGAAAATGAAAGAGATGTTATATGTCCAAGGATTGAAGAAGAACTTACTCTCTATCTCAGCTCTAGATAAGAAAGGTTACAGGGTTGCATTCATAGATGGACAAGTACTCATGTGGCCCAAAGGAAAATCAATTGAGGATGCAATTGTTATTGGTGAAGAGGAAGGAGGTCTATACAAACTCAGAGGACATCCAGAAGCTGCCCTTGTTCATGAAGCCACTAGTCCTAATGAACTATGGAATAGAAGGCTTGCTCATATTAACTACAAAGTACTACCTCATGTGAGTAAAGTTGTCATAGGACTACCGGATTTAAAGGTTGATCATAATGGCACATGAAAAGGATGTGAAAAGGGGAAGAATGTCAAGAACCCTTTTCCAAAGAG
Organism: Larix kaempferi; assembly: GCA_027924585.1. NCBI lineage: Eukaryota > Viridiplantae > Streptophyta > Pinopsida > Pinales > Pinaceae > Larix > Larix kaempferi. The sequence goes on from BSBM01000486.1 coordinate 13,945,910, forward strand.
TGAAACAAAGACTAAGAACATTCTGGAATTAATACATTCAGATGTATGTGGACCAATGCCCACCACATCCCTAAGTGGGTTTAAATACTATCTCACATTCATTGATGACTATTCAAGGAAGACTTGGATATACTTTCTAAAAGGGAAGAATGAAGTCTTTGGAAAATTCAAAGAGTTCAAGGCCTTGATAGAAAATCACTTAGAAAAGAAAATCAAGATTCTCAGAACAGATAATGGCGAAGAATATACTTCAAAGGACTTTGAAGACTTTTGTAAGGAAGCTGGAATCAAGAGGGAACTAACCACTCCCTACAATCCCCAAGAAAATGGGGTTGATGAAAGAAAGAATAGAACCATCATGGAAGCTGTAAAGATTATGATACATGACCAAGATCTACCCATGTATCTATGGGCTGAAGTAACCAGGACAATAGTCTATGTACAAAATAGATTATCCCATAGTGCTCTTGAATTCAAGACTCCAGAAGAAGTGTTCACAGGAAAGAAGCCTGACGTAAGTCATCTCAAAATATTTGGATGTCCAGTGTACATTCACATTCCAAAAGAAAAGAGAACCAAGTTGGATCCTTCTGGTAAGAAGGGAATATTTGTTGGATATTGTGAATCATCCAAAGCTTTCAGAATTTACATACCAAGTTTTCATCATATGGAAATAAGTAGAGATGTAACATTTGATGAAGAAGTAGCTCTCAAGAAATCCAGGAAGTGCCAACTGGAAGAAGTCTATGAAGAAGATACACCTCCTAGAATCACAGAAGCTGTGCCCATCCCTGAAGATGATGCACCAGAGGACCATGATATGATAGAACCACAAGAACCCCCCATTACAAATTTATCTAGAAAAAGAAGGCCAGGATGGGCTAGAGACATTATTCAAGGAGCTGCAAAGTGTTGGCTGCTTTCTGGACAGACCCGGGTTTTCAGGATGCACAGCAACAAACACCCCTTTGGCGCACTGGCCCTTTCGGCAACGAGCTGCGCAGCAGCCCGAAGTCTCACCCGAAGTGGCTATGGGGGGCTAAGGAATCAGGTTTCCTTAACCTAGGTGGTGTGGAAACTACAGTCTTCTCCCATCCCTTCCGGGAGGATACCCCGAAACAGAATGCCTTACTCTTTCACAGGTCTCACAGCGCTACGGCGCGGGAACTCACCCTTCTCAGCCTAGATGCACGGTAGCTCCGTACCTGTGCACAAGGCGTTTACCCGCTACGTCCGATACACTATGTATTGCCTCTGCCCTCATGCCATAGCGCAGTAGCACACTCCTTAAGTGCTACGATGACAGTGTTCTTACAGACTCCTTCGACAATGCACGAGACAACTTCTGAGGGAGCTTCAAGGATTTACTTTACATACTCATTCATAAAGCTAGCGGAACATTCATAGAAACATAGACAGTAAAGCAAAGAAATGCAATCACATAAAGCATCACCACAATCAACAAGAATTATATAGTTCACCTCCAGGAGGGAAGCCACGTCCATGGGACTTTTATATTATCTTGAGATGGGGATAACACAGTTCCGCTGTGCACACAGCTGCAGCCTTAGATCTTTTTGGGAAACTCCACGCACACAGCTAGGAGCCCTTCTCTTAGATCTATTCTCTCCTTCTACAGATATTATAATGACAAAGGCATACACTTACATTTCCCTCAGTCCTCTTTCGACTGGTCGATACATACAATGGCCTTTACGCCAAGCAGTCTCCTGCAAGATCGCGGCCTTCTTACATGCACAAAATGATCATTAACAGCTTTACAAGCCACAGCAATACAAGTGACTCAGTGACTATCAACTATCTAGCCAACCAACCAACCCTTTTCCCTTTTACCATTACACACATATATAGGTGGCCCTGAGGGTCGCACCTTTACAAAACTGTGGGCCTTTCCCAACAGTGATCCCCAAAAACCCTAACCACTGACACGGTTAGGTGTACTATAGGCACCTCTTGCAGTCACGTCATAGCTTCCTGCAGACTCCACGATTTCCGGTGCAGATCGTGGGTATGGGCGCTGCTTCATCGTTCTTTGCTCCTTGTCCTTCGCCTTCAATGCTTCAGCCCGTTTCTCTTCCTTGGTCCGAGCAACCATAACTCCTGTACTTTGCCGTAATGAGGGTAGCTGAGCCCTCTTCCGCCGCTTCATTTATTGTGGTGGTTGAGCTTTCTACTCGGCCACCTTATTTACTCTTTCCTTTGACGTGCACGCGAGCTCCGCGATTTCCGGCCCGCAGACTGCGGTGAGCTCGTCCATCTGGTGCCGTATTGCGCACTGTTCATTTCTGCAAAAATGGTGCTTTTCCTCAAAATTGGCAGCTTTTCCATAGCTGCGGCCTATGCTCCAACACAAAGTATGAAGCTCCTGAAGGCTCCACTAGAGAAAGAAAGAAACCAAAGCTAGTATCTAACTATGTGGCTTTGATGTGTGATCTTGTGGATCAACAACCTACTAGCTATGAAGAAGTAGCTCAAAAGAAAGAGTGGGTAGAAGCAATGACAGAAGAATACCATTCAATAATGAAAAATGATGTTTGGGATATAGTTCCCAAGACAAAAGATAAAAGTGTGGTATCTTCCAAATGGATATTCAAGATAAAACATGCTGTAGATGGTAGCATTGAAAAATATAAGGAAAGATTTGTAGCCAAAGGATTCTCTCAGAAAGAGGGAATTGACTATGAAGAAACATTTGCACCAGTTGTTAGGTACACTTCAATTAGAACAATCATGGCACTTGCATCTATGATGAAATGGAAATTACACCAGATGGATGTTAAGACAGCTTTCCTGAATGGTGTGATTGAAGAAGAAGTGTACATAGAACAACCACAAGGGTTTGAGGTTAAATATGGGAGAACACATGTATGCAAGCTGAAAAAGGCCTTATATGGATTGAAGCAAGCTCCCAGAGCTTGGTACGGAAGGATTGACAATTTCTTAACAAGCATGGGATTTACCAAGAGTAAAGCTGACCCTAATCTTTATCTCAAAGTTATGAATGATGAACCTATTATACTATTGTTGTATGTAGGTTATCTATTTCTGACTGGAAATGAGAAACAAATTATCGAATGTAAGAAGAAGCCTTCTTCAGAATTAGAGATGAAAGATCTCGGATTAATGCACTACTTCCTAGGTCTAGAAGTATGGCAAGAACCAAAAGGAATCTTTCTAAATCAAGGTAAGTATGCTGTGGAGATTCTGAAAAAAGATTTGATATGTTGGAGTGTAAATCCATGGCCACTCCCATGGACTCCAACTTGAAGTTATTAGTTGATCACTCTTCAGAATTAGTGGATGTGACTCTATATAGACAAATCATTTGGTCACTAATGTATTTAACAAATAACAAACCATACATATGCTTTGTTGTAAATACCTTGAGTCAATATCTAGTAGAACCTAGAAAGGTTCATTTAATAGCTGCAAAGCATGTGATAAGATATCTAAAGGGTACATTAGATTTTGGTCTATATTATCTTGGAAGTCATGAACTCAGATTACATGGTTACTCAGATTCTGATTGGGCAGGAAGTGTTTCAGACAGGAAAAGTACATCAGGTGTATGTTATGGTCTTGGATCTTCCATGATCTCATGGTTCAGCAAGAAACAATCTAGTGTGGCTCTCAGTACTGCTGAAGCAGAATATATAGCTTCCTACTCTACTAGTTGTGAAGCAGTGTGGCTTTGGAAACTATTATTTGGAGTGTTTGACTTAGAGATGGATCCCACTATGATCATGTGTGACAATCAAAGTTCTATTAAGATGACAGAAAATCAAGTATTCCACGATAAGTCAAAACACATAGAGATCCGATATTTTTATATACGAGATATGGTGCAGAGAGGAGCTATTAAGCTCGAGTATGTGAGCACTGAGGAACAAATTGCTGATATATTGACCAAAACTCTGTCTCGAGTGAAATTTGAGTATTTCCGAGACAAGCTTGGTGTAGTTCAAAAGGACCCTTCTCGAAAGGGAGAGTGATATATTCACTGATGATGAGATTGCCTGCATCGACAGTAAGGTCAATGATGAGGATACCTGTATTAGTATGCTTAGGATATTTATATTTCTTAGATATATACTTAGGATACTTATATTACTTACATTTCTGATATTTACTTTATATTGATATTTGCTTTTATACATGTATTGATGAGGATACTTGTTTTTATACATATATTGATGAGGATACATGTATTGACGTATTGATGAGGATACTTGTTTTTATACATGTATTGATGAGGATACTTGTTTTTATACATATATTGATGAGGATACTTGTATTGATGATATACATATGTACTTGTACTAGTGATGTACTAACGATATCTGTATTGATAAGGATATAGGTGGGGATTGTATCATCCCCAGACTTCGGTCCCTTGAATTGATCCGTAGACATGTGTCTTCGAGAATGAAGTCCTTAGTGGACAGGTGGGGATTGTATCATCCCTGGACTTTGGTCCCTTGAATTGATCTGTAGATATGTGTCTTCGAGAATGAAGTCCTTAGTGGATAGGTGGGGATTGTATCGTCCCTGGACTTCGGTCCCTTGAATTGATCCGTAGACATGTGTCTTCGAGAATGAAGTCCTTAGTGGACAGGTGGGGATTGTATCGTCCCCGGACTTCGGTCCCTTGAATTGATCCGTAGACGTATGTCTCTGAGAAGTGGTCCTTAGACTTTGTCAAAGTTGATGAGAGCATTGTATCATCCCTAGGCATGATGAGGTGTCTTAAATGATCCATAGATGCATGTCTCCGAGAAGTGGTCCTTAGACTCTGTCTAAGTTGACGAGAGGATTGTATCATCCCTAGGCATGATGAGGTGTCTTAAATGATCCATAGACATATGTGTCTGAGAAGTGGTCCTTAGACTCTGTCTAAGTTGACGAGAGGATTGTATCATCCCTAGGCATGATGAGGTGTCTTAAATGAGCCGTAGACAGAGGTCTTCGAGAATTGAATGATAGGACTGGATCATCCCTGAACCTCGGTTCAAAAGGTACATGATAAGACTGGATCGTCCCTGGACCTCGGTTCAAAAGGTACATGATAGGAATGGATCGTCCCTGAACCTCGGTTGAAAAGGTACATGATGGGATTGTATCATCCATGGACCTATGTCCTAAAGAGAGCGGGATTGATCATCCTATAATATGATCGTGTGTATTGCAGAGTGTACGATGTTGATGATCGTGTGATGACGATGATGATGATGATGTTGATGATCGTGTGATTACGATGCTGATGATCGTGTGATGACGATGATGATGACGATGCTGATGATTGTGTGATGATGAAGCTGATGATCATGTGATGACGATGACGATGACGATACTGATGATCGTGTGATGATGATGCTGATGATCGTATGATGACGATGTTGTTGATCGTGAGGATTTAGATATTTCAGTAACTATTTGAGTTACTGATGATGATGTATTGAAGAAAGTTTCCGATGATTTATAGATGTATCATGTATGATGTAGTCGATGACTCCTTACTCCTGCAGATGTTGTTATAATATCCTTCTCGTTAAGGGGGAGTGTTGAATATTGTAACTTCTAAGAATATTATATTTGTACTTTATTATTCCGGAGATGTTTCATTCCTCCGAGGTAATTCTATTATGTATCCGGAGATGTTTATTCCTCCGATGAATTGTGGTAACCAGGGTTATTAGATCCACCATGTGGGGGTCGGCCCTAAGTTAATTAATTAGGGGTTATTAGACCTCATTGGGAGAGGTCAGCCCCATAAGGGAAATAGTCATTCGGGAAACTAGTATAAGTAGAGGAGAATGCTCCTCACTTATCTCACACTTGCATAGCTCAAAAAGTAGCGCACTTGTGTTTGAGAGGTCCGCATAGGAGGTAGAGAAGGAGGTCAAGTCTTGGAGCACATCTTGTATTTTGGTTGATCATCTTATTGAGGAAAGATTTGCTGGATTTTCTACCCCATGAGGGTTTCCCAGGGTAAAATCTTTGTCTATAATACTTGACACCCTGCGTGTGAATCGTGAGTATCATGTCAACAACTAGCATGTGCAACTTTTTGGGAAAAACCGCGGGTTGTCAATGGAAAACCTGCAGGTGACCCGCGAGTTGACAGATATAGTCGAGGTCACAGTTATGGCTCAAAAAATTCTTAAAAAAATAGCTAAACTGAAGAGGATATTATAGGATTCAGATCACAAGCATCAATAGTCAATGGGGCTCTTCAATCCATAAGGTCCTTTTGTGTGACCGACAATGCAGTGTGGGCATGGATGGATAAGTGCCAATCTGACTAATAACAATTGGTAATGGGGTGAGGGTACAAATCCCTCTCCCTCTCTCTATCCTCCCACCCCCGCACAAAGTTATACTAGGCATATCGTGCTTGATGTTGTTGATCATCCTCTTGCTACCGATGTCTCTAATTCACATATAACATTGATTTAGTCTCATAGATAGACATAAAAAACATTAAATATATAATTAAATGAGCATGTTACTTATTAACATCAAATATATTTTTTCTCAATTGACAAGTGGTGCACCTAAATTATAGTAATGCACCGACATCGGTTCTCTTATAATGCAAGAACACCACACACTGTGCACTAGAATAAACAAATGCACCTGTTACTTAAATAAAATAAAATAAAATTTAAGTCATATGGATAACTAGTGCATGGAAATGATAGAAGCACAGTGAATAGTGCACTACATGGAACCTAACGCACCATGTGCCTATTTATTTTTTAAATAAAATGGTGCACTTTTACATTCAATGCATCGGTGCGTGTGTGCTTTTAAGATATGCATGCAATATTTTCTAAATTGTAAAAATGATGCTTCCATCAATAGAAAGCACTAATGTGGTACCAATACATCTACGCACCGTTAATGGTGCTCAAACCTACTTAAGGCACACTGTAATAGGAGGACCTATTTCTGAGTTTTAGAATGGTATTTTATTGGCATAATGGTGTGCCCGTTACACATCAACGCATCGAATAATTAGTGCCGACATGTTAACAAAGTGCACTGGTTAACATGGTGATTTTTATAAATATATTTAGTTCAATGATGTGATTTTATGGACAACGCACCAGTATGCATATTCTTTTAAAATGCACCGGTAATATTTTTTAAAACTTAAAAACAATGCTTCCCTCAATAGGAAGCACCGGTGCAGTCTTGACACGTTCGTGCACTATTAACAGTGCTCAAGAATTTTTAAAGTGCATCGTAATAGGAGCAACTCTTTTTGAGTTTTGTAATTATTTTTTATCAACATAACGGTGCGCCTATTACATGTTAGTGCATCGATTACTCAGTGCAGACATGTTAACGGAGTGCACCGGTTAATGTGGTGGTTTTTGTTTAATAGATTTAGCGTTGCGATGCATCCATAAACATCACATCGTAAACAGTGCGAAAACATTTCTATAGCACACCATAGTAGGAGCAGCTCTTTGTGAGTTTTATAATTTTTTAATTGGGATCATGGTGCACTTGTTAAACATCATTGCACCATCTTGTTGGTGCGTCCTTGTTTACAATGTGCACCGATTAACATTGTGATTTTTTTATTATATATAATTTAGTTTGGTGGTGCGTTATGAACATTATAGCACACCATGGTTGTGGTGCACTACACACATAAATGCACTGGTTATGGTGCATACTGTAAATTTACAGTGTACACCATGTAGCGGAACGAGCCAAACGACTTGAACATACCGTGCATGTTTTCTGATTTTTTTAAATAAGAGAAAATAAAGATGAATTATAATTTATAATCCACTAAAAATTCAAATTAGGAGGTAACAAAGGGTTTACCTGATCACTTGCATGTCAGGGAGGAATGGCTACGATGTACACCAAATTTCAAATTTTACCCACTGTTTGGAAAAATTAAAAATCCACTCAGCAAGCACCGAAAGCGAGCAATGACACCACGTGGAGCACCAATGGCAGGGCGTCTGATCAGGGAAGGTACCACACTGGTGCTCAAGGGGGTCAAAATCACTGTAGAGATGGTAAAAATGGTTTTTTCAATTTAGTAATATTTTTTACTTAACCCTGTTACGGTGCGCCCGAAACCCAAATTCCCAATTGAGTATAGGGAGAACTAGCACACCGCTATTGAAAATTAAAAATTAAAAATTAAACTAATACATGGTTTTTGAAATTCATTTTTTTTATTTAACCCTTTCAGGGTGTGCCCAAAATGCGAACAATCTGATGGGATTAGTTAGAACTACCGCACTACAAATGGAAATTAAGAATTAAAAAATAATCTAATCCATGGTTTTTTCATTTGATAATGTTTTAACCCTAATACAATGTGCCCTAATCTTGAACACCTTGGTGCTATTAGTTAGAATGAATACACTGAAAATGAAAATGAAAAATAAAAAATAAATCTAATCTAGTGTTGTCCACTATCCGTTTACTCTACTTCGTTGCTTTCAAATCGGTTGCGGACTGGTGTGCATCAGTTGTAAAATTTTAGATTTTTTTTGCTTTATGGTGTTTTCAACCGTGGTGCCATATGATTTATTTCCACACCAGTGCATTCATGGCAGTTATGCACCAATGAATTTGGTATGTATAAAAGCACTCGAAAAAAAACATTTGCTAAAACCTCTGCCCGCTTGCCTCCGCTAGTGACCTCTGTTATAAACAAATATTTGCGCTATTTTTAGTGGAGCATCCACTATAACCTATGCTATAGGGCCTTTTCCTTGCAGTGTATGATATCCATTCAACTAAGTTAGATATAAATGGTTATATAGATAGTTATGTTATTTTCATAATATCAACACATCATATGTTTACAAGAGATTTGAATTGTGGTGAGGAATACCATTGCCTTCTTTATGAATTAAGACAACTTTTGTTTTTCTAAAAGATCAAATATAATATACATTTTTAGGAGAATTATATTTTAGTGAGGAGAATATCATCACCTTATTTTACTAATCAATCAGGTCTCTACTTTTAATCTTTTTATATAATTGTTAAAAGTTGTAAAACATTATAAAATAACAAAATGCAATTACTCCGTAACTATAATAGGAGATTGTTTTTATTTTAAATTTTAATATTTAAAACTAGAAATTGCATTTAAGGGTGAAAAATGTACATCGTTATAAGGGAGATATGTGAAATTGATGTAGTTATGAAAGAACTTAAGAAGTGGAAGACGCTAAGTTATTGGAAGTGAGAAAAAATATTTATAATAGCTTAACCATTACATGTACTTGTCACTTGTGTATTTTTAAATAAGAAGCACATGGTGCCTCCACAATCTAGAGATATAAATGAACTATATAAATAAAAATGGCTATCTATAATGTGACATGTCATTGACATGCCTCTTAAAACAATCCATGTCTAGTCTGTGCAATCTAGCAATCATCACAAGCCAACTTGTAGATTTAAATAGTAGAGACATAATATGAATATAATATCAAAATAAATAAATAAACCACTTACATTAGATAACTTTACATATATTCAAACATTACAGGGCATCAAATCTACATATTCTCTCATTTCGTTAGTGTCTTCTTTTGGCTTCAAATTATGATACAAGGATATTGATGACACCTTAAGAGAAGGGCCAATGCCATCATTACCTATAAGTTATTTTTATTTGGCCCATGAGCATTGTTTCCTAAAATGTACATCAACAAACAACTTTTAACTTCCTCTAAACTCTATTTTCTTTGCTACTAAAAAGGTTTCTAAACCCCACACGCTAATATAAAAGTCAAAATTGACCTATCAGATAAAAAGTTAGATAGAGATAATGTATAAGCTCAAGGAAGTTATTTATTTTATTATGATATTGCATTTGACGAACATATGAATTTTTTTAGTGGATTGATAAAGTCAAATACTTGATATAAGTTATTTTTTAGTAGAAACACCCTTATTTTTTTGTTAGAGTGAATGACTTGGTTCCCTTCAAATCCCTCTATCCCACTATAAAAATCTGTTTGTATCTATTGAGAGAGGGATTTGAGATATATAGCTAATGGATTATCATCCTTATACATTTCACTATATTAATTCATAGTTTTAGATGCCAAAGAAACCATAACTCTAAGAATTGAACATTGGATAGTGACGGAAAACTCTCACCAATTACTGTTTGACCACAACTCAACAACAAATACTCCATATAAATTAATAAACATAATCCATTATACTACACAATACACACATACACACATATAATGTCAATCAAGCCCCATTATTTACTAATTATAAATTAACAAATGATGTAGTTTAACAAAGTTATTTGTTATGCGAATTGGTTTGAACATAAAATTTTGTCACTGGTTTGAATAATATTAGCATGGGGTCATAGTAAAAGATGACTATAAAATCTATGTAGTTATATTAATTAAATATGGTTGTGTTTATAGGGTGTTTGTGTTGAAATAAGAGGCTAGATCAAATGAACGAAGAAGCTACAAACATGCAAACATTTAGATTAGATTATTCTGGATTGAGGTGTGAGAACTATACTTTTGGTTTAGATCACGTCGATAGTGCATGGAGTAGTAAAGAAAATGTGACTATTGATAATTCCTTATTCCTTATAGGGAGGGTTTCATGGCTTCCATAATTATGTGCTTCATTTGCGTTGGAATGGGGGTTATCTCATTATGTTGATAAAAATGTGATTATTGTAAGAAGAGTGCAATACGAAGAAGAGTTGCTAGTAAACACTAAGTATTATAAACATTGCATTACAAAAACAAACTAAATGGAAGCAAATAATGTGTAAGTACAAGTGTTAATGAACAAATTTGGTTAGATGCGATAAAGGAAGATTAGGTTGTGGTGTTTGTTTTATAAGTCATATTGTGTCACATAATTTCAAATTGAGTTTAAAAATAAACATTAAAAGGGTTGTTGTGCATTTTGTGTCTAGAGATCTAGTGGGAAAGCTGCATTGTTTGATTGATTTGTAAATCTACTTGAAAGTATCTAGGAATTCAAACAAAACCCTAAAATGGATGGGTATTGGTGGAAATAACCTCGATGCAAATCCATGAATATGATATAGTTCCTTTCATTTTCTTGGTCATAATAATTGGTGGTCACAATGGGTTCTTATTGCAAGCACATCTAAAATTTTTTATTTATGTTCCCAAAAAGCTTTAAAAGAGGCATTCCTATATCACCATAGTTGTGATGAGTTAAAAGGTTAGGAGGGTCAATGATGTCGCAAATGCTTATTTGAAATTGTGATCTAATGTGGGTGTATGTAGGACATATAAGAGATAGTGATTAATTTTTCATCTTCAACCCACTTAGTGTCACAAGGATGATAAATTATGTCATCCCACGATGTGTTAGGAACAATCCAACACTCCGTTTATGCATGGAGCTTGTGCGAATTTGTTCTTATTTTAGCAAAGATGATTCTATTCTTTATGTTAGTTAAATGATAGAGATACTTTTGATATTCTAGATTAGGGTTGATCACCTCCATATAGTATCTTAAATTTATCTTATCCTCTAATTTCTTATCACATAACAAATTCTCCTTAAATATAAATATAATAATACTTTTAATATTATCACTATTCTACATAATCAAATACTCGTGTTGTGGAAAATTGATAGACATATGTTCTGGATACGACACTTAGAGGAACCCCCACTAGATGGTGGGATACACATAGGGAAGGTATACCTAACTAGATTGTAGCTAAAATGGCTCTAGTGATCTAGTTTGGTCCTTCTAAGTATACCAACCTAGTTGCAAAAATTTATATGGGTGATACAAATCCCTTTGTTCAAATTGATCATTATGAATGATAATGGAACACTGATGGATTGCATCTATAATTTTGGGTTCACCAACTATTCCATGAATTGGGTCCCATTCCTAATTCTTGGTATGTGTTAACAATAAAATTAACACCCTTAACAAAGTGAAGGAAGAAGCATATTTTACTATGCTCTCGCAACATGAAGATAAAATACAAGTACACAAGAGAACAAGTCCTCTCTTATCTAATCACTACATCCACAATCAGAAAGATTGAGTGAAGAAAGAGGTATCCTAAGAAGACAAGGTTCAGTGATTGAACTACTCATTAAAGTCTCAAATCTAAGTTCCACCAATCAAATAGTGAGAAGAAATGCACAAAAGTGCATTAATTGTACTTAGATATGCTAAAGTTGTGACAAAATACGAAAAGACTATGGAAAGTTGGTTTTTTAGCAAAAATAATCAAAAACAAGAAAATGGATAATCCCACATTGAAAAGAGAAACTTGAGAGCCCATTTCCCAATGCTATAAAACAAAGGCATTTGGGGCATGGTAAGATGAGGCAAAAGGAAGAGAAAAGGCATGCTGGAGAGATTTGGAGGATTGGAAATCTTGGAATCTTCATAAAAGTAAATGGTGGAGAAAGGAAAGCTCATGGAAAAGGAGAAAGGATGCACATTAAGCTATATTGCACGTATGTATCTTCTTCTTTAGCTTAATATGAAACAATTCAATTCTCTTCTAATTCATGATTTTAAATATGTTAGGGGCTGATAAATGATTGTGGATTTATGACATTGAAGATTCACCTACTTCATAGTAATATAGATGTTTTAAAGTAGATCTAACACTACCTTAAAATATATTATCAGATTGGCGACTTTAGTAGTTGATTTTTCTTGAAAATTTCTTATTTTTATTGCAAATTTCTTCATTTTTGGTGTTCTAACCTTTCAGATCTACTCCATATTTACCTTAATATCCCTTCAAGAACCTATTATACAGGTTTATAGGCTAAAAAATGGCCTATATCCACTCCTACACTCCCAAAAACTTCAAAGATGAAGCTAGATTTCAGCCTTCTTTGATAGAGAGTGCATTGAAGGGTTTTTTCTTGAAAATTTGTTCATTTTTGGTGTTCCAAACTTTCATATCTACTCTAAGAATTCCTTAAGATCCCTTCAAGAACCTATGCTGCATTTTTATAGGCTCAAAACCATCCTATATCCATTCTTACACTCTCAAAAACTTCAAAGATGAAGCTAGATCTCACCCTCCTTTGCTAGAGAGTGCATTGAAGGTTTTTCTTGAGATTTGTGCCCAATTCTTCCATCTTTCCTTTGTTTTGCTGATCTTTTCTTATTGTATGGGATTAGGACTCCTTGATATCAGAGTTCAAACCTCATTTTGATCCTCCTTAGCCAAATATTTGGGATATTTTCAAACTTTTGTAAGCTTAAAAGCCTCCTTGTTTCATATTTGCATGAACTATGAACTAGTTTTGAGATCTCTTTGTTTTGGGACTTTTTGGTGCCTATATTGTTGCATTTTCAGACCTTATTAAGGATTATAAATATTTTAATATCATTTTATCACTAACTTTGAAAATTTTTGAAGAGTTTGGGTTAAGATCTTTAGATTGGCAATTTTCCTCCCAAAACCACTAAAAATAGCCCAAATTGTTATTTCTTTCCAAATTTTCTTTAAATTGGTGTTAGATCCACTTGATTAAAGCCATATTTTGATGTTAGGTACCTGATTTTATAGGATTAGGACTGATATTTGAAATTATTTTGACTCCTTTCATAATTTGCAAATAACAAAAATTGAAAAAAACATGAAGAACCTTGAAAAGACACCTAGTTTTGAATTTTCATTGTTTTCTGGAGGCTTTTAGTCTTTATTTTTGTACTTGAAGACCTTAAAAAAGGTTTTAAAACTTCTTAGTATCAGTTTACGACTATTTAAGGAAAATTTGGGAGGGTTTGAGCTCCTTAGATTTGGAATTTCTTACCAAAAATGCCCCAAATTGACATTTATTTCAAAATTTTCTTAAATTTGTGGTAGATTCATTTGCTTCAAGTTATATGTTTCTCTTGGATCCATTATTGCATAATATTAGGACTGATATCTAAATTTTTTTTATTCATTTAAGAGTTTGCAAATCACAAAAATTGAAGAAATATCAAGATTTGTTTGAAGAACCTTAAGACCCTTTAACTGTTGAATCTCATGAACTTGCCTATTTGAAACATGACACCAAATATCAGTTATAACATTTGAAAATATAATTTAAACACATTTCCCAAATATATTTGCATTGAAAAACAAAGAATTGAACATTACACTTTGAGACATTTTGAAAATAATTTCCCTCCAAAACTGAATACAAACTTTGACTAATTCAATTTTGTTTTGGATCTACAGTATTTTCATTATGTTTATGCACAATTAGAGAAGATTGTAGTGTCATATCTCAATTTTCTTGTGATAAGTTGTGTCTGAGCCACCGTATCCTCTTTTCTTGCACTTTCGGGTAGCCCTGCAAATGACAAAGTGGATCTCAAGTGTACTAGTATAGGATTTGATTTTTCAAGCATTGTTCTTTCGAGCCATTGTATCCTCTTCACTTGGGCCATCGAGCAATCTTGTGAACGAGAAAGTGGATCTCAAGTGTAATAGAGTAAATTTAAATTTCGCATACAGTTCTCGAGCTACCGTATCCTCTTTGCTGGCACTTTCAGGTGGCCCTGCAAATGAGAAAGTAGATCTCAAGTGTAAAGAATTTAATTCATAAGAATTTCAAAGGGCTCTATGTATCCTCTTTGCTTGCACTTTCAGGTGGCCCTACAAATGAGAAACATATATCCCTCATGTAATAGAATTAGATTCATTTTCAATGAGATATCTATTTGGTTTACATTGATTTTCAAATCAGTTACTATCCATATTTCCGCAGAACTGTTCATAAAAAACCAAAATCTACCAACACATTTTGTATGTTTGAAGAAAACACATTAACCTCTTACCTTTCATTCTTTGATAAAATTCATCGAATTAAAAGGTAGCATAGTGAGCATATTGCATTGTTTAGTTCATATTTTTCGAGTCAACACACCACATGTTTCACTTCCACTCCTGAAACTAAGAAAACTACCATTAAAAATTGACGCTTAATCTAAAATTGACCAAAATTTGATTTTCATATCACCAACAAGAATAGGTTAGTGCCTTGGATTAGGTTTGGAGAGTTAACACTCCTGGGCTGCAAAATTTTTGAAACTAGCATTGATTACTGAGTTTAAATCCATTAGTAGCAAAAAATGCTTGTCGATAAAGCGCTTCTAACACATGCATTAAGCATGAGGTCAATCTGGATAAGTAAGTGTGGTTCCCCCCTCTTGCTTGTTTAGTGGGACATGAGCTCATCAAGGAATTCTATGTGAAGTGAAAAGTCCTCGGGGTGACATCACTTTTCTAGACTACTTGGTTATGAGAGTTTTCCTCGACTTACAACTGTTCTGCCTGACCATCGATTGTGAAGTGGTTACCTTAGTTTCTATTCCTAGGATATCACATAGGATATTGTGAGTGGGGGACACTTGCAGTACTTGAGATAGACTTTGGAACTTTTAATCAGGAGGGTGATTGGTCAGGAACCAACACTTGCACCCCTGGCGATTAAAGTTTATTGTAACTATTTCTCATACCTTCAACTTTAGTAATTGTTTTAGGCCTCATATCCCTAAACAACTACTAGTTTCGGAAGGCCCTCCAATCTAGCTTTTCACTGATATTCGACTCTTTGAAAGGTAGTGTGCTTGCTTGGATCTATAGGAATTTTTACTATGTGGACACTTTTTATTTTTGTTGAGTCTAGAATGACTTAGGATTGTTTGATTCTATTTTTTTATTAAGAATATCATTTTAAACACACCCTTTTATCAAATTCTTAGAAGTGGATACTCTCTCGATCCGCTAGTCACGACGGTAGCGAGGTGAGTCACCAAAAATTGAAGGCCCTGCTACATTGTAGAGACAGATACAAAAAACACATCCTAGTGACTTGGAAACAGAACTTATTTTAAACTCAATTAATATTACTCGAGAATAACAACATCAAATAAGCACTGAGAATTCATCGTCACATCATGAACTGAATACAGACATAGTTGATGATCTTACTCTAGTTGAAATTAAAACATTGAAAAATCACACAAATGCTCATGCAATTCCTCCTTTGATGAGTATTTCAGAACCAATTGTACTTACTATCAGTGAGTCACTGGGTGATATCAAACCTATTTTTGAAAGTTTGAATGACATGCAAAATTCAACAAGTGATCCTATGGATTCATCAGGAGCACAAGGGACTACGTCATCGCAACATCAAACAGTTGTTGGAGGTAGCAATACTTCCAATTTGGCCTCTACATCAATCCCAACAGTTAGTATACATGTTAGTAGCACAAGTTCAACCAACACTTCAGTGCTAGTTGGTGTAGTTTCGAGTTCCAATCTCGAAAGTACATCCACTTCATCTGCAGGAATCCCTACTGAAGGGTGTGCCTTACCAAACATTGGTTTTCCATATGGTTCGGATAATAAAGGTCAAAACACACAAAGATTAAACCAAAATCCTCTTGGTATACCTAACACTTGTCCAAATTCTACTTCCAGGGGAAACCCTTCACCATGGAATGGTAATATTCCTGGCGAAAGCAATGAGCCATGGAACATTTATGCCAATTGGGGTTATGCTCCACATATTAGTGGAAATTCCCCAATGGGTTATCCTTCGACTTATCCTAGCACAATGCCTAGGAGAAATCCACCTATCAACCCCATTCCGCAATGGAGTGGGGAGGTTCCACGGAGTATCCGATCTTCTTGGGGCCCACCTTCACAAGGAGGAAACCAACCTTGGAAAGCTTATCTAAACCAACGAAACAATCAATGGTTTTGTCAGATTCGAGAAAGTAACCAATATTTTTGGGGCCTACTTCCGCAAGGGGGCAATCCATCCATCCATCCTGTTCTACCATGGAATGGACAACATTCAGGAAGTACCCATCTTTTTGGATGCCACCTCTGCAAGGAGGAAGTCAACCTTGGAATTTATTTTCAATGCCAAGTTCAACCGCCATGGTGTGGTTAGGCTCTAGGATGTAACCAATCTTCTTGGGCCCCACCTCCACAAGGAGTAAATCCACCCATTGGTCATGTTCCAGGAAGTACCCAATCTTCTTAGGGTCAGTATCCACAAAGGGGAAACCCACCTTGGAAATATTATCACACCCAAGGACCACATCAACGGAGTGGTCAGGTTCTAGAAAGTAACCAATATTTTTTGGGCCTAACCCCGTAAGGGGGTAATCCAACCATTAACCCCATTTCTCAATGGAGTGGTTAGGTTCTAGGAAGTAACCAATATTTTTGGAACCAAATTGCAAGACCTGCATTCCATACATCTATGATGCCACATGGATCTCATGCCAATAGTATGATGTGTTCCTTCAACCAACTTGAACAAATTACCCAACATTTGGGACAAGTTTCTATTCAGAATTCGCAACCCACAGCTGGCTAGGAAATGCAATAACCTACTAATCCTTCCAACACTTATAACATATTCACATTCTCATCGACAGACCTTGGAGGAAAGAAGAAGAAGTATAAGGGTAAGCAAAGTGATAATCCTTCCCAGAATTCTAAAAACATTATAGTCCAATCTGAAGACCTTAGGGAAAAGAAGAAGAATTACAAGAGTAAGTACAATGCTAACTTTGGGAAAATATAAGTACTGAACATGATTCAATGCGGTGGGAAACAACAACCCACTATTTTGACACTAGTACCCCTGCCAAGGGGAAACCAAACAACCCTCCGCAAGGGGGAAATGATCCTAATGCCAATGTCTTCATGTGTGATCATGAGGTGAACATTCAAACAAGACTTTATTCTTATGATATATCTCCTAGTACATCAGATCAATCAGTATCATAGCCAAGTGGTTCTCTCTCCATTGAGAAACCATCCACAGAATTAGTACCACACCCCCCCAAAGGTGTTCTACATAGAACAATGCATAATCCTAACACGCACGCTGCTCATAATGGTAATTTTATTGAGGACCTAGCTCAAGTACCATGTGTCGTGTCGGCCTTGGAGGTATTGCAATGTCGTCCTGCGCAAAGAAAGGAACTATCATCTACAATTGGCGTTGTTTATCCATCTAATGCAACTTCGATCACATCAGACATAGACCATTCAATATGTAGGATCCTTTCCAAAGTTGCTTTTCAGATTAAAGTAACGAATCATGGTAAGAACATATGTCTAACCATAGTGGATGAAGGGACCTCATCTTGTGTAATGTCATTTAAATGTTGGCAAGCATTTGGATCACACCTATTTGTCGTATAATTTTCATACCAAGCTACTCAAATAGCTTCGGCAGATCCGGATCAAAATCTTCCCTTTATGGAGGAATATGATTCAATTACTTGGCTCATTGGTGTTGTCAGATATCCTAGCTCACATGATGTCTTGGATTACATTTTATCATCAGATGAAGATATACCCGAAGTTGTGAACATTTGGTTGCACCCACCTAAGGACATCTTTTGTGGGGCCACTAGGAGCATAATTTGATTAAATCTACCCAAGTATAGGAGCATGATTTGCATGTTCCTCGATCTGATCTGGTATATTTGGAAGCTTTTATATAGGTTTAAGCTATACGTTTGTCAAAATGCATTTGAACATTTTTCAACCCAAACTTGCCATAGGGTTAGCCCTTCATATCTGTATTTTCCATCATTTTGAAAGAAGAGCCTACTAAACATGGGACACCCTAGTTAGCACCCCATTTCCATTTTGGTTCCCATGCTGAGTTATTCTCATAGGCTTGGGAGCCCTATTAGTCCCATCGTGACTTGGAGTTTGAGACCACATATTTCTGAGTTTTCACCCTAGCTTGTGCAAATGGGCACCTACTAAGGAGAAGAGACTCCTTAGTAGCAGTGCAGTAAAAACAGTAAAAGCAAGACAGTAAATAAAAACAGTAAATTTAAACTAGCATGTGCATGAGACAATAAAAGATATTAAAAATGGTTTTTGTATTGATTATGCCTCCAATGTGAGGTTGGTGAAGCTCTTGCAACAATCCAGGAGGGTTGCTTCCAAGCTCTAGTGTTGTTCCTTCTCCTTCTTCCAAAGATGTTTTGGAAATGGGGCCAAATGGGGTTCTCAAGTGGAAATTAGCTCCAAAGGGAGAGCTAGGGTTTCGTGAGAATTTTTGGCAGAGTGAGGATAGAGATGATTGTGGATGTGAAATGGGGAGCCTCCATCACCTATTTATAGGTTTTTAGTGGTGGAGTGCTGACCCATGGTTTTGGGCACCATATGGTTTAGGTCAGCTATATAGGGTTTTTGCTTCCTTTTTTCCTTCTTTTTCCTCTTTTTTGTATTTTTATTCCCTTTTTAGAGGATTTTTGTTATTTTTGGAGGAATTTACATTATTTTGGGGGAAAAGGGGGGGTATTGGCATTTTGGAGGCTTTTTTAATGGTTTTTGGGCCTTGTGGAGGCTTTTTAATGGGTTTTTAAGGTTTTGGAGGCAAATATGGTAGGAAATATGGACAAATGAGTCATGTAATGAGGGAGATGAGGTAGTGAGCACTTTTTGCGTGTTAACAAATATCCTAATGGGATCCCAATTTTTTGTCATTTTAGATAAGCATGTGTTAAGATATCCAATTGAACATTCACGCCAACTGCTTCATTGCTTATTGCTTATGTTGCGTATTTGCCTTTGTAGCCACTTTTTGTTACAAGATGCCTATAAACCATTGCTTTTGTATATTTGACCCATATCCATGGAGGAAACATCTGTAAGAGTGTACATAACTAGCTCAGCCCTTGTTTTCAATATGGATCTTTTCCTTAGCCTAACCCACTCCCTTGAGACACTTGTTTCCTCTAATCTATCATATCATGCTTTATTCTTTTTTCAAGCTAATAAATGAAAAAGGTTAAAAATTGGAAAACACAAAAATCCAAAAAAGAGGGAGAATTGAATCATTTCATGTTATATCATTGAATAAAATGGCAATAGTCAGTCCTTGTTGCCCTTGAACACGACACATAATTTGGTATCCTCCATCAGTACACCATCTACATTTTCCTTAGGAAACTGTACCAGTATTTTGAATAGATCTCCACCAATGGGTTATCCTTCCTGTCACCAATGGAGCTTTCGTTAATGCATCTAGTATTGGTGTATTTCATTAAGGTCGGTTACTCAAGTCCTATGTTTCGAAGTGTCCATTATGCGTCGTGCTATGTGTTCAAGGGAAGTTCAAACATAGTCAACCATTCCTCAAATATTCATGACCAATCATGTTGGCCTTCCTTGTGCCAGTATACAGTGTTGGATCTCATAATTCTACCAAATTATATCAAACTATTTATCTTTGTTTCGTATCGATTAATGTGGGATTCCTTAATTACCTCCTTCTGATGGACCTATTCCTATCGACACCAAATCATTATCTAGGAAATGGATCAAGAAACCTGGGAGTACCTTGGATCTTGTAGCCATTAGTGGCAGGATTCCTCGCAAATAACAGTGGGTATACATCAATGACCCTTGATTATTTGATTCTACAAGTGTTCAACTTCAGAACATCTATTCACACTTGCTGGTTTGTACTCAGTACCTTAGAGTCCATCATCATTATCGGTGGGTCTCTTCGCATATGTTAACGGTATACATCCATGATCGGTAATCGGATGATGTTTTATTATGCTCGACATCAATTCATTTATTCGCATGATATAAACTCATACTATCGTCTATTTGTATTGAAGACCTTGGGAAAAATAGTTGTCTCACTCATCGATGCACTCCTTGAGCTACGCAAGATTAAACTACCATGTCAGAAGTTCAATAAAGACCTTGTTCTCGCACTCATCAAAGTGCATGTTTACACTTTTGGAAAATTTACTTTTGACATGGATCCACTGTGTATTGTTCGTGGCCATGCTTGTTTACTATTGAGCATGGGTATGCCCTCCTCAGGAAGATATTATATATTTGAGAAATTGCTTTGTTTGACTTACAGGTGTTTCCCTGAATCCTGTGCTTGTGAGCTTATCCTTTCCTCATCCTTGATTTGATCAATAAAGAGTATTAGTGTAAAGAGTATCAATTTACATAATGTATTTTGGCCCTTAGCTCTACTTCGGACCTTGCACATTAGGCGGGCATCTGTTAACAATCAAATTAACACCCTTAAAAAAGAGTGAAGGCAGAAGCATATTTTACTATGCGCTCGCAACATGAAGACAAAAGACAAGTACACAAGAGAACAAGTCCTCTCTTATCTAATCACTACATCCACAATCAGAAATATTGAGTGAAGAAAGAGGTAGCCTAAGAAGATAAGGTTCAGTGATTGAACTACTCATTAAAGGCTCAAATATAAGCTCCACTAGTCAAATAGTGAGAAGAACTGCACAAAAGTGCATTAATTGTACTTAAATAAGCTAAAGTTGTGACAAAAGCCTAAAAGACTATGGAAAGTGGGTTTTTGAGCAAAAATAATCAAAAAACAAGAAAAGGGATAATCCCACATTGAAAAGAGAAACTTGCAAGCCCATTTCCAAATGCTATAAAACAAAGGCATTTGGGGCATGGTAAGAGGAGGCAAAAGGAAGAGCAAAGGCATCTTGGAGAGATTTGGAGGATTGGAAAGCTTGGCATATTCATGAAAGGAAAGGGTGGAGAAAGGAAATATCATGGAAATTTAAGGAGAAAGGATGCACATCAAGCTATATTGCAAGTATGTATATTCTTCTTTATCTTAATATGAAATGATTCAATTTTCCTTCCATTTAAGAGTTTGAGTTTTTCTTATCAATTTTAGTTTGAATTCAAAAATCGCTAAGATGTTAAGGAATGTTAGTTAATTGTTTCATATCTGACATTGGAACTCACCATTTCATAGTAATATAGTATGCTTAAAGTAGATATAACACTACCTTTAAAGCTATTATTAGTATGTGCACGAATAGACACAGAGGAAAAATAGTTGTTGGAGGAAGTTGAGTGCAAAATTTTTTCAATATTTTTATTTTGTCATGACACATAACCTTGTTACATATACTTTGAGGATGATCCAAGGAACTCTTTTCACTAAAACATGCGATGCCCATATATATTTTCCACTCCATCAGAAAGTACTTAGATTACCCATCCCTATAAAGAGGATAGATTCACCTCCCTATTGCAAAAAGATCGATAAGGAGAATCTGGACCTTAATGATATAGAACATTTGCGAAGTGCGATAGAAAAAAGCAGAGGAGGTTGGGATATTGTATACACAACTTATGAAGTTGTGGAAGTTGTGGAGGGGTCAACATTGGTAAAAAATATAAACCAAAAATGGCGGCCATAAGATATTACTGGGAGGAGTAAACTATGTCAGAGATCTTATCACTTCGAAAAGAGTACGAATATTTATTCTCAGAAAGTTTCATGGAGCTCAAAGGAATCTAGGGAAATTTGGGTGAAAAGAAGATTGTGTTGAAACCTAATTCCAATCCCGTGAAGCATCAACCCTATTAATTAAATACCTGAATTAAGGGGAAAATGAAGAAGGAAATTGACTAGGTGTTGAACACCGGTTTGATTTTTCCTTTATATGAATCCAATTGGATTAGTCAATCATAATTCAGAGTAAGAAAGACACCAAGGACATCAAGGTCTATGTCATAATCGAAGTCTAATTTCCACATGTGTTCATAACCCATCTATGATGCTCTTTAGAGGAGAAGTTATGGACCAAGTAGTTGGAATAAGGCCTATTATTTTACATATGGATTCTCGAGGTATCACCAGGTACATATTGTAGAAGGAGATAAGAAGAATCCAACCTTTACTACGAAGTGGGGACCTTTTGTCTTATAATTTCATGCCCTTTGGATTGAAGAATGCACCTACAGTCTTTCCGTGGATCGTAATAGTATCCTTCAAAGAATTCATTCAGAATATACTGGAGTTGTATTTGGATGGATGGGAAGTTTATAGACTACTCAAAGACCATGTTGCACTACTCTAGTTGATGTTATACCATTGTCTCCAACTACAGGTTTCCTTGATTTTGGGGAAATGCATTTTGTGCATCCCTTTTGGCAACTTGTTGAGTCACATTGTCTGTAGTGACAGAGTATTAATAAATCCTGCTAGATCGCTATCATTGTGAATTTTCCATCTCCTACTTATATTAAGAAAATGTAATCTAATTTGGGTCATACAACATATTACAAACAATTCATCCACAACTAAACTTCCATTACATATCCCTTGGAACAACTCTTGAAGAAGGTGTAAGTATTTAATTGGACTAAAGCTTGTGAAAGGAATTTTACAATCTTGAAGGAGAAAATTGTCAATACCCCAATCCTCATATTCCCTGAATGGGAAAAATAATTTAATGTAAATGTTGATGTGTCGGGTATTTTCCTTGGAGTTGTGTTGGCACAACCAGGAAAATGCTAGATTGACCACCCTATCTAGTTTGCTATTAAGAAACTATCACATGCCGAAGGAAACTACACAATGACAAAACATGAAGCTTTGGCGATGATTTACGCTCTATAGAAATATTATAACGTCCCCATTATTGACCCCATTACATTCAAATGTAATTGATGTAATATTGTTATGAAATCATGGTGAGGAGCTCAAGGCCAAGGCCCCGCCATCGATTTAGTGATGCATATGGTTTGCGTGCTAGCAATGCACATTGGAAATTCAAATATCATGTAATATGCATTTTAATAAAAATACCCACAACTAGCTATGCAATGCAACAAAGAGATGGGGGCATGATTTCACAAGGAATTGGGAGGAAAAACATTCAAACCCTTGAGCCAATCAGGTCAAGCCAAGTGTCAATGGGAGAACCCATCAAACCCTCAACTACCCATGTTGACTTTTGTACCCAACCATTGATTTCTCCCAAGAGTTGGTGGAGGTAGTAAATGCCTTGGGAATGGAGAGGTATGGCTGTCCAAATTTTGGTATGGGCAAGCCACCCTTCATGGAAAATCGTGTTTGTCCCCTTGGGCAAGAGTAGAGCCACGAAATTGCTCCCTAAGGGATTATGCATCCATCATTCTTTCTCCATCATGAGTTTAGAGCCACCTGGGTGTTTTCCAGGAAGGTCTGCTGCGTTTTTCTTCATTCTCCCTGTAGAGAAGTGCATTTTCGTGTTGTATACCAGTGGGGAAGAAGGGGAAATCGAATGGGGGATTCAATAGAGACCATTTTGGGCTATTGAAGGCTGAGATATTGGGGAAGAAATCGGTTTTTATTCCCTGTGGTTGTTTGCCCCATTCCACAATCCGTTTTTGGTTAGGAACGTTTTTGAGAAAACCCATGGCCATATTATTTGTAAAATCCCATTGTTTGAATTGTGTATCCCTGCCCCATGTCTGTGCATGCTGTGTGAGAGAAGAGTATGTTGGGTATGGGTTATGGGTACCCATAGCTTTGGCTTGAGCTTGAGAATAAGCATCCATTGTTCAAGTGTAGCCTGATAAACCCAGTTGGACTGGCTTGGCTGTGATGAAATGGTTAATGGGTTGTGTGTGAGCTGGAATGTTCCCTTTCCTTATGAGAATCATGCCCAGCTCGGGGTGGCCTTCGGACGGACTCAGTATAATTTGTCGAAGAGCCTATGGCTGGGTGGAACATTGCAGCGACATAGCTAGTTGCTTGGGCAGTTGCAAAAATGAAGATAAGTGTTTTATGCCTCTATATTTACTTCTGCACTATAGTAATTCAATAACTGTTGATATGTTGTATGCATGAGTAATGTGTGTGGATGTCTTAATTTCGCTGTGCATCATAATTGATTTGTTTTACATCTGCACATTCATAATTTTATTTACATGAATCTAACTAGTGGCCTGAGATCATGGGAAAGCCCTGAATTTAGCATCATGTACCCTGCCATGCATTGCTTGAATGGGTGGGTACGTGACAGAATGGTATCAGAGCTGCTGGTTGCAGCATTGGGCCTCTATGGGCCAAATCCAATTACAGTCATCTCTGAAAGAAAGAAAGTTTTCAATTTTTTTCTAAGTCTATTTGAAATTTTTGTTTTGAAAAAAAATTCGTTTAAGTCTGTTTCGGAGAGAATTCCCGAATGTCTTCCGAAACTGCGGAAACATTCGATGAATTGCTCCGAAACTGCGGAAGCATTCCGCGAGTTTTTCCGCAACATGGAGGAGTTTGGGAAGTCGCCCCGAAATTTGCGGAAGGAATTCTCTTCCGAAATTTGCGGAAGGATTCCGCGAGTTGTCCCGCAACGCGGAAAAATTCGGCGAAATGCTCCGAAAAAACAGAAAATTTTTCTAAAGTTTTTGGCGTCGAAAGGAATTTTCGGAAGGAATTCTCTTTCGAAATTGTGGAAGGAATTTTCTTCCGAACTGCGAAAAGATTCCGCAAGTCGTTCCGCAACTGCGGAAGACTTCGCCGAGTCGTTCCGCAACTGCGGAAGACTTCGGCGAATCGTTCCGCAACTGCGGAAGGCTTCGGCGAATCATTCCGCAATTACGGAAGGCTTCCGTGAACCTCCCCGAAACTGCGGAAGACTTCACCAAATCGTCCCGAAATTTTGGAAGCATTCGGCGAACCATTCCGAAACTGTGGAAGCATTCCGCGAATGGCTCCGCAACTGCTGGAGCATTCGCCGAATCGCTCCGCAATGGAAGCATTCCACGAATGGCTCCGCAATTGCGGGAGCATTCGCCGAATGGCTCCGCAACTGCGGGAGCCTTCGCCGAATGGCTCCGCAATTGCGGGAGTGATTCGAACTCAGAATGGAATGATTCCTGTGGGGCTCGGAGACCATTGACGAAGGCCATGAAAGAACCAGTGAAGACCCCGAGCCCATTACACTCCGATTTGACAGAAAATGGATAATAGTGACTTTTGAAGGATGGAGTCCCGAGGCTTGACGGAAGGTCGGTTTGAGCCGAAATTGATCAGGCGCGGCCATGAAGCAGGCATGATATTAAGTTCAGAATCTTGGAGCCAAACTCCAAGGGATGTGAAGTCAGGGTGAGCAAGAAGGCCAAAAAGCACTGTTCCGGGCCACTTTTTCGGGATTTTGAAAAGCTTGTGGGCAATAAAAGTGACCCTAGATGTGGGAATCAAAAATTTTACTGAACTAGACATCTCATATTCTCATTAAGATGGACAGTTTCCGTTAGACGAAGATTTTCCATAAATGTACTGTTTGGGAGATAGCCATTTTTGGCCCAAATTTTGGAATTTTGGAAAAATGTGAAAAGTGAGAAGTAGTGAAACCCAGAAATTCATAGAAGATGAATGGTGCATCGGAATTGAAATCCGTGAATTGCTGAGTGTTCCTTGTTATAGGGACTAACTTCTCTCGATAGATAAGTTTTTGTGATTCCTCATAGATTTTCTTCCACAGGTGGCTAAAGTTGTCATTCTGGACCAAAATGCAACTATGTAAAATGTGCAGAATTGGAGTGAAAGTTGTCATTTTTGAAGAGATGCAGTTTCCGCACCTGATGTCGGAATGGAGCATGAAGACAGGCATTGGAAAGCTTGTCCAACAGAGAACAATGATGCATGACCAAAGTTTGAATGAGATCTACATATATCATAGATATTTAGTGCAGAAGAGTGCCAGCGGCTGTTTTGACCAACAAATTTTGTTGTCAATATGGGCAATTTTTACAATTGCATGATATGGAAGAGGAATTCCATGTTACGATGAGGGATCGAAAAAGGAATAATTCCTTAAACCCCTATTTGTTATCATACTTATAATTATGAAATTGTCATATGGCATAAAAATGTTAAAAATGTAAGGGATTACATAGATGCATATGCACTAGATGGCATCTTAACAAACATTGCATAGTACATATGGAAATGCTTGTGCATAAATGGGATATTGCATATTGGTAGAATAATGAAGTCTGCATATGCAATGAACCACTAATGGAGAATATTGTGGTTGATAATCACTATTGATGTTGGTATTGGTTGTAGGACCAAAGATAATAAAGAGCATGGCTAAATGTGCTGAGGATGTTGTTGCATGAAGCCAACAACCTTATGCAGAAGGGATGGTGCAACAAATCTATGATCATAAAGTTGGAAAAAGGACTGAGCAACCTTGGTAGGAGGCCAATTGATCAGGTAACATCAGGCGATGTTAATGGTAACCATGCAGGTAATGATTATTGGTGCCAAAGTGCATGAATGTTGAAAGAGGATTTGGTAAGATCTCTTCAACTATGTTCGAGCTATGTTGAGTTAGTTTGCATGTGATATTGAATACCGATTGGGACTGTTAACCTACCAAGCTTGGTGATGTGTGGATAAGTGAAGGAAATGATCCTTACACCCTATGACTGTTTAGAAATCTCAATGCATTCATATGAATTTATATCCTGCCATGTGTATGTTGGTTATGTGCTTAATAACCAAAGCAAGTGAGGACTGGTGGTCCTGATTATGGTAATGCAAGTTATATGAGATAGTCATGTTTCGATCATAATATGCTTGAAGGCATAGTACTCATGAAACAATGCAAGGTAGCATTGAGTAGATGTGCATTAAGAGATTTTATAAATCTTGTGATGCATTGTATGAATGCATAGGGATGATGCATATGTTATTGCAAAATAAATAATGAATGAAATGATGATTTGATGATAATTCTAGGACCATTTCATGGGCTGTTATGAATGCAGAATAGTAAGTGCATGAAGAGCCCAATCAGGATCGATGGGCTGCTAGAATGCTTTGTGCAAGGACAGAGTTGTATGAATGATATGACTGTGAGATAATGAGTATTTACGATTTATTTAAGTTGCATGGATAGTGTGACTATGTCTTGAAATTCTATTGTGATAATGATGCATATATAGAAATATATATATATTTCATTGCATTTCAAATGTTAAACAGCTGAAGGTGTTTGAATTATTGAGCATTATAATTCTGAGATCACTTCAGTGATTGTTAGGGCAATGAGTGATTATGTGCATAGATACTCACAACGTGTTTGGTTGATTGAAGTTTCAGTTTTCAGGTAGAAAAGTCTTACATATGGCAATGAGGATAAGTCCATAGTAAAGACCGGGATCTACCGTGTGCAAAAGCCAAAGGTTATGAGAAGGTTTTCATGGTTGTAAATTTACGCATGAAACGAATCTGAAAATTGTCTGGTTTAAGTTTATGAAAATAGTCTCATAGTTGCAAATCTAATTTCTGTAGGAAAACAGAGTTACAAATTTCAGATTTGAGAAATTGCTTATAATTGCTAATGATTGTTTAGCTTATATAGAATTGTGTCAGGAGGACATGCTGTAGGTGGATGTTCAGGTATGGTATCAAGGGTGAAACCATAATGGGCAGAGTGATACCACTTACAAGAGCCAAACAATATGAGGAGGGCCTCATTTCTAAGCAAATCAATTTCTGTAGGAGACAGAATTGTAAATTCATATTGAATTTAATTATTAGTGCTATTGATTGGTTATGGAACAATCATATTTGAAGCTTATTGCTAAATGTTGCTGACTGTTTGGCTATTTGATAAAGTGTGCCAGGATGACACATTGCAAGAAGGTCATGTGTGATGGCCTACAGAAGCCAAACTAGATGGGAAGGATCCCATGCTTTGGAAATGGGTTTCAGGTGAGACGCCATTGATAATGTCTCAGCCAAACCGCATGTCGGTAAACCATGAAAGTGAAATGGTAAAGCTATGCCCAGAAGGCATGTGAGACACATATGCAAAATGAATGAGTATTCTGTGACCCTAGACAAGAACATGCATGTCTAAATTATTAGGGTTAATATGCAGAGCATGCTCTATCTTATGTATATCATTGCAAACTGCTTGAGTATGATTAGGGCCTACATGGCGCCCATCAGAAAGGGGGTGCACACATTTTCTGGTGCTGGGTCATGATAGGGTTTTCAATATTGAATACACCCTAAGGGAATGGACGCATTCCTGGTGTTTCAATACTTGATAGTGAATGTTATGAAATGTGGTCAAGAATTTGAACAGCAATACTGATGAGCTTGCTTATCCTTCTTGTGTTGTCAGCCTACACAGATGCAGATTGATACTGCACATTAAAGGGCAAAGTGAAGAAGGGTACGCAAGGAGACTGTATGGGAATTGGAAACCTTTCTATGCTCACGTGAAATATTACTAGAAGGGATGGAAAGGCCCGAAAAGCTGTGTAATAAGAGAAGGTATCATCCTTGTGTGAGTAGGGGTTATGTTAACCTGCAGTCAAGAAAGTCACCTATAAATTTCCTAGAAGGAACCACCGATTTGCACAAGAGAAGGAGGGGCGTCCTTGTATAAACCAAGAGTTGGTGTGTGTGAAGGGTTACAGTGTAAGAAGGTGTGGTGACATTGGTAAAGGCATGAAATCTCTATTGGGTCAGCAGTGGGAGGGAGGGCGCCGAGGACTGACTGAAAACCCTGAGATACCTATTGGGTCAACAGTGGGAGGGCGGGCGCCGAGGACTGACTGAAAACCCTGAGATACCTATGGCTCCATAGTAGAGCCTTGACCTGTAATGGTCGGTGGCGCAGTTTCCTTCCATTGGACGATGACCCAGACGAATGTGCTGGCTCGGCACTGGAGAGGGCCAACCAGGTATGGGACTGGTTGGGCACCACCAAATGCTTGGTAAATCCAGCCGATGGGGAGGCGTACTGGTTAAGAATTAACTATATCCAAGTCCATAGGCGATCCCAAGGCTTGCAAAGCGAAGCAGGATCCTGTGGACTAGAGGGGAAACGCACAATACATATAAGTATTCGTTTTCATTTATGTCTTGTTTGGAATAATGAAGATTACAGGTATAAGTCTTTAACAGCTAAGCTGATACACTATTGTTTCGTTGTGGAAACCTTGGTCGTTGCAGGAAGGCAAGACCCTGAAAGACAATAAATTGCTGGTAAATCTAGAGAGTAAATGATTGGGCAATTTAAATTGCTGGTAAATCCAGAGAGTAAATGAGTGGGCGATATAAATTATTAAGAAATCCAGGGAGTAGCTGGTTGAACGCTATAAAGTTCTTGATAAGTCCAGAGAGTGACTAGTTGGACATTAACCACTTGATATGGTAAAGCAGTGTGTACGTTGGCCCAACACCCCTTAAACAATTGATAAAATCAGTCAACGTACTGACCTAGCATTGCCTGATCGAATGGTTGCGGAGTAGCCTGCGTGCTGGCCCAACATTCATTATTGTGTTCACGGGAAATCCAAGGCTCGTAAAGCAAAGAAGGATCCTGTGGAATAAAGTGAAGACATCCAATACAGATAAGTATTCAATTACCTTGCAACTCTTGCTTATGAATATACATGTGTATATGATTTAATTATGATTTCTTAAATTCTTGTTTGGAGATAAAACCTATGAAAATACACTAAACATGTGAATTGACTCAATGTTTGAGTGTAGGTATTGCTGGAAGCAAGGACTATGAAAGCATCTGGAGGATGTGTGTGGACATATGATTGTCCTAAAGAGCTCAGTATGAGAAGTAATGAAAGGTGGTGCTAGTGGAACTGTGTGGGTCCTAGCAGCCAAAGGTTTTGTAAGCGACAATGGGAAAGGGTTTCCTAGTTGAAAGCCATTAGACAGACCTTAGACACTAAAGTGTCATAGCCAAGAAAGGGCAAGTCAAGCATTCACATTGAAGTGAAAGAGGCCAAGGAGCATAGAACCACTAGTGATGGTGTGGTTCCGGATTGGAACAAGACTAAGAGGGGGAAAACTCTTACTCTTCTCTTTCCTTTTGACTGATGCATCTTAGAAACAATGGATTGTTGAATGCATGTCATAAATGAAAACCAATTGTGTTTCATTTCTTGAAATGAATTGTGAATGATGAAATAGTTATTTTCTTGTGAAAGGATGAACATGAATGAGTCCATGTGTGTGTGGGAAAGCATCAAATGTGTGGAAGTCTCATGAGTAAAGGATGGACGTTCCAAGTCAATTAGGAAAATAATTGACTAGTTTTATTATTGTGTTATGCTTGTCCTAACAGGCATTGCCATGATAAGTCTCACAGATGGTTGCCGGGACAGCAAGGAAGATGAAATCCATGAAATTCCAGACTTGTAGATCAGTTGGAAGATAAACAAACGAAAAGAGGTTGCTGTGGAGCGATGCCCACCTGCAGAACTAGAAGATCAAGCCAGCAAGAGCAGCTTGTGGAAACCAAAGGACTTGATCATGAAAGGTCAAAGTAAAGAGACGAATTGCAGGACAGACCTACCACCAGTTGTGAATTTTTGGACATATGTAAAGTGGGTATATAATCTAAAGTATTGGAACACCGAGGACGGTGTTATTCCAAGGGGATGGGAATGTAACGTCCCCATTATTGACCCCATTACATTCAAATGTAATTGATGTAATATTTTTATGAAATCATGGTGAGGAGCTCAAGGCCAAGGCCCTGCCATCGATTTAGTGATGCATATGGTTTGCATGCTAACAATGCACATTGGAAATTCAAATATCATGTAATATGCATTTTAATAAAAATACCCACAACTAGCTATGCAATGCAACAAAGAGATGGGTGCATGATTTCACAAGGAATTGGGAGGGAAAACATTCAAACCCTTGAGCCAATCATGTCAAGCCAAGTGTCAATGGGAGAACCCATCAAACCCTCAACTACCCATGTTGACTTTTGTACCCAACCATTGATTTCTCCCAAGAGTTGGTGGAGGTAGTAAATGCCTTGGGAATGGAGAGGTATGGCTATCCAAATTCAGGTATGGGCAAGCCACCCTTCATGGAAAATCATGTTTGTTCCCTTGGGAAAGAGTAGAGCCACGAAATTGCTCCCTAAGGGATTATGCATCCATCATTCTTTCTCCCTCACGGGTTTAGAGCCACCTGGGCATTTTCCAGGCAGGTCTGCTGCGTTTTTCTTCATTCTCCCTGTAGAGAAGTGCATTTTCGTGTTGTATACCAGTGGGGAAGAAGGAGAAATCGAATGGGGGATTCAATAGAGACCGTTTTGGGCTGTTGAAGGCTGAGATATTGGGGAAGAAATCGTTTTTTCCTCCCTGTGGTTGTTTGCCCCATTCCACAATCCGTTTTTGGTTAGGAACATTTTTGAGAAAACCCATGGCCATATTATTTGTAAAATACCATTGTTTGAATTGTGTATCCCTGCCCCATGTCTATGCATGCTGTGTGAGAGAAGAGTATGTTGGGTATGGGTTATGGGTACCCATATCTTTGGCTTGAGCTTGAGAATAAGCATCCATTGTTCAAGTGTAGCCTGATAAACCCAGTTGGACTGGCTTGGCTGTGATGAAATGGTTAATGGGCTGTGTGTGAGCTGGAATGTTCCCTTTCCTTGTGAGAATCATGCCCAGCTCAGGGGTGGCCTTCGGACGGACTCAGTATAAGCTGTCGAAGAGCCTATGGCTGGGTGGAACGTTGCAGCGACATAGCTAGTTGCTTGGGTAGTTGCAAAAATGAAGATAAGTGTTTTATGCCTCTATATTTACTTCTGCACTATAGTAATTCAATAACTGTTGATATGTTGTATGCATGAGTAATGTGTGTGGATGTCTTAATTTCGTTGTGCATCATAATTGATTTGTTTTACATCTGCACATTCATAATTTTATTTACATGAATCTAACTAGTGGGTTGAGATCATGGGAAAGCCCTGAATTTGGCATCATGTACCCTACCATGCATTGGTTGAATGGGTGGGTACGTGACAAATATGCCACTACTTATTGGAAGGACACTTTGATTTTTTCACAAATCATTTATCTCTCAAATATGTATTGAATAATCCTATGCTAGAAGGTCGTATTTGTAGGTGGTTTATCTTATTTTAAGAGTTTTCCTTCAAAGTAATTGTCAATCCTAGAATTCATAATCATGGATATGATAATATTTCGTGACTATAAATAGGTGAATCTAAATTACTAATTGATGAACAATTACCTGATGCATTAATCCTATATAGATTTGAGGCCATTCTAGATCAGTTAGAAGAGATTGCTTTATTTTTTACAATTGGAATGGTGTCGGAAGACTATACCACAATACAAAAACTTCTTCTTGTTGTATGAGTTGTGGAATATCAATTGATAATAGTACAACTATATAAGCACAAAAACGATGGAATCTTATGCCAATGTATCCTGGATCATGAAAAACAAGATATCTTATGGGAATTCCATGCAATAGTTGTGGGAAGCCATGTTGTGTTGGAATATTCACACCATCATTTTTATATTTTGCATGCTTGCATGCAAATCTGCATGCTACATGCATTTGCATGCCACTGCATGCATCCAGTCATCATGTTGGTAGTCCTCCCAGCACCTAGAGCTCACTTTCAGCTCCCCAGAGCTTGCCTTCATCCCCCATTTGGCCTCCTACCTACTTGATGCACCCTCCTTGACTGTTCTGCATGGAAAGCACGCCTTTTCTCACCTATGACCAGTTATCTCTTAGTTAGGGTGCCTTATCTCACCTACCAAGAGTTATCATTCAGTTAGTGCATAGATTGAGTAGTTATTCCACTGATTGCTCATGCTGACTACTTGTAGCTTCTAGTTAGCTAGTTCTAGAGTTCCACTTGACTATTTGACAGCCTCATGCGCCCCCCTTGGAGTCTCCATTCCCTGATTTATGCCTAGATGGTTCTATTAGACTCAGTTAGACACACTTGACTAACTATTACCATTTATGACAAATACTACTGACTGGATGATGTCTCCATTGTTATCCAAGCTGGACTTTGATCTTGATTTGAATGACCTACTTGGATAATTCGAATCCTATATGATGCCATATCAAAGTTATTGTAACACATTCGATTATTCACATAGTGTCAGCTTACAAATGATGTATGATACTACTATTCTACATTTATGTGTTCATGAGTGATTATTGAGTGCATTCTTCTCTTCTTCTTTGCAAAATTCTTGAGAGTTTGATTGTGAGTTTGTTACAGTTGCTAGATCCCCTACATATTATCACATGGTATTAGAGCAATAAGTAGCTATTCGAATTGCAGCAGTTGTAGCAGTAGCAGTTGCAACATTTCTTTGAGCAACTATCTTTCACTTGAGCACCAGAAGCCTCTGAGTTTCCACAACAAATCTTGGTGCTATTACCTTGAATTCATTGGATAAATCCAGTGAGGTCTATCCAGGTGTGAAGGATTTAGTCTATGTGCTTAGTTTTCCTAAGGTAGTGTTCATTCGAAGTGTAGCATTCTCCATCCGCAAAAACTCTTCTTTTTTTGCAAGTTTATTCACCCATTCGAATTCTTATTCAACAATTCGACCTTCATTGTTTAGATGGATCTAAAGCTCACATCTTCCAACTATGTCGAATGGAAAGCCAAGATGGCTCCCTTCATGAGATCCAAGAGCTTCACCAAGATACTAAATGGAACAATGGTAGAACCTCTCAGTGCAATAGAGAAATCCAAGTACTTGGATAGGCTTGATGAAGTAGGAGGCCTTCTCCTTCTCTCAATTTTTGAATATCTTCACTTTCATGTCATCGATCTAACATCTCCAAAAGAGGTTTGGGACAAGCTCGAATCCCTCTTTGGACATAAATATGATCTGAAAGGTCACAAATTGGAGAATGAACTCATCTCTTTGAGTCTTGATAGCTTCGAATCCATCAATGCTTTCCTCACCAAGTTCAAAATCTTGATTTCATAGTTGAAAAGATATGAGATAGTGAAAGAAGACAAACAACTTATTCTTGCCATTCTATCAAAGTTGGGGCCAAACTTCTGAGTTTTTGTCTCCACTTTTCAGTTAGCTAAGATATCCATTCCAAAATGGAAGTTTCGCTCACTTGATGACTTCATCAAATCTCTTACTCAAGAGGAAGAGAAGTTAATCTCCATGGGAATGATCAAATCCAAGTTGGATTCGGCCCTTACAGCTTCTAAGACCAAAAAAGCGAATGGTAAGGGCAAGAAAAATATTTTTTATAAGAGATCGGATGATACAAAGCCAAAAGATATTCCATATCAGTCAGATGGGGCTTCGAACTCAAGGAAGACCAAGCATTCTCAGAAATAAATATCCAAGTGCACATATTGTCATCGAGGATTCCATCCTAAGAGTACTTGCATGAAGAAGACTATAGATTTGATGGCTCAGTTACTTGAGAAGAACCATCTTTCTGTACCTACATGTGAAAGGAAGAAAGATACTAATACTGAACCTTCTAGATCCGAAGACAAAGAAAGATGTCATGCCCTCATGGCAAGTGCATCAACAGATTCTTCATTCATCATAGATTCAGGAACATCGAGACATATGGCTTCCTCCAAAGATCTCTTCTCCAACTTCGAAAGCTTAGTTGGCCCTTCCATCTATTAGGATATTCCTATACTCCATCCTAGTCCTACTAGCTTCCAGTCATTTTCATTTTTAGCCATGCATGCAAAATTAGGGTTTGCATGCATTCTAGGTCATTAGTCCCAGCACCTAGTCCTCAGCAAACTAGCCCCATGAGCTACTTTCAGATAATTTCTAGCCCTCCCAGTGACTAATGCGCCCTCCTTTGCTCAACTGCATGACAAGGGCCCCTTCTTCACCTACCAATCCAGTTATATTCAGCTATATTGAGTTATCTTCAGTTATTTCCTTGATTTAAGTATTAACTGACTCTTTACTGAGTTTATCACTCTATTGGACCTCCAGTGAGACTAGATTGACCATTCTGACTCCAGTTAACTCCTATGGCGCCCTTCACTGATCCTCCTTCACTATATTAGTGCTTCCATGTGCCAGTTACACCAACCACATTCACTTAGACTTAGTTTGACTCCCGGTTGACCATTACTTGTGCATTGATGACTTCACTGATGAGAAGGTGGACTCCTAGTTAGGCATTAATGACTCTCCACTGATTATGGATCTGTGCATGAAGGCCAATTCTAATTCAACCTAGTGAATTCGAATCCTCATACTCAGCATTGTATATTTACCAGTTCTTTATTCTGTTAATAGTAACATGTGTAATTATTCTGCCTCAATCAAAGTTTCTTTGGATCTAAGTTCTATTGCTTGTCTCTTCTTCTATTATTCCTAAATTCTTTCATTGTGAGGTTTACATCATCTCTTTGGATATTATGTGGGCAATTTCACATGGTATTAGAGCCATTTGAGAGTATATTCTACCTCCATTCTTGAGAGTTTTTTGTAGGTATTTCAAAGTTCCAACAGTTGCAGCAGCAGATTCAGCAGCTTTCTATTTTGCACTTGTTCAAGTAGTCAAGATGAGCAATTCGAATGCTCCTTCTTCTATACTTCTCACTCCTTTCAATTATTTAGAATGGAAGATGAAGATGATAATATTCTTGAGGTCAAAAGGGTTTACTAGAATAGTTGAGGAAAAGGATTCCATACCACATCAAGCTGAAAAGAGAATCAAGCACCTAAACAAAATGGATGAAGCCTTTGGCTGCACATGCCTTCATATATCTGATGATCTATTGTTTCATACTGATGGATTGAAGTCTCCAAATGATTTATGGATAAAATTGAGGAGTCTTTTTGGCAAACAAGATGAACTAAGAGGCTACATTCTTGAGAATGAATTGGTTTCCCTTCAACCTAGAAATTTCGAGAGCATCCAAGATTTCTTCTCCAAATTTCAGAATTTGGTTTTGCATTGCAAGCAACGTGGCATCACTAAAAGTGATGAGCAATTGATACTCTCTATATTGAGCAAACTTGTATCTCAATTTTCTATCTTTGTATCTACCTTTCATTATGTTCGAATGTCCATCCTTGGATGGAAGTTTCCCACCTTAAGTGACTTTATTGAAGCTCTTGCTCAAGAAGAGAACAAACTGTTTCAAATGGGTGCCATCAAAACCTCCATAGATCTAGCTCTTTTAGCTAGTGAATCAAGTGGAGTGAATTCAAAAGGGGGACAAAAAGGCAAAGGCAAGAAACCTTCAAGATCCAAGAATGACAAACAAAAGAGACCTAATTGTACCTGCTGCAAGAGAGGAAACCATCCTGAGCATGCCTGCATGCATAAGAAGATTGATCTTCTAACCAAGCTTCTTGAACAAAACCAAATTGTTGTTCCAAAAGAAGCAAAGATGTCTGATTTTGGAAGTGGATCTGATGATTGTCATGCATTGATGGTTTGTTTTTCAAAGACAAAAGCTCTCCTCATAGATTCTGGAGCTTCCAACCACATGATGGCACAAGAAGAATCCTTCTCCTCCTTGGATCTCCAAGATGGGCCTACCATTCACATGGGAGACAACTCTCAGATTTCTGCCAAAGGTTTGGGTACAGTTCATATGGAGCATGGTAAGTTAAAAAATGTCTTATTTTTTCCTTCTCTTACAGCTAATTTGTTGTCAATATATCAAATGACTCATACAAGATCTCCAAAACAAGTAATTTTTGGTCCAAACACAATAGATATTACATAAATCTCCACTGGAAAGGTTATAGCGAATGGGATTGCTAATAATGCCTCAAAGGCATATGAGCTCTCACACTTCATGCCTTTATCTCCAACTATTCCTTCAGATTCTGATGAAGATCACAGTGACTCCTCTTCTAGTGACTCCTATTCTAGTGAAGAAGAAGATCAAGATTTTGATGTTGATATCATGGTTCAAGAACGTTCAGAACCAACACCTATTCTCAGTCCAGATTCAAGATAAATATGTTCTCACACAGTCCTTGCTACTACTGAGAACACAGTTGATGATTTATTTGCTTGCAGAACTACTAGACTTCAGCATCATGCTAACCTTGCATTATGCCATCCATCTCTCCATGAGAGATGCAGCATGGTGATGGGGTTCTCTCTTCCATCTTTTGGGAAGACTACTCATGTTCCATTCTCTCCAGATACAGAAAAAGTTCCTGAAAGACTTGCCTCATCCTCCACAGAGTGGGAGACCTTCCTACATGGGATCAGCTTGCCAAGTCTTTTGCAAAAGTTTTCACTGATGAAAACTTCTTTCTTTTTTGCATGATGGTTCTTTGAATTATTTACTGTTCTTTTGAGGGGGGGTATTTTTCCCATGAGGTTTTCCCCATTTCCTCAGTTTATGGACAGTTATGTATTTTATTATCATTTCATTTATTGTATGGGTGACCTTTGGTCCTAGTTACCAGGGCCTAGGATGGATTAAGGGGGGGTGTTAGGATATTCCTATACTCCATCCTAGTCCTACTAGCTTTCCAGTCATTTTCATTTTCAGTCATGCATGCAAAATTAGGGTTTGCATGCATTTTGCATGCATTCTAGGTCATCAGTCCCAGCGCCTAGTCCTCAACAAACTAGCCCTCGGAGCTACTTTCAGATCATTTCTAGCCCTCCCAGTGACTAATGCACCCTCCTTTGCTCCACTGCATGACAAGGGCCCCTTCTTCACCTACCAGTCCAGTTATATTCAGTTATTTCCTTGATTTAAGTATTAACTGACTCTTTACTGAGTTTATCACTCTATTGGACCTCCAGTGAGACTAGATTGACCATTCTGACTCTAGTTAACTCCTATGGCACCCTCCACTGAGCTTCCTTCACTATATTAGTGCTTCCATGTGCCAGTTACACCAATCACATTCAGTTAGATTCAGTTTGACTCTCGGTTGACCATTACTTGTGCATTGATGACATCACTAATGAGAAGGTGGACTCCTAGTTAGGCATTGATGACTCTCCACTGATTATGGATCTGTGCATGAAGGCCAATTCGAATTCAACCTAGTGAATTCGAATCCTCATACTCAGCATTGTATATTTACCAGTTCTTTATTCTGTTAATAGTGACATGTGTAATTATTCTGCCTCAATCAGAGTTTCTTTGGATCTAAGTTCTATTGCTTGTCTCTTCTTCTATTATTCCTAAATTCTTTCATTGTGAGGTTTACATAATCTCTTTGGATCTTATGTGGGCAATTTCACACCATCATGTTGGCTAATGATTCAGAAGTCTCCTCTCAGGGGATTGGAAGAATCAATCTTGACCATGGATACTTTTCTGATGTGCTTTATGTTCCTTGTCTGACCCAAAAGAGTGATCTTTTCTCCAAATGAAGTCGAGATACAAAACATGGTTTCAGGTGAAATCATTACAAAGGGAATTGAAAATCACAACTCTAAACTATATGAGTTCTCACACTTCTTAACTCTCTCGAAGTAATCAGCTCTCCATAATCATGCCAATGAAGAAAGTAGATTGTGGCATGAAAGATTTGGGAATCTTAACTATCGGTACTTGCATGGCATGCATGCAAAGGAGATGGTTGATGGGCTACCCAAGATCAAGTTTTCCAAAGGCAACTGTCATGGTTGTTTGATGGGGAAGCACCCTGAGAAGAAATTTGAGAAGGGGAAGGCTAGGAGAGCCTCTCATCCTCTTGATCTCATCCATAGTGATGTGGCTGGTCCATTTCCAGATCTGTCTCTAAACAAATCAAGGCATGTGCTCACTTTTATTGATGATTATTCTAGATTCACTTGGGTATATTTCCTTGGATTGAAATCAGAAGTATTTGGATTCTTCAAGTTCTTCAAGTCTTCTGTAGAGAAATTTTCAGATAGGAAGATAAAATCCATTCACACTGACAATGGTGGTGAGTACATTAAGGGTGAGTTTCAATATTTTTGTGTTGAAGAGGGCATTGAGATTCAACACATTGTTCCCTATACACCACAAAAAAATGGTGTAGCCGAAAGGAAGAACAGAACATTGAAAGAAATGGCCACCTGCATGCTAAAGTTGAAAGGGTTGCACCCTAGTCTTTGGGTAGAAGCCATTAACTGTGCCTCCTATCTTTAGAACAGAGTTCCTCACAAGGGACTCAATGACATTACTCCTTTTGAAGCATGGATGGGATATAAACTAGATGTATCTCATCTTAAAGTGTTTGGATCCAGAGCTTGGGAAAGGATTCCAGCTGACAAAAAGAGAGCTCTTGATTCACAAAGCAGAGAGTGCATTATGGTGGGCTATGCATTGGATGCAAAGGACTACAAGTTACTTGATCCTACTTCCATGACCACATTCCTGGAAAGGAGTGTACAGTTTGAGGAGTGGCCTCTCCATGATACTCCTTCTGTTGAGTAAGACAACTTGCCTATCACTCCTCCTTTGATTGATGATCAAGAGAGCGATGCATATTCACATGATACTTCAGATTCAGAATATGAATATGGATATGATGATGAGGGAATGATATATCCAGATCCACAAGAACATGAAGATCTAGCAACTGATGATGAAGATGAGCAAATGGGAGATCCAGATCCACAAGAACCTAAAGATCTCTCACCTAATGATCCTCCTCTTCCTCAATGGGCAGCCATTACACTCCGATCTGTCGGTGGTTTGGTTGGTTATCCACATGATCATAGAAGAGCCAGATCATATTTTCAACATGGAAGGTTTCATCCTTCTCACATTGCTGATCCATTTCAGATCGATTGATCCTTCTTCGGAAAATAAGGAAACTTGCCTACTTCTGGGGTGATTAATGATATGCTACATTAGCATCCTTCAGTCTATTTTGAGGGAGGGATTTCTTCCCACTAGGTTTCCCCTCTTTCCTCACTTAGTTTACTTAGATTGATTGTAAGGGGTGACCTTTGGTCTTAGTCACTAGGGCCCTATTTTTTCAGTTTTCAGTTATTGCCTCATAGTATAGCTTGCAGGGGGGTGTTGGAATATTCACACCATAATTTTTATACTTTGCATGTTGCATGAATTTGCATGCCACTGCATGCATCCAGTCATCATGTTGGTAGTCCTACCAGCACCTAAAGCTCACTTTTAGCTCCCCAGAGCCTGTCTTCAGCCCCTATTTGGCCTCCTACCTATCTGATGCGCCCTCCTTAACAATTCTGCACAACAAGTGTGCCTTTGCTCACCTACCACCAGTTATCTGTTAGTTAGGGCGCCTTATCTCACCTATCAGGAGTTATCATTCAGTTAGTGCATTGATTGAGTATTTCTTCCACTGATTGCTCATGTTGACTGCTTGTAGATTCTAGTTAGCTAGTTCTGGAGTTCCACTTGACTATTTGATAGCCTCACGCGCCCCCCTTGGAGTCTCCATTCCCTTATTTATGCCTAGATGGTTCTGTTAGACTCAGTTAGACACACTTGACTATCTATTACCATTTATGACTGATACTACTGACTGGATGATGTCTCCATTGTTATCCAAGATAGACTTTGAGCTTGATTCGAATGACCTACTTGGATAATTCGAATCCTATATGATTCCATATCACAGTTATTGTAACACATTCGATTATTCACATAGTGCCAGCTTACAGCTGATTTATGATACTATTGTTCTACATTTTATGTGTTCATCAGTGATTATTGAGTGCATTCTTCTATTCTTCTTTGCAACATTCTTGAGATTTTGATTGTGATTTTGTTATAGTTGCTAGATCCCCTGCAGATTATCACATGTTGGAGGAAAATATACTGAAAGGAAAGTTTTACAGGAAGGATTATGATGGCCAACTGTTTTTAAGGATGCTAAATCCTATGCTATACCACATGATTTTTGTCAGCGAGTTGGGAATTTTTCCTGGAGAGATGATCTCCCACTTCTTCGAGTACATGCCCTTCATCTATTTGAGAAGTGGGTGGTTAAATTTATTAGGCCCATTAACCCTCCTACAAAGCACTCGAAATCCCATTACATCATTACCGCAATAGAATATCTGACAAAGCGAGCTAAAGAAACACTGGTGCAATATTGTTCCACATAAATAGTAGCTCGATTCATCTATGAGAACATCATTGTACTCACTTTGGGTGTCCTAGAAGCCTCACTAACGATTAGGTAATGCATTTCATGACTGTGACATTAACAAAGAAGTTTCTCATACAACATCATAAGTGCAGCCCATATCACTCATAAGAAAATGTGACGGTAGAAGCCTTTAACAAGATTTTGGAGACAATATTAACCAAGGTGTGTTGTGCAAATCGGGATTATTGGGATTAATGAGTTCCTACAATATTATGGGCATAAAATACCACACGAAATATGTTACATAAACAAACCCCCTTCTAGTTGGTGTATGGAAGAGAAGCAAAAGTCCCTGCCAAGTTTGTCATTCCTAGTCTGTACATTGCGCATTCAACCCATATGACTGAGGAAGATTCAATTGTGGAAAGAATAAAAGAATTAATGGAATTAGAAGAATCCTTCTTTTTATTCAAATATCATGCAATCATGGAGAAATAAAGACAAAAATCTTGGCACAATTTCCACATCAAGAGAAATCATTTTTCAAATGGAGACCGCATTCTATTATACAATAACAAATTCTTGAAGCATCCATGCAAGGTTCAAATGCATATGTTGGGACCATTCATTGTTGTAGAATTTTGAGAATATGCTTCTGTTAAGCTTGTGCAACTCGATGGAGTTCTTAGACAAGGAAGGGTGAATGGTGCACGGCTAAAGCCCTATCTTCCTGAAAGGTAGCCTAGTAAGTTAGCACTCCCATCACAAGGGGTAAGGTAGTGTAGGGGTTAGTATTAAAATTTTGGTTTTGATTGTTATTTGTGTCATTTTAGTTTTATTTTTACACCAATTGTTTGTTTTTTGTATGTCGTGTTGGATTTTTTTGAGTTAGATAGGTCACACCCTTGTGGTCAAGGAATCCAATGTCTTTAGGTCTTGCTTTTTATTAGCATCTAACTATTTATTGCCATCCATAGCCCGTTTTGCATCGTTTGGTCCAGTTGTTCTGTGTTAAATAATTGTTAATATATACAAGATTGCATTTACCATTGTCCCATGTGAAATCGTTATTTCAAATATCTGCATTTAAAGTTTGATAGGGTCAAGTCCCCACTACATATGCCATTAAAAAAGTGGCAAATCCAAGCATCCATGTCTCGTTCTATTTGTCACTTTGCATCATTGAGAGTTGAATAATTTTAGAACTGGAGCCTTCACAAAAACCTTTGCAGTGTGATCAAAGAGCTATTTCACATCCTCTAGTCCACATTGTTTACGAGCATTGTGCATTAGAGATGGGGAAAGAAATAGGAACCAAAGCATCGGATAGTAAGGCCACAACCAAATAGAAGGAACCCCTATACATTGATCTGAGTGACCCTAATATGGAGATCATTGGAGACCTGTTTGAGGATTTTATGCTACCCTAGCGATCTTTGGGTGGTATCACCATAGATTAATACCCATAAAAGAAAGCCAACATTTCAAGCAAGAAACAATATATGATCTTTAAAAATAACTATAAATGATGGAGAAGTTTCGGAATAACTTACCCAATTAGTGTAGTCTAAAGAAGAAACCTTTGTTTCACTGCCACTCCAATCTTCTCCCATAGGCCTTTAATTGCTATATGAAAATGAACAAGAACTGGCAAGATGTAGTTACAATTGTAAATATTATAATTATGATTGAACTTGTAGAATTACTCATCCAATATTGACCATTCATAAATAAGAATTGACCAATTTATATGGATGGAAAAGAGAATTCTTTTATATAAAAATGAACAACAAGATACAATGGAACAATATCACCCGAGTCTTGTTGCAACACCATTATGAAACTAAGATCATAGTTCCTACACCCGGGCCTTCAAACGCTCAAATTCCAATCCAAATATTCACTTAGCGAGTATGTCCAAGATAATCCCTTCAATCCTCTAACATAATAAGGCTCGCAAGAAGGATGGAAATACAATGTTCTAGATAAGGGACAAGTAATTTTGCAGACATGGGACAAGGGATTTTGTGAAATCTAGTTTTATTTGAACAACATGAGGGTATATTATAAAATTGTTTAATCTTCCCAAGATAAATTTTTCCTTTACTTATGCCTCTTTTATATTGATGAGGAGGTAATAAAGGAATTTAGAGGTGTTTATTTATAGAATTTGGGAATTGGTAATGGTCTTAACCGGAACAATTTTTCGTAAAATAACATTTTCTTAAAAACAAATTTACCCTCAAATAAATACATACACTGGCTAGCCAAAAGCAGGGTGTGAACACATGGGCTATCCTACTGTAGGGTGCATATGGATTCGAAAACACAAATTTTTAAGAACTTTTCAAAGATAAACTACTGTCCATACATCACAAAGAATCAAGGAAGTTTGCAAAAGTGGGAAAGGGATAAGATCAAACTATCATAAGAATCTATGGGACTAGAGTGGAAAAATATGTTATAACAGATTCCCCCTAATGTGTGAAATAAGAGGGATAGACGATGTCCGAAATACATTACAACCTTTCAAAATCTGAGTGCAAAAGTAATTTGGATGGAAGTTCCCAGAAATCAACCATAGGTGGCGCCTGCAATAGATCAAGTAAGAACTCTCTCATCCTGAGATGGGCATACCCATGCTCAAGAGTAACAAGAAGAATCGCTACCAAATCAAGCACACTGTGGATCCATGAGGTATATAAGTAGTGCTCATGGACAGGAAAATGAGTACACAATGGATCCATGTAAAAAAGAGATCATAGACATGAAGCAATACACATTGGGTCTATGTCTAAGAATCAAATTAATATATATGTAAATAAGGAATGGACATATCAATCTACAAAATAATCAGTGTCATAAAATGAG
Source organism: Larix kaempferi (assembly GCA_027924585.1). NCBI lineage: Eukaryota > Viridiplantae > Streptophyta > Pinopsida > Pinales > Pinaceae > Larix > Larix kaempferi. The sequence continues at coordinate 13,990,480 of BSBM01000486.1, forward strand.
TAAATGAAAATCCAACGCAACTCAAGTAATAGAAAAAATATGTGTTTCTATATAATGGACTCGAGGTCTTCAAACAAACCAATATGGGAACGAGTCTAAACCATGTGAATAGATGTATTGAAGTTTAACATAGTAAGACATCATTTGATTACCGGTCATTGATGTATACCATTAAATAACATGAGCCAAATCATGAATAATGATAATGAGAGGAAAGGTACCTAGTATAATTTAACAAGTGTGAACATATGATTTGACATCGAACACTTATAGACTCAGTTAGGGGACATTGATGTATTCCCACTGTTGACAGTGAGAAAACTTGCCACTAATGACTACAAGTTCTAAGGTACTAAAGAGACTCTATATCAATATCCCATAATATATGATTTGGAGTCAATGGGATGTGATCCACTTGAAGGAAGGAATTAAGGAATCCCCCATCATCTATCTCTAGGTAGTAGTAGAAGGACAAATATTTGGTGGAACAAACTGATTGATTCTGAAATTTAATTGACACATGAAGGCCCACATATTGAAGTCAAGAGTTCTGAATAATTTCCAACATAGACTAAAACTTCCCTTGATCATAAGCATGACACAATAAGTGAATAAGGTAGCATAGAATAAAAAAAACAAGACATAAGTCTATGACATATCAGACATCAAAAAACTTTTCCATAATGACTGGAAGAGTAACCAGTTGGGGGAGATATTGTATAAATGAATTCAACTTCCTAAATCCATACTATAACCCAAATTGCAGAGACATACACTCGAGACAATGTTCTTTGTTCAAGGGCGATGCAACTTGATCCCAAACATAAATAAGAACTTGACTCTTTCCCATACGTCTTTTTGGAATATTTAATTTTTTTGTCTTTTTTATATTATAAAATCTTGGAAAAAAAATAAAAGAATGCTAAAATACATAGGAGGAAATGAGTTTTAGGGAAAAGTGAATTAGTTCCAAGAGAAAGGAACGAACTTAATAGAACAACTGGAAACCAGTGGGAGCTATAAAAATTTACCGTTCAATCCATTTTCTAGGGTTATGAATGAGGTTAAGAAATCCATTAAGGTATCAAACATAGAAGAGAGGATTAAGAAACGCCTCATGCCGTGCAACAAGATCATGCACAGGATATATGGCCTTCCAAATATCCACGTGGATGAGGTTCTTCTCAGACCGATTGTGAACAAAATTGGTTCCCCAACCTACCACCTCGCAAAATTTGTGGCAAATTTATTTGTCACGTCCCCTCCCATCATTCCAAACCACAGAGGGAACATGAATGACATTCCAGGGCTTATTTGGTAAACTCAGCCCCATACTTTACTCATAAATTCATAATAAATAAAAACTTATGTGTGCAAATTCATACTCAATATAAACGCAGCAGAATTAAATCATATTTGCAAACACACAAACAGTAATGCATCAACATATCTATCACAGGCATATGATGGATCAACATGCAGAGAATTCAATCTCGTTCTCATGCTATGCACAGACTTCATGTCAATTTCATTAAGATAATCATTCCATTTCATTAACATGGACAATTAACATTCATAATTAACACATTGCAAAACACAAAATGTATATAATTTAAACAAAGATGACACTTATCTTTGAGATGAAGTTGTCCAAACAACTGGCTATGTGAGAGCAACGTTCCACCCAACCATAGATATATGTCCAGCCTATATTCTTTCAGCTGAAAGATCACCCCCGAGCTGGGTTGTGCATCCACTAAGGAGGAACTAGATGGGCTCACTCACAACCATGGTTTCACTCGACAACTATGCTACGCCAACAGACAGTTGTGTTTATCAAGCATGCAAAAGACAAAGGAGGGAAATGCTAATCCAGTGAGCTCAACCACATAGCTGCAGGCATCTCAAGATAATTCAAACAGTCAAGGCACCCACAGTACCTACCACACCCAACACAAGGAAGGTCCCCTTCTCTGCTGCATAGTCCCTCAGGCATCCCTTCCCTCCAGTGCTCTTCAGGATGGGCATATAAAGGTCCAAGCTGATAAATCCTTGAGATTTCATCCTTCACTGGGATTATCAAGCATTCCCAACCTCAATTCTAGGATTCACACTTGGAATTTCTCAATTCGGTGATCAAATAACTCAATCCCGTCACTGGAATTCTGGGCTATAAAAACTGGGTTTTTCTATGGATTTTGGGGTATCTAATACTCTCAAATTCGCCCCAAGTTTCATATCTATGGATCCCCCATTGGATTTTACTGTCAATACTAAATTCTGGGTGTTTATGGCACTTCAAAACATGGGTTCTTGCAAAGTTGCGATTTCTGGTTTTTCTCACTGCTGGGCATTCGTAATGGATGAAAACTGATGCTGGGTTGTTCAACAATGGGATGAGAATGAGGAAGGACCAATTACCATGAAGTAGGGTGACTTGTGGTACAAGAAAACACATCCCATACTCTGCCATATGAATTTCTGAGTTGCCCGTGCTCCATTGAAGCCATGGACTGATTTCTTCAACAAATTCCTTACAACAGAATTAAATGTCAGCAAGAAAATTCAAATGGGTTCACAAGATGAAATTTGGAAGCATATGGTTCATCCCCACAACCCCCTCACCTATCCCTAGTGGAATACACATGGCCCCTTCTCAATCATTGCTTCCATAGCCAGTTTTGGTATTTTATTGAAATATTAATATTTACATCAAATTACAATATTCCATGGCTTAATAGCACATGGATAACAAAATGTCAAATACTTGCCTTTCTAAAAAAAATATGAGCATACACTAGCGGGGCCTTGGACTTGAGCTCCACACTAGGGAAACATACCTCGCATGTATACAATATTTACATTAAAAGCCAATATTTCATAAAGGTCAAAATGGGGTATTACATTATTAAGCCCACTTGTGAGGAAAACATACTCATTTATTAAAGACTCCAAGGATTTCATAAGGATCATCAAGGAGGAGAAATTAGAGGCACACAAATTGCTTATTAGTTTTGATGTTGTGGGCCTTTTTACCAAAATCCCCCTTAATGAAGCAGTACAGTTATTATTTGAGGTTGCAGATTCAGAAACTGTGAAACTGGCAGAAGTATATCTCCGGTCCACTTTCTTCAACTTTAAAGGTGAATTTTATGAACAAACCAACAGAGTAGCAATGGGGTCCCCTTTGTCTCCAATTATGGCTAATATTTATATGGAGCATTTCGAAAAGAAGGCCCTTCTCTCGTTCCCCTTACAACCCACAAGGTGGAAGAGGTATGTGGATGATTGTCATGTCCCTTCCCTAGTGGCCTTGATCACTACATTGGATCCTCCCATCCCTAGGGGGTCTAAGAAAATTAATTGAGTAAGAATTAAATTAATGGGGGTAATTTTGAGGCAACAATATTATAGCAATTAATTAATTATTAAATAATTAATTATATTTAAAGTTTGAATTATTTTTAATAATAAATGCATCATTACTAATAATTTTGGTGGCAAGTATTGATGATGACATGGCTAGGAGGGCGCAATAGGGTCAATGTGGATCTCACTTGCTTAAGTGGAAAAGCTCAAAAAATCAAGGAGTTAGATGAAGGAAAGATGGAAACAAGAGAAAATGGAAACTGTCAAAAACAGGAAAAAAAAGGCAAAAGCACAAAATAGGAAAGTAAAAAGAAGGAAAGCACAGAAAAACAGTCAATTTAAAAGCAAGCAACATTCAGAAAAGGCTAAGTAGGGCGCACTTGTGTTGGTCGGATTTTCTGACTATGGCCAACATGGAGAGAAAGCCCACACAAGTCACTTATTGTAGTTTCCGATGTGTTTGGATTAGCTAACTCTCGCGGGAACAAAGGCCCCGCTGCCTATTTGGGTTTTCTCTCGAGAAGAGAGTCTCTCAAACTAATGATATAAATTCCTAGAATATAATTTAAATCCTAAAATGAAATCAAACTTAATCTAAGATGCAAATTTTTAAGAGCTGGAAACATACAGATTTAGGAACTGTTAAAACACACAGGTTTTAACGGTAGCTAAACTGTATCTTTCACTATGAAATAAAACTCAAATCTAAATTTGAAAATTAACTCTGCCTAATCTATCTTATCCTGTGCGCAAGAGCATGATTCAAAAGTTTTGATGTGTAAAAGGATAATTTCAGTTTACTGATTTATTTAAAACAAAGTTTAAACAAACAAATAAACATTTAGAGCACATCAATATCATAAGATTAAACAATAACCTCATACATATTGTTTACACATTAAGTTTGTAGTCATATAGCATAATCAATCAAATAAGAAATGTTTGACCATATTCATTATGCTTCTTTGGTGAATAATATTAACAATGCAAAAATTTATTTCCAATACATGCTTTCCGGATATGTGATTGGCATCTCTATCTTCTTTGTAATGTTGGTGATGCTTGGCAAACGGATCAATTGACGTCTTCTACCATGGTAAATTTATTTACAATATTGTTGATAAGATTCCCCTTATCAATACGTGGCACCAAACCTGCTCTGTTGTGCTCAACGATTCCCATAGCAGTTTAAGCAACTTCCTTCAGCGATCTTAGCTTCTGCCATTAATTGTAAACTCAATTCTTGTTTTAACATACTTGAGAATCTTTTAATTACACTTCCTTGCATTAAATCACTTCAACCAACAGAAAGGTGAGATTTTTCATCGATCTTACTCCAGTTTAGCAAAAGATTATGCTCCAATAACGTGTTGGCAGTTGTTTGGTGACATGGAAATGATAGCCACTCTCATAAACTATGATTCTATCTTGTGCTGGTAGGCTCATCTTAATGGATAACCATCACATGACGGTTGTATGACATACAACGTTCTTATCATGGCAATTAATAGAGAAAGAACTTATCCTTTGTGTGTTTTATATCATGGCTATGAGAATTCATTAAAAATAAAGTAGAATTGAATATAACTCATATGAGAAAAGAAAAGGAGCTCTTCCCTTTTGTCAAATTAAATTTCAAAACAAAAGTGAATTACCATTTTAGATGTCATATCTCATTAATTTTATGTGTATTAGTTTGCTTTGGAAATATCTAAAGTTGTGAACGTGTCTCATTAATTATGAAAATGAGAGTTATAAGTGAAGCCTTATGAAAACCTCTATGATTGGTAAAAAGATAAGGTAGTAATGCACCTTCAATTATTATGACTAAAGCAATTATATTATTATAAATGTATCATTATCATAATTTACGATATATATAAAAAAAGATAATGATTAAAGAATAATTACTTTTATCAAAATTATATAATCACATTCTTATCTTTTGATAAAATAAATATATGGTTTAGAAAGTTTATCAAAATAATCATATTTCAAAAGACTTTCATATATAAATAGACTACACATCCTTTGTTTAGGTAAAGAATAATAATGAAACTCATAGATGCATTGAAAGAATTGAAAAGAAAAGTCAAGATAATCTATTTCTTTCAAACTAAGGTATGCAATCAACTCGGCTAAGGTCAACTGAGATTATGCAAACTTCAATTAGCAATTAGAAAGCCAAGAGAATCAAACGACAAAAATCACCCAATCCTCATGTAATGAAATCCAAGCCAAATAACAAGCAATGTGAAGAGTGATGGTCCAAAGAAGGAAATCCATAAAGTCATCCTCTCAAAAACCAAGTAAGAAAAATTAAAAGAAACTATAGACTAAATATTTACAAAAATTCTAATGGGGGCCCTTTATTTTGTAAAAATTAAGGGGAGTTGTTGGGGGTGCCAACAACTTGCCAATTTCAGTGAAAGGAAACAAAAGCATGAAAGTTTTGTAAAGAAAGAAGTTTTCATTTCTCTCAAGGAATGTGCCCTCCCTCTCTCACACGTATGGTTGTATTGAGGATGAAGCTATCTCATCTATAGAATGATGTTTCCAACTCCCATTCACATTTTTTGGTTAATTATTTTTGTCAATGAGAGCTCTTGCTACTCAGTTGTTGAGAGATGTGCCTCAAATATTTTCTTTGGAGATGAGCCCCAAGGCCTTTGATGTTCCAGCCAGTTAGTATTTAGATCTAGAGATTTATATTGCTGCTATTCAGATCCATATCAGTCCATAGTCGAAGATTCATAATCATCCAGAGAGAAGGCTACAGTTCCAGTGCCATTGGAGCTAGTTTTGGAGGAGATCATCCAATAGAAGGAAGCTATTTCAGTGAATGCACCCAGGATAGTCCAGGGAGGCTAGTGCGCCTTCATATTTAGATACCAGAACTGTTTATAGTCAGGGATCAGTTTTAGATTATAGTTACATCCTCTTCTTTCACTCTTACACTCATTCTCAGCTAGTTTTGGAGGACATCACCCAGTAGAATGAAGACAGATCAGTGAATGCGCCCAAGACACTTCAAGAAGATTAGTGAACCCTTCATATCAGTTATAATACATGTTGATAGTTATATATCATCTTTATATCATATTTACAGTCACTTCTCCACTTCTTACATTCATTCTCTCTTAGTGTGTAATATTTTCCTATCTTGTGAGGCTCTTGTAATAATGAATGTAATGAAATAGAAAATATGTATTATGGAGTTCATATTTCGACCTGTTTCTATCAATAAATATATATAAGAACCATTTAATGTCTCAAAACAGATTTTAGTAATCCCTTGAGGCAGTTTGGGATTAAATAATGCAAGACTAGCTCAATCAACCATTTTTAGTAACTAGTTTTTCCATATTTACTGCAAATATTTATCCGAGCATCAATTTTCAATTCTATAAGTTGTATGAGTCCTTGAATACAGTATACAAGCCACTCCATCCCATTCCCTATGTTTTTGGGAGCATATAACACTGTTTGGAAGAACTTGTAAACCTCCTAGTTGTGCAATCTCTAGTAGAGCCCTTGACTAGTTTTCCTCCAAATCCACCTATAACCTCCAAAAAACTTATGAACTTTGATCCATTATGTATTACTGATTTTAATGACTGAAATAACCCTTAATTCCATCCAAAATCAACTCCCAGTCTAGTATGCATATGCTGGAAGTGCATGAAGCCTCGAAGTAGGAAACAAACTTATCGGTTGTTAAAAAGTGAAAGGCTCCAGTACATTGTGCATAGGAATCACTGTTCATACCTTACTTATCTTGATGATTCACATTTTCCATACAAAAAATAGAATCAAAATTCATTCCTATCATCCTTGATCAGTGAACCAGTACTCCTCACTTACACCCTGTCGCACCATAAAACAATTGTTAAAAATTACTAGTTAAAATCCTGATCATTTTGGAAGTTGGAGATAGTATTCTGGCCAATTCTTGGCTGGGATATTATAGTGGTATCAGAGCATGGTCCTCTGAAATTGATCTTAAAATTGGTTATGAGTCCTAAGATAATACCCTTCCCCAAAGGAAAGAACCATGAAGAACCTTTTTCGGAAGAAGAGGTAGAATCTATTGGAGGGAGAATACAAGGGGAAAAGAACATGATTGAGTAAGATGAGAAGGAAGAGTTCAGAATTTTTTTGAAGATTATGTTAAAGGGGCTGCATGACATATCTTAGAACATCATTCAATATGGGAAAGACACCAGATAATTGCTGGCTAAGCATCTAGGACATAAATATGTAGAAGGGAGCAGCAGTGGCTCTCAGAATGAGGAAAGGAAGATCCCTAGTGGATTTCTCTTTTAAAGGACTAGGATTCATAATAGGAATAATGAATTCAAATAAGAATTCAAGGATCAACCCCGACATACCATGCCCAAGTTCCTTGAGGAACATAAGGAGGATCCTGAAATTCCCACTGAATCGGTTGCTACATGGGAGAATCAGTATGTAGTATACCAGACTCTAAGTGAAGAGTGCAGAAGGGAATTTCCTTTCAAGGATTTATGTGATGCACATTATATAAATCATCCAAGAGGAGTTCATAAGCATCCAACACATAATTATGAGCTAAGGAATGCAATTGGTAAGATCAAATTACCCTTCTTTCATGGGTCATCAAAGTGTACTACTAGCTCCTGGATGCATAAGTTAGACACCTATTTCCAACTGAATGCAATGGATGAAAGGGATGCCATCAGAATGGAAACTTTTCATTTGGAAGGTGAGGCTAATGGCTGGTGGTTCAATGGCATGAGGAATTTGGGCCATGATCAAGTGACTTCCTATGCATAATTCACTAAGAGACTAATGGAGAGATTTGATAGAAGAGACCCTAAAATATCCTTCACGGAATTGACACATGTTAAGCAGACCGGAACTCCTAAAGCTTACATCTTAGAGTTCTAAAATTTGGTAGCAATGGTCACTAACATATCTGAATTCCACTTGATCCTCCTATTCACAGAAGGGTTAACAAAACCCTTGAAAGGGCTGGTTAAAGCCTACCGACCAGCTAACTTACAAGAAGCAATGAGCAGAAGAAGGGATATGCAGGATGCAATCCCAAGAACCAGATATCCACCAAAGGCCACCATTTAGAAATGTGGATGCCCCAAATAGGATGGAAGACTCATTCAAATATCGAGATGAGTTAAGAAGGAAAAAACTCTATTTTTCTTGCCAAGAACCTTGGGTTCCGGGACATAAATGTGCCAAGGGGAAGGCCCATTACATTAAATTTTTTTCTAAAAGTGATGAGGAAGGAATGGGAGAAGAAGTATAGGTAGCAGAGGGGTATGAGACAACAGGAGAAGAGAAATCCCCGCAACCAGAATGCAAAATTGCATTTTTAAGTGGAGTTCCCCGCTACCACACCATGAGATTAAAAGGGGTTGTGCAAGGGAAAAAGGTGTCAGTTTTGGTCGATGGAGGTGCCACCCATAACTTTATTGATGCATACATGGCAGATAGAAGGAAATTACAAACAAAAAAATTTGTAGGTTTCACAGTCATTATTCCTGGAAACAACACTATGCAGTGTGACTGGTGGATTCCAAAACTGCAAGTGACTATTGGAGACCATAATGTGACTGATAGTTTTTATATTGTTGATGTGCCTGATACAAATGTGGTATTGGGAGTAAAATGGATTTTCTCCATTGGTGATCATGTGGTAAATTACCAAATCCCTCAGATGTGCTTCAAAGATACTGAAGGAAAACAAGTGATTTTGAGAGGTGTCAACACCTACCCAAAACAGATAATTTATGCACATAGTATGAGATCAGTTTTGAGGCATGGTGACATAGAGTGGGATGCTGAATTTTTTGTCACCACTAAAGGGACTTCCATTGATGTATCACATCATCCATAAGACATCCAAATGTTTCTCCACAAACACAAAAAATTGTTTGAATATCTGCCACATGGAAGGCCTCATGACAAGGGTACTGAGCATTGGATTGAGCTGCAACTTGGTACGTTTCCTGTTAAAATCCATCCTTACAAACACCCCAAGATATTCAAGGATGAGATTGAGAAAACCATCAAAGAGCTGCTTGAGATGGGGTTCATAAGACCAAGCTCAAGTCCCTTTGCTTCATCGGTGGTTCTAGTCAAAAAGAAATATGGAACAATGCGCATGTGCATTGATTATAGGGATTTGAACAAGAAGACCATCAAGAACATATATCCTATTCCAAGGATTGATGAGCTGATGGATGAGCTGCATGGAGCTAAATATTTTTCCAATATTGATCTTCGTTCTGGTTACCACCAAATCATAATGAAAAATGAAGACATTCACAAAACTACTTTCCAGTGCCATTATGGGCATTTTGAGTTCCTTGTCATGCCTTTTGGCTTGACCAATGCACCAGAAAATTTCCAATCTTGCATGAAAAAAATCTTTAGTAAGCAGCTATGTAAGTGTGTCCTTATATTTTTTGATGACATTCCTATTTATAGTAGGACATGGGAAGAGCACTTGCATCATTTGGACAATGTCTTAACACTCCTTGTAGAACAATCTCTTTATGCTAAATTGTCAAAATGTGAGTTTGGTTTGAAAGAGATCCTTTATCTTGGTCACATCATTGGGAAAGAAGGATTCAAAGTACATATGGAAAATATCAAATCCATCCTTGAATGGCCAATCCCAAAGAACATAACATCCCTAAGGTTTTCATTGGATTGTGCACCTACTACAGAAAATTTGTAAAAGGATTTTCTAAGCTTACCTCCCCTTTGACAGTTCTCACCAAGAAGGGTGCTTTTTGCTGGTCTCAATGAGGCTGAAAAATCCTTTAACAGAATGAAGGAAGTCATGAGCAATTTCCCATTACTTGCACTTCCATATTTCACTCAAACTTTCATTTTGGAGTGCGATGCCTCAGGTGAAGGCATTGGAGCATTGTTAATGCATCCTATTGCTTATGAGAGAAAAAAATTGTAGCTAGATGAGAAGCATTATTCTATATATGATAAATAGATGTTGGCCATCATGCATGTCTCGGCTAAATTCAAACAATATCTAGTGGGAGGAAAGTTCATAGTCAAGACTAATCACAACAACTTGAAGCATTTCTTGACCCAAAAAGAGCTGAATGACAGACAACAGAAATGGGTAAGTAAAATTGAGTATTTTGACTTTGACATAGAATATAAAAAGGGTAAGTTGAATGTGGTGGTTGACGCCCTCTCTAGGAAACCTGTTTTTTATTTGTTGTAAGTTCCTACTGATTGGAAAGTTCAACTAGTTAAAGAATATTCAAAAAATCAGTTTGCTTGTCAAGTATTGAATAGGATGATTCAGGATGATTCTCACCAAGTTATCAATGATGTTATTTATTACAAGAACATATTTTTTCTAACACTTGGATCCAAGTTAAAAGAACATATTTTGGTTGTTGCCCACAATGCACTAGTAGCAGGCCACCTTGGATTTTTGGAAACTTACAGGAATTTCAGAGAGATGTTCACTTGGAAGGGCCTCAAAGATGGTGTTAAGGAATGTGAGGGAGTGTACTGTATGTCAACAGAATAAGGTAGAGCAAACTCATCCTGCTGGTCTCCTTCAACCACTGCCAATTCTAGAACATAAATGGGAAAGTGTGTCCATGGATTTCATCACTGGACTACCAAAATCTCAGGGTAAGGACAACATCTTTGTAGTAGTTGATAAATTGACTAAATTTTCTCACTTTTTTGCTGTCACATCAACTATTACAGCCAGTCAAGTAGCTGCACTATTTTTCAAATAAATATTTAGATTGCATGGTCTTCCCAAGACTATAATCAGTGACAGAGATAGCAAGTTTACAAGTGCTTTCTAGCAAACTTTGTTTGAGCTAGTTGGAACTAGTTTGAACCTTAGAACAAGCTATCACCCTCATACTGATGGCCAAAATGAGAGGGTGAAACAATGGATGGAAGGTTATCTCAGGAATTATGTTACTGGGCAGAAGAAGGCATGGGTCAACTGGCTACATTGGGAGAATTATGCTATAATACCACATTCCATATGTCCATCGGAATGAACCCATTCAAAGATATGTATGGATATGAATCCCCCACTTTTGCAAATATGATTTTTGGGGATTGCAGAGCACAAAAGGAAAAGGATTGGATGCAAGAAAGCCAAGACATACTCAAGGCACTTAAGGAAAATTTGTAGGTTGCACAGAACCAACAAAAACTAAATGTAGATAAGAAGAGAACAGATCAAACCTTCCAAGAAGGTGACTTAGTTTATTTGAGGTTGAATCCCTACAGGTAATCTACCTTGAAATCAAAGGGGTGTGAGAAATTATTGCCACGATTCTATGGGCCTTACAAGATCATAAGAAAGGTGGGTGAATTTTCTTATGAATTGGATCTACCACCTGGAAGCAATATACACAATGTTTTCCATGTGTCATGCTTAAAGAAAGCAGTGGGATAGAAAGTCATTGTTTCAAAAAAACTTCCTCCTCTCGATGATGAAGGACACTTGGTATTGGAACCATAAAACATTTTACAGGTTAGAGAGAGGAATTTGTGAAGCAGAATCATTAAAGAATATCTAGTATAATGGAAGGGGTTGCCCAGTGAAGATGCCACCTAGGAAGATGAACATATTATGCAACATCCTAGATTGCACCTGCTTGAGGACAAGTAGTCTATGGGAGTGAGGACTGTCATGTCCCTTCCCTAGTGACCTTGGTCACTACATTGGATCCTCCCATCCCTATGGGGGTCTAAGGAAATTAATTGAGTAAGAATTAAATTAATGGGGGTAATTTTGAGGAAAAAATACTATAGCAATTAATTAATTATTAAATAATTAATTATATTCAGAGTTTGAATTATTTTAAATAATAAATGCATCATTACTAGTAATTTTGGTGGAAAATATTGATGATGACATGGCTAGGAGGGCGCAATATGGTCAATGTGGACCTCACTTGCTTAAGTGGAAAAGCTCAGAAAATCAAGGAGTTCGATGAAGGAAAGATGACAACAAGAGAAAATGTCAATTGTCAAAAGTAGGAAAAAAACATGCAAAAGCACAAAGTAGGAATGTAAAAAGAAGGAAAGCACAGAAAAGCAGTCAGTTGAAAACCAAGCAACATTCAGAAAAGGCTAAGTAGGGCACACTTGCCAATTTCAATGAAGGAAGCAAAAGCAAGAAAGTTTTTTAAAGTATGAAATTGTCATTTCTCTCAAGGAATGCGCCCTCCCTCTCTCACATGTGCGGTTTGCTTGAGGATGAATCTATCTCATATATGAAATGATGTTTCCAACTCCAATCACATCTTTTGGTTAATTATTTTTGTCAATGAGAGCTCTTGCTACTCAGTTGTTGAGAGATGTGCCTCAACTCTTTTCTTGGGAGATGAGCCCCAAGGCCTTTGATGTTCTAGCTAGTTAGTATTCATATCCAGAGCTTTAGATTGCTTATATTCAGATCCATATCAGTCCATAGTTGAAGATTCATAATCATCCATAGAGAAGGTTACAGTTCCAGTGCCATTGGAGCTAGTTTTGGAGATCATCCAGTAGACGGAAGCTATTTCAGTGAATGCGCCCAGGACATTCCATGGATTCTAGTGGACCTTCATATTCATATATCAGAGATTTTTATAGTTAGAGATAAGTTTCAGATCATATTTACATCCTCTTCTCTCACTCTTACACTCATTCTCAGCTAGTTTTGGAGGAGATCACCTAGTAGAATGAAGACAGTTCAGTGAATGCACCCAAGACACTTCAGGAATATTAGTGAGCCCTTCATATCAGTTATCAGACCTGTTGAAAGACATATATTATCTTCATATCAGAGTTATAGTAACTTCTCCACTTCTTACATTCATTATCTCTCAGTGTGTAAGATTTTCCTAGCCTGTGAGGCTTTTGTAATTCTAAATGTAATGAAATATAAAATATGTATTCTGGAGTTAATATTTCGACATATTTATTTCAATAAAGATATATCAGAACCATTTAATGTATCATAATATATTTTAGTAATCCCTTGAGGCAGTTTGGGATTAAAGAATGCAAGACTAGCTCAATGAACCATTTTTAATAACTAGTTTTTTCATATTTACTGCAAATCTTTATCTGAGAATCAGTTTTCAATTCTGTAAGTTGTATGACTATTTTAATATAGTATACAAGCCACTCCATCCCATTCCCTGAGTTTTTTGGAGCATCTAAAACTGTTTGGAAGAACTTGTAAACATCTTGGTTGTGCAATCCCCAATAGCGCCCTTGACTAGTTTGCCTCCAAATGCACCTATAACCTCCCAAAACCTTATGAAATATGATCCATTATGTATTAATGAGTTTAATGACTGAAATAACCATTAATTCCATCCAGAATCAACTCCCAGTCTAGTATGCATATGTTGGAAGCCTAGGAAGTCTCGAAGTAGGCAACATACTTATCTATTGTTGAAAAGTGAAAGGCTCCAGTACCTTGTGCATAGAACTCACTATTCAGACTTGACTTATATTGATGTTGCACATTTTCCATAAAAAAAATAGAATCAAAATTCATTCCTATCATCCTTGATCAATGAACTAGTACTCCTCACTTACACCCTACACACCATACAAAAATTGTTAAAAATTACTACTTAAAATCCTGATCATTTTGAAAGTTGGAGATAGTATTCTGGCCAATTATTGGCTGGGATATTACAGTGGTATTAGAGCATGTTCCTCTGAACCTTCTATTAAAATTGGTTATGATTCCTAAGAGAATACCCTTCCCCAAAGGAAAGAACCCTGAAGAACCTTTTGTGGAAGAAGAGGTAGAATCTATTGGAGGGAGAATACAAGGGGAAAAGAACATGATTGAGTTAGATGAGAAGGAAGAGTTTAGAAATTTTGTGCAGAATATGTTAAAGGGGATGCATGAAATATCTCAGAACATCATTCAATATGGGAAAGACACCAGATAATTCCTGGCTAACCAGCTAGGACATAAAGATGTACAAGGGAGCAACAGTGGCTCTCAGAATGAGGAAAGGGAGATCCCTAGTGGATTTCTCTTTTCAAGGACTGGGCCTCATAATAGACCTAATGAATTCAAATAAGAATTCAAGGATCAACCTCGAAATACCATGCCCAAGTTTCTTGAGGAACATAAGGAGGAGCCTGAAATTCCCACCGAATCAGTTGCTACATGGGAGGATCGATATGTAGTATACCAGACTCTAAGTGAAGAGTGTAGAAGGGCATTGCCTTTCAAGGATTTATGTGATGCAAATTATGGAAATCAGCCAAGAGGAGGTCATAAGCATCCAACACATAATTATGAGCCAAGGAATTCAATTGGTAAGATCCACTTACCCTTCTTTGATGGGTCATCAAAGTGTACTGCTAGCTCCTGGGTGCGGAAGCTAGACACCTATTTCCATCATAATGCAATGGTTGAAAGGGATTCCATCAGAATGACAACTTTTCATTTGGAAGGTGAGGCTAATGACTAGTGGTTCCATGGCATGAGCACTTTGGGCCATGATCAAGTGACTTCCTGTGTAGAATTCACTAAGAGACTAATGGAGAGATTCAATAGAAGAGACCTTGAAATCTCCTTTAGGGAATTGGCACATGTTAAGCAGACCAGAACTCCTAAATCTTACATCTCAAAGTTCCAAAAGTTGGCAGTAATGTTAATTGACATATCTGAAGTTTGCTTGATCCTCCTGTTCACAGAAGGGTTAGCAAAACCATTGAAAGGGTTGCTTAAAGCCTACAGACCAGATACCTTACAAGAAGTAGTGAGTAGAACAAGGGATCTGCAAGATGCAATCCCAAGAACTAGATATCCAACAAAGGTTAATGCACCTGCTAAATTTCAGAACCAAAGGCCACCATTCAGAAATTTGGCCGCCCCAAATAGGAAGGAATACTCATTCAAAGATCGAGATGAGTTAATAAGGAAAAAAATCTATTTTTCTTGCCAAGAACCTTGGGTTCCGGGGCACAAATGTGCCAAGGGGAAGGCCCATTACATTGAAGTTTTTTTTGAAAGTGATGAGGAAGAAATGGGAGCATAATTACAATAATAAGAGAGGTATGATACAAAAGGAGAAGATCAATCCCCGCAACCAGAATGCAAAATTGCAGTTTTAAGTGGATTTCCCCACTACCACACCATGAGATTCAAAGGGGTTGTGCAAGGGAAAAAGGTGTCAGTTTTGGTAGATGGGGGTGCCACCCATAAATTTATTGATGCAGACATGGTATAGAGAATGAAATTACAAACAAAACAATTTGGAGGTTTCACGGTCATTATTCATGGAAACAACACTATGCAGTGTGACCGGTGGATTCCAAAACTGCAAGTGACTATTGGAGACCATACTGTGATTGATAGGTTTTATATTGTTGATGTGGATGATAAAAATTTGGTATTGGTAGTAAAAGGGTTGTTTTCCATTGGTGAGGATGTGATAAATTTCCAAATCCCCCAGATGTGCTTCAAAATTACTGAAGGAAAATAAGTGATTTTGAGAATTGTCAACACCTACCCAAAACAGGTAATTTATGCACATAGTATGAGATCAGTTTTGAGGCATGGTGACATAGATTGGGATGATGAATGTTTTTTCACCACTAAAGGGACTTCCATTGATGTATCACATCATCTATAAGACAACCAAATATTTCTCTACAAACACAAAAAAGTGTTTGAAGATATGCCACATGGAAGGCTTCCTGACAAGGGTATTGAGCATTGGATTGAGCTGGAACCTGGTACTTTTCCTATAAAAATCCATCCTTACAAACACCCCAAGATATTCAAGTATGATATTGAGAAAAGCATCAAAGAGCTGATTGAGATGGGGTTCATAAGACCAAGCTCAAGTCCCTTTGCTTCATTGGTGGTTCTAGTAAAAAAGAAAGATGGAATAATGTGGATGTGCATTGATTATAGGGATTTGAACAAGAAGACCATCAAGAACAGATATCCTATTCCAAGGATTGATGATCTAATGGATGAGCTGCATGGAGCTAAATATTTTTCTAAGATTGATCTTTGTTCTGGTTACCACCAAATCAGAATGAAAAATGAAGACATTCAGAAAACTGCTCTCCGGTGCCATTATGGGAATTTTGAGTTCCTTGTCATGCCTTTTGGCTTGACCAATGCACCAGAAACTTTCCAATATTGCATGAACAAAATATTCAGTAAGCAGTTACGTAAGTATGTCCTTGTATTTTTTGATGATATTATGATTTATAGTAGGATACATATCTCACCAAGAAGGGTTATTTTTGCTGGTCTGATGAGGCTGAAAATGATTTTAATAGGATGAAGGAAGTCATGAGCAACTGCCCAGTACTTGCACTTCCAAATTTCACTCAACCTTTCATATTGGAGAGTGATGCCTCAGGTGAAGGCATTGGAGCATTTTTAATGCAGAACAAGCACCCTATTGCTTATGAGAGCACAAAATTGAAGCCACATGAGAAGCATTATTCTATATATGATAAAGAGATCTTGCCCATCAATCATGCCTTGGATAAATTCAAACAATATCTAGTGGGAGGCAAGTTCATAGTCAAGACTAATCAAAACAACTTGAAGCATTTCTTGACCCAAAAAGAGCTGAATGACAAACAGCTGAAATGGGTAAGTAAAATTCAGTCTTAGGACTTTGACATAAAATATAAAAAGGGTAAGTTGAATGTGGTGGTTGATTCCCTCTCTAGGAAACTTGCTCTTTCTTTGCTTCAAGTTCCTACTGATTGGACAGTTCAACTAGCTAAAGAATATTCAAAAAATCAGTTTGCTTGTGAAGTATTGGATAGGATGATTCAGGATGATTCATATCAAGTTATCAATGATGCTATTTATTACAAGGACATAATTTTTCTAACACCTGGATCCAAGTTAAAAGAGCCGATTTTGGTGGCTTCCCACAATGCACCAGTAGTAGGCCACCCTGGATTTTTGTTCCGGTAAGAGAGAGGTTCACTTGGAAAAGCATCAAAGATGATGTGTTAAGGCATGTGAGGGAGTGTAATGTATGTCAACAGAATAAGGTAGAGCAAACTCATCCTACTGATCTCCTTCAACCACTACCAATTCCAGAACAGAAACGAGAAAGTGTGTCCATGGATTTCATCACCAGATTACCAAAATATCAGGGTAAGGACAACATCTTTGTAGTAGTTGATAGATTGACTAAATTTTCTCACGCTTTTGCTGTCACATCAACTATTACAACCAGTAAAGTAGCTGCACTATTTTTCAAAGAAATATTCAGATTGCATGGTCTTCCCAAGACTATAATCAGTGACAGAGATAGCAAGTTTACTAGTGATTTCTGGCAAACTTTGTTTGAGCTAGTTGGAACTAGTTTGAACCTTAGAACAAGCTATCACCTTCATAATGATGGCCAAAATGAAAGGGTGAACCAATGGCTAGAAGGTTATCTCAAGAATTATGTTACTGGGAAATGAAAGGCATGGGTCAACAGGCTACATTTGGGATAATTATGCTATAATACCAAATTCCATATGTCAATCAGAATGACCCCATTCAAAGCTCTGTATGGATATGAACCCCCCACTTTTGCAGATCTGATTTTTGGGGATTGCAGATCACAAAAGGAAAGGATTGGTTGTAAGAAATCCAAGACATACTCAAGGCAGTTAAGGAAAATTTGCAGGTTGCACAAAACCAATAGAAACTGGATGCAGATAAGAAGAGAACATATCGAACCTTACAAGAAGGTGGCTTAGTTTATTTGAGGTTGCATCCCTACATGAAATCTATGTTGAAATCAAAGGGTTGAGAAATTATTGGCACGGTTCTATGGTCCTTACAAGATCACAAGAAAGGTGGGTGAAGTTTATTATGAATTAGATCTGCCACCTAGAAGCAATATACACAATGTTTTCCATGTGTCATGCTTAAAGAAAGTAGTGGGCCAGCAAGTCACTATTTTAGAAATTTTGCATCCTCTCAATGATGAAGGAGACTTGGTATTGGAACCAGAAAATATTTTACAGGTTAGAGAGAGGAAGTTGAGAAGCATAATCATTAAAGAATATCTAGTACAATGGAAGGGGTTCCCTAGTGAAGATGCCACCTGGGAAGATGAACAGATTCTGCAACATCATGTATTGCAACTACTTGAGGACAAGCAGTATTGGGGAGGGAGGAATTTCATGTCCCTTCCCTAGTGGCCTTGGTCACTACATTGGATGCTCCCATTCCTAGGGTGTCTAAGGAAATTAATTGAGTAAGAATTAAATTAATGGGGATAATTTCGAGGCAAAAATACTATAGCAATTAATTAATTATTAAATAATTAATTATATTTAGAGTTTGAATTATATTTAATAATAAATGCATCATTAATAATAATTTTGGTGGAAAGTATTGATGATGACATGGATAAGAGGGCGCAATAGGATCAATGTGTTCCTCACTTGCTTAAGTGGAAAAGCTCAGAAAATCAAGGAGTTAGATGAAGGAAAGATGGCAACAAGAGAAAATCGAAATTGTCAAAAGCAGGAAAAAAAAAGGCAAAAGCGCAAAGTAGGAAATTAACAAGAAGGAAAGCACATAAAAGCAGTTAGTTGAAAAGAAAGCAATATTCAGAAAAGGCTAAGTAGGAAACACTTGCCAATTTCAGTGAAAGGAAGCAAAAGCAGGAAAGTTTTGTAAAGCAAGAAGTTTCCATTTCTCTCAAGGAATGCACCCACTCTCTCACACACGTGTGGTTGGCTTTAGGATGAAGCTATCTCATATATAAAATGGTGTTTCCAAATCCCATTCACATCTTTTGGTTAATTATTTTTGTCAATGAGAGCTCTTTCTACTTAGTTGTTGAGATATGTGACTCAACTCTTTTCTTGGGAGATGAGGCCCAAGGCCTTTTATGTTCCATCTAGTTAGTATTCAGATCCAAAGATTTATATTGCTCCTATTCAGATCCATATCATTCCATAGTTGAATATTAATAATCATCCAGGGAGAAGGCTACAGTTCCAGTGCCATTGGAGCTAGTTTTGGAGGAGATCATCCAGTAGAAGAAAGTTATTTCAGGGAATGCACCTAAGATAGTCCAGGGATGCCAGTGCGCCTTTATCTTCAGATATCAGAGCTGTTTATAGTTAGATATCAGTTTCATATCTTCTCTCACTCTTACACTCGTTCTCAGCTAGTTTTGGAGGAGATCACCAGTAGAATGAAGACATTTTAGTGAATGCGCCCAAGACAACTTCAAATCAGAGTTACAGTCACTTCTCCACTTCTTACATTCATTCTCTCTCAGTGTGTAAGATTTTCCTAGCCTATGAGGATCTTGTAATTCTGAATGTAATGAAGTAGAAAATATGTATTCGGGAGTTCATATTTATACCTTTTGTTGTCAATAAATATATATTAGAACCATTTAATGTCTCAAAACATAGTTTATTAATCCCTTGAGGTAGTTTGGGATTAAAGAATGCAAGACTAGCTCAATGAGCCATTTTTAATAACTAGTTTTTCCATATTTACTGCAAATATTTATCTGAGCATCAGTTTTCAATTCTGTAAGTTGTATGAGTATTTTAATACAGTATAAAATCCATGCCAGCCCATTCCATGAGTTTTTGGGAGCATCTAATACTGTTTGGAAGAACTTGTAAACCTCCTGGTTGTGCAATCCCTAGTAGCGCCCTTGACTAGTTTTCCTCCAAATTCACCTATAACCTCCCAAAACCTTATGAAATCAGATCCATTTTGTATTACTAAGTTTAATGACTGAAATAAACCTTACTTCCATCTAGAATCAACTCTTAGTCTAATATGCATTGTTAGGATATTTAGACACTTAGGAGTTAGTTAAGATCAACTTGTGTAATATATCCGTTAGGTAAAGTGTGTTTCTTTAGTATGCATTAGTATGCATTTGTAAATATTTAATCCAATGGTCACGATATGTTCTAGACATTGAGTGATCCAACGGTTCAACTTCTCTTAGATCATACCTACCCTTCCTCATTCCCTTCTTTCACGTACCTTTTAACATTAGCTCACTTGGTTCAAAGTTGTTTTATTTCTTAATAGGCCTTGAGTTCAAGTATTATTAAGTTACTTTTAAACAAAGGTGCATGCAATTTCTATTTTTAAGACTATCTGCCACGTCACTATTGGGGACATCTTCAACTTTTTCTTTGTTCAAGCATAACTTCATCATACGGAGTCAGTTTTCAGTGTCGTTTTTTTATAAACCGCCTATTTTTTCGAGCTCTTCGCATCCAGACTATTGGTTTCTATTTTTACAGCCATTAATTTAAAATATGGCCACCCCTTGTGATATTGTACTTACCAGTTCCAACTATTTCTCATGGAAATCTCGTATGGAGGATGTTCTACGAAGTAGGGGACTTTTCAAAATTACCTCAGGGAAAGAAATAGAACCCACTAATGATGATAAGAAAATAAAATGGGCAAATAGATGAGACGAAGCTCGTGGATTGATTGGGATGTCAATCTCTACTAATTTGCGATTTTACATATCTGGAATTGATGAACCTGATACTGCTTGGGACAAGTTGGAAGCTGTGATTGGTAAACACAATGAAATTCGAGGTCACCAACTCAAAAATGAGTTGATTTCTTTAAATCCAAGTGATTTTTCATGCATTCAAGATTATTTATCTAAGTACAAAACTCCTAAACTCTTATGTGAAGAATGCAAGATTAAGAGGGAAGACAAACAATGCATTTATCATATTCTTTCAAAACTTGGACCGGCATATTCTATTTTTGTATCTACATTTTACTCCATGAAAGAATCCTTGAATGCAGCTAGCTATCAAGAGCCTAGTCTTGAATCCTTTTGTGATTCCTTGATTAGAGAGCAAGATAAGCTCATCCATCTTGGAATAATTTACAATGCAAATACATCTGGGAAAGCCCTATTGTCACAACAAAAAGAAAATTCCAAGCCTCCCAAGAAACAAAATTTTCGCAATAATAAGTCAAAAAAGGATCCCAAACCCTCTTAGTCATCTCCTTCTTTAAAAAATGACAAAGAAACCAAGCCAAAAGGAAAGAAGTCTGAGCAACATTGCAACTATTGTGGGAAAGATAATCATGATGAATCTAAGTGTTTCAAGAAGATGGCAGCCTTGGAAGCAGCAATGAAGAAGCACCACATCAGCCTAGATTTGCCTTCAGAATCTAACTCTCATGGACATGCACTTTGTGCATTTGGTTATTCTTATACTGCATCTTCTTCTTCTACTTCAAATGAATGGCTCATTGATTCTGAAGCATCTTATCATATGGATAAGGATCAATCC
Source organism: Larix kaempferi (assembly GCA_027924585.1). Classification (NCBI taxonomy): domain Eukaryota; kingdom Viridiplantae; phylum Streptophyta; class Pinopsida; order Pinales; family Pinaceae; genus Larix; species Larix kaempferi. The sequence continues at coordinate 14,012,176 of BSBM01000486.1, forward strand.
ATCTTTTCTACTATGCATGAATGTAACACCAAACAAATATTTGTTGGTGATGATAGATCGCTAAGTGTTGTAGGATCTAGAACAATTCCAGTAGATAATGGTCATTTTAGTGATGTACTATGTGTTCCAAGAATTTCCTACAATTTGTTATCAGTCTATCAAATCACTCATTCTGGTGAAGGTAAAACTATGACGTTTACACCTCACTAAGTTGTAATCAAGGATTTTAAAGATCCTCAACATGTCCTAGCTACCGGAATTGTTGATGATATTACCAGGTTGTATAAATTTAACAACTTTGGGTCATCACCTTTTCCTTCATTTTTTGTTGCTCATAGTGACAACTTAAGCAAACTTTGGCATGAGGGATTTGGTCACTTAAATTATCGCTCATTGCAACAACTATGTAAGTACAATATGGTGACAGGTCTTCCGATGGTATCTTGCAGGGATGGTGTTTGTTCCGTTTGTGTACTCGGAAAACATCATCGGGACAGTTTTGAAAAACGTGCCTCTTGGCATGGTTCAGTTCCCTTGGAGCTTGTGCATAGTGACTTGTGTGGTCCTCTTCCATCTGCTTCCTTTTCTGGTTTCAAATATTTCTTAACTGTCATTGATGATTACTCTAGAAACACTTAGGTTTATTTCCTAAAACTTAAGAGCGAAGTATTTAACATGTTCTTGGCCTACAAGGCCCTTGTTGAAAAACAATCTGGTCATCAAATTATTAAGTTAAGATCCGACAATGGAGGAGAATATGTTAACAAAAATTTCACTACTTTCTACATTGAACAAGGAATCCAACAACAACACATTGTTCCATATACACCACAACAAAATGGTGTAGCTGAATGGAAGAACTGCACTTTAAAAGAAATGGCAAATTGTATGATCCAATCTAAGGGACTAAGTCTTCAATTTTGGGCTAAAGCCATAAATGGTGCAAATTTCATAGTTAATCACACTCCCACTAAAGCTTTACAAGGTATCACATCAGAAGAAGCATGGAGTAAAACTAAACCCGATGTAAGTCACTTCCGTGTGTTCGGTAGTGAAGCATGGGCTCACATTCTGGATGAAAAACGGAAAGCAATGCAGCCTAAAAGTGAAAAGTGCATATTTGTTGGATATTCTGAAGATGTAAAAGGTTATAGACTTCTTCAACCACATTCTCATGATATAATCATTCGAAGAGATGTTAAATTTGATGAACATCTCTTGTCCTGTGAGCCTAACTCGTAGATTGTGCCATCTTTGGCCTGCGAGCCTGATTCGGCAATTGTGCCTTCTTCTACTTCCAACTTCCTTGACAGATTTCCAACTCCAGTTTCTAATGATGACGGTGAGGATGAAAATACACCTCCACCTGCTCATGTTCCTCCAGTTGCACCATCACAAGTGCTTCCTCAATGGGTCCGTTCAACATGTGAAGCAGCTGGTGATCTTGCCGGTGCTCCTAGAGATCAACATCAAACACGTTCTCAGTTTCAGCGAGCCTCTTCTCTTTTGGCTCAAGTTTTTGAGAATCATGATCCAGAAACTTTTGCAGAAGCTTCAGTAAATCCAGATTGGGATGCAGCTATGGATGAAGAATATCATTCCTTAATGGCGAACGATACTTGGGATCTTGTACCTCTTCCAAAAGGAAGAAAAATTGTCAGATGTAAATGGGTCTATAGAACTAAGTATGCATCAGATGGAAGTGTTGAACGACTTAAGGCAAGGTTAGTTGCCAAATGTTTTTCACAAGTTGAAGGGATTGACTACAATGAAACCTTTGCTCCTGTTGCAAAAATGAACTCCATCCGCCTTGTTCTTTCCCTTACAGCCTTACATAACTGGGAATTCCATCAAATGGATGTCAAGTCTGCTTTCTTACATGGTGATTTACAGGAGGAAACTTACATGGAACAACCTCCTGGATATGTTCAAAATAACTCTAGCCTTGTCTGTTGCCTTAAAAAATCCTTATATGGAATTAAGCAAGCTCCTAGAGCTTGGTATGCCAAAATGGATAGCTTTCTCCTTGACACTAGTTTTTCTAGATGCCATTCTGACCCCAATGTCTATACCAAGAAAGTAGGAACCATCTCATCATACTTCTTCTATTAGTTGATGAACTTATTCTTACTGGTAGTGACCCTAAGCTTTTAACCCATGTGAAATCCAGTCTTAAGCAAAATTTTGAAATGTCAGACTTAGGACATTTGCATTATTTTCTTGGTATCCAAGTCCTGCAAACCAAAGAAGGAATCTTTCTTTCTTAGTATAAGTATGCTTGTGACCTTCTTCGTCACTTTCACATGGAATATTGTACACCAGCCCCTTCTCCCTTCCAGTCTGGAGTCAAACTTTCTGCCACTTGTACTTCACCTAAAGTAGATGCCACCTTGTATCGTCAGCTTGTTGGTAGTCTCTTATACTTGACTCATTCCCGTCCTGACCTTTCCTTTGTTGTTGGTCGTTTTTCCTGTTATATGCAAACACCTCATGAAAGTCACTGGAAAGCAGCTAAAAGAATGCTTCGATATATTTGAGGTACAATTCAGTTTGGGATTCATTACAGTATGGGGGGGAACCTTTGTTGGTTGGTTTCATTGATTCAGATTGGGCTGGCGATCCTGATGATCGAAAGTCTACTGTAGGTCATGTTTTCAGTCTCGGATCTAGACCTATCACTTGGGCTTGTAAGAAACAACAAGCTCTTGCTCTTTCTCCAGTAGAGGCAGAATATCGAGCCGTAGTTAATGCCAATCAAGAAGCTTTATGGCTTCGACAAATCCTTTCAGAGTTTGGATTTGAGTAGCAACAGCCTACTCCACTTTGGTGCAATAATCAAAGTGCCATCAAGCTCGCCAAAGATCCAGTTCTACATCAACGCAGCAAACACATTGAGCTACATATGCACATCATCAAAAATATTGTTCATGATCGTGTTCTTGAAGTGCTCTTTTGCCCTACAAATGATCAAGTTGTCGACATTGTTGATGTATATGTAACTTCGGAATGTATTTCATCGATGTATTTCATATATATTTATTGTACCCTTATAAGAGATGTGTTATTCCTCTATAAGGAAGTGTCGTCATGTGTATTGACAAGTGTCGCAAGTGTGTGTACTTGGCGAAGGGTTATTAGACCACCATGTGTGGGGTTGGCCCTGAAATATATATTATATTGTTGATATACCTAGCTAGACAAGCCGGCCCCATAAGGTCACTGAGAAAACAGACTAGTATAAATAGAGATTGGGAGATCTCTATTTGGATCACTCAAAAACTCATACTTCTCTCACTCAGAAAGTGGCGCACTAGTGAGGAGGAGGATCATCTGCTACTAGGACACTATCTCAGTGTATTTTGGTTGTACTTTGTTTGAGCCATTGCTCTCTCTATCTCTGAGGAAGTTGTGGGGGTTTTCACCTTAGGGTTTTCCCCATGGAAACTCTGTGTCTCTTGTCTCTCTTGCTTTTGATTCTTGTGATGCTTGACACGCTTGATATGATTGTTATGCATTGATATACTGTACATGTTATTCTCTCAGTAAAGATCCTAGAGTATTGTGAATTAATGCTCAAAATTTAACATGGTATCAGAGCTAACCTGAGAAGAAGACATTTTGCAGTGACGGAAACTTGAGTTTCTTGTTTATTGGGTTTCTCTCCACAAATTTTGGAAAAGCAGATTAGTAGATTGACTCTACTCATCAAGGAGAATCTATCTGTCCAATTAGAATTCAATTCTGAGCATTTTCAGATTTGGCCCTAAAAATTAGGGTTTCCACAAAAATAGGAATTTCTAAAATCTGAAGAAATAGCTGGAAGCTCCTTGCAAAAATCGAAGTTTAGAGCTTTGGATCAAGATTTTTGGCTTGGTAGATCTCTGGGAAACTCAAACCCTAATTCAGGGCTCTCCCTAGTGAACCCGGGAGGACAAAAAGGCAAATCTTAAGGGTAAAAATTTGTTGATCTCAAATTCTGAATACACCAGGCTGATCAGCTCATCAAGGCGCATCTTTCTATTCTTTCAAAAAGTTGAAATTCACATTTTGAATTTTTAGGGTTTTTCTGACAAACCCTAATCCGGGACTAGATCCAGTTTTCAACATTTCAAGTGGTAAGACCTAAATCTTTTCTATTTCCATTTGAAGTATTCTTTAAGATGTCTCACCACACCAATCTTGAGGATAAGCTTGAAGGGGATGATAACTTCCGAGCTTGGAAGTATAGGATTGGGTTAATCCTGGAAGAGAATGAGTTGGACTCATACATAAAAGAAGACATCCCTATCCCAGAGGATGAATAGGCTAAGGTATTGCATAAGAAGAAATTGGTCAAGGCAAAGAGAATCATTGCTGATTCCATTAAAGACCATCTCATACCCCATGTGTCTTCTCTAAAGACACCCAAGGCTATGTTTGACTCTTTGACCAAGCTATTTGAAGGGAATAACATAAATCGAAAGATGACCCTATGGAATCAATTGAAAGGGGTCAAGATGTTGAATGAAGAAACCATTCAATCTTACTTCTCCAAGGTCTCTCGGATCAAGGAACAACTTGAAGCTGTGGATGAAGTAGTGGATAATGGTGAAGTTGTTATGACCACTCTGAATGGCCTTCCTAGGTCATGGGACTCCTTTATTCAAGGAATCTGTGCAAGAAAGAAATTGATCTCTTTCAGTAAACTGTGGGAGGAATGCTCTCAAGAAGAAGCTAGGCTTGTAGCTCGTGAAGAAAAGATGGGAGGTGAATATCAAGCTCTCGCATCCCACACCAAAAGAAGCAAGCCCAAGAAGGAGCACTCTCACCACAAGAGATCCTATCACCACCAACAAAAAAATAAGAAGGATATAAGATGTTTCACATGCAATGAGAAGGGTCACTTTGGTTCATAATGTCCCAAGAACAAAAGGGATAACATCAACTCCACCAAGAGGAAGAAGGGCAACAAAAGAAAGTTCCATGCTCATGCTGTCGAAGATGATGAACCTCCAAAGAAGAAGGCTAGGGTAGAAAGTGATGAAAGTGATGATGACTCATCAAGTGAAGAAGAGTATGTTCTAATCTCTTCTCTCACAGGTACTATCTCGCATGGTTGTAATGATTGGTTAATTAACAGTGGGGCTTCCAAACACATGACTGGGTTTAAGGAATCTTTTGTAAACCTATATGAACATGAATCACCCCATAAGGTGAAACTTGGGGATGATTATCAATACCAAATCAAAGGAAGTGGTGAAGCCTCCTACAACCTAGATTCTGGAAAATATTTGAAGATGAAAGAAGTCCTTTATGTACCTGGGCTCAAGAAGAACTTACTCTCCATCTCTGCATTGGATGCAAAAGGTATGAGGGTTGCATTTGTGGATGGCCAAGTCCTAATGTGGCCAAAGGGAAAGACCATAGATGACGCAGTAGTGATTGGAGAGCAAGAGGGAGGATTGTATAAATTGAAAGGACAACCTGAACATGCCATGGTGCATGAATCCATGGATCCAAGTGAACTTTGGCATAGAAGACTTGCTCATATGCACTATAGGGCACTTCCAATTGCAAGCAAGGCTATAGGGGGTCTTCCTAAAATCAAGACCAAACATGAAGGTGTTTGCAAAGGATGTGAAAAAGGTAAGAACATTAAGAAGGCTTTCCCAAGCAGTGAAAGCAAGGAAAAAGGTATCCTGGAAATCATCCACTCAGATGTATGTGGTCCTATGTCATCCAGTTCTCTGAGTGGGTATGCTTACTATGTCTCATTTATTGATGACTTCTCCAGGAATACTTGGTATACTTCTTGAAGAACAAAGATGAGGTGTTTGATAAGTTCAAGGAATTCAAAACCTTGATGGAGAATCAAACTGAAAAGAAGATCAAAACATTCAGATCCGACAATGGTGGAGAATTCACCTCAGGTGACTTCAAGAATCTTTGCAGTGATTCAAGGATTAAGAGGGAGTTGAGTGCTCCTTATAATCCTCAATAGAATGGAGTTGCAGAAAGGAAGAACAGAACAATCATGGAAGCAGCAAGGGAAATGCTGCATGACCAGGATCTACCTATGCATATATGGGTAGAAGTAGCTAGAACAGCTGTATATGTGCAGAACAGAACACCCCACAAGATATTGGACAACAAGACACCAGAAGAAGTATTTTCTGGTAAGAAACCTGAAGTCATCCATCTCAGAATATTTGGTTGTCCAGTATACACTCATGTCCCAAAGGAAAAGAGGACCAAACTAGATCCTTCAGGAAAGAAGGGTATCTTTGTGGGTTACAGTGAAAGCTCGAAGGCTTACAGAATATACTTTCCAAGGTTCAAGAACATTGATGTAAGTAGGGATGTAACATTTGATGAAAACTTGGCATTCATCAAATCAAGGAAGGCACCTATCGAAGTTTATGAAGAACCTAAGGAAACTAGATTTCAAGACACTACCATGACTGAAGCAATTCCAAAAGTTGTTCGTGAGTTTCAAGATCCGCAAGAACCTATAGATCCACCCCGTGAGGATAACTCTCATAAGAGGAAACCTGCATGGGCTAGAGAGCTCATTCAAGATGCAGAAAGATTTGGCATTCCAGAAGAAGAACACAGAGCAAAGAAGAGAACCAGATCACATACCAGCTATGTTGCTTTACTCTGTGACATTATGAACAAAGAACCTTCCAGTTATGAAGAAGCAGCGGAAAAGAAAGAATGGAAGGATGCCATGGTTGAGGAATACCAATCAATAATGAAGAATGATGTTTGGGATGTTGTCCCAAGACCTAAAGAGAAGTCTGTTGTGACTTCTAAATGGATCTACAAAATCAAGCATGCTGCAGATGGCAGTGTAGAGAAATACAAGGCAAGATTTGTAGCTCGTGGCTTCTCTCAAAAGGAGGGAATAGATTATGAAGAAACTTTTGCACCTGTAGCCAGGTATACTTCCATCAGAACAGTACTTGCCCTGGATGTAGCAATGAAATGGAAAATACACCAAATGGATGTCAAGACTGCTTTCCTGAATGGTGTAGTTGAAGAGAAAGTATATGTGGAGCAGCCACTCGGTTTCGAAATACATGACAGGGAGTCATATGTGTGTAGATTGAAGAAAGCCTTGTATGGCTTGAAGTAAGCTCCCAGAACTTGGTATGGTAGAATGGACAGTTTGCTATCTAGTTTGGGCTTTACCAAGAGTAAAGCAAATTCCAACCTTTACTACAAGGTTGAGGAAGGGAATCCTGTGATTCTACTCCTATATGTGGATGACTTATTTGTAAGAGGAGATGACAGATTGATTGCAGATACTAAGAGGAAGCTTGCTACCGAGTTCGATATGAAAGATTTGGGAATGATGCATTATTTCCTAGGTATGGAGATGTGACAGAGTGCAGGTGGGATCTTCCTTGGTCAAGGGAAGTACATAGTAGATATCCTAAAGATATTCGGGATGATGGATTGCAAGGCCATGGCCACACCTATAGCATCGAATCTGAAGCTTCTATGTGATGCTTCATCTGAGCCGGTTGATGTCTCTATGTATCGTCAGATGATTGGGTCCTTGATGTACCTGACGAACACGAGACTAGATATTTGCTTTGCGGTGAACACATTGAGCCAGTTCCTGACGGATCCGAGGAGTGTTCACCTAGTTGCTGTAAAGCATGTTCTAAGGTACCTGAAGGGTATAGTGGATTATGGTCTCAAGTATGAAACAAATCAAAAGTTTAACCTGCAGGGTTATGTTGATTCAGATTGGGCTGGCAGTGCTACAGATAGGAAGAGCACATCTGGATGTTGCTTCAGTATGGGATCAGGTGTGATCTCTTGGTTTAGCAGGAAGCAGTCCTGTGTAGCACTGAGTATAGCCGAGGCAGAGTATGTTGCAGCCTGTTCAGCTAGTTGTGAGGCAGTATGGCTATGGAAGCTACTGTCTGAGTTATTTGATCTCCCATTGGATGCTATTGGTATTTTCTGTGATAACCAGAGTTGTGTGAACCTGTCTGAGAACCCAGTGTTTCATGACAGGTCGAAACACATAGAGATCAAATATCACTATATCAGGGATATGGTGCAGAGAGGAGCTGTGAAGCTCCTATACATTACGACGGATGAGCATATTGCAGATGTGCTGACGAAGCCACTAGCCAGGGTGAAGTTCGAGTACTTCGGGGAGAGGCTTGGTGTTATTCAGATTGATGACACTTCGAGGAAGAAGTGATGGACACATTTGCAAAAGCCATTCCAAGCATGTTGGAAGCAGGATCCTTCACATGGCTATGGACATAAGCACTGGATGATGAGCATCAGGACGATGCTCCAGTTACTGCTCTGTATATACGCATCATGTTGGATGATGGATATGATCAGTTGGATCATTTATATGTATATGTATATGTATGTACGCATCATGTTGGATGCTGGATATGATCAGTTGGATCATTTATATGTATATGTATGTACGCATCATGTTGGATGCTGGATATGATCAGGAGGATCATTTGTATATGTTTTGTATATGCATCATGTTGGATTCTTGGACCATGTATCTGTATATGTATCAGGTGGATACTGTGTATGATCAGGTAGATCATGTATGTTGATATGTATCCGGTATGATCAGGTGGATCATGTTTTGTATTTGTATCAGGTGGATACATTGTATGATCAGGTGGATCATGTATGATGATATGTATCAAGTAGATACTTAGTATGCATCAGGTAGATGCATTATATGATTAGGATGATCATGGATGATGAGCTTCAAGATGTTGCCCCAGATGACATGCAGCAGGATGTTGCAGTGATGATGATCGGGATGATCATGTATACATCAGGATGATGTATGGTGAGTATCAAGTTGATACTCTGTGGCTGTGGACAGGTTGTGCAGATAAGCATATAATAGCGCCCTGGGAGGTTTGCAGATTCTCTTGCTAGGTTTTGCCGCTGGAATATAATAGCTCCCTGGGAGATTTGGCAAACGCTCTTTCGAGGTTTTTCTTTGGGAGGACATATAATAGCACCTTGGGAGATCCGCAGATAGTCTTGCAAGGTTTTTTCGATGGCATATAATAGCTCCCTGGGATATCTGGTAGATGCTCTTTCGAGGTTTTTTCCTATGGCATATAATAGCGCCCTGGGAGATCCGATAGGTTGAGCTATGTGCTCGTAATAAGTCCTGGGATGCTCTTGCAAGGTTTTTCCATGACCACATGTAATATCGCCCTGGGATATCCGATAGGTTGGGATGTGTTCCCGTAATAAGTCCTGGGATGCTCTTGCAAGGTTTTGTGGTGACCACATATAATAGCGCCTTGGGAGATCCGATAGGTTGAGCTATGTGCTCATAATCAATCCTGGGATTCTCTTTCAAGGTTTTGTGATAGGGTCACATGTAATATCTCCCTGGGAGATCCGATAGGTTGGGCTGTGTGCCCATAATAAGTCCTGGGATGCTCTTGCAAGGTTTTGTGATGCACGTAATAAGTCCTGAGGATTCCACAGTATGGCCAGTGATGACGAAGACCTGCAAGTGGTGGGCCTACATCCAGTATGAAAAAGGACTGGCTCTGTAGAACTTCCTATGACGAGTAGAGTCAGAGATTGGTTGAGATAGCAGCAACAGTGACGATGATGATGACAATGCATTGATGACGATGATCCCAAGAAGAAGACTTGTCTAGCAGAACTGTGTCGAGAAATACCTTCCTAGTTAAGAGGGAATGTTGATGTATATGTAACTTCGGAATGTATTTCATATATATTTATTGTACCCTTATAAGAGATGTGTTATTCGTCTATAAGGAAGTGTCGTCGTGTGTATTGACAAGTGTCACAAGTGTGTGTACTTGGCGAAGGGTTATTAGACCACCATGTGTGGGGTCGGCCCTGAAATATATATTATATGGTTAATATACCTAGCTAGACAAGTCGTCCCCATAAGGTCACTGGGAAAACAGACTAGTATAAATAGAGATCGAGAGATCTCTATTTGGATCACTCGAAAACTCATACTTCTCTCACTCAGAAAGTGGCACACTAGTGAGGAGGAGGATCATCTGCTACTAGGAGACTATCTCAGTGTATTTTGGTTGTACTTTGGTTGAGCCATTTCTCTCTCTATCTCTGAGGAAGTTGTGGGGTTTTTCATCTTAGGGTTTTCCCCACGGAAACTCTGTGTCTCTTGTCTCTCTTGCTTTTGATTCTTGTGATGCTTGACATGCTTGATATGATTGTTATGCATTGATATACTATACATGTTATTCTCTCAGTAAAGATCCTAGAGTATTGTGAATTAATGCTCACAATTTAACAGACATCGTCACCAAGTCTCTCACAGAAGTGAAGTTTTCTAAAATTTAATCTATGTTAGGAGTTTAGGAATTTGTCCTTAAGGGGGGATAGGCTCTAATGCCTCCTTCCTTCTCCCAATAGTGTCACTTTTGTAAATCCTTCAATCATATCCCAAGTTGTTCTTAAGGGGGGATGTTAGGATATTTAGACACTTAGGAGTTAGTTAAGATCAACTTGTGTAATATATATGTTAGGTAAAGTGTGTTCCTTTAGTATGCATTAGTATGCATTTGTAAATATTTAATCCGACGGTCACAATATGTTCTAGACATTGAGTGATCCGACGGTTCAACTTCTCTTAGATCATACCTAACCTTGATCCGTGGCTTAACACATGATTGGTCCATGATATCTATTTAAAGAGCATGGAGGGTCATTGGTTAGTTGATCGATTATGAGAAGCTCATTTGTAACTTTCTTTCTTTTGCATAAAAAATTGCTCCATAGTAGCTATTTGGCCAAGGCCGTGGATTGTTTCCCTCTAGAGGGTTTTAACCACATCAAAACATCGGTGTGTTGATCTGTGATCTGTTTGTGTGAAGTGGTTTCTCTAGGTGTTTGGTCTTTTGGGAGTACCCTCTGTACCCGAACATGCATATGTTGGAAGCCCAGGAAGCCTCGAAGTAGGAAACAGACTTATCTGTTGTTGAAAAGTGAAAGGCTCCATTACCTTGTGCATAGGACTCACTATTCAGACCTGAATTATCTTTCTGCTACACATTTTCCATACAAAAACCAGAATAAAAAGTCATTCCTATCATCCTTGATCAGTGAACCAGTACTCCTCACTTACACCCTGCACACCATAAAATAAATGTTAAAAGTTACTAGTTAAAATCTTGATCATTGTGGAAGTTGGAGATAGTATTCTGGCCAATTATTGGCTGGGATATTAAAATGAGGCCAACGTGAGATGGACCCATGGGATTATCGAGCTTAACAAATTTCATGAACATCTTAATTAGATCTTAGAGGACATAAAGTTAACCATGGAAATAGAGGAGAATGAGAGCATCCCCTTCCTCGATGTACTAATCAAAAAAAGGAATGATACAACCCTTAGCCATGTGGTCTACAAAAAGAAAACCCACTCGAAGAGATACCTTCATTCTCACTCACATCACCACCCATATCAGAAAATTGGGGTAATCAACACCATAGCTATGAGAGCTGTCCGCATATCAGACAAAGAACAACTTGAAAAATAAAAAGACCACTTGACCTATGTCTTTAGAAGTATGGGATATAATATGAAGGACATCAATAAGGAAATGAAAAAAACAGAAGATTGGACTCAACATAAGAAAGAAAGAAATACTATTAAGGCCTTCCTCCCATACATCCAAGGAGTTACGAACAGAATTGCAAAGGTTTTGAGGGGAAAAGAAGTATGGGCATCTTTCAGGCCGATGGAAACCATTAGACAAAAAACGAGGTCGATGAAAGACAAGATTGATTGGCATCAATATAAAGGAGTGTACAAGGTAAATTGATCTTGTGGAAGTAGCTATATAGGGGAGACAGGACGCTCATTTCAAATAAGGATAAAGGGCTGACATAAGGAAAGAAAGGACAAATAATTCCGCACTCGCTGAGCACTCTCTCAAAACAAAACACCATGTCTTCCTTGAGAACACAGAGTTGATCGCAATAGAAGACCACTATTACAAACGAAGGGTGAGAGAAGCTTTGGAAATCATGAAGCACCCAAACAACCTAAATAGAGATGGGGGACTTGAAATAAGTGAAATATGGCTACCTCTGATCACCAAAGAAGGTAATGAATAAAACCATGTATGTTTTGCAGAACCTCCTTCACAATTTCTTGTCTTTAGCACTTATCATTGCCATTATTAATATTAATAAAAAATAGCATGAACTATCCCTATTATTAATATTAATGAGTAATATTATGAGATAAATTTATTATGATTATAAAATTGAAAAATTTGAATTATGAATTAATTATAACCTTTCCTTTTCTTCAATGATGTAAAATGACAATTCTTTTGACCGACTAATAACTATTTTTTATTATTAATTCTCATTAATAATAATTATTAATAATCATGAATGAAAACCCTATTATTAATAATTATTAAAGAATTGAATTTTTATTATCAATGAAATAAGTATTAATTAATATTTATGCATTATCTCTCTTATAATGGCTTAAAGGGAAAAAATTTATTCATAATTATGGAGAATAATCTTATGAGTTATTCTTTTGAATGACTAAAGGAAAAAATTTTATGCATAACTAGTATGAAATATAATCAATGAAATAAGTATAAATTAATATTTATGCATTAATTCTCTTATAATGACTAGAGGAAAATTTTTATTCATAATTATGGATTACATGAATAATCGATTATTATTTTAATAATTATTAATAAGTCATTATAGACATTCTACTGAAGAATTATTTCTTATACTAACTGTGAAGATGAAGGGATAAGGTTATTATTTTTTATAGAATTGGAAATGAACGGGCATTTCCGACTATTTAGGGGCCTAGAGAGCAACTCTTATATCCATAATTTGTCCTGAGGATGAATCCAGTTAAGGATTCAAAACGTAGACAATAAAAATGCCGACCGTGGATTATCCAGAACCCACTCTTCTAACACTATACAACACGGAAATCTGAAATCTTTAAGGATAAAGACACTCAGGGTGTGTTTCCTCTCAGTAAATGGGTATCAAGTTGCAAAGGAAAAATGATGCAAATCTTAACTATAATGAGATAATAAATGGGGGATTATAAAGAGCTGAAAGATGGAAGCTAACATAAGGCTCAAAAGTGCAAGAAGGAAAGATGCAATGCATTTACAACTTAAACAAAATGGTGACAATACCCCATAAGGAAATGGCCAACACAACATATAAGGAAGAAGAATAAGTCTTTAACACAAATTTAGGCAACACTACTAATGGATTCTTAGTCCTAAAATATATCATGGGTACCATGAGATAGTAGGACATAAGCTAGGGTACCCATGTGAAGGGAGGTTCTATTGTGAAAATATGTCATATCGATATAAGAGAGGGATGAATGTTGTAATTTTGTATAGATAACCTAAGGTGTTTCGAAACCGGATAAGATAATGTAAAATGAAAGTGGAAAAGAGAACCTACCTTATATGTCAGTTGTGAAAACAATACCTTAAAAAACGATGACGATGCTAAAAGAAATCATCATCTTATATGAAAAGGTTTTCAAAGTATAAATAGATATCATCTATAGGAAAATGGGTAAATATGAAATAGATATTAGGGTACAAATTTGAAAAATTACCATTTCATTTGAAAATATGAGAGAAATTGGAGTTTGGGTGTGAGAACTATTAGGAATTTGAGCGAGCATAAATAATAAATAACTAGCGAGAAATAAAATAGACATGCAAAAATTAAAGAGACACACACAATATACACTGGAAACTCCATGCAGGGAAAACCAACACCCAATGAAGATCTTCATTACATGGCCAAAACTAGCCATCTGGGCCAAGCCAGCTAGCCACCACTCACGTCCAAGCCACATTACAATGGAGTGTGCCAATCCTTTTATATGCTTCATTACATGTAATACCTTGGGCCAATACCATGGGATACAACAAACCATGTGCCCAAAAACATGTGTTGGACCTAACCACCTTTGACTCATTCCCGAGTCAATGTTAACCCAAAAAATCCCCCCTTTAATCTTGACTTGGGGTTCTCATATACACCCCCCTATCACCTAGGTCTATATCCCGACTTTACCGGTGAGTTACCAGGGGTATGCATGCCTTACTAGGTCTTACAACCATATTCCCATTTACATGTAAACTGCTTCATTCATTTTTTTCATGTGTCTTCATGGTGACTACACCATCACCATCCATTGCTTCATCCTCTCACTTTTCCATGATTTCTTTCTTGCTCGTCGACTTGCTCATTTTTTTCCATTTTCCTTTTGTACATGCATCCTACCCTGTCATTGATGCCCATATAAAGAGGAATCCATCTATCAGATTACATGGGTCCTCAGCCATTGTAACTTTCAGTTCTATAGGAATTCTCTTCACATACATGGTTCATCAATATTGGTCCCAACACTAAGATCAAACCATCTCAGATTCACCCTTTTACAATCGAAGATTCACCTTCTCTGATTCCACATCAAGTTAGCGTACGAGTACACTTTCCACCCTCGTACCTACCCAGTGGTTCGTTCCAAACTTGATGCAACATCCCTTCTCTGTACATATGATGGATACCTTGTGCTTATAGCACCCGAGGAAATCCAAAATTGCTTATGGCCAAGTTTTACAAGGACCAAAGAATGCTAGGGTATCGGGTACCACCGAACATGCACCCTACATACTTTTAATTACATCTCAAGTGTTGAAACAGTTATTTTGGTCTTGTTGAAGACTTTGGATGATGTGAAGCAAAGTAAAGAAACCTTATCCTTATGCATTATTTCCATATGACGAAGATTTAATGAAAAAGATGTTAAAGAGGTAGGCACTAAGTCCCAAGAGGAGACATCCCATTGGATCATAATCCTAAAGCGAATTTGGATTAAAATAGGAGAATAGGAGGTTCCATGAGGGTTTCATAATATCAACATCCCATAGTGAACCATATATAATATCTACGATTGATAGGAATTACGCTCAACAGAGGTGCAAGATGTATAATGTTGATCTCGATCGGAGAAATGACCGTTGGTGTGTGTTAAAGCGAGGAAAGAATCAGCAGTCCACAATCGAGAGATGAAATATCAACGGATGAGGTTGATTTCATGTCGTGAACAAGCACGAAAAATGGAAGTTATGGGAGGTAGCAAAATTTATACCACCTGCCACGCGTCAAGACAAGGCCATTTCGCTGGATGAAAAGTGGTATGGAAAAACCGCTTCTCACATCTCCAAAACCGCTTTGTTGGGGTTATAAAAAGGAAATACACATGAACGACAATCCATTTTACATTTCGCACCTGAATACTCATACGTCTCGTGCAAAGTTGGAAGCTGAGGTACAGGTCCATTTTCGAGTCACACACTGCTCGGTAGGCTCCAATTTCTCGTAAAACGCCAAGTAAAAATATAGTCATATGCAGTGATTTGTTTGAAATGAGGAGGAAAATACCAAGTGTTTTCTAGAAAATGGAAGAACAAAGTGAGTTGGAATTTCAAAGTAAAGAGTTTGACAAGTTAGAGGATATTTTCGAACATAGAGACGAAGATTTTTTTTATATAGTTTTGTCCATTAATTCGGTTAGTGAAACTAAGAACAAGTTAAAGGATTTGGAAAAACAAGGGATAGATTTACACAATGTCCACAAGTCTTGGTTTTACTATATCTGTCCTGAGCAAACCCTAAACTTCCTTGATTTTGTTTGCCAGTGTGCGATGAATTATTCCCAATATGAGAGGGTCATTATGGATTATAGGAGATCAAAAATCCTTTGTCATGTAAATTCTTCAGTCCTTAGAGAGTCGTTAGAGGTCCCATAGTTGTTTTCTCAGAACCTTGAAGATTGTACGAAAGAAAACTAATTAATATTTACAGACATTCTGTAGATGAAATTAGAGAAAAGGTTTTGTCAAAAAACCTTAAACCTGGCACTTCAATTGATAATTTTCCCTTCCGTTGGGACATCACCTTGTTTAATGAATATTCCCAGTTTGTCCTATCATTACTCAGTCAGTTTTTAGGGTTATATAATGACAAGGTCATCCCTGAATTCATGTTGATTTTGTTTTTCAAATTGAGTTTGCACCCATCTGAGTCTGAATCCAGTCAGTATGCTTCCCTTAAGTTTGATGAATTCTTAGCTGAAAATATTCATGTTCAGCTAGTGAATTTCCACACAACAAAACATTTTAGATTTCAATCTTACCTCCTGAAGTTGTTTTTGTATTCAAATGAAGAAAATCTATAGTTTCTTGAAGCAGTATTCACATATGCGATACAAAATAGTATGTTTAATTATATGAATCTCATAATGTCAAAAGTATACAGAACTGTTTTTTAGGAAAATCTACCCAGAGTTTTTCCTGAAATGAAAGATATGTTGCAATTCAGTCTAGAGAAGAAAGTCGATGATTGGTTCCTATTGAAAGAACACGTTGTTATCAGACTCTATGGTTTTGTTCATGAACCTTATATCTTACCTGATTTCTTGAACCCAAGAGTCTTTGCTTTGGAATTTATCAGAAAGAAGCTTATTGTGGAAAATGAATATTTCTTAAGTTTTAGAAAAGCTTATGATATCAAGTTTCCTTTGAAGGTTGGCCCATTCATCTTAAAAAAATAAATCCTCTCTTCTAGTTGTAGAAGGACTTCTACAGGTAATGAATTTTAAAAAGGCTTTAGGTATTAATTATGATCCACATCATATAATATCATAGCGAAGGAAAAAGAATAAGAGAAAATATTTTTACCATCAAAAGGTGGAGGGATTGGCTGAGAAAGCTAATATTTTAGAAAATGAATCAGATCCAGGGCTTTTGGACAATTTACAGTCCAATCCTTCTACATTAACCAAAAATTCAGCTATGTTAGTGCCCACTCCCAACAAAGTTGAGATTTCCAGTAAAAGGAGCCTTTCTCAAGCTACATATATGGAGGTAGAAGAACAAGGTACAACAAAAAAACTTAAGCTAGACTGGGGAAAAGAAATAGTTGCAATGGAAAGTAAGAAGGAAAATAAAAAAGAAAGAAATTCAAAGTCCAGTTATCTAGGTACATGAGTACAACTTTGTTGAAGCAAAAGGGGCTAGTTCAAGTGATAAATACCAATCAAGAATTGATTTATATATTCAATATGGCCAAGAAAAAAAGCTTCTTCTGGAAAATTTCTTGAGATTTTTCCTAAAGTCAGAGATATATGAAATAAAGGGGTTTCATTGACAGCTGTTAGAGACCATGCCAAGAATACTCTAAATTTAGAAGTAGCCTTCAATGAGAAAGTTACATAAATGAAAGTTAATTTGTAGCATATACCAGTCCTAGATAAAATTCATATGCATAGGAAAGCTGGAGAAGTGATTTACATCGATTTGATGAAGGCCACTCTAAAAATTTCAAAGTTACAATCTACAGTGGGTAGATTGTAAAACTAATTGAAACAAGAAAAAATTGAAAATAAGGCCCACCAACAACAAATAAAGAATTTACAAAATGATCTGGTGGAAATGGATAGTTATCCTAATAAAGGACATACCACTAAAAAGCTCCTGGCTGAAAAAGAGAGTACAATTCAATTGTTGAAGAAGAAGTTAAAAATCCCAGCTACACAGTTAATTCAAGCATCTGAATTAACAATCTTGGAACAAGAAAAAAAAACTCTCTCTCAGGAGTTGGATGATAGTAAAGCAAAATTGCTTAAATTTACAGAGTAACAAATGAATTGGGAGAAAGAAGGAGCTAACTTTACAGCTCATATTGATAGTTTGAAAGAAATGCAAAAAGGTGCAGAAAAGGAAAAGAAAGGGACAAGCCAAGGGAATATGGAAACAAGCATAGCGAGATTAATTCAAGCTATGTCCCAGGTTAGTCTTAAAGAAGAGGAAATTAAGGGATTGAAAGTGGAGAATAAAAAACTAAGTGAAGAGATTGAGAAAAAATAAGAAGAGAAGAAAGAATTTGAAAACAAAAATAAAGAATTGTTAGAGAAAAATGAGAAACTAATTTCACAGGTGACATGACAGCTCCCATTGCAAGGTTCCAGACACTTGATTTGGGATTTGATATCAGCTGAAGCTGCAAAATTCAAACCATATATGAATTTTATGAGAAGTAAAGAAACAATGGTGAATGAAACAATACAAAGTTGTACAATCATGAAAGAAGCCTTGAAAACAAAAACAACCCAGAACACTATAAATTTTCTCAGTACTTTATCAGAGGAAGAATTGAAGACGTTGATGATTAAAAACAGAATTCCAGTTATCACTTGGGCTAGGAGGATTATGGGGAAACATCACCATGTTGAAAGTGTCCAACCAAAGGAAAATCAGATGATGCAACAGGTTAACTCTTTCAAAGGCTTGTTTACAGATTTGTTTCAGAAAGGTCTCCCTTCCTTTTGGGATGGAGAGAATAAGTTAATATCTCAAAATGACTATAAATCTTTATTGTTCTAGATTCGAATGTATCATCAGAAATTTGAGAACATGACTCAAGTTTTAACAGGGAAAGTAATAATGGATAAGATTACAGTGGACTTCGAGATATTAAATCAATTACCAATGATAGGAGCAAAATTGCCTCCTATATCTTATGTGTATCCCTTGGAAATGAAAGCCCTGGTTAAAGAAATCACAAGTTATGAAATTCCTTCCACAGAGCAATGGAAAAAAATTGAGAAATTTAGGGAAATGAAGTACATTTTACATCAATGAAGACAACTGTCCAAGCGAAGATTCATTCCAATGTTTGATCCGACAAAGAAAGCAGAAAAATGTTCCATCATTTTGAAGATTATGAAGAAGCAACTTTTGAAAAATATAGTCTAAAGATGTAATAAGTAGTTATAGATTTCTATTTTTGGAAAACAAACAGTTAGGTTTTACTCAATGAGATTTTTATATATAAATACATGATTTTGCAATGTAATCAGGGTTGAAACCTATGAGAATGAGACTTATTTTGTACTGAGCATATTCAATATTAATAGAAATATTGCAAATCCAAGCAAAACTTTCTTGAGCCAAAATTCTCGTGTTATTATTTTGCAGTATGTATTTCCTTTTCTCATGTGAATTTTATTCTTGTTATCTATTTCCATTATTTTATCTTTTCATGCTTGAATGAGATTGTATTGAGTCAGAATTCATACTCTTATGCTCTGATTCATGGGATTCAAGTATTCACAAAAATTTCCTCTAAAGTTGATATTGGATTCATATTTATTTGGTGCCCAATGTTGATGGACTGTTCATTTTTATTCTATTATCACCTGAAAGCAAGAACATGACTTTAAAATAATAACTATCCCGTCTTTGTGAAAAAACTATATTTCTAAGACTATGTTTATCTTTAAAAGATTCATGATTTTGACTCCATGCCCAATGATATCCTCCTGTTTCAGCCATTTACATTATTTATTTATCTTATTTAAATATTTATGGCCATTGCATTTATTCATTGAGAGAGCCCTCTCTAGTAGGAAAGAATCCAGCTTCCCTTCTAAATATTGGTTTGAAAAGGTTACCTTGGAACTATCCTTCTACAACCAAAGGAAAAATTCTGAGTGATAACATCAAATACAAAAAAAAAAACTTCTCATGTTTTTATATAATCAACCAATTGCTGCTCATTTGAAGAGATCAATTTTACTATACTTTTGGAGATGCTTTGAAATGATTTAACCATGGTTCAACCCATAAACCATAAATATACACATTTATCCATACTCCAAAATAAGTTTTCTTTACATAGTCTCCCTTTTGAAAATACCTACGTGTATCTCTAATATGACTTTTTAAAGAACTTTCCTTTCATAACTTAAAAGGAATGGGATATGACGTCATCTCCATTCTAAAAACCATTCTTAAATGTTTTTCTTTTTTAACCTTTGCTATCTCCACGTTTTGTTTAAAACACCCATTCACATATTTTCATGCTAGTGGATCTCCCATTCACATATTGGAATTTCTTCATGACAGAGGCTACCTTGGATTTCTGGGAAATGTCAACCCCATTTCACGCGACCAACCCCAATTGACATGACCTTGACCTTGATTCTAGCGTCCAGCATTCTCAATAGAGTTATGGGGATTTTGCACATCACCCATCTTGGTCATACACATGCCTTGCACGTTGCTCATCTTGGAAGCATTCATGGAAACCTTTTTATTTGCGACCAGGGATTTCTTCAACAATATCTACTAGCAGATCCGCCCAACTCTACTGGAAGACAACCACAAAAGGAGATCTCCACCACATTTCTGCAAGATTTTTCTATTTTTCTACCTGAGAAAACCTCCAAGACCAGAAACTACAACTGGGCTTTGCGACTGTTACACCAAAATCTCATTATCATGAGTTATGTGTCCTCTATTTTTCCTAATTCCTGAAGCTAATGGGCCAATTGATTGAAATAATATTTGTTTTCATCCCGACACATCTTGCACATTGACAATATGCGTCAGATCCCTGGTGACGCGCTCTGCACATTAACAGAGTGCATTAGTGACACTTGCTTCTTTTGGACAAGACTTGTCACTCTCCAAAGATGCAAGTTGCATGTGTACAAAGTGCAACACTGTTGGTTTAAATAGAGAAAAAGAAGCTTTGAGCGGGTTCTAGAACCCTTCATTACGTGGAATCTTATCCCAATAAAATAATAAGGCTGATGATATAATAGAAGTTATTGCATACGTCCAGCTTCGTCCTAACAAAATTTTGTAATCAATTGGTGTATCGACCACTTCTACCTCTCCACAAACGAATTTTCCTCCTAAATAGATAGGAAAGGAAGGAATGATTCCATGTGGTCTAAAATATCGTCCATCAAAAGTAGTAACCAAGGTAGGTGAAGGACCAAGTCCCATAGAGCCAATGGTGTTGTTAAGGAAAGTTTCCTATGGCTGGGGTGAGGCCACCAACATACTGGGGTGAAACGAAAACATCTAAGGTTCTGGAAATACAACAATTAAGCAAAATATTTATGGTTGAAGAGGGTATGTACCTTACTATAGAATGTTGATCCAAGCCTCTTCTTGAGTCCTCCTCTTGCTCTCCAATCAAGGAACCTGCAAAACCATTCCAAAAAACCTTTCTCAAACCAATTTGACTACAATTGAGAAGTTGGCATTTAAAAGAGCATAAAACATCAAATTGCACTAGTACAAAATGAGAGATAAGTGACTAGGAGACTAAAAAAGTTAATCACCATAGTTTTTTCAAGGGATAAACAACTAAAATTGAGCAATTTTAAAGTATCCAACAAAACACGACTAATTTAGTCACGGGATAAAATATATGACTAGATAACAAGTGACTAAAATAAAAATGACTAACATAAATGACTAATTTAGTCACAGGAATATAAATAGGACTAGATAACAATAATTAATGTGAATTAGTCGTTTATGTTGTGAATTTCAACACAATTTTAAAAAATTACTTTGACCCAAGATACACAAAAGTGCCTAGAAACATAACCACTAATTCCAAGCAAGGCAAATTCAAAACACATGCGGGTAAACTGAAAGGAGAGGTCATTACCACTAACCACAAGACCCTTGCCTATTGAAGATGCTAATCACCTTTCTGAGAGCAGGAATTGTAAATGTTGTAGTTTCCCTTGTTCATCACCATCCCTTGTGACGTGGGATATATCCCACCTTCATGCTCAAACACAATTAAATGGGATTTAAAACCCTATACCAAATGTATCCATTTGTAGGTTTGAGGATCAAATATGCTATATGATATGAGTGCTCCCTCGCAAAAGTGAAATAGATTTTCCCGTCCTTTGTGCTTGTTGGAATGCTAGTTGGCTTCTAAATTAATTAACCTTAAGGGTGGGTCTTTAGACCTAAGTCTCTTTGCACTTTTGATTTTTTCCATGAGAGATGGTTATGGAACCTAATTGACACATGGAGGATCTTGGTTGTTGATGAGAATCCATTTGTCTAGGTAGGTGGCCTATTTTTCAATTTGATTGACTTTCTTGAAGGTCCTTGCCTCTTCTATGAATTCTATTTTCCAAATGATCCTTTGGATTATTCTGCTCAATCTTGCTCCTCCTTTTGCAATTTTTTCGTAACTAGATTCACTGTTATAAGAGAATCCCTAAAGATCATTTCCTTTTTAACTTGATGGGTTTGAAGGACTAATAATCCTTGATATAGAGCACATGTCTCTACTTCATTGTTCAAAGAAATCCCTACACCCCACGAGTATGCAACCTTTTCATTTCCTTCGAGGTCATAAAGTACCCCACTCCTGTTTATTTTTTCACGTGGTTCACGACACTGGAGATCGGTGCTCACTATATCCACAGATAACCCCCCCAGGGATTCTGTGAGGAAAGTGGTAAGGATGGATATTTCTACTGTGAATGTGGCTCAATGAGAGCATCGAGTATTCCCATTTAAGGGTTCAAAATGTCACTTACAAGGAATTGAAATTGGGTAGGGATGGTAACAACCATTCCTCCCAACCACCCAAGCTACATCCAATGGACAAGTACCCCACTCCTTTGCCACCCTATACTTTATTTTACTTTTACTTTAAAAATAAGATTACTTTTTTACTAGTCAATTACTTTTTCTTAATATTTATCATTTATTTTATTTGAATTTTTATATATTTTTTACAAAATAATGTTTTTACAATTTTTTAATAATTTAAAATAAATATATTAAATTACAAAATTATAACATATTTCTAATATGATGGAGTTTTTTATTTTTATTTTTATTTCTAAGAAAAGTACAACCTTAATAATAATGAACCTACCATACTCTCAAAGTTAGAAAGAATTAATCCCAACCCCATGACACATTGAATACTAATAACCATCACCCAAAACAAGGAAAGCCACTACATGAAGCATGTGCATTTGAAGAGCAGATAATGACATTTGATTCCAACTCGCTGAAAATCCGATTTAAACCGTCCCTTCCTCACAATAACCCTAGGGCTTGATGGGGTCAGCTCAACCACACATGCAATAGGATTCTGAACATAAAGAATAATGATTGAGTTTTGTAAGATTCCTATAAAAGTGGTTGAAGAGTGCTAGTAAAAGGGGTTGAAAAGCGCTAGCAAAAGGGTTTGAAAAGTGTTTGAAGGTTCAAGCTCATCGAAGAGTAACTAACAGCAGCGGGGAAAAAATTGAGGGAAGATTATCCAGGAGGATCATCTCATTGTCGATCAAAGTTAAAGTCTTCAAAAAACAAAACAAAGGTTACTGTGGTAAAGAGCTCATCGACATCTTTCCACTGACACTTGTTTCGTGTGAAACGCCCTCTAGATGAAGAAGTTGTCAGCATATGAATTTTCTTCAAGGATGGTTAAAATTGGTGAAAGATGGTCCAAAAGGTTAAAAAATGGTTTCTAAGATCAAAATATGGTTATAATTTTTTATGGTTTATAAGGTGGTTGGATCTATGGGAATCAAACCCAAAACCTATACAAAGTCTCCGCAAGCTCCATTTAACAAAACAACATGGTTTAAATTTTATTAAGGTTGAAATTTATTGTAAATTGTGGGGGGCCAAGGGCATATCCCTTGACCCCATGCAAACACTTAGCCCCATTGCAACTATATAATATAAACCATATGATAATCCAAACGGTAGAAACCTATCCATAGTGTAATGTGGAGCCATATTATATATAATAACCATATTATATATTGAAACCATATCAAATGTGGAGCGGTGGACCATAGCACTAACCATATCACAACCAACCTTATTGGAGGACCTTAGCATAACATGGACCGATCCATATAACAAATGCGCCATTTTTTAAACCATATGGAAACCATTTCAACGAATTATATGTTACATTGGAAACCATATATTAACGTATCAACCATAATACAACGTGATTATATAATACTTGCCACTTTACCAAAAGCGCATGGAGGGAGAAGAGGCCTGTGGGTTTGACCTCGAGACCTCTCCCCACATAACACCGAGATCAGAATAAGAGCCACAAATTTTGTTTTATTATGCCCACCTTATCGATTTTCAATGGACTGATATTTCTGGCTCTGCTTTTGAGTTTTCCAAGGAAGCCGAGCGATGCCATTCTATCCAAGTGGGTACTGAAGAAACATCATTGAAAGCATTACTAAGGCTCTAAAACTAAAGATTGAATTCATTTTCTGCTATGGGCAGGGCAGATCGGAGTAGGATCAACGACCCTTTTGTTTTTTTTCGCTTAAGGAAGATGGGAAGAGGCAAATTCAAGGGCAAGCCCACCGAGCGCAGGCACTTCTCAACTAGAAAGTCACCCAACTCAATGTAATTTCGTTTGTTTATGTATATTCTTGGTTATGTTCATCCATACATCCCTCGTTTTTGGGATCCAAATACATATACATAATGCACAGATGGCTGTTGTAGAACTGTTTACAGAGTAAAAAACAAATCTGAAATACCACTACATTGCTCAATAAACAAATCCAACTGTGAATACTTTCAGTCTCGGAGATGCTTCCTAGGGCTCATCCATTGCGACATTCCACCCCATGGCCACCGAAATCACTTGCTCTACAAAGAGAGAGCAAGGAATTTACTCTGTAAAACCTTAGCAGAGCTCCCTTCCCTATTGTTAGGCACAAAAAAAGGATGTTAAAAGCAGTTTTTCGCATGGTGATCTCACTGAATAGATTTATGTGGAGCAAGCCCTTGGATTTTTGAAAGATGGAATTATTTTATGTTGTTGGAATCTGGAGAGCTCGAGCAACAATATGCTATATGGTAATAACTTTTTGGCTCAATCTATCTCGTCTGGTGGTAGGTAGAATGCCATATAGGAATTCACCTTGGTACTCTCCTATGTGAAATGCCACACTATACTGATCTCTCACAGTGAAACACCACGCTATACTGATCTGTCACAAGGACTTCATATCTGTGTTTAAACCTTGGCTCAGTTGAATAAGCACCACAAGTATAAGCAACAGATATAGTAGCAGCACTTGTGATTCTCAAAGTAATTGTATGTAATGCATTGGAAAATACAACAGATTTTTTAATATTTATTTCTATTCCTATAGTAGTACTATGAACTCCCAGAATATCTTGCAATTTTCTAGCCTCTTAGGATTCATGGTGGAGGTTTTGTTGGGCTCCAATGCTAGCAGCATTCAGTGTTCCTCTTGACCAAAGTGAGGATGAGGTGGTTATCTACCAGTGCCTTGAAGGTTTCCGTAATGCAATTCATGTTACCTCTGTCACGTGTATGCAAACACAACAATATGCTTTTGTGACTTCTTTGGAAAAGTTCACATCCATTCACTCTGTTGCTGACATCAAGGAAAAAAATATTGATGCAATCAAGGTTAGTTGATCCCATCTACTTGTAGCTCCAAGCTCCTCATCTTTGAAAATGCATACTTTTATTTTGGAGAAGAGTTTGGAATGGAGAGAAAGGGTTGAATCTGATCTTCAGGATTTGGGGGAAATTCATCCATGCTGTGGAAAAAAAATCCAAGGCTAATGCATTCATGCAAAGTAGTTAACTTCTAAAATGACATCAGTGTAGACTAGATAAAATGAAGCATCAATTTTTTTTCAAAGTTCTAAATCCGAGAAACATTGTTTGCTAATCAGATGCAAATGTATTGCTTCAGCTTGATTAACTGTTTTGCAAGTCAAATATACTTTACATAATCACAATATTCTTTACAGAATCACTGTGCATCTCTTGTTTCTACTAATATTTATGCAGTTATATATGTTTGACTTTGTTGATGTGAATGATAAGACAAAGATTCTAGTGGACTTAATCAACTATATTGCTAAGAAATCCCAAGACACATGGAGAACATGCTGGTCTAATCCTTAGAAGCCACCAAGCAGATCAAGCTAAATTATTTTATCAGAAACTTTAAAGTTAACTAGTGTTTCCATCCCTTAGGAGTTCATTTATAGTGTTCACTATTAGATTAGAAACAAAGTTATATACACACAGCTTCATTGTCTAATCTACTCACGATGAAGGCCTAATTGGACAGTCTACAGACCACCATCAAATTGGCATTCTTGTAGGTACTATACTGAAGATTACATTTGCAACAAACAACATATAACAAAGGCATTTCTTATACCTCACATGAATGAAATAATTCCCATAGTTTAGAATCACAAAGGAGTCTTAACCAAATAAGGATATGCTATACTGCAATGATTGTGATCCTTACCCTTCTTTCTAATAACGAAAGCATAATCAACAAGAACTGATGCTATAACACAGAATGCCAGGGGAAAGAAAGATGAAAAACAAATATGTGAAGAAGCTATATAAATATGATAAGGATATGTCATATTACAAACTGTCCGAGATCATTTCAGAATAATGCCCCAGTTACATTATTTTTTGTTGCAGCAATAAATTATTATTTCACTCTATAGGAAAACTACTTACAATATGTTAAAGTTGGGCTAGCATTTAGGTACCCTGAGAAGCATATGTTGTGTACCCATCAAAGGAAAAGAAAACAAAATTACATAAATCTAAGCTATGGAAAATCAATTGATTATTGCAGGAGGCTCCTGACGATTGGTATCATCCCTTCAACAAAGCTGAGGCCTGGCCGGGTGGTTCAAGAATCAAAACAATCAAAAGTTGTCTCCTAATTCTTGCCCACCACCATCATTATCATTATATTTTATACCTTCCCTTTTGAATATCGATAAAATATAAATAGGAATTTGTCATTGCTAACCCTTTGAATTTTGGCTCCCAATATGCTTGGTCTCATCTTAAGGGGCAATCAGTTCTGAGCACCATCATGTCAGAAGGTCGCCTACCATTTTCCATTCCTAGTTAGTTATAGACAGGACAACTATTACAGTCTGAAATTTTAAATAGCGTTGAATCGTTTACAGACACTATATATTAATTAGATTGTGCATGCAAAAACAGATTCTTGCTCATCCATGTTAGATGATTGGACAACCTATGTATCACCTCAAAACTAGAATAAAAAAGGTTCAGAACCAGATAGTAGTAGAGCAAATGAATTAGATAAAAAACAAAGAAATTATATTCATTCCCAAAAGTGATTAAATGTGTTAGTCGGAATAGATATCACATACTTCATGTCAGTATTGTTATTACATTCTCGAATCCTAGTATGAGAAACTTTTAGAATCAGACGGTCTACAATTCCAGGCTGTGTGAACCATTTTCTTCTAGTAATGACGTTCATTCTCCCCCTTGTATTTATCTGATATTCTACAATTGTTTCTTGAATATAATGCATTATCAAGTTGAGGATCATCTTTTGTATCTCTTGCAGTCCCATAATACCATTATCATCCTCGAGTGCCTCTGCTTCACAACGTTTTAAGCTTGCTTCACCTTCCTTCAGGATTATACAGACACTGATCATGTACCTTCTTGTCACTAAGCCATTTTCAAAGTCTAATCCACTATCTATGAAATCAGAACCTTGCACAACCTCCTCCATTTCAAGACTAAATCTTCCCTGCTCCAACCCTTCTGAAACTGCACTTCCCGAGATATGAATACCAAGGGTCTTGACTGGAGACAATATCTGGAACTGGACAAGAATTAACTCTTCCATTAAACCCTCACATATACCCCACTGATTTCCTTGTACCTTCATTTACAACCATAGATATGTTTTCCTAGATATGCACCTTAATATTGACACTTCTGACAAGACCTATGGTTGTATTAAATTTGCCAAGTCTGTCCACTTTTTACCCCACACTAATGTTGTATGCAAATTGAGGAAAAAGTCCCCAAATCCTTAGTACCCTTATCACTTTGACTTACATCAATCCCTTTAGAACTTGAGTACACAAAGATAGGAATACTCTCGATTGGATTTGCTGAATAATTGACCATTTGTTTCTCATTCTCCATCTTTAGCTCATCCCTTCCTTGTCCTAGTATGAATGCTATAATATTCATGAGAGAATATGCAATCATAAATGAAATAGATTGTATTCATTCCTTTACAAATTTTCTTTGTGTCACACGATGAGTCTAGGGATTTTAATGATGGCTCTTTGCAACTGGCAATTATGAGTATACTTTCACTTCATTTTGATCCACATCTCTGTTGCAGTTCTAGGACTATGGGTAGGTGTACTTTGGGATGGGGTTATGTTGGACCTCTCTATTGTTGTAACTTCTGCAATGATGCAGATGCCATGTTTTTGTAATATACTACATGTTGTATGTCTTATGAATGTGTTGATTGTCTGTAATCACAGTATGCACAACATCTTTTATGTAGTTTTAATATTTTCTAGCTAAGATTGTAAAAACCTAGTTTAAAGCTTTACAACTGTATAGCTCTTGGGACTTTGGTTCTGTTGTAGTACAAAAAGGTTAAATTGATGTAAATGCATCATAATTTTTCAATCGAAATGGAAAGAATTAGAGTAAAGGTAGCTCTGACTTTTTCAGAAATAGTAATATGTTTGATGCATGAATAATATAATAAGTATCATTTTTCTTGGTCCTTTTTTGTTTATTTTTTCAAACAATATTGAGTACTTACTAGTGCTACATTGAAATCAACCCATTGAGCATAATATTCTTAATGTAATACTTGTTAAATTGACATTGTGAACATACTTCAAAATTTATAGAAACATATCTCATGGCTTAAATAAATAGAAAGCACTATTTCTGATACGATTCACTTGCTCGACAACAGTGATGAATTTTATCATGAAATTCATATAATTTTAAAAGCAATAAAATTTGTGTCCTAATATTATTCAAGAAAAAGGATGAAACCTGAGCCATCTATGAGATAATAACAAAGTTTCTCAATACTTTTATTTTGTTTAAGAGACACATGCAAAACCTTTATTTTGTTTATACTCCAAAGTTTTGATAAGCAGAGAGATCTGGAATGTCTTGGTCATAACAAGAAGAAGAGAAGAGTGAGGAGGATGGAGTAGAAGAATCATCAGAAGAAGAATCTGAAGAATCAGCAAATGAAGTAATCCTTTTGAATTTTGGACGATGGCTTGTCTTTGGCAAGTGAAATTTCAATTACTTGAATGAATCACAAATATTTTTTTTTATAAATAATAGATTGTGTGATGCATATGAATCAAGGAGAGTCCAGACTTTGCATTTTGTATATGGTATTAATTATGTAAAATATTTTCAGTCTATCATAACATCTTAAATTCTTAATATGGTACTCTTTCTGTGATGTCATAAAAAAAAGGGAACTCGGGGTCTCATTGAGATTGAGAATTCTAATATTGCTAAGCCAAAGAACATCAAAGCTCGAGATGCTAATGTAAGTCCTATTTTTTGCTTTATAATAAACTAGATACTTGTCGAAGTATCCTATAAATTCATTTTGATTCTGTCATCACTCCTAGTATATGATTTTGACGATGTCATGTATCAAAATCCAGATGAAGAGTTTTAAGACGGTCTTATTACATTAGTAAAGTCACATGTAATTACTTGTGTTGACCATTAATTCTTGGTAATTTCTAGGAAGTCATCAATTATAATCTATCTTCAGTATTACTCCTAATCAAATTAATTATGCCTATTGCAATTGATATCCAAATCATATTCTCAAATACATATAATATCAGAGTGTTGGGAGCCTCATGGTTAGGAGGCTAACGGCATTAGAATTTTCATATCAGTGTTATTTTCATATCAAATTATAGTTCTGTGAAATAACCCTAAATCCCGGTATAGTGAATCCTTCTGAAACATTTTGAAAAAAATATGAATCTCACCTTGGAAACCCCACTGTACAATGTTGAAAAAAGAAATCAGCCAGAATAAAGCACAAAGGAATTGCTATAAAACAAGGAAAATCTTACACAGGAACTTCATGTTTGAAGAAAAAATTCTTTTGGAGATTGAAGTTGAGAATCCAGTGACTTAAAGATGGGGACAAAAATAAGCCTTCTTCCACAAGGAAACTCTAGCTCGAAGAAACTAAAATAAAATACCAGGGATAAAGAATACAAAAGGAAATTATTTGAAAGAAAAAGATCCAAATAAGAGGTCGTTTCCTTTTTTAAACCACTGCATACACATCTGGCAATATAAAATCATAAAAAAGTGATGGCCAATTAATACAAAATGTGATGCCTCTAGGTTAAATTTTTGGATATAAAGTTAAGTTGGATTTGATCAAAGGTACTTTCTGACATTAGCATAGAAAAAAATTGGTCAAACCTTCATTATTCTAATGATCCCCTTCTTAACCATCCATGTTGATAAAGTAGTCATACAACACACCACAAGTTTTAATGCCTTTAATTTTGAACACACCTTTTGTTTTATGCATTTGATTCTGAAAACCAATGCAAAAAAGGCCTAGGATATACCTTCACAAAGGTCTTGATGATTAGTTTTCTGAATGTAATTGAACATGTTTGTTTTCACATCATGAGGCATTGACTCTGGATTTTTCACCTCCCTGGATGAGATGCAAGATCAAATTTATTGAAACATCGAGAAAAATCCCATCCATTTGTATTATAAGACCGTCATTTTGTTTATAAGATTCAAAACTAGTTGCATGGCCCTTCTACCACCCATTGCACTATTAATATTCGTAGTGCCCTTCTAAAGCCAGATTATGTTATAAAACATGCAAGATAGAAAGACTGCTCATAGAGTAAAAGATAGTTCTGAAAATCAACATAGGGCATATTAAATACAAGTAGAACTGTTTGTTTGAAAGTCCAGGAGCTACCCTGATACTCAGAATATTTATACAAGTCTGAGACCCTTTAAAAAAGAAGGTAATATGGAGGACCATGATAGACTATATAGTTTTCAAGCATCGCACATCACTTCTATGCAAATAGAACCACAAGAATAATAGCATGCTCAGTTTGAAATACATATCGATTGGTGTGCCTTATTTATGGAAACAATCTAGAATGTTTCTGCTCTTAAGAGTAAAGTTCAGGTCTTGGCGTACCTAATACAGGATTTCTGATCCCAATGCAGACCAAGAGGTTGAAGAAGTTAATGAGGACCTTCAAGGAAGAAATTTTGATCTTTCAACACCATAATGTCAATAGAATTATTGTAAGAGATCTGTTGATTTTGTAGAGGAGGATTATACCTCTTTAGGGCATTGTCTGCCATTATCAAAGCAAAAGCAGGTTGAATTTGTTATGAACCTGAATATATGCAAGAAGGAACCTGAAACATACCAAAATAATCCTGCACATTGGCAGAAAGATTGATAATTATTGTTTTGACCATATGTACATTTGGTTATTGTGATGTCATGCCATATACTGTATAGGCATACTATGACTTATTTTTTCTTCACTCTATTCCAGTTTGCTGATGTATCCCAAACTATCGTGGCCTATTTTTCTGCTTATGGGCCTTCTATGTGATATGGACGGTGTGATGACCATGAGATGATGTCATGTTTTTGCCTTGTTCTACTACTATGCCATGTAATATGATGATGATGATGTATTACTTGATGCTATACTATACTGTCTATTGTTACTACATGATACAATGTATTTGATTGCTTTGATGAGTAACTCAAAACAATTTTCCCATGAGGGAAATTTTTCCATGTATAAATTTTACTTAATTGTTCTTGTGATTGCATTTTATGGGAAAGTAAACCCCTGAGGGAAGACTGAATTGTATTTCTATGAGTGGTTTATGTATTTTTGTTTCTCTATTTATCTATATGTGTTCAACTAAGAATCGATTGTATTTACTATTTAGTTTTCATAAGAGTCGTGGCATTTCAACATGAAGCAATTTATCCTTCTTCTTTTTTTTTTTCTGTGTAACGTTTGAATAACTCGCATGATTTTGATTCTTAATCCATTAAATTTGATTTTTATATTTAAGGGTGCTAGCTCAATGGAAGAGCACTTTCCTTAAAGGCAAGAGGTTGGTGGTTCGATTCCTCCGTGCCCTATATACAAAAATCAATGACTAATTAAATGACTAGTTAACAACAATCAATGACTAAATAAATAGCCAGTTAACAATGATCAATGGCTGCAAAAATGACTAGTTAACCACAATCAAGTACTAAATAAATTACCAATTAATAACAATAAATGACTACTACAAATGATAAATTTGTGACTAAAAATGACTAAAATTCGCATATAAACGACTATTAGTAGCTAATTTCCACTATCTTATAGCTCGACTAACTTAGTCGTATTTATTTTAGTCATTAATAGTTTCCTTAGTTAGTAGTATATTTGGTCATTGATTTAATCGTTAATTGTGGCAATTAATGACTAAATCAATGACCAAATATACGACTAAATAAGGCAACTATTAATGACTAAAATAAATACGACTAAGTTAGTCGAGCTATAAGATAGTGAAAATTA
Source organism: Larix kaempferi (assembly GCA_027924585.1). NCBI lineage: Eukaryota > Viridiplantae > Streptophyta > Pinopsida > Pinales > Pinaceae > Larix > Larix kaempferi. The sequence goes on from BSBM01000486.1 coordinate 14,044,572, forward strand.
GCTACTATTAGTCGCCGACTAAAAAATAGTCGTTTATATGTGAATTTTAGTCATTTTTTTAGTCACTAATTTCTCATTTTGTACTAGTGCTGTAATCAAATCTGAGACATACATGAACAAATCTATTTGGAAAGGGAAGAATGTCTAATATTTATTAATGAATGAAGCAAGTACATAATTATACATTCCTTCAATCAAGGCGCTTCATGAAACCAAGATCCAAAGTCTCCTGCTTCTCTCCTCCAAGGATCCAAAGGAAAGTGTCATACAATATCATCCCTGGGATAAATTTCCATGTTCAAATGAGGAAACATGACCTCCAGGAGGATACAATGATGATCCAATACATATGTATAACTGATGCATATATCATGGTCACAAGAATACAAGCATGTATCCATGAGAATCATAAGTATGAGCATAACCACATAAATACAAAGGTGGGTCTATGTCAAAACTGGAGATCATATCCATAGTGAACAAACTAGATCTATGTCTCATCAAGAGCCAAACTAAGTGTGTCTCAATATTGCGCTGCTTGGGAAATAACAAAATATGAAAGTGTTATTGTATGCCCAAGGTCTTCAATCCAAACCACCTAAACGAACGAATTATAACCATGTGAACAAATGAGTTGAATTCGAACATGGAGGACACTGTTTCATTACCAATCATTGATGTATACCATTAACAAATGCAAGGAAACCCACCAATGATGAAAATGGGCCTCAAGGTATGTAGTACATTCTAACCGCTGTGAATATATGTTCTTGGAGTCGAACACCTAAAGAATCCATCGAGTAGGAGACATTAATGTATTCCCACTACCTAATAGCGAGGGAAATTTCCACTGATGGCTACAATCCCCGAGGTATTATCGAAACTCTAAACTTCATTCCAATAGAAAAATGAGTTGAATTCAATGGGAAGAAGTCCATTAGAAGGGAGGACTTAAGGAACCCTCCATCATCCAACACAAGGAACAATCAAGGACCAATCTAATTTGGATCAATACTGAGTACACAATGAAACATCCTGACACCAGGGAATGGCAACATATGAGGTCAAGGAAATTGCGGAATGGCCGACATAGTTTTTTATACTTGAATAGTGAGCAAAACACATTAGTGACTTAGGAATATTTGAACACAAAGGGACCATGATATAAACCTGTAATGTAGGAGATATTAACAGATTCTCCATATGATTGGAAGAGTAACTAACCAGAGGAGTAATAACTCTGAGATCAGGTTTATCCTAAGGAAAAAACTAGAACCCAATGGTTTGATAGACTCAAAAATAGGTTATTTTTTCAAGGAGATATTAGACTTTCTTCCATTATACTAAAAGACAGTTTGAGATCCTTCCCTTCCCTTTTCTCTTTTTAAGTACCTTCTTCATTTTTTAACGAGCTTAAAAAATAAATAAAGCATGCTTGATAAAGGTCCATCCATGTGTAATTTTATGAGTCCATGGAAGGGAAACTCAACACTTTCGTCTTTGTTTCATGGTTTTGAAGACAATATAGAAGATTACTCGATAAAATACTAATCCGTGGATTTTAATATCAACCCCGGATCTATTCATGCTTGCCGGTGTTTTCAATTTTAAAGAGTCTGGAAAAATTAAACAAGAACTCTATACAACATCTCGTGGATTTTATATCCATCCCGAGTTGGTAGATGCTTGCAGGTGTTTTCATGTTTAGAGAGTCTTAAAATCCTAAAGAAGACTCCGGTGTTGAATTTTTCTTAAGGTTAGTCTCCTTTCCCGAAAAAGGATAAAAAATGTGAGAGAGAACTCTTCTAGAAAATAATGACTAGAGTATTCCTTTTTCGTACATAGTCTACATGGTCTGGAAAAGGGATAAACTTATACCATGTAGACGAACTTTCAATTACTTTAATGAGTATGAAAGAGACAATCTAGCTCAGTGATCTTTTCCTATTTAAGGAGTCTAAAAAGAGCTTACAGAGGACTCCATAAAAAAATTTCCACGTAAGTTTAACAAGTCCGTAAAAGTAAAATCGTGATATCCTAATTATTTTTAATGAGCGCGAAAATGATGAAAGACCCTAGGGAATGGAAAAGAGATATGCATAGTGAAAGGAACATAAGTAAGACAAGGACACTCAGGGTATGTCTCCTTAGGGTAAGGGGTGTCAAGTTGAAAAGGCTGAATGATACATGGCTTAACAGAAATTAGATAAAATATGAAGGCTTATATAACAAGCTGAGAGTGTGGAAGCCAACATCAGGCTCATAAGCACAAGTAGGATCAAGAAAAATACATATGCGACTTTAAAAAAAATATGGGAGCCTTAACGGGAATGTATGAGAAAGAAAGATACGAGGCTTTTTCTCAAAGTCATGGTAAAAATAGAAAGGCTCCCGAGACTATGATAAAAACTTAGCATGGGAACCAAAATGGCATAGGGGTGCAGACTAGGGTGGCCCATGTTAGGTAGGATCTACTATTTGAATGGTGCACAATGCATATATAGAGGGATAACACACCAATATCCAATAGGTTTGACCCTATGGCTAATACAGATGAAAAAAGGTTCAAATTCATCATTGCAACAAGGAGGCCTAAACCTATATGCAAGTTTCCAAATATGCTTGACATGATTAAACAATTTGTCGAAAAGGATCAATAAGAAACCATGAGTCTAGCTAAGAATCCTGTCTCCAAGAAACAGCAGTACCAAGATCATATCCAAAAAATATGTAAGAAAATATTTGATACAGGTCATTGTGGTATAAATACATTCCACTTCACCATCTTCAACAATAGGAATAATTAAGATAGAGTCAACCAAAGTAGACTCCATAGTACGTAATCCTTAGGAATTTCAATCAACAAGATCAAATTCGGGATGAAGATAAAAGTTGAAGGAAGTGATGGAATCTGCAAGAACAAATTCATCATCATGGGAGTTGAAAATTATAGAAGCATAATCAAACTCAGCAGGAACACTGACTTGCAGGTTTATGGGAGAATCCAAATATTCAACAGTGGTAAGATCAGACTCCAAAGGAAAACCCAAGATGTACTGAATTGCAATTGAGTCACCATCCAAATGAGAGACATACTGTATTATAAATTCTAGGAATACTTCATATGAAGGAAGTATATCATCCCAGATAAATGTAATGTCCCCATTCAAATAAGTGCATAGTAAGACAATCCCATCAATCCTACTAGTTTCCTAGGTTGGATGGAAACATGTGGGATGGTAATAAGGAAGCTAATAAATGATATTTAGACATTAGAAGGGTTCAAGTATTTAATAAATATGATGAATAAATAAATTCAAGAGAAATTCTAGGTGGCAAGTGGTTTTGGAGACATATGGAGGTGGTGGGACCCACACTAGCTTGATTTTTCAATGACACATGGCAGCTCTCTCTTGCCAATTCGAATTCATGGGAAGGTGAACACTCTTGGGTGAGTTGGTAAGTCATAACACATGGCATTGAGCATCTTAGGTCGAAATGGGATGGAATAGTAACCTCCATGGGAGAGGAAGAGTCAAATTGGAGACTAGTGGACACTTGGGCTAGATTCCCTAGTTTTATGACAACAATAATGAAGCATCTATGACATTTATGACAAAATTCAGACCTGAGTTCTTACACCTGACCATTATGACATGTCAGCCCCAAAAATAGGCTCAAGGAAGGCGCTCATGGAGTTGGAGGAATCCAAAGAGACTCAAATTCGAATTTGGGAGAAGATGGAAGGTTGGAACTAGGAGACAAGTGGCAAATGAGGAATATTTCCTAAATGGAAAATTATTGAATCTATTGAGAGGATTTCGACCCCTTGAAGGCTAATGTTGGTTATAAAATGTAGAAATCAAGTATGAGAATGGCTTTTGATGATTTGAGAAAAATTGCATTTGTGAAGAGAGAGCTAGTGGATGACTAGTTTCTTGCCTTAGCCAATTTCGAGGGTGAAAGATTCCCATCCAAGTTGGTGTTTGGAGAGGCCACTCAGGTCTTTCATGGTGCTTTAATGGAGTTTGTATTTGCAGGTATCAGCTACAGGAAGTTTCATGGTTTGGTTTAGTGCAGCACTTTCTCTCCACCGTTTCCAGTTTTGAAGGCATATTCATGCTCCTTGAGGGAGGGCGTTTTTGGTGAGCACTTGTGCTTCTTGAGAGAGCTTCTCATTATATATTTATGATTGTAATAGATTCATATCCTCTGTTATTCATATTCAGAAAGTCTCAGGTCGAAATACCCACTGGTTGTATGCAAAACTATTGATTAATGAGCAAACAATGTCCATTTCCCCAATGCATTGATGTATGACACTATAATGTTGATTATTTCGAATGGATGGATGATTCTCTGATATATTTGTGATCAATATAATGCCATGGATGTCTTCTACAAGTTTCATGTACTGTACTTGAGCATTTGAAGCATTTTTACTCAGTTTAGTTGTATTGGGAGATGAAATAGTGCCATTTCCCCAAGGGTCGAATTGGGGGTTTTTGCTGTTGAATGTGAGAGAGTTATAACAGTATTAAAAATCAATTAATGGTGCATATGAGACCTCAATAACATAATTAACACATTATATACCTCTTTTCATAAATTTGTGGGAGTTTGGAGGCATTTGGAAGGCCATTTTCAGTGTTACCCGGGGGGGATTTGATGCACAAATTACTAGTCAAAATTACCTATATTGATCAGAATACAAATCAAGTTTTCAGCAGTATTTGGAGGTCCATAAAACATCCCTGAACCTGATATTCAAGTCTAAATACCATTAATACACTCATACAGAAGATTTGGGAGCATTTGGGATGATTTGGAGGTCAAAACAGTTAAACTAGTCAAAGGTCGAAATTGGGGAAAAAGTTGAAAAATTGGCATTTTAATAAAATTTGAAAAAGGGATATTACAAGTGGTATCAGAGCATGTTCTTGGCACCTGATGGTCCTAACAAGAAGTCAAAAGAATAATCCACCACCCTTTGAACCAGTAGTTGAAGAGGTTTTTGTTGAAGAAGAGGTAGTAGAAGAAGAGGAGTCTTTTGCTGAAACCATGGGTAGAGAGGAGGATGACAAATTAAAACATAAGGAGGAACTTATTGCAACCTTAGATCCATGTTTCTCTAAACTTTCAGCAAACATGGATAGGATAGGTGATAAATTGTTGCAAGGATTTGAATTGTTGATTAGCCAACTTCAAAGCAAAGGGATAATAGGAGATAATAGCGGTTCACACTCAGGGGAAAAGATGAAAGGGAATGAGCATATTTTCTCAAGTACAGGACCTCATAATAGACCTGATGAATTTCAAAGCACACAAAGGCATACTGCACCTAAATTTCTCACACCCAAAGAAGAGCCCAATCTTGCATTGGATTACAAGAAACTAGTAAATGATTGGAATGATTTGAATGAAGAGTGTAAAAGAGGTGTACCACTCAGTGACTACATTGATGCTATGCAAAAGATTAATAGGAAGGGAGACAATAGGAGTCCATTCCAAAACAAAGAATTAAATAGTGCTATTGGAAAAATGTCACTTCCTACTTTTGATGGTTCTTCTCAAAATTCTGCTAACACTTGGGTGCAAAAATTGGATGTATATTTTCAGCTGAATCCTATGTTGGAAGAGGATGCATTAAAAATGGCCATTTTGCATTTGGAAGGAGATGCCAATGAATGGTGGTTTCATGGGCTGAAAACCTTGGGTCATAATCAGGTTAAAACATATGGAGAATTTGTTGACAGGGTACTAGAAAGATTTGAACAAAAAGATCCAGAATTGCCTTTCAAAGAACTAGCTCAATTGAAGCAAACTGGGTCCCCTACTGAATATATGTTGGACTTTCAAAAATTATCAGTCAAGGTGGCTGATGTATCTATGGGAAGATTAGTATTGCTATTCACTGAAGGTTTGGCTGAACCCTTAAGAGGTTTGGTCAAAGCCCACAAGCCAACTACATTAAAAGATGCAATGAGCTTGACTAGGGATCTCCAGAATGTGCTTCCTAGAACGAGATTTCCTCCTAAGCCTAGCTATAAATTTGAAAAGAAACCTTGGCAAAGGGATGGATATGATAAGAAACCTTGGCAAAGAGAGTCATTTGAGAGGAATAAAAAAGAGGGACTAAACAGGGATGAACTTAGAAAAAAGAAACTATGCTTCACATGCTTCCAACCATGGACACCGGGGCACAAATGTACCAAAGGAAAGGCTCAATACATAGAAGTATTTTCTGATAATGAGGGGTATGATGGGGGCATGGATGAAGATGGACATATTTCAGATCAAGAAGAGGCATATGAGACAGCAGTAGAAGAGGAAAGACAAGAAGAAAATCAGCCTTCACCGGACAAAGCAAGAATGGCAGTGCTTTCAGCAGTACCTCGCTATCATACTATCCGCTGCAAAGGTGTGGTACAAGGAAAAAGAACTTAAGTTTTGGTAGATGGAGGAGCCACTCATAACTTCATTGATGCAGAGATGGTAGAGAAAAGAAAGATACCTATTGAACCATTTGATGGCTTCACAGTTGTCATTCCCGGTCACAACACAATGCAATGCAAAACATGGGTTCCAAAGCTGCAAGTCACCGTAGGTAACTATACTTTTGTTGATAGTTTTTATGTGGTTGATGTTGCTGATACTAATGTGGTTTTGGGAGTGCAATGGTTGTATTCAATAGGAGAGCATACAGTAAATTATCAAATTCCCGAAATGAAATTCCAAGATTCAAAAGGAGTACAAAGAGTTGTGAGAGGGCAACACACTTATCCAAATCAAGTAGTGACTTGCAATAGCATGAGATCTATATTGAGGCATGGGGATATAGAATGGGCTGCTGAATGTCATATTACATCTCCCAAGCCAACTATAAATATTTTCAAACACCCAAAGGAGATAGAGAGACTCTTGCAAAAATATGAAAAGGTTTTTAGAGACCTTCCACATGGTAGGCCACCGGATAGGGGGGTTGAGCACAGTATTGTTTTGGAGGAGGGTACTTCACCCATTCAGATACCACCTTATAGGCATCCTAAAAGGTTTAGAGATGAGATTGAAAAATCTATCCAAGAACTCCTAGAGTTGGGACTCATTAGACCAAGCTCTAGCCCTTATGCTTCTTCAGTTGTGCTAGTGAAGAAAAAAGATGGAACATTGAGAATGTGCATAGATTTTAGAGCCTTGAACAAAAAGACTATAAAGAATAGGTATCCTATTCCTAGGATTGATGAGCTCATGGATGAGCTGTATGGGGCCAAATACTTCTCAAAAATTGACCTTAGATCAGGGTATCACCAAATTCGAATGAAAGATGAAGATGTGCAAAAGACCGCTTTTCGATGTCATTTTGGCCACTTTGAATTTCTTGTCATGCCTTTTGGGTTAACAAATGCTCCAGCCACCTTTCAAGCATGTATGAATAGGATATTTTGCAAGCAACTAAGAAGGTTTGTTTTGGTTTTCTTTGATGATATTCTCATTTACAGTAAAACATGGGAAGAGCATTTGCAGCAGTTAGAGATTGTGTTGAAAATCTTGCAAGAAGAGTCTTTATTTGCTAAATTATCAAAATGTGAATTTGGAATGAAAGAACTACTGTATCTTGGGCACATTATTGGGAAAGAAGGAGTGAAGGTACACATGGAAAAAATCAGGGCTATCTTGGAATGGCCATCACCAAAAAATATTACCGAATTGAGAGGCTTTATTGGCATATGCACCTACTACAGAAAATTTGTGAAAGGATTCTCCAAGTTGACTTCTCCACTCACTGATTTGACTAAGAAGGATGCTTTCAAGTGGGATGAAGAGGCTGAAAAGGCCTTCCAAAAAATGAAAGAGGTAATGAGTAGTTGTCCCATACTTGCACTTCCTGATTTTACTAAACCTTTTGTTGTGGAATGTGATGCTTCAGGTGGAGGAATAGGGGCTGTCCTAAAGCAAGGCCAACACCCCATAGCCTTTGAGAGCAGAAAGTTGCAGCCTCATGAAAAACTTTACTCCATTTATGATAAAGAAATGCTGGCCATTATGCATGCATTGGCCAAATTCAGACAATACTTGGTGGGCAGCAAGTTTGTGGTGAAAACTGACCACAATAGTCTAAGACACTTTCTCACCCAAAAAGATCTAAATGAAAGGCAACAAAAGTGGGTAAGAAAGATTCAAGCTTATGATTTTGATATTGAATATGTCAAAGGAAAGAATAATATAGTAGCAGATGCTTTGTCAAGAAGGCCTTCTTTTTCTCTCATGGATATTGCCAAGGATTGGAAAAACATGCTACTAGTTGAATATGCCAAAGACAAATTTGCTTGTGATGTGTTGGATGGAATCAAAGGGGATGATAATTATAGGATTTTGAATGGGCTGATATATTATAAGGGAAGAATTTATTTAGTTCATAACTCCAAGCTCAAGTACCGAATTTTGCAAGAAGCACATGATTCCCCACTAGCGGGCCATCCGGGGATCTTCAAAACTTATAGACAGTTGAGGCAAAGATTTTTTTGGAAGGGGCTGAAGGAAGATGTTCAGAAGTATGTGAATGAATGTAAAGCATGTCAACAAAACAAATCAGAACTTACTTGTCCAGCCGGCCTATTACAACCATTGCCCATTCCGAAGCAAAAATGGGACAGTATTTCCATGGATTTCATCACCGGATTGCCTAAATCCTTGGGTAAGGATTGTATCTATGTGGTAGTTGATAGGTTGACAAAATTTGCTCATTTTTTTGCTGTTACATCATCTTTTAGTGCTGCACAAGTGGCTGATATTTTTTTCAAAGAAATCTTCAAATTGCATGGGCTTCCCAAGAGCATTGTCAGTGATAGAGATAGTAGATTCATGGGTGCTTTTTGGAAAGAAATTTTTAGATTGGTAGGCACTCAATTGACTCCAAGTACCAGCTATCATCCACAAACTGATGGACAAACAGAGAGGGTAAACCAATGGTTAGAAGGATACCTAAGAAACTATGTGGGAGGGCAGCAAAAAGCATGGGAAAAATGGCTACACTTGGGTGAGTTTTGCTACAACACCACTTATCATATGTCAATAGGAATGTCTCCTTTCAAAGCATTATATGGTTATGATGCACTTACATTTGCTGACATTATATTTGGTGATAGTAGAGCCCCAAAGGCTAAAGGTTGGGTGGAAGAGAGCCAAGAAATTTTAAAGCTCTTGAAAGACAATTTGCAGGTTGCTCAAAATCAGCAAAAACAATATGCTGATAGACATAGAGAAGAGAGAACCTTTCAAGTCAATGATTTAGTATATTTAAGGTTGCAGCCCTATAAACAAACATCTCTCAAAAAGAATGGAGCAGAAAAATTAAAACCAAGGTACTATGGGCCATACAAGGTAGTGCGGAAGGTTGGAGAAGTAGCATATGAACTAGAACTTCCGGAAGGGAGTAAAATCCACAATGTATTTCATGTTTCTTGTCTTAAGAAAGCTCTTGGTCAGCAAATCATCACTTCAGAAATACTTCCTCCTTTGGATGATGAAGGTCAGCTCACACTTGTTCCGGAAAAGATTTTGAAGACACGGGAAAGAAGGTTGAGGAGTAGAATCATCAAAGAATATTTAGTGCAATGGAAGGACTTACCAAATGAAGATTCCACATGGGAAGAGGAGAAGATTTTGCAGCATCCAAATTTGAAATTGCTTGAGGACAAGCAATATTGGGTGGGGAGGACTGTAATGTCCCCATTCAAATAAGTGCATAGTAAGACAATCCCATCAATCCTACTAGTTTCCTAGGTTGGATGGGAACATGTGGGATGGTAATAAGGAAGCTAATAAATGATATTTAGACATTAGAAGGGTTCAAGTATTTAATAAATATGATGAATAAATAAATTCAAGAGAAATTCTAGGTGGCAAGTGGTTTTGGAGACATATGGAGGTGGTGGGACCCACACTAGCTTGATTTTTCAATGACACATGGCAGCTCTCTCTTGCCAATTCGAATTCATGGGAAGGTGAACACTCTTGGGTGAGTTGGTAAGTCATAAAACATGGCATTGAGCATCTTAGGTCGAAATGGGATGGAATAGTAACCTCCATGGGAGAGGAAGAGTCAAATTGGAGACTAGTGGACACTTGGGCTAGATTCCCTAGTTTTATGACAACAATAATGAAGCATCTATGACATTTATGACAAAATTCAGACCTGAGTTCTTACACCTGACCATTATGACATGTCAGCCCCAAAAATAGGCTCAAGGAAGGCGCTCATGGAGTTGGAGGAATCCAAAGAGACTCAAATTCGAATTTGGGAGAAGATGGAAGGTTGGAACTAGGAGACAAGTGGCAAATGAGGAATATTTCCTAAATGGAAAATTATTGAATCTATTGAGAGGATTTCGACCCCTTGAAGGCTAATGTTGGTTATAAAATGTAGAAATCAAGTATGAGAATGGCTTTTGATGATTTGAGAAAAATTGCATTTGTGAAGAGAGAGCTAGTGGATGACTAGTTTCTTGCCTTAGCCAATTTCGAGGGTGAAAGATTCCCATCCAAGTTGGTGTTTGGAGAGGCCACTCAGGTCTTTCATGGTGCTTTAATGGAGTTTGTATTTGCAGGTATCAGCTACAGGAAGTTTCATGGTTTGGTTTAGTGCAGCACTTTCTCTCCACCGTTTCCAGTTTTGAAGGCATATTCATGCTCCTTGAGGGAGGGCGTTTTTGGTGAGCACTTGTGCTTCTTGAGAGAGCTTCTAATTATATATATATGATTGTAATAGCTTAATATCCTCTGTTATTCATATTCAGAAAGTATCAGGTCGAAATACCCACTGGTTGTATGCAAAACTATTGATTAATGAGCAAACAATGTCCATTTCCCCAATGCATTGATGTATGACACTATAATGTTGATTATTTCGAATGGATGGATGATTCTCTGATATATTTGTGATCAATATAATGCCATGGATGTCTTCTACAAGTTTCATGTACTGTACTTGAGCATTTGAAGCATTTTTACTCAGTTTAGTTGTATTGGGAGATGAAATAGTGTCATTTCCCCAAGGGTCGAATTGGGGGTTTTTGCTGTTGAATGTGAGAGAGTTATAACAGTAGTAAAAATCAATTAATGGTGCATATGAGACCTCAATAACATAATTAACACATTATATACCTCTGTTCATAAATTTGTGGGAGTTTGGAGGCATTTGGAAGGCCATTTTCAGTGTTACCCGGGGGGGATTTGATGCACAAATTACTAGTCAAAATTACCTATATTGATCAGAATACAAATCAAGTTTTCAGCAGTATTTGGAGGTCCATAAAACATCCCTGAACCTGATATTCAAGTCTAAATACCATTAATACACTCATATAGAAGATTTGGGAACATTTGGGATGATTTGGAGGTCAAAACAGTTAAACTAGTCAAAGGTCAAAATTGGGGAAAAAGTTGAAAAATTGGCATTTTAATAAAATTTGAAAAAGGGATATTACAATAAAACACATGTCTAAACATTCAGATGGAGGTATCACCTGGTCAACTATCGAGACTAAATACCAAGAAGGTAAGCATGAACATAGAGGATTATTCTCAGTATCAAATGTACCCAAAGGATATATAGCTTTTATGATATGCCTACACTCAACTTCTAAGGCTAAAAAATTCCAAGGATTGTTAAATTACAAATACTTAAATTGAGGTTCCTTATTTGTGGAAGCTATGGCGACTGTCAAAATTGCGTGTACCAGTGATGCATCAATATGCATATCAGGTGGAGGAAGATTAAAGTTTCACGGTAATGAAGGATACATCCCCACACCAATATTTTCACAAATACTCATGGAATGGAAAACTAAAGGAACATTGGATCCATGACCTTGGTTGGACTCATTACTGTTTAAGGCTAGTTGGTGAATTGTTATAGTCTTTCCTCTATGTGCAAACTTGATGACACGAAAGATCAAACAAACTACTGCCATCATAGCTCGAGCCCAATTTCTCCCTAATAATAAATTATAATCAAGTGGGGAATCAACCACTTTCGCATACAGTTTGACTACTTTTCCCCCTAGCTCTATAGGAAAAGTCGAGATAATTCCATGAGGTTTAAAAATATGGCCGTAGAAATATTTCAACACAGTGACAGGAGAAACTACATCAGGAAATCCTAAATCCTTTCAACATGATAATGACATGATGCATGTGGAGGCACCCTCGTCTACAACTGTCTGATGAATCTTGGTGTTTCCAGATACAACTTGAATTTGAAGAGCTGCATGGTATGGTAGCGAGGATTCTAATTCTCAAAATCGAAAGTGATCACTTGATTATCTGTAGGATCTAGAGCTCCTAAATATGAAATTAAGGTCTTCCTTTGAGTTGGAAAATTCTAGAGGAACTCAAGCATAGACATTGCATAGGGATCCCATGCCAAATATTCCACTATACTATAATTCTGAGTAGCACGTGCATTAGGGTTGAACGTTGCTTTCTTGAGAACACCCTTTGGTATTCTAGGCATAGTATCATTGGTAGGATTCTCTATGTGTAAATAATTGTCATTATTAGCATTAAGGGTTTCCTTACCTTTTGATCTAGATGAATTAGATTCATAATTCTTGTTTCTAGTATGGAGATACAAATCCTGTTCACACATGAAAACTTCTCCTGGCCCTAAACTGTCGCCTTGAGAGGGGATTCCCTGGTTTCCTCCTTGAGAGGATCCAAGGTTTTCGTGAACACTAGCATTCATTTGTTGCTGATATTGAGGAAATGGATTGGCTAATACAACAGTCTAGGAGGACCTTCCTACTAAGCCAACACATTTTGTGCCACTTCCATTATAGGGTACTTATAAGTTAGATGATCTTCCCTGCATAACAAGCAAGGGAATTTCGTCTTAGCTTTTTCATTATTTTCCCCACCAGCATTAGTGTTGTTATTTGCATTGTTTCCCCCTTATTCCCATTTTTCTTATTCTTGTTTTTCTTTCCTCTAGGCTGCTGGTTTTCCTGAGAGTTCTATACTGGCATAAAACCAGAAGGAGGGTTGGTTTTAAGGTTCTATTTGTTTATCTGACCAGTTGTCAGTGAATTTTGACTTAGAAAGTTGTTACCCAAACTAACTAGATTGTTCTCAACTGCACCGATCACACCATCAGCATGAGGTGTCAGGATAGGTTTCGTTGGGTTAGCTTATGCTCTAGGAGCAATGGGAAGAATGTCATACAACATTATGGATTGGGATTAAAACAAATCCAATTGTTGGGCTTTAATAATAGCATGCTCTTCGGTTGGAACCCCAGAAAGAGACACATATTTTGCAATGACGAGTTGTAATGAATTAATAAATTAATCAGTAAGTAATTCATCAGGGATCCAAGCCTTGATTATGCTATGTCTCCTCCACCATTCATGAGTATGGTCGAAAATATGATTCAATTTATCCTGATGAAAATATGTCAACAACTCGGTTCCAGTTTCATAACGAACTGGGAGTTGAAAGTGGTTAAGAAATGCCATTGCAACTACATTAAACTTTTGAAAATATGCCTGTGGTAACTCAACATACCACTTTACCACTACACCAGTTAAATTCCTTTGGAAAATATGCAATAAAATAGAATCATCCATGAATGAATTGGATTAATACCATAGATGAAAAGTCATCACATGGTTAGCTGGGTCTTCCTTGGGTTTACCTTCAAACTTGGGGATGTATTAAGGAATTTTTTTGGGTAGGGGTGGCCATATCGGGTCATGTAACACTGGATCATTAGTCAATTTTGAAAGATCGGGAAAATTCAAAGTAGCCATAAATGGAAACTTTGTTTAATCCATGGTGTTCCGGGTTCTAGGAGCATTAGATGCCCATTGGTTGGTGTTGGCATATGGTTGTCCCAGAATATATCAATTTCCAGGATTGGTGAAAATCATATTGGGTTGTCAAAAGTTTTGAATATATAGGTGTTGAAAAAATGGATAAGTTTTTCCAACAGTCTATCCCATCCCTCCTAAAGGTTGACTACCTTGTAAGACAATTGTCATAATAGGGTTATCCACATTGGAACCTCCTACCCAAGTAAAATGGATATTTCCTTGAGTGGCATTTTGTCCCCATGGAAATCCAATGCCGATGCCCTCTTGTACAACTGGAATACCTTATGATACATTTAGTCCAAAGGGAATACCAACACTCATACCTCCAACATATTGGAAAGGTAAGCTTAACTGGGGTAGAGGGGAATTAGAAACAACTCCAGTGAAGGGTGGGTTAGGCATAGACATGTGTCCACTGAAGAGTGGGATATTATGGAAAGGAACATATGGGCCACTACCTAAAGCAATGGTCATGGTTGAACTAGGAAGAATGGTAGCAGTCATAGGTTGACATCTTTAAAAATGGAATCGAAAGGAGAAAGGGCTCAAACTCAGTTAAGTTGATGAACTAGTACCAGTAAGTATCATCGAGGATGGTGGAAAACAACCTAATCCTATTGTGGATGTCGTATTAAAATTGATTCATCCTACAGGGAAAGTGCTAACTGGAGTAGATATATCCCCTGAAGTAAAGTCTCATTCTATATTTTCCATGTTAAATTGCCTAGCCAATGGATTAGGAATGTTGATACCAGCTAACTCGAAAAAAATAAGACTTTGTGGTGAGTTAATATGTCCATATGGATCTGAGAGGTCCTCAAATTCAATGGGACCTGAATTCTGTTCAAGCTGAGGTGAATGAAATATAGGAAAGTTATGTAACTATTCCTCAGTATCTCTAAAGTGTCCTTTGTCAGAAGAACTCTTAAACTCAACTGACCTAGAATTGTTTCGTTCTACTGGTTGTTCTGTTTGATGTTCCTATTTTTCATCTTCTACCCCCTGAGGGGGTGGATTAGAATAATCCAGTCTTAACCTCAATGCAGGGACTTCTCTCTGTTTAGGAGATTATCCTTGAATCCTTCTAGATATGCGTAGAGATTGATCGACCATGGTGGCTCGCAGAAGACACTAACAAGAAAGTCTACAAAAAATAAAAATCAAACAACACACACTAAAAATTTCCTGAAAGATGTCAAACAAGCAAACAAATCTTGCACTTAAAGAGTACTTGGCTGCAAGATCAGTATGGGATGATAAGGGCCCAAGTATAATCAGTGAATATTTGAGAGTAGTTACCAAGGTTGGGAATGTTTTCTTTCTTGGTGCAAGTGTTTTACCAGACAAGTATGTAAAACACCCTCCAAGGGTACTAATGCTCCAATCACAAGGTGGTCGCAGAAAATCGTCTGTTAACACTTGTGTGTAACCCTAAATACATGATATTATGGATATGAATCTACAGAGAGAGTCTGAGGGAATAGTCATAGGTCACAATTATACATATGGGCAGGGTAGCTAAGCCTGAAACTCTGCAACAACACTCTATACTGTCGAAAGTCCCCTTGCACACAAAATTCCTGGTGGATTCTTGATTGAGTATTGGAGGGATATCTCTGCAACTAAACTTCACTCGACCTTGTGCTTGAATCCCGTGGTAGAGGATATCCCCGACCACACTTATTACAAGATTGGACTTTTCTCCCTAATGAAGACACCTAGGTTTTGAACAGTTTTAGTGATCGTGGAGGAGTTAACTCACAACTCCCTACCTCCACAATCCTACTTGAGCTATTAGGTGTGTTTCTAAACTAGAAGAAAACCTAAGATCCTATCTCAAGTTACTGATTTCTTGATTGAAATATGCTTTCAAAACTTTTCAAGAGAAGTAAAACAAGTGCAACTAAAGAAAGATACTCTTTAATAGAAATATGAAACACTTAATCACCAAAAACATGCACTTCTCACTCTCAATTTATTTCCAATGCAATTTCTAAAGATATGACTTGGAATGCATATGCAATTTTTTTTATCTAATGCAATTTTCAGCCTTTTCAAATGCAAAAAGAGACTAATATTTAAACCCTAAATGCAAATTCAAGCCTACTATATAAGCATGCAACTACCAAAACAAGTAACTATGCAAAATAAATTATTGGTTTTATTTTCAATATTAAGCAATTCCAAATCATTTAAGATGCTTGCAAAGTAATTCAACCAATGCAAATTCGATGATAAACCAAATTTTTATCCTTCTTCAAGATGAGAAACAAAGATGAAATTCAAATAAACACACAATCCAATCCAATTCAAAAGATTTATGATATTCTTATCAAACAGTGAAAGCAACCATAAACCCTAGGATCCCATTCATGTAAGCATGCCAAAATTGGGAAAACCATAAAACGATGACTTTTAGACCCAACCAAAGCAAAGGACCTATTAGGAAATATGGTTTGTTAAAGATAGGTCTGCATACAAAGAATGCAATCAAGGTCCTATTGTTAGGGAAAGTGTTCCTATGGCTGGGGTGAGGCCACCAACGTACTGGGTTGAAAGACATACATCTAGAGTTTTGTAAATACAATAAAGAAGCAAAAGATTTAGGGTTTTTGAGAGGGTGTGTACCTTACAATAAAAGGTTGATTCAATCCTATCTTTGATTCCTCCTCTTTCTCTCCATTGAAACAACCTGCAAAACCACTTCAAACCTTCCTCAAACCAATTTGACTACACATAAAAGATTGATATTTAAAAGAACGTAAACCATTGATCTCATAAACATCAACAAATAATCAAATCTGAGATATATATGCACACAGTGATTTAGAAAGGGAATAATTTCCAATATTTATTAATGAATGAAGCAATTACATGATTATACCTTTCTTCAAGCATGGCACTTCATGAAACCTTTAATTCTGAATCTCCTGCTTCTCTCTTCCAAGAATCCCAACCTCCAAGCAATGTAAGAATCCCAACCTCCAAATTCCTCCAGCATACCACTACAATGGGATTAGTCTCTTTTTCATGGTCCCTATACCTCTCTTACATATTAAATGAAGAATTTAGGGTCGAGGAGGAAGTAGTTACAATCGAGGAGATAGTTCCAAAACCATCCAAACCACCAATTTTTTGAGATTATATGTATATATTTTGGTATTTTTAACGTACACACTAGTGAACAAGGGACACCAAGCATGTAACATGCATGTGAAGAACCTTCAACTAGCATTTTTTAGGAAGACATGCATGTGAACCATGTTCCACCAACATTTTTATGCAAAAATGAGGAAAAACTAGCTTTTCTAGGGTTTTTTCAGGAGAAGTTTTGGTCTCCAAAAATGTTCATAAGCTTCCTAACTATCAAATGGACCATGAAAGAGGTAATTCCATCCTACTAAAGCCCAAAATATGGCTCTTCCATCCATAGTGTCCTTTTGTGTGACTCACAGTAACCTCATGAAATGTCATTGTGCTAATGTCGTCATGCGACCAAAAGGTGTAAGTGCCATCACAAACAGAGAAGTGCCAAATTTGGCTATAACGGGTCCTAAACAACTGAAAGGACACTTGAGATTTCACCTCCAAGAGAATACCAAAATCATAAAAAAGTATAAAAACCCTATCAAAAGAGGAATTTCCTCTCAATTTGGTACAAATTGACTCAAATACCCTCAATAGGATCCAAATCCAATCAAATAGGGACAAATAGGTTCAGTTAGATACAAATTGGGTCAAAAGACACCAAATGGTTGAAGGAGCTCCAACTTGGGCCAAAAGGCTCCAAATATTTCCAACCAAGACCAAAATGGCTCCAAACAATCCCTAAAATCCAATTAAGATCAAGTAAGAGGTCAACCACGCACTTCCAAGGGATCCTACACAAACCTAGGTTCAATAAACACACCAAAAAATCCCACTGAAACCACCAAATAGGGTTGAAAGTGAAATAACTCACCTACGGGAGGGACATGTTGGTGAACAACTAGCACAGTTGCATGTAATGTGTAGGTCAAAATACGATACACCTCTGCGTATGAGCCAAACACACACCTATAAGTGCTATCACTTGTGGGTGGGTACTAAAACTCTCAAAAAATGCAAATCCAGTCTCAAAAATTGACAATGGAAGGGTCTAAATTAGTGTAATGACTGCTCCTAAATTGAAATTAGACTCAGAACATCAATCAATATGGAAAAAAAACCTTGGATACCCCAAAGCAGATAAGCTTGTCCCCAACGGAGTTTCCAATTCTATTGTTAGGTAAAGTTTCTTATGGCTGGGGTGAGGCCACCAACATACTGGGGTGAAATACATACATCTAAGGTTCGGAAAATACAACAATTAAGCAAAATATTTAGGGTTGAAGAGGGTATGTACCTTACTGTAGAAGTTTGATCCAATCCTCTTCTTTAGTTGTCCTCTTGCTCTCCAATCAAGGAACCTGCAAAACCATTCCAAAAAACCTTCCTCTGAAAAACGTGTTTGACTACAAATGAGAAGTTGACATTTAAAAGAGAATAAAACATCAAATTGTAATAAAATATGAGACATACATGAAAGAATCTATTTGTAAAGGGAATAATGTCTAATGTTTATTAATGAATTAAGCAAGTACATAATTGTACCTTCCTTCAATCAAGGCACTTCATGAAACCAAGATCCAAAGTCTCCTGCTTCTCTCCTCCAAGGATGCTAACCTATGATCAAATGTGCTAGGGTTTAGGATAAGTAGGGAGAAAGTGAGGGGGATGTGAGTCAAAATTCCTCCATCATAACATTATGTGGGCCAATATTCTCATTCATGGACCCTCTCCCTTTCATTTATAGTGAAATGAGAAGGTTTGGTCAAGGAAGGAGCAGTTATGACCAGAAGAGGAGGTTCCCAAGCCACCCAATTTTTGAAATTTTATATATTTTTTGGTAAAGGAGCAAGGTACTCCCAACATGCAGGTCATCCATGTGAAACCTGCATGTGGGTGAAAAAAGGATCCAAAACTACCATTTCTAGGGTTTTCTGGAGGAGTTTTGGTCTCCAAATGCGGTCATAAGATCCCAAAATACTATATAGACCATGCATAAGTTAAGGACACATAAAATAGGTCCCAAATATGGCTCTTCCATCCACATTATCCTTTTGTGTGACCCACAACAACCTCATGAAGTGTCGTCGCCAAGTGTATTCATGAGAGCAAAACATGCAAGTGTCGTAACAAATGGAGAAGTGCCGAATTTGGTTATAACAAGTGGCTTTCCAACAATATAGAGCCATGACACAAGTTTATGTGCCCTCATCCAACTATTCCATCGACATGTGGTCCCGGTTTTGGTTTTGACTGGTATGAACTAGGTCTTGGTGCATTAGGTATAATTTGATATAGTAACTTAGACTCAGAATAAATCAAGTCTAGCTATTGGGCCTTAAATATGGCTTCTTCCTCAATAATTACCCCTCACATAGAAACATCCTTGGAGATAGAAGGAAACAAGGAATTAAGAAATCATTCCAACAAGAAATTAGGGGGAATTCTAACCTTTATCAACCTCTTTCGTCGATGACATTCTTAGATGCGATGCGAGATATGGGTAGCTATGTTTTATCAAAATTGAGACAATAGATTAGTGTCGGCATCATACTGTACAAGAAACTAAAACTGATTTAGAAACCATGTTTTCAAATCATGAAAACAACGATATGTTAAACTAGGCAACTCAATATACCACTTCACAACCACTTGAGTGAGTGTGCATTGAAATAGTCTCAATATGATCAAGTCATGATTGAGTGATTTGGAAGAACACCATAGATGAAAAGTTGTGACGTGATCTCCGGGATCTTCACTAGTATTTCCTCAAACTTTGGGATGTCCGAAGTAAGTTTTTTTGGGACCGGAGGTCAACTTGGGTCATGACACATCGGGTCAATCATAAATTTTGATAAATATGGAAAATTTAACATTGCTAGAAAGGGTGTCTCGGTTGTGTGGAAAAAGTGTTCATATATGAACCGTGTAGTGGGAAGTTCTCAATAGCGGGATTCCTAAAAGAATGGTAGTGCCCACTACCATAGCTTGTGAATAAAATTCTCCTTGAAAGGGGTTCCATTGATTTTGTAAAGGATTTCCTCCAACTATATTACCTTGTATCCAATTCCATTGGGCTTATGAAGTATTATCCTCAGGTGGCATTCCAATTGAGGCTATAAAACTACTACCGCTTCTAGTAAAAAATGAAAAGGGGTTAGATCTAGTAGGCATAGACGATGATTTAAAACCACCCATATGAGTATTCCAACTTGTAAATGGGTTTGCACCTGAAACTGGCCCAGTGGATTGGAAAGGTCCACTCTCAATAATATGAATGGATGGGGGGATGTGTCCT
Source organism: Larix kaempferi (assembly GCA_027924585.1). Taxonomy (NCBI): domain Eukaryota; kingdom Viridiplantae; phylum Streptophyta; class Pinopsida; order Pinales; family Pinaceae; genus Larix; species Larix kaempferi. Next base: position 14,064,828 of record BSBM01000486.1, read on the forward strand.
CCATTCCACGGAAAACCCTATAAATATATTAAGGAACCTTCAAATCCAGTAGTAGGATTCAATAAAATTCGGTGAGAAGTCATCGAAATACTGGGCATACTCACAACTAGCATCTCAGATGTAAATATACTTGACCCAAAGGGTGAGGATAATCGAGTACTCAAAGTTTGAATTACTGCAAAGCCCAAAGGTAAATTACTAGTGCCAAATGTAACAATAGGACCTGTGTTGCTTGTGTTGCATTCAACATCTGAGTACTAAAGTAAGGAGGAGATAATACCACTAAAAATATAGCCAATGTAGGAGTGTGTATATCTCTTGATCCTTCTGCTAGGGTATCCATAATCAATCCTCTACTTATACAGTAAGCAATTGTTCCTTATTCAAAATAACTTAGAATTTGCATTAGAATTAGATCGCCAGGTCCGATTAAGGGAGAGTTAAAGGGTCTAACAAATCCTCGGGCTTGAATATATTCAACTCTAGTGAATTTTGGTGTAGAAGTGTTAGTTCTTCTAAGTTCTGGTTCATTGAGTAAATTGATATAACTTACTGGCTCAAAATAACCAACTGTGTTTAATCGGCGCCTCTGAGGAGGCAGTGGAGGCTCCACTCAGGAATATTATGGATCCTCCTTGACTGAAAGAGAGGTTTATATTCCACCCTAAATGATTATTCAAAATAATTTTAGAATTAAGTCCAGCTAAACAAAAAAAGCACACCACTAGTAAAAATCATAGATATATCAAACAAACAAATAATAGGCGTTTTGGAGTTGAGTACAAGTTGATTAGGTCTCTCAACCAAACCACAAAAGTACATGAAGTAGTTACCAGGACTTCTTTTAACAACCCTTCTTGGTGCAAGTATCCTAGAAAGTATGGGACACCCTCCAAAGGTACTAATAGTTTGGTTCAAATCTCTTTCAGTTACTGCAATAATCCCCCTGTGGTCACCTAGGTGGTCCCTAGGAAAAGTAACTAAGGCTACCAAATCACAATCTATATCCTAGGGAGAAGTTGAAAGTTTGGATCGTACGTATGGGTAGGGTAACTGATCCCAAAGCTTCAAAATTAATGGAACCATAGCGGGCCCAAGGTGGTGCAAGTGAAACTCCCCGTAAACACAACCACAATTGCTCGGTTAGGAATCAGAGGGGTAATTTCTTTAACTTAAACTCACATGACCTCATGCTTGACTCCTGTTTGAGAGGATTCCCAACCACACCCATATGAAATTGGATTTTCTTCTCCTTAGGGAAAATACCTATGTTTAACAATTTTAATAGCCTAAGAGTGTTTGCTTCCACCCTAGTCCAAGGCTGCTACACTAGACTAGTTTGTGAATCCTAAAATGCAAAAGTTAATAACTTTTCATTATTGCTTAATTTTATGGTTGTTTTTACTCAAGGGATATGAACGTGCAACTAGTGGTATGTTATGACACTTCAATAAATAAACACTATAAGGATACAAATGCGTATAAAGAAAAGAAAAATCCCTAACTGTTTTTAGTGGCAAGAAACCCTTATAAAATGAAAACAACTTTTTTCAAATTTTTTTATTTTTTTTTTCGCTTTTCAATTTATAAACTCTTAAGCAAATTAAAAAAACACAACATAGCCTTTTGTTTTTCTTTCAAAATTGAGAAATGACAAATTTCAAACACTCAAAACAAAATGTACATTTTTTGTAAATGTTTGCAAGAAAAGGGAGAAGTATACATACACTAGAAAAAAATTGCTTAATGAACCTGTCCAATGTAAAGAACACCACAAGCATATAAACAATCTAATGCACAAACTTCTTTTTAAAAATTGCCTAGCAAGACACAATTAAAGACGAATATTAAAAAGAAAAGAAAATATTTTTATGTTTCTTACTTGGATGATAAGTACATAAAATAAAAAGAGCATAAAATTGAATTCTTTACAAGATTCAAATTGCTAAACAAATAGTCAAGTAGTCCAAAAATAACAACACCAACAACAAAAAATAAATCTTGGTAAAAAAATCCTAAACTAAAAAGTTTTCTTTGTGTTTATAAAATTGTTGCTTTCTGAGACATACATACATGTTATAGAGGGTCACAACCAACTTATTACCAACAAAATACCCACGTTTCCCAATCTAAGTGGAAAGTATTTAAAAAGGATAAAAACCTGGGCATACGCGCTCTGGCTTAATATAGCCCACATACATACACGCTTTGACAGCGTCTAGGACATGTATGTGGGGAAATCAGTAAAATTTAATTTTTTTTGCAATCTATATAACTAAGATGCACTTTTTAAGACTATATCCCACATTTGTGTGCAGGAAAGGGAAAAACTAAATATCAAGTCTCCAAAACCCAATTTTTTTCTCCTACAAGGGTCCTAAGATGGAAGCTACTTAGCCGCAACAATAAATTCTAGAAAAGTTGTCACGTCCCCTTCCATCAATCCAATGCAAGGGAGGGAACATGATGGTAACATGGGGGTGTTTGATTCTTCCCCAAAGCCATAAGACTAAAATTTTGCCATTTAAATAAAATGCAAACTTAAATTATACAGCAGAATTAAACATATTAACGCACAGCTAGAATAGAATGCATCAACATATTTAACCCAAGCAGATGATGAATCATTCACACATGGAACCAATCCCATTCTCATGCCATTCACAGATTTCATATAAATTCCATTTACATGAATAGTTATCATTCTAAATTAACACAATGCAGAACACATAATGCATATAATTTAAAACACAGAGAACCCTTATCTCTAAGATGAAGTTGTCCAACAACTGGCTATGTGAGAGCAACATTCCACCCAACCATTGATATCTGTCCATCCTATATTCTTTCAGCTGAGAAATCACCCCCGATATGGGTTGTGTATCCACTAAAGAGTAACTATCTAGGCTCACTCATAGCCATGGTTTCACTCAATAGTTATGCTAAGCCAACACACAGTTGGGTTTATCAAGAATACAAAAAGATAGAGGAGGGAAATGCCAAGCCAGTCAGTGAGCTCAACCACAGAGCTACAAGCATCTCAAGTTAATTCAAATAGTCAAGGCACCCACAGAACCTACCACACTCAACACAAGGAAGGTCCCCTTCTCTGCTGCACAGTCCCTCAGGCGTCCCTTCCCTCCAATGCTCTTCAGGGTGGGCATAGAAAGTTTCAACTTCTAATTCCTTGAGATTCTATCCTTCACTGGGTTTATCAAGAAAACCCAACCTCTGTTCAGTCATTCACAATTGGATTTCTCACAATTCTGGCATCAAAATAACTCAATCCCATCACTGGTTGTCTAGGCTATAAAAACTGGGTTTTCCAATAGATTTTGGGGTATCTAATACTCTCAATTTCGCCCCAAGGTTCATATCTATGGATCCCCCATTGGATTTCACTGTCAAATACCAAATCTAGGCGTTTATGGCTCTTCAAAACGTGGGTTCTTGCAAAGTTGCGATTTCTGGTTTTTCTCATTGCTAGTAATTCGTCCTGGGTGAAAAATGATGCTGGGCTCTTCCACAATGGAATGGGAATGAGGAAGAAGCAATCCCCATGAGGTAGAGTGACTTGTGGTACAAGAAAACAGATCCCATACTCTGCCATACGAATTTCTGGGCTGCCCATGCTCCATTGAAGCCATGGACTGAAATCTTCAACTACTTCCTTACAACATAAATAAATGTCATTAAGGAAAGTCAAATGGGTTCTCACAATGACATTTGGAAGCATATGGTTCATCCCCACAACCCCCTCACCACTCCCTAGTGGATACACATGGCCCCTTCTCATTGGTTTCTTCCATAGCCAGTTTTGGTATTTTATTGAAATATTAACATTTACATCAATTTACAATATTCCATGGCTTAATACTGCACATGGGTATCAAAATATCAAATGCTTGCTTATTTTAAATATAATCCAAACATACACTAGCGGGGCCTTGGCCTTGAGCTCCACGCTAGGGAAACATACAACACATGTATACAATATTTACATTAAAAGCCAATATTTCATAAGGGTCAAAATTGGGGTATTACAAAAGCAAACATAAGCAAACAATAAAGCAACCATAAATAAAAATCCCTAAAATACCCAAACAATAGAATAACTCTCTGGTGGAGTTCCCATTACTGTTTCGGGATTTTATGCTACCCTAGTGATATTTGGGTGGGATCACATCATATCGATACCCATAAAAGGAATCCAACAATTCAAGCAAGAAACAATCTATGATTTTTACAAATAACTATAAATGGATGGAGAAGTTTTGGAATAACTTAGCTGGTTCTCGCAGTATGAAGAATAAACCTTTGGCTCACTGTTGCTCCAATGTTCTCACACACGACTTCAATTGCTACCTAAAAATGAACAATAAGTAGCAAGAAGTAGTTACAATTGTCAATATTATAATTATGATTGAAATTTCAAAATTACTCATCCAAGATTGAACATTCATAAACAAAAATTGAAGAATTTATATGGACGGAAAAGATAATTCTTTTATATAAAACTGAACAAAAAGATACTATGGAATAGTGTCACCTGAGTCTCGTTGCGGCACTATTATGAAATCAAGATCAGAATTCCTCTACCCCAGGCCTCCAAATACTCAACTTCCAATCTGAATCTTCACGTAGCGAGTATCTCCAAGAGAATCCCTTCAATCCTATGACATGATAAAGCTCGCAAGAAGGCTGGAAATGCAATATTCCACATAATGGACAATGAATTTTGCAGACATGGGACGAGGCATTTTGTGATATATGGTTTTATTTGAACAACATGAGGGAATTTCCATAAAAATGATTCATCTTCCCAAGCTATCTTTGTCCTTTACATACGCCTCTTTTATACTGATGAGGAGGTAGTTAAGGAAGTTAGAGGTGGTTATTTATGTAATTTGGGAATTGGGAAATGTCGTAATTGAAACAATTTCCATAAAATAACTTATTTTTTGTTTTTTATTTTTACCCTTGAATAGATACATATGCAGGCTAGCCAAAAGTAGATCATGTACCCATGGGATAGCCTACTGTAGAGTGTGTATGGCTTGGAAAACACAGTTTTTTAGAATTCTTTAAACATAAACGGTTGTCCATACATCAGAAAGGATCAAGGAAGTCTGTAAAATATTGAAAGGGATCATATCAGATCATCATAAGCATCTATGGGACTGGTGTGGAAAAATATGCTATAAGAAGACCTATAGGGGAAAGTCGACTAGACTAGACTGGTTGATTGTGATTTTTTAGACAAATACATGTACCCTGATATATGCCCCAAATGCTACATGAATTACATCCAATTTGAGGATGTAAATGTGGTGGCATCATGTAAGCCCGAGTTTAAGTTTCTACAAAATTCAGCATTATTGAACTTGGAGAATTTGCTAGTGTTTGGAACGATAGGGGAGGTTCTTAGATGATTGAATTTACTAATCAATAGATTTCACAATCATTCTTTATGTCTAGATAGATAGTACCCCATTCATGTAGATGGAATTCACTGTTTGATAGAGTTTCCTATTCCTAGACAAGATGTCTCCATGACATTTCAGGGGGAGCATAATAGAAGTAGGATGTGCACAGATCCTAGTTCATACAAAAAATATGTCATGAAGTGAGGAGGAAAATGTGCCATCATCATTGACATCAACAACTCGCAGGTTAATTTTTTCTTCCAGGTCATCCTAGGGAGAGAGATGTAGAAGTATACCAAGGGGGAGTGCACCCTAGATACCATTTCAGTGGTCAAGTTCTATGTCCAAGTCATTCAACTGAACTAGTGTAAATATCTCATTGATGAACGATTTTATGCCTGCGCAAATGATCTTTGCATCTGGAGGATATTTTATTTTTGGATATATATTGGTAGCCTTTGCAATGTGGAAATGGAAATCGCCAAAAGAACATGAATTTACACCCAATCCAGATCACCAAGTTTAAACTTAGAGATTTAAACCTTGGATAAGTTGTCGCAATGACATAAACACAACCTTCAACGATACTGCATTTAGCCATTTGTACAGTGATATGGTGTCTGCTACTGCTATTTGGATTTCATGATAATTGCTGAACAATTATAGAACCAATATCTGGTTCGATATGGACCAAGATCACATATTTTTGTGACTGCATGGAGTCTAGCCAGAGGAATTCAAAGTGAAGTCACTTCCCTTTTTCCTTTCCATGATAGCGTTTTGACAAAGAGGTATCTAGCTAGAAGGGAGTCACCACTACAATGACAACTAAAGGTACCATATATATTTTCCCTACTTCCTTGTTTAAAGTGGCATAGAAGCACAAAGTAAACATTGTGCTTGGGGAATCTTCATTTGCAGACTTTCCAACCTCCACTTTTGCCTCCCTTCCACAAACAATTGTAGAAAACATCCATGACAACACAACTTTTCTCGAGAAATAACTGAAATAATCCCCCTTAGCCTCCTGAGTACACCAAAGTTCCCTTGTGTCTTTAAACATATCATGACCAATTCCCCTAGTATCCCCACTCTCATTCTCAAGCTTCCACCCCTTGTTGTGGAAACTCAGTCAACCCCCTCATCTTCTTCCCTCCCCCTTCTTTATTCCAACCCTCCGAGAGAGTATTCCCTTGACTCTATTGCAGAGACCCTCGAATCCTTCCAAGGTTTTGAGTAGTCTTCCGAGAAGCCTCATATTATTGATATCCCCGATGACACCATCCCCTCCATTCATGACACCCCCAGAATCCCAATTCAACAAAATGTTTTTAAATGCTAGTATAGAAGAACAAAAGAAGCCTATAAAAAGACAACCCCATCTTCACCTATGCGCTTAGGAAAAATTATAGATGACACCTTGGTATAAGATACATATCATTTTATCGATAGTATAGGTGGTGATGGTGGAGGAGATGAAAATCCAAAGCAGCTATCCAAGTTGCAATCAGAATGTGAAGAAAATATACTACCACTAGAGGACGTTCTAGTGAAAGAAACATGGTGATAATATCTTGAACAAATAAATTGAGCCAACACTCCCCTCCCCCCTTTCCTTCATCCTATTCTATGGACAATTTATTAGTGATGGTGCAACTACAATAGCTTATGCAGTGTAATGTGTCGAGATTTAACAACTATTTTTTTTAATTTAGTCTATACAAGCAATGTAATTATGACTCTATGTTAGTTTAAGTCATTGTCATCTTAACTCTTCTCTTAACTCATTTAATGTTTTTTGAATTTATTATTATAACAATTTAATATCCACTATGCTTGGCATAGTCCTATGTCACCAAATGGTCGTTTATTTACCTAACATTCACACTAAGTCGCATGCATGGATGTTCTCGACCCTTACACTATAGGAAGCACATCATAGCTAAACACTAGACTTTCAACGCTAGACTTATACTTGGCTAGGGTTGTGCACATTCAAGTGATAACTATTTACAAGGTTCGACCACCACCATACAATGTTGTATAAGGACCTAAGGCACTAGGCCTTGTTGTCCACCAAACTGCACACCAGCAGCAGAAATCTTTCAAAAGTTGTCTCCCTCACTGGAAAGTGGGGAGAGGTGTTGCCTTGGGGGCAAGTAATGAGCCAGGTACTGTCACCTGAATCCCAGCTCCTCCGTTTAGGCTAACTCCTAACAAAGCCAAGGGGGGTAGTCCCTAAAAAGAGTTTCACTAAGGCTCTTGTTTTTTAAGTGTTTTTGGTGAAATGATGTGGATGGGTGTTGTTTAGGAGTTTATTATGATGATACCAAATTAAAAGATGAGATAAGCACAAGATAACAAAGCAATCCACGTTGCTAAAATTAAATAATGAGATTGACAGTATATTTCAAGACTTATGATCAGATAAAGCATTCACAACATGAAAATTAACACAAGGACAAATGGTCCTAATTAAGATATAAATTGTAAATACCAGTGCCTTATGGAGTCACAGAAAAGACAATTGTGACGCTGAATGTGTGGGTCTTGAAAGAATGTTGTTTGTGAGATCGTTATGAAAATTATCTTGGTAGATTGAATATTTTAATGGTCTTTGATTATTAAGGCTAAAACCAAGGATATCAAAAGAGTAGAACCTTAACCAAGAACAAATACTAGCAACCTCTTAGATGATAGTTCGGGAGCACCCAGATTGCAGAGAGGATAAGTGTACAATGGCTTGACCACCCTCAAGTCTGACAGTGGATTCCCGGCACTACCTATTTCAGGAAGCAACCTCAGCGATTTGATGCTGGTTTTGGTGTTGGGTAAAATTTTAATTATGTTATCACTTGTAAGTTTAGCAAGTCCTTCACCTTTCTGAGTACTAGCCCAACCTTTGCAGGTTGGAAAAGCATACGAGTGTTGGATAATCAACCAAAAGTAAATTAATTATGGGGGATGTGATTTCAAATGTTTTATTATTAAGAGCACCATTCAACCCTTCGATAGAGAGCGCTCTTGACTTAGTCTTAAGACCAAAGTTCAAGAGACTTTTCTAATCTAATATGCCTAATGCAAGGGGAAAATGCAAATCTAAAATGCTCTCCGATAGAGAGTGCTCTTGACTTGGATGTGGCCAAGTTCAAGAGACTTTGTTTATTTTACTTGTAAGAAAGAAGCAGTTGTGAAGAAACAAAAATGAAGCTTTGTAAAATTAAAACATGTGATAGCTCAAATGATACAAAAGACAACTAGCATGCTACTTGCGAAATGAAAATAAGATAAAAGACTTAGTGTTCTACCAACAAATTTAATCTAAGGTGGGGTCTTCCTCCGAACAAGGTCAACCACTAAGAACCGCTAGCACTTGAGAACTTCCCAGCTAGCTGAGATTTCGACCAAGGCAACTAACGGGGAAATAGGAGTAACCACAAAGTTATGTGGTCCTGCCCTTGAGATGAAATCTCAAAGATACTACCTCAAGTCAAAACTTGGAAGAGAGTAAAAAATAATGATTACTCTAAAACGGAAAATGAAAGATCTAATCTAACCAATCACAACACTCTTCCCCAAATGGGGAAGAAAACCAAAAAGTGGAGGCCTCTTCCACTTGAAATTTTTATTAATCTTATACAATTGCCTTTGGGAATTTAACCCTTGAAAGGTCTTTTCTAAAAAACTTAAGATAAACAAATGATTGCAATAAAACCTGGAAGCCTTTGAAGGCTAGTACAAAAAAGAGATTGTGTTTTTTGGTTTATTACTTGGTTTGGATCTTCTCCTTGAATATGCTTGCTCTTCTTCGAATGTGCTTCAAAAGTTTTATTTCTTCTTTCAAGGAACCTACACAAGCTCGAAAAATATACTCAACATGCACCCATTAAGCGTAAAAAATCAAAGAGATTGAAATCTACCAAGTCTAATCTAAAAAATTAAAGCCTAAAACATAAAAAATATGATATTTTTGTTTGAAAATATTTGTATGGGAAAATGGACCAGCGAACAACAAACTCCTAAAACATGATGGGAAAGAGATCTAAGACTCAAAAAAATTTAAGAAAATTTTCACAAAAATATTCTATCTTTCAAAATGGAAACTAGATTTAAACAATGCAATCTATACTAGAGTGGAAAAGTGATCTATAATGCCCTAAAATTAACCTTTCCAATGCATGAGATTGTAAACTTAGATGCAAAAATTAAGATTCAACTACTAACTCTTAAGCAAACTAGGAAATATAGCTAACATTAACCTAACAATTCATTTTTTGGTTTTTTTGTGTTTTAGGGCCTTTTGGGATGGACAAGAGGAGAGACCCAAGAGGGCAAGCGAAAGAGTGAAGGAATCTACTCAAATGGAGATGGACGAATGGAGCAATGGGAGGAGAGAAAGGTAGGGAAACGAATAGAAGAGGATAGGAAAGAGGAGAGAAATGAATGGAAGAAAGGAGGAAAAACAAGAGGATGGAGGAAAAGGAAAAGATGGCTTTGATGAGGAAAATGAGAAGTCAAAACCAAGTGGGCCAAAATCAAGGGCCAACAAGGTGGTGATCACAAACTTGGAGATGGAAATAGCTTGGGAAATCCACAGTTTGGATGGTAGATATAGTAACCAAAGAGAAAGTTTCTCATGTTTGATGGAGGGAAGAGATCGAAGCTCCCTAGAAGTGTTTCTTTTCTTTGAACAATGAATCTTTTGGAAACCTGTGAGACAAACTCTGATTAGGTGCTAATAACCATTTGAATACAAATAGCAACTTGATCTCCAAGTCATTCTCCGCCTTAATAAATTCTGCAAAACCCTTAAACCAAACAAGTTTAAACCGAATAATATACTTCTATGATTTATAGAACATACATTAAATATTGCAAAAACTTGATATGAGAGATAGGGTGAGAAGAATATCACAAAGAAATGTGAAAGCAATCCCCAAAGCACTTGTGTAGACCTCCAAAGTCAATATATTATTCAAAAGATAAACAAGTATTACAATAGTATTTTGGCAGAGTGTTCATGCTCAAAATCTCCATCAAGAATAAGCCTAAAAGACCTCTCTTATATATCAAAGGCTAGCAACTAAAACCCTAAGTCGAATTGGCATTCATAAGAGAGCCAAATGCCAACTAACACTAATCAAATTCCAATCACAACTAGTCCAACCAATCGAATTTCAAGACTTGGAGTCACACCTAACAACAAGTCGAGTTTGTGGATGATGTGGATGGGGAGGTGGCCTCCACCTTGTCAAGGCACCCCCCATCCCACTTTGGAGACACCACCAAGCCAATAAACAGATGCCATGTGTAGAACTCGCACTCCCAAAGGAGATTGACGTGAGCTGTGGTAGGTGGCGTGAGTTAGATTGGTAGAAGCTTGGAGTTTGACTACCAATCGTAGTAGTTGAGAGTGGGAGGTGGCCTCCACCTAGGCAAGGCACCCCTACTCCTCATTTAATGCAAATCACACCAACCAAAACTCATTTATTATGAACTCCACCTCACCAATTCGTAGATTGCATGAAGGAGGGAGAATTCTCTTTGGGAAATAAGCTTGTGCTAATTGTATCTTCAACTGGATGAACTTGGAGTTGATTGGAATCATCATGAGTGTCTGTTGCGATGTCATTTAGCCTTTTAATTTATTCCATTTGGATTATTTTGGAGAGATTTGGATTATCTCCAAAATAATCATTTTTATTATTTTAATTAATAATTTCTTTGTAAATGACTTTTTAGAGAAAATATTAATTACGAGGCCCAAATGACATCTGAAACCTGGGTTTAGTTGGTCCATAGGTCATGTGTGATTTTTGGCTTATGAAACGAGCCATTAATCACTGAATTCGGACCCCAGACGACTGACATATTACAAATTAATATGTCTCCATTTAAACTATAGAGAAATTTATTAAATATAAAAAATAAATAAAAACCCAAATTCGACAGACCCGGTAAAAAAAAATTCAAAATTTTTTCTGAGGGTTTTATGGACCTAGGACATGACCGACACTTATTGCAACAGTGTCTAGTAGGCTTATACACATCAGTTGGACTCTAATAACCCCCCATGGCTAAAATTTTCAAAATCGGGCATTCCAGCTTTGGAGGAAGTGGGAGAAAACCTCATCGATTATAGCTCGGCTATAGGAAAAGTATAATTGATAAGGGAAAAAACTCCCTGGAATACCTTAGTTACTTAATCAAGTCATGGGGAACCGAGACACTCAGATCCTACTAGCACACTTTATTACAAACCCCATGGGGCCATGGTCATGTCAACTCAAAAACAAAACTGGCTAGCCAAAAATGGCTAGTCACAAATGTTGGATCATCTGATACATTGGAGTACAAACATTCATCATGTTTGTCAAATGGCGGCTCTTCAGATAATCCAACTATGGTACAAACAAGTTGGTAACATCTATCTCCAACTGCGGGATGGGCACTTGCTCAATCTATGGATCAAAGAAAGTGTTCGAGAATCCCAGAACATCAGTTTCCTGCACAGAAACGGAAGTGTCTTAGTCCAACATTTTCATGATAAATAATGCCAAAATGAAATACCAACATAATATTTTTGCTTTTTCAATAATCAAAAGTACATAAAATAATTTTTTTTCTTTTTTAGCATATACATGAAATATAATACAAAAAGCTAGCATGTAAAAAACTATGATACATCAATATGGTACATAAGAAAAAATGCATAAAGATCAACAAGGATGGGTTTAGAGATGTCCTGAGATGACCCCTTGGTCATCTTGGAGGTTGCTCCGATAAAAAGGCTTTAGGTGTTGCCCATTTCTGGGTAGGCTTAGTTCTTATCCTTCCATGGTGTTCAGTAAGAAAGAATTAGTGCCAGCAATTGCACAGATGATAAACGGGCCCTTCCAAAGGCTGTCGAATTTCCCATGTTTCCCAGGCTTCTCCCTTCTTTTGTCCCATAGGAGAACAGTATCTCCTACCTGGAAAGTTCTTGGCTTGGATGATTTGTCAAAAGTACCTTTCATACTTTCCTGGTGTCTCAAGGATTGATCAAGGGTAGCTCTTCTGGCTTCATCTAATTCTATGATCTGATTTATCCTCTGCTACATTTCCAATTTTTCCGTCCCATACTCACTTATTAATCTGAAAATTGGAATCTACATGCTAACCGGAAGGGTAGCTGTGAGACCATACACCAATTCAAAAGGGGATTTCCCTATGGATTTCTTCTTGGTTATTTTGTCAACCGATACGGCATACTTAATCCTATTGTCCCATGCTTTCTTGTTATCACCCACGGTTTTCTTAAGGATACTCATTAGATTTTTATTTGTAGACTCAACAAGTCCATTTCCTTGCGGGTAGTAATCTGAGGAATGGGATAGGATGATGCCATACTTGAAACAGAAGTCATTTACTTCTCCAGAACTAAAAGCCTTGGCATTCTCAGTTGTTATCTTTAAAGGGATTCGGAACCTGGTGATGATTCTTTCTTCAATGAAGTTTATGACAACATTTTCATCGGCCTTCTTAGTAGGTATGGCCTCTACCCATTTGGTGAAGTAATCGGTTTCCGTAAGAATCCAGCAAAATCCATTGCTAGAGTTATCTTTGAATTTGCCAATAAAATCAAGGCCCCATTGTTGAAAAGGGGCAAGGACCACAACAGGTGTGAGGGGGAGTGCAACCAACTTCTGCTTACCAGTGAAGAGTTGACACTCTTGGCAACACTTAACATGTTTGTGAACATCTGCAAAGATGGTGGGCCAATAGTATCCAGCTCTTAGGATCTTGTGAGCAGTTGTATTTGCTGCATAGTGACCTCCGCAAAATCCTGAGTGAAACTCAGTCAAGATTCTTTTGGAGTCCTATTCATTCACAAACCTGAGTATGATGCCATCTGGGTTTCTCCAACCCAAACCTTCTTGGGTAAGGCAATATCTAGCAGTTTTAAGTCTCAAAGCCCTTTGCTTGTGACCCTTGAGGTGATCAGTACAATTGAAGTGGAGGAGGAAATAGATGATGCCAGAATACCAGATGTTGTCAAGTTCTTGGAGGGCAGGAGTCATGGAAGGTTGGGAAATGTCATTTTCAGCAATCATTTCAATGGCTTCTTCATTCTTTTGAGTGAGCATTTTAGCAAGCCCTTGTCCTTTGATTAATTTGGTGGGCTTTATCTCAAGGTCATATTCCTGAATTTTGGAAATCCATATACCCCTTATTCCTAAAGAATCTTGTTGAGAGAGGATGTCTTTCAACGCAACATGGGGAACATACCCTATGACCTTGGAATAGCCTATATATGTTCTGAAGTGCTTCAAAGATTTGACTAAGGAATATGCCTGTTTTTCCATGATTGTGTATTTCAACTTGAAGTTTTGCAATGCTCTACTCATAAAGGCAATTGGTTGCTCGAACCCTTTGAAGTTCTTCTGGAGCAACACACCAGCAATGGTGTCTTCTGAGGCAAATGAAAAAATCATGAAATCTTTTGTATAATCCAGGCTGACTAAGACAGGTGCTCTAGTAATGGAATCCTTTATGGTGTCAAAATCCTTTTTTCCTTTGTCCGTTCAAATGAACTTAGCATTCTTTTTTAGGAGGGCCTACATAGGTTTCATGAGCTCGGCAAGGTTGGGTATGAATCTCCTTATGAAGTTTATATGGCCATTAAATTATTGGAGGCCTTTAACATTTTTAGGAAGGGGAATCTCCTAGATAGCTTTGATTCTCTCGGGGTCAATCTTGACCCCGTCTTTGTTAATGATGTGACCCAAAAGCTTTCCCTCTTCAATGCCTAAAACTGACTTAGCCGGATTCAGGGAAATTCCAATTTCTCTGCATTGTTGAAATACTTTTCTAAGATGGTCAACATGGTTGGATCTCTCTTTGGAAAAGACGGTTAAATCATCGTGGTATATTTCTATGATTTTACCCATTAATTTGTTAAAGGCATAATCCATGGCCCTCTGGAAGGTGGCCCCAGCATTTGTGAGACCGAAGGGCATTCTCAGATATTCAAAAGTCCCCCAAGGGATTGTGAATGTCGTTTTGTGCCTATCTTCCTCTTTGATAACCACCTGGTTATAGCCTGAAAATCCATCAAGCATGGACATCATCGTAGATCCAGTGACCCGTTGGAGGAGGGTCTCCATGTTAGGGAGAGGATAATTGTCTTTCTGGTAGGCTATGTTAAGATTTCTAAAATCAATGCATATCTTGATACTCCCATTCTTCTTCCTTACCACAACCAAGTTGGAACACCATGACGTATGTCTGGTTGGTGCTATAATTCCTACTGCCAGCATTTTTTCTAATTCCTGTTTGACAATAGGAGCCAACTTAGGATTTATTTGTCTGAGTTTTGGCATAAAGGTTTTTTATTTATCATTTCTGGTTTCAGAGGGATGGTATGTTGGAAAACATCCTCCCTATAGGCTTTTAGATCATCATATGTAAATGCAAAAATGTCTCTATACTCCTTTACCAGGCTTATTAGAGCATTCCTCTCCTTTTCAGAAGTTCCTTTTCCTATTTTTATGATTTTCAGATTTGTTTCCGATCCAATGTTCACCTCAATATAGTCACCAGGTTTCAATTGGTCAATGTTATTTTTCTTTCCATCCTGCCTGTCAAAAATGTTCTCTAGCTTAGTAGCTCCATGTGACATGGGGTTTAGGTTTTGGCTATCCTCCAGATACTGCTTGCCTTCTTCCTGCCTATTTATCTTGAAGTCCAAGAACTCATCCAGGTTATGTATAAACTTCAGAATCTGTTCATCATCTTTGAAAATTTTCCAATGGTTTATGTTGTCTGGGACTAATGGCCTATAATTTATTTCAAGGGTACAGTCTTCGTTCAACATTTCCTCTGAAGGCTGGAGGGTAGATACCGCAACTTCCAACCTATCCGCCACACTGTTTTCTTCCCTATGGATTGCTTTTATGTTTAATGCATCAAAGTACTCCATGGTGTCCCACACTGCATTCCTATACCTCTTAAGTCTTTTACAATGGCATGCAAAATTACCCTTGATCTATTGCATAACTAAGTCAGAATCTCCTTTGATACTAAGCATCTTTATTTTCATGTCTTTAGCAATCTCTATGCCTAGTAAAAGTGCTTCATATTTTGCAACATTGTGTGTGGCTTCAAACTCAAGTCTGAATGCAAAGTTGAAGACCTTCCCCTCGGGTGATATCAAGACTATACTAGCACCTTTGCCAACTCTAGAAAAAGCACCGTCAAACTCCATTTTCCACAATCCATCAACTTTCTTATCTTTCATTTCTTTATGAACAAGATCTAAGAAGGTGGAATTTACCTAGTAGGTTCCTATTTCATCCGTATTGTAGATGTATTCATTTGATGGTTTCTGGGGATTTTCAACATGGTATCTTCTTTCTTTTTCAGAGTGAATTTTGACGAGAGAATTTTCAGATGCCGGAACAGTTGCATAGGATAAGTCTAATTGTAGTGACCCACCCAAAGAAGCACCCCACTTTCTAGAAATAAGCATCCTCCATTTATCAGGCACATCTATGACAAGGATATCCATGCTGACATGGATGTCTGGGTACTTGGCCAATCTGACGGTTTGATTTTGAATCATCCCCTCAACTTCGACAGGTTTAGAATCCATGGCACATACATTTCCATACTTTTTTGGTCATCAGGCTTGCACCAGATCCCGAATCCAACATACAATTATGTAGAATAAGGTCACCTATCATCAATGATATGTAGAAAGGCGGGTGAGCTTCTTTTCTTGTTTCCCTGGTATGTAGGACTATAGAGGGATCCCCAAAATCATTTTTACAACTCGTTGAAGGTTGCTCTTTAGTTTCTGAGAAAGTTACCTTTTTAGGGGTAGGGGGCTTTGTAGGTGGAGGAGGCTCTTCAGATGCTATGGGTTTAGGAATAGAAAGAGGAGTACCATCTACCTGAGGCTCTAATATTTTCAAAAGTTTCTCCCTCTGACCAAGAAGTTTGCATAGTTCGAGCACTGGGACTGGAACCTTAGTGTTGGCCAACCAATTACCTAAATCAAAAGTTAAATCAACAGTCTCCTTATCATTATTAATTTCTTAAGTAATGTGAGGAACTGTTACCTTAGGAGTAGTTTGAGTGGAAGGTCCCTCCTTCGGTTTCTTTTGATAGGTATTTCCCTTGAATCTTTGGCTATTGTTGATACTAGGTGGCATCTCACCGTAGAGTTGAGTCATATAATCAATCTATTGATAACCTTGGTTGGCTTGAGTCACATTAAGATTTTCATAGTTATTTCCCACATGGTTGATAAAAACAGGCTCATCTAATGAAGTACTAGGGCCACATCCCTCAGGATAACCATGCTCTTGAACAAAACATGCATAGTGGCAACCAGATTCCTCGTGGAAATCTCTGCATGCCCTACAAAATGGCTTGTATGACTCAACCATGTTAGCAGCCTCTAATTGATTTGGAGGCCTCTGTTCATGGTTGGGAGGTTTTCTCTGCCAATTCTACTTTGTAGCAAAAACCCTAGGTTGAAGTTGAGGTTGGGTCCTTTCAACATTTATAACCTGACTTTGAATATCTTTTAGCTGAGCAAGGTGCTTTGCTTCAGCTTCCTCCATGTTTCTCTTCATTTCCCTTTTGATTTCATTTCTTATTTCTGATATCTATTTCTCATGAGTCTCTTTTATAATTTGTAAAGGATCTTTATCTTTTGGCTCATTATTTTTTGAAGGTATTGAAGCTCTTGAGTAACCCTGAATGTTGGACTCACCGGAAGACATCATGTTTTTGTCAATTTTGACAGTTAAACTCTGCGCTTCAACCAAAGTAGTAGGTTCTTTATCTCTCAGTTGATATTGTATCTTACCACTCAGTGCCTCTATGTAGTAGTCCAGTAATGAAGTTGCAGGAGGTGCATAAGTCTCAGGGATGGAATTTGACAACTCCTGGAATTTAGTATTGAATTCATCCATAGTTTCATTTTCTGTCTTCTTCATGCTAGTTAAGGTTGCAACTAGATGTCTAGGCTCCTTTTTGCTGCCAAATTTGTTGAGGAAAGCAGTCTTGAAAGATGCTATGGTGGCGAAAGATTTGTCTGGTAAATTGTTGTACCAATTCTCGGCTTTGCCTTCTAAGGATATGGAAAAAAAAAGTCATGTAAACATCCTCATGTTTATCAGTGCCTTTGAGGTAGGAACCACAAAGTCTGTTGAAGTTTCTGATATGTTGTTTAGCAAAAGTAGAGGCATCAGTGCCATTGAAACTTGTGAGTTTGTCGACATCTTTTTCAGGAATATCATGGGGTTGACCTGCTATCTATGTGAAATCTAGTTGAGTAAAAAACTCACCCATGGTGGAAAGGAAACAATTATTGTCTTCAAAATTTTCTTGATTTTCTTGATTTTCTTGAAACAAAGAATGGATGTCTAAAATAGACTCAGATCTAATATTTTCAAAGATTTTATGAGAAGCAAGTTTGTTTAATCTTCTCCTATAAACATTTTCAGGCTTAGGGATAAAACTAAGCAAACCTTCAGAATTTCTTCTAGTTGAATACCTTGAGGTGTTAACTGACAGTGGAGTCGCCAGGTGGATCCAAGTGTAATTTCAGAGAGTGATTAAACTAAAAATCTACCAAAAGTAAAACTAAAAGGGGCAGTGGAGTCACCAAACAAATTTAGAATCTATCAAAAAAAGGTAAAACAAACTAGAAAAAATAAAGGTCGTCCAAGAACAAAAAGATTTGTCCCCGGCAGCGGCGCCAAAGATGTTGTCCGCCAAACTGCACGCCAGCAGCAGAAATCTTTCGAAAGCTATCTCCCTCACTGGAAAGTGGGGAGAGGTGTGGCCTTGGGGGAAAGCAATGAGCCAGGTACTGTCACCTAAATCCCAGCTCCTCCATTTAGGCTAACTCCTAACGAAACCAAGGGGCGTAGTCCCTAAAAAGAGTTTCACTAAGGCTTTTGTTTTTTAAGTGTTTTTGGTGAAATGATGTGGATGGGTGTTGTTTAGGAGTTTATTACGATGAGACCAAATTAAAAGATGAGATAAGCACAAGATAACAAAGCAATCCACGTTGCTAAAATGAAATAACGAGATTGACAGTATATTTCAAGACTTATGATCAAATAAAGGATTCATAACATGAAAATTAACATAAGGACAAATGGTCCTGATTAAGATATAAATTGTAAATACCAGTGCCTTATGGAGTCACAGAAACGATAATTGTGATGTTGAATGTGTGGGTCTTGAAAGAATGTTGTTTGTGAGATCGTTATGAAAATTATCTTGGTAGATTGAATATTTTAATGGTCTTTGATTATTAAGGCTAAAACCAAGGATATCAAAAGAGTAGAACCTTAACCAAGAACAAATATTGGCAACCTCTTAGATGATAGGTCGGGAGAAACTAGATTGCAGAGAGGATAAGTGTACAATGGCTTGACCACCCTCGAGTCTGACAGTGGATTCCCGGAACCACCTATTTCAGGAAGCAACCTCAGCAATTTGATGTTGGTTTTGGTGTTGGGTAAAATTTTAATTATGTTATCACTTGTAAGTTTAGCAAGTCCTTCACCTTTCTGAGTACTAGCCCAACCTTTGCAGGTTGGCAGAGCATACGGGTGTTGGATAATCAACCAAAAGTAAATTAATTATGGGGGATGTGAGTTGAAATGTTTTATTAATAAGAGCACTGTTCAACCCTCCGATAGAGATCACTCTTGACTTAGTCTTAATACAAAAGTTCAAGAGACTTTTCTAATCTAATATTCCTAATGCAAGGGGAAAATGAAAATCTAAAATGCTCTCCGACAGAGAGTGCTCTTGACTTGGATTTGGCCAAGTTCAAGAAACTTTGTTTATTTTACTTGTAAGAAAGAAGCAGTTGTGAAGAAACAAAAATGAAGCTTTGTAAAATTAAAACATGTGATAGCTCAAATGATACAAAAGACAACTAGCATGCTACTTGCGAAATGAAAATAAGATAAAAAGACTTATTGTTCTACCAACAAATTTAATCTAAGGTGGGGTCTTCCTCCGAACAAGGTCAACCATTAAGAACCACTAGCACTTGAGAACTTTCCAGCTAGCTAAGATTTCGACCAAGGCAACTAACAGGGAAAGAGGAGTAACCACAAAGTTATGTGGTCTTGCCCTTGAGATGAAATCTCAAGGACACTACCTCAAGTCAAAACTTGGAAGAGAGTAAAAAATAATGATTACTCTAAAACAGAAAATGAAAGATCTAATTTAACCAATCACAACACTCTTCCCCAAATGGGGAAGAAAACCAAAAAGTGGAGGCCTCCTCCGCTTGAAATTTTTATTAATCTTATACAATTTCCTTTGGGAATTTAACCCTTGAAAGGTCTTTTCTAAGAAACTTAAGATAAACAAATGATTGCAATAAAACCTAGAAGCCTTTGAAGGCTAGTACAAAAAAGAGATTGTGTTTTTTGGTTTATTGCTTGGTTTGGATCTTCTCCTTGAATATGCTTGCTCTTCTTCGAATGTGCTTCAAAAATTTTATCTCTTCTTTCAAGGAACCTACACAAGCTCAAAAAATATACTCAGCATGCACCTATTAAACGTAAAAAATCAAAGAGATTGAAATCTACCAAGTCTAATCTAAAAAATTAAAGCCTAAAACATAAAAAATATGAGATTTTTGTTTGAAAATATTTGTATGGGAAAACGGACCAGCGAACAACAAACTCCTAAAACATGATGGGAAAGAGATCTAAGACTCAAAAAATTTTAGGAAAATTTTCACAAAAATATTCTATCTTTCAAAATGGGAACTAGATTTAAACAATGCAATCTATACTAGTGTGGAAAAGTGGTCTATAATGCCCTAAAATTATCCTTTCTAATGCATGAGATTGTAAACTTAGATGCAAAAATTAAGATTCAACTACTAACTCTTAAGCAAACTAGAAAATATAGCTAACATTAACCTAACATTTCATTTTTTGGTTTTTTTGTGTTTTAGGGCCTTTTGGGATGGACACGAGGAGAGACCCAAGAGGGCAAGCGAAAGAGTGAAGGAAGCTACTCAAATGGAGATGGACGAATGGAGCAATGGGAGGAGAGAAAGGTAGGGAAACAAATAGAAGAGGATAGGAAAGAGGAGAGAAATGAATGGAAGAAGGGAGGAAAAACAAGAGGATGGAGGAGAAGGAAAAGATGGCTTTGATGAGGAAAACGAGAAGGCAAAACCAAGTGGGCCAAAAGCAAGGGCCAACAAGGTGGTGATCACAAACTTGGAGATGGAAAAACTTGGGACTTTTACTCCCCATGAACTTAATGAAAAATATCATGGGATTCTTTGGATAAATTGACTATTCTTTGTGGCAGTACTTGTGAGTGTTTCATAAATGTGAATGCTTTTCAGATTCTGCATTTTCTTTTCATTGTGTGAGAGGCCATAGAAGGGTGACAATCCACCACCTTGGAAGGTGAAGGATTCTTAGCAGCCAGCTTTCTTCTTCTCTTTGGCAAAGAACTCTTAGCAACCAGCTTTCTCTTTCCCTTTGTGAGCGTGCAAATTCAGGTATTGATGTTTGTATTTAATCTAGTTTGATTGTGCAATCTTGATTTTTTGTTTACATAGTGCACCTCCCACAGCTAGAGAAGAAGAAGTACTATTTCTGTTTCCCAAACATTACACTGAGCGGGGTTTGCTCAATGATGCAATTTTCCCCCCTCAGTCACATATAACACAAGGCCCTTTGATCTCTTTTGACTCCATTCGCCCTTTTGATATACTGGCACTGGTCTTTCCCCGAGGATTGATTTTCCCTTCTTTTCCATCATCCATTTAAAACTCATTTATCTGTTCCCTGTGTTTCTCTAAGGAAGCCTCTTCAATTCACCTTGCCTGTTTATTATACCAGCCTTAGAGATCCTATCTTAGGGATACCCCCCTAGAGTTGGAGGAGAGCCAACCTGAAGCGAAGAGGAGAGGAGTGTGGTGATATTGGCCTCTCTCCTGAGAGAGTTGTCATCCAGCTGGTGTGTTACATTTTGGGCTTCAACAACACACATGCCATTTTGGGAGACAACAGGCCTTACGTCCAATAAAGGGAAAACATTATGGTTTCCTCTAAAATATCGAACCTTAAATGTGTCTTGGTAGTGCCATTAATGACTGTTGTAGATTTAAATGTGGTTGAGAGGTGGTTGAGAGATGGTTGAGGATGTGTCCTACTGTCACATCTTCTCCAACTCACAGTGAATAACGATGAATTAAACATAGATCAAATCCAAGTCATCTTATAGATCCTCCAGCTAGGTCCACAACCTAGGTACTAGGGTTCCCTAACGTTACTACTTGGTATCCACTTTGGTGCTATTCTCTCCAGTTTTAATGTGCCCACCATGGGTTAATACTCATTGAACATTGTTTCATTGGTTTAGAACTTGGTCGTTCCACGACCCAACGATATTTGTTAACTTATTTGTATCCGGACGTGGGTTTCTCCATTGACACTATTTCTCTTGTTATCAATATACAAAAGAAAATGGTTTTAGATATAAATATGCAACTGTGGAATGTATGGAACTTTTATTTCTTCATTATAACATCATGCATTTAATTGTTTAACTCTATCTCAAATGGTGTCCTAGCCACTATCCGAACTTATTTCGTGTAGCTTCTTGCATGCAATTTGGTTTTTTAATGTATGAGATTCTGCATGTTCGAAAACGACCCCGTTAACCTCCCATTGATTTAATTTTGAGTAGATTCCCTTGTTAACTCCTCCATGTCCTCGATTCATATTATGCAGTCATTATTGTATATGTAAAGTTTCTAGATGTTTATTAATATTCGATTCAACTATTATGATTATTATGATGAATGTGCAGACCTATCTGCTCTGCTCTTATGCATATAAGATAGTTGTATTGTTTTTATATGTTAACAAGTCTTGCACAGAGACTCGTATGAATAGTTGGTTTGATATTTGATTGATATTTAAAAGAGCATTTCACTTAGCGTATTGTATTATTTGATTCGACTGTATACTTGGTTTAATATTATATACTCTTCTTGTGTTTAAACATTTGTCTTCGGTCATGACTGTTTATATATAATATTAGTTTTGCATTGGTTACTTATCCAAGAATACAAATGGACGAAATGGTACTATTTACATGTATATTTTACCCTTGCTTAGGTTCGATTTTGTGTATGTTTTACATGTTAAGGATTAACACGATGCTATTTAGCACTTTCCTTTGTCACATTTAAATAATAGATGATGTCTATAAGGTTATATGGTGTTACTATTTAGATTTATTGCTCAATTTATACATTGTGTGATATATTAAACTAAGTATCTTTTTGTGAAATGGATAGATACAATAGATTTCGTTATGTTACATTCTATGAAAATAATTATTGATCAACCCTAGAATTTAGATACAACAACTTCATTGAAAAACATTGAGAATATTAATAAGATAAATGTTGAAATGTGACCTCTTTCTAGATAACCCTAGATACTACATGTCCATAACATTGATAGAAACAATTACAATAATAATACAAAGCTAACTGACACTAATTGAAAAAAAAAAAAAAAAAAAAATCCTTTAATTGCTAATCATTTCAGATACAACTACCCCTTTATAGCATATACATAGTGTATCATTGAAGAATAATAGAGACTATTCTAATGCTAAAGGAAAATGCATAATATACAATATCAATGAATAACGACAAACTAATATAGTGAAATTTTCTTAGCTGGTCTGCAAACTTTGTGGAACAACAGTTGGGTTGGCCATGTACCTCCCAGTCGTAGACTTTGAGTAGCTTCTCAAGTCACCCCCAATCATGCATTATGAATCCATAAGGATGAACACGTTCCTCTACTAGTTCACAATCCCACTAATATACTTAGCAGTATATATCCAACTTAGTTCATTCATAGAATTATTATCAAAACCTTTAACTTAGTTCACTAACAAAAATTTTCACAGAAGTTTCCTAAAACTCTTCAAGTGCTCACACAACAATACTTCTCATCATACTTGGCAATGTCCTACCTTCTTTCATATGCTCATATATATATTTGGTTGCCTAGGTCTTACCTCCAAAGGCTTTCTCTCCCCTTGGAAAATTCGTATCCTTGGATTTGCCCCAATATTTTGGGGGGTTAGTTCAATATTTTTGTCTCGTGACACTTGTATTCTCTCCCCCTAGTTAGTAGGATTGTGCTCCCCACTCATGGAGTCATTGTCATCTCTATTCATGGCCATTCCAACTATATTTTTTGGTCATTGATAATATTTGGAAAATTTCGTTTACAAAATTCCTTACCCAAGGCCAAGTGTCAAGAACCTTCTTGCACACTTTTCATTTTTAATGTAATGGCATATTTTTGCTCAAAAGCATAATTCAAATTTTAAACTAAGTAAATAATTATTCAAACTAAGGGATAGTACACGCATGATCCCTAACATTGTCACATCATACTCTAAATCTTCCAAGAGCAGAGTCCATACCAATATTGTTCCATATTGTAGAAAAAAAACCTATACAAGGATCATTCAATGTCGACAACCTCAACATGAAGTAGACACTTTGATGCCTTAACAATTTATGCACTCCATTGCAAGTGGACAACCTCTATGCACCTTGCCTCCATGTGTTGTGATACCAAATATTCTAGGTTGGTCCATGACACAATTGTTTGCTTTGATTAGGATCACAACCGTAGAGGAAAAACATATAATTATTAGTGCATAGAATGAACATACTTCCCTTTAATAGGCTTACAGTGAGGCTCGAATCCACTTAGCGGATGCCATTTCCAAAATAAACCAAGAACATCAGGCTCACCTCGCTACAAAAAAGACAGTGACAAACCTATACGATCAAATGAAATGGATGTGGCCTCAATTCCATCAGCACATCCCTGCTACAGTAGAAGACATATCACTTGCATCCCTATAGGAGATCCTTTAGCTCCTCTGTGAGTCTTGGTAGCAATTGGAAATTGAGACAGCGGAGTTGAAGAATTTAAAGAAGTTTCTACCACAAAATGTTAGGGTGATACACAACAACAATAGTTGATGGATCACTTCCCTTCACTGATAGAAGAAGTATTTACCACTTGTGGATGCCTGGAGCAGACAACATAACACAACCAAAATATATTTTCTTCTCTGAACAATTGGGTTGGCATGTTAGGAAAGAAACAATGGCCGGTGGAAGTCTTGTAAGGAAAACTTAGGAAGCTCAATGAAGAAGCCAAGCCTCTGACCAACCCTTTGGAACAATAATAGAAGTATGAGGAGGCCTAGTAGGTTAAGAATGAGATGGGTCAACTGCATGATAAAATGGTTGTCACCAAGATGACTCCCCGTGATCTTAGGCCGAAAGCACATACGACATACCTCCAACTGCAACAACTAAATTTGTTTGTAGTTATATAATGGACACAATTGGGGCAACAAAATCCCATTGAGCTAGATAGTATAAAGGCACAGTATTTCATAGCTGGTGCTAATATTTTGATGGGAAAGTGGAAAAGAAATCTCAAGGAGTTTGAAACTTTTAGGAGTCAGGAAATAGGAGAAGTACCAGATTTGGATCGCTTGTTTGAAGGATCAGAAGAGGTGCAATAATCGAGAACACAAAAGAGTTGACTCGAGGTTGGGTAAACAATTGTGGTTGGCGCTTGTTGGATCCTTCATTTTTATGGTCCATAGTATAGGAAGATCGTGCAAAGATTAAGGAGAAAGAATAGGATACCTATGTTCAATAGGTGAACCCTTTTTGACCAATCTTGTATTAGTTGCAATGTTTAAACATGAATGACATAGTTAGCACATAAAATCCTTAATCTGTAAAGGAAAATGTGGATTTTTTAGCAACAAGTTGCTACCCCTTGTTGAATCCATTATCTCTGAAGCATCCGATGCTTCTACGATAAATCTATGAAATCAAGTGCACTAACCATAGCCACCCACATTTAATTAGTCATACGACAAGGTTCATAAAGAAAATATAGCCCTTGAACTTTAACAACATGTAGATTTTGGGATGCAAGTGTTTCATTCTACACTTGCTTTAAATAATTTGTGATGCTTTTGATTGTATCCTTTATCTCTTCAAGTTTGTTAGTGCATATGTGAACTCCTTTATTGATGTGGAAATTATCAATCTTCGAAGCATCATACTACTTGATTGAGGGGTTATGTGATGGAATATGTTGAAATATTTGATTCTTCGGGTATTTGATAAGCAATAAGATTTCTACGCTCTTTCAAAACATTTCATCCTAATTTCTTGGGGATTAAGGAGGGTGGAAGTGTGGAGTTATGGGGATATTGTGTTAATAATAGTGATATATTTATATGGTTCCGACCTCCTTTGTATTTGTGGGATTGGCTAGAGATTATTGAATCAAAACCCTCCTTGACCCATGTGATGTAGTGTATACAATGGTTTTATGGAGTTAAGATGTAATTTATTTCCCAAAAACTTCACGATGAAGTGATAATCCTTTTGTTTATAGGTAGTTAAAATTACCAGTGATAAAAGTGTTATTTAAGCATAGAGACATTCTATTACTCTTCTATAATTATTTTAAGTGGGTACGACGTTGTGACCATTCAACCTTCTTAGAATTTCTTGAGTGGATAATTGAGGTAGATTGACCCCTAATTTGGTACTTGTTCGGCTTGAAAACTCTTAGTAGATTTATAAATCCGTTAGATTTGTATATCTATATGCAAGTCATATTTCTTCTATAATATTGATAAGAAATTTGATAAAAGGATTCCTATTGAGCCTTGATTTCTATCTGGTCTATCTTTCTATGATGGTGAATGGTTCAATATCCTATCTCGATTATGTTATGTCTGAAATCTCTATCTGAATACTTTTATTCTTTGAGCTAGATAAATGGTTGTCGAAGTAGCTGATAAGTGTTTGTTTCATATCAAAGAAGTTGGAGGAAAATAAGTACTTTCGGGAACCACACTCGAGGACAAATATGAAGGATAGATAAGCCATTGTTATGAACTAATATCCTTAAGAATCATCTTAGCCAAACCGGAACATAAGAAGTATTTTGGTCCAGAGAGGATTCCTCCCTCACTTGAGAAAGGATTACTCTCTCATTATCATTTAATAATTGAACAAAAAAGTGAGGGAAATTGATCCATATTTATGTGAGGATGAAAGGAAAGAACATATATAGAACCAGATACACATATATATTGCAAATAACACAGTGATATAGTAAACAAAAATTCTATTAAATGGCTGAAATAAAACAGATTGTAGAATAAATTAAAGTAGCTACAATGGTGGTAGCTTATCTCTGAGAAGAGATGTGATGACTACACTCATTCAAGACAGGTTGAATACAAAAAGAGGCTGGAATGGCCTATTCATCATAATCATGAGGGAAAGAACCCTAAACAACCAAAAACCTAACCCTAGGAGATTAACCATCATAAATGTTGTGGCCCCAAGGTGGTTAGTTGAATAATCAACTTCCTGGGGTCATAAAATTTGCATAGGATCTCCATTTGGGGCGCTTGGTAGACCATTGGAAAGATATATCGAAGGAGTAAAATCGTCGATCAAGCCCAAACAAAAGACAATGACTATTTTTTGGGCCACTATGAGCCCAAAAAACATTACCATTAGGGGAGTTTTGAGCTAAAAAATGGGCCTCAAAACAAAAAATGTACCATAAAATTCACTTTATAAGAACCAATAGGATTCAATATGATGATGTCAACCATGGGGGTAAAATTTGTAAAACAAAATGGAGGGAAACATAAAAAACTACTTTTTCTTATTGTACTTTTGACATATCCTCTTTATTGGTTTACCCAAATTTCATGTTTGGGCACTTGTTGAATGCAAAATTCAAATGCTCATCCAACACATACCCTCACTACATAGTGTTGAGGCACCCATGGCATGGAAAACAAAACATTCAATTAAAAGATGTATTTTAATATGTAAAATACGGATTTTATTATTGAATTTTTCATTTTCCATGCCATGGATTCCTCAAAAGTATTTTACATGGGTATGCATTGGATGCATAATTGAATTCTTCATCCAACGAGTGCCAAAACTTGAAATTTGGGTAAACCGATAAGGAGATGTGTAAAAAATACGATAAGAAAAAAGTAGTTTGTATTTTTCACCTCCAAAATTAAGAAGTTTTATTTTATTATTTTAACTCTTATTTGATTATTTCCCTTAGGAGGCCCATTTTAGACCTCAAAACTCCCCTAATGTTAGGGCCTCAAAATGGCCCCGGAAGTTCAGGACCTGAAAAACTGTAGAAAAACTATTAGAAAATTGCCAACATGGAAACTGTTTTGAGCCAATGGAATAGGTGGGTGGCCACTAATATCCATCTGTATTATTCCTCCCTCCTTAGGAAGCAATGATGTCCATTGCATTGAATTCCCCCATCAAATGGGGAAATTTTTGTTGAACTTGACTCCTAGTGAGCCACTTTCCTTGGTGGAGTAGCAACCCTGCTTTGAAAACCTGATATAGTTGGATCTTCTGCTGGTGGGTGCCCTTAACTTGTGTGTCCATGATCCGATCAGTGGTTGCGTGTTCCATGCATGATCCAGGTGGATATTGGTGGCCACCCACCTTTCCAACTGGCTCAAAACAGTTTTATGGCAATTTTGGTATTGTACTATTTTTAGCAGTTTTCGGGTCCTGAACTTCCAGGGCCGTTTTGAGGCCCTAAACGACCTTTTTTGGCAATTCAGGGGGCCAAATGGTTGCCATTGGCATACATTTGGCCCCAGTCGAAAGTTGTAAATCTCGGATAGACCTTTCCAACGGGACACCGAGCGCCCCAAACGGAGATCGTATGCAAAAGTTACGACCCCGGGAAGTTGATGTACTAACTTACCCAAACGGGGCCCACATGACTTTTGGCGCTTCATCTCCTAGGGTTAGCGTTTTTGACATTCCTGTTTATTGTAAAAGGCCTTGAGAGCCTCATTGTAACCATCTTCTTGCAAAATGAGCGCATCCGTCACATCTCTTCTCAGAGATAAGCCGCCACCATTCCAGCAAGCTTGTTTTCCGCTGCATTTTACAGTTCTAGCTTACTTCCTTATTGAATAGAAAACCAGTTTTACTGTATCTCTGTTATTTTGTGTTAAGCATCTGGTAATAATCTGTATTCATTTCGTTCTGCTCATAAAATCCGGATCAGTGGTATCAGAGCGGTCTGCTCCTTGTCGTCTTAATGCATGTCCCCAACGAGGTCAGGGTACAAAGAATTGGGTCTCGAGCTTGTTTCTCTTGAGGACAAAATCTCTCTCACACCCAAGCGACCTCTCATGGCAGGAGAAAAGAAAGATGACGGGACAGGAGATCCTATCAAAATGTTGCTTGAGGAAGCCCTCACGCAGCAGAGGAACGAGATGATGGATAATTTCGCGCAAATCCTTCGGCGACTACCAACAAGCGACGCATCTTCCTTGAGCGAAGGCACCGCCCCCTTCAAGGTACAAATCGACTTCGATATCCCTATATTTGAAGGACAGATAGACGCAGATGCTGTAGATAAGTGGCTGAATCTACTAGAAGGGTATTTTTCTGTCCATAACTTTTCGAATAAAGAAAAGATTACTTTTGCGCTCCTCAAAGTTGTTCCCCATGTCAAAGATTGGTGGGAAACATTCTGCGAGCAAAAGGACACAGAAGAAGCCTCATTATTTTCAGTCATGGCCACCTGGGAATCCTTCAAGGATGCTATTAAGGAACAATACTACCCTATTGGAAGTTATGACGACTTGTATACCAAATGGACCACACTGCGACAAGAAAGAGACCAAGCAGTGCCAGAGTTCACAAATAGCTTCCATACCTTGCGCACCAAGCTGGGTATCAAAGATTCAGAGCGACATCTAGTGCTCAAGTATCGCGGTGGTTTGCATAGATACATCCAGACCGAAATGGAATTTCTAGACATCTCTTCCTTGGGCGCAGCCTACCGATATGCCGTCAAAATCAAGCAGAAGCTCAAACAAAAGACGCGGCAATTTGGGCCTGGGAACCCTTCATAGCAAAAGACAGGAAAGGGTGGCCCCAAGCCACAGAATAAAGGACAGAGCAAAGATGGACAGTATCAGGACAACCAATCCAAGCCGCAAGCAAAGAAGGACACCAGAAAAACAAAGAAAGATACCGGGAAGTGGTGCGACTTCCATAAGAGCCCTTGGCATAACACTGCTGATTGCCACTCAAAGCAGTCGCTGGTGGCCAAAGTGAAAGCATCTGAATCAGATGCGGGTTCTGACTCTGAGTCCGAACCAGAAAGGGGAAGACGGATCATTGACGCGGAACCCAGTGCCACCATTGCTACCACCAAGCTCCAGCCTGATGAACCAGACGAGCCAGAAGAAGGAGAACGCCTCTTCCATTCACAGATGTGGGTAAAAGAAACCCCACTGCACTTCATCGTTGATAGCGGTAGCCAGAAGAATCTCATCTCAGCAGAGGTCGTCAAGCGCCTGGCCCTGCCAACAACGCCGCACCCACAACCCTACACCATTGGATGGATCCGCAAGGGAAGCGATCTCCGCGTCATCCAACAGTGCCGAATGCCATACGGCATCAAGCCCTTCAAGGACGAGGTATTGCGTGATGTTGCTCCTCTCGAAGTTTCAGATGT
This sequence comes from Larix kaempferi, assembly GCA_027924585.1. Classification (NCBI taxonomy): domain Eukaryota; kingdom Viridiplantae; phylum Streptophyta; class Pinopsida; order Pinales; family Pinaceae; genus Larix; species Larix kaempferi. The sequence continues at coordinate 14,094,937 of BSBM01000486.1, forward strand.
TCTTTTGGGCCAACCTTATTTATGGAAATGTCATGCTGTATATGAGTCTAGGCCTCGTAGTGTTATTATTTCTTTGAACAGGAAATTGTACAGGATACCCGAGGCAGTCCATTTTAGTGCTATTTCCTTGATCTCTGCCAAGCAATGCAGGAAGGTCATCTCTCAGACCGGGAAATTTGTCTTCTTGGTGATTCGCTCTCAGAGTGAAAGAAAGATCGCAGCCACATCCCAGGCCTCCATGACCGATCTATCCACACAACAAAAGCAAGTGGATAAGGTGGTGGAAGGATACTCAGATATCTTCTCCCCTCCGACCGGGGTACCTCTGCACTGCCAGGTCAAGCATCCCATCGATCTGACCCCAGGCGCACCGCTACCCAATGGGCTAGTCTATCGCCGCTCTCTGTTGGAAAACGAGGAGATCAAGAGGCAGATCCAATAATTTCTCCACAAAGGGCACATCCGTCCCAGTTCATCACCTTGTGGGAGCCCAATCGTGCTGGTGCAGAAGAAAGATGGGACCTGGCGACTCTGCATTGATTACCGGGCCCTGAATAAAATCACAATCCGCAACCGTTACCCGATTCCCCGAATCGACGACCTCCTTGATCAGCTCATGGGGGCCAAATACTTCAGTAAGATTGATCTGAAGTCTGGCTACCACCAGGTCCCAATAGAACAGACATATGTATGGAAGACTGCCTTCAAGTCAAAAGAAGGTCTTTTTGAATGGCTGGTCATGCCTTTTGGTTTGACAAATGCTCCAGCAACATTTATGAGGATGATGGACGATATCCTACGACCTTTCACCAACAATTTTGTAGTGGTGTATCTGGATGACATCCTCATCTACAGCAAGACTTGGGAGGAACACTTGTAGCATATTCAGCAGGTTCTGCACACCCTGCGGAAGCACAAACTATATGCAAACTTGGAAAATGCTCCTTCGGCATGGACAGGGTCCATTACTTAGGCTACATCGTTGATCGACATGGTGTGCATATGGATCCAGCCAAGATCCAGGTCATCCGTGACTGGCCAGCCCCAACCACACTCACTGAACTTCGGAGCTTCTTGGGCCTCGCCAATTTCTATCGTCGATTCGTGCTGGGATTCTCTCATATCACATGGGCCCTCAGCCAAGTGACCAGGGGTGGTGGTAAGGCAAAATTTGTGTGGGGCCTGTCCCAACAACAAGCCTTCGATGACTTGAAGAAGCGTTTGTGCTCATCACCGGTACTCTCATTACCGAACCTGCAACATCCCTTTGAGATCGAGACAGATGCTTCATATTATGCTGTGGGCGCCGTTCTCACTCAACACGGCCACCCCGTGGCATATCATAGTGAGACACTCTCAGATGTTGTCCGCAAGTACCCTACCTATGACAAATAAATGTAATCCATTGTACAAGCCTGCCGCCAGTGGAGACATTACATTCTTGGGAAGGAGACAGTCATCCACACTAATCACAAGCCACTACAGTTCATGCAGACCCAAGGAAATTTGCAGAATGACCGCCATCAGAAGTGGTCAACATATTTACAGCAGTTCCACCTCTACATCAAATATAAAACAGGGAGTACCAACCGAGTTGCTGACTGCCTCAGTCGACCTCTAGTCGCAGCACTTACCACGGTGCTAGACTCTTGTGGCCATGAGACCTCCGGATGGCCCCACCTCTACGAGACAGACCCTGACTTCTCTGCCACCTATCAAATGTTGGGCACCAACTCAGTGGTTGCTAATTTCCATCTTTAGGATGGGTTGTTGTGTCGTCTAGGCCATCTCTATGTTCCATCAAGCGAGCGCGCGAAGCTGATTTGGGAAGCTCACTACAGTCGGGTGGTAGGACACTTTGGCGTCGAAAAGACAGTGGCAGTGTTGCAAAAACATTTCTATTGGCCGAAACTTCGACAGGATGTCAGCAAGTATATCAGGTCCTGCACCGCTTGCGCCATTGCCAAACCGACCACTAAGAAATAGGGCCTATACACCCCTCTACCTACTCTTGAAAAGCCGTGGGAATCCATCTCAATGGACTACATGTCGGGCCTCCCGTCCACCAAGAGGGGAAATGACTGTGTTTTCGTGGTTGTTGATCGCTTTTCCAAGATGGCGAATCTAGCCGCTTGCAAGAAGAACATCACAGCAGAAGCCACTTCCAAGCTCTTCTTTGAACGAGTATGGGTACATTTTGGGATCCCACAGACCATTATCTCAGACCGTGACAGTCGGTTCCTCAGCTCATTCTGGTCAAGCCTCTGGTCACTGCTGGATACCAAGCTCACCAAATCCACTACCTTCCACCCCCAGCCGATGGACAAACGGAGGTCGTCAACCGGATGGTCGTACATATCCTGCGCATGTACAATTCAACACACCCCTGCACATGGGATGAGAGTCTCCCCTATGTCCAACATAGCTACAACCGAGCCCTGCATAGCTCAACTGGCCACAGCCCCTTTCAGGTGGGGTTGGGATTCCAACCATTGGGCCCCATGGATGTTGCACTTCCCCTTGCGACCACCTCGACCGACTCGTCCCCAGAAACTGACAAAGCCGCCCGGTTCATTGAACGGATCCAGCATATCCGCCAACAGGTTCAGGATATTCTACAGAAGTCTAATGCCAAGTACAAGCAGCGCCATGATCAACATCGGGTGCCACATAAGTTTCAGGTGGGCGACAAAGTTTGGTTGCATTTGCAGAAAGAATGCCTTACAGGGCCCCATCGAAAGCTTCGCCCACTCCGTTATGGGCCATACACCATCACCAAGGCGGTGGGTGACAATGCTTTTGAGCTCAACATTCCCCCCTTCCTTGGTCTGCATCCAGTCTTCAACGTGGCTCTCCTTCGGCCATATTTCCCACCACTATTAGACACCTCAGAGATAGCAGAGAAGTTGACACCAACAAAGCTCAACCCTGACTGCCTACAACAAGCATCCAATGATCATATTGTAGACACACAGATCAAGGGCACTCGACATCAAAGGATCCAGCTTTATCGAGTTGTCAAAGCAGGGCAGCTCCTGCACCAAGGCAAGTGGCTCACCCGAGGCCAAATTCAACAAAAATTTCCTCATCTGATGGGGGAACTCAACGCAATGGAGACCATTGCTTCCTAAGGAGGGAGTATTGATCCAGGTGGATATTGGTGGCCACCCACCTTTCCAACTGGCTCAAAACAGTTTTATGGCAATTTTGGTATTGTATTCTTTTTAGCAGTTTTTCGGGTCCTGAACTTCCTGGGCCGTTTTGAGGCCCTAAACGACCTTTTTTGGCAATTCAGCGCCCACATGACTTTTGGTGCTTCATCTCCTAGGGTTAGGGTTTTTGACATTCCTATTTATTGTAAAAGGCCTTGAGAGCCTCATTGTAACCATCTTCTTGCGAAATGAGCGCAACCGTCACATCTCTTCTCAGAGATAAGCCGCCACCATTCCAGCAAGCTTGTTTTCTGCTGCATTTTACAGTTCTAGCTTATTTCCTTATTGAATAGAAAACCAGTTTTACTGTATCTCTGTTATTTTGTGTTAAGCATCTGGTAATAATCTGTATTCATTTCGTTCTGCTCATAAAATCCAGATCAATGCAGTCTAGGTTAAGCTCTGTAGGTGTGAACTACTCTACCACCTCGGATGTGTCCAACAATGGTGAAAAATATGGGCAAAGGAGCTCCACATTAAATATTGGGTATAGGCCAAGGAATGGAGGAATGCTTAATTCAAATTCATTCTCACCAACTACCTTGGTGATGGTCTATGACCCATATCAAAGTGGACAAAGCTTGATATGGGGTCCAATAATCCCATCTTTCTTGAAATGCAACGAAACCTTATCACCCACCTAGAACTTGTGTGGAACCCGATGTTGGTCATGTCATTGCTTGTACATGGTATTGGATTTTTCCAAACTATCATGGATTTGTTAGGGGATGTGCTAGATTCATTCAACAAATATGGTTGCCTTATCAGCCTCATTATGAGCATGGGAATTTCCTCCGGTGTCGATGCAATGGGTGGAGATACATCAATTGGGGCCAATGGTTGGAACCCTAGGCACACCTGAAAAGGGATATGGCCGGTAGAGATATGAAGGGATCTATTATAGCTATGTTGAACATATGGAAGAATATCATACCATGTGTGGGGATGTTTAGAATTGTATATTCTTAGAATATGTACAATTATCCAGTTGAATACCTTTGTCTGTCCATCGGTTTGGGATGGAAGGAAGTTGAATTGGTGAGCATGGTATCCATAAATGACCATAATATGGACTAGAATATGCTTAGAAACATGTTTTCCTAATATGAAATGATAGTCTATGGCAACTCTAAATGAACCTTAACACACTCGAAGAAGAGCTTATCAGTGTCTTCAACGGATATGCTATTCTTACAAGCTATCATAATGGCCATCTTAGAGAATTTATCCACAACCACAAACACGCAGTCATTACCATGCTTAGTTGAAGGTATTCCTAACATGTAATCCATGGAGATAGATTCCCACATCCCACTGGGAGTAGGCATAAGGGTGTATAACCCTTGCTTCTTAATGGTAGGTTTCACGATGGTGCAGGGAGTGCATGATCTAATGTATCTACCGACATCTTATTGGAGCTTGGGCCAATCAAAATACTTTTTCAACACTACCACTTTCTTTTTGGTGCCAAAGTGCCCTACCACCCGACTGTAATTTTCTTCCCAAATCAGCTTCACATGCTTGCTTGAAGGAACATAGAGATGGCCTAGGTGGCATAACAATCCTTCCAGGAGATGAAATTCTGCCATTGGTGTGCCTGCAGATAGTGCTTGATAGGTGGGAGTGAATTTGGGATTGTTTTCATATAGTTGAGGCTACCTGAAGGTCTCATGGCCACACGAGTTGAGAACCATGGTCAATGCAACTACTGGAGGTCTATTAAGGCAATCAATGACTCATTTGGTGCCTCCCTTCTTATATTTAATGTTCAGGCGGAATTGATGCAAGTATGTGGACCACTTTTAGTGACAGTCATTCTGTAAATTTCCTTGTGTTTGCATGAACTACTGGGGCTTGTGATCAGTTTGGATGACTGTCTCTTTTCCTAGGATGTAATTGTTCCATTTTGTAACATCCCTCTTTTTTCCATATTTCTTGTAATCTAAAATGTAATTATGTACTTGTTTATGGTGAGGAGCTCAAGGCCAAGGCCCCACTAGTAACCATTGTAAGTGTTGTTATTTATTTCATAAATTGTAATTGTTGCTTATAGACCTAGGAGACTGAAGTTTTTGATGATACTAAACAATGGGGAAAAGAATCCACTAGGGGGGGATTTAATGGCTAAGAAGCCATGAGAACCAGTTATTAATGACATGTGTCATCTTGGTTCCTCGTGCACTCGAAGAAAAGTAATTTTTTCTATTGTTAGTCTAAAAATTTTACATATCGTCTTAATTTAATTTTAGTCATAAAAGTGGCAAATTATTTAGTATTTGTCGGAAAACAAATAGTGATCGTCTAGTTATCTACTTATGACTAGAAGTATAATATGAATCTAAGTACTACAACTAACCTATTATTAAGAATACTATCATGGTAAAATGAGCCATTAACATTACAAGATGTAATTATAAATATTTATACATGTGAAATATACACAAAATATTTGGAGAAATTGATATATATATATATATATAATTTACAATAAATATCCTAAACTATATACATACAATTGTATATATAAAGAGAAATAAAGTGATTATTAGTTATTCATTTACTATTATAAAATAATAAGGTTGACTACAAATATATGTATTTGAAAATAACACATATAAAAATATATATTCAAAAGTTCATAAAATAATAGAGTAGTTATGCTTTTCAGATAATGGCTGCCCTTAGTTCAATGCTTTTCCCCTAAAGAAGAATAGCGTGCCCACTCCACTTCAGTTCATAAATATATTATGTTTCTTTCTATTGAAGAAACCCTTCAACAATATTTTTCTTGGGAGAAAAAGATATGGACCAATAGCTGTTCATTTATACTCATGTTAGTTGTGGCTTTCTGGGAGGAGTCCGATCCCATTGATCAAATGACTAGCGTTATGCTTATTATATTATTGAAATTCATAATTAAAATTTGGGAAGGGACGCCCCTCAAGAAGCCCGATCCCAAATCGATGGACCCATGCCCTTTGATTATTACTAAACATATTATTTTAAAATGATTGAGAGGTTAACATATTTTTCATGCTCAAAAGTGAGCAAGGACGTAGTCACTGGATGGGAAAAATTGTATTGATTAGATAATAAAGGTTATATATATGTAGGTTATACAAATATGTAAACATTTCATCTATAATATTGTAAAAGGAATCAAGGACATATCATTTGTATTTATGTATAAGTTCAAAAAGGGATATTGTCTTTACTTAATATCTTAAGTGCACTTACTGAGTGTAAGTGATGGAGGAAATGCATAAATTTAATTATTTTGAGTAATATTAATAAGTTGTTAATACAAGGTAGAAAAATTAAGATTATTCTTAGACTCTCAAGATATATGGGAGTAAGGGAGTCCTTGATAAAAAACTATACCTTAGTGGATTTATTTCCAACTCGGGGGTGACCTCTCGGTGACAGAAATATACACCGAACAGAGAGTCAAATGGTTGGGAGGAAAGTTGCAGTCAAACCTTCAGTCACATAAGTCCATTCGACTAGATAAGTACGCTCACTATTCTCTTGTTCTAGAAGTTGTTCAGTTGATATAAATGTATATGTATATATATTTGTCATGGGTTGTTTTGTTAATTGATTTCATTCATATGTGTATATGTTAAATTGATTATAATATTAATGTGTTAATGGGAGCACATGCGTACTTAAATGGCTTATGATATTAGCATAAACAAGAAGATGTGTGATTTACTTTATAAAAATATGTACAAAGATATTCAATTAATTAGTGCCATTGATATGATGATACTATGGGGTGTCATGATGTATGTGTTTGTATTTAGTAGTTGGATTGACGCTCACATGATGATAGTATGTGTGGTGTACATGTATTATAATTGAATGATGAAACCCGCATAGGGGAATTGTGTGTATATAAAATGAATTAGTAATCTAAAATGGTTATGTGGTGAACCATCATATAAAAATTAGATCACATTGGCAACCATTACATTGTTTATGTAATACAATCTTAAACTCTTAGTTAACCTTGCATGGTATGTAGGAAGGATGCATTGAAGATTATAAATTTATTAAAAAGGCTAAGATATAATTATTTTTATACGTTTAATGTGAATGTTGTACTTATGTATATGTTCCTTCTATATTCTCCCGAAGTCTGATCTTCAAAGATGTTATTCTTTCACATCACATTGGTTAAAGAGATAGGAAAATCATACTCTTATGAGTCTAATATGCAAAGAATGATTAAATGTGATGATTAGTTTTATAAAGACTAATACATTTATTGGTTGAATGATGCAATCAAGGAAAAAAATTATACCCCATTTCCTCAACATAGTACCGAATATTTTCGGTGTGTTACACATTGGCAGCAGACTTGGACAATGAAATACATTTCCTTGTCATGGGTGGGGTAATTGTAGACTACATCTAAATGTGTCTCACTATGATACACCATTGGATGGCCATGTTGAGTGAGAACTATGCCAACAACATAGTCCAAAGCATCTGTCTCAATTTCAAAGGGCTATTGTAAATCTAGTAAGGTAAGGACGGGCGTTGAACATAAGCGCTGATTTAGTTCCTCAAATGGTTTTTGTTGTGTCTTGGAAAAAACAAACCTCGGCTTAGAATCACCTTTGGTCACCTAGATAAGGGCACAAACAATATTAGAGAATCCCAACATAAACCTGCAATAGAATTTAGCAAGGCCTAGGAAGCTGAGAAGCTCTGTGAGATTTTTCGGGATCGACCAGTCGTGAGTGGCTTAGATCTTGGCCAGATCCTCATGCACACCATGTTCGTCCATGATGTATCCTAGATATTGAATCCTCTCCATGCCAAATGAGCACTTCTTGTTAGAAAAACAGGATTGTGGAGCATTAAAATAAACAAAATATGGAAATAAAACACATAAGATCAAAATACAATAGAGATACCAATAGATGTGGTTCATCCAATATGGGATACATCCATGAATAAATTTACAGTCCTTTTATTAATCTATCCATCAAATTAATGAATATAACTCGCAACACATTCGCTGCAACTTCCTGTTCACTCTCTCACAGTCTCTCTTACACAACCACATAGATCTTTACAATACTACAATACATAGTTGTATTACAATGCCTTCCTTCCAAAGAGGGATTACCATGGGAAAATACCATGGGCCCGAAAATCACCCATTATTGACCAAGTCATGACTATGAAATCACAACATTTTACAAGGAATTTTTTCTAAAAAATTTCGCTACGGGGGAACTGCCCCCCAAGCCCCCGTTAGGGGGGCTCCCAAATTAATCACTGCTCCCCCCTAGATCCCCCATGAAAACTATAGTTGGGTTTAAATACCCTCCACACCTCGTCATAGTATAGGATCCAAACACAACCTATGAAATAGGAAGATCAGGCTCCACAGCCAACACTTATCTATATCGACATATAACTTGTGTTGTCGTAGTGTGTTGAGGATCCGATCGATATGCAGCAAATGTTCTGCTATAAATGAGGATATCATCTAGATATATGACCACAAAAGAATTGGTGAATGTTCGGAGAATATCGTCCATCATTCCTCATGAATGTTGTTGGAGCATTATTCAAGCTGAAAGGAAAGACTAACCACTTGAAAAGGCCTCCTAGGATTTGAAGGCAGTATTCCAAACATCGGTCTGTTCAATTAGCACTTGATGATATCCAGACTTTAGATCAATATTATTGAAATATTTGCCACCCTTGAGATGATCAAGAAGGCCATCGATCCAGGGAATGAGATACTGATTCCATACTGTGATTTTATTTAGAACTTTGTAATTAATATAGAGTCTCCATGTCCCATCTTTCTTCTGTACCAACAGAATTGGACTCCCGCAAAGTGAGGATATGGGTTGAATATGCCCTTGCTGGATTAATTCTTGAATAAGACGCTTGATTTTTTCATTTTCCATGAGGGAACGCTTGTAAACTGACCCGTTAGGTAAGGCGCCCCAGGTATCAAATCAATGGAATGCTTGACCTAGAAATGTATTGGAACCCCAAAAGGTATGGTGAAGATGTACCTGTATGCTTCCATGATCTTGTCCACCTATTTATGTTGTTTAGAGGGATCCCACATAGAGGCAATGAAAGTTGTTGTGATCTTTTTCTTTCCCTCAGAATGAATCATGAAGAGGACAAATTTCTCGGTCTGGGAGATTACCTTCCTACACTACTTAGCTATAATGAGAGACACTACAGCGGTGGGAATTATCTCTGGTATCCTATATAGTTGCTTTCCCATAGTAACAATGACACTACAAGGCCTAGATTCATACACAGCATGATGTTTCCACATATATGGTTGTCCTAAAAGAACATCACAAAATTCAAGTGGGGAAATATCACACATTACCTCATATTTTGGATTGATTTCGTAGGGTAGGAAACATTGTTAACTGACGTAGATGTCCCATCCTTGGATGAACCGCCCAATGTTGTAACGTTGTGAGTGTGGTGTCGTTGGAAACTTCAACCGTTTGACGATCTCTGTCGAAATCGGGTTCTTTTGGCTTCCACTATCAACAATGAAATGTAGTGCATTTCCCTTGACCCACATCTATGAGTGGAAAAGGTATTCTCCTTCCTCTACCTCCTCTGGATCGTTGGGATGGACCTTTTTGGATGGTAACAATGGGTTCTACATCAATGATCCACTTTCCCTTGTATGCGACTGGGATGTTGGGTTGGATGTCACGTCCCCTCCCGTTGGTCCAACGCAAGGAAGGGATCATGATGCTAAGATCTGGGATTTTACACAATACTCAGCCCCATTCATTATATCCACAACAATAAAACAAATGTGTGTAGATGCCATTCAATTTAACACACACATATAGCATGCAATTTCCAGCATATGGATAAACATGCACCAATTTAAAAACATTTGCAAAAGTAAACACATAAAGAGAGAAATACTTATCTTCATTGAGAAATTGTCCCAATCAACTAGCTATGTCTCTGCAACGTTCCACCCAACCATAGGTCTCTGTCCAGCCTATATTCTTTTAGCACTCAGAGACCACCCCCGAGCTGGGCATGATATCTACAAGGAAAAAAGGACTCTCAAGCTTAGCACAGCCCAAAGCAATGGATACCCATATCAACCCCAACATTCAACAATGGAATTCACAAAATAGGGTCCATGGGTTTTCCCCAAATCGTGGCACACCCAAAAATGAAATGTTAGATGGGGAATCAACCTTAGGAGAGCAAATCGATTTCAAAAAACGTTTATCAACATTCAAGGGGCAGAAACGGCCTCTATAAACCCCCAAATCGTGACTCTCTTCCTCCCAGCCACTATGCAACACAAACACGAGTTCCCGGCTATGGAAAAAGAAGGAAAATGGTGGAAAACATGAAGGAAAACGCCCCTGCTAGCTCAGAATGCGTGAGGGAGAAAATACCATGGGTGAATAATGGCTTGGGCACCATTTCGTGGGTGTTTTCTTGCCCAAGAAGCCACAATACGATTCCCCAAAATTGATGGCTTTCCCATACACGAAATTGGTTTCCATACCTCTCCATTCCCCAAGGCATTAACTACCTCAACCAACTCTTGGAAGAAATAAATGATTGGGCACAAAAGTCAACATGGGTAGTTGAGGGTTCATGGGTTCTCTCATTGACACTTGGCTTGACTTGATTGGATCAAGGGTTTGAATATTTTCCCTCCCAATTCCTTGTAAAATCATGCCCCCATCTCTTGTTGCATTGCATAGCTAGTTGTGGGCTTTTTCATTAAAATGCATATTTACAATTTCCATGGCTCACTAGCACATGGGTAAAATAATACCAAATACTTGCCTCTTCAGGGTCGTGCATTCACTAGCGGGGCCTTGGCCTTGAGCTCCACGCTAGGAATCAAACATAACATGCGTACAATATTTACATTATAGACAAAATATCCCAAGGGTCAAAATGGGGGGTATTACATTGGACATCAGAGTTAGAATTGGGATCTGACTGTGAAGCCTTGATCTCAGCCACCAATGACTGCTTTGAGTGATATTCATCATTGCTATTCTAGGGACTCTTGTGGAAGTCACACCATTTCCCGATTTCCTTGTTGGAACATTTAAAAACCCATTCCATACTTAGGATATATTTTATTAGTCATCTAGATTAATTTTCCTAGGCGTAGACTATGTAGTTGGACTAGTTTTGTCTTTTATGCCTCCATATGCTATCCTAAGTCAAAAAAAAAAAAATGGATAGATTTTGGATAAGATTTCCAGAAATTTTGTCTGATTTTATTCCATTCCTGAAATAGAAAGACACTTTCCTGATTTAGATAGCTTTATCCTGTTTTTTCTACTTTCTGGTGGATAAGGTAAAGCTAGTTGATTTGGAAACTCTCTCCACTTGGCCAATTCGACCTCCACCTCTTTATTCTCTCCAAAAGTCATAATCACATTCCATTTTCATCAATCATTAGCTTCCATACCATATTTATCTAATTCATGAACCTTTAGACTGATTTGGAAAGTGCTTTTGACACCTAAGGGGTTTTTCTAGCTTTTAGTAAGCCTTACTTTTGTGAGCTTTTCAACTTGCCTTTAAGGATTTCTATTTTATCGCTTGAGATTTATTATATATTGTATTCATATTGAGGAACAATATATGAGATGATTTTTCCATCAATTGAGTTCCTTCTCTTATGTTTCTATCTCAATATTTCTTCTTCTTATTCTTGCATATCTCTGAATAATTCTTGTGAGGACTTCTTTGCTTCAAAATTCTTGGCTATTATAATTCTTTCATGGTATCCAACCTATATATAATTCTCACAGTCCTTTGTCTTCCTGTTACCCTTCTTTGCCTCTAATTTGGACTGGTTTTCATAAGGACGTTTTCCTTACTCTGTCCTTTGTTCTGTGGCCCAGGATTTCCCTTTCCTTGCTTCTGTGGAGGATTTGTAGACCCAAACTCCCGCTTATTCTTCTACTTAATTGTTTTCTTGATTTTGACAACATATCGATAAGTGGCGCCTAATGACGAGATGTCTAGGAACTCCATTTCGGTTCAGATGTACCTATGCATGCCACTACAATATTTCAGAACCAGGTGTTTCTCGGAGTCCCCAATATCGAGCTTTGTACGCCAAGTATGGAAGCTGTTAGTGTACTCCAACACCATTTGGTCCCTCTCTTGCTGCAAAGTGGTCCATTTTGTTTATTGGTCTTCAAAGCTACTAATGGAATAATATTGCTTCTTGAGGGATTCCGCAAGATATGCCTAGGTGGGCTCGCCCCCAAAAATATCAGTCCTGTTTCTAGCATTTTGCTCACAATAAGTGTCCCACCAATCTTTCACATGGGGCACCGCCTCAAGGAGTGGAGAGACAATCTTTTCTGTATTGGAGAAATTGTGGATAGAGAAATATCCCTCTAGAAAACTAAACCATTTATCTAGGGAGTAAACACCTTTTTGACCTTCAAATATAGGGCTATCAAAGTTAACTTGTACCTTAAAGGGTGTGGCTCCTTCGAAGTGACTATTTTTTCTTGACGATCCCTCTGATGTTATTAACATCTGTCGAAGGATTTGGACAAAACAATCCATCATCTCATTCCTTTGTTGCGCGAGGGATTCCTCGAGAAACATCTTGATAGGATATACTACTCCATCATCTCCTTTTTCCTTGGCCGTGGGGGGCAGTTTGGGCCGCTGAGGGTGGTCTTCCTCAAGTTGAACTAGTGCAAGACCCAACTGTTTATATTCCGACCTTGTCAGGGACATGCATGGAGAAATAACGAAAGAGCAAACCGCTTTGATACCACTGATTCGGATTTATGTGAGAATGAAATGAAAGAACATATATAGAACCACATACACAGATATATTGCAAGGAACACACTAATACATTAAACACAAATTCTATTAAATGGCGGAAATATAACAAACTATAAAATAAAGCATCTAGAATGGTGGTAGCTTATCTCCGAGAAGAGATGTGATGAGTACACTAATTCATGACAAGATGAATAAAAAAGAGGCCAAAAGGGCCTATTTATCATAGGAATGAGGGAAAGAACCTTAAACATAAAAAAACCTAACAGTAGGAGATGAAATGTCATAAATTTTGCGGCCACAAGGTGGTTAGTTAATGAACAATCAACTTCCTAAAGTCATAACTTTTGCATACGATCTACGTTTGAGGTACTCGGTAGACCAATGGAAAGATCTATCAAAGGAGTACATTAGTGGATTGGGCCCACATAAGAGCCTGTAGCTAACATGTGGACCGATATGAGCCCAAAAAACATCATTTAGGGCCTCAAAAGTTCAGGACCCAAAAGACCATAGAAAACTACTAGAAAATTGCCAACATGGAAACTGTTTTGATCCAATGGAATAGGTGGGTGGCCACCAATATCCATTTGGACAAAAAATATACTATCAATACATGAAATATTCATTTTCATATTCCAGGTGATGGATATGATGGGTAGAGGGCCCATCAAACCCACATTTTCTCCTTGGCAAAGAGAAATTTTACCATTCATCCATGCCCACATTTTATTCATTCTAAATACACACACACACGCACATTCATAAAAATGTAACATAATATGGAAAATACATATATGTTCAATCCCATTTGTAACTATATGCCATTTCTTAATGGTTCAATTATTCATTAAATTATGGAAAATCTGTCCTCCTTGGACCTAAAGGAAAAGGCTCTTTAGAAGAATTATAAAGCCCTTCAGGAGGGGGGGAGAATTTGAGCGTAAGACATGTAGAACAGATCTAAGATATGAAAAAACTAAGGATACCTACAAAAAGGACTAATATGATCCATAATGATAGGCCTAAAAATACAATATTTTTCTACTTGACCAACCATTGGGATAAGTGGTGTAATAGGTTATTAGGTACACCAATCACTAGTAAAAATGAAAGATCAATTAATGCAAACATAGCCGATTGGAAAAAAATAGTCATGGTTGTGATCGTACAAGCTCCCAATAGATTGAATAGACTAAACCATTTGATCTCCAATTTTCAATCATGATCAAATGCACTATGATGGAAAGGATTTGACCATAAATTGATCAAACTTTTCAAGCTTTTTCAATTTTATATTTGAGTGTGAGAGGAGAGTGAAATTCGTTTCTCTTTTCCATTTCAGATGATCATGAGAAATTGTCATCTGTCATAGGTATGGTTGGTATCAACCTGACCTTATGATTCTAGTTAGGTATTATCTGAAGGGATAGAATAGAAGTTGTCCATGAGAGAGATGGATAAGTGGTTAATGGATTTGGTCTTGAAAACTGGTATAGTACAAAAATTGTCAACGGTTCGAATCCTTCTCTCTCCTATCATTTTTTCAACAATCACATTTATTAGTCTGGTCCAGAACAATAAAAGAGAATAGCTCGGTTTGATATAGCCAAGATACAAGGATCCTATTGGAAAAAAGCATTTTCAAATACTCCTATCCTGTAGATATGGGAGATGGATGTAATAAAATTGAATTGATTTCTCTTCCATTTGGTTTGATCTCTTGTTTCAGTTAAGAGGAGTCATTGAAAGGACAAGTTCAAAATTACAATCAATTCCTTTCTAATATCCTTCCATAGCTACACGATCCCTTCCCACATGCCACAGATGACCTATGAAGAAGAAAATTTCTAAAACAAAATGGGAGGTGGCTAACCAACATTGGGGAGAGACATAATTCACTACATTGATTTCGATAGCTACACCTCCCATTGAATTTGAAGAACCTAAAGGAGCATGAGTCATAGATCCTATCAAATGTCGTGTCTTCCAAGATTGTATGTATTTTCTCAACTTTCTCAGGTCCAAACCATAAGGTCCCTTTAGGGGTTCCAACCAGGGAGCACGGAGATCGCAAAAACACATTGTTCGCTCCCAAAGATAATTTCTCCAGTTAGAGAACACATAAGGTATTGTGAATCCTTGGGCAAACCCTACACTAGCTCCAAGACATTGGTCTCTAACTAGAAAAGTAAATGTTTGAGATTGAGAGGCGTTTGGGCCCATGGGCCCATATAATTCATCGGGATAAGATATTTTGTTGAACCAAACAAAATAACAAGTAATAAAATGAAAGATAGATAGAGCAACTAAACTACAAGACAACTAAGCTTCTCTAGACCAATGAATGCACGACGAGACCATGCAAAAGGTTTGGTTAAGATATGACAGATACCATTGAAGATACAAATGGAACCTAGCCATACATGTTATCCAGTTACATCTTTTAGATTGTCCACTCTAACAATCCATCCTTTTCCTCAGAAAGGATATTTAACTAAATAACTAAATATAACACTTGGGTTAAGATTTGGGTTCATAATTTTCCTTACATCTCCACCACTAGGAGCCCAAGTATCATACACACCTCCAAAATACAAATCCTTGAGCACTGGAAGAAAAACACCAACACCTAGAAAGATCAGGTGAATACCCAAAATTGTGGTAATTTTGTTTCTATCTTTCCATACATAACGAAAGAATGGAAAATATTCTTCTAAAGTTTCGGGTCCTATGAGTGCATGATAAATACCACCAAAACCTAAACTAAAAAATAAATTAGGTGAAGTACCCTAGATACAAAATATGGAAAAAGTGTCCACGATTTCCTTATCAAGACTGACTCCCCATCCTAGAGGAATGACTCCCATAGGTCATATCAACCATGTTGTTGTTGGTAGTCATTGGTAATTCTAATTGCTCATATATTTCGTCGAACACCAGGGAAAATTTTAAGGATCCATAATTTTCTCAAAGTGTAGAAACCTTGACGAATCTTACTAATTCTTAAATTTGCAAGCATAAAAAAATATCCAGGGGCTAAATTTCACCTCTAAAATTTTCTTTGTCGAACACCATTTCTCTTAGACTTACTTGATTATAATTATTTAGAGTTGTTGACCCTTTAAATAAATCCTTCGATATAAATATTTAACAATAACAAAAAGAAGTTGAGAGTTTCCTTATAACTTCTTCCCTTAGGTCATATCAACCATGTTGTTGTTATTGTTAGTAGTTATTGGTAATTCTAATTGCTCGTATATTCTTTCAAACACCTTTTCTCTTAGACATGCTTGATTATGAAGTAAAGATAATTGTTTAGAAATGTTGGCCCTTTAAATAACCCTTTCAATATAAATATTTAACAATAATTAAAAGAAGTTGAGGGTTAACTTCTTGTTTGGTTAAGAATATCAACGATGTGCATCTTTGATAATACAACAATTTAAAAAATAATTAAAATTAACTATTAGGTGTCATGAGGTTGATATATTTTTAGCTTTTTTAAAAGAATATTAATTATAATAATAATATTCTATTTTTAAGGTCATCACTAAGCCAGACACCAATTTGGTGTATGAGACCCTTTTGTTTGTGGGACATACTCTACCCCCTCCAAATTTGAACATATGACCTTTTAAGAAGGAATACATGTTCTTAATGTTAGGCCCACTCAAATTGTACATCAACCTCAAATTTTCTTTTCAAAATTTATTTATTATAAAAATATTTATTATATATCAATTAAAAATTATCACAACCAACAAATTTATTAGCGAAACTTGTTTTTATAAATTTATAGTTATTATTATTATTAAGGATCATGTAATATATGGCAGATATGACAACTTCTTTATATTTTGGCTTGTTTATAAATGGATGATGTTATTATCGTGAAAGCTTTAATATTTTGAGGGAATAATGAAAAAGATATTGTGTTTTTAATATAAAGGATAGTTATTTAAAATATTAATTTATTTTCAATTAATAATATAAATTTAATTATTATATTTAAATTTAAATTTAAATTATTTTTGAAAATTATTTATAAAAGAAAATTAACTCCAACTAATTTTTCATATTTTTTCCCGAAATTTATCATTTTTTTAATAAAATGAACTATGAAAGCTTTCCAGGAAAAAAAGAATGACAATACTTTAGATTGGAGATTAGGGCAATTATTGGGTGGTTGAATACGTTATGAAGTCTATAACGTCAAATAGGTATTTGATTATTCCATTACTTTCATTTCATTTATAAATATATTTGTGTATTTTAATATATTTTTTTATATTATTGAGTTTTTTCTTGATTTAATTTATAAATATATTTGTGTATTTTAATATATTTTTATATTATTGAGCTTTTTTTTGATTTATGATGATGGATGGAATTTTTACTAGAAATGATTAAATATTTTTAAATTTAAATAAAAATAAAAATATTAAATAAAATTCTTAAAAATTTAAATTACAAAAATATTACTAAATATTTTTATAAAATTTACTAAAATTTCTCTACTTAAAATTTTTCCACATTTATAAATCATCTTATCATTTAGGAAACATCAAAATCAAGCAGAGATAATCCATAATGGAATTTTCAACAACCCTACCATTATTCCTAAATATACTAAACAATATTCGGATATTCATTATTTTAATGCATTTATTTTCTGGTTACTTTGAAAACTAAAGAAAACATCTCGACTTTCCGTAATCAATGCGTAAAAGACAAATTCGGAAGTGTACATCTCTTTCATTGGCGACCAACCGAAATCATAAATAAAATATTAAAAGATAAAAGTGAGAGAGGTATATAGTTTTGTTGGAGGTGATCCGATGCATATGTGATCGAGGGAGAGGTACCAATAACAATAATACTAATGGGAATAGTAATATCTTTTCATATTAAAATATTAATTAAGTGAAAGTGATATGAGTAGTACTTTATCATTCAACTGCTCTTATCAAAGACTTACAACCTTCTTTGATGGATCGGTATTGGACGGACACTGTGTTATTGGGTTGCCATCTTCATCAATAATGATCATTATTATACTTTAAAACTCAATTGTGGTAGAGGCATTAACATTAAGGCTGAATCACTGGGTCTTTGGTGTGTTCTCTCAGTATCTAGGTATTTTGAGTTTCATGACATTTCAGTCTATGGTGACTCTAGAGTGACGATTAAATGGGCATAGGGAGACTACAATTTAAATGTAATTACTCTTCATCAATGGTGCTGCAAAATCAAAGAGGTCATAAGCTTCTTCAGCAATATCTCTTTTGAATATATTTATCGACAACACAATTCGCTGGCTGACCTATTATCCAAAGAAGCTCATGAGGGTGTTGAAGGCATTATCAGATGGGAGGAATTTATCGAGAATCAACTTATTGACTCGAATCAGGTCTATTGGTCATGTCTGTATTGACATCTTTTTTGTGAAATGTTTTTAGTCATTTGAAACACTGTGATCAGACTTTCTGTAGGAACATTCTTGCTTTGCATATGATGGGAATGCCTACTTACAGGTTGTTCTCAGATTGGTATTTTGATACCCTCATTCTGTATAAGTCTGGTTTTTATCGACTTTGTTGATTGTACTATTTGATTCATAATGAATACCAGTAGTACGGTTTTTTTCCGCTGAAAAAAAAATACTTTTTCATTCAAAGTATTTTATTATTATTAGTTCAGTGGGTTAGCTCGATGGGTTGAATGTTGTAATCGCAAGCCCCTAATGACGATCGGTGGTTTACCTTGGATACCATCCTCGTAATGAGAGGAAGTACCTGAGAGTTTCCCATGATATGTTTATTGAAAAAAAGAGTATTTTATTATTTTTTATTATTTTATTCAATAAAATAAGTGTAAATGTCATTGAGTTAATATGTAAAAATGTATAATGAAAATTGGGAAAGTTTATTTTTTTAAATGTGTATTAATAACTTAATAATTTATTATGTAGGGTTATTATTAATATATTTGATTTATAGATATGATTTATTTGTATATATTTATATAATTAAATAGATGATTAAATTAGAAAATACAAAGTAGAATGTTAAAGATTGTTATATAATTGGTTCAAGAATAATTTACAAAATTGAGAAAATTAAAGAGTTGTGATAACTATAGTTGTAGTTATGTGAGAGAATTACTATGAAAGCCCAACATTGTAAAGGTTACAATTAAAAGAGAGATAGTAGAATTGTGTAAAGTATTAAGAAAACAATTCTTTGTATTTAATATTAAATTTGAAAATTTACAATTTTAATAATTTATATTTATAAATTTAAAAAAATTAAAATTATAAATATTTTTTATTAAAATAATTTTTCATTAGAAGATATAGATTTCAGGGTTAAGTGCTTAGCAAATGGAAAATTCAAAGACATTGAAGGTTATTAAGCAAAAATCTTAAAAATTGAGGGTCCTGTCCTTATCCCGCACATCCACAAACTCTTTAATTTAGTAGTCAAGCAAGAGTTCCCTACAGCTTGGACTTAGAGCCTCATTATTCATATTTTCAAAAGTGGCGATAAAAATAACCCCTCTAATTATCAGACCATTATGATTATCCCTCTCCTAGCCAAGTTATACGATATTATCTTAGAAAAGAAGATCAATGAATGACCAGAGATGGAAGGCAAGAGGGATAAAGGCCAAGCAGGTTTTAGAAGGAATCATTCAACCACGGACCAACTCGTTATGCTTAGGATAATTGTAGAGGATTGTCGTAATAATAACTCGGATCTTTTTTGTTGCTTTGTGGACTTTAGGAAAGCTTTTGATACAGTGCCTAGAAATAACCTGTGGTATAGGCTAGAGGAGATTAATGTTCATCTTGAGTTGAGAGTTATCACGATAAGGTTATACGAAAATGTCATTGCCAAGTTTAAGAATAACGAGGAATGGTCAGCGAATATAAACTGTAATATTGGAGTTAAGCAAAGTTGCCCCCTCTCCCCTACCCTTTTTGGCATTTACATCGATAAACTAGAAAGGTGTTTAGAAGAAGTAGGTTGTGCCAGCATGATATTAGCTGATATAGTTATCATCCTCAAGCTTTATGCTGATGATATTGTTCTTATGGCAAGGTGCCCCTTTGATCTCAATAAACAATTAAGAATTCTCAAAGATTTCTTCTCTAACACAGGTATGACTGTTAACACTGACAAGACAAAAGTTATGATTATAAAATCTAAGAAAAACACCTACGCAAATTTTATTTATGATAACAGTAAATTGGAGGAATTGACTTCTTACAAGTAAGTTGGAATTGATATTCATCACAAGCTCAATTGGAACCACAACATTGAGAAAAGGATTAATGGAGGATGGAAAACTTATTTTGGTCTTGAAAATAATTGTAAATCAGCCAACCTAGTCATGTGGGATAAAAAGAATTTCCTCTTTGAAACTCTTTTCATCCTCGTTATGTTATACGGTTGTGAAGTATGGGGGTGCAACATTTCTAGAGAATCTTGGAGAAAGATTGAGCAAATCCAGAAACGGTTTATAACTTATAACATCAAAATTAAAAGCAACACACCTTATCATATTCTCCTCTTAGAAGTGGATCTTTCCCCCATTGAGAGCATGGCTATTACTAGGTACCTGATGCACAAGCACAAGATAAATAACATAGAAAATGAAAGACTTCATAAAATTGCTTTAAGTTCAAGTCAAAACCAATTACGCCTCAAGCGGAGTTGGTGTAAAGATACAATGTCTTGGTTAGACCATTGGGGCATTGATGAAAATGACACGTTGCAGAATATCGATAATGCCAAAATTATTATTTCTTCTAAGTTTAAAGAGAAATTGTGGTGCGAGGAAAATTTAGCGATTAAGAGAAAACTAAGATACTATAAAAAGGAATTAACCCTAATTTGGAAGATCATAATTATCTCTCGATAGTAATGATTATTTCTTCTAAGTTTAAAGAGAAATTGTGGTGCGAGGAAAATTTATCGATTAAGAGAAAACTAAGATACTATAAGAAGGTAATTAACCCTAATTTGGAAGATCAGAATTATCTTTCGATAGTAACTAGTTCAAAGAAGAAAATGAACATAGCCAAGATTAGAACAAACTCTCATGAGCTCCATAGCGAAACATGGCATTGGTCTTTTCCCAAAACTCTGTGGGAGGAAAGGGTTTTCCATCTTTGTGAGTCTATGAGCATTGAGGATGAAAATCACTTTCTCTTAGAGTGTCCTGCTTACACCCACATTAGATATGAGTTTCATAGTATTTTCTACAATACAAACCTTTCTAACCTCCTGACTTGCCAAAACTATAGTGATCTTGGAAAGTTCTTTCTAAGCTTTTTGAGCATAGGAACAAAAGTTTAAAGCAAACCAAGTAATAACCTTCTTACGGTCCAATAGACCAAAGTTGGTCTCAGTGGACGTTAATCATCATCATATATTTTTAATAAAAAAATCTTATAAATTCTGGTATAAGAAAAACAAATAATAATTTTTATTTACAATATAATTATTTTATTATATAATAAAAAGAAGATATCTAATCATCAATATAATGATGACGATGATGGTCTTTAATGTCCACTAAGATCAATCTTGGTCTATCGAACTTTGAGAAGATAAAGATATACATTAATGATAAGAGATCAACTTTATCTTGTTCTTAAAATCGAGTGAAAACATATTTATTTTTAAGTCAAACTTAATTACTTATTTAATTGAGTGTATAAACTTTTTAAAATATTAAATTTAAAAATTAATGTGTTATAATTAAATATTAAAATTAAATTAATAATATTTAAAAAGCACTTAGTAAAATCTCATTTTTTCAATATTAAATTAAATCAATAACATTCAAGAAACATAATATTCAAGAAACACGAGAACATAATTTAAAAATCTCATTTATACAAAACTTTCAAGGTTAAAAGGATGTACAAATCACTTTCAAAGTCGAACACATTTATTCAAAAGTTGGAGGATGAATACTTGATTTGAAATATAATCAAATGAATAGGAAATTGAATTAGATCGGACAATAATCAGATGGCGGGTTAGGTGGTTGGTACTAAGCGAAAATTTCTCTTACCTTTCTTTCAATAAAGGTAATTAATTATTAAATGGTTTAGGTAATTTGTTGTTGAGGGTGTTTTTTTCAAATTATAAATTTAGCCAATAAATTTTTTAGTTGATTTATGTTGGGTTTTGTGCTCAATAATATTTATTTTCATTTTTTATATAAAGTTAAAGGGTTAATTCAATTAATTTTTACAAACATAAATATTGTTTGTTATGTATTAATAAGTTGTTGGTTCATTAATGTGGATAATGTCTTTGAATGTTCGGGGTTTGGGCAAGTCTGCGAAGGTTAGGGCCTTATCCAAATTAATCAAGGATACTATCTCTGATATCATTATTTTACAAGAGGTGATGTGCTTAGATACGTTTGTTATTGATACTATAGCAAACTTGCTTCTAGGTTGGGAAATTTCAGCCACTAGTTCTTTTGGATTATCTGGTGGCTTATTATTGTGATGGAACCCTCGGGCTTTACAGTTTAGGTTATATAAAACAAAGTGGGGGTTATTATTGGAGGGAGGATTATGTAATCTGGATAAGAATGTCTCTATTTTAAATTGTTGTGGGCCATATGAGAATAGAGAATATTTATGGGAGTCTTTAGTACTTTCTGGTATGTTTGATGATGATAATATTATCATTGTTGGGGATCTAAACTTCACAATTTCCATTATAGAAATTTGGGTCAATTGGCTAGAGTTGATGCTATGGCTGATTAATTCTCGAATTATCTAGGGAAGAATGACTTGGTTGATATCTGTCCTACTGTGCTGGAACCTACTTGGACAAATGGTCGATGTGGTAGTGATGGATACATAAGAGACTGGATAGGTTCATGATGAAATCTACACTATTGTTGTCCTTTCAAAGATATAGATCTTGGGTGGAGAAGAATAAAATATCGGATAATTGGCCTATTTTTCTCCAATTAGACGGGGTAAATCCAAATTTAAAATATAATTTAAAATTTAACAACTCGTGGCTGCTAAATGAGGATTTTTGTTCTATGATTAGAAGCACCTGGAATAGTTGTGTATTTTATGAGTATTTAAACCCAATGGACTGTATTGTGCAAAAGTTAAAGAGTCTTAAAGGTGTTGTCTGTTAGTGGATTAAGGATAAAAAATTGAAGGATTGGGAAGCATTTAGAAGTATTGAAGACCATATTAGGCTGCTCCTTACACAAAATTATGACTTCTCTATATCTGAAGAGGATGAATGAAAGATTAAGAAATTAGAAAATAAAAAAGACCATATTTTGAAACAAGAAGAGATGGAACGACGCCTTAAGATTCGTGCTTTGTGGATTGGTCTTAGTGATAGTAATACCAGATCCTTTCATTCCTATGCCATATCATAGAAGAAACATTAAATTTATAAGGGAATTAATTGGTGATAATTGTGTTGTTGTAAAAGGACAATCTGAATTACAAAGTATGGCTAAAAAACATTATGGTGATGTTTTCATGGATCCAGTTTCATGTTCATTGGAAGCACAGTTGAATATCACTAAACATTATCCTAAATTTTTTTATGAGAAATAAGGGAAGACTATAGGAAAGTAGGTTACTCTGAGTGAGATTGAGGTCGCACTAAAACAACTTGCCAAATAAAAAAGTCTTGGACTAGATGGATGGACTGTTGAACTCTTCCTCCATTTTTTTGATATTATGGGTGAAGATTTAAGTGTTATGGTTGAGTTTTCCAGATCAGAAGGATTTGTCTTAGGTGCTCTCAATTATACTTTCCTTACTTTGGTTCCTAAAATCAATAAACTAAATATTTATCAAAGTTTAGACCGATTGCTCTGTGCAATCTTTCATACAAAATCATCACAAAAATCACATCCAATCGGATAAAACCATTCATGTCTAATCATATGTCCTTAGAACAGTTTGGTTTTCTACATGATAGGTAGATATTAGATGCCATAGGTATCTCATAGGAAGTTTTACATTCTATCAATCAGAAGAATATGAAGGCACTTTTGTTGAAAATGGATTTGGAGAAAGCATAGGATAGAGTTGAATGGGTATTTTTGAGCTTGATATTATTGCAGATAGGTCTTCCCCTAGTTGTAACTAATTGGATTATGGCCTGCGTAACATATACACAATTTGTTGTGTTGGTTAATGGAGCTCCATCTGAATTCTTTAAGAGCGGGAGGGGTATCAAGAAAGGCTTCCCACTGATGGTAAATTAAAAGGTGTCAAAATATCTGTTGTTGTTTATATTACACACCTGCTTTTTGTTGATGATGTGTTCATTTTTGGTATTGATTCCATGGAGGAATGGAAATGTTATATGGATATCATCAATATATTTTGTAATGCCTCAAGGATGAAAGTTAGCTTGCAGTAGTCTAGCTTCTATCAATACATGCTGGAAGTTGACTCTTTGGAAAGTATTAATTCATTTCTTCCTTATAAGGTGTGCAATCTAGAAATGGTTTCAAGTACTTAGGATACTTTATTAAACTAAATTTTTAAAGAGTACAGGACTGGTTATGGTTGGTGGAGAAATTTGAAAAGAGAATTAAGCAATGGACTTATAGGTTGCTTTCAATTGGAGGAAGGCTAACACTTATCAAAGCTATGCTAATTAGCATTCTGGTATATTGGTTCTCATTCCCAGGTTCCTCTGTCTATTATAAATTCAATGAGAAAGTTCATTTTCAATTTTCTTTGGCCTGAAGGGATAGATAGAGGTAAATTAATCATGGCAACTTGGGAAATGATTTCTATGCCAAAAGAGTGGGGAGGCTGGAGCATAAAAAGCTTAATCTGGTTCAGTATTGCTTTAAGATTGAAGAGTTTTGGGCATGGAATTTTTGGAAAAATCCTTTGGACCATTGTTGTGCATAGTAAATATATTAAAATGAATTAGATCTCTTGGATTATAAACCCAAAGAAAAGTGCTAGGAATTCTTCTCCTGTGTGGGCATGTTTTCTTAAAATATACCACTGGCTTGGGAAAGATCTCACTTGGAGAGTGGGAAATGGAAAAGATGTGATGATAGGTATTGACCCTATTCTTGGTTTGGGTGAAAATTATCATCTACCTTCATATATATTGGAATATCTAGTTGAGATTGGTTACTTCACTCTTGCACACATGAAAAGGCCTAATTGGCTAAATCAAACAGATTCTTATTGGCTCACTGCCACAGATTTGGGTATTGGAAGTGTATGGGAAAATGAATGGGAGGAATATATTAAAAGAATCAACTTTGTTGTTTGTAGATTGTCTGAGAATCATGATTCACTTATATGGATTTTGAATCCATCTATAGGAACTATCACCGTTAAAACTGCATATCATGTTATTATTTAGGATGGCAGATTTTTGGTTCATAAATGGTGGTATAAGCCACTGTGGAAGTGGAACATTCCATTAAAAATCAAATGCTTCATGTGGTTTTCTTTTCAAAATTGTTTGAAAACTTGGGATAATCTGTTAAAGAGGGGCTGGTGTGGGCCTAATATCTGTCTGCTCTGCGAAAATGATTCAGAGTCCGTGGATCATTTGCTTGTCAAATGCCAATTTACATTAAAAGTTTGGAACGGTGTATGTTCGTCACTCAACATTGAACATTCTTAGGGAGGTTCAAACTTTGAACAAATTTTTTATCTTTTGTATAAATCTTGTAGGTATTACTATGCTCTCCCTGCTTTTATCTCATGGAAAATTTGGAGGGTTTGAAATGTTATATAATTTGAAGACCAGGTACAGGATATTGAAATGATCAGCTTGAAAATCTTAAATTTGGTCAAAGAGTTCAATACAGGGGAAGTCAAAGATTGCAAGCCTAGAATTATTAAAGAGGTACAACAATTCAAAGGAACAGTTGGATTTTTTTATGGCGCAACTAAGGATGGATATTGTGCGGTAGGTGCAGTTCTATATCTTAATGATTCACACAGGTTCACATTTAAACTTTAGTGTGGCACATGATCCAATATGAAGGCTGCAATTCTTGATATTTGGCACTTGTGTAGGATGGCCTCTTTATTTGGTATAGTTACTCTTGCAGTATTTGGTGACTCAAGGGTTACTATTAAGTGGGAAAAGGGTGACTAGAATATGATTCAATGTCGTTTCTTTATTACATTGGTGCAATTGGATTTAGGAACTTTTGAGGAATTTCACATATATTAGTTTTGAACATATTTATAGGGAGCATAATCAGATGGCTGATGTTTTGTCCAAACATGCTTTGGAAGGTGATGAAGGGATTCTCTGTTGGGAAGAATTTTTGGAAAAATCCAAAATAGATATGGTCTCTTTATACTTTTTTGGTTTGTATTCATTGACAGGGATGATGTGTTTTGTTATATGTTGTCTCAGGATGGATATATATCCTTTATATGGTCTGATATGTTTTTGGGTTGATTGATAGTACCCAGTTTTTGGTCATTTTGGTTAAGACAATCGGGTGTGTAAGATTGTATTTGAACAGTAATGTACTTTTTGATTCATTTTTTAATAGCAAAAGTACATTTTTTTCTACCGAAAAAAGTGGTTGATTCAAATATTTTTAATGAAGTGCACTAGTTTACACCAACTTGTTTATCCATTGATTTGTCATATCATGCCAACATGTTTTAGTGTGTCTCGTGAATATAGCTTTCTAAGTACACAACAAAAATTAGTATGACTAAATTTTAAATTTGTAAAAACATGTTGTAAAACTAAATCTCACAACAAGAATTTTAAGAACATTTACATTACAATAATATTTATCACTCTGATACAAAAAAAAATATAATGGTAAATGCAATGTGCATTATGTGTTTTATGATACTAAAATATCAAAGGAAGTTGTGAACCCATATCTCCTCTAATATCATAACTTGAGTGAATGAGTATATATACATAATTAACTAGCTTTCAAGTGAGTGATGTTTACATCATCATTTGTAGAATTCCAACAAAATATAATACTTGTGAGAAGTAAATAATAACAAGAGATGCATGTAGCGTAGTCTCTGCCTTTTAATTTAAGAAAAATAAAAATAGAAAAAACAAATTATTCAAAATTATTTTTAAATAAACAAATTTCTAAGTAAATTTATATAATATAAAAATCATACCCTTACCAATATATTATTAAATGTTAATATTTAAAAGTTTAAGTATCTTACAATTATATATATTAAATGCTAATATTTAAAAGTTTAAGTATCTTGAAAGTTATGAAGGTGTAAATATTGGAAAAGATAAATTACCAACATATAATTTAATTTACAATATTCATAAATTAAATATTAAACATAAAAATAATAGCAAAGTATAAATCCCTTACGGGTGACAATGAAATCTTTAAAAACTAGAAAAAGATAATTAAAACAAGATATAAAAAATGAAAAAACTCATTACATTAAAACATTTAAGATCATACATACCCCCTACTAATTTAATGGTTATATACAATGGATGTATGAACAAGATAATACATGCTATTATTAATACCTCTTAACAATGGAAAAATGGTGTTTTGGAAATTTATTTGTAGTAAGTCAAAGAAGAAAATGTAAATTGACCAATAATCAAAATTATTATTTTAAAATGCATACAAAGTGAACAAATTTTATATTTAAGAAAAATCTTGAATATTAACTATTGGAAGTCAGTTTTCTTGATAAAAGCAGTTGCATGTATACATGCACAAGCAAGCATCTCTAGTGCCAAATATTTTAATGGATGACAACTTAGGCCAACAAAATTTATTTCATCATAATTTGCATTTGCATTAAGTTCCACAATTATCTAAATGGCCAACTTAGGCCAACAAAGTTTCTTTCATCATAATTGACATGTGCATTTAGTTCCACTATCAATGCCTACGTGTTTTGTAACTTAGGCCAACAAAGTTTCTTTCCTCATAATTAACATGTGAATTTAGTTCTACTACCAAGGCCTACGTGTTTCGCAGAACTAAAATGATTTGGCAATCTATTCAACGCACATTAAAATAGACTTACATGTAACCATTCCAAAAAATGGCTTAATTGTCGCACCCCCCTAACCCCCACTACTCAATCTTATCTTCTACCTCAATTACCCACATTGGGATTTGACCTCATGACTCTTGACTATAAGCCATTTGTCTCCACCTTTATGAGCATCCATATTCATTTATACACTTGCACTTACATTTAAAAAACTATTACAATCCCAACCAATGTCAAGCCTTTAGAAATCCCCCCTCCCACTTTATTTAATCAAAGCCCACTCACCTCAATTGAATCAAGGCCTAGTCTTCCTTCATCATGCATCATGACACCACCACTTATATATTGAACCTAGCACAACATTAACACACAAACATGTGACATAATGCTTCACATAGATTCCCATTAACACCTAGGATGTCCTCACTAGCTTCCAACACCTCACACTAATGCCAATTGATAGTTAAACATCAATGTAACATTGTACTCAAAATGTGTGACACAATATTAATA
Organism: Larix kaempferi; assembly: GCA_027924585.1. Classification (NCBI taxonomy): domain Eukaryota; kingdom Viridiplantae; phylum Streptophyta; class Pinopsida; order Pinales; family Pinaceae; genus Larix; species Larix kaempferi. Next base: position 14,123,515 of record BSBM01000486.1, read on the forward strand.
CTTGTACATACACTAACATTCAAATGGCATACCATATTTGTGGTAGGTATAATATCACATTAACACCTATATACATGTTAATCCTCAAATAATATGCCATATTTATCTCCAAAATATCATATTTAAATTAATAAAATCTCAATATATATTTAATGACATTTTAATACTAATTTAAGTTTCGAAAAAGTAAATATAAATAATATTTTATAAACCACATTTAATTTCCAATTAGTATTATTGTCACCAAGCAATAGAAAGTGAGAGGGTAAAGGTAGATACTAATACTCAACCATAATAAGTAACCAAAAGCCGTTATTTTGTATCACTATCCAAAAACCTCAATATTTCCCAACCATAATAACCGTTAAGAATTATTAAAGGGTAAAAGTAGATACGAATATTCAACCATACTACGTAACCAAAGACTATCATTTTGTGCTACTATCCAAAAACCCCAATATTTCCCACCCATGAAAAACCATTAATCATGAACAACCATTAATTAAAGAATTATGTGACCAACCAAGAAGATGATTGAATGAAAACCCACACAAAAGAGTCCAGCATTATACCACTAAGTTATTGCAAAATCTAATAATAATTTTTTTTTCTTGATTTTATAACTCATGCATGAGAGGATTGAGATATCGCACTAGGTGAATATTTTAGGTCAATTGAGATCATGCGCAATTCAAAAACATAAATGCGATGGTATTGTTTATTTATTTTTTATTTACAGATAAAATGGGCCAGTGGGAAAACCATAACAATAAAGCCGGCAGGTTGAAGCTTAAAGCTTAGTGTGCAGGTGGGCACTCAGAAACTAACACAATCAGAGACATGTAGTTGCATTTTGTTATCAATATGAAAAAATAATTAAAACCATTGAATGATTGAATTAGGATTTGTAAAAACAAAACAAAACAAAACAAAAGATTTTGTGAGTTTGACATATAACTATCATGATTTATCCCAGTGAAATTAAAACATTCATGTAGAACAATGAGATTTGCAAAGAAAATTGCATTGCAAGGGATGTTGGTGTGGAAAACAAGGATGCTGGTGTTGAAAAAAAACTTATGGAAAAAATAGTAAAAAGTAAGTATATCTGGGTGGGAGAGTCAATATCCCTTCAATCATTGAAGATTGAGAAAGATGCTATATCTAACATATATTATAATTTGAATTGAAGCATCGAGATAAAAGGGATGGAGTCAACATCTGAGAAACCATATAAGGCATAAACACATTGATGAGATGCAAAGTTTCCTTTATACACAGAATTTCTGCTATTTACAGAACCATATGCATAACATACAGGCCAATACACTCATCATTGTCATGAATTTTTCATGAGGTGAGTTAGGAGTTTATAGTACACCATACATCAGAAAGTAAAAAAAATCATCTTTAGCTTTGAAATCCAATCTCATCATTGTTTACAATGAGGTTTAAACATTAAAAAAAAAAAAATTTAAACTTTCATCTATTCTTTCCTCATCTCAATCTATCTACATAGAATGTTAATATCAAGAATACAATCACATTTTGGACTGGTAAACTTCCAAAAGATGAAGAACCTCCCCAGCACTTTCACGTTCCAATTGCAACCTGCAATTTTAGGACATTGGTTGTTTCTTACCACTTAGAAACACCTACCAACTAAAATAGTCAAAGAAGAATAACAAGATAAACCTAATAACTATTGGCCATATCAATTCTAATCTATCAACGCTTGAACTTTCTTTCTTCACCTTTCGAGTAAGCTCTGACTCACTATCTATTTCATCCCTACACTTGTAGCTTCTAACATGTTTGAAACAACATAATTGTCATCATCATTTTTCTCTTGTTCAAAATCTACCACTGTCTTCATCTTCCTGCTTGCCAGTATGCTGCACTAAGTACATGTCAAATTGCTTCAATAATATTAAGCAATTTCAAAGCTAAAAAAAGGGTAGAATGTGTATGTGCTTTCCTAGAGAATGTGTACCAAGCTTTTCTTATTTTCCTCTAGATTAATGCAGAAGTAACAACTAATTTACAAAATAAATACCAAAAAACACATAAATATTGGAGCAGTATAGGAAAAACTAAAATGCCCCCAATCGTCGGAATCAGGCAGATCAAGAATTGCACCCAAATCGCAATGTCCTTTGTTCAAATCGCGATTTCGAGACCAAATTTACACTAGAATTGGTTAAAAATCCATTGTTTTAGTTTGTTTTTATCATAAGCGCATACATATTAACATCAATGGTGGGAATGAAATGCATTCGTACTGCCTAAGTAGTATCATTACTAATTGCACCGAGTGTAAACAAGGTGCTTATAACCCAGTATGGGGGAGATCCTGTAACGGATGTCACATGTCACATGTAACGTTTTCAAAAGTAATAAAATGAAAAAAGTAATAGTATGGGGGAGATCCTGTAACGGATGTCACATGTCACATTTGTCACGTTTGTAGTATGGGGGAGATCCTGTAACAGATGTCACATGTCACATTTGTCATGTTTGTCACGTTACGTTACAACCCAGTATGGGGGAGATGTTGTAATGTTTGTCACATTTGTCACGTTATGTTACAACCCAGTATGGGGGAGATGTTGTAACGTTTGTCACATTTGTCACATTTATCACGTTACGTTTCCATGTCGGCTCATAACTTATAAAAAATCAAAAGTAATTAAAAATTTCATGCTCGCTCATAACTTATCAAAAATAAAAAATAAAAAAAATAAAAAATTAAAAGAGAGGGATCCAATTTCTTGAGGGGTAATTGTTTTCTTAATATGTAAAAAATTTCAGATAAACAAAAAAAATTACACCTCAAGAAATTGGATCCCTCTCGGTGCTTAATAGACCTGGGTTTGAGATGGATCTACGTTGGTTATTAATAACATTAAGTTCACAAAAACATATAAAAGAAGGTCATCAATACTCTCACACAGTAAGCAAAAATATCTCATACACTTGCCTAAAGAGCAAAGTAGGCTCTAGGCCATTAAAAATAACATTTAATTCACAAAAGGAAAGAAAATGCATGTCCAGAACAGAGAAAACTCTCTGAAAAACACTCTTGACCATGAAAACTTTCACATGGTAAGAAGAAATCTCACACATTCCTCGAGAATAGAGCCGACACTCTCACAAACACTCTTTGCCATCAAAACTCTCACACAGTAAGAAGAAATATCATACTTATGTTCATTCACATCAATATTTGTTAATAATCCATGCCATGGAAGCCACTTAAATCCCTTGCCTGACCACTCTTGTAATTTATCAGCAACATGCTACCATGGCCAGGACATGGTAGCTTTTCAATTGACCTAGTGGCCGCTCTAAGAGTATATTCAATAGTCACTGAGGGCATAACTAGGAAGATAAAGAAATATTTAATTTATCCTATTAAAATAGTCCCTAAGAGCATAACAAAGCTAAGAGAAGAACAATAAATCATGCTACCTGATAGCATGAGTTGATTCAATGCCCAATTCTCTCAATTTTCATTAATCTTTTTGAAGGCAAATGCTCTAGTTTATTTTTTCCATGCCAGTCCATGCGGAATTCTTCTGAGCTCATCGAAACAGAGACTACTCCTATTAGTGGAAACCCTAACCCTGACATCTACACTATCAATGCTCTCATGGTGGAAGCAAAAAGTAAGAAAATGTGGAAGCTAAAAAACCAAAAGAAAGAAAATGTGGAAGCTAAAAAAAGTTAAAAACAAGTAGACCTAAAACGAAGACATGCCAATGGGAACATAAACGGTCAGTAAATACACTCTTGGGTAAATATTTGTGTTAGTATGATGTTTTATGTGGAGCTAAGAAATGCCAAGAAAAATCATGAACAATTTTGAGGTCAAAACAAGGAAAAACCAATTTGCATTACAGAATTATTTAAATCCTTGAAAGCGTCTGTGTGTTCTCAATTTCCATATCACTGTAGCAAAAAATGGATAAAGTCATAGGATGGCAACAACTTTTAGTAATACAAGAAATCCTTTTTTATTGAAAACAGAACGGTGAAGAGCACATATTGTAATGGATTTAATTATGTGTAGAGAGACCCTATTTTACCCAAGAGAGAGAGAGGCTTCTAGTAACAATCGATACTACACGTCTCTTCACTTGGTGCATTGCAAAGTCCAAAGCTTCGGGAAACACAAAATCTCCTTAAAACAAATAACTACTCTCAATACAATAACTTGGTAAACTACTGCAGCTATACTTTTCCCAACCATAAATGGGCAATGACAAAAAAGACTCTTTGTAAGATGTGCATTTGCTTCTCAGTCTAAACTGATCTTGATTCTTAAAAAAATGAATATATTATGCAAAATTACAACATGAAAGCAAAAATTACTATTAGATTACTCCTTTCTGAGTCTAGGAAATTCCCCTTGCGATGTGAAGTGCCTACGCAAAAGCTTTCCAAATTCTGAGATGAATCCATCAAATGACTTGGCTCTTTACATTTTCCACCTTTGAATTTGGTGTCTTATATAAAAAAACCTAGATTACATCAAGATCCTTCCTACTCAAAGGGATCTAAATCTTCTTATAAAATCCCAAGTTTTTTTGTTTGTCTATGTTATGAAAGGTAGTTTTGTTGTTAAGCCAATATGTAAGGATCTATAGTAGTAGTCTCTTTATCTATGTTGAAAGAACTACGTGAATTGTTGTAATACCCCAATTTTGACCCCACTGAATTAAATATGTAAATGATGCAATATTGTTATAAAATCAAGGCGAGGAGCTCAAGGTGAAGGCCCCACCATTGATTTATCGTTCTTGTATCAACAATTAAAAATTGATGCATGTGAATTGCGTGCTATCCTAACATGATGGAAATCATAAATATGATATAAATGTATTTTAATAAGAATACCCACAACTAGCTAAGGAAGGCAAAATAGTATGGGGGCATAATTTTTACAAGGAATAGGGAGGGAAATATTCAACCCTTGAAGCCAATAATGTCAATCCAAGTGTCAATGAGAGAACCCATGAACCATCAACTACCCATGCGGACTTTTGTACCCAATCATTTAATTCTTCCAAGAGGTGGTTGAAGTAGTTATTTTTTTGGGAAATGGAGAGTATGGTTGTCCAAATTTTGTGTATGGGCAAGCCACCATTTTGGAAAATCGTGTTTTTCTTCCTCGGAAATAAAAATAAACACGAATTTTCTTCCATTCCATTCATTCATCCATGAGTTTTTCTCTCTCACGCAGTGCTTGCTTCCTGGGCATTTTCCTCCACGAATATACTGAGTTTCTCTCCATTTTCTAGCTGGGAAAGTCGTTTTTGGTGTTGCAGAATGGTGGTAAAGAAGGAAAATCGAATTGGGGTTCTATGAGATCAATTTTTCCTATTCAATTGCTTGTGTACTTTTTTGGAATTTGAATTGTAGCTTCCAAATTTTGTTTCCCCTCTCAAAAATTCTTTTTGGTGTGCCCACAATTTGGAACACTCATGGAAGTTGTGTTTCGTGAATCCCACAACTAAAACATTTTGCTATGCCCAACAATTGTGCTTTGTTGTGTGTGTGGGATATTTCTATGGTTTAGGTTATGTGCATCCCTTGTTTGGCTTGAAAGTGTGTGTAAGTAGCTAGGAGTAGATGGGGATTTGAAATTGGCTTGATACACCTAGTGAAGGCGATAACCCTACTAAAGATGATAGGGCTTTGGTTACCTTTCTATACACACCATGAAGAGCATTAGAAGGGAAGGTATGGCCTGAGGGATTGTGGAGCAGTGAAGGGGATACCTTCCTTGTGTTGGGTGTCTAGGTATTGTGGGTTCCAAGCTAGCTAATCTTGTAGAGGTTCCAGTCGCTCTATGGATTGAGCTCACTAGCTTAGCAATTCCTTTCCCTCTACTGCCTTGACATCCCGATAAACCCAATTGTGAACTGGCTTGGATGAGATGTGGTATATACTTGGCTATGTGTGGGTTTTTTTTTCCCATTTCCTTGTGTAAATCATGCCCAGCTCGGGGGTAGCAGCTGTGTTGATAGATTGATGAGCACAACTGGCCTGTGTTTGGGTGGAATGTTACGCTTGTATAGCCAGTTTCTCAGGAAATCTTCATTTCAAGATAAATATTCAATGAAAGCTTCATTGTTTTCAATTCATTATTTATTCAAGTGTTGAATGGAATGAATAATTACACTGGTTGTTTATAAATGACGCATGTGATTATTATGCTTGTTTATGCATGCTATGTGTGGTGGATGGAGTTTACTTCCATTGTTTCTTTGTATTATGCATATGCGCAGGTATTTTATTTGTATGAATTTGTAAAATGAATATGGGGTGAAATTTGGAAGCTTAAATTTAGTTCATGTTCCCTCCCTTAGGTCAGATTGATGGAAGGGGACATAACAATGTGGTATCAGAGCTACAGGTTGCGACATTGGGCCTTTATGGGCAAAAATCAAACAACTTGCAATGTTAAGATCGCTTTTTGATCACCACTAATTATCATAACTATTTTTCTAAGTTTTTCCAAAATATGTGTGTCGACGGATTTGAGCGAGTTGCGGCGACACATTTCAGCATACTTAGACAAGTTTGTTGACAACTTTCATGAAGTTCACCGAAAAGTGTTTCGGTGAAATTGGAGAAGTTCAACGAAAAGCATTTCGAAAAAATTGGAGAAGTTTGCCGAAGAGCGTTTCGAAGAAATTGGAGAAAAACCGCCGACACATTTCAGCGAAGTAGGAGAAAATTTGTTGACGCATTTTGGACAATTTCGTTGATGAAGCATTTCAGTGAAGTTTGAAAAATTCGCTGACAAGTGTTTTGGCGAAGTTTGAAAATTTCACCGATAAGCATTTCAGTGAAGTTTGAGAAATTCACCGACAAGCATTTCGACGAAGTTTGAAAAATTCACCAATGTGTTTCGATGAGGTTTTGATAAATATGCCAATGCATTTAATTGAAATTGGAGAAATTTTTTCGACAAGTGTATCGATGAGTTTTAAGAAGTTCGTCGATGAATTGTTCGGTGAGTTTTGGGAAGTTGGTTGATGAAGTATTTGGTGAGTTTTTGAGAAGTTCGCTGATGAATCATTTTGGTGATTTTTGAGAAGTACGTTGACCAACGTTTCAGTGAGTTTTGATAATCATGTTGAAACAGAGGAAAAAATCAATAAATCATGTCGAACAGAAGGCAGGACTGCATTTCGATTAGGAAGATCCTATTTTCATGATGGATTTTGACCGCCATAAATCGAAAAATGACATTGAAATTATGCGCCATAATGCATGAAATTGAAATATTTACCAAAAAAAGAGGAAATTTCCCTTGACCTGCCTTGCAACGGTGTTGGGAGGCCACAAGGGGGCAAGACCCCTTAACCCCCATTTTTATTTTTCTTATCCACAAATTTAAATCTTGGGTTCAACCATGATTGTTGAAGCAATGTAAAATTTAGCGGGTTGTGGATTTTGAAGGGCTGATTTAAAAGCTTCTTTGATTTGACCAAGATTGAAAAATGGGTTGTTCCCAGGATGCATGAAAATAATTTTTTTTATAATTTTCAAAGAATGTGATAAATCTAACAAATGTGTTTATATGAACACGTTTTGCAGATTCATAATCATAATAGTATCTTTTAAAGGATATCATTGAGTATAATGCAGTTGGGAAATATTTGGTCCTTGGTTGGTCCAAGAGGATCATCATCATGGATGATGCACATGATCCCTATGAGCCCGAGACAATTTCCATTGGAGAGAACATATAGGTTGAGAATGTAGAGACATAATCCAATGGGAGAAGAAACCAAGATACTTCCCTAGAGATTGCAGCCACCATGAGGAGCTTAAGGGTGGAACTACAGAGTTGTATAGAAGACAATCAGAGGCTAATTAAAGCTCAAGAAGAACATAATCAGCTGAATGCAGCTATGCTACAAAGTTTGAAAGATATTCAAAGGAGGATTAAGTTTGGGAATCACTCAGTAACTCTAGAAAAGAGTGGGAGTAGTTCAAAAGGAAATTCTTGCAAGGGGTCCAATAGCTCAAGAAGATTTTCTAGAGACATGACATATACTCCAAAAATCTCTTTTGGTGGATCATCTGACTCTGAAGAATCCATTGAAGGATCAATCATCTCACAAGAATCATAGGAAGAGTTATTACAAGAACAATTCACATGGGGAATTTAAGAAGGACAAACCTCCTACATTTGATGGTGAGGTAAAATCTGGTCGAGAAGCCAAAGCTTGGCTTCTTGGGATGAGGACGTATTTCCAAGTCCAAGACTACTCTAGAAATATGAAGGAAAAGGTGGCAATATTCAATCTAAATGCAAGAGCGTCTATATGGTGGGATCACCTTAGGAAAGTGAGGAAGATCAATGAAAGGAAGATTGTGTAGAAGCAGTTCAAGAAGTAATTCAAGTATAAGTACCTCTTTGATAGGTACTATGATGATAAAATCAAAGAATTCTATGAACTGGAATTGGGGAAAATGACCATGGAAGAATATGGAAACAAATTCTTGGAGCTGTTGAGATATGTCAAGTATATCAGAGATGATAAGGTGAAAATTCAACGTTTTCTAAGTGGACTACCTCAGTCATATAAAGAAAAAATTGAGTTTGATGAACCTTGAACTCTAGAGGAGGCCATGAGAAAGGCCAAGTATTGTTATGATCAAAACAAAAGCAAACATGATTTCCATAAGGCATGGAAGGACAAGAAAAATGAGAAGTTTGACCAAAGGAGGAAGGGTTTCAAACCTCCTCATCTTAGAAATTGGCGAAGGAATCCACCACAGGGTGTGACTAAGGAAACTAGAATGATGGGAGAGAATCCAAGATATCCAATGGAGGAAATAGATCCACTTCAAGGTTGGGGATGTGGAGAGGACCATATGCTTAGGAACTATCCACATCGGAATGGGAGTGGAAAGAAAGTTCACAACATCCAAGGAACTGAAACTATGAGTCAAGTAGTAAGGAACATCCCTAGAATCTATGCATCATTAGAGGACCTCTAGGAAGACCATTAATCAACTGTGGTTGAATTTGAAGGTAATATTGCTAAGCAATATGTTTCTATTTTGATTGACCATGGATATACTCACAGTTATATCACTCCTAAAATTGTTTTTTTTTGTAAGCTAGTTGTGAAACCTTATATTAATCAGAAAAGAGTACATAGAGATACATATACAAGCTAATGTCCTTTCCCCTAACACCTACGGTTATTAAAAAATGAATTTTCTGAACCTAATTGACAGAAAATTCCCTGTATGAAACATCCCAGACATTAAATACATCAAGCTGGTACATGAGGCACCCGATGTGGATCCTTTTTCTTCCTTCGAACATCAATCCACCCGAAAGAATTGTCGGGATCATATGAGATCGGAATTACAGTTAGTTGTTGTGTCGAAGAATCTTCTATGTTCTGCCGTATGCTCATATCTTCCTCCTTATCACCGTCAGAGTGATCAGATTCATGTAGGGGTCATTTTTGGCCACCCATGCCCGAAGGTGAAATCATGTATCTATCATTACCATCATCATCCATGGGAGCAGTGCTAGGGACTCTCAGCATCATGTATAAATTCGGAGCTGAATGCGGTTGAGATGAAGCAGGAGGGACAGGGGTGCTTTTGGGGAAACTAGTCTTCTGTGAGGTCTGGGTCTTCTTATTTTTTTCGCCTTCATGCCATCCTTGTGGTCGTCTGTGGAAGGAAGAGACTGGGTATGTAGGGCATGCATCTTGGAGATGCCCTGGTTGTTGACAGGAACAACATCTGAACGTTGTGTGTTCATAGTCTAATACTTGCAGGTGGGGTTTGTCTCCGCCCCAGTCTATAAATATTTTGTCTGGTAGGCCTCTGCTGAGATCTAGCTCCACACAAATACAGGCATAAGACACTAGAACTTTTGAAAATCGATCTGTATCCATATTTAGAAATTTGCCTAAAGTATTCCCGACAGTGGTTAGAGATCTTGACGACCAGATATGTAGAGGGATATTCGGTTGTCTTACCCAGATGGGCGTGACCATAGAAGGGGGTGACAAACGATTGAACCCATGGAACCAACGTTCTACTAATAACCTTGATCCTCCCAAGAACCAAGGCATACGTTCTATTATGCTGTTGCAGTCCTCCTGTGTCTCAAACTGGGCTATAAAATACCCTTTAGAGCAGAAGAAAATTTCCAGATTCATTTGCCAGGATTGTTGTGTCCATTCCTGCAAACTTTCAGTCGAGGACCAAAAGCCATTAAATCTGCAAATGAGGGTTGTTTTTAAGAGTTCGCAGCCTATTATTATGGCCTCCCTACTCTCCAACTTCGTTGTGGGTGTTTCCTCTAAGTGTTTTATAGTGAAGGATGAGCTTGATAATGCCTTCTGGGTTGAGCTTGCACTCGCTCCTCTAGCTCCATTGTTCTTCACTGTTGCTTTGAAGGTTTGGTCTTCGGGAAGATGTTTTGAAGAAGGATCCCCATCACCTCTGTAGAGGCATTCCACTAAGGAAATGGTAGTATCCCGTCCAATACAGTAGTCTCTTAGCTGGGCATCCTCCTCTAGTTAGCGGTTTTGGAACAAGAGCCTAAAATGAATCTTGGGGATCCCAGTCCAAAGTTGAACTTTGAGAAGGAGTTTGGAAACTGGGTCTACTATGTGAAATTCTATTCACACCAAGATCTGATCAAGAATTAAACTCTCTCACAATAATTCTCACACAACTAGTCAAGAACACAGAAATTTACTCACAATAAATGCACATGACATTACTCTAATGAATAATAATACATCATCCAACCTTAGGAAATTAAATGGCTGTCAATATATAACTTTACATTAGATATTTGATTAATGCATAAGGATTCCATTCGAATCCTCACAAAAGCAGACTTACTAAATTAATGCAAAACCCCCCTAGGTGGCAAGTGTGTTCTCCAAGTCACACCAAAGGCTCACGAATATCTGATTTAGTGATCAGATAGTGATGTGTGATGAAAAAAATGCTAAATCCCAAAAATGGAAGGAAGAAACATCAAGGAGTGAAAGTGGTCCAAAAAACACTTTCCCTAGTCAACTAGCTTTTCACCTTTCACCCAAAAGCAGTAAAAAGCAGTAATGTGCCTTTCTCACCAGAATCTTATCCAGAATCACCAAAAATGTGCCCAAGTGACTTAGGAATATTGTGGTCCACACCAGGAAGGCTTGTGGTCCCCCCAAATATGCCTTGTGGTCCACACAATGACTCATATGCCAACTATCTAGTCTAATACTTAGGAATTAATCATAAAATGATTAATTAATGCTACTAATGTATTAAATGAAATAGATGTGGGTTTTAAATATTCCAACACCCCTCCATAAGTCTGAATTTATGTGCTAAAAATCAAAAATAAAAACTAGGGCCCAGTAACAAGACATGGTCACCCTGTACAATACTGCATAGTCCACAAAACAAGGAGAGTGTAACATCCCGATATTTTCATAAAATTTAAAAAAATTTAAATCGCCATAAAAAGAGCTAATATTGTAAAATGCGGAAATAATAATAATCAATATTCAACAATTAATAAAAGTGTCGCTTGGTAGTAACAATTTAATGCTTGTGTCTTTTGTCTTTTAATGACGTCATGAAAATCAATTAATGATTATGTACTTTATTCGTATGCTGGAATTATTGAAAATTTGTGATGCATTGGAAAACATAATTCTTTTGACAAGTGCTGACAGTTTAACTTTTCTGGATGATGATGAAAGGGGTCCCACGAGGTGCCCCGAGGCTTACTTAGCTATTCCACTAAAGCACTGCATTCGTCCTCCATGCGCAGGTTCACAGGTAAGAGATAGCGATAAAATTCAAAGTGTTTAATAATCGCGATATAAATCGAAACTGCTTATGAATTTCGATGCTATAGGTATGGTCTCCTTCCAATTCTGTAAGATGAACGTGTCTCTCAAGACTGTAGATAACGTCTATTTCAGGTGTGTTTGTTGTGAATGTTTCCAATAAGTGTTGATGAGTTTACGTAAGGTCATTCCATGAATGCCTTGCGGCTGTTAAGTAATTCTTTTTATAATAAAGATGGTGACAGGTTGATGACAAGGACGCATGGTCTTAAGTCATACTATGGAGAGATTGACAAAATGGTTCCAAACTCTATTGCCTGGGAAATTAAAATGGTGACGCTTGAATTATTAATACCCAACCATGCAATGAATGCGATGGGTTCCTTGGGTGGCACCATACCCTAACGATGTGTTTATATAACTTATGGTGTGGACAAGATTTATGAGCTCTACAATAATCCCTATATTGAACTTTATAATAGACTTTATGTAATGGGCGGAGTCAAACCATGCCCTATGGTTGCTCACGACCTTATTGGATATTCATAAGCTATGAATGTGGTTCAAAAATGATTATGTGGGATCGTGTGAGACATTGGTTATATGCTATCGGTGATCGTTATCCATTGATAATATTTACATGTTGAAACTTTTAACTATGGTTTGAATGGGTTGGCAGGTGGAATGACGGCCCTGCAAAAGCCTGCATATGAATCGAGGGTGTATTAAATGAATAGGTTTGTAATTATTGTGCCTAGCCACCATGTTAGGGATCGTGTTACGTGCACATCTATGTGGATGTTTCAGTGTGTGATAAGGTTTGGCAATTGCTGAGTTGTAATGGCCTCCTACCCCGCTATCAACCGATATGGCAACTCTGTGGCTTGGGAGGTAGATGAGCCATTTATTGCTACTCCTATCACCTTCCAACTTTGCTTGATGAGGATGGATCTCCGTCGTTGATCGTTGTGTATTGGGATGAGCTGAAACCTTGCGTAACTTATGGATTCTTTGTAACGTTTCTTGGTCTTTTGTTTGGTGGTAGGGTTTGGGAGGTGAGGCCAACCGGCCAAGAGGCACTTAGGGTTTGTTGTTTTTTCTAGCCTCCCTCGGGCTCGATCCTGAGACCGGTAGCAACCCTGGGTCTGCGAGTAAAGGTTATCCGTGGAAGCCAAGTCTAGAATGATGGTGTGGTAATCTACAGGTGGAATGAGTGTATCTGTGCCAACGTTGCCATAGCTTGCAAGTCTGGGTTTTCAATTGAGTTGGAATTTTTTGGGAGGTATCCCTCATCGTGGTCTTCGACCTGGGTGCATCTCCTTCACAGTGGATGGATGTTGGCTACGTTGAAAAATCTGTCACAACTCAGGTAAGCTAACGTTGCAAAGGTTTTCTGACTATTCATTGTTGCATGCATTCTACCTCATGATCTAATGCTTAACTTGTTGCATGGCTATTGGCAGGTAACCCTCGGCGAATCCACAGGTTGCCAGAATAGTTGAAGGGGAAGATAAATTAAGCGAACCCACCAGTTAGCTTCGGTGGTATCCCTCCTTAGTGGTTCTCTTGGAATCGAACTTAATGAGCAAGTGCTGGTAGCATGCCTTCGTGGTAGTGGCTTTTGTCTCGCCTGCAGCATTTGGGCAACCTTCAGTTTTTAGTTTTGTTGATAGAGTATGTGATGTAAATGTTTAAAATATGTGGCTGGCCATTCCTAGGCATGGCGAGTTTAGCAGGGTTGAACCCTTGTGTTTGCAAATCGTCTTGCATCTTTCCGTTTATGTCTTATTGTTTTTGTGTACTTCTAGGTTGATGCATGTGGAGATACGTAGACTGTAACTTTGTCTCAGTATTTGATGTGTGCATAAATGGCTTGGGGTTTCGAAAGGAACCCTCAGCAAAAGATAGTGGTGACCGTAGGGTGTAACCACTGTTATTTTTAATGGAAACGATAATATTTCAGGGTTTAATGGCTATGTTGGTGAATTGGTCTTCTCGTTTTTCTATCTGTATCTAAAATCCAGTTAAGATATTTTGGGTTTTATGTCTGCATATAATGTTTTTCAATCTTATCATTCTTGAACTCAGATCCAAGGATCGAAGGGCATGTTTTCAGTTGTTTAATTAAAATGTTGCTATACGCTGAGAAATAGAAAGGAAGTGGTTTTGTTTTGAAGGCATAAGTGATAACGTTAAACCCTAGCTATCGATGTGAATGAAATCTACCTGTCTATATTGATGTTTCAAAGGAATAAGAATAACAACTCTTGATTCTGCAATTAAATTGTCTATGGTAATGAAACCGTCGATTTGGCAACTGCTTAAATGTTTATAAATGATAATGTATTGAAAACCTGTTGACCCTAGCTAGGGTGTAGAGATACTATAATTTAATCTGTCAATTTAATAAAGCTATGTTTGTCCTAGCTGTTAATAACTTGGTATTCTATGGTGTAAGTTTTATCATATGCAAATGATAGTTCGGGAAAACAAATAAAATAACAGTGCAATCGTCAGATAATTAGATTGCTTATGAATATGCAGTTCTTCTATTCTAACTATATATTCCTCTATTCGTCCATTTTGGTCCTCTGATGCAAGGATAAAATAACACAGTAGCTTTCTTTCTATCTGTACAATATAATACAGTGAAGACTATATTCATATAAGATCAATCAAATTCTAAAAGAAATAAGAAGATGGAAAAATGGGAATATGGTTAAATAGAATGCATGCTATTGTTTTCTTTGAAATAATTAATAAAAATCAGTAACTCTAGTTGTTAACATAATGATCACCTTCAGGAATAAGAAAAGAACCTACTGCTACAATTAGTTTCTGTTAAGTTGTTTCAGCATACAGAATTGGGTAGTAAAACAATACATGCATAGATCTAATCTACAACTGCTAAAATACAAGATGCATGATAACAAAGTCTGTGCATGGGTGGTCTTTGGTTTAGATATTTAGATGCATGCTAGGTTTCACTTTTAGCTGGGCAGATTTATTGCTACCTCTCTGTACTGGAGTACGATGCAGCTCCACGCATGGGGAAAAATGCAAAGGAGTCATTTTATCAGTTCAGCAAATCTAAGTTAATTAGGATCTGACATTTTCTACTATTGATCATTAAATAACAATACTAAGCCATTTTCTGAGAGCATTCATGTGATTTGAAAAAGAAAACACAGCAGCATAGAACCTGAGGGTAATGGGAGGAACAAATCACTCAAGAGACCTGTTCCACCCAACTTGCTCCCAAACAGCCAAGATGTCTGCTTTAGGACTCCCGATCCTATCCACTGATCCACCAAGAGGAAGAAGGTTCTGCAACTTAGGACTTCAACTTGCAGCAGCAATAAAATTTATATATCTAGCCTTACAAGCTTAGTAATTCCATGGGATCAGCACCAGCACCTCTAGTTTGTCCTTCTCATATATCTGCAGACTTATACTTGCACTCTCCACAGAATCCCCTATTCGAATCTCTCAGCCATCACGTGATGAGCATGAGGAATGTTTCTAGAGAAAACATTGTAAGAGCTACCTGCTCAATTCGAATTTCCCTTTATAGGCTGCTTAGGTCTTTTGTAATTAACTGGTGATTAGTGAGCTGCCTACTCACCTCTCTCGACTTGGAGAGGGAAATGCCACAAAATTAGGGGGAGTTGTCCCATACCAACAGCTAATGGTAGAGTGCAAATGCTGCCATCTGTCCCAATCCTTCCAGCAGCTTCCATTCCTCCTAGTGGGCCAGTGGATACTCTTGTAACAACATTCTTGAGTGTTTGTCTCCCATTTTCATTTATTAAATAATAATAATGAGTCATCACATTCAATTTTGACATACTTGGTCATAATTACAACTTGTAATTATAATTTAACACAAAGTATTTTTTGCAAAAAGAATAATAGTAGAAAATAATTATTCTAAAAAATTGGGTAGGTGACATACACCCCCCCTTGAGCCTCAACATCGTCCTCGATGTTGCTTTATTCACTCATTGAGTGTTCCTAGAACAGAGTTGGGTATGCAGCTCGCATACTACTCTCCAACTCCCAGGTAGCCTCTACTGGGCTATAGTGTTTCCATTGCACTTTTACTTGGCCAACAGTGTAGTCCTGGAGTAGAGTTTCTTTCCTTGCGAGAATATAGTCTGGTTCCACCGGAAAATCGCCGCCTTTTTCCCCCTGAACATTATTCCAATTTACAACATGAGTAGGATCATGCACATATTTCTTTAAAAATGAAATGTGAAAAACATTATGGACTTTGAGGCTTGAAGGTTGGGATAATTGATATGCCACAGGTCCAACCCTGGACAAGATTTCGAAAGGACCACAATAACTGGGTGCCAGTTTGGCACAACTTCCCAATTTTAAGGAGCTCTTTTTCGGCCTTACCTTAAGAAAAACATGTTCACCAACCTGGAACTCTCTATGAGTTCTTTTAAGGTCTGCTTGACTTTTCTGTCTATCCTGGGAAGCTTTAAGATTCCCTTGTACTTGCTTCACGATTGATTCTAATTCCTGCAACAATTCGGGCCCTAAGGTGACCCTACTAACCAGATCACTCCATGACACTGGTGTGTTACACTTTCTTCCATAAAGGATCTCGAACAGGCTAAGTTTGGCTGAGGCATGGTAGTGATTATTATATGCAAACTCTGCTAAATGCAAGTAGTCTTCCCACTTGCCAGGCTGATCCTTAACATACATTCTGAGCATATCTTCCAATATTTGGTTCACCCTTTCAGTCTATCCGTTTGTTTGCAGATGGAATGCAGTGCTGAAATTTAAGGTGGTGTTTAACCCCTTGAACAAAGATCTCCAAAAATTACCTGTGAACTTCGAATCTCGGTCTAAAACTATTACCTTGGGTATGCCATGTAGTTGGAAAACCTGCTTTATAAATTTTTTTGCAATATTAGGGGCTTTATGGGTAGTTTTGACAGGGATAAAATGGGCCGCCTTGCTAAGTTTGTCTACTACCACCATGATGGAATCGTGCTTTTTTGATTCTTTGGTAACCTAGTGATGAAATCTATACTTATGACTTCCCATTTCTAGCTGGGTATAGGCAAGGGCTGCAACAATCTAGCATGATGCTGATGTTCCACCTTCACTTTTTGACAATCAAAACACTTAGCTATATACTCCGCTACTTCATCCTTCATCCTGGGCCAGTAGTACTCCTTCCTTAGCATTGTGATGGTTTTCTAGTAACCTGGGTGGCAAGAATAGTGGCTTTTGTGCATCTCATCCAATATCAGAATTTTTACTACTGGTACGTTTGGTATGTACAATCTGCTTTTGTACAGCAGTAAGCCATTTTTCTTCAAACTGAAATCTATTACAGAATTTTCAGAGTTGTTTTCTGCTGTCCTTTCCTGTAATTTTCTATATTCCTCATCCTCCTTGATTCCTTTGAAAATCTTCTCCTCCAAATCTATTGCGTATGTGTTGATGACTGAAACAAAATGTACTCTTGCATTACGACTTAATGCATCGACCACTTTATTCTCCTTCCCTTTAATGTGCTGAATTTCAAAATCATACTCACTCAGAAAAGTTAGCCATCTGGCTTTCCTGGCATTCAAATTTGTTTGATCTAACAAATATTTCAGCCCCATATTATCCGTCATCAAGGTAAATTTTCTGCCGATAAGGTGGTGATGCGACATTTTTAAGGCATGAATCACTGCTAGCAATTCTAGGTCGTAGGTGGAATAGTTCTTCTCATGAATTTTCAGTTTTCTTGATTCGTATACTGCAGCATGTCCCTCCTGCATTAGGAATCCTCCCAGTCCATCATTGCACACGTCTGTGCATACTACAAAATCTTTATTAGGATCTACAATCCTCAAAATAGGCGCTAAAGTCAATAATTCTTTTAACTTTGCAAAACTGTCCGCACACTTTTGGTCCCAAACAAACTTCTTTCCCTTTTTCTATAGCGACGTTATGGGGTTTACGATCCTAGAAAACCCTTCAATGAATTTTATATAGTAACCAGTGATGCCCATAAACGATCGCACATCTATCACATCTTTAGGAACTAGCCATTCATTAATGGCCTTTATCTTGGCGGGGTCAACCGCAATCCCTTCCTCAAGGATTATGTGTCCCAAGTACTGAATCTTGTCTTCGTAAAAATCACATTTGCTGAATTTTGCATACAACTGGTGTTCCCTCAGAACTTGTAGAATGATACGTAGATGTTCATCATGCTCTTCCTTGTTCTTGGAATATACCAAAATGTCATCGATAAACACAACTGCAAACTTATCTAAGTACTTGTGAAAAATTTTGTTCATTAAGCACATAAATACAACAGGTGCATTAGTTAGTCCAAATGGCATGACAACGAATTCATAGTGTCCATAACGAGTTCTAAAGGTTGTTTTGAAAATGTCTTCATCCTTCACACGGACTTGATGATATCCTGATCGTAAATCGATCTTTGAGAACACTGTTGTTCGACGTAGCTGGTCAAAGAGATCATCAATGCGGGGTAGCGGGTACCTATTCTTGATCGTCATGTTACCCAGTTGATGATAATCTATACAAAGCCTTAGGGTACCATCCTTCTTGACAAAAATGATCGATGCTCCCTAAGGGGACACGTTGGGCCTTATATATTTCTTATCGATCAGCTCCTTTGGTTGAGATTTTAACTCATTCATCTCTAGTATGTTCATCCGGTATGGGGCTTTAGAACTTGGTACAGTGCCAGGTATTAATTCAATAGTAAAATCCAGGTCCCTTTTGGGAGGTAAGTCTGGGATCTCTTTAGGAAAAATATCTTGGAAATCCTGCAAGACGGGTATGTCTTCCATTTTTAGTTTGTCTTTCTTAGTACTTATCTCATCATGCACCGCATTCACAACAAACATCTGACACCCTTTTCTAATTTCCCTTTTTACTTGCGTGGCTGAAATTTGCCGAACATATGTTTTTCTGGGGATGCCTTTTACCTCTACTGTTTTTCCTTCATCATCCAGGCAATTGAAGCTTTTTTCATAACAATTAAGAATGACCCTATGGGTTTCTAACCAATACATACCGATTAGGATGTCATATGACCCTAATGGTAGAATATTTAGCTTAACTTGCGTTGTTAGTTGATTCATAGATAAAACACAATTTTCCACAAAGTCAGAAACCTTCCTTTTTGTTCCTGTCGCTAATCTAACTAACCAGAATTTATCGAATTTCTCTGTTTTCAAATTAAGTCTGTCTACCACAACTAGTGATATATAACTTAGACTAGCACCGGGTTCAATTAAAATAGAAACGGGGTGGTTTTGCAGCATACCTTCGACCTCCACCATTGAGACTTGGTGTTCTGCTTGCCGGTTGTCTAATGCTGCACTAATTCTGGGAACTTCTCTTGCCACATCTCCTATAGTAGCTTTAGACTGTATGGAGTGAATATGATTGGCCACCCGTTTCCTGAGGGGGCAGTCTGAGGCATAATGGGGCCCTTGGCACTCAAAGCATTTTATAGGTGGCTTCTGTTCAATGGTCCTGACAATATTGGGGACATTTCTGGGTGCTGTAAATTTCTACTGCTGATTATTTTTGTTCTGCTGAAATTTTTTATTCTGAAAATTTTTCTTCTGAAAACTAGAATTGCCACCATATCTAAAATTCTTCTTTTTCTGTTCAAAGTTACTAGGTTTTGAGTTTTTATAGCTAGGTACCCCTTCTGTTCTCTTATTCTGGTCAAAGCAAAAAGTGGCTTTCCTCATGGCTTCCTCTAGGGTCTTAGGGTTATCGTACTCTATCCTGTCCTTGATGTGGAAAGGTAGACAACTTAGGTACCTCTGGACCTTCGGTTTTTCTTCCACCATATACGACACATATCTTAGCAGACTTAAAAAACTTACTATTCAGTTCTTTCATATTCATCGTCCTCAGTTTCAGATCATAAAATTCTTTGGATTTTTATTCATAATACTGCTCAGATAAGAACTTCTTCTTGAAGTGTCTTTTAAAAGTACTCCAACTCACATCTCGATCTTTTATACCTTTTACCCTTTTAAGATCTTACCACCAAATATATGCCTTCTCGGTCAGATTATAAATTGCCATCTTTGCCTTCAGGGATTCCGAGTAGTCATAGATATAAAAATACTTTTTCATGCCGGATAGCCATGCTTCTGCTGTCTCTCCTTTTTCCGTCTCGCCATTGAATGTTGGGGGTTTGATTTTCTTGAATTCACCAGATATTTGTTCGTACTGTCTATTCCTTTTTCTTTTTGGCTTACAGTCTCCTTCACTACTGTCACTAGAGTAGTTATGCTTTTTTTTACGTGGTTGTTTGGCAGCTCTTGATGATGTTGAGTTGCTGTTTTCTTCAGCTGTTTCTGTTTGTTTGTTCTTGCCTTCCTGGAATTATGTTCTTTAGTTTCAGAAGTACGTTCCAAGTTCTGTTCATATTTTGGATACTGGTCAAACAGTGCTTGCTTCAATTCTTCCTGTGTCTTCAGGATCCTTTCATTGTCCTGATTTACTGACTGGATCTCTGCTTTTAATTCATGAGAAGCACGCAATAATTCTGATGAATCATTACCCCGATTGCCTTGGAATTGTTGTTCCATAGTTGGGCTGTTTGGCGGAAATCTACCCCTTATGTGTTCAGATGATCCTTCCATATATGTAATCAAAGAAATTTTTCTGTATAGGACAAAACAATTTAAACTTGAGTTAGTGAAAATTTTCACAGTCATAAATTTTCTATTTGCATGTTTCTTGGATCGTCTTTAGGCCTAGAGTTTGAACATGAGCTTTGATACCACATGTTACATCCCGATATTTTCATAAAATTTAAAAAAATTTAAATCGCCATAAAAAGAGCTAATTTTGTAAAATGCAGAAATAATAATAATCAATATTCAACAATTAATAAAAGTGTCGCTTGGTAGTAACAATTTAATGCTTGTGTCTTTTGTCTTTTAATGACGTCATGAAAATCAATTAATGATTATGTACTTTATTCGTATGCTGGAATGATTGAAAATTTATGATGGATTGGAAAACAGAATTCTTTTGACAAGTGCTGATAGTTTAACTTTTCTGGATGATGATGAAAGGGGTCCCATGAGGTGCCCTGAGGCTTACTTAGCTATTCCGCTAAAGCACTGCACTCGTCCTCCATACGCAGGTTCGCAGGTAAGAGATAGCGATAAAATTCAGAGTGTTTAATAATCGCGATATAAATCGAAACTGCTTATGAATTTCGATGCTACAGGTATGGTCTCCTTCCAATTCTGTAAGATGAACCTGTCTCTCTCAAGACTGCAGATAACGTCTATTTCAGGGTGTGTTTGTTGTGAATGTTTCCAATAAGTGTTGATGAGTTTACGTAAGGTCATTCCATGAATGCCTTGCGGCTGTTAAGTAATTCTTTTTATAATAAAGACGGTGACAAGTTGATGACAAGGACGCATGGTCTTAAGTCATACCATGAAGAGATTGACAAAATGGTTCTAAACTCTATAGCCTAGGAAATTAAAATGGTGATGCTTGAAGTATTAATACCCAACCATGCAATGAATTCGATGGTTCCTTGGGTGGCACCATACCCTAACGATGTGTTTATATAACTTATGGTGTGGACAAGATTTATGAGCTCTACAATAATCCCTATATTGAACTTTATAATAGACTTTATGTAATGGGTGGAGTCAAACCATGCCCTATGGTTTCTCACGACCTTAGTGGATATTCATAAGCTATGAATGTGGTTCGAAAATGATTATATGGGATCGTATGAGACATTGGTTATATGCTATCGGTGATCATTATACATTGATAATATTTACATGTTGAAACTTTTAACTATGGTTTGAATGGGTTGGCAGGTGGAATGATGGCCCTGCAAAAGCCTGCATACGAATTGAGGGTGTATTGAATGATTAGGTTTGTAATTATTGTGCCTAGCCACAGTGTTAGGGATCGTGTTACATGCACGTCTATGTGGATGTTTCGGCTTGTGATAAGGTTTGGCAATTGCTAAGTTGTAACGGCCTCCTGCTTTGCTATCAATTGATATGGCAACTTTGTGGCTTGGGAGGTAGATGAGCCATTTATTGTTACTCCTTCCACCTTCCAACGTGGCTTGATGAGGATGGATCTATGTTGTTGATCATTGTGTATTGGGATGAGCTGAACCCTTGCGTAACTTATGGATTCTTTGTAACGTTTCTTGGTCATTTGTTTGGTGGTAGGGTTTGGGAGGTGAGGCCAACCGACTGAGAGGCACTTAGGGTTTGCTGGTTTTTCTAGCCTCCCTCGGGCTCGATCCTGAGACCGGTAGCAACCCTGGGTCTGGTAGTAAAGGTTATCCATGGAAGCCAGGTCTGGAATGATGGTGTGGTAATCTACAGGTGGAATGAGTGTATCTGTGCCGGCGTTGCCGTAGCTTGCAAGTCTAGGTTTTCAATTGAGTTGGAAGTTTTTGGGAGGTATCCCTCATCGTGGTCTTTAACCTGGGTGCATCTCCTTCATAGTGGATGGATGCTGGCTACGTCGAAAACTCTGTCACAACTCAGGTAAGGTAACATTGCAAAGGTTTTCCTACTATTCATTGTTGCATGCGTTCTACCTCATGATCCGATGCTTAACTTGTTGCATGGCTGTTGGCAGGTAACCCTCGGTGAATCCACAAGGTGCCAAAATAGTTGAAGGGGAAGAGAACTTAAGCGAACCCACCAGTAAGCTTCAGTGGTATCCCTCCTTAGTGGTTCTCCTGGAATCGGACTTAATGAGCAAGTGCTAGTAGCATGCCTTCGCAGTAGTGGCTTTTGTCTCACCTGCAGCATTTGGGAAACCTTCAGTTTTGAGTTTTGTTGATAGAGTATGTGATGTAAATGTTTAAAATATGTGGCCGCCCATTCCTGGGCATGACGAGTTTAGTAGGGTTGAACCCTTGTGTTTGCAAATCGTATTGCATCTTTCCGTTTATGTCTTATCGTTTTTGTGTACTTCTGGGTTGATGCATGTGGAGATACGTAGACTGTAACTTTGTCTCAGTATTTGATGTGTGCATAAATGGTGTGGGGTTTCGAAAGGAACCCTTAGCAAAAGATAGTGGTGACCATAGGGTGTAACCACTGTTATTTTTAATGGAAATGATAATATTTCAGGGTTTAATGGCTATGTTGGTGAATTGGTCTTCTCATTCTTCTATCTGTATCTAAAATCCGGTTAAGATATTTTGGGTTTTATGTCTGCATATAATGTTTTTCAATCTTATCATTCTTGAACTCAGATCCAAGGATCGAAGGGCATGTTTTCAGTTGTTTAATTAAAATGTGGCTATACATCGAGAAATAGAAAGGAAGTGGTTTTGTTTTGAAGGCATAAGTGATAACGTTAAACCCTAGATATCGATGTGAATGAAGTCTACCTGTCTATATTGATGTTTTAAAGGAATAAGAATAACAACTCTTGATTCTGCAATTAAATTGTCTATGGTAATGAAACCATCGATCTGGCAACTGCTTAAATGTTTATAAATGATAATGTATTGAAAACCTGTTGACCCCATCTAGGGTGTAGAGATACTATAATTTAATCTATCAATTTAATAAAGCTATGTTTGTCCTAGCTGTTAATAACTTGTTATTCTGTGGTGTAAGTTTTATCATATGCAAATGATAGTTTGGGAAAACAAAGAAAATAACAGTGCAATCGTCAGATAATTAGATTGCTTATGAATATGCAATTCTTCTATTCTAACTATATATTCCTGTATTCGTCCATTTTGGTCCTCTGATGCAAGGATAAAATAACACAGTAGCTTTCTTTCTGTCTGTACAATATAATATAGTGAAGACCATATTCATATAAGATCAATCAGATTCTCAAAGAAATAAGAAGATGGAAAAATGGGAATATGGTTAAACAGAATGCATGCTATTGTTTTCTTTGAAATAATTAATAAAAATCAGTAACTCTAGTTGTTAACATAATGATCACCTTCAGGAATAAGAAAAGAACCTACTGCTACAATTAGTTTCTCTTAAATTGTTTTAGCATACATAATTGGGTAGTAAAACAATACATGCATAGATCTAATCTACAGCTGCTAAAATACAAGATGCATGATAACATAGTCTATGCATGGGTGGTCTTTGGTTTAGATATTTAGATGCATGCTAGGTTTCACTTTTAGCTAGGAAGATTTAATGCTACCTCTCGATACTGGAGTACGATGCAACTCCACGCATGGGGAAAAATGCAGAGGAGTCATTTTATCAGTTCAGCAAATCTAAGTTAATTAGGATCTGACATTTTCTACTATTGATCATTAAATAACAATACTAAGCCATTTTCTGAGAGCATTCATGTGATTTGAAAAAGAATACACAACAGCATAGAACCTGAGGGTAATGGGAGGAACAAATCACTCAAGAAACCTGTTCCACCCAACCTGCTCCCAAACAGCTAAGATGTCTGGTTTAGGACCCCCGTGCCCATCCACTGATCCACCAGGAGGAATAAGGTTTTGTAGCTTAGGACTTCAACTTGCAGCAGCAAGAAAATTTATATATACAGCCTTACAGGCTTAGTAATTCCATGGGATCAACCCCAGCACCTCTGGTTTATGCTTCTCATACATTTGTAGACTTATACTTGCACTCTCCACAGCCTCCCCTATTCGAATCTCTCAGCCATCACCTGATGAGAATGAGGAATGTTTCTACAGAAAACATTGTAAGAGGTTTGTGCTCAATTCGAATTGCCCTTTATAGGCTGCCTAGGTATTTTGTAATTAATTGGTCATTAGTGAGCTGCCTGCTCACCTCTCTCCACCTGGAGAGGGAAATGCCACAAAATTAGGGGGAGTTGTCCCATACCAATAGCTAATGGTAGAGTGCAAATGCTGCCATCTGTCCCAATCCTTCCGGCAGCTTCCATTCCTCCTAGTGGGCCAGTGGATACTCGTGTAATAGCTTTCTTGAGTGTTTGTCTCCCATTTTCATTTATTAAATAATAATAATGAGTCATCACATTCAATTTTGACCTACTTGGTCATAATTACAACTTGCAATTATAATTTAACACAAAGTATTTTTTGCAAAAAGAATAATAGTAGAAAATAATTATACTAAAAAATTGGGTAGGTGACAGAAAGAAGGAAAACCTCATGGGAAAAACCTTCCCTAAAAAATGGACATCATTAAAATTGAAATATTGCTGATCAATCCTTCACTCCACCACATGTTCAACCATCCCAAGTAGTGATCTAAGATAGTTGAAAGTCTTCTCAGTAAAATCTTTGGTGAAGATGTCTGCAGTTTTCTCTCCTGTTGGGCAATACTGCAAATCAATGATTTGGTCATGCAATAAAATCCTGACGTAGTGCATATGGATCTCAATATGCTTGGTCATCTATTTCTGTACTGGATTACTTGAGACCCTTATATCACTTTGATTGTCACAAAATATGACAGTAGGATTATTAAAGGAAATCTCAAACTCTGAAAGAATACCTTGCAACCACACACACTGAGTAACAACATTCACTGCTCCTATGTACTCGGCCTATACTGAAGATAGTGCAATTGAACTTTGTTTCTTGATAGACCAACAAACAGGATGTGAAAATCTGCAGTAGGATCTAAAAGCTGTAACAAGCCTCACAAAAAATCTCAAGAAGTTGCAAAGAATAAGAGAAGAATGCACTCAATAATCACTCATGAACACAGAAAATGGAGAATAGCAGTATCATACATCATATGTGAGTTGGAACTATGAAAATGGAATACAATAATACAATAATTTTGTAGAGAATCCAAATTAACCAAGGAGGGCATTCAAGTCATGCTCAAAGTCTAGCTTGGATAGCATTGGAGACATTATCCAGTCAGTAGCATCAGTCACAAATGGTAATAGTCAGTCAAGTGAGTCTAACTGAGTCTAACAGAACCATCTAGGCATAAATCAGGGGATGGAGACTCCAAGGAGGGCGCATGAGGCTGTTAGAAGGTCAAGTGGCACTCCAGAACTAGCTAACTAGGAGCTACAAGCAGTTAGCATGAGAAATCAGTGGAAGAACTACTCAATCAATGCACTAACTGACTGCCAAACTCCTGGTAGGTGACATAAGGCGCTCTAATTGAATGATAACTGGTGGTAGGTGAGAAAAGGTGCACATGTCATGCAAAAGAGTAAAAAAAGGTGTATTAGGTAGTAGGAGGGCTACTGGGGGCTGAAGACAAGCTCCGAGGAGCTAAAAATAGGATCTAGGTGCTGGGAGGACCACCAAGATGATGACTGGATGCATGCAGACATGCAAATATGAAAAATGACGGTGAGAATATTCCAACACCATCCCTCAAGCTATACTATGATGTGGTAACTGAAAACTAAAAAATAGGGCCCTCGTGACTGAGAGCAAAGGTCATCCCGTACAATCAATCTAAATAAACTAAGTGAGGAAAGAGGGAAAACCCCGTGGGAAGAAATACCTCCCTCAAAATAGACTGAAGGATGCTAATGTAGCATATCATCACTCACCCCAAGAAGAAGGCAAGTGTCCTTCTTTTTCGAAGAAGGATCGATCGATCTGAAATGGATCAGTAATGTGAGAAGGATGAAACCTTCCATTCTGAAAATATGATCTGGTTCTTCTCTGATCATGTGGATCACCAACCAAATCACTGATAGATCAGAGTGTAATGGCTACCCATCGAGGAAGAGGAGGATCATTAGGTGAGAGATCACCAGGTTCTTGTGTAAATGGATCTCCCATTTGCTCATCTTCATTATCAGTTTCTAGACCTTCAGGTTCTTGTGGATCTGGATCTAGCATTCCCTCGTCATCATCTCCATCTTTAGATTCTGAATCTGAAATCTCATGTGATGATGCTTCACTCTCTTGATCATCGATCAAATGAGGAGTGGTAGGAAAGCTATCAAGCTCAACAAAAGGAGTATCATGGAGAGTCCACTCCTCAAAATTTACACTCCTTTCCAGGAATGTGGTCATGGTAGTAGGATCAAGTAGCTTGTAGGCCTTTGCATCCAATGCATAGCCCACCATAATGCACTCTCTTCTTTGTGGATCAAGGGCTCTCCTTTTGTCAATTGGAATCCTTTCCCATGCTCTGGATCCAAACACTTTGAGATGAGATACATCAGATTTTTATCTCATCCATGCTTCGAAAGGAGTAGTGTCATTGAGTCCTTTGAGAGGGACTCTATTATGAAGATAGGAGGCACAGTTATTGGCTTCTGCCCAAAGACTAGGGTGCAACCATTTTGACTTTAGCATGCAGGTGGCCATTTCTTTTAATGTTTTGTTCTTCCTTTCAGCTACACCATTCCGCTGTGGTGTATAGGGAACAGTGTGTTGCATCTCAATGCCCTCTTCAACACAAAATTTTTGAAAATCACCCTTTATGTACTCACCACCATTGTCAGTGTGAAAGGTTTTTATCTTCCTGAAAATTTCTCTACAGAAGACTTGAAACACTTGAAGAATCCAAATACTTATGATTTCAATCTAAGGAAATATACCCAAGTAAATCTGGAATAATCATCAATAAAAGTGAGCACATACCTTGATTTGTTTAGAGACATATCTAGAAATGGACCAACCACATCACTATGGATGAGAGGCTCTCCTAGCCTTCCCTTTCTCAAATTTATTCTCAAGATGCTTCCCCATCAAACAACCATGACACTTTCCCTTGGAAAACTTGATCTTGGGCAGCACATCAACCATCTCCTTTGCATGCATGTCATTCAAGTAATGATAGTTAAGATGCCCAAATCTTTCATGCCACAATCTGCTTTCTTCATTGGCATGAGTATGGAGAGACGATTTCTTTGAGAGAGGTAAGAAGTGTGAGAACTCATACAGTTTAGAGTTGTGATTTGCAACTCCTTTTGCAATGATTTCACCTAAAACCATGTTTTGTATCTCGACTTCATTTGGAGAAAAGATCACTCTTTTGGGCTCTCCAATATGAGTCATTTGATACACTGATAGTAAATTTGTTGTGAGAGAAGGAACATAAAGCACATCAGAAAAGTATCCATGGTCAAGATTGATTCTTCCAATCCCCTGAGAGGAGACTTCAGAATCATTGCCCAACATGATGGAAGGGCCAATTGAGCTTTCGAAGTTGGAGAAGAGATATTTGGAGGAAGACATATGTCTTGAAGCTCCTAAATCTATGATGAATGAATATTTCGTTGATGCACTTTCCATGAGGGAATGGCATCTTTCTTTGTCCGCAGATATAGAAGGTTCAATATCAGTATCTTTCTTCCTTGCACATGCAGTTACAAGGAGATTATTCTTCTCAAGTAACTTAGCCATCATATCTATAGTTTTCCTCATACAAGAACTCTTAGGATGAGATCCTCGATGAAAATATGTGCACTTGGATCTCTCTTTCTGAGATTGCTTGTTCTTCTTTGAGTTTGAAGCCCCATCTGACTGATATGGAACATCTTTTGGCTTTGTATCATTCGCTCTCTTTTCATAAAAATTTTGCTTTCACTTTGCATTCGCTCTTTTGGCCTCAGTAGCTGTAAGGGACGAATCCAACTTTGGTTTGATCATTCCCATGGAGATTAACTTATCCTCCTCTTGATTAAGAGATTGGATGAAGTCATCAAGTGAGGGAAACTTCCATTTTGGAATGGACATCTTAGCTGGCTGAAATGTGGAGACAAAAACTGAGAAGTTTGGCCCCAATTTAGAGAGAATGGCAAGAATGAGTTGTTTGTCTCCTTTCACTATCTCAGATCTTTTCAACCGAGAAATCAAGCTTTTGAACTTGGTTAAGAATGCATTGATGGATTTGAAGCTTTCAGGACTCAAAGAGATGAGTTCATTCTCCAATTTATGACCTTTAAGATCATCTTTTTGTCCAAAGAGGGATTCGATCTTGTCCCAAATCTCTTTTGGAGATGTTAGATCGATGACATGGAAGTGAAGATCTTCAGAAATGGAGAGAAGGAGTAAGCTTATTGCTTCATTAAGCCTATCCAAGTACTTGGATTTATCTACTGCACTGAGTGGTTCAACCATAGTTCCATTTAGTATCCTAGTGAAGCTCTTAGAACTCATGAAGAGAGCCATCTTAGCTTTCCATTCGACATAGTTGGAAGAGGTGAGTTTTAGATCCATCTGAGCAGTGAATGTCGAATTGAAGAAGAATTCGAATGGGTGAATAGACCTGCAAAACAAGAAGAGTTTTGTTGATAGAGATTTGCTACACTTCAAAATGAACACCACCTTAGGACACCTGAGCACATATGACTAAGTCCTTCACACCTAGATATGCCTCACTGGATTGCTCCAGTGAATTCAAGGTAATAGCACTAGGATTTGTTGTGGAAACTCAGAGGCTTCTGGTGCTCAGGGAAAGATAGATGCTCAAATAAATGCTACAACTGCTGTTGCAATGGCTACAATTCGAATAGCTGCTAACTGCTCTAATACCATGTGATAATATGCAATAGGATCTAATAGCTATAACAATCCTCACACAAACTCTCAAAAAGTTGCAACTAAGAAGAGAAGAATGCACTCAATAATCACTCATGAACAAAAAAAATGGAGAATAGCAGTATCATACATCAGCTATGAGCTGGCACTGTGAAAACTGAATACAATAATACAATAACTTGTAGAGAATTCGAATGAACCAAGGAGGTTATTCGAGTCATGCTCAAAGTCTAGCTTGGATAACATTGGAGACATCATCCAATCAGTAGTATCAGTCATAAATGGTAATAATCAGTCAAGTGAGTCTAACTGAGTCTAACAGAACCATCTATGCATAAATCAGGAGATGGAGACTCCAAGGAGGGCGCATGAGGTTGTCAGAAGGTCAAGTGGCACTCCAGAACTAGCTAACTAGGAGCTACAAGCAGTTAGCATGAGCAATCAGTGGAAGAACTACTCAATCAATGCACTAACTAACTGTCAGACTCCTGGTAGGTGAGATAAGGTGCTCTAACTGAATGATAACTGGTTGTAGGTGAGAAAAGGCACACATGTCATGCATAAGAGTCAAATAGGGTGTATCAGGTCGGTAGGAGGGCTACTGTAGGCTGAAGACAGGCTCTAGGTGCTGGGAGGACCACCAAGATGATGACTGGATGCATGCATTTGCATGCAAATGCATGCAGATGACTGGATGCATGCAAACATGCAAATCTGAAAAATTATGGTGAGAATATTCCAACACAGGACCACCTCCAAGCATGAATACAAATTCAGATGTGGATTTTCTGTCAAGGCTATCACCATCCCAATCTGACTTAGTAAAGCCAAGAAGATCTAGGCTAGAATCTACAGCATAGTGAATCCCATCAGTCTTGGTTCCTTGCACATAGTGCAAGATTCTTTTTGCAGCCCTCCAATGGAGCTCATGTGTCTTCTCCATGTATCTTGATTCCACACTCATAGCATATGCAAGATCAGGTCGAGTATGAGTCAAGTATAACAAGCTGCCTATACAAGGTGTTGTGAACCAAAGGTGTTGATTCTGCTTCTTCAAGTCTAACTCCTGAAAGGAAAGGAATCTTTGAAGGCTTACAACCAGCCATATTGAACTTCTTTAGCAGGATAGATGCATATTTGGACTGAGATACCTTAGTTCCATTCTCAGTTTGAGAAATCTGAAGCCCCCAAAACTTCTTAAGAATTCCCAAGTTACTCATGGAAAAAGCTTGATGCAAAGTAGTCTTTAATGAAGCTATTTGATTAGTAGAGCCACTTGTGATTAGTAGATCATCAACATACAACACTACAATCATAATTGAACCATCAATCAGCTTCATGTAAACATTAGGATCAGATTTTCATCTCACATAAAATTGTGACAAGAGAAAGTTGTCCATTTTGGCATACCAAGCCCTGGGGGCTTGCTTAAGCCCATATAACGAATTCCTCAACCTGCACACACAGTTAGGATCATATGCATACCCTTCTAGTTGGTGCATATAAATATCCTCCTCAATATTCCCATGAAGGAATGTACTCTTGACATCCATGTGGTGCACTTCCCAGCGCTTGGATGCAGAAATTGCCAAAACTAGTCTTATTGAATCCTTATGTGCAACTGGTGAAAAAGTATCATTGTAGTCAAGGCCTTGGACTTGGGAGAAGCCCTTTTCCACCATCCTATCCTTATATTTCAATTTTGTACCATCATCTTCACACTTGGTTTTGTAGATCCACTTACACCTTACCAATTTTCTGCCTGGGGGAAGCTTGATTAGCTCCCATGTCTCATTCTTTTGCAGTGAATGAAACTCCTCATACATGGCATCCTGCCATATTGGGTCATGAGAGTCTTCCTCATATGTCTGAGGATCAGAATCCACCATCATATAACATCTCTCAGATAGTTAGGGGTTATTGACATTGAGAGTATTCTCAAATTGTGATCTAGTCCTCCTTGTGTCCTGGGGATTTCCCACTAGTTCACCTGCATCTTGCAAAGTCTTAGCAGCCCATTTAGGCCTTGTTGGTGAATTAGGTTCTGCAATAAAATGGTCCTCATCATCAGAAATATAAGAATAAAAAAATTCAATAGCAACATCACTTACTTCTTCAGGTGGTGGTGAAGATGGTTCTCCAATTTCAATATTATGAGAGGGCTCTTCTTCGAATTAAACACTTCTTTCAATGAAGGATTTTTGAGTAGCCATGTTCAACAACTTATAGCCTTTGGAGTCCTCTGAATAGCCAAAGAAAATACAAGGTTGGCTTTGGGGCTGCATAGCCCTCCTCTTCTCAAGTGGAATCTTAGCACAAGCCTTGGAGCAAAAAATCCTGAAATGAGAAATATCAGGTTTGTGCCCAGTCCAAGCCTCAAAAGGAGTGATTCCTTTGAGAGATTTGTGTGGCACTCTATTTTGAATGTATGTGGAACAATTTATTGCCTCATCCCAAATCCTTGGAGATAAATACTTTTCCTCAAGCATACATGGGGCCATTCCCTTCAATGATCTATTCTTCCTCTCAGCAACACCATTCTATTGAGGTGTATATGGAATAGAGTGTTGCATATGATTGCCTGAAGAGGCACAAAATTGCTGAAAATCAGATTTGATGTACTCCCCACCATTATCAGATCTGATAATATTGATATGTCTACCAGACTGGTTCTCAAACGAGGCCTTGAAAAGCTTGAACATACCAAAAAATTTAGACTTTAACTTGATGAAATAGATCCAACAATACCTGGAAAAGTCATCTATGAAGGTAAGGATGTATTTGGCATGGTTCAAGGACTCATGGGGGAATGGACCTGATATGTCACTGTGAATAATCTCCAAGGGTGCAAAGGTTTGCTCAGTTTTGGATCTCCCATACTTATGCTCAGGGTGTTTTCCTATGATGCAACTTTGACAGACACCTTTGGAAAATCTGATATTGGGAAGCCCTATGCCCATTTCTTTATCATGAAGTTGGGAAATATATTTATAGTTCAGAGGGTCGAATCTTTCATGCCATAATTTTCTTGACTCATTGGCATGGGTTAAAAGAGCAGAAGGTGAGGGGAATGGTACAAAATGAGAAAACTTGTAGATTCTAGAGCTATGGTCAGTAGTGGCTAATGCAACAATTCATCCTATAGACATTTCACATATCTCAACATCATTAGGTGTAAAGGTTACCTTTTTGGGTGAACTTGTGTGGGTCATCTAGTATACTAAAAAAAGGTTAGCAGTAAGTTCAGGAACATACAAAACATTATTGAATGAGCCAAAATCGAGATCTGTGTTTCCTTTACCTTTGGTTGAAGTTTCAAAATTGTCACCTAACACAATATTTGGACCACAGGAAGAGTCAAGTGAAGTAAAAAAATCACTTGTAGACACCATGTGCATTGAAGCTATGGAATCAATAATGAGTGAGCTAGGCTTGGATTTGCTTTCCATCAGTGCATGCACTCTCTCCTTATCTTTAGAATTGTGTCCTCCATCTTTCCTCCTTGCGCTCTCAGGAAGAGGAATGTTGGCTTTCTCCAAGAGTAGAGCTATTTGATCAATGGTTTTCTTCATGCAGGAGCTTTCAAGATGAATTGAAAGCCCCTTCTACAATAAGTACACTTTTCCTTCTCATTCTTCTGATTTGGATTCTTCTTTGAGTGGTAGGAGTCTTCAAAAACTTTTTTCTTGTCTTTCCTTTGATCAGTGGGATTCTTGAAATTGCCCTTCTTCTTCCCTTTTGAACCCTTTGAATCTCCAACATTCAGACAATGGTCTTTTGATGGTTCCCATCAAATCCAATTTTTATTGTTCTTGTGTAAGAGACTCCATGAATTTTGAGAGAGTAGGACTCTTCCAGTTTCGAACTACTTTTCTTGTTGAGTGGAAGGTCGAAAAAAAGACTGAGTAATCTGGGCCAAACTTGGAGAGAATGGCCAAGATTAGTTTCATATTTTTTTATCAATACCACATTGCTTCAACTATAGAGAAAGTGATTTAAATTTGGAGAATAAATCTTGGATGTTATCGAAATTTTGTGGACTCAATGAAATTAGTTCATTATCCAGTTGGTGGCCTCTTAATTCATTAGTCTTTCCAAACAATTCTTGAAGCTTTAGCCAAACTTC
Organism: Larix kaempferi; assembly: GCA_027924585.1. Classification (NCBI taxonomy): domain Eukaryota; kingdom Viridiplantae; phylum Streptophyta; class Pinopsida; order Pinales; family Pinaceae; genus Larix; species Larix kaempferi. The sequence goes on from BSBM01000486.1 coordinate 14,156,975, forward strand.
ATTGGGAGAGGTAAGACCAATGAGATGGAATAGAAGATCCCTAGATTTAGTGAGACAGAGTAAGCCATAGGTTTCATCTCTTCGATTATTCCACTTTGATTTCTCAATTGCGGAGGTTGGCTCTAGTTCAATTGCCATAGTCACCCTGTAGAGGCCTTTGCTCCTCAACATGATCTCCATCTGTGCTTTCCAGTAAAAATAATTGAATGGAGTGAGGATGATATGATGTGACTGATACATGGAAGCTATGAAATAACTTTTGGAGTGATTTGGGTGTGTTTTTGGATGCTCAGTTGCGCCCTCTAGATGATAGAATGCGCCCTATGGATGAATTACTGCGCCCTCCTTGAGACTGGTTGGATCCTGCAAGAAAATAGAAGGAGAAGGGAATATATTGATAGATCTAATACCATGTGAAATTATTTTCACACCAATATCTGATCAAGAATTAAACTCTCTCACAATAATTCTCACACAACTAGTCAAGAACACAGAAATTTACTCACAATAAATGCACATAACATTACTCTCATGAATAATAATACATTAGCCAACATTAGGAAAGTAAATGGATGTCAATATATAACTTTACAGCAGAGATTCGAAAGCATAAGGATTCCATTTGAATCCTCACAAAAACAAACTTACTAAATAGATGCAAAACCCCCCTAGGTGGCAAGTGTGTTCTCCAAGTCACACCAAAGGCTCACAAATTTATGATTTAGTGATCAGATAGTGATGTGTGATGAAAAAAAATGCTAAATCCAAAAAATGGAAGGAAGAAACATCAAGGAGTAAAAGTGGTCCAAAAAACACTTTCCCTAGTCAACTAGCTTTTCACCTTTCACCCAAAAGCAATAAAAAGCAGTAATGCACCTTTCTCACCAAAATCTTATCCAAAATCACCAGAAATGTGTCCAAGTGAATTAGGAATATTTTAGTCCACACCAAGAAGGATTTTGGTCCCCCTAAAGATGCCTTGTGGTTCACACAATGACTCATATGCCAACTATCTAGTCTAATACTTAGAAATTAATCATAAAATGATTACTTAATGCAACTAAGGTATTAAATGACATAGATGTGTGTTTTAAATATTCCAACATGTTGCGTGCATGCATGTACATCTTGTTGTTCCAGAAAGTAGCTTCACAAAAACTGGGATGTCCTCCAACTCTTCCGATAGTCATATTTTCTCTTGTTTCTCCCAAAGAGTTTGGTTCCTACTGAGAGGCGTATCAGTATCCACAGTTGAGGGTTTCTAGATAGAAAGGGCGCTGGCCAAAAATACTTTTGGCGGTTGCAACATTGCTTGTGGGTGAGGGTTTAGATGCTCCAAAACTATGCAAGAGGTCAAAGGGCTTGCATCCTTCTGTCTTTTGACTAAGCCTGAAATTTGCGCAGTCCTGCGCTTGTATCTTGCTTTGCTCTTTAATATTTGGTCCCTTCTGGCTTCCCTTGGAAACACAACATGGTGTATGGCGATCCTGTAGAGGCTGGCCTCCTCTGTATGCATCCGTGCATGGGAGCAGGCAATGTTCAACGGCGGGGACAACGTAGCATCTTTGCTGCATAATCGATGGAATGAGGAGAGGGAGGTGGTGGCCATGGCTAGGGTTACCTCGAAACTCGTGGTCTGTCTTCTCGCAGTCCAAGATGTTGATTCTATATTGGTAGGTATTATTTTCATCACTCCTAAAATTGTTGAGATTTGTGCTTTTAAGAAATTAAAGCATAGTAAATCATGGTTAGTTCAACTAGCCATTGGAACCAAGAGAAAAGTTAATGAAATGGTAGAGAAATGTCCATTAGAGATGGATGGGATATTCACTTGTGCAAATATGAATATTCTGCTACTTGGTTCCTATGATATTCTCATTGGAAGGGACTGGTTAGAAGCACACAGAGTTAAACTTGAATGCTACGACAAGAATTTCAAATGCATGGATGAAGAAGGAAACCCAAGGGTTGTGAAAGGCATTGTAAAGGTGATTTATGTTAGGCAAATTTCAACCATGCAACTAAAGAAGTTTTTTTTTAGGAAGGGTTGTAAATTGTATGCCGCCCATGTTTTGGAGGCAATAGAAAATGAAATTTCCAAGTTGAAGGACTATCATGTGTTGCAAGAATTCAAGGATGTGTTTCCTTATGAGATTCCACGAATTCCTCCAAAGAGGGGCATTGATTTTACAATTAACTTTGTGCTGAGAGCTGTACCAGTGTACAAGACATCCTATAGGATGAGTACATCGGAATTGCTAGAGTTGAAAATGCAGTTACAAGAGCTGTTGGAAAAGAAAAATATCGGGCTAATTGTGTCCCCATGGGAAGCATTTGTTCTATTTGTGAAAAAGAAAGATGGAACACTCAGGTTATGTATTGACTACATGCAGTTGAACAAAGTCACTTTGAAGAAAAAATACTTATTACCTTGAATTGATGACATTTTTGATAAAATGAGAGGGGCAAAGGTATTTTCAAAGATTGACTTGAGTTCTGGTTACCATAAGGTAAGAATCAAAGAGTAATATATTCATAAGAAAACGTTTAGAATAAGGTATGGGAACTATGAGTTTGTGGTGGTACCATTTGGTCTCACAAATGCACCAACTACATTCACGTGTCTCATGAATAGATTTTTTAACAAGTATTTCGACAAGTTTGTTCTAGTTTTTCTAGATGATAGTATTATCTATTCTAAGAATGAAGAAGAGCATGAAGAACATATGAGAATGGAATTGCAATTGCTATGTGATCATAATATGTATGCAAAGATGAGAAAATGTGACTTTTATAAAAATAAAATTAATTATTTGGGTCACGTTATCCCAAAGGAAGGAATATTTGTGGACCTTGAGAAGATTGAAGCCATTATGAATTGGCCAACTCCAAGGAAAGTGACATATTTGAGATTGTCATGTCCAAAATTTTGCATTGGGTCACAATGGCCTAAGCCCATTGGCCATATTCATGAGAGTTTATCAAATTGATGCTAAAGGTCAAATAATTGCCAAGGAGGAAAATTACTAGTTTCCTAGGTTTGGGGTGGAAGCTTTGGGATTTTGAATAAGGGGGATAATAAATGATGTTTGAACATTAGAATGGCATAAATATTTAATAAAGTATCTAAATAAATATATACAAGTGAAAATCAAAGTGGCATTTGATCATGAAGACACATGGAGGAAGTGGGACCCACATATGGCTAGATTTCCCCACTACACTTGGCATCATTTTCTCACCAATTCGAATTCAAGGTGAATGGTAACATACTTGGGGGATTTAAAAAGGTATTATTCATGGCATGAATCATCCAAGGTCAAAATATAGAGGAAGAGTAACTCCCATGGAAGAGGAAGAGGCAATTTGGAGCTAGTGGGAAACTTGGGCTAGATTCCCTAGCTCTATGACAACAATGATGAAGATGCTATGAAACATATGACACAAATCAGACCTAAAGGATAATATATTACATATATGACATGTCATGGCTAAAAATAGCCTCCAAGGGGCGCTCAAAGGAGTTAGGGTAGCTAAGATGCTTCCACATGTGATTTGGTGGAAGTGGGAGACTAGGAATTGTTGTACAAGTGGCATTCTTTGGAATATCTTCCCAACTTGAGTTGGCATGAGTCTCTTGGAAGGAATTCGACCCATGGAGGACATTAGAAGTTTATAAAAGTCATGAAAAAAGAAGAATATCAGCTTTTGATCATTTGAGAAATTTGCAATTGCATTTGTGAAGAGGGAGAGCTAGTGGATGACTAGTTTCTTGCCTTAGCCAATTTCGAGGGTGAAAGATTCCCATCCAAGTTGGTAATTGGAAAGGCTATTCAAAAATTTTATTTGGAGATTTAATGGAGTCTTAATTTTCAGGTTTAAGCTACATGGAAGCTCATGGTTTCTTCTAGTGCAACTCACTCCTTCAACCATTTCCAGTTCTCATGGCATATTCTTGATCTTCGAGGGAGGGCATTTTTGGTGAGCTATTGTACTCTTTGGGGGAGTTTCTAATGCCAAATTTATTTTTTAATATGAATTAAATACTCTTTTCTTCATCTCCAGAAATTTTAATGATGAAATTCCAAGCAAAAATGTATAAATCTCATTTTTAATGAAAGAAGAGTGCCATTTCCCCACTACCTTGTTGTGAACCATGTTGGTGGATTCAAATGGATAAGTAAAATACTGATGGTTTATTTATGAATGGAATGGTATTGATGTATTATACAAGTTTCATGTTCATTACTTAAGCATTTGAAGTCATTTTACTCAGTTGATTTACATTTGGAGAAGATTTGGTGCGATTTCCCCAAGGGTCGAATTAGTGATTTTTTGTTGTTGTTTGGGATAAGGTTAGAACAACATTAATAAATGATTAATGGTTCCAATGAGACCTAAATAATGTCCATTAGACATCCCCTACCTCTGTTCCGAATTTTGAGTGGGTTTGGATGCATTTGGAGAGCCATTTTTAGAACTTACCCTGGGGGATTTGAACCTCAAATTGCTAGTTAAATTCCATACTTTGTCCAAAATATTAAACAAGTTTTCAGCAGTATTTTAATGGTCATAAATCATCCATGAAAATCATAAAGTAAAAATATCATTCATACACCTTCCTTGAATATTTGAAGGCATTTGGATCCAATTGGAGACCTAGAAACCAATACTAGTCAAATGGAAATTACTAGTAAAGTTCCATACTTTGGCCAGAATTGAAAGAGGATTTGCAGAAGTATTTTAAAGGTCCAAAATAATCCTTGAAACACATATTTATGTTCTAACATCATCCATATACCTTCTCAGAATATTTGGGATCATTTGGGGCAAATTGGAGACCTAGGCATCAAAACTAGTCAAAGGTCGAATTTGGGGAAAAAGAGAAAAATTGGTCATTTTTATAAATTTTTTAAAAAGGGTCATTACAGTGGTATTAGAGCATGGTCCTTGCACCTATGAATTACTATCATACATTGAAGAATAATAAAAGGGTCATTTCATGTCTTTGATTTTTGATAGAAACCATTTGTTTGAGCTTAATGAATTGTTACATGATGCATACTTGAAGAATAATGAGGATAATCATAAGCTCACAATTCAAAATGAGCAATTTCTTGAAAAGTTGCAAGATACTTGTTTTTCCTCCTATGTTTCATATTTTCAAATGGTAGATTGTTTGGAGGATTCTCATGACATGCTAGATCATGAGAAATGTGGAAATTTGAATGTGATTAATGTGTTTGAAGATGAACTTGAAGAGATCTAAACACTTGATGTGGTGGAAGAGGAACTTGAATTGTCTCTTGATGAAGGTTATGCAATTTTTAAAGAAGAGCATGATTCCTCTACATTGGAACTAATCTACAACAAAGGTTTCACACTTTTGAAGGAGCTACATGATACTACCCATATGGATCCTTTCCATGATGAAACTCCTGCATTTTTTGATCATTTGGGTGAGTTAGTTCATTCTCCTACATCCTACAATTCCATGTTTTGCAACATTAGTCTCAATGAAGAATGGGTGAAAGGGTTCTTTTTGTCGGTGCCACATGAGGAGTATGGAACTCCTAGATTTACCTTTTATGATGACATGGTTGGAACAAATTATTATTCACATTTGCAGCAGCATCATTTTTTACTTTATGATGATGCACATCTACATGGATGCATCTATAATATGCATTTGAGTCACTTGAAGACTCATGATTTTTCTTGCTCAAACTTGGTTCATTTGATGTTGGAGGAACTTCATCCAAAACTTGGGTGAATAGATTTATGATTGAAGAATATTTTTGTTGGCAGCCACATAATCTATTACATCTTTATGATTCTCACATTCATGGATGTATGGGTGAGACTTCTTTGAGTCCCTTGAAGTCTCCTTGTTTTTTCTGCTCATTATTTGGTTCAGATTTTAGTGGAGATTCTTCATTCACTTCTTGGATGAAGGAATACATGGCTGAATATTTTGATGCATATCACATCCTTTTGGAGAAGCATTATAGGACATGGGATCCTCACCTATGTCATTGGAGCATATTTGATGGGTCACTTGAAGATTGTATGCACTTGGAAAATGGTGGTCTACTTGCTTGGAGGTATAAGCACTTTCATGACTCTTTGATGAAGCATCTCCTTGATGTACATTTTGATTATTTTGTTATGTCCTTTGAGGATATATATTTTGTACTCATGATGTTTGGAAGAATGCATACAAGAAAATGGGATCCAAGAATCCTCTTATCTGATGGTATGGGTTGGAGAGCACTCTTAATTGTTGGAGTGCAATACAAGCAATGGGACCCTGGGATCATTTTTGTCTCATTGGTTTAAATTTTTTTGGGAAACAAGTAGTATGGGGGATGGATTCCCCACTTAATAAAGTGATTTTAATCAAATTAGTGCAGATGCAATCATGGTGGTTCCTATCTAAAATCTTCATGGAATCTCAAAGACTCAAGGTTGGGAAATTCAATGGCAACTTCAAAGAATTATACAACAAGCAGGTTCTTCAACACCCATGTTTGAAATTGCTTGAGGACAAGCAATATTGGGAAGGGAGGATTTTTCATGTCCCAAATTTTTCATTGGTTCACAATGGCCTAAGCCCATTGGCCATATTCATGAGAGTTTATAAAATTGATGCTAAAGGTCAAATAATTGCCAAGGAGGAAAATTACTAGTTTCCTAGGTTTGGGGTGGAAGCTTTGGGATTTGGAATAAGGGGGATAATAAATGATGTTTGAACATTAGAATGGCATAAATATTTAATAAAGTATCTAAATAAATATATACAAGTGAAAATCGAAGTGGCATTTGATCATGAAGACACATGGAGGAAGTGGGACCCACAAATGGCTAGATTTCCCCACTACACTTGGCATCATTTTCTCACCAATTCGAATTCAAGGTGAATGGTAACATAATTGGGGGATTTTAAAATGTATTATTGATGGCATGAATCATCCAAGGTTGAAATATAGAGGAAGAGTAATTCCCATGGAAGGGGAAGAGGCAATTTGGAGCTAGTGGGACACTTGGGCTAGATTCCCTAGCTCTATGACAACAATGATGAAGATGCTATGACACCTATGACACAAATCAGACCTGAAGGCTGACATATGATATATATGACATGTCAAGGCTAAAAATAGATTCCAAGAGTGCGCTCAAGAGTGTTAGGGCAGCTAAGATGCTTCCACATGTGATTTGATGGAAGTGGGAGACTAGGAATTGTTGTACAAGTGGCATTCTTTGGAATATCTTCCCAACTTGAGTTGGCATGAGTCTCTTGGAAGGAATTCGACCCATGGAGGAAATTAGAAGTTTATAAAAGTCATGAACAAAGAAGAATAGAATATTTTGATCATTTGAGAAATTTGCAATTGCATTTGTGAAGAGGGAGAGCTAGTGGATGACTGATTTCTTGCCTTAGCCAATTTCGAGGGTGAAAGATTTCCATCCAAGTTGGTAATTGGAAATTCCATTCAGACATTTCATTTGGAGATTCAATGGAGTATTAATTTTTAGGTGTAAGATACAAAGAAGCTCAGGGTTTCTTCTAGTGCAGCTCACTCCTTCAACCATTTCTAGTTCTCATGGCATATTCTTGATCCTTGAGGGAGGGCATTTTTGGTGAGATATTGTACTCTTTGGGGGATATTATCATGCCCCATTTATTTTGTAATATAAATTAAATACTCTTTTCTTCATATCCAGAAAATTTCAGGACGAAATTCCAAGTAGAAATGTATAAATCTCATTTTTAATGAAAGAACAGTGCCATTTCTCCACTACCTTGTTGTGAACCAATGTAATGTTGATGGATTCGAATGGATAAGTAAAATACTGATGGTTTATTGATGGATGGAATGGTATTGATGTATTATACAAGTTTCATGTTCATTACTTAAGCATTTGAAGTCATTTTACTCAGTTGATTTACATTTGGAGAAGATTTGGTGTGATTTCCCCAAGGGTTGAACTAGTGATTTTTACTGTTGTTTGGGATAAGGTTAGAACAACATTAGTAACTTATTAATGGTTCACATGAGACCTAAATAATGTCCCTTAGACATACCCTACCTCTGTTCCAAATTTTGAGTGGTTTTGGAGGTATTTGGAGAGCCATTTTCAGAACTTACCCTGGGGGGATTTGAACCTTAAATTGCTAATTAAATTCCATACTTTTTCCAGAATATTAAACAAGTTTTCAGAAGTATTTTAATGGTCATAAATAATCCATGAACATCATAATCAAGTACAAATATCAGTAATACACCTTCATTGAATATTTGAAGGCATTTGGAGCCAATTGGAGACCTAGAAACCAATACTAGTCAAATGGAAATTACTAGTAAAGTTCCCTACTTTGGATAGAATTGAAAGAGGATTTGTAGAAGTATTTTAAAGGTCCAAAAGCATCCATGAAACACATATTTGTGTTCTAACATCATACATATACCTTCTCAGAATATTTGGGATCATTTGGGGCAAATTGGAGACCTAGGCACCAAAACTAGTCAAAGGTCAAATTTGGGGAAAAAGAGAAAAATTGGTCATTTTTATAAAAAATTTAAAAAGGGTCATTACAGAGATCCTTTATGGCACTTGCTGGTTACTACAAGAGGTTCATCGAATTATTTTCCAAGGTTGTTAATCCAATTACCTCCTTGTAGAAGAAGGGAATGCAATTTGAGTGGAAACCAAGATGTGAGGAAAGCTTCTAGCGGTTGAAGGATCTTCTCATGAGTGCACCAATTTTGAAAATTGTCGACCTAGAAAAATAATTTGTGGTGTGTATTGATGCATGAAATTAGGGACTTGGGGGAGTTATTATGCAATACAACCATGTGATATGCTATGAGTCACAAAAGTTGAAGGAGCACAATAAGAACTATGCCACGCATGATTTAGAACTTGCAGCCATAGTGCATATTTTAAAGATGTGGAGGCACTACTTAATGGGCATAAAATTTGAATTAAGGTCAAACAATTGTGGTGTGAAATATTTGTTTGAGAAACCAACATTAAATGCTAGGCAAGCTAGATGGCTGTAATTTTTGTGTGAATTTGATTTTGATATCAAACACATAAAAGATAAACAAAATAATGTGGCTAATGCACTCATCATAAAAGTACATGAAATGCATGTGGCAACTCTTAGTACCTTCCAATCAGATTTGAGGCAGTATATTGTTAACTGTATTGTTGAAGACAAAATGTATGTGCAGATAAATGAAAAATTGCAACAACAAAACTTTGAAAAGAGGTATGAAAGGTATCATTTGGAAGGTGATGGACTTCTTACTTATAAGAATAGACTTTATATTCCAAATGTGGAAAACTTAAGGAGGATTATTATGGATGAAATCCATAAAGATCCATATTTCGATCATCCACGATATCATAAAACAATATTTCTAGCCATGGATGAAGAAGGATATCGTTGGATACATTTATAAGTGCATGAAATGACAGCAGATGAAGGTTGAACACCAACACCTAGCAGGTTTATTGCATCCATTTCCAATTCCATAATGGAAATGGGAGATAATTTCCATGGATTTTATTACGTGCTTTCCGATGAAAATAAAGCAACATGATTCCATCCTTGTAGTGGTGGAAAAGTTAACAAAGGCATCACATTTTATACCAGTTAAGTCCACATATAAAACTGATGCCATTGCAAATATTTTTATGAAGGAAATTTTCAGATTGCATGGATTTCTTAAGGAGATAATTTCTGGAAGGGATACCAAGTTCACTTCAAATTTTTGGAAAATTCTTTTTGCATATTTGGGTATGCAACTGAACTTTAGCACATCATACCATCCTCAAACAGATGGGAAAACCGAAAGAGTAAATTAAGTGCTTGAATACATGCTTCGCATGTATGTAATGGACACACCATCCAAGTGGGAGGATTATCTACACTTGGTAGAGTTTTCATATAATAATACGAAACAAGCATCATTCGGAATTAGTCATTTTGAGGGTTTGTATGGATGGAAGTGTAGGACACTAGTGATCACTTGGGATAATCTAGTGAACATAATTGTACTTGGGAAAAAATTGCTTAAAGAAATGGAAAAAGAGGTTGCAAAGATCAAGCATAATTTAAAAGTATCTCAAGATAGACAGAAAGCCTATGTAGATAAGCACAGGGTGCATTGGGAGTTCAGTGTTGGGGATCATGTTTACCTTAAAGTGAGGCCAAGGAAGAGTTCCTTGAATCTTGGGAGTTGTTCGAAGATATCACCCAGATATTGTGGGCCATTTGAAGTGCTTGAAAGAATAGGGCCAATTGCATATAGACTTGCATTGCCCGCTAACACTACAGCTCATAATGTTTTTCATGCTTCTTTGCTTAAGAAATATGTACATGATCCTAACCATGTGATTAATGGGGATGTGAACCAGGTGGAACCCTGGGGAGAGTGCCAAACTGAGCCATTGTGCATCCTAGATAGGAAGCTAACATTGCTCTGGAATTGAGCCATCAGATAAGTAGAGGTGCAATGGAAGCACTACAATCCCGATGAGGCTACATGGGAGCTAGATGATGCCATGAAAGTTCCATCCATTTTTGTTCAATTTTGAAGAGCATTGAGGATAGTGCTAATGTAAGGAGGAGGGGAATGTAATACCACAATTTTGACCCCATTGCATTAAACATGTAAATGATGTAATATTATTATAAAATCATGGTGAGGAGCTAAATGCTAAGACGCCACCATTGATTTATCGTTCTTGTATCAACAATTAAAAATAGATGCATGTGGATCATGTGCTAGCCTGACATGATGGAAACCGTAAATATGACGTAAATGCATTTTAATAAAAATACCCACAACTAACCAAGCAGGACAACAAGAATATGGGGGCAATTGATTTTGACAAGGAATAGGGAGGAAATATTCAAACCCTTGAAACCAATAATATCAAGCCAAGTGTCAATGAGAGAACCCATGAAGCAACAACTACCCATGTTGAATTTTGCACCCAATCATTTAATTCTTCCAAAAGGTGGTTGAAGTAGTTATTGTTTGGGAAATTGTTAAGATCCTAATGGACGACCTTCACTAACACCTCAGGGTTTTGGTGTAACGGTTTGTATCATTTGGTATCAGAGCCTCCACCCAGGTTCAAGTCACAGAGCGGGTGGCAACGTCGGCATTGCAGTGTTCACCCGAGGCTCGTACGGTGCAAAGGGGACACCACCGTACGGGCACACATCCATCCCAGAGTCTGGACTGCAGAGCGTGGTGGGATGTTAAGATCCTAATGGACAGCCTTCACTAACACCTCGGGGTTTTGATGTAACAGTTTGTATTAGAAATGGAGAGTATGGCTGGACAAATTTCGTGTATGGGCAAGCCACAATTTTGGAAAATCGTGTTTTTCTTCTCAAGCAAGAAAAAGACCTACAAATTTGCTTCCATTCCATTAATTCATCCATGATATTTTTTCTCTCATGCAGTGCTTACTTGATGCGTATTTTCCTCCATGCATTTACTGAGTTTTCCTCGATTTTCTAGCTAGGAAAGTTGTTTTTGGTGTTGCAGAATGGTGGGAAAGAAGGGAAATTGAATTGGTTCTATGATATCCATTTTTTCTATTCAATTGCTTGTTTACCTATTGGGAATTCAAATTGTGGCTTCCAGTTGTTGTTTCCCTTCTCAAAAATTTGTTTTCGTGTTCCCACAATTCAAAACACTCATGGAAATCATGTTTTGTGAATCCCACAACTAAAATGTTTTGCTATGCCCAACAATTGTGCCTTGCTGTGTGTGTGGGATATTTCTATGGTTTGGGTTATGTGAATCCCTTTTTTGGATTGAAAGTGTGTGTAAGTAGCTAGGATTAGATGGGGATTTGAAATTGGATTGATAAACTTAGTGAAGGAAGTAACCCTACTGAAGATGATAGGGATTTGGTTACCTTTCTATGCACACCCTAAAGAGAACTAGAAGGTAAGGTATGGCCTACGGGATTGTGGAGCAGTGAAGGATATACCTTCCTTGTGTTAGGTGTGTAGGTATTGTGGGTGCAAATCTAGCTAATCTTGTAGAGGTTCTGGTAGCTCTATGGATTGATCTCACTAGCTTAGCAATTCCTTTCCCTCTATTTCCTTGACAGCTTGATAAACCAAGTTGTGGTCTGGATTGGATGAGATGTGGTATATACTTGGCCATGTGTGATTTTTTTTTCCCTTTTCCTTGTGGAAATCATGCCCATCTCAGGGGTGGTAGCTATGTTGAGAGATTTATGAGCACAATTGTCCTATGGTTGGGTGTAGTGTTGCCCTTGCACAACTAATTGCTCGAGACAACTTCATTCAAGATAAGTATTCAATGAAATCTTCATTATTTTCAATTAATTAGTTATTCAAGTGTTGAATGGAATGAATAATTCCATTGGTTTTTTATAAATGATGCATGTGATTATTATGCTTGTTTATGCATGCTATGTGTAGTGGATGGAGTTTACTTCCACTGTTTCTTTGTATTATGCATCTGCAAACGTATTTTATTTGTATGAATTTGTAAAATAAATATGGGGTGAAATTTGGAAGCCCAAATTTAGTTCATGTTCCCTCCATTAAGTTAGATTGATGGAAGGGGACATGCCAATTGCTAAGCAAGTAGGTATTTTTTTTGAAATTTTAGGTTTTTTAAATATGATGCATGTGTGTGTGTAATTCAAGTGCATATTAGTGTTGTGTTTCCTTTAAAAAAAAATTACAAAAGTATATTAATTATACAAGAAAATTAATAACAATGATTGATATATGTACATATGGGTTGAATCGTGTTTGAGTATTTTGGACACAAAGCTAAATTCCTTGTTAACAAGAAAATATGACTTGTAAAAGAGAAATAGAACAATTAACCCTGTTACAAAAGCGAACACTCCAAAAATAAAATGAGTTGTTTTATGCTACTTAAAATGGAAAGTAAAAGAGATTCTCAAATTAAATTCTCAAATAGCATTAAAAGCATAGATGATGCAACACCCCATTTTTGATCTCATAATATAAATGTCTATGTAATGATTGAGTGGGTATAAGCTAGGCATATATAGTCTAGGAGGATAAAAGGAATTGTAGTGATGTACATTGACTGAAAATATTAAAATCAATGATGGATGCAAATGAAGAATGATGAAGAAGAGACAGGAGGATACAATTCCACAAGTGGAGGAAGTGAAATGGGGTTAAGGAGATATGACACTTAGAAATATACCCTAGAGTCCCTTAAACCATGATTACGAAGTATCATATAATTAGCATTTAACTATTAATTATCCTAAGCTGGGATTAGCGGGTCAAAAGTGGGCTCCTCATGAGTGCCACATGGAAATTTGAGGACACGCAAATAAAATGTTGGAAATTGAGTTTAGAGTAGGATCCTGTTATCACTCCAGGAGTCTTTCTAGGTTGCAGTCAAAAGAGCCTAGTAACTTGACCAAAATATGAATAATAAAAACGGGGTGGATCAAGTTGGACTATTCAAACACTCTTTTTCACTCAAAACATGTTTAATGCACTCAGATAGACGAGGCTCTCAACCACCAGTGTTCAGAGGTTGTAAAATAAGTGATTGCATGGAGAAATAACTATCATATTAGCAGAATCATACACAAAACCTTATATATGAATGGCAAATTATAATAGTCACATAACACTTGCAGAGTTAAGCTTGTGAGTACAATGATAAGATGACAGTCATCAAATGTAAGCAAACATAACAGTGTGAATGTCACATTCAAACACAAGTGCAGAAAATAAAGAAGGTGGAAAAACTGAACAATTAATAGCAAAAGAAACTGGTTTCACTGCTATTGCAACTGGTTTCACTGCTATTGCATAAAATGTCTGAGTTTACAAAATGTCTTAAAATCTCCCAAAATCGAACCTGTATTCTACTTCAGTCTTCGGCTTTATAGCCATTACACATTTTTTAGATCCCAAACAGATGGATCGAATATACTAAAAATAATGACTGAAACAGCCAATGATAGATGCAGTAACACATCATGACCAAAGTAACTGCTCTGTGTAAGTCACACCACGCCTGGAAGTTTGAGACGAGCATCTTGGAGATGGGGCAGGTGTAAAAATGCCATTCTGCAGAAACCTGTAGGGGTGTTTTCCAAAAATAGGCAAGAATATTCTACTGTCGAATCTGCTAGCGCTCCCAGTCTGCGCACAGAGGTGATTTTGGTACACTTGAACACCTGTCAGCCTTTTGGAAAATGTCTTCAAGGTGCTAGGAACCATACCAAAAAGGTTTGCTGCCTGGTGATATATTCGTGCGTTTGTTTTCGTTTTCGGCAACTAACAAAACTGAGTTTGAAGGTGACAAGCAACCAAAAGGGTAACATTCGGTGGTTAATGAATCATGATAACGCTTAGCCTAAACCACCGAAACGCTTTAGGGTGCGGGAAAACCGTACCTCCTTTTCGATATCTGGGAGGATGTTGCTTGCACACCATAAGCTACCAGAACAGGTTTCGGCAGCTAATGAACAGTTCCGGTGTTCACCCAAGCCACCGAAAACCATGTAAGATTTAACTGCAAAAAGAAATGTCAAAACTGTGTTTACATCCTCATGTTACCTGGATGTTTCTTCCTCCTGGGCCGAGGTCGAAGGGTTTTCCAAGTCGATCGCGGCAACAACTAAGGTCTCTAGGTTTGAATGTGCCATGGGCTGGGGACTTTGGGATCCTTCCTTGCCTTCTAAAACTTCGACCCTTCTCCTAAAATGGATGTTTTCCCTGACGATCCTTATGTTCCTGCCCCTCATCTTGCTATGTTTCTTGGTCAATCCATGAAAGGATTTGTAAAGCTCGTTGTACCTCTCTGTTAGCCTCTCGTTCTTCTCTTTAATAACCTTTTGTAGGAACTCACGTTCATAAGCTTGTTGAAGGAGCCAGTTAATTCTCTGTGAAGCTGAAATCTTCTCCTTTTGGGTTGGCCTGTCTGCCACTTCCTGACTCTTCTCCTCCACAGGTGTAGGGGAGGGTAAATTTACATAGTCCAAGCCCCACTCTTCCATAAAAGTAGATGGGGACAACTTTACACAGTCACTCTCATGCTCCATCAGGGTTGGGGCTTCTACCTGGGGCACCTGTCCTGTTTTCTCCTTATCAAAATATTCTTCCACTTTCTGCAACTCCCCTTCCTCTTCAGAATTAGTGTAAGGGAGGTTCAAAGGATTTGCACTTCCTGAAGGAATTTCTTCTGAAACCATCCCTTCATCCTCAGCCCTGTCATCAGATGTCAGCTTCCTTTTGGTTTTCTTCCCCGGTGGAGCTGAGGAAAGGGGCTTGACTGAATTTGGGGGAAGAGCCCTCCTTCTCCATTTTCCAGTCCTGGGGTTTGAGGATTTCTTCTCACCTTCTGGCTACAATTTGGTTTCGAGCCCTTTCCAGAAGAGAAAGAAAGTCCATTTCATGCCCTTTCTCTGCAATAACTCAGAGACCAACAATTTGATCAGACCATGGTGGAATAGCCTCCCTGCAATAGTACAGTTCAATATTTTCAGAACAAGGATAATAACATTGGTGTTTTTGATAGACTAATATAATAAATTCATTGTTTGAATCTAAAGTTGATATAATTCCCTTTGAAAATTTTCATATGGATGATGATGTCATGTAAGAGGGATCCTTATATAGTTTAGATTTAGAGGTCAAGGGACTATAAATTGTTGGACCAGGGGAGGAACAATCAAGTGTTATCATATCATCAAGAAATGAAAGGAAGGCATCGTTTGGGGAGTGAGACATATAGATAGGAGAATAAGGTAGCATGTTAACCCATCCATGTTTAGAATCACCCAAAACAATTAAATAAGTTTGAAATATTAGATACTTAAGTCACATGATAAATAACCAAAACAAAGAATCCTCGTACGTCATTTATTGGACAAGAATTACAAATAATCCTCTTTCCACAATCTCCGAGGATCCACACAAGGACATATATGATATAAATGACGGTGAAAAGGAAATTAGCATGAAAAATGTTGAAGGTTGACAACAAGGAAAATTTTAGATTTTTTTTCCCAAAAAAATTTGCCAAGTAACATTTTTTGTAAAATGATTCACCCAAATTCCATGAGATTTTCTTTTTTACTCTAAACATCGCCAAAATTGTCCAAAAACTATATAAATCCTTATAATTTTGAATATATTTACAATAAAACACCAAACATCTTATGGTTGGAAATTTAAGAATTAGTAAGATTACCTAAATTTCTACACTTTAAAAAAATTATGGATCCTTGAATTTTTCTAGGGTTATCAGATTATACACAATAATAAAATAAGGCAAGGGATTAAACTTTTTGGAGAAGAAAGCAAAACCCATCAATAAATATTAGCATATGATCTAAAGGTAAATCTACAAAGGTAGTCCATGAAGAAATGGCTACCTTTCTTACACATAGGGAACTTGAGGCAAAAGAGTGGATATTGCCAAACCAAAGAAACTCACATGCCAATATGTAGAAACATAAGCAACAATATAATATTTATATTAGATGCATAAGGTAACCTTGAAAAGCAAAATAGATAAATTAAAGAGAAAATAATAGATAATTGAGAGGAGCAAGACCAAACTTCTTGAAGGGCCATAAGAAGTAGAATCTAAATCAAATGAATAAAACAAACATAGGACCATAATAGGTAGAATCTAAATTAAGTGAATAAAAAAAACACAAAACATAAGAAGATATTTAAACATACCATTACAAATTTGAAACATTATTTTAATGGATAACATCCCCATTCTAAATCCCAAATCAAAAAGTCATGAATGACATGCATGTAAAGAGGTAGAGTATCCATGAGCAACCCCACAAGGGAACAAATAAGTTTGCAGGAAGAAACTTTGATAAAAACAAGAGTGCGTGCAGCTTAGTCCCTACCTTAATGTACAAGAAAAAAATTAATATTAAATATGAATTAATAACTATTTAGATTATAAAAATAAAAAAAACAATATTATTGAGTTAACAAAATTTATATTCATCTAAAAGACAAGTATAAAATAGGATGAGTTAAATCACTCCATTACTCAGCGTTGCCAATTTTATGTTATACCTCGAGTTCATAAACCTGCTTATACATGCTAAATAAAAAATAGAAACTGAGAATTATGAAAATCTTGTCCCATCTTAAAAAAAGAGCTGAAAGGGCTATTGCTTTCTTGTTTTAACTTAAAATGATTAAGAAAATCATGCCCAATGTTGAAAAAAATTGTTGAAAGGACTACTGCTTTCTTGTTTTAACTTTTACAAGATTAAGAAAACCATGCCCCATGTTGAAAAAATTTGTTGAAAGGACTACTACTTCCGTGTTTTTAACTTAACATCGTAGATTTACACATATTTATGCATTTTGATTTTGTTAAATGATAAAAAACACACTTCTCTTAGGAAAAGATCCTAGTTTGTTGTTGACATTAGAAATCTCCATAAGAAATCTATAGTTTTAATAGGTTCATGAATCACCACTGCCTTTGATATAATAATATCCTGCGAGTTAATGAGCTTTTATTACATATGTTCCTTGCAATGACATGAATATGGCATAGTCACGGTGGACAACTTGGATTTTTGGTGTGATACACTATTAATCAAATAACTAATTACAATAGTTAAATGTTGGGAAACTTCTTTGATGTAAAAGTTTCAGCTGATTATTTCTTCCGAAAAAATATTTTGCTTTCCCTGTATATATTTTTGTATCATCTTGAAGTGGTTATATCTCATGAACTCCCTTATTCCTACCACAAGACTAATTCTCCAATGTATGCTATTTAACTTTATAGCTAGATACTTGGACATAATAGATGGGAATATTAAGGTGTGTAGCGAATATGCAGAACCAATCTTAAAACTGCCAGTGAATTTAATCAAGAAGCATTGTTCGATGAGAGCAAAAACACAAATAAAGATTTTTATTTTATGAATTTATGGTTTTTCAAAGACAAAGTTATATATTTAAACATACTGATATTTATAAGCTTCCATTTAAACATTAATAAACCTTTTTTTTTCCAGTGAAAAAAGGCATACCATTACTATTCATAATTTGAATCAAACAGTACAAAGATAGGCACAGTTCAATATAATCAAACTGTCAACCTTCAGAGTTAAGCCAAAAACCAGCTCAAAACTAATATGAAATATTTATGTAACACCAAGAGCCACAGAGCATGAAAGACATAATTACATAATTATCAAAAATAAACTAGATTTTTTCTATCATCTAATCAAGAAAATAAAAGTAGCCACTATCCAAAACCCTGTTTTCAAAATGTTCTTCCCATATCAGGTAGCCTTCTTCCCCTTCCATTGTCAGCTTTGACATCTTGTCTGCCAATGAATTGTTTTCCCAATATATGTGCTCTAAAGAACAACTGCTAAGAAGTTTCAACTCAAATTTTAGCCTGTTGCACCAGTGTGATAGTGAGGTCACATTCAGGTTGAATTCACCTCTTGCCCATTTTATTGTGACTCTTGAATCTCCATAGATTTTGATCTTGGGAAAAACAATTAGATTGGCCACTTGAATGACACACCACAAGGCTAAGAGCTCATCCTTCATGTTCGTTCCCCTACCACATTTAAGCCTTAAAGCAAAATAATGAACCTGGTTAAGAATGACAACACCACCAACCGCACATTGACCATTTGTAGTAGCCCCATCAAAGAAAAGAGTTGGATCATCAAACCAAGCTAAAAATACCAACTTTCCTTATTTTAGTGCTCTTGATTGTATCTTGAAAGGTCAATAATAGTTTTAAAGAACAGTTATATGCCATCTCCAGACATGGCTGTATATTCTCAAAGAGAATACGATTCCTCAATCTCCAAATTGACCAGGATATGAAGACCGAAAGTAAGAAAAAATATTTATGTGATATGATCCATAAAGATAAGCTGTGTTCAAAATTCCCTGCACCCCAACTTATATCCAAATTAAAGGCTGAATAAAATTTATTCCAAACTTTCTTTGTAAAATCACATTCTAGAAATAGATGCCGAGAAGATTCTGCATTATTTTTGCAAAGTGCACATTGATTTGGACCATTCCAGCCTTTCAACAAGAGGTTATCCCAACTCTTCAACATATCCATCAAAACAAACCACAAAAAACATTTATATTTTAAGGGTAGTTTCCAATGCCATATTTCACTATACCACCAATGTCCCGGATAGAAACATTTCTTCTTTATAATAGATAAGTATGCAGTGTTGGCAGTAACGATCCCATGGCTGACATTTGCAGCCCAAATAATAGTATCTTCTTCTGTAGATAGCCTGCAATTAGCATAATTTAAGGAAAGGATACCGGCATCCCATTCATATGCCATTTCACCATTCATACCAAGAGCCTGCATATTGAGCTAATACCCACCAATACCCTCATTTTTTATACTGCCCAGTGTTACATATCCAGCCCTATTTATGAATTGGACAGTCTCTTTGGAGAGAGTATATGAATCATCCAAACCTGCTATTGGATATACTCCAATAGAAACCTTATTCCCATTTCCAACCTTCTAGTACAAATCCTTTGCAAGCTAGTTGTAGATTTTGATAAAGCCATTCCAGATTGGTGAATTGTCCCTTATCTTCTTCTTAGGAAATCTTAACCAATGTGATACCTTCATTTTAATATACTTTTCCTATATAACCTTCGACCACAAGGTAGTACCAAATAGAGCTCGCCAAAATTTTTTTAGGCGTAAGGCCTCACTGAAAGCATATAAGTCTTTAATTCCCCAGCCTCCTGCACAAATCGGCAGTGGCAATTTCTTCCACCCCACCATCACTAGACGAGAATTGAAAGGGTTTCCTGCTTAGAGGAAATTAAAAAGTAATTTACTAATGGTGTTGATAACCGTAACAAGTACTGGCAACAATGAAAACCAATAGACCGGGATGCCAGTTAGAACATCCTTAACTAAGGTAAGTTTGCCACTGATTGATAATAATCTGAATGTCCATTGAGTAATTCTAGCTTCAATCTTCTTCACCAACCATTTCCAATCTTTACCTTATTTAAACACTCAATACAAAGAGAAAAAAATAATTATTAATTATTTAGATTTTTACTAATAATTAATATGTTTGAAATATTTTTTCTCATGATAAAATAATATTAATAAAAAAATTGATAATTAAATTGTTTTTAGTATTAGTTTAGATTTAGTTTTGTTTTAAATTTTAATATTATTTTAGATTTAGTTTTGTTTTAAATTTTATAATTACAATTACAATTAATAATAAATATATAATTTAATATCTTTTATAAATTTATTATTTTTGGAAAACAAAATTTAATATTTAAACATAAATATTTTTACAATAAATAATATTTATATTCATAATTATAAAAATAAATGAATCTTAAAAAGCAATATCTATATATATATATAAAATAATATAACATTTCATATTACATGGAAATCAATATATTTATTCCTATGTAATGAATTACCTTTAACCCAAAGTGATACATTATCATAAAATTCCAATTTTTTATTGAAGATATTCAAACTTAAGTATATTCAATTTACTAAAAAGTTAGGTTTTTTTTAAATTAAAACATGCAAAAGAGATAATTAAATATAATCTAAAATAATATGTAAAAGCTATGCATAGATATATAATGTGTATAACCAATATATATATATATATATATATATATATATATATATACTTAATTAAGATAAGCAGAGAAAGATGCACAGAAATATCACCTACCCCTAGGATGGCATTTGATGCTTAGGGTTACAACTAAGTAAATATATAAATTTTTATTTTCTTAAATATGAAAACAAGATAGTGATCAAGTTACAATGTCAAGTTACAATGTTTGTCTTGTTGCAGGGCTATCCTATGCATTGTTCCAAACATGGGACCTGTCGTTTTGTATTCTCATCGCAAGCATTTAGTATTGATATCTGATTATATGGAGAAAAGATCGGCTCTTTGGCTAAGTAAGAAAGGGATGGGATGAGAAACTAGAGAGAGATGGGTGTGAGGCTGCTGCTGGATGCCTCTAGGTAGGCTCAGGTCGTGGAGGCCAGAAAACATGTGATTATGCAGACCTACAGATTCTGGAACCTTTGCAATCTTACCCTTTCACCTACTTGGCTGAGAGCAGGCCATTGTGATAAATTTGGAGCACATCAAGGCTATAATAACTGCCCAGGAGGTCCTTCTGCTCAATTCCATAGATCATGTTGTGATTTCCTCATTAATGCTGACCTCCAGCGCAGACTCCGCGTGCCATTCCAACAGGTAGGTCAAAATAGTGATATCCATGAAGATGTTGCGAATAAGGACATTTCAAGAACAACATCGTCTGGCATGATGCCTACTTTATTCAACAGATAAGATGAGGAAAGCATTCAACCTCTAGTTAACATACCAAAAAAGCTTTGTGCTGAAGGAACATACAATGTATTTTTTATTTTAGTGAATTTAATTATCCTAGGTGATTCCATGCCTAGAACAAAAAAACAAAATCCAACGCTGCCTCTTGGAATTGGGAATGCCACATCATAACATGATTTCAAAGAATTATAGTTTCATATATTTGGAAGCCTTCACAACACAACATGATAAGTAGTATTTAGAGAAAAAAATCTCTTCGTGTCAAATTGTTTTTCAAAAAAGCATTTTTATGGTAGAATATTAAAGAACTTCATAAAAGAAGAGTTTAAGAAGAGTTTACATTCATGGTGTTTCCTTATCATCGAAATTTCAAGTCCAGATACCCAAAAAAAACTGCACGCATTGCCTTTAATGTATCAACAAAACGCCAACTTCACAAGGCAATGCCAAAAGTAATCAATGAAGCAAAACTCCAGTGCACTTTTCTAAAAGAAGAGATGACTGTCCAAACACAGGTGCCAAGCAAAACCACAATTAGCAATGCAATATGCAAATTCTTATGATTTTCAAGAATCTTTTAACCCTCGATCCATTCTTTGTCTTAAGGGGATTTTCCAATTTGTATGTGGAGACTTCCTCATCAACAATCTGACGGTCTGGCAAAAGACTAATTTTGGCGTGCTTGCACAATAAAGAATATAATGCAAATGTCCCACCTGCATTACCATGCAGAGTTAGAGGAATTCAAACTATAACATTTCCAAATGCCAAGCACGATCTTCATTTGTTTTAAATTAGTAAATGGATGATGTGGTCATTGGATTTGCAAATATGTAAAGTAAATTGAACATGCAAGCTGTCAACCATCATGGGAAATACATCACCTAACTCAACCGCTTGATCATAACAACAATGGAATCCAATTGTTCAATTGGAAATGCACATTGTCCGTAATCATTAAGAAGCATAGGATTTTCATCACAACAAGAATGTCATCCAACCAACCATTCAATTTGAATCTCCAGTCGAATCAACGATTGAACTTTAATTTCTTAAACAACACTTGCAACTTGAATTTCTTAAATTACACTCCCATGCCGTTGGATCAAAAAGCAATGTAACATTCCCATGCCGTTGGATAAAAAGAAGCTTTTGAGCATTGCATTATGAATCTCTTTTTTCTTTATTCTCTGCCATGTGTGCTCTAGGTCTCTCTCTCACATTATAGAGGCAATTTATTGAGTGTTTTCTGTTCAAAAGAAAGAGCAACCAGTCTATCTACAAAAGAAAATCTCTCTCATATATTGAGGCTTAAAGTTGAAACTAATTGGAGTTTCGGGTGTCCAAAGAGTTAGCTTCTCCATTGTCATAAACTCGCGGCACTATAAACACGTACTTGAACAAAGGGACCAGGGTCAGAGTCCAAAAGACAAAGGACAAAACACCAAAAATCTCTTCATTGGTCTGTGAGTGTCGAATGTCTTCCACGAAGGTGCTTTTGTAAACATAGAGGGGAAGGATACTCAAATCACCATAGACAACACCAAGGCTTTGATACACTAAGGTTAAAACAGTCCGCCAAGATTGTGCCTATAGAAACAGAAATAAAGAAAGCCAACATGTATTTGTTAGAACCAAATCCTTCTTCAATAAGGAAGGAGATGAACTCACCCATAAAAAACCCTAAGAATTAATAGCATAAAGTGTGACCCAAACAATTTCCTTCCAAATTCTTATAAGCCAAGATAACATATAAATCGAAATGAAAACAAAATACTTGCCTCTATATTTTACATCCAACTTACGAATGGGATATCGAAAACATGTTTGATCATGCATTAAGCCCAAGACTTTGAAGGAAGGATTAAACAAGGGCATGCCACTACATGGTACAAGTTTGTAGGGAGCTAAACTCATCACGACCTTGGTACACGAAGAATACAAAAAGAGATGCAAATAACTCATCACGACCTTGGTACACGAAGCATACAAAAAGAGATGCAAATAACTCATCATGACCTTGGTACACAAAGCATACAAAAAGAGATGCAAATAACTAGTAGATGTCGTTGACAGTAGACCATGTTGACCAAATCGCGACCTCAAAGTCGACAGGGGTCCACCAACTGTTGACCCATACCCCAGTCTTCCTGAGCACTGGCCCGGGTAGGGTTGAGCCCGCCCAGCAATACCCGCAGAGCGGATGAGGTCTCACCCGAGGCGTCCAGGAAGAGTAGACGAAACCATGTTTCCACCGAGGGAGGATGAAAGTTGTGGCACTATCGTACTAGAAACAATTCCAAACATTCATCATGAAGTTCTAACATATCGCAGCATTTGACATTACCAGAAACAGAGATTGCATATTACTTTAATCGCAGCATGTTCATTTGGACAGATAACATATTATCGCAGCATTCACATTATAGCAATAGAAAACAAATAACTGCATTAAGAATAAATAACATGAACATCCAGCAACATTACACATAGATTGCACCAAATCATCATCCTTATATTACTCGGCGAACCAAAAGCAGTACATAAACATCCGCATTATCTCTGTCAATCTCCGCAT
The DNA here is from genome assembly GCA_027924585.1 of Larix kaempferi. NCBI lineage: Eukaryota > Viridiplantae > Streptophyta > Pinopsida > Pinales > Pinaceae > Larix > Larix kaempferi. Next base: position 14,180,982 of record BSBM01000486.1, read on the forward strand.
ATATCACTTTTCTCCTCTCTCTTCTTCTTCCTCTTCTTTCTTTTCCCTCTTCTCCAATTCTACTCTATTTATAGGCTTCCGCTGATTACAATGCTTGTCCACTTTCCTAACCGACACTATGGACACTCTATTAACTGACTTTGTCTAATGACCCAAAAACCCGCATACTGCGGTACAATGACTCGATATTACAAAATATATGACCAAAAATCCGCCAACTACGGTATACTTGACTCAATATTACAAAATATATGGTCCAAGTGACCCAAAACTTTCCAAGTGTAGTATCCTTTGGCCCAAAAGACTCCTTTCGTGCCTTCATCCAACATGTCGCGGCGTTAGTAGTACCGCGACCTTTCCTCATCAAACCACCTTCCAACAGGCCCCCAACACAATCTTGTGGCTCGCCCTCGAGCCACGTCAACTACATCTGTTCTTGCTGTCTGGATCACGAATTGTTGTCCACTTTGTTCGGCTGTACAGATCCTCGGCTACCAATTCTGTAAGCCCTCTTCAAGAGTAGGCAACCCCTTCCGTGCGGTTAGGGATATCGCAAATGCATCCTCCAGTCGCGTGGAATTCTGCAAACTGAAAGAGAAAGAGCACAAACAGTACCAAGCAGTGAGAATGGCAGACAACTCTGGCACATCTATTTCGCGCCAGTGTCTGTCTTCTATAGAGGTTAGGGAGCTACCGCCCCAACCAGCTTGCTGATCAAAACTGGCACAACCTTTCAAGCGACTACTACATACTGAAACATGCAGGACAGGCTAAGTGTCCATTTCACTGTCGACACATCTCATAGCCGCCCTGGAACCGGCCCAGGCATACACAACATAAGTGAACCCGCGGTGTTAAGACACTCAGGGACACTCGTCGTTCGGGCTCGCAGTGCCCCTATCGTACTACCATGGGAAACGAAGCGGAGCATATCCACAGCCTCCTTGGAATTCCTCATGACTCAACTGACACAGAGATCAAACAACATAACCACGCTTGGTCAAAACAACTTCTGAATGGCGAACTACCAACTTCCTCAACAACTTATAACCGGACCCTCTTCTGTCATGATGGGGAGAATGATGCCCCAGTACCTCTCATCTATGAGTCTGAGCCGGTCAACTACCACAGTTATGCTGCCAACACCACTCCCGCGTGCCATCACGTGAATGACCCTGCTGATCATCTCGGTTCAGCGTGTCACGTGAAAAACCTGCCATCGTCATGTGTGAATCCTACCTCAGTGGTCAGGGGCAATCATATGCAGAGAGGGTGGCCTATAATCCCTCCACTTCACCATACTCTCCCAAAGTCATTGTATAGAATTTGTCAGCGAGCCGAAGTGAAACACCATCATGATTCTCTAATCGGCGGCACAGCCTCTCCTGTTGGTGCATACTGTCTTTGGTTGGTGCGTTATCTGTCACCAAGCAACCTGCAACGATCATCATTCATTCATCTCTTCTCTTTTTTTTTTTTTTTTGGAAACCTAATGCAACTCAGACATCGCACTGCTCCGAGCCCGTGTGGTAGGGCTTCAACCTGTGACCATTTACCAGCTTGGGGAGCATCCCCCCATCCAATCGCTGTAACTGAACCGCTCCTCCTGAACTAATATTATTGAGGCGGTAGGGACCCAACCAATGCATTTGTAAATTACTTGGATGTTTCATAAAATTGCTGTCATATAGTAGTACCAAGTCACCTTGCTGAAGCTGCTTGTTTTTGATGTGGCGATCATGCCACACCTTTTGGCAATCCTTCTCGACCCCTTGATGAAAGCCAGCAATAAAACGATATTCTTCGATCTCTACCAATTGTGCTAGACGCTCGTCCAATGCTGCAACATCATCTATGCTGGTGGCAACCGCAATTCATAACTCGGGACAATGTACTCCATAGGCATAATTGCTTCCTTTCCATAAACCAGCTTAAAAGGTGTCTGACCAGTCAACCTTTTACAGGTGGTGCGATAATCCCACAGCACCGCTGGAACTTTCAAATCCTAGTCGTCGCGGTTTGCATTGCACACCTTTGTCAGCGCATGCTCCAATACCTTATTGAATGCCTCTATTGTCCCATTCGCTTGTGGGTGATAGGGTGTACTCTTTTTTTGCTAAATCTGCAATTCCTCTGTCAATGCGCTGATAGTGCGGTTGAGAAAATGGTTTCCTTGGTCACTCAGCAAAATCTTAGGGCAGCCGAACCGAGTGATAATGTGGTCAAACAAGAACCGAGCAGCAGTCATTGTGGAACAATCAACGACAGGGGTCGCCTCCGCCTATTGGTTCAGATACTCAGTTGTCGTGATAATATACCAGGTACTTGTACGCTTCCCTAGTGGATTGATCGGCCCTACAAAATCAACAGCCCATTTCTCAAATGGTTGTAATGTTAATTGAGGGAGTAGCGGCATCTCATCGCGTCTGGACGATTTGCCAATTCCTTGACAAACATCGCAAGACCAGGCGTAGTCTGTCGCATCATTATGTAATGTGGGCCACCAAATCCCTGCATGCAACACCTTCCGAGAAGTCGCCCGACCGCCGTAATGTACTCCTGTGAATCCACCATGTGCCTCAGCCAATATTTGCGCCTGCTCATGCGGCAAGACACATCTGCACAAAATATCATGAGCACCCAACTTATACAACTCTCTCGCGATTAGTTGAAACTCTGCAGCCTTGAAGACCAATTGCTTCTTCTGCGAAGTGGTAAAGTCATCCGGTGCGGTGCCGGTCACCAAAAACTGAAGAATATCATCAAAGCAGTGATCGGTAGTGGTTACATGGAACAGCTAGGCATCTGGCAACCCATCTTCGATATTAGTCGGCTCTTCCCCTATGTCAATCCGTGACAAATGGTCTAGTACAACATTCAATCACCCTGGCTTCATAGTGACTTTGAAATCGAACTCCTGAAACAAAAGTAGCCATCGACATATATTCCCCCCCAACACAGGCTTATTGACCAAGTATTTTAATGCAAAATGATCAGTAAACATTTTAAAATGGTCGCCAAACAAATAATGCCTGAATTTCTGCAGCGCGTAAACCATGGCCAGGCCTTCGTGTTTTGTAGTAGTGTAATTGCGTTATGCTGATGACAGTTTGCGACTGGAAAAAGCTATAGGATGATTAATGTCGCCTTCGCCTGGTTGAGCCAATACAAATCCTAACGTAACCGATGAAGCATCAACGTGGACATGGAATTCCTTACTCTAGTATGGAAAAACCAAAATTGGAGCCGACGCCATCTTTGCTTTGAGTGTTTCAAAACTTTCCTGACATTCCGGATTCCACTGGAATGTCGCATCCTTTTTCAACAACTTCTCTATAGGGGCAGTAATCGCAACAAACCCCCTAATGAACTTGCGATAATATCCTATGTGACCCAAGGTTGCGCGCAACTGCTTAACCGTAGTCGGCGGTTGCAACCCCAAGATAAGCGCAATCTTGGTTGGATCAACCAACAATCCCTGCTTACACACAATATGACCCAACAATATCCCAAATGGAGCACAAAAAGTACATTTCTTCAAGTTCAACGATATCTGGTGTTGTCGGCATCGCTCAAGCATTAACCGCAGGTTGGCCAAGTGATCGCGAATCAATCCATAAATAGTCCAATCATCCATATATACCTGCAGAAACTTCTGAATAAAATCTTTGAACACGGCAACAACAACCCGAGAAAATATGGTAGGTGCATTCTTCAATCCGAACGGCATGACTGTGTACTAAAAACAACCCCACTAATTAACAAAGGTTGTCTTATGGTGATCCTCCTTGGAAATGCGAATTTGATGGTAGCCAGAGAATCCATTAGTGAAAGAGTACATCTCCTGGCCACCCACTCCTTCAAGTACTTCATCAGTGAATGGGGTCGGAAAGGGATCATGCAGACAAGCATTGTTCAACTTCCGCAAGTCAACACAAATGCGTACTTCACCTGTTTTCTTGTCCTGCACCACCATAGGACTAATCCATTCTAACTCTTCCATAGGTTCGATAATACCAACATCCAGCATCTGATCAAGTTCCGCCTTGACCTTGTCTTTATGTTGTGGATTTAGCCAATAAGGTCGTGGTTGGACTGGCTTAGCATCTGGTTTCAATGGAATCCGCATCTCTCCTAAATCACCCAAGATTCCCTTCATTTTGGAAAACTTCATGGGAAACACATCTTGGAATTCATGCAGTAACTCGATAACTTTTCTCATCATCTCATCATCCCAATAATCCCCTACGTTAGCAAACTTGGGAGTAGCTTCAGTGTCGATATTTGTTTTGTGAAGCTGCAACGGCTGATTGAATGGGTTACTTGGCGCAACAGGTGGTACCACATCGCGACTTCCTTCGGATTCGGGAATGTTGATATTTCGGGGGTCATCATCATCCTCTAGCCCTCCACTGACGTTGAATCACTCCATGAGAGATTGCATCTGACTATGTGTGTGCGGATCAACAGTGCATTTCATCGGAACAACCTAAAATATCACATCGTGGATGAGCTGTAGGGCGTTATGGACATCTAGGTTGGCGTCTGCAAATGTGAAGGTACGAGTAAAACAGATTGTCAACTCTCCCCATGTTGTAATGTCACGGCACAATTCAGCGGCAGTATACCACAAGCGCGGTATCTCCTCCAACATGTGGACAAAAGCATGAACCCACTCATCTCTGGGTCGTGTTACCCACAATCGTTGGCATTCCATCACGTGATCATCGGGATCGGTTCGGCCATCGTACTTGCTAGTGTGATAAACCTACGTATTTCCAAATTGAACCATCATCAACCTTCGACATTGTTACCAGTCTTTGATAAATTTCTTATGCATCACCCACCGGCATGCTGGAGCAGCCTTCAGTGCTTCCTCTAAGGCCAGTAGTCACTATGGTTCTGGAACACGGTCTTCAAATTCTGCTACAAAAGTGTCTAAGCCAGGAAACCCCTCATAGGTAGGCAAGGTGATCATTTCTGTCGCAACCCAACATAAAGATTGTGTAACTAAACTGCACTTCCAGACTGAGACTTCATGCATGCGATTCTGCCAATGTTCTAATGCATCATCGGAGTCAGAAGACGCAGAACTCTCACTCCGCCACTCCAACTCACTATGAACATTGGGATGAATGTAATCTTCATAAATATTAAATGCATGATCCCAGCCAGGGTGATCGTCATCTTTGACAGGTTCAACATATCGACGTCCTTCAGCCGGATCCAATGGAGCGATAACTTGAAAATTGCGGTTCTCGAAAGTCATCATTCGCTTCTTAAAGTTAATTACAGCTACACTATCATTAGCCCATCCTATCCCCAACAACACAGGATAGGAGCTTCCACCGTCAACTACCTCTATGACATCAAAATCGGCATAATTCTCCATTCCCTCAATATCAATTATGAGCCGCGGAACTCACCCAATAGGTGTGACTTTCGCATGGTTAGCCAACGTGAGCTACACAGGGGACCAGCTCAATGGGGGACTCCCCATTTTCTGCCATGCCTGCTTGGTTAAGATGTTAACATCCGAACCAAGATCAAGAATCACAGAATCAACATCATAATCCCCAATCTAAATATTCATTCGCATTTCCTTGCCAGTCTTCCTCCGTTGTAAGGAGTTTACTGTCGACTCCTGCTGTCCTTTTGGAAGTCGTTGCAGCCATCCCTCAATCTAACCCAGAGCAACCGGATCTCATGCCAACGACAGACAACTTTCAAGGAACTTCTGCAGTATTCCTGGTGGTGATCGATCAGCGTTTGACATAACATCAAAGATAGGTGGCATATCACAAACAACAACCTTACCGCAATCTTTCTCCAAAGTGCGACATGCCTCCATGAACGTTTCCCGTTCCGCATCAATATCAAAATTCACCGTCTTTTGACCAGCCAAGCGAATGAGTGGTCGCAAACCATCTTCCCCAGTCGTTTTACCTCCACGAGTGACAACAACCACCGAAGCATCTTGTGGTCGCAGTTTTGCAGAAATAGTAGCAATATTAGCACCCTGTGCCTGGTTCTGTTGCAGATTTCCTGGTTGATTTACATTCGGGTTGGCGTTCGGTGGTGGTTGCGGAGGCTGGTTCTAAACTGGTTGCTGCACCGGGTTCTGCACTGGTTGGTGTACTAGGTTCTGTAACTGCGGAGTGTTTCCAGCCTGCCATCTGGCAATCAACTGCGGACAATTCTTGACTGTATGATCATTACCAGAAAAAAGCATACACTGATTCTATAGTAGTGGGAAATCGTGTTGATAATGCCTCCATACCGCACAGTGGTAACATTGAACAGGTCCTCGACCACCTCGGCCTCCTCCTCCACGACCAAATACACCACCGCGTCCGCGCCTGTAGCCTCCTTGCTACTGATACTGAGGTTGGTTAAACTATTGTTGCATGGGTGCTAGCGGCATCCCTTGCCCTTGTGGTGCATACTGTGGTTGTTGCACATACTGAGGCTATGGGGGGTTCACTGGTGTATATTGCGGAACAAATTACTGCGGTTGCTCCTGCTGCGGTACAAACTGCATCTGTGCTTGAGGCATCGGCTGAGCTACCTACGGTTGTAGCGATGCAGTACGTTGATCATCTTTGACATAGAATGCATCACACATTCTCTCCTGTAGCAACCCATATGCACGACAATCCTTGTCATCATGTCCTACCGACTTACAGAAGGTGCAATACAAATTCTGCGGAGTTGTGACCATTTTTTGCATATACGGGCAACAATCATGACTATGCCCAAACACCGAACAAACACGACACCACGGCATGCTGCCGCCATTCAACGGGTTTGGTGCACCTGACACCAAATAATTATGCAAATCTAGACAACCATCTTTCGTATGCCCTTCTCTTCGGCAGTGCGTACACCATACTTCATCACGCGGTTCTTTGTTCTTCTTTAAATCTTGCAATTGTATAGTCAGGTTAGCGAGTTGTGTTTGTATCTGCGACATCCCAGCTGCATTATCGCCAATCGGGGACGCCTCCAACCGCATTGCGATCTCTAGAGCCTCACTAGGCGTCGAAATGTTTTGCTACATCAGCGGTAGCCGAATATGGGGTAGCAATGCCGCAATGAACCATTCTTTGTGTTGGATAGCGCTCATGTCAAAACTAACCTTGGCCATTAGCGTTTTGAATCGCTGGTCGAAATCCCATACCATCTCATTGGGATACTGCTTAATTTCCTTTAATTTAGTAATATACTGGGCCTCTGACTTGGGCCGTCTAAATTCAGCAATCAGCCCATCCCGAATCTTATTCAATGACTTATCTAAAGTCCTAGTAGGGACTAAGACAAATTTCATGAACCAATCTAATGCACGACCTCGCAGCATTGTGGCCAACTGTCCCTTCTTAACATCGTCATCAGTGATCTGTTTCATGGTCCAGACCACTTCACACAAAAACCAATACTACTCTAGATTATTTGTCACACTGCCATGGAACAACGGTAGCTTAGCATCATTTCCCACCATATTGGGCCTTCTTCCTCCTGTCACTGCACTACTACTACCAATTAAATTTTGCGGCATCGATGTACTCGACGGTGTTGAAGTAGTTTTCCTTGCTGGTTGAGAGCTAGTGAGCGGAGGTGTAGGCACGCTGGTGCTGGGGTTCAGTCCTGCCTCTATCCTGGGCGTAGTCTGGTCGTTCCTATCAGGACTGTGAGGTCACTTCGTCCCATGTGGCCTTCCTTCACAGTCTTGCAGTCCGATCGCAGCAGGACCTTCTTCTATCCTCTGCCTCTTTTCCTGTCAGAACCTTGCTCCTCCCCTCGTAAGGCCACTTTCTTCCTCGGCTTCGCTCACAGTCTCCTCATGGTATGCACCCATCTACCCCTTTACCATTTCATGCACTGTTCCCCAACAATCACGGTACCCACTGCCTCCGCCCACCAGACTGTCTACTGATCAAGGTGCATCTTTAATATGCCTTTCTCGCAGATCAACATCTTAATCAACAGTTGGAGCAATAGCAAAAACCTTCCCCTCGGTCCGTCAAAAAAATATCTTTCAGCCTCACTATAGGATTTCTTCGTATCAACCGCAAATTCCGTAAGGTAACCTTCCAAGATGCTATCAATCCAAACCTCGACAGCCTGTGATGCCTTGTTATCGACTTTTTGCAGTTCCTAAATCAGTTCCGAGGTCCAGGTCGTCGGTTCACCACCCTGGAAGTTCCTCTTCTGAAAGGTCAATTTTGACAACCATTCATACAAAATGACGGGGAATTCATAGAAAAACAATTCATGTGGACTGTCGTGAATATATATTCCCACCCATTGATCTACCATAAATTGTGTGTTCCGACTTTCTTCTTCAGTGAACTCCTGCAACCTCTGATTGAACCATTTTTCTATCTTCGGCTTCGTCGGGTGCCACAACATGGCGTCTTCCTACTTTGCACACGGTCCCGACAACGGAACCATTTGTTGACCGAATCGCGACCTCACAGTCGACAGGGGTCCACCGATTGTCGACCCATACCCTAGTCTTCCTGAGCACCGTCTCGGGCAGGGTTGAGCCTGGCCAGCAACACCCGCAGAGCATATGAGGTCTCACCCAAGGCATCCAGGAAGAGTAGACGAAACCATGTTTCCGCCGAGGGAGGAGGCAAGTTGTGGCACTATCGTACTAGCAGCAATTCCAAACATTCATCATGAAGTTCTAACATATCGCAACATTTGACATTACCAGAAACAGAGATTGCATATTACTTTAATTGTAGCATGTTCATGTGGACAAATAACATATTATCACAGCATTCACATTATAGCAATATAAAACAGATAATTGCATTAAGAATAAAGAACATGAACATCCAGCAACATTATACATAGATTGGACCAAATCATCATCCTTATATTACTCGGCAAACCAAAAGCAGTACATAAACATCCGCATTATCTCTGTCAATCTCCGCATATATCACTTTTCTCCTCTCTCTTCTTCTTCCTCTTCTTTCTTTTCCCTATTCTTTAATTCTACTCTATTTATAGGATTCCGTCGATTACAATGCTTGTCCACTTTCCTAACCGACACTATGGACACTCTACTAACTAACTTGGTCTAATGACCCAAAAACCCGCATACCATGGTACAATGATTAGATATTACAAAATATATGACCAAAACCCCGCCAACTGCGGTATACTTGACTCAATATTACAAAATATGTGGTCCAAGTGACCCAAAACTCGCCAAGTGCGGTATCCTTTGGCCCAAAATACTCCTTTCGCGCCTTCATCCAATGTGTCACGGCGTCAGCAGTACCGTGACCTTTTCTTATCAAACTGCCTGCCAACAGACCACTAAGAATATATGTCTGCATTATAACTGTTATATAACTAAAAAATCCCTTCTAACCCTCTTGTAGCAATTAGTGGTGTTTCTAATAAAATTTTATGTTCAGTTCAATAGCAAACAAACTTTAAAATGTATACTTGACCAAGAACAACATAATCTAGACTAACAAAGAATAACCTTATCCAGTTGAACATAAAAAAATAGAGTAATCATTCACACAATAGTAGAAGCCAGTGATCTAGCAAGAACATAACACTACGGAGAGCTGGGTACTATCCACACACTTGCATAGAATCCAATATGTCCATCTAATGAAAGTTCTGTAACTGAAAAGATTAGCACACGCTTAAACAAAGCCAATTGGGGACTATAGCCACTGTAAGACTTAGGTTTGCTTTTGATTGAGATTGCAATCCTGGGTTTGACTCCTAGCCTGTCCAATTTTCAACATGGTATCAAAGCTAGGTGCTATGCAGTCTAAGCCTCGATATAAGACCGTCAATGATTCCTGTCATGGAAGGGGAACGTAGCTCAGTGGTATAGCATCCCACCTTCCTGGAAAATTCCTGGGTTTGATTCCTAGCCCGTCAAAGATTCAACTGCTCTAATGCAACTATGTTGTAAGAATGAACTGAACAGGCGATGAGTGACACCTAGTCTTGCATTGTCCTGTCTATAAGAATGAAACAAGTGATTTATTTCCTTGCGTCGCACTTTTATTATGTAGTCCGCCAAGGGTAAAACATTTTCAGGAGGGTACGCCCAGTGAGTATTGCGTTTCTATGGCTTGGCATTCTAAATTTAATGACGAGAAAACAAATATGTTGTAGAAACAAATAAAAACCAAAAAACAAATTGAATATGACCTAAACAAAAAGAATGATTACGCTACTGTTTTGATCCTGCAGGATGCCAAAAAAATACAAACAACAACTAAACACCAGGAAATAAGTGGTATAGAGCCTAATGTGTGTGTGTATATATATATATATATATATGATTAGACTACTGTTTTGATTTTACAGACTCCCAAAAAAATCTAGAAAATGAAATATATAGACGCAAAGACAACAATTTCAGAGTTCCCAAAATCTGAAGACTTAAATAAAGTAAGAATTCAGTCGAAATTTTAAGTCGGTTGAGTAAGCAAAGGATTGATATTGTCCTGATCCTTCCCAGCGTTAGTGATATTGGCCTTAATCTCAACATTCAAAACTAGTGCAATTCCTTGGCTATCTGAGAAGACAATGTTATTTCAAATACATCTTAAAATGCAGAATTCACCTTGTATGATATGAAGCACGGGATGTAAATAAGATTAAGTAGTAGAGAGTATAATCGACATGGAAATTGACCAGATAAATCTTGTCCTAGATCTGCAAGCCACAGTTGGCAAATCTCTGACTATACCTCATTACAGAATGAACAAGCTTTACTTGGTATTAATGCCTACCGTTTAGTGGCAATATGCGCCGTTTAGTGGCAATATGCGAGCGACGTGTGTTACATTCCTCAACTACTATAGTAAATACAAACTTGTTGTTGGATATGGTTTTCATTGATGTCAAAGGAGTTCAGTAATGACAAAGGAATAACCAAGGACATGATGGCAAGGTGAACTCAATGAAAGACAAAAGCAGTGATGACATGGCATGTATGATGATGTGGCATATATGATGACATGGAATGGCATGTATGATGATGTGGAATGAAGTTGAAAATACATCTGATGGTGTTCTGGTGCTATCAGGAATTCATTGTTGCATCCTGACATCATTCTGAAGAAATATGGCAATTTGGTGAAAATCAAGAAATTGACTAAGTATGGAATAATTAGTCAAAATTGGTCCAAGTAGCATTAAGAGAATGCCGGCCATAATTTATGGTTTGATAAGTATTCAAAAAAATGGTACCAAGATATATCTTTTTATAGTGGCTATCCATTCATGGTCTCATTTTGAATTCATCACCTCTGACGAGAAAGTTCTAGGTTTGTCAAAACAGGGTTTTGCACCAAAACTTGTAAAAAGGACTAAGTAGCCTTAGAAAGATTCCCCCCATAAATTATGGGTTGAAGTAAATTCCCGCAGAACATGACTAGGCTATAGTATGTTGGTTTCTCTATCTATTCATGTTATCAGTCTTCCCTAATCATTATTGAGGTGAAAGTTATGGATCTGCCAAAACAGGGTTTTAGGCAGTTTTTGCACCAAGTTCAGTAAAATGCCCGCCTAGGGCAAATGAAGAAGAGTCTGGAGGTGAAATGAGTTGTGTTGTTATTAGTGATATATTATACATCATCTGGTAACATGTTTTCATGGTTCTGGTGAAATAAAAAATTCACCTTGAAAATGGCACAAATTATCAGTGTTAAATCTGCTAGTAAAACTGCCTAAGTGGCCTCTGTAAAATGCCTGCCATAATTTCTACTTGATGGATTAAACTATTATGAAGGTACAGTCCTGTATATTTTTGATTGGTTCATCTAACCATACCATCATTTTGTCAAAAAGGTATCTAAGGATGAATTTATTAATTTTGAAAAAGTGCCTTATAGCAATTTTTGCACTGTTCCAGCACTGGAAAATCTGCCTAAGTTGTCTTAGGAAAATGCACGCCAGAGGCTGTGGTTGTGTAGATAAATTTATCTAATGGTATGGATATGGTATTTTCCAACTTTTCCATCTAGCCATGAGTTCAATTCTCCATATGGTAGTCACAAGTGCGAAATACAAACCTGTCAAGTTAGTAAAAAAATTTATTAAAGCAGAAAGCTACAGGAATAAAAAGCAAGCTATAGGAATAAAATCAGAAATATAAAATAGAGTTTTTGATTAAAAAAAAATAGAATGTGACTATTTAAAGAAAAATATATTATTTATTAAAGAGACCAATGAAATGAAGGATGGACAATAAATTTTTTAATTAATTATTTAATTAAAAACATTAATAAACATAATTGTAAATTAAAGATTAAAACATAGATTCGAAAGGGCATGAGATGATTTAATTAATTAATAAAGAACATAATTAAAGACGAGATTTGAAGAGGTATGAGGAGAATATTAAATTAATTTATAAATAGAATTAAATTAAAAGAACATAGATTTGAAGAGGTATGATGAAGAAAGATCATGCGCCTAATTCGAAAAGGTGTGATGCTTGGACAATTAGGGAGAATATATAAACAGAAAATGAATATGGAAACATGTGTCTCAATAGTTCTGATCCAGCAGTAGAGCAAGAAGTCAGAGACCAGCAAGATGAAGAAGTAGTGACAATATCAAAAGAAAGAGATCTGGAAGTTTTGTAAAATTAGTCACAGTAGATCTAATGAACAAGTAAATCAATCACAATAGATGAAACTCAGGAAATATGGTGTAAAGTGTGCAAAAACATGCATTAGCACTCTATATTCCCAATAAGGGTGAACATAGAATACAATACTGTCACAATGAGTGAGCAATTCGAATTGCCTAAAGAGGTCATTTGAATTAACTGAATGGCATAGCTTGGCTCCAACTAGGAATCCTCATCATCAATCAATGGTGGTCATCAATGCACAAGTCACTCTCAAATAGGTGTCAAACTGAGTCTAACTGAGTCTAATAAGTGTAACTGATGGTAAGTGGCACTAATCTAGGGATGGAGGCTTAGTGGAGGGCGCATGAGGAGTTAACTGCACTCAAAACTGTCAGTCATGTCTCATCGGAGGTCAATCGGACTGATAACATCAGTTATGGGTCAATCGGAGGTAAATTAGAGTGATAACTGAAGTGTAACTGGACTGGTAGGTGAGAAAGGCACCCTTCTTTAGTGGTAGGTGAGAACTGGGCGCATGACAGGATAGGAGGGCTTAAACTGAGTGGAAAGTAGCTCCCGAGTGCTGGGAGACTAAGGACTAGGTGCTGGAGGTACCATACTGATGACTGGGCAGCATGCAATGCATGCATGCATGCATGCAAAGTACAAAAGTGAATGATGAGATATCCTAACACCCCCCCTCAAGCTATACTATGATGTAAAAAATAAAATGCAAGGCCCTGGTTACTGAGGCCAAAGGTCACCCCAATACAATAATCCAAAAAAATGCTGAAATAAGCTAAGTGAGGAAAGAGGGAAAACCCAGCGGGAAGAAAGCCCCCCCTCAAGCTAAACATAAAAATGGATCTAATCTGTCTCCACCATGATGGAACTCACCCCCAATAGTGAATGGAGGTAAGAGAACTTCTTCTCAGTGAAGCTCTTGGTGAAGATGTCTGCAATTTGCTCATCGGTAGGGCAATATTGCAGAATGATGGTGCGATCATGCACCAACTCTCGAATGTAGTGCATATGAATCTCAATGTGTTTGGTCCTCTGCCACTGAACTGGATCGGTGGAGATCTTAATAGCACTTTGATTGTCACAAAATAGGATAGTCGAAGTAGTGCTACCAAAATCAAGCTTGGAAAGAATACCCTGCAACCAAACTGCCTGAATGCAGGCATTGACTACCCCTCGATACTCTGCCTCTGTTGAAGAAAGTGCAATGGTTTCCTGCTTTTTGCTTGACCAGCAAATAGGATCATGTCCAATCATGAAAACATATCCATAAGTGGACTTCTGATCTATGCTATCACCTACCCAATATGAATGAGTAAAACCAATGAAATCTAGCTCAGAATCTGCGGCATAATGTATGCCAAAATGTTTCGTACCTTGCACATACTGCAAGATCCGCTTGGATTCTCGCCAATGAAGCTCATGGGGCTATTGCATATACCTTGATACAACACTCATGGCATAAGATATATCAGGCCTTGAGTGTGTCAAGTAGAGAAGTGAACCAATCAACTGTCGATAAATAGTGCAATCTGCAAGCAGTGTAGTATTTCCCTCTTCAAGACTGATTCCTGAGAGGAATGGAAATGGAGCAGCCTTACATTCTAGCATATTAAAATTTAATAGCAGGTCTTTAGCATACTTTTTCTGAGATAATGTGATCCCATCAAAGTTTTGAGCTATCTCCAAGCCCAAAAATTGCTTAAGCAAGCCCAAATCGCTCATATCAAAAGCTAGATTTAAAGCAGTTTTCAGCTTGTTAATTGTAAGGAGAGTGCTACCAATAATGAGAAGATCATCAACATATAAAACTGCAATCAAGAAATTACCTTTAACTTGCTGTAGGTACACATTAGGATCAAATTTGCATCATTTGAAATTATGAGAAAGAAGGAAGGAGTCCATCTTTGCGTACCAAGCTCTTGAGGCCTGTTTCAATCCATACAAAGATTTCTTCAATCTGCAAACTAATAATGGATCTGATATGTATGCTTCTGGTTGTTTCATATGTACCTCCTCATCAAGGTATCCATGTAGAAAAGAACTCTTCACATCCATGTGGTGCACTTCCCAGTGCTTGGATGCAGCAATGGCCAAAACTAGGTTGATGGAATCCATCTTTGCAACCGGTGCAAAAGTCTCAGTGTAGTCCACACCCTGGACTTGGGAGAAACCTTTTGCCACCAGCCTAGATTTGTATTTGTTGATAGAACCATCAGCAACAACTTTCGTGCGGTAGATCCACTTGCATTTGAACTAATTTTCTTCCAGGTGGAAGAGAAACTAGCTCCCATGTATTGTTTTTTTGAAGAGAACTGTACTCTTCATCCATGGCGGTTTGCCATCGTGGATCTCGGTGGGCATGTTAGTATGATTTGGGATCTGAACCAATCATCAAATAAAATTTCTTAGATAATAATGGATCAGAAAAATAAAGATCCATACCTTCTCTTTGATAGTCTGCTCTTGTTCTCCTTGGATCAGCAGGATTTTCAATGTTTGGAGCAGCAGATTGTAGAGTGTTTTGGGCCAACTTTGGTAACTGAGGAGGATCATTATGGTCTGATTCCGAACCTGATATGTCATGGCCATCAAATTCTGATATAATATAAGAGATATTAGATCCAATTCTTTCTTCATACTCGCTTGAATCTTCTTCTTGTGGAGGGTGCAGATCGGTAGTGTTTTCCTCAACTAGTTTCAGATCTGGCAGCGGTTATTCAAACTTCACACTTCGCTCTATGAATACCTTTCTGGATCTGATATTCATAAGTTTATATGATTTTGATTCTTCCCCATATCCTATCAGGATACATTCAATACTTTTTGGATCCAAAGACTTTCTCTTATCAGAAGGAATTCTAGCCCATGCAGTGGAGCCAAAAACCCTCAAATTGGACACATCCGGTTTGCGACCAAAGAATGCTTCGAAAGAAGTTTTACCTTTTACGGATGAATGTGGAACTCGGTTCTGAATATATGCAGAAAAATTAATGGCTTCATCCCAAATATTTGCAGCCAAACCTTTTGAATCAAGCATGTAGGTAGCCATCTCTTTCAGTGACCAATTCTTCCTTTTTGCTACACCGTTCTGCTGGGGTGTGTAGGGAACTGTATGTTGGATCTGAATTCTGATTTCGGCACAAAGTTGAAGAAACTTAGTATTGATATATTATCCACCATTATCATATCTAATATATTTGATCTTGCTCTCAGTGGCGGTCTCAACAGAAGCCTTAAAATCCTTGAATTTCCCAAGCACTTCTGACTTGTTTTTGATATAAAATACCCAAGTAAAGTGGGAAAAGTCATCGATGAATGTCAAAACATACCTTGAACCATTCATGGACATATTTGGCAGCGGACCATTGATATCAGAATGTATGAGTCCCAAAATGGTAGAAGCTCTGCTAGCTTTTCCGTGGTCGAACCTGTGCTCATGGTGCTTCCCAACAATGCAACCGGGGAAAATTCCCTTCAAGGAACGGAGTTGAGGAAGACCATCAACCATGGAATTATTTTGTAACAACAGAAAATACTTGTAGTTAAGGTGTCCAAACCTTTCATGTCAAATCCTACTATCCTCGTTGCCATGAGTGAGGAGAGCAGTGGTCTTTTCAAGCGGCATAAAGTGAGAAAACTCATAGTATTTTGCAGTGTGGTTTGCCTTTCCGACTGCAATAAGTCTTCCACTTTTGATATCATAAATTTGAACTGTATCCGGGATGAATGTAACTTGCTTCGGTTCACCAGTGTGTGTCATTTGATACACAGAAAGTAGATTTGAAGCCAAGGAAGGCACATAGAGAACATTCTGGAAGCTTCCATGCTCTACATGGATGGTACTTTTACCCTGTGATGAAATTTTTGAGTCATCTCCCAAATGGATGGGGATGGAGCTGTTTGGATCGAATGAAGAGAAGGAGTCAATAATTGCAGCCATATGATTCGAGGCACCGGAATCTATCAGTAGAGTGGTGGGTTTCAAAACAGTTGCCATGAGTGCTTTACCTCTCTCATGATCATCATTCGTATCCTTCTTCCTTGCACCATCGGGAAGACATATGTTGTTCTTTTCCAAAAGGAGGGCCATTTGATCTATTTTTTCTTCATGCATGAACTTTCAGGATGAAAGCCATGGTTGCAATAAGAACACTTAGATTTTTCTTTCCGCTCTTTACCCTTTTGCTTGTTTCTTGAACTGGATGGTGCATCCGTTTGCTTTCCTTTCTCTCTCAGCTTGTGAGGTTCGAATTTGGGCTTCTCTTTATTTTGCTTTCCTTTTCCATTCGAATTCTTGGATCCTTGAAAAAATAGGGATGAATCTTTGGAGTTTATGGACCCCATTTGAATCAAGTTGTCATGCTCTTTGGTAACGGATTCAATGAAGGCATTCAAGGTAGGCATCTTCCAATTCGGGGTAGTTAGCCGACCATAATTGAAAGTAGAGACAAATACAAAGTAATCTTTACCAAGCTTTGAGAGAATGGAGAGGATCAATTGCTTATCCTCTTTCACAACACCACTGTTCTTCAACTGCAATGTCAAGTGCAATTTCAAGTGCTTGAATCTTGTGAAAAACTCATTGATGGTCTCTAACTTCTCAGGACTAAGAGCAATCAATTAATTCTCTAATTGAAAAGCCCTAAGCTCGTCCTGCTTGCCGAAAAGTGTGTCAAGTTGCTCCCATATTGCTTTCGGAGTCTTCAATCCGCTGAGATGGAAGTGAAGATCCTTGGAAATAGAGAGGCAAAGGAGACCATAAGCTTCATCAAGCTTATTGTAGTGTTTGGTTCTTTCCGAGAATGTGCTTGGCTCCAATTCAAGGCCAACAATGACTCTATAGAACCCTTTTGAGCGCAATATAATCTCCATATCATCTTTCCATTCAAAATAATTGAAGGGAGTAAGAATGGGCTTGGAAGAAGAGTATTCCATCTCAAATAGCGAGTGCACTTGATGTAGAAGAACTTGTCAAACACAAGAGAGTGAATGCAATTGGTGAAGATGATTAACCTGCAAATCACAATCAAAACAAGAACAATAAGGTTGAACAATCCACCCTTTTAGAGTTGCATCACACCTGGGATTAGAGATCAAGCAAGTTGAATGGGTCCAATGTATCAAATCCAGGAATTATGTGGAAACTCAAGCTTCTGAAATGGATTGGAGTGTATTTTTATGCTTTGCATGCACATGAGCGAATGCACATGAGATCTTACATGCCAAAACTTTTGTAATTTTGAGCAAATTCACTCAAATATTCTTGTAGAACACCTGTAGAAAAGAGATCTTGTCCCTACAATGGATCTGATACCATGTAAAATTAGTCACAACAGATCTAATGAACAAGTAAATCAATCACAATAGATGAAACTCAGAAAATATGGTGTAAAGTGTGCAAAAACATGCATCAGTGCTCTATATTCCCAATAAGTGTGAAAATACAATACAATACTGTCACAATGAGTGAGCAATTCGAATTGCCTAAGGAGGTCATTCGAATTAAGTGAATGGCATAGCTTGACTCCAACTAGGAGTGCTCATCTTCAATCAGTGGTGGTCATCAATGCACAAGTCACTGTCAAACAGGTGTCAAACTGAGTCTAACTGAGTGTAATAAGTGTAACTGATGGTAACTGGCACTAATCTAGGGATGGAGGCTCAGTGGAGGGTGCATGAGGAGTTAATTGCACTCAGAACTGTCATTCATGTCTCATCGGAGGTCAATCGGAGTGATAACATCAGTTATGGGTCAATCGGAGTGATAACTGAAGCGTAACTGGATTGGTAGGTGAGAAAGGTGCCCTTCTTCAGTGGTAGGTGAGAACTGGGTGCATGACAGACTAGGAGGGCTTAAAATGAGTGGAAAGTAGCTCCTGAGTGCTGGGATACTAAGGAATAGGTGCTGGAGGTACATACTGATGACTGGGCAGCATGCGGGTGCATGCATGCAAAGTACAAAAGTGAATGATGAGATATCCTAAGAAGTTTGACCATATCAGTTTAAGGGTGGCAAGGTGGTGCTAGGGCAGGCAGGAAGCCTGCTAGGTTTCGTAGCCTCCATCCAATAGAAGCTGGAGAACAGGGTGTCATTGCATCCTTTCCTATAGCAACAGGCAGAAGACTTGGGGTGTTGTAGCATCCCCGTCTGTAGCAGTAGGAAAAACCTAGGGTGTAGTTGCATCCTTTATGTAGAAGCAGATAAACAGTTTTGTAAAATTCATCTTACTAATGAGTATGAGTTTGTGGTTTTCTTTTTGAGGTTTCCACTTTAAAATATTGTGTCCTAACTTGTTTGATTATTTGTGTGTCTTGAACTAGTTTTTTTTTAATAAAAAAAGAAGAAGGCAATACTGATTCACCCCCCCCTCTCAGTATTGCTAGATATTCCAAAAATTGGTATCAGAGCAGGATCCTTCACTACAGTTTAACCACTAGAAGGAAGATCCTCATTAAGACCAAAATGGATCAGCAGGAAGGATTAGCTGCCAATAGACCTCCATTGTTCACAGGAAGTAACTATGGAGTGCTAGAATGAAGTGTCATCTAATGGCTCTTGGATGGAAGGTTCTGAGAGCAGTTGAAAAGAAGTATAATATAGGAGACAACCTACCTATAGACCAAGAAGAACTTGACCAATATGAGGCCAATTCAAAAGCTCTGAATGCAATCCTAAATGGATTAACAAAATCGATGTTTATGAAAGTCACGCAATGCAAGACAACCATAGAAGATTGGGATAAATTAAAAATTGTCTATGAAGGAGCATCCAAAGTCAAACATGCAAAACTTCAGACATACAAAGGAAAGTTTGAAAGCCTAAAAATGAAAGAGGAAGAAAATATTGCAGAATATCTTTTAAGAGTAGATGAAATTGTCAATACAATTCGAGGCCTTGGAGGAGAACTAGAGGAGCAAGAAGTAGTGGACAAAGTACTAAGAACCCTGCCAATGAAGTATGACTCAAAAGTATCTGCTCTAGAAGAACGAGATGATCTTAAAGATATGATAGTAGATGAACTACATGGGATCTTCACTACCTACGAGATGAGAAAAGGAAAAGATGGGCAGTCAAAGAAAAAAGAAGCATTTAGAATCTTATCCAAGAACCAATCAAGAAATTCAGATGATGAAGAAGCCCTTCTCATTAGGAAGCTTGAGAGAGGTACTGGAAAGTACAAGGGAAAACTACCTCTAAAGTTTTTTAACTGTGGAAGAATTGGACACTTTTCTACAAAATGTCCTTATCCTAAACAAAATGGAAGTGATGAGAAAGAAGTCTCAAGGAAGTTCAAAAAGGGAAAAACAGGAAACAAAAAAAGATTTCTTACATCACGGAATATAGTGAAGACAAAGACACAAGTGAATATGAAGAAACAAAGATTCTATTTATGGGATTAGAAGCCCAAGCTCAAGATGATGAATCAATGGAAGAAGGAGAAGTAGATCTAAGAGTTGAGTTAATCAGTGCTCTTGAAAAACTTGATAAAAGTAGGAAAAAGGACAAACAATCAAACAAACTCATTAGTAACTTGAAAAACAAGCTTGAAGAGGCCAAGAAGATTGAAGAGGATCTAGTTTTACAGCTCAAAAGCAGAATGCAAAAATCAGAGAAGCTTGAAGAAGAGATTATGCAACTTAGAAAGAAGCTCAATGAAGAAACTATTAAGTCAAAATATGAAAGCAGTTCAAATATTTTAGATGAGATCTTGAGTAGCCAAAGACCATTAAGTGATAAAACTGGATTAAGCTATGACAAAGAAAAAGATTCAAAATATTTGTCCTCTACACTCCAAGATAGAAATGAAAGAAGCTATGCTACTGCACTCAAAAGAAAAATTGAGAAGAATAGTCAGAAGTCTAGTCCCTTATCCCATAATAAAGGAAGAAGTGATATGATACCTAAAGGACCAATGACAAGTAAAGTCCAGCAGATATTTTTTGGCCATTGCTACACTTGTCATAATTTTGGACATATGGCTAGAGAATGCTAGCTAAGGAAGAATGCCTCAATAAAAGATCAATAACAAAAGAAGGAATGGAGGAAGATGGAAGATGTGAAGCAGGAAGATAAAAAATTCCTCAAACATAAAAGAAAATTTTATGGATATTGTTACTACTGTCACAAGTTTGGTCACAAAGCTATTGATTGCAGAACCAAGAAAAGAGATCAAAGTAAGGAACTCAAGGAACACAAAATATTAGTAAGCAGGGTACCTCATGGAAAGATGTGGAGAAAAAGAGAAGATAGTAGTGTTTTAGAGGAAACACAGTTTCCAAGCATCAATGATGATGATGATCAACATAATAGTATTGCAGATGAAAATGACATCCATTATGATGGAAAGGAAGATGAAGATGAAGGACTCACCAATGAAGAGAGAAATCATGAAATTCTCTTCTAAAATTCTCATAACCTAAAAAGAGAAATTATAAAACCAACATTAGAAGGGATTATATCCTTAGGGGGAGTAAAATGTATTTGCAAGAGGAGGAGCATTGTGATATGGGGATTCCATGAACTTATCAAAGACTTACTATAAGAAGGTAAAGAAGGATGCTAACTAGATGATCAGCACCAAGACCAAGTTAACTAGAGGAAGAGAAGAAAAAGAAGGGAAGTTGTCTAAAAGAGAATGATTGGAAATTCTATATCAAGATGATTACAGTAAACACATAATAGGTTATCCTTTGTCATTGTTGTCAAAGGGGGAGAATGTGTAGGTGTTTCCATCAATGCTAAAGGGGGAGAATGTTGGATATGGTTTTCATTGATGTCAAAGGAGTTCAATAATGACCAAGGAATAACCAAGGACATGATGGTAAGGTGAACTCAGTGAAATACAAAAGCAGTGATGACATGGCATGTATGATGATGTGGCATATATGATGACATGGAATGGCATGTATGATGATGTGGCATGAAGTTGAAAATACATATGATGGTGCTTTGGTTCTATCAGGAATTCATTGTTGCATCTTGACATCATTCTGAAGAAATATGGCATTTTGGTGAAAATTAGGAAATTGACTAAGTATGGAATAATTAGTCAAAATTGGTCCAAGTAGCATTAAGAGAATGCCTGCCATAATTTATGGTTTGAGAAGAATGCCTGCACCATGGTACCGGGATATAGATTTTTATAGTGGATATCCATTCATGGTCTCAATTTGACTTCATCACCTCTGAGGAGAAAGTTCTAGGTTTGTCAAAACAGGGTTTTGCACCAAAACTTGTAAAAAGGACTAAGTAGCCTTAGAAAGATGCCCACCATAAATTATGGGTTGAAGTAAATTCCCGCAGAATATGACTAGGATGTAGTGTGTTAGTTTCTCTATCTATTCATGTTATCAATATTCCCTAATCATTCTTGAGGTGAAAGTTATGGAACTTCCAAACCATGGATTTAGGCAGTTTTTGCACCAAGTTCAGTAAAATGCTCGCCTAGGGAAAATGAAGAAGAGTCTGAAGGTGAAATGAGTTGTGTTTTTATTAGTGAGATATTCTACATCATATGGTAACATGTTTTCATGGTTTTGGCGAAATGAAAAATCCACCTTGAAAATGGCACAAATTGTCTAAGTGTAAAATCTGCTGGTAAAACTACCTAAGTGGCCTCTGTAAAATGCCCGCCATAATTTCTACTTGATGGATTAAATTATTATGAAGGTACTGTCCTGTAGATTGTTGATTGTTTCATCTAACCATACCATCAGTTTGTCAAAAAGGTATCTGAGGATGAATTTATTATTTTCCAAAAGTGCCTTCTGGCAGTTTTTGCACTATTCCAACACTGGAAAATCTGCCTAAGTTGTCTCAGGAAAATGCATGCCAGAGGCTATGGTTTGTAGATAAATTTATATAATGGTATGGATGCATGGTATTTGACAACTTTTCCATCTAGCCATGAGTTTAGTTTTCCATCTGGTACTCACATTTGAGAAATACAAACCTATCAAGTTAGTAAAAAAAATTATTAAAGCAGAAAGCTACAGGAATAAAAAGCAAGCTACAGGAATAAAATCAGAAATATAAAATAAAGTTTTTGATTTTAAAAAAAAATAGAATATGACTATTTAAAGAAAAATATATTATTTATTAAAGAGACCAATGAAATGAAGGATGGCCAATAAAGTTTTTAATTAATTATTTAATTAAAAACATTAATAAACAGAATTGTAAATTAAAGATTAAAACATAGATTTGAAAGGGCATGAGATGATTTAGTTGATTAATAAAGAACATAATTAAAGCTGATATTCGAAGAGGTATGAGGAGAAGATTAAATTAAATTATAAATAGAATTAAATTAAAAGAATAGAGATTTGTAGAGGTGTGATGAAGAAAGATCACGAGCCTAATTCGAAAAGGTGTGATGCTTGGGCAATTAGGGAGAATATATAAACATAAAATGAATATGGAAACATGTGTCTCAATAGTTCTGATCTAGCAGTAGAGCAAGAAGTCAGAGACCAGCAAGATGAAGAAGTTGTGACAGCATCAAAAGAAAGAGATCTGGAAGTTTGACCAGATCAGTTTAAGGGTGGCAGGGTGGTGCTAGGGCAGGCAGGAAGCCTGCTGGGGGTCATAGCCTCCATCCAATAGAAGCTGGAGAACAGGGTGTCATTGCATCCTTTCCTGTAGCAGCAGGCAGAAGATTTGGGGTGTTGTAGCATCCCCGTCTGTAGTAGCAGGCAAAACCTAGGGTGTAGTTGCATTTTTTCTGTAGAAGCAGATAAACAATTTTGTAAAATTCATATTACTAATGAGTATGAGTTTGTGGTTTTCTTTTTGAGGTTTCCACGATAAAATATTGTGTCCTAACTTGTTTGATTATTTGTGTGTCTTGAACTAATTGTTTTTAATAAAAGGAAAAAGAAGGCAATACTGATTCACCCCACCTCTTAGTATTGCTGGATATTCCAACACGTGTGTTGTGTCATGTACTCAATACCCTAATGTACACAATACTCCAAATAATCTTTGACAACTTACTTGAGTTGCGTAAAAACTGCAGATCATCTAACAACAACGTCCACATATAAGGTCAAGGTTAAGTTTAAAGGTAAGTATTTTTTGTTTTTTTCTTAATTTTTTTAATACTTAGCAATGATAAAAATTGTCACTTCAAGGCCTCTAATCCAATGAAAACTGAACAAAAATTTTCAAAAAATAAATTATAAATACAAATTTAAATTTGACTTTGATCTAACTTTAGAAAGAAAAAATTATTTACCTTAACTAATACACAAAAATAGAACATATAGTCCCTGCCTACGGTAGGGACTAAAAAGTAATAAATGATGCAAAGTAGTATGGGGTATATTTGATTTTCCCATGTTCAATTGTCATATTTTTTTTTCCATCATAATCAATGCTTTCATAAAATCTTACATTTAATCTGATTTGATATTTTTAAATATTTATTATTAAACAAGACAGAAAGCTTCAATGCAGCTAATTCCCTACCAATGTTATAAGTACCATGTAATATGTCACAATCAAATAAGTGATTGACAATGAGTGTATGGATGAAATTGAAACTGAGCAAACATAGACAATGAGTGTATGAATGAAATTGAAACTAAGCGGACATGGTCTTTAATAATGAGAGTTTTGATACTAAAAATAAATATTAAAATGTGTTATACGAGTTTTTAGTTTGTATTTAAAATGTATATACTTGTAAAGTAATCATTTAGTGATATGGTTTATAAATAAGTCTATGTTGAAGTGTGTCAAATAGTTTATTAAATTTATATTTAATATGTGTTATATGATTGATAGAGTTTTTTATCGAGTTCAAATATGACTTAGTAAAATTTGTTTGTTCTATTATGTCTTATTATATAAACAAATAAAACATGCTTTTCTAATTCAGTAGTTTTAATGATTTATTATACAAGGAACTTGTCAAAGATATTTTTTATTATGTTCTAATAATCATTACAATAACCATTTCCTCAATTTAAAAAATAAGTGTTTATTTTCAATATCATCACTGTTCTTGAACTTGTAAGATATATTTTTATTAAAAGAATATACGAGATATTTATATTTAAAAACATAAAAAAATTGTTGTATAATGAAATAAATAATTAATTTGACTAATTCATAAAATTGTTGATTTATTATGCCTTCAAAATATTTGGTTTTGATGAATTAAACTTTACACTAACCATTTCATCAAATTAAAAAATGCTTGCTGATAAGTATCAGAGTAATTGAACTTATGAAAAGATCTTTCTATTAAAAGAACATAAGAGATATTTTTATTAGAAGCCGTTTTAGACTACGAGAGATAAAAGAACATAAAAAGTTTGTTGTTAGACTTATTTAGACTTATGATCAAATAGGATTGGCTAGTTTTCCTCTTTTTGAAAGGTAAAATTACAAGCTTTCCCCACATACGAACTCATGGCCACTCTTGAGCAACTTATTCAAAATGTGACACAAATAAACCAAAGATCAACTAACTTAGTGAACCTCAAAACATGTCACCCTATCAGGTCATGCGTTCAAGCTGTGCTTAGTATTTAAAGACTAGTCCTTAGGGAGTTGAAGTGGTTCAAGCACTTTGAAACACTGGCAATTAAGTAAACAAATGGCCGTAAAAAAATGCTCGATAGTATAGCTTGCAAAAGGAGTGTGTTTCAAATGTCTTTGCTTTCATACAAATAAACAAACCATCCTATCATATAAATGACATATCCAACCATTATTTTTTATATCAGAACTGAAATATTTAATACATTTCTGATTACTTCTAAATCATGCTCGGCAATAAACAAACCATCCTATCATATAAATGACATATGAAACCATTATTTTTTATATCAAAACCAAAGTATTTAATAAATTTTTGATGGCTTCTAAATCATGCTCGGCATGCTCGGTAACAATTGGTCTTTTGTTTTGAAAAAAAAAATGAAATTCGTGGGCAATATCTGTGAAGTCGAATCCTTATCCCTGAAATGCAACATTACATTTTCACAATTGATCCAATCCAATTATCAGAATGCACCTCTAATAAAGAGATATGAGGCATTCGCTAGCTGGAGCAACACTGATGTGAAACATGGGTGGGAACATAGGATCATCTCTGTCATGTCCCAAATTTGTAATTGTGTCACAATGGCCTAATCACATTGGCCATATTCATTAGAGTTTGTAAAATTGATGTTACGGGTCAAATAATTGCCAAGGAGGAAAATTACTAGTTTCCTAGGTTAGTGGTGGAAGCTTTGGGATTTGGAATAAGGGGGATAATAAATGATGTTTGAACATTAGAATGGAATAAATATTTAATAAAGGAGATAAATAAATATATACAAGTTAAAATCAAAGTGGCATTTGATCATGAAGACACATGGAGGAAGTGGGACCCACATATGGCTAGATTTCCCCACTACACTTGGCATCATTCTCTCACCAATTCGAATTCAAGGTGAATGGTAACATACTTGGGGGATTCCAAAAGGTATTATTCATGGCATGACTCATCCAAGGTCGAAATACAGAGGAAGAGTAACTCCCATGGAAGAGGAAGAGGCAATTTGGAGCTAGTGAGACACTTGGGCTAGATTCCCTAGCTCTATGACAACAATGATGAAGATGCTATGACACCTATGACACAAATCAGACCTGAAGTCTAAAATATGACATATATGACATGTCAGGGCTAAAAATACACTCCAAGAAGGCGCTCAAGGGTGTTAGGACAGCTAAGATGCTTCCACATGTGATTTGGTGGAAGTGGGAGACTAGGAATTGTTGTACAAGTGGCATTCTTTGGAATCTCTTCCCAACTTGAGTTGGCATGAGTCTCTTGGAAGGAATTCGACCCATGGAGGAAATTAGAACTTTATAAATGTCAATAACAAATAATGAAACCATCTTTTGATCATTTTTAGAATTTGCAATTTCATTTGTGAAGAGGGAGAGCTAGTGGATGACTAGTTTCTTGCCTTAGCCAATTTCGAGGGTGAAAGATTCCCATCCAAGTTGGTAATTGGAAAGGCCATTCAGACCTTTCATTTGGAGCTTTAATGGAGTATTTATTTGCAGGTGTAAGCTACAGGGAAGCTCATGGTTTCTTCTATTGCAGCTCACTCCTTCAACCATTTCCAGTTTTGATGGCATATTCTTGATCCTTGAGGGGGGGTGTTTTTGGTGAGATTTTGTACTCTTTGGGGGAGCTTCGAATGCCCCATTTATTTTTTAATATGAAGTAAATACTCTGTTCTTCATATCTAGAAATTTTCAGGTCGAAATTTCAAGTAGAAATTTCAAGTAGAAATGTATAAATCTCATTTTTAATGAAAGAACAGTGCCATTTCCCCACTATCTTGTTGTGAACCAATGTAATGCTGATGATTTCGAATGAATGGATGATTCTCTGATGCATTTGTGATTAATGGACTGAAATGTATGTATTTTACAAGTTTCATGTACTGTACGTGAGCATTTGAAGTATTTTTACTCAGTTTAATTGCATTGGGAGAAGAAATAGTGCCATTTTCCCAAGGGTCGAATTGATGATTTTTGCAGCTGAATGGGAGAGGGTTGGAACAGATATAATGATCAATTAATGGCGCAAATGAGACCTTAATAACATATTTAATACATTCCCTATCTCTGTTCATAAATTTGAGTGGGTTTGGAGGCATTTGGGAAGCCATTTTTAGTACTTACCCCAGGGGGATTTGAACCCCAAATTACTAGTAAAATTGCATACTTGGTCCAGAATCTTAAGAGAGTTTGCAGAGGTCTTTTGGTGGCAATATATCATCCCTGAACATCATATTCAATTCCCAATATCATTCATACACCTTCCTTGAATATTTGAAGGCATTTGGAGTCAATTTGAGACCTAGAGACCAATACTAGTCAAAGGGAAATTACTAGTAAAGTTCCCTACGTTGGCCAGAATTGAAAGAGGTTTTGCAGAAGTATTATAAAGGTCCAAAAGAGTCCCTGAAACACATATTTATGTTATAACATCATCCATATACCTTCTTAGAATATTTGGGAGCAATTGGAGCAATTTGGGGACCTAGAGCTCAAAACTAGTCAAAGGTCTAACTAGGGAAAAAAGTGAAAAAATTGTCATTTTAATAAAATTCCTAACAAGGGACATTACAATATCCAAATTCACCCTTAGCCTTGTTGTCATAGCAACTCCATGCTACATTAAAACCAAATCCAAGCTAAATTTTCCTATTAAAAAGAGGATACATTTCTTAGCCTGCATCTACATCAACAAGGACTTAGATGCCATGGATTTCATGAGAAATCACCGCAGTAATAACCCAACTCTGAAAAAAACATAATCCCAATAACTTGCAAGTGAATGGCATTGACGATGTAGGTGGTCTCAAATTGCTGCTCATTTTCCTGGACGTACCGACAAAGAGATCAAGCATTATTGGAACTCTTGCATCAAGAAGAAGCTCAACTTAAAACAATATGGGGTACCATTTAACTCCTCCCCCGAAGCCAATGAAAAAGGCATCACAAAATTTACTATACCCTCTGAATCCGGCCATACCTGCGATATCATTTCAGTGCCTGCCAAAGCTCATGATGGTTATACATTGGTCCACACTGCGAACCCGCTCGACGCCATGCCTAAAGGGTACTGCAGTTCCTTAATAACACCTTTGATGGAATGCCCAGTACAGAAAACCAGCTCTCTTTTGTTGATGACGTATTGGATTTAAAGTATGAATAGGTACAAAAGCAAAATAACGTTTTTCAATTGCTCCAAGTTCTACTAACAACCATCTAACTTGTCATTCTCAATTTAGGATTACTTCTCAGATCAATCATAGCTTCTCTCAGGCATTTACATCTCCGATTCTGCAAGTGGAAGATCAAACTTATAATATTTAAAAATCATCAAGATGCGATCACATAGCAGACTCGGGGACTATATTGCCGCCTCATGAAGCGCCTGGCTCTTCCATTAATGCTTTAAGATGTAGTAACAACATCCACAGTCTTGTTGATATGGTCGACTCAATGAAAGGTAAAATTGAAAACGCTGGCCAGATCAAGCTTAATGAAAACAAGAATAAGATCATGATCGATTATTCGTCGTTCATAGCATCCTCTGGAATAACAACATGGAGCGTCAGTCATTCCCATTCAAATGCCATTGATTTTAGCGATGTTTATCTAGGAGCTTATACATCGCATAAAGCAATAGTGAATTCCATTCACTATTGTCCTCCAACTCCGAAAAAACAGAATCCCAAAAATACTGTTTTCTTGCTTGCAGCCCTTCAAGTCGTGGTTACAAAGCTGGTCGGCAGAGGAGTTCTCCAGAGCTCGAGCTTCCGGTGAGCCACAAAACCGAGTGATTATGCTTCTGCCAATGGTTCCAATGGCCTGTCGGAGCTTCCTTTTAGTATAACTGATCTTCCATGCCGAGAATTTAGAATACCGCCCGAGTAATGAAGCATTTTCAGACTATTTGTAGGTAACGTTAGTTCAAGAAATTTATGTTTCCGTCCATAAATTCTCTTGTAGACTAAGTGCCTGCCAGTTAATAAAATTATCGCCACTGTGTCATTTCGTCTTATTTTCATGTCGAGTACCTTAGCCTGACGAGCTGGCCCTACAAGGAAAACCTCCATTGATAACCCATTGACCCAACAATTTCCGTAGACATTCGTACTGCCGCCATTCATAACCCAGCAATTTCCGCAGATATTCGTACTTTGTGTGATTACTTGTAAAATTCTTGAATTTTCTTTTTTCAAATTATTTTAAAATAATTTTTATATTTAAAAAATAAATACCCTCCTCCAAAGATTTATGTCAAATTTAAAGTGTACTTAACCAATAGAAAAATCTGATTTTCTTTTTTGAAAAAATAGAAAAAATATTTTAAATTTTCATAAATTCAAATTAATAATATATTTTTGATAAACAAAACATAACAAAAACAGAATAAAAAATTAAGAGTTAATAAAAGTCAAAAAACTTTAACTTTTGAATGGAAAGAATATCCTTGCCTTGGCACGGAATAAAATAAAATAATAAAATTATAATTATTAAATAAATGATGTAATGTAATAAGTGGTATATCAGATTTTCCCATGTTCAATTGTCATAGGGTTTTTTTTTAACCTACTAATCGATTAAATCTCATATTTTCTACACCATGTGAACATGTTATTTAGTCAAGAATATACCGTAAAATACTTATCCATCTTCTACAAAACTTCACCCTTCTAAATAAAATCAAATTTGAAAATAAAAATCCTCTTAAATTCTAAGATAGTTGTTCATTATTTTCAACATAAAATCTTTTCAATAATGAAAAGGGAATAATGGTAACGTCATCCTTCATACTTCATATAAAGGCAAAATATTCCATGATCCAATTTCCTTAAAATATTAATAGAAACACTTTTCCCCCAACAAATTTGTTGGTTTTGATTACTTTGCTTCCGAAGTATATCAACTTTGAGACATGGCATGTGATCCCATACTTGTTCAATTTCTAGATATTATTTTTTAATTGTTAGTATTAGATATTATTTTTTAATTGCTTCTATGGATACAAGATGTACTTTGTAATGAATTTTATTTATTTATTTTGAATGGTTTTTATGATAAGTTTTGAAGAGAATAATGTCAATATCGACATAAAACAATTTGTCTCATAAAGTGAATGACATAGTGTCTTTGTTTTCACCTTCAAAAATACATTAGTTTAATATTTTTTTGTTTTAATAATGGGGAAAGACATATAGGAATTGGTTTATTAGGAAATAGTTATATTTTGGTTTTATATTTTTTTTATTTAATAATGGGGAAAGACCTATAGGAATTGGTTTATTAGAGAATAGTTATATTTTAGAGAGAAATGTAAAATGAGTAATTTTATTTATACATTGAATATTTTTATCATCATTTTTTATAACAATGTTTTTTATTTTCATTAATAATATTTTTATCAAGGTATCGTGTTAAAAGAAAAATATATTGTATGATAAGAGTGTAAGATTGTTATTCGTGAGATGTAGAATATCTAGTGGTGGGTGATGAGTTAAGACACCCCTAAGTTAAATGGTCGCTGGTTCGAAACTCCATGGATACCAAAAATCCAACCATGTTAAGGGCTGGTGCAGTCTGGGCCAGGTGCGATCCCTTGATTTTGACGGCTTAGATGCCTCTGGTTTATGGTTTATTAGCCAAAGGAAAACATTGCAAGTAAGGAGTACCACTTGCCAACAAAAAAAAGAGTGTAAGATTGTTAGGAAGGCCATTAAGGATGCTTCTAATGGGTCTTTAAAATATGATAAGATAAATAGGTACAAAGTCATAATTACAAAGGAAAAAAATTACAATATAAATAGAAATAGAGAGAATATTTTGCACCTCTCTAAGCTAGATCCTAAGAAATTATGGAGGAAAATTCTAACTTGTATAACTAAAGAAAATAATATGATTCCCTTCAGAGACTAGAAGTCCTACCTTAAAAAAAATTTACAAATACCTTGATGTCATGGACAACATTCAAACCATTTCTACATAGGAATACATTGTTCCTTTATAAGACATAGAGTTTGGGGTTAAGTGGCTCACAAAAGGGACGGCTAGTGACATAAAAGGATACCAAGCATAAATATTAAACATTGGAGGGCCTATCCTCATCCCTCACATCCATAAGATCT
The DNA here is from genome assembly GCA_027924585.1 of Larix kaempferi. Classification (NCBI taxonomy): domain Eukaryota; kingdom Viridiplantae; phylum Streptophyta; class Pinopsida; order Pinales; family Pinaceae; genus Larix; species Larix kaempferi. The sequence continues at coordinate 14,212,327 of BSBM01000486.1, forward strand.
TCAATTTAGTATTCAAGTAGGGTTTCCCTAAGCCCCAGACTTAAAGCTTCATTGTTCTTTGTTGTGAGAAAAATGGCTCAAGGGTGAGCAATTCTTCCTTCCCTTGTAAGTAGTAAACAAAGTAACATATTAAGTGGATGGTTAGTGAGTCCATTTAACAATGATGCGGCTATTAGATAAATAACAACACATGTAAAGAGTACTTGGAGGATAAAACTTGCATAAATGACATAAAAACACAACAAGGAGATGCTTGAATACACTGGTGTCACCTAGGTGAATGTTGCTTGCAAATGGTAGCCAACACTCCTTTTTGGAGCCTTGTTTTATCTCTCACAAATAGTTTGCTAACTACCTTGGAATGATGAAGGGAAAATACTTGCTTCTTGAGGAAGAAGTTAAGTAGCTTGAAATGCCAATGGATGGTGGGAATGAGGATGAAATATTAATCTCTCAAATAAATTTTTGCAGCATAACTTTTCTCTTGTTTTCTCCTTATGAAATGCATTCTCATGGCTTCCTTTTATAGGCCAAATGGTGGTCCTCAAACAACTAGTTCTGAGTCATGTGAATGCTTCCTCTCATGAAGCAAAAGATATTACTTGTCATAAAATGTATCATAAATAAGAATGGATTAAAAGTTAATTAAAATGAAATTAGCAATTTTAATCACATAATTGATCAAACTCCTTATTCTACTAGCAATATTTTTTGGCTACAAGAGAAACAAGGTGGGGTAAAGTGGTGTGGTTAACATGTTTTTCACGTAGAAAAATATCGTGTTAACCCACTATTTTGCATTTTTCATGAGTGGGTAACAATCGGGAATTCTCTCCCTTTCTCACCAATTTCGATTTACCTAAAAACCATGATCAATCTACGTCATCCTCCTTGCTTTATTGAACTCATGAACTCTATAACATAACCCTATCAATATAATAGGTGCCTTCTTAAGAAAAAATAACAAGAGAACCCTATGAACCTTGGGTTGGATCCCCGAAAGTCATTGATGAAATCATATGAGATACGATTCAAACCAAATCCATTTGCATGGAAATTTTTTGAACAAATATGATGGCGCTACACTAGTAAGATAAGTTTTATTTTTTTGCAGAAGGGTATATTTAATTGTTGAAAATCCTCGTTCTTCCATTTTTATATTTTTAAAAGGATTGTTACTTTTCATTTCTAATTTCCATTGTGCATTTTTTTGTTCCTAACCAACCTATAAGATTTATTTACCAAATGATGTATATGCACACTAATGAATAAATTATACCCTTAATTTTTTGATGTAGAAATCTTATAGGACTCATAAGCATTAATTTTGTTATGTATGCAATGCCATAACCCTTGTTGTAAGGATAAAAAAATAGAAGGTTCTTAATAAAGTTTAGTGTAGCATTTATATTGTGGCTACTGAGATAGATTGCTTTTTTCATTGTTGCTTTCTAATTCAAGGATCTCTTTTGTTGTCGACAGACTATATTTCCACTTGATTAAACCTAACAAGAGAACTCGGTGAATCCTTGGTGAGATCCCCTACATAAAATAAATCACCTATCAAATCATATTGGCCCTATGATTCCAGATCAAACTAAATTGTATTGCATGAAATTTTTCTTAACAAAGATGATGGTGGTCCACCGCTAAGATAAGTTCCAAGTTTCTTGAGTTTTCATGAATGTAATTATTGTTATCCCTACTTTTTAATTTTTATATTTTTATAAGGCTTGTTAAATTTATTTTATAATTTCTATTGTGGAATTTTTTGTTGCTTACCAAGATGTAAGAGTTATTTACCAGATGTTGTATGTGCACAGTATCCAATATAACCCTTAATTTTTTTATGCAGAAATATTATAGGAATTTGAAGCATTAATTTTGTTATGTATGCATGGCCATAACCCTAGTTGCAAGGAGAAAATAAATCGAAGGTTCTCACTAAAGGTTAGTATAGAATTTATATTGTGCTTTGTGCACGTTGAGATAGATTGCTATTTTTGTAGTGAGTTTCCAATTCAAATATCTCATCTATAATCTGTGTATCCCATTTTGGAATCTTGTCATGATTGTAGATTATAACTTTTTATAAACTTACTCATTTCCAGTATAGGCCCTAATCCATTGCCACATAAAGAATGGAAGTCGTTGCCTCTAGAAATTGTGGAAGAAGCATTTCAAATAATTTCTAAAGAGGATGCTAGGTGCGAAAAATAATGAGAAATGAAGAAATTACTATCTATACAAGGACGGAAGTCACATGAATTATCTACAATTGCTAAAAATGATTGTTGGAGTGATGATGAAGTAGTGTCCAATGATAATGATGTTCATGACCAACTTAATAAGAGAGAAATATCGTATCAAATTTGGTGTCATTCATTTATGCAGTGTGTTAGGGGCGATGTTCCAAAATTTGATATAGTTGCTCTTTTTAAAAGGGAAAATGGTTTAGAAGAGATCATTATATGCAAATTTATTGATAAGTCCCATAGTGTAAATGTAGAGTTTACATTCTTGGATTCTTATGGTAATGATCCAATTCTTTACATCATTGGTACCAGTGGTACATGGACACATAGCATGGATGATGTTTTGCATGTTCAAATGGCGTATGAAGATGAATTTGGAAATATTATGTTGCACCATACTTCATTTTTCTAATTAAAATCTCAGTTATGTTCAAGTGGGTCAGATGAATATCACAAAAAACATTCCACTGCAGTCATCAAGTGAGGGTTTTACATGGGATCTAGTTCAGATGTGACTCCCCTATTGGGAGATCGTTGTTCTATCAAGATTGGAAGACAGAAACTCATTCAAATGGATGGGATTTTGGTGCACAACAAAAATCCATTTGATTTTACAATAAAGAAAGGAACAGATGTTTGTTTGTATTTATTATAAAAATGTGCTTCATATGTCTAAAGACGAGTCATTGAAAATTCCATATCCTATGGAAGTGTTGAATTGTTTAGTAGAGGTTTCCATTGGTGGAACATTTTGTTGGGTAAGAATGTTCGAAATCCATTTAGATGTTATTGGTAGAGGCCGCGATATTCTTGAAGGTGTGAATTCGAATCCACGTGAGGTGTTTTATACAAAACAAGTCTTATTGATACCAACTCAAATCATTGATGGTGAGTATACATGTTTATTTTTCTATATATATTTTGCAATTCACATCAAAAACATATTTATAGTATCTAATGTTTTATTTATTTATTATTTATCTGTTGTAGGCATTGTTGATGTTTTATTTACCGTGATCTCTATTAAACTGTGGGGCACTATCACTCAAAAAGGAGAATATTTGTTTTCTTTGTTTGATTTCTGTAGGGTCCATCTGTGCTTAGCCTGAAACTCAACAACTTGATACAAAAGAGATTAGAAACCATAATTACTAGATATATAAAATAAATTAACTAAATAACTTAACAAATATAGACAAAACCATAACCTATCAACTCGATCCAGCTGGTCCATTGCCATCTGCGTCTTCCATAGGATGCCTCCAACAAAGCTTGTTTAACCATATGCGAAGCAACTGTTAGCTTCTCCACCCAACCATAGGCTCATGCTTTCATTCACATGGCCTCCCCCAAGCTTTGGGTCGTAAATGCTCACACACACCTGTCAAGAAACTCCTCAATGGGTCCCCCCCGACAAGAATTTCTAGCCAAACCCCAATAGCAGCAAGTCGCATCTATCGCAAGAATTACGATATCCATCCAAAAACTGGGTCCTTTACCCATCCCCAAAGCCTTCCTTAAATAGGAAATTCCCCTGCGACACATGTCGCTTCATGCAAATTACCCAATTTCTTAATATTCAAAAAGTAATTTATCTCACAAATCCATGTGTCAAGTTTTTTAGAAGAATGCACCTACTTTCCTAAATTTACTCAAGTTTGTCTCTAAGATGCTCACTCTAAATTCTACTTTTGTGGGTGCATGTGGTTCTAACTAAAGGCTCATGCATAGGATTCCATCTTGCTCCTAAATAATGATTTCTATTATTTTAAATACTCAAAATAATTTTTGTGTGCAAATGCATAAATGACAATTAATATTACTTTTAATGCTAAAATAATCTTTTATGTGCAAAAGTATCAAGTACTAATTTCTATTGTTTAAAGTACTAAAATGCATTTCTCTAAATAAATGTTTTAGGTGCAAATTTATACATCTTTATGCAATTTAGTTTAACAATAATTTTTACTAGGATCCCAGTGTCGCGTCATTGGGCCTTCCTGTTTCTTAACTTCATTTCCTCGACATGGCACCACTCTGTCGGGTCCAGTCATCTGTCGTTTCCATTTATCAGCAAGGTACCACATCGTTGGGTCCTTGCATCCACTCTTTCTGTTATCGACAGGGTACCACATCGTCAGGTGCTTCTGTCGATATCCTTTCATTCTGACTTGCGGGAACTTCATGTAGGGATTTTAAGATCCCTTACCTTATATCCACTGTCTACATGCTATTAGGGACTAATGGCGCCGAGGAGTAAGTTTGTTCTTACTATGCGCCCCTCAACTCGTACATGACCAACTCCGTTGTGGCCCACCGACACGACCTCACGCTTCTCCTAAGTAAGCGGATCAATGCTTCTCTAATCATGTGTGGTATTCTGTCGGAAGTCGACATCGTCGTCACTCTCCCCATGTGTGATTTATCCGTATTCTATGACCCTTCAATTTCCTTGTGTGTCTATCGATGAACCGTTTCACCTACCACTACACACATTTCTCATAAACATATATTAGTAGTACTATCCTCAATTATCATAATATGATTCATAAATATGATATTTCATTAAGCATTTATTGTTTACTCACAACATTACTCATTCATCTAATCAGAAATGCATCTCGTCAATATTTACTTTCTTCGTTCTCATCACATAATCAATCATACAACTAGTCGTTAAGCATCATTCACATGTACATTTTTCATAATCAAAGTTAATCGTTAAACAACATGTAATCATTCATTTACATCAACTATATAGATACACATATACCATTATTTTATTGATTCACAATCGGTCGTATTCATGAATATACTCAATATAAAATCAAGGGGTTGTTTTATTAATGTTTCCATCAGTCAGGTCACTCAATAGGTTCCCTCAAGGTCTGCAGTAGTCTAGGGGCACTAGATACACCCCTAATTATTTAGAACTTCATCCCAAAGTTTAGAATAAATGCAGAAATCTATGACGCATCTCAATTGCATCCTCCCAACTCATAGAGCTAGGACTGTAACTGTCCCACTGCACTTTGACTTGATCAATCAAGCCTAACCATTAAGCAAAAACTGTAATCAATCAGTTATCCGACTCTACACATATCATTTAGTTCATTAATTCAACTATCAATTATTGTCGTCATTCACATCTTCAGGTTTTTCTCAATCATTTAAGACACATCAAGGCTCAAGAGATCACTTTATCCAAGTTGTTTAGCCGGGTCACTTGACATGTACCCTTAAAGTCCACAGTCATTTTAGGGGCATTACAATTTCTTTGAAATATTATAATCACACCAATTTCAATCTTCTTGCAACAAAAGGTGGTGATGAAGTTGTGACTGCTAGATTAGCTTCCCCTATAGAATATGGAACACACAATGCATTACCATCATATCTTCGAGTATTGCATATTCCACGATATCACTTGGGAAAAGAGGACTGATATTAACTTTATATTTCAATCCTTTAAGTAACAAGTTTATATAAAGAACTAGCAGTCGGTTCCTACTATGTAGAACCCCATGACAAGAGACAAACTCATAAAAATTATGAAATTATAGAATATGGAACACACAATGCATTATTGTGGGAGGATCCTAAGTCGGCATGTCGACTAGGATCCACGCCCAACCTATTGTAAATGTATGTCAACAGATGTGTCGACCAGTTGGGTCGTTTCGGTCGGTTGAACTGACCATATGGTTACATAACCGAATGCAAATGAATATATACGCTATTGAGCGATGTACTAGACTAAGTTAGATCTGTTCTATGTAGCATTCTGCTCTTGCTGGTAATAAAGGCTTGTGCTTCTCTCTCTCCATTGATCTCTTGTCTCTTGTATTTGAATCACTATGCATTCTTGTTTATAATATATAATGTACCTCTGGTAACCATGTGACCCGCGAGACTACAACATTGGTTCCGTTTCCGGGTGATGCATCAAGAAATAACAGCATGACATATGATTTCGGAGCAGGAGATGAAGGATTGGTGGGAGAAGAAAATTGCGAACTACCAATAGAATTATGTGCGACGGAACAAGCTGATGATTATTAAAGCGAGGGAAAGATTCTTCTCAGAGAGCCATGACAAATTTGTAGAGTCTGTGCCATCCACCCTAAAGAAATTGCTGGATGAAAAGACTAGCCGATGAAGAAGAGCGGAAGCTGTTGGCGAAGTTGATCAACGGGTGACGTACAAATCTGTCGGAACGATGCGAAAAGATTGAGGACAACTTCTATGAAGAACAACCAATTGAAGAGTACGTCTCTATGGAAGAAATCAAAATAAAAAATTCACCAAGCTAGCTGACCAATTCTTGTGTTCCCTGCTGACATTATTGTTCAAATTTTTTATCGACAAAGGTGCTGCATACATTGTCGAGATATGACCATTGTTGCTCCCACCCCTTCTGAACTCTAACTGGGAGGAGAAATAACGTTAGTGGTAAAGATTCGTGAAAGAGCGTGAATGGGAATTCTTTTTGAACAAATGACGGCCTGCATTTCTCTAGTCATCTAGAAAGCTTAGGGCTGGCATTGCGGGGGTGGCAAAACATATTTTGATGTACCGAAATTGATGAAAAGCGACATATGACAGGGTGACATGACCAAAAGTGGAGGACCTGATAGATCTGACAAATATAGAACCATGAGTCACAAAATCAATAAGGACATCCAGAAATTTGAAGGAGAAAAAAGGAGATAGCGACGCGACGAGCTAAGGGAGCAGGCAAGTGCACTCCGGAAGAAGCAAGGATCAATTATTGCGACAGATGCAGAAGGAAGCTTGCCATAGTCGAGTCGAGCCCATGATGATCGAGGCGTCAATGAAAACCTGTCACTGATGGATGAGGACTTGTGTATAGAGCTTAGTAGTGCTCTCCAAGTTCAGATACCCAAGAGGTTAACACCCCCTTCTCCGTTTAAGCTAACACAAAGTGTCATAGTGCAAGAGATTGTCGAAGAAAATCTTGGTCTCCATGCTGGCCAGTCGGGAATTTGTAGTCGTCGTAATGAAGAAGGTGATGAAGTCGATAGATTGTTGATTCATCGACTTGAGGAATGAAATTGGGTGACTTTTCAGCCCAAATTTTTGAACAGAATTTTTCATCTAATGTACTCAAAACATGAAGAAGAACCCCCCTTTCCAATACTATATTTGAGTGACTCGTTGAGTACTTCGGAGAATCCGAGAAGTAAATAAATCTTGTTCAAGCATAATTTTGTCTGGATTTCGACATAACTAGTAGAAGAAGACAGAATCCCAAGACCCAGCGAAACATAAGAAGTTCGATACACTGGTACTGAAGGCAAGGAAACCTTCCTGGATAAGCAACTAGCATTAGTAACTATCTAAGTTGAAGAAGTACGTAATCTTGATTCTGGTAATAACCCACCAACACCATCTAATTTTGAAATTGAAATAGCAGCAGGCATGTCGCACTCGACGACACACCTTATTTTATGACGGCAATCAAGACCCAAGAAGACACTGGTTCGTGTGCGAGTTGACATGGATAGCCAACCAACTCACTTGCGAAGAACACCAGTTGGCTCAGTTTGCTGGCTCTTTGAGGAAAAGAGCATTAACTTGGTACATGGGATACATTGCTAAAACACCAAATGCAACAAAAGCACAAATCATGCAAAGTTTCTTGTTCTTCTTTAAGACAGAGGATGCAACATATCTGGCTGCGGAGAAATTGAAGATGATGGTCCAGAAATCGACATAAACTTTTAAAGAGTATGATAAGAGGTTTAAATACCTCTTGAGCCAGATCGATTATGAAATTGAAGACAAAATCCTCATCAAATGGTTCATCATTTCCCTTATAAGCAAAATCAGAGTACATGTTCGTCGACAAAATGTCACTTCATATGAAGATGCCTTATCAAAAGATATGGAGATTGAAATGGATGATGAATATACCTTAGTATCCATTGAAAAACATGTCGATAAATTCCTCGGTAGTGTAGAGCAGGCCATCCAAAACATGAATTTGAAAGGGCCAGAGTTATGGTGTACAACATGTTTGACTGCAGGGCATACTAATGATTCTTGTCGAACTGAGGATTAGTGACAAGATGTCAGAATCATTCAAACCAGATGATTTGGTTATCCATGTAAAGAATATGACTTACATTCTACAAATTATTTCCCATACAATCTAAAGAATAAGAAAGAAAAATGGTGCCAGATATGCGAAGTCAACACTCATTCGATTGATGAATGCCATCTAAATTTGAAGAACAGACAAAACTACCATGCAGTGTACCAAACAAATTTTGTCAAGCATCATAATGACAGAAACATAAGAAATGATAGATTTGACAGAAATGATGGAAGAAATGACCGGTATAACTGGAACAGAAATGACAGATATCCCAGATATGATGACCGTAGATATGATCGATGGTATGATGGCTATAACAGGCATGGAGGATACCAGGGTCGAGGTCGTGGCGGTGGTGGTCACGGTGTTCGACCTAATCAACCTGGTCTATGTTTTACATGTCTTAGTGAAGATCATCGGCATGCAGAATGCCCATACAAAGATAGACCAATCTAAATTTTTGTACAAAATGTGGGGTAGGCGATCACTAGAGGATTGCCCTACCATGATTGAAAAAAACAATAATAAAGAGAATGTTCATGCCTTGTCTTGTGTACCTAAATATGATGTGCTCCGAACAAAAAATTTGCAAATTGTTACTCGACAAGGTACCCATATTGGTCCAAATAGACCACAGATAAGTAAAATAGTAACCAAAGAAGATTATCCAAATCCGGCTAAACAAAAGTATGTGTTTAAAAATGCATCTGACATATTTTCTGAATTGGCAGCGCATGAAGATACTGAATAAAATCAACAAGAAGCATTGAATGAATTGTTCAATCTAATTACCAATGATGAAGCTGTAGGAAATTTAATTGACATGTTGCATAAATTCAAGCATAAACATGTCGTGCAAAGAAAAATCAAAAACATTTGCTGACTTAATCAAAAAGAAAAAAATGATGCTGACCCTCTTGTTGACCTCGACATAAATGGCTACCATGTACGCCAATTCATACTGTATTTTAGTTCCCAAGTAAATATCATGACTCATGATACTTAGGACCAACTCGGTCGACCACAGTTGCAGGAATCAGGTATTTATCTGAAGCTCACGGATCAAGGTCTTGTTGAGCCGATCGAAGTGTGGAAGGGAGTTGAAACATCTATGAAAGGCATCACACCAAAAGTTGATTTTGAAATCATTAATCCTAAAGATGATGCAAGTTATTTCCCAGCCTTGGTCGGTCGACCTTGGGGCGAAAGATGAAGGCTTCGCTTTTATTAGATAAAGGTCGCATTAAGCTAAAAGGAAACAGACAGAAGGTTATTGTACCAATATTCCCATCTCAGGGAGAACCTTGTTTGGAACCCGTGGAAGAAAATAGTGACATTTGACAACTCTATCGAATAGATAATAACAAAGACCATGTTGAACCAAATTCTCAAGGAGAGCTTCACTTTGGAGGTCCTATTTCGATCGGATATAATTCCAACACCGAGCTTTATGACTCGCAAGTAGAGAATTACAATATTCATGCAAAAGAATGCTGGACAGTGGAATCCATCTCGAAGAAGCAAGTAAAGAAATGTCTCTCAATCTCTACCGCTTCAAGAGTATTTGAGCGAAAAATTTGAGAATACCCAACTCTTGTACCAGCAAAAAATGCACAGACATATAATCCAGCATTGAGATATAGGGAACGTGACTTCCTAGCAACACAGGTCGAACAAGTTTTGAAACATGTCGGAGAGCAAGGTAGACTACAGAGTCTGGTCGAGACTTTCACTGGGAAAGCCGCGAGATGGTGGGATACCCACCAGTTGAGACTCCAAAATTGGACCAACGCATCCACATTTTTTGTAGAAATATTTGGAGGAAATAAATTGATGGGTTAGTCAGACATCCCTCTGTTCACGTAGGGAGAAAACCCTGAAGCCCATATCGATCGATGTGAAACAAAATGGAGAAAACTAGGTTACAAAGATGAAAGGGCGTGGTCACACCTCTTCCCCATCACACTAGATTATTTACCTAATAAATGGTACAAGATGGAAGAGGCTATAGGAGAAACATTCACATGGAAGGATTTGAAAGAAAATTTCATCAATGATTTCCAATTTTCCCCAAAGGTGGAGCAGTTGGTCGAGGAGAGAAATCATATCAAAGAATTTCTACAGCCGAAAGAAAATATAGCATCTACATAAAAGAAGCAAACTAATCGGGGATCAGCTTCCTGTCATAAAATAATGGAGAAGTCAGTCGGGAGAAGTTTTCAGTGGAGACAAGATCACCCCATCCTGTCGAAGCCTATCAAAACAATCTTTGGCATAGATATTGTCGAGAAAGATGAACCAGAGAGATTAACAGAAAAATACTTTCCGCCTATATTCACACAAATAAAGGAAGGCAAAAGACCGTTAAATAACAACCGTGCTCCAGAGTGGATGGATGGAAAGATCAAAACAAAAGAAGTGGATATCTTAAATGACGGCTGACCAAAGATGGCAAGAATTGGCGACTACTGGAATGAAGAACAAACTACAGAAATCACTAACCTCCTCAACGAATTTCAGGATATATTTTCTCGTGACTATAAAGACCTGAAAGGACTGGTGCAGGAGATGGGTGCAATGAAAATTGACATCAAACCAGACGCCAGACCAGTGAAGAAAAGGCCCTATAAGCTTGCACACAAATAAAAAGACATTGTTAAAAAAGAGATCGATAGTATGCTCGAAGCTGGAATTATATATCCTATCGACCAATCAGAGTGGGCGAGGCCGATGTTTGTTCAGGCAAAGAAGCATGACCTGACACAAGTGAGGATTTGTGTCAACTTCCGTGAACTGAACAAGGTAACACTTACCGACCCATTTCCAACTCCTTTCGCAGATGCGATTATTGATGAAGTTGCAGGGCATGAGTGTTATTCATGTACGAATGGATTCTCTTGGTACAATCAAGTACCTATTGCGAAAGAAGATAAGAAAAAGACTACATTCGTATGTGAATTTGGTTCGTTCGCATATAAAGTCATGCCTTTCGGTCTGAAGAATGCACTAGCGGCCTTTTCTCGTATTGTCGTCAAGGATTTTCAAGAGTATATCTACAAAACCATGGCTATCTATTTCAATAATTGGACAATCTATTCAATGTTAAGAGATCATTGTAAATGGCTTCGACTAATGTTGGAACGTTGTCGACAGATTCAATTGTCGCTGAACATAAAAAAGTGCATCTTTGTGACTCCTATCAGTATATTGCTAGGCCACGTAGTATGTAAAGAAGGAATCAAGGTCGATTATGCAAAAATAAAAATTATTCTCGACCTAAAACCACCAATCAATCCGAAGTAAGTGCGTATCCTGTTGGGTCATACAGGGTATTACAGAAAGTTCATCAAACACTACTCCGACATGACATATCCTCTCAAAGAGTTGCTGAAAGAAAATCAGGACTACAAGTGGACGGAGGAATGCAACACTTCATTCGACATATTGAAGAGAAAACTCGTCGAAGCACCCATCCTTCGGTTTCCAAATTGGTCGATGAAATTTCATGTTCATATTGATGCATTTGGAATAACAGTCGGTGCTATTTTGACACAACCTGGAGAAGATAGAATGGAATCTCCTGATGCATTCAGTAGCCGGAAGTTGAACAAATCCAAAAGAAAATATTCTACCACAGAAAGAGAAGCATTAGGTATGGTATTTTCCCTACAGAAATATTGTCACTACTTATTGGCTAATCCCTTCATATTCTACACAGATCATCAAGCTTTGAAGTATCTAGTCAATAAACCATTGCACCATGGGAGGTTGTGTCACTGGCTTCTACTATTTCAGGAATTTGAATTTGAGATAATAATCTAATCACAAAAGGCTAATGTCGGTCTAGACCATTTGTCGAGAGTTGACAACAGAGAGGAACCGATAGGTATTGAACATGACTTGCCATACGCACATTTGTTTAGAATTGAAGTTGTCCCTTCAGAACTTGCAGAAATTGCACAATTTCTCAAGGATGGACAAGCTCTTGAAGGAATGACTAAGAAGAAGAGGAAGATCATTCCTATGAAAGCTGCACCTTATACCATCATTAACGGATTCCTCTACAAACTTGGCTTAGATGATGTGTTACGTCGGTGTGCACTTGAGCATGAGCAACAGAGCATACTTTCAGAAGCACACTACGGACCAGCAGGAGGACATTATCACATAGATATAACAACAAGGAATATTCTGCAAGCTAGACTTTGGTGGCCGACAATTCATAAAGACTGTCGAGAATTTGTAACTAAATGTGATAGATGTCAACATATGGGACGACCACTGCCTAGTATAGAAATTCCCTTGGTTCCAATTAATCTGATCCGAACATTCGAAATCGGGGCAATTGATTTTATTGGACCATTTCCACTAATTGGCAGACGGACATGCGCATGTTATATTATCACTACTGTAGAATTCGTCACCAAATGGGCAGAGATTGAATTGGTCGAGACATGTTCTAGCGAAGTTCATGCCAAGTTCATCTATGAAAACATCATTACATGTTTTGGATTCCCGCTAACTTTACTTAGCAACCAAGGTACGCATTTTGTCTACAAAACTATTGAGGCATTACAAAAATAATTTGCAATTGATCACAGAATAGGAACAACATATCATCCACAATCTAATGGCATCGTTGAATCATTTAACAAAACACTCACAAGAGGACTGACGAAAGTGTGCAGCATGGAGAAGGACAACTGGGATGATAAAGTGCCTACTGTTCTTTGGGCATACAGAACATCGTACAAAAGAATGACGGGTCAAACACCTTTTTCACTTGTCTATGGGCAAGAAGAAGTCGTTCCGTTGCATTTCCGATGACAAGCCCCCACAATGGCAACAGTACTACACATTGATGTCAAAGATGCATGACAAGAGCGACTATTACAACTGTCAAAACTGGACGAGATTCGACCGATAGCAATGGAACACCACCAAATCTAGAAACAACAACATAAAGCTTGACATGATAGAAACATCAAACAGAAAAGTCTGTTAGTTGGTGACTTGGCATTGCTTTATAATATCCGCGTAAAAGGAAAACCAAAAAAGTTGCACACAGAGTGGATGGGGCCCTATATTGTCGAAGTAATAAACCCCAATGGTTCAGTCCAACTGAAAACAAGGTAGTGTTTTCAAGAAGCTCGTAAACGGTGCCTGACCAAAATGGTACAAGTCATGAATTTCAAAAAAGAAAAAAATCGGTTGTAGCCAACCTTGGAGAGAAAGTCATTTAAGTAATTCATTCAAAATTAGGTTGTATCAGATTCATTATGACGAGAGACTGGACAAGCAATACTGGTGAAAACAAGAGATCAACGCATGACCACCGACTGGAGAGGCATCGACATGATAGAATCAGTCGACAGGATGAACGAGCTCATTGACATCACTAGACTAAGTCTGGATGACCTGAGAGCACAAAGGAAACACACCGACATTGACTTGATGTAGAAGCACCAGATAAAAATAGTTGGGATGGCCGACCGGTGGGGCAGCAAAGCTAAGACACGGTTCTCAAGGCACTGATGATCTGTCAACCACACTTAAATTCCTCATCAAGTCAAGAATTAATGCGGCCATCTACCTCCCATCTCATTGTGCCAAACTCTGTCGCTATAAATCTAGAGCTCAAGGATTCCTGGTTACTCTTCTGCCGAGAGATTGAGAATCAGATCTCAGAGCTACCAGAACTAGATTGTGATCTAGAGAACCCTGTATCAGCTATGGCTGCTAAGAAATGTCAGGTGACAACTCGGTCTACCGCCTCTAGAGTCCGAGAGTTGGAGAAAGCCCAATCTCCTTTGGAAACTCATCTTCAACTGATCCAGAATGCTAAGGTTACAGAACCTCACTGGAGAAGAACTTGGACCAAAATTTGTAATTGGGGGAAGGAATCTAATGGTCACTGGAGAGAGTCAGCCGACATGCTTAAGACTGCTACAATCCTAAACTATATGAATGCACCTCTGTTGGAGCATTTTGGCAGACTGAAAGACATCATAGCACAGTTTATAGTCAGCCAATACCACAATGGGAATTTCTATTCTGATGTCCTGGTCGAAATAAACGACGAAATCATTCATAGAATCACATGCTTTTTGAACAAAGGAGAAGACGTGCCAAAATGATAGAGACCTGAACTGATCAAGGAATTCATAGACCACCCATTCGGTAAGAATTCTAGAGGTTTAGTCATAAATCAGATTAAATATGCAAATTATAAGATAATTGCTAGAATTGTTTCCACTACATTGTCAAGTTCCAGTCGAGGCTCAAATATTTAGACCGACATGTTAGAGGTGGTGATGAACAGGGCCTCGAAGGAAAAAATATATAAATGGGATGATTTCCTGGTCGACATAATCAAGAACATATGCTACAAGTGCCAAGAAACGGTTCAGCTATCCGATATCCATCGTTGATCATCTAGATAGCCATGTCACACCTCCGACCAGCTGGAAATAAGGACTTTTCAGTCGAAGGGAATATTTTGATGCAGAACTTCGGGTGCTTTACGCATGGAGGTAGCCGACTGGGATCTTCAACTGTTAGGATTTGGCTGGAAGTTTGGTTTCAAAATTCAAAAACTCGGTCAACTAGATGGAGAGTACACCAGAGTTTCAGAAGAAGTATGCCTCCGTTGTCACATATTCAATTAGCACTTGATCATACATCTATTTGGAATTTGCAAGGCACATCCAGAGATGCAGAACTACTTTATTACTACTCTTCTATTGATGAAATCTTCATGGAGTTGAGCAGGAAGTTGAACACAAAGTTGTTAATTCCAGAATAGGAACGCAAGGTCAATGTACCCTGATTGAACCCTTAACAGATGCAAAAAAGGAGGAGGAGTATGAAAGTTGACTATACATGAGCAACTTTACTTTTAGAGAAGAACTAGCTGTTGAGACAAATCCATTAGCAATAGCTCTTGTACCACGTCAAGACCCTCCTGACACAGTGGATCAGTCCAATGAGAGCACCCAGTCCAATAATCCGGATTATGCACTCATGACAGAAAATATTCGACGGGTTGCAGATGAACTGCCAACGACATGACAAATCAAGAACACAAAAGGAAAATGGAAAAGGAAGATGATCATGAGAGAGCCGACGGAAGAGGATGAAGCTGAACTGATCAACAATGCTACACAAATCTTGGAGGATGCAACAAAGAACAAAGTATCTGTCGATGAGCAGGTCAAGAAATTTGTGGAAGTGGAAAATCCCCAAAAGAAACTCAAGATAACAGTCAAGCCCCACGTCAACTTAACACTTAGTTCTCCGCCACCATCTCCCACTGCCGTGATGCAGGAAAAAAATCTTGCCATAACTCTGGTATCCACCCCACCTGCACTGCAGGATCACTTTTTACTCCAAGTATCATGCAAACTATTCCCCTTCCCATTCATCAAAAGATTAAGGAGGATAATGATCTCACTCAGTTATTTTTCAACCTCCCATCCCTCTTTCCAAAATGGCGTGAATTAGTTACCAAGCAACCCGTCCTCGACCTTGGCTTACCTAAGGATACCCCCTCCGACACCTTTTCAGTTGACGTGTCATCCCGACCAGAGTCTGTAACACCCCAAATGGTCGGTATGCGTATCAGTCACCTTGAAAGAAACCCCAACTTAACCAGTCCTCTTATTGCCCGAGAAATGACATATTTTATTCCAGTCAAACCATCACAGGAGAACCCCTCACCTTCCAAACAACCGGTCAAACCAGTGCAGAGTCAATCAGGCCTAGAAGTTCTTGATGAAATGGAAACTTTGATCCCTGAATTTTTGTCACTTATCGTCAGTCCGGGTCCATATGGAAGTCCCGTTATTCCCCATTCCTCCCTGCTAGTTGAAAATCGTCCATCGTGCTACCAATCCAAGTGATGAGTAGTAGGTCTTCCTCATCCCCTGTAGACGGATCCAAGTCAAATGTTGCAACAATACCAAGTAAAGAGACACCAGTTCAAAGTCATAGAAGCAGACATTGAGGTACTTGTACAAGAAAATGCAGCAGCCAACAATGAAGCCAACACAACAAACAAAGGATCTAAACCAACCATTCAAGCAGATGCGGAACAAATTGCCGAGAGACTTCAAAAAGATGCATAAAATCAACTTGCAGTGGCCGAATTACAAAAAGAAACAACATAGCAGATTGAGGCTAGAATCAAGTTACAAGATCAGAAGAGGAAGCAGCGCAAAAAGAAACGTCATAAGGAAAAAGAACAGCAGCAACACAGTCAGCAACAACACCTTGACTATGTTCGACAAGAAAGCAGGCTATCTGTATACCTGGATCAGATTGGGCCAATATCGACATATAATCCTCAGGCGACGAATCAAGAAGAAATTTATATTTTAGACGATGCAAACAATAGAGAGAAAAGATACCGCCGAATGGAAGCAGAAGAACGAGCCAATAAGCTCTAGGAGGACCAAGTACTATTTCTGGCTAAGTGTCAAGACTTAGCACAACAAGTTATTCCACTTCCAACAATCTCCGACATGACCAGTACACTTGACAAAGCATTTCAAATATTCTAGTCTGTCATGTCGATGTTACCAGAGGAACTTAGCAAGGACCAACAGAAACAGGAAACCGAAACATCTTCACTACTATTAGCACAGTATGAATCATTCACCTCCCCTCATAATCAGTTGATCAAATGCAATGAGTAGTCCTCTACAACTGCCAATGTCCTACGCAACTGGTACACACATTACGACAATGTTTTCCGTCAAATGCAGGAGACCAAAGAGCTACTTGATGAACTCCACCAGCAATGACATGAAGTTGATCAGACCCTCATTCAAAGTATTGAAGATCAAATCCTCATGGAAAACAAAAAATTAGAAAAATTAGAAAAGAAGGAACAACAATGGATGAGTCAGGCCCGACATAGATTCAGTATAGTCGAACAACTCTGGCCATCACATCAAAAACTACTTGTAACTGCTAAAGCAAATCTTACTCTATTTGGCCCAGATTTAGTTCACCTACAGAACATGTCGACACAAGAAAAGGTAACCAATCTGTCAAACCTTACTACACTTACCATTGATATCCAGAAAACGCTACGCACATGGGAATAATTTCAACACCAACTATCTGTTTTGGCCGGAGCTATTCTTGAGGTTTGCGGGCACAATTTGGATGTTACACTACCCAAGATAGCAACACCAAAACCATGGCACTATGACGTTTAACTACCAATAGATGTTTTCACATGCGATACGCATCGAGACATCCTTTCCAACATCAGAATCCGGCCAGTTCCAGTCTTACACTACAGTAGCAGTTACATATATTTTTGTCCTAGTAATTTGACATCTCCTGGACAAAGAAACATTTTGAGGTGGGGGACATGTTGGAGGAGCCTAAGTCGGCTTGTTGACTAGGCTCCCCGCTCGACCTATTGTAAATGTATGTTGACAGATGTGTCGACCAATCGGGTCATGTCGGTTGGTTGAATCGATCATACGATTACATAACCGAATGTAAATGCATATATAGGCTGTTGAGCCATGTACTGGACTAAGTTAGATCTATTCTATGTAGTGTTTTTCTCTTTCTGGTAATAAAGGCTTGTGATTCTCTCTCTCCATTGATCTCTTGTCTCTTGTATCTAAATCGTTGTGCATGCTTGTTTATAATATATAATGTATCTCTGGTAACCACGTGACCCACGGGACTACAACAATTACCATCATATCTTCGAGTATTGCATATTCCACGATATCACTTGGGAAAAGAGGATTGATATTAAGTTTATATTTCAATCCTTTAATTAACAAGTTTATATAAAGAACTAGTAGCCAGTTCCTAGTATGTAGAACCCCATGACAAGAGACAAACTCATAAAAATTATGGAATTAAAAATAGAGTAAGATGAAAGGGCACTTCCGATTTATATTAAAATTTCTATGCATACCTAAGGTTAGATATCGGAATCAACATAACCATAGGTTTATAGATGATTTATATTAAAAATAAAAATCTCCATCCAAATAAATATGAACCAAGTCTTTATTAAATTCTTTGGGAGTAAGTATTATTATAGGAAATGAATTATAAACCCCCTCTTTTCCAAGGGTTTTAATGTAACCCTAGTGGTCATAATGGTTATATAGATAATAACATTCTGACTATGAAACTTGATATAGGTATGCGTACCCGAAGACATGAAGTCATGAATCAAGTGGTTGTTGAGTCATAATAAAATAAAGAAAGAATATGTATTAGAAATGGGGAATAATCCATTCAATTAATCAATGCAAAGGATGGAATTTAACCAATCAGAAGGAAATCCATTAATATAACATTTAATACAACTGCAAAAACTTATTAGTCGATCACTGTTACCTTATAACCTTCAAGGTATTTGTTATATCGATAGGATTATAATTTCTTCATATAAAAGAAAAATGAAATCATAGACCAAAATACCTGTGAGAAATGTGTTTACTAGTTGGATTTGGTCGATGGAACAAATATTCTTATGAAATATTTCCTTAAGAATCTTCCCAACCTTATCTCATCCAAAGGAGAATGAAAGCAATGTTTGTCATAAAAAAAACCATTGGGTATAATATACTCATAAATGTACACATATTGACAACCCAACCCTTGAATTCAATAACTTATAAATTAGTGCATTAACATGGGAATTTCCCATATGGAAACCCCAATTCTTGTCTAAGAAACAATCTATACAATATGGAATTATCTCTGCAAGATTTGAGAAGAACCAAAATTTTTAATGAATATAAATGCTTACTCTCTAGATAACAGAGGAGAAGGGTAATTTAACCTTGAATTTTTACCCAGATTCCTTAGTAGAACGAAAATAATTCTAGCACCATGCCTTGACGTTAATCATATGGTCATTAAGGAACATAAACCTTGTGATGGTTCTAAACACGTATCAAAACGCATGTGCTAACTTATGTAAATAATAATACTGTTTAAATAAAAAAAATAAAAACATTTTAGGAAACTACAAAATAAAGGGAAATGAATTGCCACTTGTTTAAACTTAGTTCAATGATGTTCCACTAGTCTTAGGATTATTATTTCGAATAAGCCCTAAACATGGAAAATGTATGGATCACATTCCTTAGAAACATGTGGAGTTTCATGCAACAACCTCATGACTGCTCCTATGTGTGCTATGCCATGGCCGTGCGTAGTTGCATAGGTGAAATTCTTGATGTGTTAGTTGTGAAGCATGATCTTCCTAATTCAGAGATGTTGTTTCAACCATGTTTGTACCCCAGTTTTATATGTTGTGCAGGTGGACTGTACACTCATCTCGAGGGGGTGTGGGGGGGCATCCCCCCCCATGTGGTCCAGGGCGAAGCCCCTGAAAGAATTGTTTTGGGTTTTTTGTTGGACAACAGTATATGAGCCCATGGTATTGTGTAGCTCGTAGTATTTTCCCATGGTAATTCTCGTTTAAAGGGAAGACATTGTAATATGAATGTGTATGTATTGTAGCATTATAAATATCGCTATGATTGTGTAAGAGAGACTGGAGAGAATGAAGAGGAAGTTGCAGCGGATGTATTGCAGATTGTATCGATTCATTTGTTGGATGGAATAATAATAAAAGGACTGGCAATTTCTCCGTGGACGTAGCCCAATTGGGTGAATCACATTATATTGGTGTCTCTCTTATATTGTGTTTATAAGATTTATATTTGCATTTGGTTTATTGTTATTGCTTTGCGATCCTGCTTTTCTAACAATTGGTATCAAAGCCAAAGGTCTCTTTGGTAGATAAACTCGCAGGAAAGAAGGGTTCCTGGTTTGAGTGGGAGCAATGGCAGAAGAAGGAAATTTTAAGGTCAAGAAATTTAATGGCCAAAACTACCAGTTATGGAAGATTAAAATGGAGGACTATATGTATAAGAGGGATCTATTCCTACCGTTGGGAGGAAAATTAAAATAAGTGATGACTATGAAGGACAAAGAATGAGAGGTTCTTGACAGAAAGGAACTAGGAACAATATGGTTGTGCCTGGATTCATCGGTGGCTTTCAATATATCAAAAGAAAAAACAACAGAGGGTCTTATGAGCATATTGGGTAACTTGTATGAAAAACCCTCAGCCTCCAACAAGGTATTTCTAATGAAGCGTTTATTAAATATGAAGATGTCAGAAGGTGTGTTACACGGAAATTTTTTACTCATCATGATTATGAACCATGTACACTTTATCCTTTCCTAAATACCTGAAGTACTTGATAAAAATATTTGGAAGATGAGTCATGAGGTTTTTTCCCTGTAAAAACCATATTTAGAGTGGTTGACTCCCTTTCTTTATAGAAGAGCGCGTCTTTCCTGATCGATGCACCTTGCTCCACTATAGAACACATTGTTGGCTTTGTAATACCCCATTTTGACCCTTAGGGTATTTTGTATTTTAATAAAAAAAATATTGTATACATGCGATGTATTTTTTCCCTAGCATTGAGCTCAAGGCCAAGGCCTCGCTAGTGGATGCTCGGATTTTATTTAAAAGGATAGTATTTGATATTTAATTAGCCATGTGCCATTAAGCCATGGAAATAGTAAGAATGCTACAAATAAATAAATATATTTCAATAAAAATACCACAAAAAAAACTGGCTATGGAAGCAACCAATAAGAGGGGGCCATGTGTATCCACTAGGGAGAGGTGAGGGGGTTGTGGGATCGTGGGACAACAAGAATCAGTTTCATGCATACAGAGCCCACCAGTGAAGGAAGAGGAAGAGTCACGATTTTGGAAAATCAACGTTGATAGAGGAATGCCAAAACGCCCAAGAAATTGGAGGTGGAAAGGAAAATCGAAGGGGGGAACCCTCAATAAAAATGAAGATGGAGGAAGATGACAAGACTTTTTGGAAAAAAGAGGAAGAAAAGACACAAATCAAACAACCGAGAATGCAGTGACAGGACAAAATGGAAGAAAGAACAGAGGTTGGAGTTGCTTGACAAACCCATTGAAGGCTATAATCTCAAGGAGTCAGTGGCTTGGACCTTTCTATGCCCACCCTAAAGAGCACTAGAGGGAAGGGGCACCTGAGGGACTGTGCAATAGAGAAGGGGACCTTACTTGTGTTGGGTGTGGTAGGTATTGTGGGTGCCAAGGCTGTTTGAGTCAATTGAGGTTCCTGTGGCTCTATGGTTGAGCTCACTGGCTTAGCATCCTTCCCCTTTGTCTCTTGGCATGCTTGATAAACCTAATTGTGTGCTAGCTTAACATGACTATTGTGTGAAATCATGGATATGAGTGAGCCTGTTTAGATCCTCCTTAGTGGATACACAACCCATCTTGGGGGTGGTCTCTCAGATGAAATAATATAGGTTGGACATAGACCTATGGGTGGAACATTGCTCTCACATAGCCAATTGCTTGAACAACTTCGTCTTAAATATAAGTGTTCTCTGTGATCTAAATTATGTCCATTATGTGGTTCTAAATTATGTTAATTTCCTATGTTGTGTTTATAGGTTATTTCAATTTAATGTGAATGAAATGGTTACATGAATGAACCAATGAGAAGTATGTGTATAATTCTGAGTATGAGGCATATTTATGCTTGATTGTTTCACCATTTCCTTGTGATTATATGTGCTGATAACCTTGCATGTTATAGATGCATTGATCAAATTCAGTTTCACTATTTATGTTGTTATGCATTGCACACACTTCTAAATGGGATGCATGGCATCACTTGGACTTGGGAATGGAATTAGGAAACCCCTGTTGTGTTTCATGATCCCTCTATGGGTCAGATGAAGGGGGAAGCCATGACAGAGTGCAACCAGAACTCCTTACAGAAGGGTAAAGAGGTATTGAAAAAAGTTTGGGGTAATGCTTCAGTTGGAAAAATGATGAATTAATATTTCTTAGATGTGGAAGGGGATCACACCACTGCATAGAGCTCTCCAAGAGATTTCCAATGGTACCGAGTTTTCCCAAAATGGACTAAGGATGAAGAAGTTATCAGCCTGAGAAGTTGGTTGTAATAGGGGTTTGGCCAACTTCCAACTTTCTGAATCCATAGTGTGGAATGCGGAAGTCAGGGGCACATTTTCTTCAACGTCGAGAATTTTGGTATCCTGACCTCTTGAATCCCGCACTACGAAATGCAGAAGTCGGGGATGTGTTTTCTTAGCGCATTGTGTTTGGCGTCCCGACTTTCTGACTCCTGCATCATGGATGTGGAGTGCGGAAGTCAAAAGCGCACTTTCGTCGAAATCGTGGATTTGGAGTTCCGACTATTCGAATCCCACATCACGGATGCTGAGTGCGTAGGTTGGAGGCATAAAATCCACGAGATGGCGAATTGGTGTCCTGAATTTCAAACTCCCACATTGTGGATGCGGAGTGTGCAATTCGGATGCGTAAAATCGTTGAAGTGGTGAATTGGATTACGACTTTCCGACTCCCGCATCGCGGATGTGGAGTGTGGAAGTTGGAGGCGTAAAATCGTCAAAGTTGTATATTGGGCGTTCCTAATTTCCGACTCCCGCACTGCAGAATTTGGAAGTCAAAGTTGTATTTTCTTCGACATTGTGATTTGAGTGTTCCTCCCTTCTGAATTCCAATCTGCAGATCGCGGATTACGGATCAAGATATTGCGGCTGTGTACAAATGGTAGAATTGTGGGTAAGTTTTGAAAAAAACAAATTATCAAGCTTGTTCCCCCATCACTCAAAGGGCACTGAGGGGATTGGGGACGTGAAAGGCACATGTTGCTAGTGTCTAGGGTGCGTCGATTCCTGTATGAAGAGAAAAAGGAGAAGTTTCAAGAAGTATCTTGAAGGAGACCCTCATGGAGGCTTATCCTTTCCATTTAGGGTGGATCTTACTCGCCTCCCAACTTAGTAGGATCCCACCTCCTCCTTCTCCCTAATCGCATCCTCTCCTCCTCATATATTTTGGCCTATAAATGAATCTCCTCTTCATGGGATAGGGGGGTTGAAATGGGGGCAGCCAAATGATGGGAAATTAAGCCAAGAATCCATTCTACCATGATTGGAAAAATGAGGCAAGGTTCCATTGGAAAGGATCTTCAACACCAAGGATTCATTGGTTGTAATTCTTTCCTCTATTTTCATGAATACATCAATGTATTCATTTCCCATAAATGATGTGTAATTTCATTTATAGTAGTTCTCCTTGGTCAATTGCTTAGATCTATCATGTTATCTTGTAGTCTCTTGTCTTTGTGCTTTTGATTCTTTTGTAGGGAATCTCTTCATCAACAAGAAGGATTGCAAAAGCTTCAAGCCACGAGGACAACCTTCATAAATAAGGTATGGATTGGACTCTTTGTATTCAAGTAATTTTATCGATCTAGGGAAAGGTTTTCATTCTTGTTTTGCTTTGTTATAGATCCAAACCATTCAGAACCATTCAGAATAGGGAGATCGGTTGGTGTCAGCACAAACGGATTTATCCATTAACAAGGAAGATCTGTTGCTTGTTGATGTATATGTAACTTCGGAATGTATTTCATCTATGTATATTGTACTCCTATAGAGATGGTATTATTCCTCTATACGGAAGTGTCGTCATTTGTATTGACAAGTGTTGCAAGTGTCGTAACTTGCTGTGATGGGTTATTAGACCACCTAGTGAGGGGCCAGCCAGGATTAATGTAACCATGGGTTATTAGACTTTTCTAGAGAAGTCGGCCCTGCTAGTGTATTAGGCAAGTCGGGACAAGTATAAATAGAGAGAGGGAGATCTCTATTTTATCATCTCATTATTCACTTATACATCACTCGGAAAGTGGCGCACTAGTTGAGGAGGAGGAGTAGCTGCTAGTAGAAGACTATCTCTTGTACTTGGGTTGTATCATTGCTCTTTCTATCTCTGAGAAAGTTGTGGGGTTTTTCACCTTTATGGTTTTCCCCAGTGAAACTTTGTGTGTCTATTGTCTCATGTGATTGCTTGGTGTTTTTGATATGCTTCGTTATACTTGATATGTTGTACATGCTATTCTCTCAGTAAAGATCCTAGAGTATATTGAATTAATGCTAAAAAATTAACATGGTATCAGAGCTAACCTGAGAAGAAGACATTGTGCAGTGACAGAAACTAGGGTTTCTTGTTTATTGGGTTTCTCTCCACAGATTTTGGAAAGGTAGCAAGGTAGATTGACTCTACTCATCAAGGAGAATCTTTCTATCCAATCTGAATTCAATTCTGAGCACTTTCATTTTTGGCCCTAAAAATTAGGGTTTCCACAAAAATAAGAATTTCTGAAATATGAAGACATAGCTGGAAGCTCCTTGGAAAAATCAAAGTTTAGAGATTTGGATCATATCTTTTGGTTAGGTGAAGCTCCGGGAAACTCAAACCTTAATTCAGGGTCCTCCCTAGTGAATCCGGGAAGACTAAAAGGAATTTATGAAGGGTGAAACCTTGCAGTTCTCAATTTCTGAGTATACCAGGCTGATCAACTCATCAAGGCGCATCTTTCTATCCTTTCAAAAATTTGAAATTCACATTTTGAAGTTTTAGGGTTTCTCTCACAAACCCTAATCCGAGATCAGATCCAGTTTTCAGCAAATCAAGTAGTAAGACCTAAATCTTTTCTATTTCCATTTGAAGTACTCTTTAAGATGTCTCACCACACCATGCTTGAAGATAAGCTTGAAGGGGCTGATAACTTCCGAGCATGGAAGTATAGGATTGGGTTAATCCAGGAAGAAAATGAGTTGGACACTTACATAAGATCTGAGGTCCCTGTCCCAGAGGGAGAAGAGGCTAAATCCCTTTACAAGAAGAACTTGGTCAAAGCAAAGAGGATCATTGTTGATTCTATCAAAGACCATCTCATTCTACATGTGTCATCTCTGAAGACACCCAAGGAGATTTTTGATTCCCTGACCATGCTATTTGAAGGGAAGAAGATAAATCGGAAGATGATTCTACGGAACCAATTGAAAGGGGTAAAGCTTCAGAATGAAGAGACCATCCAATCCCATTTCTCTAAGGTATCTCAGATCAAGGAACAAGTTGAAGCTGTGGATGAGATAGTGTATAATGGTGAAGTTGTTATGACCACATTGAATGGCCTACCTAGGTCATGGGATTCCTTTATCCAAGGAATTTGTGCAAGAAAGAAACTAATCTTCTTCAGTAGACTATGGGAGGAATGCTCTCAAGAAGAAGCAAAGCTTGTGGCCCGAGAAGAAAAGATGGGGAATGAAGATCAAGCTCTCATAGCACACACCAAGAAAGGGAAGCCCAAGAGAGAGCCATCTCATTTCAAGAAATCTTCACACCACCATCAAAATAGAGAAAGGAGAATATGTTTTACTTGTAATGAGAAGGGACATATTTCTGTAAATTTTCCCAAGAAAAAAAAGGACAACAACAAATTCAACAAGAAAAAGAAGGGCATCAAAAGAAGGTAACATGCTCATGCTGCTGAGGATGATTAACCTCCAAAGAAGAAGGCTAGGGCATAAAGTGATGATTCATCAAGTGAAGATGAATATGTTCTAATATCTTCCCTCACAGCTACTATCTCTCATGGATGTAATGATTGTCTCATTGATAGTGGGGCTTCCAAACACATGATTGGGTTTAAAGAATCTTTTATAAATCTATCTGAACATGAATCACCCCATAAGGTGAAACTTGGGGATGATTATCAATATCCTATCAAAGGAAGTGGTGAAGCCTCCTACAACCTAGACTCTAGAAAATCCTTAAAGATGAAAGATGTTCTATATGTACCTGGGATCAAGAAGAACCTACTCTCCATATCTGCATTGGATTCAAAAGGCATGAGGGTTGCATTTGTAGATGGCCAAGTCCTAATGTGGCCAAAGGGTAAAACTATAGATGATGCAGTAGTGATTGGAGAGCAAGAGGGAGGATTGTATAAATTAAAGGGACAACAAGAACATGCCATGGTACATGAATCCATGGATCCAAGTGAACTTTGGCATAGAAGGCTTGCACATGTGCACTATAGAGCACTACCAATTGCAAGCAAAGTTGTAGAAGGTCTTCCTAAAATCAAGTCAAAGCATGAAGATGTTTGTAAAGGATGTGCAAAAGGAAAGAACGTCAAGAAGGAATTTCCAAGCAGTGAAAGCAAAGCTAAAGGAATCTTGGAAATTATCCACTCCGATGTATGCGATCCAATGTCATCCAGTTCTCTGAGTGGGTATGTATACTATGTCTCTTTCATTGATGATTTCTCTAGGAAGAATTGGGTCTACTTCTTGAAGAACAAAGATGAAGTATTTGATAAGTTCAAAGAATACAAAACCTTGATGGAAATTCAAACCGATAAGGAGATCAAGACTTTCAAATCCGATAATGGCGGAGAATTCACTTCAGGTGATTTCAAGAAGTTATGTAGTGATTCAGGGATTAAGAGGGAGTTGACTTCTCCATACAATCCACAACATAATGGAGTTGGAGAAAGACATAATATAACAAGCATAGAAGCAGCATGGGAAATGTTGCATCACTAGGATCTGCCTATGCATCTGTGGGCAGATGCAGCTAGGACAGTTGTGTATGTACAAAACAGAACACCTCACAATATATTGGACAAGAAGACACCAGAAGTGGTCTTCTCTGCTAAGAAACCTGAAGTCAGCCATCTCAGAATATTTGATTTTCCAGTATATACTCATGTCCCAAAGGAAAAGAGGACAAAACTAGATCCTTTAGGAACGAAGGGCATCTTTGTGGGGTACAATGAAAGCTTGAAGGCTTACAGAATATATTTTCCAGGGTTCAAGAAGATTGATGTCAGAAGGGATGTAACATTTGATGAAAACTCACCTTTCATCAAGTCAAGGAAAACACCTATTGAAGATCATGAAGAACCAAAGGAAATTAGATTTCAAGACAACACCATGACTACAGCAATTCCAGATGCATATCGTGAAATAGAAGATCTGCAAGAACCTGTAGATCCACCCCGTGAGAGGAACTCTCATAAGAGGAAACCTGCATGGGCTAGAGAGCTCATTCAAGATGCAGAAAGGTATGGCATCATAGAAGAAGAACACAGAGAAAGGAAGAGGACTAGATCACATACCAGTTATGTTTCCTTACTCTGTGACATTATGAACAAAGAACCTTCCAGTATGAAGAAGCAGCAGAAAAGAAAGAATGGAAGGATGCCATGGTCGAGGAATACCAGTCGATCATGAAGAATGATGTTTGGGATGTGGTCCCAAGACCCAAAAGAAAGTTTGTTGTGACTTCTAAATGGATTTACAATATCAAGCATGTTGCAGATGGCAGCATAGAGAAATACAAAGCAAGATTTGTAGCTCGTGGCTTCTCCAGAAATAAGGGATTGATTATGAAGAGACTTTTTCTCCTGTGGCCAGATACACTTCCATCAGATCAGTACTTGCTCTGGCTGCAATGATGAAATGGAAGATACGCCAAATGGATGTCAAGACTGCTTTCTTGAATGGTGTAGTCGAGGAGAAAGTGTATGTGGAGTAGCCACTTGGTTTTGGGACACATGATAGAGAGTCATATGTGTGCAGGTTGAAGAAAGCCTTGTATGGCTTGAAGCAAGCTCCTATGACTTGGTATGGTAGGATGGACAACTTTCTATTCAGTTTGGGCTTTACCAAGAGTAAAGAAGATTTCAACCTTTACTACAAGGTTGAAGAAGGAAATCCTGTGATACTACTCCTATATGTGGATGACCTGTTTGTTACAAAAGAGGATGGTTTGATTGCCGACACTAAGAGGAAGCTTGCAACCGAGTTCGAGATGAAGGACTTGGGGATGATGCACTATTTTCTAGGCATGGAGGTCTGGCAGAGTGCAGATGGGATCTTCCTTGGACAAGGGAAGTATGTAGTAGAGATCCTGAAGAGGTTCGGGATGATGGACTGCAAGGCCATGGCCACACCTATGGCATCGAACCTGAAGCTTATGTTTGATGCTTCATCTAAGCCGGTTGATGTCACTATGTATCATCAAATGATTGGGTCCTTGATGTACCTGACGAACATGAGACCAGATATTTGCTTTACGGTGAACACATTGAGCCATCTCTTGATAGATCCGAGGAGTGTTCACCTGGTTCTTGTAAAGCATATTCTGAGGTACCTGAAGGGTACAGTTGATTATGGGCTCAAGTATGATGCGAATCAAAAGTTTAACCTGCAAAGTTATGTTGATTCAAACTGGGAAGGCAGTGCTGCAGATAAGAAGAGCACTTATGGGTGCTACTTCAGTATGGGATCAAGTGTGATCTCTTGGTTTAGTAGGAAGCAATCCTGCATAGCACTGAGCACAACCGAAGCAGAGTATGTTGCAGCTTGTTTGGCCAGTTGTGAGGCAGTATGGCTCAGGAAGCTACTGTCTGAGTTATTTGATCTTCCATTGGAGGCTACTGGCATCTTTTGTGACAACCTAAGTTATGTGAAGCTATCTGAGAACCTAGTGTTCCACGACAGGTTGAAGCACATTGAGATCAAGTATCACTATATCAGGGATATGGTGCAGAGAGGAGCAGTAGAGCTCCTGTATGTTGCGACGGATGAGCAGGTTGCAGATGTGTTGACGAAACCACTAGCCAGAGTGAAGTTCGAGTAATTCAGAGAGAGGCTTGGTGTTCTTCATATTGATGACACTTCGAGGAAGAGGTGATGGACACATTTGTTGGATCCATTCCAAGCATGGTGAGAGGAGGATCCTTCACATGGCTGTGGATGTAAGCGCTGGATGATGAGCATCAGGACGATGCTCCAGTTACTGCTCTGTATATGCATCATGTTGGATGATTGTTATGATTAGTTGGATCATGTATATGTATATGCCTCATGTTGGATGCTTGTTATGATCAGTTGGATCATGTATATGTATATGCATCATGTTGGATGCTTGTTATGATCGGTTGGATCATGTATATGTATATGCATCATGTTGGATTCTTGTTATGATTAGGTGGATCATTTATTTGTTTATGTATCAGGTAGATACATTGCATGATTAGGTAGATCATGTATGATGATATGTATTAGGTCGATACTTGGTATGCATCAAGTGGATGCACAGTATGATCAGGATGATCATGGATGACGAGCTTCAGGATGTTGCTCCAGATGATATGCATCAGGATGATGCTATGATGATGATCAGGATGATCATGTGTTGATGTACATCAGGATGATGTATGGTGAGTATCAAGACGATACTCTATGGCCGTGGATAGGTTGTGCAGATGAGCATATAAGTAGACCTAGGAGATCTGACAGGTAGAGCTATGTTCTCATAACAGCCTGGGATGCTCTTTCGAGGAATTGCTCTAGGAGGACATATAATAGTGCCTTGAGAGATCCGACAGGTAGAGTTGTGTGTTTGTAACAGCCTGGGATGCTCTTTCAAGGTTTTTTCCTATGGCATGTAATGTGTCTTTGGGAGGTCCGACTAGTAGAGCTATGTGCTTGTAACAGCCTGGGATGCTCTTGCAAGGTTTTTCCATGACCACATGTAATGTGTCCTTGGGAGGTCTGATAGGTAGAGCTATGTGCTTGTAATAGCCTGGGATGCTCTTGCAAGGTTTTGTGGTGTTACCACATGTAATATGTCCTTGGGAGGTCCAACAGGTAGAGTTGTGTGCTCGTAATAGCCTGGGATGCTCTTTCAAGGTTTTGTGGTGGGGTCACATGTAATATGTCCTTGGGAGATCTGACAGGTAGAGCTGTGTGCTCGTAATAGGATGGGATGCTCTTGCCATGTTTTGTGACGCATGTAATAAGTCCTGAGGATTCCACAGTATGGCCAGTGATGATGAAGACCTGCAGGTGGTGGGCCTACATCCAGTATGAAAAAGGACTGGCTCTGTAGAACTTCCTATAATGAGTAGGTCGGAGATTGATTGAGATAGCAGGAGCAGTGACGATGACTATGATTCGATGACAATGATCCAGTGACGATGATCTAGGGAAGAAGACTTGTGCTAGCAGATTTGTGTTAAGAAATACCTTCCTAGTTAAGAGGGAGTGTTGATGTATATGTAACTTCGGAATGTATTTCATCTATGTATATTGTACTCCTATAGAGATGGTATTATTCCTCTATATGGAAGTGTCGTCATTTGTATTCACAAGTGTCGCAAGTGTCGTAGCTTGGTGTGATGGTTTATTAGTCCACCTGGTGAGGGGTCAGCCTGGATTAATGTAACCATGGGTTATTAGACTCTTCTAGAGAAGTCGGCCTTGCTAGTGTATTAGGCAAGTCGAGACAAGTATAAATAGAGAGTGGGAGATCTCTATTTTATCATCTCATTATTCACTTCTACATCACTAAGAAAGTGGTGCACTAGTTGAGGAGGAGTAGCTGCTAGTACAAGACTATCTCTTGTACTTGTGTTGTATCATTGCTCTTTCTATCTCTGAGGAAGTTGTGGGGTTTTTCACCTTTATGGTTTTCCCCAGTGAAACTCTGTGTGTCTATTGTCTCATGTGATTGCTTGGTGTGATTGATATGCATTGTTATACTTGATATGTTGTACATGTTATTCTCTCAGTAAAGATCCTAGAGTATATTGAATTAATGCTCAAAAATTAACATTGTTGATCATTTAAATGAATTTAATACGATTACAAATCAGCTAAGTTCTATAAAAGTGAACTTTGATGATGAGGTTAGGGATCTTCTAATCTTATGCTCATTTCCATAAAGCTAGAACGACTTGGTCATGGTTGTAATTAACTCTATCTCTAGTTCAAACATTTTGAAATTTGATGATGTTGTTGGTGTTATTCTTAGCAAGGAAATGCGAAGGAAAAAAAAAGGTGAGACATCAGGTAATGTGTTGACCATGGAGAGTAGGGGAAGGAAAAAAGGTGAAAGGAAAGAGCCCAGGTAACCGTAGCAAGTCCAAGAAGGGAAGATCCAAGTCCAGACTAGGAAATATAGAGTGCTAGAATTATGGAAAGAAAGGACATCTGAAGAAAGACTGCAGATCTCTAAAGAAGAAAGGATATGGACAACATGAGACTGATCAGGAAGAAAATGTAGGAGGTGACGTGTTACAAGATGATTTGATTCTTGCATTAGATAATACTAGTGATTACTGGGTAGTAGATTCAGGGGCTTCATGTCATGCTACACCCAATAAGAAATTTCCTTATGATTATGTTCAAGGTGATTTTGGACATGTTTTATTGGATGATAATGAACCATGTAAAATTTTTGGAATGGGTTAGGTACATATAAAGTTAAAGAATGGAGGTGAATGGTTGCTGAAAGATGTAAGGCATATTCCTGCTATGAAAAGAAATTTGATCTCAATAGGGCAATTGGGACATGGTGGTTGTTTATATACGTTTGGAGAAATGTGGTGGAATATCACTAAAGGATCAATGGTGATAGCAAGATGAGATATGATAGGTATGTTGTATTTATGTCCTCATAATACTGACTATTCTATTTATTTATATTCCATGGGAACATATACAACATTGTGGCATCATAGGATTGGCCACATGAGTGAGAAGGGTATGCAAATTCTCCACTCAAGGAATTTGATGCTGGATCTGAAGCAGGTAAGTTTGGAATTATGTGGGAATTGTGTTTATGGAAAAGATGAGAGTCAGATGATTTCTTAGGGTTGGGAAACAAAAGAAGAATGAAAATTTAGGGCTTGTGCATACATATGTATGGGGATTGGATCAGGTACAATCTCTTGGTGGCTCTCATTATTATGTTACTTTTATTGATGATGAAACTAGAAAAACTTGGGTTTATTGCATTAGACATAAATATGATGTGTTTGCTACTTTTAAGAAATGGAAAGCTTTGGTTGAGAATGAGATAGGAAAAAGGTTAAAGTGTCTCATATCTGATAATGGAGGTGAATATTGCAGGAAGGAATTTGATATTTATTGTTCATACCATGAAATTCGTAGAGAGAAGAAAATCCCATGAACAATACAAGAAAATGGTGTATCATAAATGATGAACATAACAATCATGGAGCGTCCACGATGTATGAGATTGCATGCAGGGTTTCCCTTACGATTTTGGGAAAATGTTGTAGAAACTGTTGTTTACTTAATAAACAGAGGGCCCTCAAGCACTTTGGATGGTGGTATTCCATAGGAGGAATGGACATGTAAAAAGGTAAACTACTCATTTATGAGAACTTTTTGTTGTGAAGCATTTGTCCATGTTGATAAAGAAAATAGAACAAATATTGAGGTTAAATCAAAGAAGTGTACCTTTATTGAATACGGGGTTGATGATTCTAGTTATCTCTTATGGGATTATGAAAATAACAAAATCATTAGGATTAGAGATGTGGTATTCAATGAAAATGTCATGTATAAATATTAGTTGCAGGGAAAGAAATAGGAAAAGGAAAAAAACAGAGTACATAGTGCTTGATGAAATCAATGAAAATGAAGTTCCAAAGGTGTCAGAAAATAAAGAACAACAGTAGGTACCTCAAACTCCTGCAAGTGTTAGAAGATCTACTAGGTGAAGTAGACCCCCTGAACGATATTCTCCTTCAATGTATTATTTATTGATGACTAACTATGATGAACCAGAATGTTATGAAGAAGCAATGCATGTGGAAACTAAAAAGAAATGGAAGCAAGGCATGAATGAGGAAATAGACTCATTGGTAAGAAACTAGAATTGGGATTTGGTTCAATTACTTGCAGGTAAAATACCATTGTCGAATAAATAGGTTTACAGGTTGAAGGAAGAATATGGAGGAAAGAAGTGGTATAAGGTCAAACTTGTGGTAAAGGGGTTTGCACAAAAGAAAGGTATATATTTTGATGAAATATTTTCTCCTGTTGTTAAAATGACTTCAATTAGAACTATTTTAAGTCTAGTGGAGGAAGAATATTTGCATCTTGAACGGTTAGATGTAAAAACAACCTTTCTCCATGGGGATTTGGAGGAAGATATTTATATGCAGCAACCATGGGGGTATGAGGTAAAAGGGACAGATAATTTAGTATGCAGGTTGAAGAATAACTTGTATGGCTTGAAGCAAGATCCAAGGCAGTGGTATTTGAAATTTGATAGGTTTATGACAGAACAAGGTTATAGTAGATGTCATTCTGACCATTGCGTTTATTTAAAGAGGCTAGATAATGGAAGATATATTATCTTGTTATTATATGTGGATGACATGCTTGTTGCAGGGTCTAACATGCAGGATATAAATGTGCTAAAAAATAAGTTAGCCAATTCATTTGCGATGAAGGATTTGGGTGCTGCAAAGAAAATCCTTGGTATGAGAATAACAAGAGACATGAAAAATCACAAATTGTCATTGTCTCAAGGTGAGCACATATAAAAGGTGTTGGAGAGATTTAGAATGAAGAATGAAAAACCAATTAGTACACCTTTGGCCAACCATTTCAAACTAAGTAAGGAGATGTGTCACAAGGCATAGGAAGAGATAGATTACATGTCCAAGGTTCCCTATTCATCACCAATTGGAAGCTTTATGTATGCCATGGTGTGCACACGACCAGATATTGCACATGTAGTGGGAGTTGTAAGCATGTATATGAAAAATCTAGGTAAAGAACAATGGAAGGTAGTACAGTGGATTCTCAAGTATTTGAGAGATACTACCACTCATGAATTATGTTTTTGAGGTTCAGGTACTGTTCTACAGGGATATGTTGATGCAGATATGGAAGGTGGTAAAAATAGCAACAGGAGCACCACAGGGTATGTCTTTACTGTAGGTGGAATAGCAGTAAGTTGGATTTCGAAGCCACAAAAGGTTGTTACACTTTCAACAATGGAAGTAGAGTATGTTGCTGCTACAGAGGCTAGTAAAGAGATGATTTTGTTACGGAGGTTCATGGAGGAATTGGGTAAGAAGTAGGAGAATAACAGGTTTTACATCGAAATCCAGAGTGTCATTCATCTTCAAATACCTCATCCTTCCATTATAACACTAAACATATACATATCAAGTACTATTTCATACGGTTTGTTCTGGAAAATGAACTGTTGAAGCTGGAAAAGATACACACTAGCTAGAATCCTGCAGACATGTTCACATAATTAGTAACCAAAGAGAAACTGAGATTCTTCTCGGTTTTAGTTGGACTTCAATCATGAAGCTGAAGATGAGAAATTTTCCAGGTCCAAGGTTCAGATCATAGTCCAGCAAGTGTAGCAACGGTGGAGTTGCAGTGACCAATATCCAAGTGGGAGATTGTTGGTTGTGCATCCTGATCTTACTGATCTAGAGATGTTGTTTTTTTAAGCCGTGTTTGTACCACAGTTTTATATTTTGTGCAGGTGGACTGTACACTCATCCTCATGGGGGGTGTGGGGGGCATCACCCCCGAAAGAATTTTTTTGGGTTTCTTGTTGGCCAACAGTTTACGGGCCCATGGTAATTCCCCTTTAAAAGGAAGACATTGTAATATGGATGTGTATATATTGTAGAATTCTAAATATCTCTATGATTGTGTAAGAGAGACTGGAGAGAGTGAAGAGGAAGTTGCAACACATGTACTGTAGGTTGTATCCCTTCATTTGTTGGATGGTATAATAATAAAAGGACTGGTAATTTCTCCATGGACGTAGCCCATATTTGGTGAACCACGTTATGTTGGTGTCTCTCTTGTATTGTATTTATGCGATTTATATTTGCATCTTGTTTATTGTTATTTATCTGCGATCTTGTTTTTCTAAAATGATGGATCCACAACTACATAAAATCACTTGTAACTAGACAATGGAAATATGAACCTGGAACTCAATCAAATGAACTGCATGACAATGGATGCAATGTGGGCTAGTTTCAGAGTTGCATCAAAGATATCGAATTTCTCTCATTTTTTCATGGATTTAGTTAGAGTGCAAGTGGAGAAGGAAGTGTGTATTTCTTTAGTTCAGGGTAATTTCATGTTTGATAGCCCGTATTTGGTGTGACCGTTTGGTTATAGTTGCAATGATATTTGTATTCATAGAATCCAAATAGACGAGTGGGAAAGTATAGAATGATTCATAAATATTAGATTCCAATGTTCAATCTCACGTTTTGTATTTTATGACTGTGATATTTTAGGAATAGGATCACTCGGCAGTATCATAACTCACTAGAATTCAC
Organism: Larix kaempferi; assembly: GCA_027924585.1. Classification (NCBI taxonomy): domain Eukaryota; kingdom Viridiplantae; phylum Streptophyta; class Pinopsida; order Pinales; family Pinaceae; genus Larix; species Larix kaempferi. Next base: position 14,247,825 of record BSBM01000486.1, read on the forward strand.
TCATGAAGTGCAGAAAGATGAAGAAGAAATGTTGAATCAATAATCACTCATTACACAGAAAATGGAGAAAAAATGTTGTATCATACTTCAACTGTAAGCTGGCACTCTGTAAACTGAATAATAATTGAATACAATCAAATGGATTCAAATTCTCCTAAGGTCATTCGAATTATCCTCAATGTGTGGCTTGGATAGCATTGGAGACATCATCCAAACCAGTGGTAGTAGTCACAACAGTCAAATAGTCAGTCAAATGAGTCTAACTGAGTGCATGGGCAATGATGTAGGGAAGGAGACTCCAATGTGGGTGCATGAGGAGCTGTCAGTAGTCAGAAAAGTTGTTCTAGTCTCTCTGGAGGTCTATCTAAGTGGTTTAGTTAGTTAAACTAGCAATCAATCCCCAAAACAAGGAACAGACCCACTAATCATGGAACTAACTAAAGTAAATCCTAAATAGGTGGAAGAGGGTGCACCTGTACTTCAGTGATGAAAACAAGGGTGCATTAGTGGCTAGGAGGGATAAAACTGAGCAGAAACAGGCTCCTAGAGCTAAAATACCGAGGACTAGGTGTTGGGAGACTACCATACTAATGATTGGATGCATGCAATTAGTTGTGTCCACATTGGTTGTAGGACAAAATGCAATCAAAGCATGGATAAAGAAGTTGATGATGTTGTTGCATGAGACCAACAACCTTATGAAGAGAGGATGGTGCAACAAATCCGTGATCATGATGTTGGCAAAAGGACTAAGTAGCCTTGGTAAGAGGCCAACTGATCAAGTAACATCAAGCGATGTTAATAACAGCCATGCACGTAATGGTTATTTCTGCTTAATTGCATGAATGTTGCAAGAGGATTTGGTAAGATCCCTTCAACTATGTTTTAACTATGTTGATTGATTTGCTTGTGGTATTGAGTGTCTGAATGTGAATCTCAACCTACCAAGTATGGTGAGGTGTGGGTAAGTGATGGCAAGGAGCCTTGCACCCTATAGTTCTTATAAATCTCAATGCATTTATATGAAATTATATCATGCCATTTGTGTATGTCGGTTGTGAGTTTAAAAACCAAAGCAAGTGATGACTTATGGTCCAATTGTAGTGTATGCCATATGAGACAAGCATGGTTAGGCCATAATATGTTGGAATGCATAGTATTCATGGATTGATACAAGGTTGTATGGAGGGGTTATGCATTGAGTGAATGCACATTAAAAGATTATGTGAATGTTGTGGATGTGCATGCATATGTGTGGGTGCACATGTTGAGATGCATTGTGTGAATGTATGGGTGTGACATATATATGTTTCAATGCAATTATATAATAGATGAAATGGTCGACTATTGTTAATATTGATACCATTTCATGAGCTGCTATGAATGCAGGAGAAAGACTGCACGAAGAAGGTAGACATGTGATGGGCTGCCAGAGCACCCTGTTGGAAGGACAGAGTTGCATGGAATGTGAAGTAATGAGTATTTATAGTTTATTTAAATTGCATGGATAGTGTGACGGTGTCTTGCAATTTTCTTGTGATGATGATGCATATATAGAAATGTATATATTTCATTGCATTTCCAATGTTAACAGCTGAAGGTGTTAGAATTATTGAGCGTTATAACTCTGAGATCACTTCAATGACTGTTGTGGCAATGAAAGGATCATATGCATAGATATTCACAACGTGTTTGGTTGATTGAAGTTTCAGTTTTCAGGTGGATAAGTCTTATGTATGGCACTAAGGATAAGTCCATAGTAAAGACTAGGATCTACCATGTGCAGAAGCCAAAGGTTATGAGAAGGTTCTCATGGTTGTAACTTATGCATGAAACAAATCTGAAAATTGTCTGATTTAACCATCTCATGGTTGCAAGTCTAATTTCTGTAGTAGATAGAATTGCAAATTCATATTGAATTTAATTACTAATGACATTGATTAGTTATGGAACAATCAGATTTGAATTGTTAAATGCTACTCACTTTTTGGCTATTTGATAAGTGTGCCAGGATGACACATTGCAGGAAGACCATGTGTGATGCCCTGCAGAAGCCAAACTAGATGGGAAGGATCCCATGCTTTGGAAATGGGTTTCGGGTGAAACGCCATTGTGAATTTTGATAATACCTCAGATGCACTGCATGTGAGTGAGACAGTAAAACTATGCCAAGAAGGAATGTGTGGGTTATGGAACGTGAAAATATTGGGGTGGAAAACTGAAGTACTGTTGACTCAGAGAAGGGAGCCCCCATTCTTCGCAAATAAAGGAAAGATACATCTGAAAAGGGATAAGTATTTTGTAACCATAACTCAGAATATACATGTCTGGTTATTAGATTTAATATGCAGAGCATGTTTTATTATTCCATTATTATTCCAGACTACTTCAGTATGATTAGGGCCTATATCACTCACATCTGAAAGGGAGTGCACACCTTTCTGGTGCTGGGTTATGATAGGGTTGTCAATATTGACTACACCCTAAGGGAATGGATGCATTCCTTGTGTTTCAATACTTGATAGTGAATGTTATGAAATATGTTTACATTTTTGGGACAACAATACTGATGAACCTGCTTATCCTACTTGTGCTACTAGCTTACATTGATGCAATTTGGTGCTGCACACGGACGAAGCAAAATGAAAGGTTGTTGTGGAGGTATTGACGAAGGGTTGTTGCATGCCTAATGAACTCAGCCGGTGCACTGGTTTGGCATTATTTTCCTAGATGTTGTGGGTATTGTGGGGCCATGTTGTCCTGCAGTTAAGGAAGTCACCTATAGAGTTCCTAAAGGGAACCGTTGGTTTTCCCGGGAGAAGGAGTGCCATCCTTGTGTGGGTGAAGACTTGTTATGCTCATGAAGGGTTGTGACACATGTGAATGGATGATGCAAGCCTAAGGCAGAGTGGTAGAGCCTTGACCTATAATGGTCGGTGGCGCCGTTTCCTTCCATTGGTCGATGACCCAAACGAATGTGCTGGCTCGGCAATGGAGAGGGCCAACTAGGTATGGGACTGGTTGGGCACCACAAATGCTTGGTAAATCCAGTCGGCGTGGAGGTGTACTAGTTGGGCATTAATTACTTGATGTTGTGGAGCAGCATGCATGCTGGCCAAACATCCAAGTCCATAGGCGATCCCAAGGCTTGCAAAGCAAAGCAGGACCTTGTGGACCAGAAAGGAAAATGCACAATACAGATAAGTATTCATTTTCATTTATTTCTTGTTTGGAGTAATTAATATTTCAGGTATAAGTCTTCTAACAGCTAAGCTGATACACTATTGTTTCTTTGTTGGAAACCTTGGTCATTGCAGGAAAGCAACGACCCTGAAGGAACAATAAAATTCTTGGTAAACCAGAGAGTAACTGGTTGGGCACTGAATTTCTTGGTAAACCACTTGATGTTGTGGACTAGCCAGCGTGCTGGCCAAACATTCTTTAATTAATTGATAAAACCAGTCGGCGTATTGGCTTGGCATTTCCATTCGAATGATTGTGGAGTAGCCTGCATGCTAGCCCAACATTCATTATTGTATCCATGGGAAATCCAATGCTTGTAAAGCAAAGAAGGATCCCATGGAATAAAGTGAAGACACCCAATGCAAATAAGTATTTGGCTACAGCTTATTGCTTATAAATATACGTGTGTATATGATTTGGGTATGATTTTCTCAAACTCTTGTTAGAGATAAACCCTATGAAAATAAACTAAACATGTCAATTGATTCAATGTTTGAATATAGGTATTTCCGGAAGCAAGGACTATGAAGGCATCACAAGGATGCATGTGGACATGTGATCGTCCGAAAGAGCTTAGTGTGAGTGGTAATGAAAGATGGTGCTAGTGGACATGTGTGGGCCTTAGCAGCCAAAGGTTTTGTAGGAAACAATGGGGAAGGGGTTCCCTAGTTGAAAATCCTTAGATGGACCTTAGACACTAAGTGTCATATCCAAGAAAGGGGAAGTCAAGCATTCGCATTGAAGTGAAAGAGGCTACGGAGCATAGAACCACAAGTGGTGGCGTGGCTCCGGATTGGAACAAGACTAAGAGGGGGAAACTCTTACTCTTCTCTTTCCTTTCTAACTGATGCATCTTGGAAACAAAAGATTGTTGAGTGCATGTAATAGATGAAAATAGATTGTGTTTAATTGCTTAAAATGAATTGTGAATGCTGAAATAACTCTTTCCTTGGGAAAGGATGAACATGAATGACTTCATGTGTATGTTGGGAAGGCATGAAATGTGCGGAAGTCTCATGGGTAAAACATGGACGTTCCATGTCAATTGGGAAAATAATTGACTAATTTTAATATTGTGTTATGCTTGTCCTAACAGGAATTGCCATGATGAATCTCATAGGTGAGACATTGAAAGCCATTGAGTGCAACTAGTACTAGCCAAGTGTTACTAGTGAGCAAAGTGTGGGCTGGTTGTGCACATTGATCATGGCAGCAGACTGAAAGCTAATTGTTTTGGTTGAGAGTCTTCCTCAAATAGTTGTTAGAACAACAAGGAAGATGGAATCCAAGAAATTCCAGACTTGTATATCAGCTGAAAGGTGGATAAAAGGAAGGGATTGTTGTGGAGAAATGCTCACCTGTAGAGCTGGAAGGTCAAATCCAGCAGGAGTAGCTTGAGGAAGTCAAAGAACTTGATCTTGAAAGTTCAAAATAAAGATATGAACGTAGGAAAAACCTGCCACATTTTGTGAATTTTGAGACATGTGTAAAGTGGGCATATATTCATAAGTGTTGGAACACCGAGGACGGTGTTATTCCAAGGGGGAGGGGATTGTAATATCCAGATTTTGACCCCATTGCATTAAAATGTAAATGATGTAATATTGCTATAAAATCGTGGTGAGGAGCTCAAGGCCAAGGCCCCGCCATCGATTTATTGATGCATATGGTTTACGTGCAAGCCATACACATTGGAATTTCGAATACCATGTAAATATGCATTTTAATAAAAATACCCACAACTAGCTATGCAATGCAACAAGAGATGGGGGCATGATTTTACAAGGAATTGGGAGGGAAATATTCAAACCTTTGGAGCTAATCAGGTTAAGCCAAGTGTCAATGAGAGAACCCACCAAACCCTCAACTACCCATGTTGACTTTTGTACCCAATTATTCATTTCTCCCAAGAGTTGGTTGAGGTAGTTAATGCCTTGGGGAATGAGAGGTATGGATGTCCAAATTCGAGTATGGGAAACCACCCTGCATGGAAAATCGTGTTTGGCTTCCTTGGCAAGAAAAGAGCCATGAATTTGCTCCCCAAGCCATTACCCATCAAGCAGTTTTGCCTCTCTCACGTTTTTGAGCTGCCTGGGCGTTTTTCCTCCATGTTTTCCTGTGTTTTCCTTGTTTTTTAGTTGGGAATAGGGCATTTTTGTGTTGCATAGCTACTGGAAGAAGAGGGAGCTCGATTGGGGTTTCAATGAGGCTGTTTTGGGCAGTTGAAATAATCATAACTTGTGGGAGAAATCGGGTTTGCTCCCTGTGGTTGAATCCCCCTTTTCACAGTCCATTTTGGTGTGCCCAGGATTTGGGGAAAACCCATGGCCATCCTGTTTGTAAATCTAATGGTGGAAATGTGTATCCATGCCCAGTTTGAGTTTGTTGTGTGTAAGTGAGTGTTGGGATTGAGATGGGTATCTCTTGCTTCAGCTGTGCATGAGCTTGAATGTCCCCCTTTCCTTGTAAGAATCATGCCCAGCTCGTGGGTGGCAGTTGTGTTGAGAGATTGATGAACACAACTGGCCTATGGTTGGGTGGAACGTTGCAACGACATAGCTAGTTGTTTGGGACAACATTACATCAAGATGAGTATTTTCTTATGTGTAATTACTTCTGCAAATGTATTAATTTATTGACTGTGTTAAATTGAATGCATCATGTAATGTGTGTGGATGATGTTATTCCGCTGTGCATGTTTGCTTTAAAAATTGCATCTGCACACATTCAATTTTTAATTGCTGTGAATTTAATAAATCGGGCTGAGTTTTATGAAAAGCCTCAATTTTAGTGCCATGTTTCCTTCCTTGCATTGGGACCACAGGAGGGTACACTACAGGAAGGTCGAAACAAACACTGAATAATCAGGGCCTAGCTTCGACAAGATGGCAAGAATCAATTATGTTTCTTCCTTCTCAATCCCATACCTCTTCAGCTGTGAAATCAAGTTCTTGAATTTGTTACGAAACTCAATGATAGTTTCTAAACTGCTTGAGCTCAAGGAGATGAGCTCATTTTCTACTTTATGCCCCTTCAAATCATCTTTCTGGCCAAGGAGGGATTTGAGCTTGTCCCAAACCTCCTTTGGAGTCTTCAAATTGATAACATGAAAGTGCAAATATTCATAAATGCTAAGTAGAAGTAGTCCTACTGCTTCATCAAGCTTGTCTAACTACTTGAATTTCTCTACTGCACCAGTGGGATCAACTGCAGATCCATTCAGTAATCTGGAAAGACTCTTTGACTTCAAGAAGATGTCCATTTTTTCCTTCCATTCAAAGTAGTTGAATGAGTTCAACTTGAGATCCATGATAATGAATAATTTGAAGCAGAAAGAGGGAGATTCCTACTAAAAAATGAGAATTATGAAAAGAATATCTGCTGCAATTCGAATTGAACACTTCCTTAGGACACTGAGCACATGTGACTAGGTCCTTCAAACCTGGCTAGACCTCACTGGATTGCTCCAATGAATTCAAGGTAATAGCACCAGGATTTGTTGTGGAAACCCAGAGGCTTCTGGTGCTCAATGAAAGACAGCTGCTCAAGGAATTGTTGCAACTGCTGCTATTGCAATTTGAATAGTTTCTATCAGCTCTGATACCATGTGATATTTTAGGATTAGGATCACTCAGTAGTAGCATACCTCACTAGAATTCACTCATGAAGTGCATAAAGAAGAAGAAGAAATGCTATATCAATAATCACTCATTACACAAAAAATGGAGAAAAATTGTTGTATCATACATCAGTTGTAAGCTGGCACTCTGTAAAATGAATAATAACTGAATACAATCAAATGGATTCGAATGTTGTAAGTTCATTCGAATTCTCCTCAATGTGTGGCTTGGATATCATTGGAGACATCATCCATACTAGTGGCAGTAGACACAACAGTCAAATAGTCAGTCAAATGAGTATAACTGAGTCTAACTGAGTGCTACCAATTCTAGGTCCAATAACAAAAGAAGATTTTATTTTTGTGAATAAGTACATAGAACTCCATGACTAGTAGTGGTTTCAATTTTTTATAGTGGTCAACACTCTAGAACTTGCTACCCATATACTACAATTTTTCAACTACTTAAAATATTTTCTCTAGTATTGCTTCTCCTTCATGAACACAAAGGTCAAGAAAAGGTCTTATGAAGGAATTGAAGAAGATAAAGTGTGAAGCTAAATACTTCCAATTTTCTCCTTGCTCTAGTATTGCTTCTCCTTGGGCACACCAAGGTCAAGCAAAGGTCTTGTGAAGGAATTTTAAAAGATAAAGTGTGAAGGTAGTGAATAAGATAAAAAGGTGGGAGCAATAGCGAGAGTTTCTCCCCATATTAAAGATTTAAATTGTAACATAATTTTAAGTTATAACAACAAAAGTGACAAAGAACAACAAGGGGCATGCCACCACAACCGCTTGAAAAAAGTACATGCCACCGCCATCGCTTGAAATAATTTTTGGTGCAGTGAAATAAATGTGGTCAGACCTCAAGAAGTGATAATATCATTAATGGTATCATTAATGACAATATGTTTCGTTGTATATGTTAAAATGAAAATACAAATCTTTCATATGTATATAAACTCCACAACTGGCCTATGTTAAAACTTTGGTTATGTACCATCTAGAAAGAAGGAGCCCGACAATAAGACTCAAATTTTTGGACCAATAAGGTGTGGGATAAATAAATTTATATATAATGGAAATAAATTATTTTATATTTCCTATGTGCAACATTAGATTATGCAAAAAAATTGAAAGTCAAAAGGTGAATTAATTACAAGTCAAAGTAAATAGATCACAATAGTTACCTGACCTTTGACAAGGACTAATAACAGAACAATTATTTTCTATAATTATTAGTATATAATTATTATAATTTTTAGTATCAAGGGAGAGGCTAGAATCATTACAAAGGCCAAGTTTTAATTACTTAAAAAATATAAATATGTTGTTAATGTATATACCAATGTTATATGATTTTTTATATTTTCTTTATCTTCCTAAGTAAAGTTCTAAATATTTTAAAATATAATATAATGCTATATGCGAAATTTGTTATTTGAATACAAAGAGATCCATTCATTTTTATATATAAGACTCTCTTAACCAATTCAGATAATAATTTAACCCACGGGGTGTAGAATAGACAATGAATGGGAATGGGTGTACTATTAAGGCGCTCCTTGCGTAAGGTTACCGGTTTGAAACTCCGTGGGTTCGATCCTTACAAAAAAATAATTTATTATTTATACCATAAAAATTTCATGTTCGTATAAATCTCCTTCATTTCCTACAAATGTGACAGGAAATAAATCATGATACATCCACTTCAAACTATATAGATCTCATAACAATTGTCAAACCTATAATGATTTTTTATGTTTTCTTTTCCATTTTAATAATTAAATAGTAACCTATACCAATTGATTCTTCATAAGTGAAATTGATGAAGTGTTGAGTCATTCTGTAAAGTTTTATTAGTCCCTCCCGTAGGCAAAAACTATTGTTTTCACATTTTTCCATTATTTTCATGCAAGTACATTTAATGTTTTTAAATTTGTAAAGTGCAACCAAAGTTTTAGTTTTTTTTTTTATATTTATTTTAATTTCTCTAGGATTTTTTTCAAAACCTAATTGGTCCCATACCATGAAAATAAAGATTAAATAAGTAGAGAAAAAATATAAAAAAATGGTTTCCTAATAGTCGTGCATGGAAACTTCCCAAAGCAAAGTAGAAAAGATAGACATAGTTTCCATTTTTTTTGTTGATTTACCTTCCTTTGGGAGTATTTTGGTCCCCAGAATTTGGACCATGGAGGAGATGGAAGCACATGGCCTCCATTTGCTTCATCATATCCACCACTCCATTGTTGCAGAAGGTTTCCTTCTACCTTCTTGTCTTCCCTTCTTTGCTTCTAGAGGAGAAGTGCTCTCTCTCCCTTGGTGAGCTTTGATGAGGTAAGCTTTATCACCCTTAACCAAGCGATATTTGTTTTCTCTTCTATAGAAGGTAGCATCCCTATCCCATATTTATTGGATTCCAAACATCACTTCCCATGTGTCTAATGGTGCAACCTCACACTCTACTTCATCAACATAGTTAGAATTATTGGAAAATGTGACTTTACATCTTTAGGTGATTCTCATAACAGATTTCCCTTGTAATCATGATAGTGAAGTTGCAGGTACTAGATCATAAGTTTCCAACCCAAGCTGGTCAACTAATGTTTCGGAAATCAGATTGCATTGAGAACCACTATCAAACATAGCATTTACCTTATGTTTCTTCACTTAAAATTTGATTTGGAATAGTGCATGTTTGTCTCCACGTGCCCTAGGATGCCGCAATGTAGTACAAAATTTGGATTCATACAAATTTGAGGTGCTTTCTACCACTTCTTCTTTTGTCTTAGTGGCTGCATTCAATTTCCTCTTGGACTTGTGCCATTTTGGACATAATTCTGGATGAAGTTTCCAGCACTTCTCATCTATGTGTCCATCCACATCACAATGTTTGCAATTCCTATTAGGATCCCTCCTTTTCTAAGTTGTGGCTACAATATTATTGTCTTTTCTCTTGCTGGTTTCTTCTTGGCCCTTGTGTGACTGCCCCCTCTTGGTGTCCATCTCAATGTAGAGAGCCTTATTTCTTGCCTAATCTATACTAAGAAGCTGCAACTGCCTTCAGATGTGGCTGAATAGTCCTCCAAGGTACTTTAACACTACCCTTAGATCTTCCAAAGAGATACCCAACCTAATGGATTTCCTCTATTGGAATCTATTTAATATTGAGAGGGGGAGTGAATCAATATTAACGCAGCTATGAATAGTTTGTATCTTCTTAACTAATTAATATTGAACTTTAATTATGCATCCACCATATGCGCAAAAACACATAACACACATAATTTTTACGTGGAAACTCAAATGGGAAAAAATGACAAAATACTCTTTTGTAATAAAAAGATTACATTAGAGGAAGCACCGAATTCCTAAGTTATCTAGCACCAACTGGAAGGAGGCACCAACCCCCTAGTTTTACAGGCATTGACCTAAAGGAAGCACCAACTCCTTGATTTACTAGTACCAACTGGAAGGAGGATATGACCCCCTGCTCTTTATTGTGTCCTTCCACCCTGATATATAAGAATAAGATATTGCTCTATTGAACTACTGTTTTGTGCACACTTCTGATAATATTCTCTTCTTTATACCATGCACACCTTCTACAAAATTAAGATATTGCAACTATTGTTCTGTATCACGAACTTTACTTGAACACTTAACAACTTTACAATTGACTTCACACTCCACAAACTGTGTCCTGCATCATCAACCTTTGCAGCCTACGCTCATATTCTATATGCCATTCTGTTTCTACGTTACTACACTTCAACTGATACTGCACATCTAGTGATATCCTATTGTTTTGACTTTGCACATCAGTATAAGATGACACTGCGCAACTTCTAAAATGTGTCATTTATGACTTGGTGCAACAGTCTTTAGAAAATTCGTGACCTTATGTGAATCATATGTGTAATGTCCCTCCCATCCTACCAGAGCGATGGAGAGAACGTGATGCTAAAACTGGGCATTTGGCCCCATAGTTACTAAATAAACATTCACATAATATAAAGAGACATATGCAGATGTATAAATGTAAGACAGCGGAAGTAAGTTCAATTACACATCTATCATACATTCAAGATATTCATGTAATTCATCTATTGAAACAATATTGAATTAGCACATGAGAGTACTTATCTTGAAACAAAGTAGTCCCTGAGAAATCGGCTATGCAACTGCAATGTTCCTCCCAACCATAGGCCAGTTGTGCTTATCAATCTCTTGATGCAACTGTTACCCCCAAGATGGACATGATTTCCACAAGGAACCAAGGAACAATAGACTCACACATAGCCAAACATACACCAAAATGAGCCAAGCCAATCTACAATTGGGTTTATCAGGCTACTAGGAAATGGAAAGGAAGAATTGCTAAGCTAGTGAGCTCAAGCACAGAGCCATGGATACCTCTACAAGATCTATCTAGCTTGGCACCCACAATGCCTACACACCCCACTCAAGGAATTATTCCCTTCACCAATGCACAGTTCCTCAGGCCATACCTTCCAATCTAGAGTGTCCAAGGTGTGCACAGAAGAGTAGCCAACCCTCTTGATCTTCCTAAGAGGTTATTTTCCCCCACTAAGTTTATCAAGCCAATTCTGTCCACTACCACTCCAAATCTCTTGCTCACATGTTCAAACCAAAACAAGGATGCACATAATAGCAAAACCACAATTGCTGGGCATGAGAAAGAAAAAAAAAATGTTTCTTTAGTGGGATGTCCAAAATGGGGCTTCTGCTAGTTCAGAAAAATGTGGGAAAGCCCAATACTAAAAAAAATGGAAGATGGGGAACAACCCTGGAGAGCGGAAATCATTTTCATAAAAACGTCCATGGCATTTTGGGGAAAAAACGACCTCCATCACAGTCCCAATTTGTGGCCCTCCTCTGCCAGCTGTTGTACAATACAAAAACGAGCTCCCAAGCATAGAAAATGCAGGAAAAATGGTGGAAAACGTGCAGGGAAAGACCCAGCTAGCTCAGACTACGTGAGAGGGAAATGGATATGGTTTAGAATGGCTTTGGGCACCATTTCATGGGTGTTTTCTTTCCCAAGGAGACAAAATACGATTTCCCAGGTTGATGGCTTTCCCATGCATGAAATTGGCTGCCATACCTCTTCATTCCCAAGGCATTAATTGCCTCAACCAACTCTTGGAAGAATTTAATGATTGGGTGCATAAGCCAAAATGGGTAGTTGGGATTTATGGGTTTTCTCAATGAAATGGATTAACACCATGGGCTCAAGGGTTTGAATAATTTCCCTCCCTATTCCTTGTAGAATCATGCTCCATCTCTTTGTTGCATTGCATAGCTAGTTGTGGGTATTTCATTGAATTTCATATTTACATGATGTCTTCATTTACATTGTGCCTATCTAGCACAAGAGTCATATGCACCAATTTTAATTGCCGATACATAAAAAAATGCTAAATCAATGGCAGGGCCTTGGCCTTGAGCTCCTCATCATGATTAAATAACAATATTTACATCATTTACAATCTTAATGCAATAGGGTCAAGATGGGGACATTACAATATGATTCATCCTTTATGTTTAACACACTTGTCTTAGATCATCCTTATCACAATGCACATATCTCACTGTGTTGCAATTCTGTCTTTGCGCATCAGATAAACTTCTTCACTTCACACATAACAAGATATACTTCAAATATGTCTCTGCACTTCTGTCTTATATTATTTGTGACTATCTATGTGTTTTCTACGATACTTTCTTTCAGTCCTCACGCACTTGCGTATCTTTTGTAATTCTACATTCTGTCATCGTGCAACTGACACCGATTCACAGCATCATTCTGCACATCGTCAACTATTCCATTATTCTACTTGTGCACACTCGGCTCTCTACTAGATCATCCTGTTCTGGTTCCACAATCCCTTGATGCCCCGAGTATTATAAGCTTGATAAATCTATATCTTCTAGCTTTCCACTTCAAAACATACTTTAAGCTTACATCAACTCTCCAACTTGCTTCTTATTTATACTTTTCCTTCGCGGATTGTATGTCCACAAGTTGGTTGTGGCTTTCCTTCTTCTTTGCTTCATGGTTCATGCTTCCACCACATGTCATGTTTTGCGTCGCTGAGGTGTCATCTCTTATGGGTCTTGCGCATACTTGGTCCTCTTCCTAGTGGGACTTGCACCCTTGCGGTGTGGTCTTTCTTCTTGATGTATCATTGCTTGTGGTACTTGCACACTTGCAATCCTCAACCGCTACTACCTTCTTGGTACTTGTGCACACTTCAACAACTGAAATCTTCTGATTGGTGAGTCTTGCGCACTTCTAGGAATTCCTTCCTTATTCAACCGTTTCTTGTTACAATTTGGTTGCACACTTTCTTAACCTTGTCCAACCAAGATTACATTTGAGGAAGCATCGAATTCCTAAGTTCTCTAGCACCAACTGGAAGGAGGTACCAACCCCCTGGTTTTACAACCACTGACCTGAAGGAAGCACCAACTCCTTGATTTACCAGTACGACCTGGAAGGAGGATATGACCCCCTGCTCTTTACTGTGTCCTTCCACCCTGATATATAAGAATAAGATATTGCTCTGTTGAAATACTGTTTCATGCACACTTCTGATAATATTCTCTTCTTTATACCGTGCACACCTTCTACAAAATTAAGATATTGCAACTATTGTTCTGTATCATGAAGTTTACTTGAACACTTAACACCTTTACGATTGACTTTGTACTCCACAAACTGTGTCCTGCATCATCAACCTTTGTAGCCTACGCTCAGATTCTATATGCCATTCTGTTTCTATGTTACTGCACTTCAACTAATACTACGCATCTAGTGATATCCTATTGTTCTGACTTTGCACATCAGTATAAGATGGAACTATGCAACTTCTAAAATGTGTCATTTATGCTTTGGTGCAACAGTCTTTAGAAAATTTGTGACCTTATGTGCATCATATGATTCGTCCTTTATGTTTAACGCACTTGTCTCAGATCATCCTTATCAAAATGCACATATCTCACTTGTTAAATTTTAATATGCTAAGACAGAAAATAGCAGCATTACATTCCATTTCACGATAATAGCATATACAGGATCACTAAAGAAACAACAAGCACAGCATAAACACAAGAGACACAGATTTATCCTGGGAAACCCTCATGGGGTAGAAAACCCAACAAAGCTTTCTCAATATAGATGACCAGCAATATACAAAGATGCAAACCAAAGACATGATCTCCTCCTCCACCATAGCAGACCTCTCCTCCACAAGTGCTCTACTCTCAAGTGAGTGAGTGTGTCTCATGAGGAATACACCTCCTCTATTTATACACTACTCCAACTTGTCTTTTACACAAATCATGTAGGCTCGTATTTAACCAATGGGTTAAATACCCCACTATAACTGACTGGGCCGACCCCTCTAGGGTGGTCTAATAACCCTTTGACCCACATAACACATACAGGGCCGACCCCCACTAGGGAAGTATAATAACCCAAGTTACCACATTCCGACGGAGGAATAAACATCTCTGGATATACAATAAGATCTTCACGGAGGAATGAATCATCTCCGGAATAATAAAGTACAAATATAATATTCTTTGAAGTTACAATATCTCAACACTCCCCCTTAATGAGAAGGATATTAGAACAGCATCTGCACGAGCAAGAAGTCATCGACATCATACATGATACATCTATAAATCATTGGAAGCTTTCTCAACATCATCAGTAACTCAAGCAGTTACTGGAACATCAACATCATCAGTATCGTCATCACATGATCATCGGCATCGTCATCACACGATCATCGGCATCATCATCACACGATCATCGGCATCGTCATCACACGATCATCAGCATCGTCATCACACGATCATTAGCATCATCATCACACGATCATTAGCATCATCATCATCACACGATCATCAGCATCGTCATCACACGATCATCAACATCGTCATCACACGATCATCAGCATCGTTATCACACGATCATCAGCATCGTCATCACACGATCATCAGCATCGTCATAACACGATCATCAGCATCGATCTACAACATACTCTGCAATACACACGATCATATTACAGGATGATCAATCCTGCTCTCTTTAGGACATAGGTCCATGGATGATACAATCCGATCAAGTTCCAGGATGATCAGTCCTTATCACTTTAAGACAAGTCTCATGTCTAGGGATGATGCAATCCCATCACGCACATTTTGAACCCAGTTCATGGACGATGCAGTCCTCACATGTACCTTTAAGACAATTCTCATGTCTAGGGATGATGCAATCCTATCTTCAATTCTCGGAGACATCAGTCTACGGATCAATTCTGGGACCAAAGTCTGGGGAAGATACAATCCCCTACCTATTCATTCAGGACTTCATTATCGGAGACCCAGTCTACGGCTCAATTCTGGGACCGAAGTCCAGGGAAGATACAATCCCTACCTGTTCATTCAGGACTTCATTATCGGAGACCCAGTCTATGGCTCAATTCTGGGACCGAAGTCCGGGGAAGATACAATCCCCTACTTGTTCATTCAGGATTTCATTATCGGAGACCCAGTCTACGGCTCAATTCTGGGACTGGAGTCTGAGGAAGATACAATCCCCTGCCTGTTCATTCAGGACTTCATTATCAGAGACATCATGTCTACTGCTCAATTTTGGGACCGAAGTCCAGGGAAGATACAATCCCCTACCTGTTCATTCAGGACTTCATTATCGGAGACATCATGTCTACGGCTCAATTCTAGGACCAGAGTCCGGGGAAGATACAATCCCCTACCTGTTCATTTAGGACTTCATTATCAGAGACATCATGTCTACGGCTCAATTCTGGGACCGAAGTCCAGGGAAGATACAATCCCTTACCTGTTCATTCAGGACTTCATTATCGGAGACATCATGTCTACGACTCAATTCTGGGACCGGAGTCCGGGGAAGATACAATCCCCTACCTGTTCATTCAGGACTTCATTATCAGAGACATCATGTCTACGGCTCAATTCTGGGACCGAAGTCCGGGGAAGATACAATCCCCTACTTGTTCATTCAGGACTTCATTATCAGAGACATCATGTCTATGACTCTCTTTATGACTGAAGTCTAGGGATGATCCAATCCTCACATGTCCACCAAGGACTTCATTCTCGAAGACATACATCTACGGCTCTCTTTAGAACAAGTGTTCAAGGATGATACAATCCCTATTCTTTCTCGAAGACACCTATCTACAGCTCACTTTAGAACAAGTGTTCAAGGATGATACAATCCCTCTTCTTTCTTGGAGACCCCTGTCTATGGCTCACTTTAGAACAAGTGTTCAAGGATGATACAATTCCTCTTCTTTCTCGGAGACACCTATCTACGGCTCACTTTAGAACAAGTGTTCAAGGATGATACAATCCCTCTTCTTTCTCGGAGACCCCTGTCTATGGCTCACTTTAGAACAAGTGTTCAAGGATGATGCAATCCCTCTTCTTTCTCAGAGACCCCTGTCTACGGCTCACTTTAGAACAAGTGTTCAAGGATGATACAATCCCTCTTCTTTCTCGGAGACACCTGTCTACGGCTCACTTTAGAACATGTGTTCAAGGATGATGCAATCCTCACATGTATTCTCATCAATACAAGTACAAGTATCCTCAACCATACAAGTACATTAATCAATACATGTATCATCAAAGGTATGTATTCTTACCAATACATCTTATCATCAAAAGCATGTATTCTCACCAATACATCTATCATAAAAAGCATCTATTCTCGCCAATACATATATCATCAAAAGCATGTATTCTCTCCAATACATCTATCATCAAAAGCATGTATTCTCACTAATACATCTAATATCAAAAGCATGTATAAGTAAAACTAAGTATTCTAAGTATAAGAGTCCTAAATCTAAATATTTCTAAGTATCTAGGTGTAGTGAATAGGTTACCTCATCATCGACCTTGTTGTTCGATGAGACAATCTCATCATCAGTGACTATACTACTCCCCCTTTCGAGGAGGGTCCTTTTGAACTACACCAAGCTTGTCTCGGAAGTATTCAAATTTCACTCGAGACAGAGGTTTGGTCAAGATATCAGCAATTTGATCCTCAGTGCTCACATACTCGAGCTTGATAGCTCCTCTCTGCACCATATCTCGTATATAGAAGTACCGGATCTCTAAGTGTTTTGACTTATCGTGGAAAATAGGATTTTCTGTCATCTTAATGCAGCTTTGATTGTCACACATAATCACAGTGGGATCCATTTCTAAGTCAAACACTCCAGATAATAGCTTCCGAAGCCACACTGCTTCACAGCTGGCAGAGCAGGAAGCTATATTCTTCTTCAGCAGTACTGAGGGCCACACTAGATTGTTTCTTGCTGAACCATGAGATCATGGCAGATCCAAGACCATAACATCCACCTAATGTACTATTTCTGTCTGAGACACTTCCTGCCCAATCAGAATCTGAGTAACCATGTAATCTGAGTTCATGACCTCCGAGATAATATAGACCAAAATCTAATGTACCTTTTAGGTACCTCATTACATGCTTTGCAGCTATTAAGTGAACCTTTCTAGGTTCTACTAGATACTGACTTAGGGTATTTACAGCAAAGCATATATCTGGCCTAGTATTTGTTAAATACATCAATGACCCAATGATTTGTCTATATAGAGTTAGGTTCACTAATTCCAATGAGTCATTAACTAATAACTTCAAATTGGAGTCCATGGGAGTGGCCATGACTTTACACTCCAACATATCAAATCTTTTTAGAATCTCCACAGCATACTTACCTTGATTTAGAAAGATTCCTTTTTGGTTCTTGCCATACTTCTAAACCTAAGAAGTAGTGCATTAATCCGAGATCTTTCATCTCGAATTATGAAGAAAGCTTCTTCTTGCTTTCAATAATTTGTTTCTCATTTACGGTTAGAAATAGATCGTCTACATATAACGGTATGATAGGTTCATCATCCGCAACCTTAAGGTAAAGGTTAGGATCAGCTTTACTTCCGGTAAAGCCCAAGCTTTGTCAAGAAGCTGTCAATTGTCCATCATTCACACTCTGCATTGAGTGATCTTCTGCATATCTATCTGTGCCATCTCTCATCAGATGGGTCTACTGATATGAGCCTCAAAATCATTCGAACTCTGTGGTCAGTTCCTTCTTACATCCATGTCATATGTGTATAGAAGCCATAGTCAACCTTGTAGCAAAGGTTGAGATCCACATCACCCATGATGATCATTAAGCTCATCAATTGACTACCAATCCTGGGTACCCATACAGAACCTGATTCACACTTCTTCTTTAATTACACTATTAAGAGAATGGTATTATCTATCCACTTGGAGCAAACATCTTGTCATGATTCTCTTCCTCTTTCTAAGAGAATTTTCTAGCAATGAGCCTTCTATATTTTGTTTGATTTGTAAATCTTCTTGTTGAACATCTATCACTTGTTCAGTGTTCATCATTCTTCATGATCTTTCCTACATATCAAAATTAAGTACATGATTAGTAATACTTTATAATCATGAAATCATGTTGACATGATAACCTATTATGCATACAGATATCATTTATATAGTTATGCAACTATCTTGACCAATACTTTGGCACAACATTTTTCCATATCCCGTATGCATACAGTGGCTATCTAGATGCCTTCCATCTCTACCAGAACCTACTATTGAGAGTGTGCACAGCTCTCAGCATGTCAGCAAAGAGGTTTCATTCTAGACAAGCAACAATGGAATGTTTGTCCAACTTACCAATCATATGCATATTAGTAGTATATTGTTCAATGCTCTATGAATGTTTACACTCAGCATGATATATTCTAGGAATACAAATATGCATACAAGCAATATCATTTACTATTTCAAATAACAACTCAAATACTTATCTTTTATGTTTGTGTGGTTGTCTCCCGCTTGATCTTCTATATGTCTTTTGAACTTCTATTCATTTTGTACCACTGTGCATGCTCAAGTGTGCACTAGTGTCATCCTCATGATCTCATACACAAAGATACATTCATTAGTATATTCTCAACATTATAGTTCTAAATAATCTTGAAAATGTATAGTCATGATTATAGATAATATTCAAGGTTTCAGGGAAGTCTTATTTTACTCATGCATATTCTTGTTTGATCTAGTTAGTTAAATCATCAACCAAGATAAGAGACATAATATGCATAAACCCTTGATTACTAACTTTATGATTAAGCATAACCAATCATACCAAGTATACTTATATAAGGGATCCTAACACAAGGTAAGATTCTAACATGACATAGGAAAAACATACCTAGATTAGTATACCTGCTTAGTTATGTACAGCATACCTAAACAATCTCTTCAATGATTTAGAGATCCTGAGCTAGAACCTGCATGTCTCATAGGTTAAGCATAATATAACAAAGTCATACATACCTCGTAAGTAGAACAAAGATTATGGATGAGTCTTTGTCTTCATGATGTCATGGTCATGGAACTTGATTTGTCTTTTGTGATGTACCTGTATCTTGTTAGCAGGCAACATCAACCTCACACAACACCATAATGCATTAGTACAATCATATAGCCCTAATCAATGAATGTCTTCGATCATTCACATGCATTCATACTATTACTAGGGTGATAAGACAATTCTAACATTAATCAAGATTGTACTAATAAATAACATGAATACAAACACATTATGAACTTAATCAAGAATCAGATTTCAAGACATACCTGAACCTCCTTAAGTCATACCTGTCGAGACTTCTTGTAGTCTTCTTATGTAAGGCCTTAGCCTTGACTCCCCCTGAAACTTGATCTTGAGCTTGATTAGGGTTTGCTAGAGAAACCCTAAACATTCAATCTTTGACTTTCACACTTCTGAATGGATGGAAGGATGTGACTTGCTGAGCTGATCAAAACTAGCATACTTCAATTTTGAAATGTCCAAAATTTGACCCCTCAAAATTGCCTTCGAAACTTTTGGATCTTCTAGACAGGATTCCGAACTAGGGTTTGATGAAGCCCACCTTTTTGCCCAATCAAAAGGTTCAATCCAAGGCTCTAAACTCTTATTTTCCTGAGGAGCTTCCAGCCGTGGTCACAGACTTCAAAAATTCCAACTTTTGTTGAAGCCCTAATTTTCCATCTTTCCGATCAAAATCCCGAACTGGGGTTTGATCAAGCCCGGTCTTCTACCCAACCAAAAAATTCAATCTTGGTATCTAAATTTCGATTTTCCTGAGCAACATTCAGCCGTGGACTCCGATTCCAAATATTCTAACATTCTCCTCAACCCTAAATTCCGAAAGCCATGAATGAAGGTGCTCCAAAAATAATTCTGTTTTGATAGAAATATGTACCTTATTGTTTCTGCTGTAACTCCGAAATTTTTGCTCCACAGGGTCTAAAATTTTTTTCTATGGTAGCCTGGCCTGTCATCTTTCCATCTCAATAGGTCTAACCTCAATTGGATTTTCTGAGAGAGAGTTATGCCAAGTGTCGCAACGTGACCTGTTTATGGGATAAAACAGGAGAGCGAACTTCTATGGCGTGCCACATATCACTGGTTCAACTTCAGCCTTTGAAAAAGGTTTTTGAGATAGTACAGTCTGTGTACTACCTGTCACTTTTTACGAAATTTCATTTGAAGCTTCCTAGCCCAAGTTATGCCACGTGTTGCAATGTGACCTATTTATGGGATAAAATAGGAGAGCGAACTTGTACGGCATGCCACGTGTCACTGGTACCACTTAGGACTTTGAAAACGTTTCCTGAGATAGTACAGTCTGTGTACTACCTGTCACTTTTTACGAAATTGCATTTGGAGCTTCCTAGCCCAAGTTAGGACCTTTTTCCCTAGGTCACCTGATTTTGACTGAGATCTGGAAGAGGCAGAAACCCTAACTTGTACTGATCATAACTTACAAAGTACAACGAATCTGAGGGTTCCCTTTGGACACAAGATACCTGTAGATGTTATCTATGACCTGTAAAGGTTTCATATCCTGAACCTTCTCCAAAATGGATTTATGGTGAAAGTTCCATGATGACTAGTTTTTGCTATATAAAACCCTAACCTTCAAATTGTCGTAAGTAAAGCAAGTGTCGTAAGTGCCATACCTTGCCTTCCTTCAGGTTAGCTCTGATACCATGTTAAAATTTAATATGCTAATACATAAAATAGCAGCATTACATTCCATTTCACGATAATAGCATATACAGGATCACTGAAGAAACAACAAGCACAGCATAAACACAAGAGACACAGATTTATCCTGGGAAACCCTCATGGGGTAGAAAACCCAGCAAAGCTTCCTCAATATAGATGACCAACAATATACAAAGATGCAAACCAAAGACATGATCTCCTCCTCCACTATAGCAGACCTCTCCTCCACAAGTGCGCTACTCTCAAGTGAGTGAGTGTGTGTCAAATGAGGAATACACCTCCTCTATTTATACACTACTCCAACTTGTCTTTTACACAAATCATGTAGGCTCGTATTTAACCAATGGGTTAAATACCCCACTATAACTGACTGGGCCAACCCCTCTAGGGTGGTCTAATAACCCTTTGACCCACATAACACATACAGGGCCGACCCCCACTAGGGAAGTCTAATAACCCAAGTTACCACATTCCGACGGAGGAATAAACATCTCCGGATATACAATAAGATCTTCACGGAGGAATGAATCATCTCCGGAATAATAAAGTACAAACATAATATTATTTGAAGTTACAATATCTCAACATCACTGTGTTGCAATTTTGTCTTTGCGCATCAGAAAAACTTGTTCACTTCACACATAACAAGATATACTTCAAATATGTCTCTATGCTTCTGTCTTATATTATTTGTGACTATCTATGTGTTTTCTACAATACTTTCATTCAGTCCTCATGCACTTGCGTATCTTTTGTAATTCTACATTCTGTCATCGCGTAACTGTCACATATTCACAACATCATTTTGTGCATCGTCAACTATTCCATTCCTCTACTTGTGCACACTCGGCTCTCTAGTAGATCATTCTGTTCTGGTTCCACAATCCCTTGATGCCTCGAGTATTATAAGCTTGATAAATCTATATCTTCCAGCTTTCCACTTCAAAACATACTTCAAGTTTACATCAAATCTCCAACTTATTTCTTATTTATACTTTTCCTTCACGGATTGTATGTCCACAAGTTGGTTGTGGCTTTTCTTTTTCTTTGCTTCACGGTTCATGCTTCCACCACATGTCATGTTTTGCATCGCTGAGGTGTCATCTCTTGTGGGTCTTACGCATACTTGGTCCTCTTCCTAGTGGGACTTGCACCCTTGCGGTGTGGTCTTTCTCCTTGATGTATCATTGCTTGTGGTACTTGCGCACTTGCAATCTTCAACCGCTACTACCTTCTTGGTACTTGTGCACGCTTCAACAACTGAAATCTTTTGATTGGTGAGTCTTGCGCACTTCCAGACTTCCTTCCTTATTCAACCATTTCTTGTTACAATTTGGCTGTGCACTTTTTGAACCGTATCCAACCAACTCTTTAGCTTGCTTGTGCACTCCAGAATTTTTGTACAGCCAACTCTTTGGCTTGCTTGAAGGAGTATGACCGAGTGGACTTGATACTTGCACCTATACCATATTTCTTCAGGATGGATGCACTTCTGGATAAACAAGTTATATAACTTGACGAGAACTCTAGCCATAAAAACTCATATTTTTGCATTAGAAACAACAAAAACAGCCCTCGATTTCAAAATTGGTGATACCGGTAGCACCTTTCTTTTTTTCGAAGCCAATTTTACAACATTTTTGAAACCCAAATTGATGTGATTGGAATCAAAACCCTAAATCATCCCCTCAATTAAAAAATGATGCTATTGGTAGCACCTTTTTTTTCGAAGCCAAATTTACAAACTTTTTGAAACCCCAATTAATGTGATTGCAATCAAAACCCTAAACCAACCCTTTAATTAAAAAATAATGCTCCCAGAATCACCCTTATTTGATGAAGAGTTAAAATTAATCCTTATTTCAAATTGTAATCCTAACACAACATACATAGTTACAATGAAACTCCTAAAAATATATTAAAAATGCAAAAACACAAAATAAATGACATAGAACACATTAAAAAAATTATATATTAAGAAAAAAACATTAAAATATAATTCTATTTAAAAAGTTAAAATATACTTAATTAAAAAAAATACACTAAATATCAAAATCCAAAACAAAACATTTAAAAAAACAAATGAAAAACAAACATAGAAAAAATACAAAACAAAACATATAAAACAATAAATTTAAAAACAAATATTAAAAAACTAAAAACTAAAACCTATATAAAAAATAATAACTAAAAAAATAAATTAATCTTGATGAATTTTTTTCTAAAATTTAATTAAACTCAAAAAATAAAATATACTTGAAAATTAAAAAACAAAAACATTAAACATTAAAAATCAAAATAAAACATTAGAAAAAACAAATATTAAAAAAACTACAATACAAAACAAAACTATATAAAAAACAGATAAAAAAAGCAATAAAAAAAAATATATATATATATATAAAAGAAAACATATAATATAAAACAAAACCATATAAAATAAAACAAATAAAATTACTATAATTAAAAAAAATATAAAAACAAAACCGATAACATAAAACTGTATTAAAAAACAATATAAAATACAATTATAAAACAACATTAAAAAAACAACCTTAAAACAATTGCATATACATGTGTTGTCAAGGAGTGGGGAGGGCATAGAGGGGGGTGCCATTCTGGGAATCGTGCCACCCCTCAAGCGCCGCTCCAAGTCGAGGCTCCGCCTCTTGGAGCGGTGCTTCAGGGGTGGCACGATTCCCAGAATTGCTCACTCCTCTATGCCGCGCCGCCACTTGGAACGACGCTTGAGGGGTGGCGCGATTCGCAGAATCACGCTCTCCTCCATGCCCTCCCCACTACTAAGTTAACCATGTTTTACGTATGCAATGTTTAACGTTGGTTTGTTTCTTTTCTTGTTTTATTATTATTATTTTTAATTTAGTTATGTTGTTTTTTATATATTATTTTATGATTGTTTGTTTTGTATTGTTTGTTTTGTTTTCATATAGTTTTTTATTATTTGTTTTGTTTTTTTTTAAATGTTTTGTATTATATTTTTTGTATTTGTTTTTGTTTAATATTTAGTTTTTTTTCATTATTTGTTTTGGTTTTTAAATGTTTTGTATTATATAATTTTGTATTTGTTTTTTTCTAAACGTTTAAATTTTAGTGTACTTTTTTCAATTTAAAGTATATTTATTATTAATTGATTAAATATTAGTTTATTTTGTTATATTATTTGAAGTTTATAAGGAGTAATTGTTTATGACATGTCACATTGAAGTTTAGGAGGAGAGCTAAGATTCATAAAATGTCAATTCTGATGAAGATTTTGATCTACATAATATTCTTAATTAGTATCATGTCGTTGAGGAAAATGTTCATTTTGACAAATTATTGATAGTATATTTTTGTAATGTTTTGATTTTAAGATTTTATTTTAAGAATAAATATTATGTTTTTAATATGTTATTTACAAATCTATGGTGTAATTTTTGTTGAGTTAATGTAAATTATCACCTTATGGAAAATAATGTTAAATATTATCATTTTTATACATAAATAGCGGAAAACACGTTGAAAAATGGTTTGAAATGTTTTTTTTTTTTTCATTTTTTTAGAAATTTGCCATAAAAATGACTTCTTTAAGATAAAAGTTTAATGAAAAAACTTTGAAAATGCATATATTTTTCGTTCTAACTAGCTTCTAAATCTTAAAAAAATTCAAAAATGTTTGTATTTTTCCATTGTAACTAGATGCTAAATGTAGATTTTTTTGTAAACTTTGAAAAAACACCATTGTAAATTAAAGTTATAGTTTTCTTATGACCAAGAGGTTTCAAAATAAAATAAAAATGGCTCAAAATGAAAAATGGTGCTACCAGCATACACACTTTTTGAAACAGAGGTAAAAACAACTACTAAAATTGACCCCCCAAAAACGAGAACAATGTCAAGTTCTCGTTAAGTTGTATAACTTGTTGATATACTTCTTCATATTGGCATCTATATTCTTCTTTAAAGTATATTTCATATACTTCTTCAAAATAGCACATAAATATACTTCTTCAAAGTGGCTTTCATATATTTCTTCAAGCTGGCATAGGAATACTAAATCCTCTTTGACATCAGTTGACATCAATGACAACCAAAGTTCAACAACCTCTTGAATTCATAAGTGTATTCTTGTGCTCCTTTCCTTTGTTCTTGTTGAAGGTACTTCCATTTCATGAGTTTCTCCTCTTCATAGCATATGGGATAAAATTATGATTTAAGCAAAGCCTTGAAATCCTTCCATTTCGAAATCATGGGCTTGTGGCCCATCCTCGATGCATCCACATAACTCTCCCACCACAATAGAGCATGTCCAATCATCTTCAAGCGGGTAAAATAAATCTCTTGTGCTTCTTGGACTTGATAAAGGCCAAAATAAACTTCCATTTGTTTCAACCAACTATTCAAGACTTTGGTGTTAACTTGACCATCAAACATTGGAATTTTAAGTTTCGCTTCAACTTTGAAAGGAACATGGGAAGATGAGGAAAATTTGTTGTTTTTACTTGAATCTTCAGGCTTCTCACCTTTGGAGTCTCTCGAATCAAATTTCTTCTCTCCATGCTTAGTCCCCACTGAGTGTGATTCCTTACCCTTCATTACCAACAATTGTGTTACCATCTCTATTAGTGCAACAATGCTCTCTTCTAGCCGAGTAAACCCGACCTATGGATCTTCCCCGTCATGTTCTTCATGAGAATTCCCCACCATTATCGGTCCTATGCTTTTCGACAGTCCTGGAAACAATGCTTGTCCACTGGATCGATATCCACTGCGGGTCTTTACCATACAAGTAGTCAAAGTAGTTTTGTAATTGGCTCTGATACCATATGATCCGTAAACGGTAGACCTATGGCATGTCCATTTCACCAACATAGATCTTCACAAAAAAAAGGGTTAAATGTTTTCTTCTAGATGAAACACTACCACATATGGTTGTAGCTAGGAAAATCAGTCAATGAAGATCACAATCAACTAATTTACCATATAAAACATTTTTATTCATCCTCTAACAATTTAATATGACTAGAAAACGTTTTATTCATCCCCATGATATTTAATATGCACCCAAGAGTGAAAGAAAACGGTTTGGCACTGTTTAAGAACACATAGTAGCCATGAAAACTCCCAGGCATCTATAAATTTACCCCAGGCAATGAAATAAATACCTCAGGGACTGCAAATTCCCCCAGGAAATTAAACAAATACCCGACCAGCCACTGCAAATTCACCCCAGGCAATGTAAATTCACCCCAGCATATTTAAATTGTCACAAGAAAAGATAAAAACTCCCAACACTAATAAAAAAATGTCGCAGGCACAATTAAATTCTCCAACTTGCTTCTTATTTATACATGTCCTTCATAGATTGTATGTCCATAAGTTGGTTGTGGATTTCCTTCTTCTTTGCCTCACGGTTCATGCTTACGCCACATGTCATGTTTTGTGCCACTGAGGTGTCATCTATTGTGGGTTTTGCGCATACTCGGTCCTCTTCCTAATTGGACTTGCACCCTTGCGGTGTGGTCTTGCCCCCTTGGGGTATCATTGCTTGTGGGACTTGCGCACTTGACATCTTCAACCGCTACTACCTTCTTGGTACTTGTGCGTGCTTCAAAAACTGAAATTTTCTTCTGATTTGTGAGTCTTGTGCACTTCTGGGACTTCCTTCCTTATTCAACCATTTCTTGTTCCAATTTGGTTGTGCACTTTCTAAACCTTATCCAATCAACTCTTTGGCTTGCTTGTGCACCCTCGAAAGTTTGTACCACCAACTCTTTGGCTTGATCGAAGGAGTATGACTAGGTGGACTTGAGACCTGCACCTATAACATATTTATTTAGGCTGGATGCACTTCTGGATATACTTCTTCATATTGGAATCCATATCATTCTTCAAATTATCTTTCATATACTTCTTCAAAATAACACATAAATATAGTTCTTCAAAGTGGCTTTCATATATTTATTCAAGCTAGCACATGAATATTGAATCCTCTTTGATATCAGTTGACATCAATGAAAACCAAAGTTCAACAGCCTCCTAAATTCACAAGTGTATTCTGTTGATGTATATGTAACTTCGGAATGTATTTCCTTTATGTATTTTATTGTACTCCTATAGAGATGTATTATTCCTCTATACGAAAGTGTCGTCATTTCTATTGACAAGTGTTGTAAGTGTCTTAACTTGCCAATGGGTTATTAGACCACCATGTGTGGGGTCGGCCCTGATTAAGTTAACCTGAGGTTATTAGGCTGAGTTAGACAAGTCGACCCCATAGGTTTATTAGGCTGCTCATAACAAGTATAAATAGAGAGCAGGATCTCTCTATTTGATCATTTCACTTACTCACTTATCCATCACTCGGAAAGTGGCACACATGTGAGGAGGAGGATTAGTTGCTAGGAGGAGTCTATCTCTGTGTACTTGGGTTGTACTTTGGTTGTGCTATTGCTCTATCTATCTCTGAGGAAGTTGTGGGGTTTTTCACCTTAGGATTTTCCCCACGGAAACTCTGTGTGTCTATTGTCTCTTATGATTACATCTTGTGATGATTGATATGTTTGCTATGATTGATATGCATTGATATATTGTACATGCTATTCTCTCAATAAAGATCCTAGAGTATTGTGAATTAATGCTCGAAAATTAACATGGTATCAGAGCTAACCTGAGAAGAAGACACTATGCAGTTGCGGAAGCTAGGGCTTCTTGTTTTTGGGTTTCTCTCCACAGATTTTGGAAAAGCAATATGATAGATTGACTATCCTCAGCACGGTGAAGCATTTTGTCCAATCAGAATTCAGTTCCGAGAACTTTCAGTTTTGGCCCTAAAAAGTAGGGTTTCCACAATAATAGGAATTTTTGAAATCTGAAGACATAGCTGGAAGCTCCTTGGAAAAATCGAAGTTTAGAGCTTTGGATCGATATTTTTGGCTGGGTAAATATCCGGGAAACTCAAACCATAATTCAGGGTCCTCCCTAGTGAACCCATGAAGACTAAAAGGCATTTTTGAAGGTTGAAGCTTTGCAGATCTCAAATTCTGAATACACCAGGCTGATTAGCTCTTCAAGGCGCATCTTTCTATCCTTTTATAAAGTTGAAATTCACATTTTGAATTTTTAGGGTTTGTCTCACAAACCCTAATTCGGGACCAGATCCATTTTTTAGCAAATCAAGTGGTAAGACCTAAATCTTTTCTATTTCCATTTGAAGTACTCTTTAAGATGTTTCACCACACCAAGCTTGAGGATAAGCTTGAAGGGGTTGATAACTTCCGAGCCTGGAAGTATAAGATTGGGTTAATCCTGGAAGAAAATGAATTGGATACTTACATAAGGGAAGAGGTCCTTGTCCTAGAGGGAAATGAGGCTAAAGCCCTCCACAAGAAAAACTTGGTCAAGGCAAAGAGAATCATTGATGATTCTATCAAGGACCATCTCATCCCCCATGTGTCATCTCTGAAGACACCCAAAGAGATATTTGATTCCCTATCCAAGCTATTTGAAGGGAAGAACATAAATCAAAAGATGACTCTGCGGAACCAATTGAAAGGGGTAAAGCTTCAGAATGGAGAATCCATTCAATCTTATTTTTCAAGGGTCTCTCAGATCAAGGAACAACTAGAAGTAGTGGATGAAATGGTGGAGAATGGTGAAGTTGTCATGACCACTCTGAATGGCCTACCCAGGTCATGGGATTCCTTTATCCAAGAAATCTATGTAAGAAACAAGTTGATATCCTTCAGCAGACTGCGGGAAGAATGCTCACAAGAAGAAGCAAGGCTTGTGGCACGAGAAGAAAAGATGGGTAATGAAGATCAAGCTCTCACAGCTCATACCAAGGGAAGCAAGTTTAAGAGGGAGAAATGTCATAACAAGAAAGATTCTCATCATCATCAAAAGAAGAAAGATCTATCTCATGTTCGATGTTATGAATGTAATGAAATGGGACAATTTGCTTCAAATTGTCCCAAGAAGAATAAAGACAACAACTTCAACAACAAGAAGAAGATTAACAAAAGAAGATATCATGCTCATGCTATTGAGGATGATGAACCTCCCAGGAAGAAAGCTAGAGCAGAAAGTGATGATGATGACTCATCAAGTGAAGAAGAGTATGCTCTAATCTCTGCTCTCACAGGTACTATTTCTCATGGTTGTAATGATTGGCTAATTGATAGTGGGGCTTCTAAACACATGACTGGGTGTAAAGAATCTTTTGTAAATCTGTCTGAACATGAATCACCCCATAAAGTGAAACTTGGGGATGATTATCAATATCCTATCAAAGGAAGGGGGAAGCCTCCTACAACCTAGAATCTGGAAAGTCCTTGAAGATGAAAGATGTGTTATTTGTACCCGGACTAAAGAAGAACCTACTCTCCATCTCTGCATTGGATGCAAAAGGCATGAGGGTTGCATTTGTAGATGGCCAAGTCCTAATGTGGCCAAAGGGTAAAACTATTGATGTTGCAGTGGTGATTGGAGAGTAAGAGGGAGGATTGTACAAATTGAAGGGACAACCTGAACATGTCATGGTACATGAATCCATGGAGCCAAATGAACTTTGGCATAGAATACTTGCACATATGCACTACATAGCATTACCAATTGCAAGAAAAGTTGTAGAAGGTCTTCCTGAAATCAAGACCAAGCATGAAGGTGTTTGCAAAGGCTTTGCAAAAGGAAAGAACATAAAGTAGGCACTTCCAAGCAGTGAAAGGAAGGCAAAAAGTAACTTGGAAACTATCCACTCCGATATATGTGGTCCGATGTCATCCAGTTCTCTAAGTGGGTATTATTACTATGTCTCTTTCATTGATGACTTCTCCTGGAACACTTGGGTTTACTTCTTGAAGAACGAAGATGAAGTGTTTGATAAGTTCAAGGAATTCAAAACCTTGATGGAGAACCAAACTGATAAGAAGATCAAAACATTCAGATCCAACAATGGTGGAGAATTCACTTCAGGTGACTTCAAGAAGTTATGCAGTGATTCGGGGATTAAGAGGGAGTTTTCTGCTCCTTACAATCCACAACAGAATGGAGTTGCAGAAAGAAATAATAGAACAATCAAGGAAGCAACAAGGGCAATGTTGCATGACCAGGATCTACCTATGCATCTATGGGTAGAAGTAGCTAGGACAACTGTATATGTGTAGAACAGAACACCCCACAAGAAAAAGCAAAGACAGTAGAAATTATGCCTGGAAAGATAGTCAACATTAATTCCAATGTGAAGCCAGAGCAAGAAATGCGGTTAATGAAGGTACTATCAGAACAAAATAAAGCTTTTGCATGAACATATGCGGACATGAAGGGTATACATCTTGATATCTGCAAACATTACATTTACATCAAAGAAGGTTCTATTCCTATTAGGCAACCACAAAGGAGGTTGAACCCAACATTAAAGGACATTGTCAAAGTAGAACTACAGAAGTTATTAGATGTTGGGTTCCTATATCTCATCTCTCACAGGGAATGGGTCTCACCACTGGTAATAGTCCCTAAAAAAGGAGGCAAATGGAGAATTTGTGCGGACTACAGAGATCTAAATAAAGCAACCAAGAAAGATCACTTTCCACTCCCATTTATAGATCAAGTGCTAGACACATTAGTGGGGAACAAGTATTTCTCATTTTTGGAAGGCTTCAGTGGGTACAACCAAATTTTAATACACTCAGCTGATCAAGAAAAGACAACGTTTACATGCCCCTGGGGTACTTATGCATACAGAGTACTACCCTTTGGGTTATGTAATGCTCCATCAACATTCCAAAGGGCCATACTAAGTATATTCTCTGATTTCATAAATGATCAAATGGAATTCTTCATGGATGACTTCACACCCTATGGACAAAACTTTGACCAAGCATTAAACCATCTTGAATTAGTATTGAAAAAATGTATTGAGATGAGCTTATGTCTGAGCAATGACAAATGCAGAATGTTAATGGAAGAAGGCATCATTCTAGGGAACCATATATCACAAAGGGGGATAGAGGTTGATCAAGCAAAAGTTTCAGTAATCAGAATGCTGCCACCACCTATCAAACAAAGGGATGTGAGAAGTTTCCTTGGACAAAAAAGGTACTACAGGAGATTTATTGAAAATTATAGCAGGATTTCTGCACCAATGTTTTCCCTTCTCACAAAAGACACTGAGTTCATATGGACAAACCATTGCATGACAACATTTGATAAACTTCAGGAGAAAACAATTACAGCTCCAGTATTCCAAGGACTGAACTAGGCACTTCCATTCCACATCCACTCAGATGCATCAGATAAGGCAACCGGGTCTGTCCTTGGACAGGAAAAAGAGAAAAATCCCTATGCAATATATTATATCAGTAAAAATTTGGCAGGGGTAGAATTAAATATACTGTCACCGAGAAAGAATTTTTGGATGTCATACATGCCATTAATAAATTCAGGCACTATATCATTGGCTACCAAGTTTTTGTTCATACAGACCATTCAGCCATAAGGTATCTCATGAACAAACCCAACACAAGTGCTCGAGTCGTTAGATGGCTGCTACTCCTCCAAGAGTTTGACAAAACGATTTTAGACAAGCCAGGAAAACACAATGTGGTGGCTGACTTCCTATCTAGGCTCACACATGGAGAAGACAGTGAAGTGATCAATGACAGTTTTCTAGATGAGCACCTTTTTTCCATATCCACAAGAAGCCCATGGTTTGCTGACATAGCAAACTATTTAGTGTCTGCGAAGTTTCCAGAACATTACAGTTACAAAGAAAGGACTAAAGTCATAAGGCAAAGTGCCACATACACATGGATAGAGGGCATGCTCTTCAAACAAGGACCAGATCAACTACTCAGAAGGTGCATTAGAGAAGATGAAGTGCATGACATAATGCATGCCACTCACAATGAACCATGTGGAGGACACTATGCTACAAAGAGGACAACCTATAAAATTTTGCAAACAGGGTACTATTGGCCAACACTTCACAAAGATGCTTATGAATATGTTTCACACTATGATGACTGCCAAAGGATGGGAAAACCAACACAAAAAGAAGAAATGCCACTCCATCCACAAATCTCCTTCGAGGCATTCGAAAAATGGGGATTTTATTTCGTTGGTCCAATCAACCCACAGTCTAATCAGAAAAGCTACATCCTGGTATGCACTGAATACCTTACAAAGTGGATTGAGGTAACAACACTTGCTGCAGCCAATGAAACCAACATGGAAAAATTCTTCACTAAGCAGATATTTCATAGGTTTGGAGTACCAAGAGAACTAGTTTCTAATCAAGGCCCACAATTTACATCAAATTTAATAGAAGACTTGCTTAAAAGAAACAATGCCAAACACAGACAGTCCTCCTCCTATCACCCTCAAGCAAATGGTCAAGCTGAGGTAACCAACAGAGAATTAGAGAGGATTTTGACAAAGACTATCCAACTCCACAAAAGAGATTGGCCTGACAGACTGAGTGAGGCAGTTTGGGCCTATAATACCACATGGAAGACAACAATAGGATTCACACCTTAAGAACTAGTATATGGAAAGAAAGTCATGCTGCCAATTGAATTGAAATAAAGATATTAAGAATGGAAACAATGCTTGTCCACTGGATCGATATCCACTGTGGGTCTTTACCATACAAGTAGTCAAAGTAGTTTTGTAATTGGCTCTGATACCATATGATCCGTAAACAGTAGACCTATGGCATGTCCATTTCACCAACATAGATCTTCACAAAAAAAAGGGTTAAATGTTTTCTTCTAGATGAAACACTACCACATATGGTTGTAGCTAGGAAAATCAGTCAATGAAGATCACAATCAACTAATTTACCATATAAAACATTTTTATTCATCCTCTAAGAATTTAATATGACTAGAAAACGTTTTATTCATCCCCATGATATTTAATATGCACCCAAGAGTGAAATAAAATGGTTTGGCACTGTTTAAGAACACATAGTAGCCATGAAAACTCCCAGACATCTATAAATTTACCCTAGGCAATGAAATAAATACCTCAGGGACTGCAAATTCACCCCAGGAAATTAAACAAATACCCGACCAGCCACTGCAAATTCACCCCATGCAATGTAAATTCACCCCAGCATATTTAAATTGTCACAGGAAAAGATAAAAATTCCCAACACTAATAAAAAAATGTCGCAGGCACAATTAAATTCTCCAACTTGCTTCTTATTTATACATGTCCTTCATAGATTGTATGTCCATAAGTTGGTTGTGGATTTCCTTCTTCTTTGCCTCACGGTTCATGTTTCCGCCACATGTCATGTTTTGTGCCGCTGAGGTGTCATCTCTTGTGGGTCTTGCGCATACTCGATCCTCTTCCTAGTTGGACTTGCACCCTTGCGGTGTGGTCTTGCACCCTTGGGGTATCATTGCTTGTGGGACTTGCGCACTTGACATCTTCAACCGCTACTACCTTCTTGGTACTTGTGCGTGCTTCAAAAACTGAAATCTTCTTCTGATTTGTGAGTCTTGTGCACTTCTAGGACTTCCTTCCTTATTCAACCGTTTCTTGTTCCAATTTGGTTGTGCACTTTCTAAACCTTATCCAATCAACTCTTTGGCTTGCTTGTGAACTCCCAAAAGTTTGTACCACCAACTCTTTGGCTTGATCAAAGGAGTATGACTAAGTGGACTTGAGACCTGCACCTATAACATATTTATTCAGGCTGGATGCAATTTTGGATATACTTCTTCATATTGGCATCCATGTCATTCTTCAAATTATCTTTCATATACTTCTTCAAAATAACACATAAATATACTTCTTCAAAGTGGCTTTCATATATTTATTCAAGCTAGCACATGAATATTGAATCCTCTTTGATATCAGTTGACATCAATGAAAGCCAAAGTTCAACAGCCTCCTGAATTCATAAGTGTATTCTGTTGATGTATATGTAACTTTGGAATGTATTTCCTCTATGTATTTTATTGTACTCCTATAGAGATGTATTATTGCTCTATACAAAAGTGTCGTCATTTCTATTAACAAGTGTCGCAAGTGTCGTAACTTGCCAATGGATTATTAGACCACCATGTGTGGGGTTGGCCCTGATTAAGTTAACCTGAGGTTATTAGGCTGAGTTAGACAAGTCGGCCCCATAGGTTTATTAGGCTGCTCAGAACAAGTATAAATAGAGAGCGGGATCTCTCTATTTGATCACTTCACTTACTCACTTATCCATCACTCGAAAAGTGGCGCACATGTGAGGAGGAGGATCAGCTGCTAGGAGGAGTCTATCTCTATGTACTTGGGTTGTACTTTGGTTGTGCTATTGCTCTATCTATCTCTGAGGAAGTTGTGGGGTTTTTCACCTTAGGGTTTTCCCCATGGAAACTCTGTGTGTTTATTGTCTCTTATGATTGCATCTTGTGATGATTGATATGCTTGCTATAATTGATATGCATTGATATACTGTAGATGTTATTCTCTCATTAAAGATCCTAGAGTATTGTGAATTAATGCTCGAAAATTAACATGGTATCAGAGCTAACCCGAGAAGAAGACACTATGCAGTTGCGGAAGCTAGGGCTTCTTGTTTTTGGGTTTCTCTCCACAGATTTTGGAAAATCAATATGATAGATTGACTCTCCTCAGCACGGTGAAGCTTTTTGTCCAATCAGAATTCAGTTCTGAGCACTTTTAGTTTTGGCCCTAAAAAGTAGGGTTTTCACAATAATAGGAATTTTTGAAATCTGAAGACATAGCTGGAAGCTCCTTGGAAAAATCAAAGTTTAGAGCTTTGGATCGAGATTTTTGGCTGGGTAAATATCCGGGAAACTCAAACCATAATTCAGGGTCCTCCCTAGTGAACCCAGGAAGACTAAAAGGCATTTCTGAAGGGTGAAGCTTTGCAGATCTCAAATTCTGAATACACCAGGCTGATTAGCTCATCAAGGTGCATCTTTCTATCCTTTCAGAAAGTTGAAATTCACATTTTGAATTTTTAGGGTTTCTCTCACAAACCCTAATTCGGGACCAGATCTAGTTTTTAGCAAATCAAGTGGTAAGGCCTAAATCTTTTCTATTTCCATTTGAAGTACTCTTTAAGATGTCTCACCACACCAAGCTTGAGGATACGCTTGAAGGGGCTGATAACTTCCGAGCCTGGAAGTATAGGATTGGGTTAATCCTGGAAGAAAATGAATTGGATACTTACATGAGGGAAGAGGTCCCTGTCCCAGAGGGATATGAGGCTAAAGCCCTCCACAAGAAGAACTTGGTCAAGGCAAAGAGAATCATTGATGATTCTATCAAGGACCATCTCATCCCCCATGTGTCATCTCTGAAGACACCCAAAGAGTTGTTTGATTCCCTATCCAAGCTATTTGAAGGGAAGAACATAAATCGGAAGATGACTCTGCGGAACCAATTGAAAGGGGTAAAGCTTCAGAATGGAGAATCCATTCAATCTTATTTTTCAAGGGTCTCTCAGATCAGGAACAACTAGAAGTAGTGGATGAAATGGTGTAGAATGGTGAAGTTGTCATGACCACTCTGAATGGCCTACCCAGGTCATGGGATTACTTTATCCAAGGAATCTATGCAAGAAAGAAGTTGATATCCTTCAGAAGACTGTGGAAAGAATGTTCACAAGAAGAAGCAAGGCTTGTGGCACGAGAAGAAAAGATGGGAAATGAAGATCAAGCTCTCACAGCTCATACCAAGGGAAGCAAGTTTAAGAGGGAGAAATCTCATAACAAGAAACATTCTCATCCTCATCACAAGAAGAAATATCTATCTCATGTTCGATGTTACGAATGTAATGAAATGGGACACTTTGCTTCAAATTGTCCCAAGAAGAAGAAAGACAACAACTTCAACAAGAAGAAGAAGAATAACAAAAGAAGATATCATGCTCATGCTATTGAGGATGATGAACCTCCCAGGAAGAAAGCTAGAGCAGAAAGTGATGATGATGACTCATCAAGTGAAGAAGAGTATGTTCTAATCTCTGCTCTCACAGGTACTATTTCTCATGGTTGTAATGATTGGATAATTGACATTGGGGCTTCTAAACACATGATTGGGTGTAAAGAATCTTTTGTAAATCTATCTGAACATGAATCACCCCATAAAGTGAAACTTGGGGATGATTATCAATACCCTATCAAAGGAAGTGGGGAAGCCTCCTACAACCTAGAATCTGGAAAGTCCTTGAAGATGAAAGATGTGTTATTTGTACTTGGACTCAAGAAGAACCTACTCTCCATCTCTACATTGGATGCAAAAGGCATGAGGGTTGCATTTGTAGATCTCCAAGTCCTAGTGTGGCTAAAGGGTAAAACTATTGATGATGAGTGGTGATTGGAGAGCAAGAGGGAGGATTGTACAAATTGAAGGGACAACCTGAACATGTCATGGTACATGAATCCATGGAGCCAAATGAACTTTGGCATAGAATACTTGCACATATGCACTACAGAGCATTACCAATTGCAAGCAAAGTTGTAGAAGGTCTTCCTGAAATCAAGACCAAGCATGAAGTTGTTTGCAAAGGCTTTGCAAAAGGAAATAACATAAAGAAGGAATTTCCAAGCAGTGAAAGCAAGGCAAAAAGTATCTTGGAAACTATCCACTCCAATGTATGTGGTCCAATGTCATCCAGTTCTCTAAGTGGGTATTATTACTATGTCTCTTTCATTGATGACTTCTCCTGGAAGACTTGGGTTTACTTCTTGAAGAACAAAGATGAAGTGTTTGATAAGTTCAAGGAATTCAAAACCTTGATGGAGAACCAAATTGATAAGAAGATCAAAACATTAAGATCCGACAATGGTGGAGAATTCACTTCAGGTGACTTCAAGAAGTTATGCAGTGATTCAGGGATTAAGAAGGAGTTGACTGCTCCTTACAATCCACAACAGAATGGAGTTGCAGAAAGAAATAATAGAACACTCATGGAAGCAACAAGGGCAATGTTGCATGACCAGGATCTACCTATGCATCTATGGGCAGAAGCATCTAGGACAACTGTATATGTGTAGAACAGAACACCCCACAAGAAAAGGCAAAGACAGTAGAAATTATGCCTGGAAAGATAGTCAACATTAATACCAATATGAAGCCAGAGCAAGAAACGCAGTTAATGAAGGTACTATCAGAACAAAATAAAGCTTTTGCATGGACATATGCGTACATGAAGGGTATACATCTTGATATTTGCAAACATTACATTTACATAAAATAAGGTTCTATTCCTATCAGGCAACCACAAAGGAGGCTAAACCCAGCATTAAAGGACATTGTCAAAGTAGAACTACAGAAGTTATTAGATGTTGGGTTTCTATATCCCATCTCTGACAACGAATGGGTCTCACCACTCGTAATAGTCCCTAAAAAAGGAGGCAAATGGAGAATTTGTGTGGACTACAGAGAGCTAAATAAAGCAACCAAGAAAGATCACTTTCCACTCCCATTTATAGATCAGGTGCTGGACACATTAGTGGGGAACAAGTATTTCTCATTTTTGGATGGCTTCAGTGGGTACAACCAAATTTTAATACACCCAACTGATCAAGAAAAGACAACGTTTACATGCCCCTGGGGTACTTATGCATACAGAGTACTACCCTTTGGGTTATGTAATGCTCCAGCAACATTCCGAAGGGCCATACTAAGTATATTCTCTGATTTCATAAATGATCAAATGGAATTCTTCATGGATGACTTCACACCCTATGGACAAAACTTTGACCAAGCATTAAACCATCTTGAATTAGTATTGAAAAAATGTATTGAGATGAGCTTATGTCTGAGCAATGACAAATGCAGAATGTTAATGGAAGAAGGCATCGTTCTAGGGAACCATATATCACAAAGGGGGATAGAGGTTGATCAAGCAAAAGTTTCAGTAATCAGAATGCTACCACCACCTATCAAACAAAGGGATGTGAGAAGTTTCCTTGGACAAACAAGGTACTAAAGGAGATTTATTGAAAATTATAGCAGGATTTCTGCACCAATGTTTTCCCTTCTCACAAAAGACACTGAGTTCATATGGACAAACTATTGCATGAAAACATTTGATAAAATTAAGGAGAAAACAATTATAGCTCCAGTATTCCAAGGACTGAACTGGGTACTTCCATTCCACATCCACTCAGATGCATCAGATAAGGAAACCGAGTCTGTCCTTGGACAGGAAAAAGAGAAGAAGCCCTATGCAATATATTATATCAATAAAAATTTGGCAGGGGCAGAATTAAATTATACTGTCACCAAGAAAGAATTTTTGGCTATCATACATGCCATTAATAAATTCAGGCACTATATCACTGGCTACCAAGTTTTTTTTCATACAGACCATTCAGCCATAAGGTATCTCATGAACAAACCCAACACAAGTGCTCGAGTCATTAGATGTCTGCTACTCCTCCAAGAGTTTGACATCACGAATTTAGACAAGCCAGGAAAACACAATGTGGTGGTTGACTTCCTATCTAGGCTCACACATGGAGAAGACAGTGAAGTGATCAATGACAGTTTTCCATATGAGCACCTTTTTTCCATATCCAAAATAATCCCATGGTTTGCTGACATAGCAAACTATTTAGTGTCTGCGAAGTTTCCAGAACATTACAGTTACAAAGAAAGGACTAAAGTAATAAGGAAAAGTGCCACATACACATGGATAGAGGGCATGCTCTTCAAACAAGGACCAGATCAACTACTCAGAAGGTGCATTAGAGAAGATGAAGTGCATGACATAATGCATGCCACTCACAATGAACCATGTGGAGGACACTATGCTACAAAGAGGACAACCTATAAAATTTTGCAAACAGGGTACTATTGGCCAACACTTCACAAAGATGCTTATGAATATGTTTCACACTGTGATGACTGCCAAAGGATGGGAAAACCAACACAAAAAGAAGAAATGCCACTCCATCCACAAATCTCCTTCGAGGCATTCGAAAAATGGGGATTTGATTTCGTTGGTCCAATCAACCCACAATCTAATTAGAAAAGCTACATCATGGTATGCACTGACTACCTTACAAAGTGGATTGAGGTAGCAGCACTTGCTGCAGCCAATGAAACCAACGTGGCAAAATTCTTCACTGACAGATATTTCACAGGTTTGGTGTACCAAGAGAACTAGTTTCTAATCAAGGCCCACAATTTATATCAAATTTAATAGAAGACTTGCTTAAAAGAAACAATGTCAAACACAGACAGTCCTCCTTCTATCACCCTCAAGTAAATGGTCAAGCTGAGGTAACCAACAAAGAATTAGAGAGGATTTTGACAAAGACTGTCCAACTCCACAAAAGAGATTGGGCTGACAGACTGAGTGAGGCAGTTTGGGCCTATAATACCACATCGAAGATAACAATAGGATTCACACCTTAAGAACTCGTATATGGAAAGAAAGTCATGCTGCCAATTGAATTTGAAATAAAGACATTAAGAATTGCAGCAGAGTTAAATATGAAAATATCAGAGATACAACAAGAACACATGCTACAATTGAATCAACTGGATGAGCAATGCCAGCAAGCACTTGCCCATACTGAAATCATCCAACAGCGAAGGAAGAAGTGGCATGACAAACACCTAAAGGATAAAAAGTTCAAGGAAGGTGACTGGGAACTACTCTATGACTCCAGGTTTCACACATTCAAGGGAAAGCTAACAACCAGATGGTTGGGACCTTACATAATTCAAAAGATCTATGAAAATGGAGCTGTAAGGATCATTACAATTGATGAAGAGGAGTTCCCCATGATAGTAAATGGACATCGGCTCAAACTTTACAAGAAGCCACAGTCAAAGGAGGATTTTACACAAGTACTCTACCAACAACAACTGATGCTGATAGAGAGCATGGAAAATCGTTGAAATTCAGTTCATAAAAAATAAAAAATAAAAAAACAAGAGAAAAGAAAAAAAAGGAAAAAAGAAAAATTGCTGAAAAAAAAAAGAAGCAAAATGAAAAGAAAGAAAAAAGAAGAGAGAAAAAAACAAGAAGAAAAAAAAAACATGAGAAAGGGGAATGAGCAAAATGCCAAATACCAAACTACAGAAATAATACAATCAGGTAAACACAGGTAAAATTGTAGGGCATCATACATCCCCAAGATGAACCAGCATGCACACTGCAAACAAATCAAATCAAGAGAACCAAGTATCAATAATCAAGCAAGCCAGTCATATATTCAAGTCAGCAGCAAAGATATCACACTACAGAATTCAATCAAGTGAGCCTACCATCAAATACAAGCGAGCCAACAATCTAATAAAGTGAGCCTGAAAATTATCAACATTGCAGCAACCAAGTGAGCCAACCACGTAATCAAGAAGAAAGAAAAGGTATCAACTACTACAGAATTCATTTACAGTAAACAAGTTATTCAATCACATCTGCAATATCTTCACGCGAGCCTGCCATCTATTCAAGAGAGCCAGCCTAGATTACAACAACACAAAGAATAATCAGCAACCCAATGCAAAAGCATCATCACAAAATCAAATCAAAAAAATCGCATGCAGTTCAAAAGCAGCTAATACAACAAATTCAAACGAACCAAAGGAAAAATCAGCAAGTGCACATAACTACTGACATGCCAAAATTTACTACAGACAATGCCAAATCTACTACAAAATCCAGCGCACATAAAAATCGAGCCAAATCATGAACTCAGGTACGCTAAAGCATAACGAGGTAATATCTAAACATATTTGTTTTATTCTTAAGGTCAAATCATTATCCCGCAAAATGGTTATTTACGAAGCTAAGGACATCTTTTCAATTAAGTCGGCGGCAAGGTTCAGACTACCTCACGAGATCATGATTAGCCACCTTCGTCATGTCAGCAAATGATAAACCCGCATCTAGCCACCATACTTCCAAATAATCGGAGCAGAAGTGCAATGTACAATCATGAAATGAAATGCAGGGCTCAATCAAGCAGCAAGTACAGCAAACATTGATGAGGATAGGTGCAAAAGGCAGTTAAGTAAGGCTGCATAATCTTCCAAAAAGCTAGTTTTGCATATACGAAACCTCATAGAACTCTCCAAAAGCAAGGAACTAGAAGTTAGTGTGGTCACGCAGTCAGCAATCCAGCCCTCGAACCTGTAATCAACCTCGACCATTTGAGGTAAGATAGATACGCTCCAAGTGTTGGTTTATTGTTATAGTAAAGGATTTCAGGATGACAAAAGGTTTCAAGAAAATCTAACCAGAGGAACACAACATTATTTATCAGAACCCGCGAATCTTAACAATCATCCGCAGCGCATGTTGGATCCCTTTCATCTTAGGATTGAAAGGATACAATACATGGGTGGCTCTGGAGTTTGAAAGAAATTTAAAGCATATCAAGGATTAACAGTTCGTCACCCGAGTGAAGGGGTTACGTATAAGGTTGGATGATGAAGTGATTGCCAAATTCACTGGTCTACCAATGGGTCTGCATCGGAGCAGGGATGACCGGGAGGAAAACCATGAAGCAAAGGCAGCATTTTTGGAGCAAAGAAAGGTCTACGACGAAGATAAAAATGGATTCAAAAGACTCTCCATGATGGCACCATGGGATGAAATGGTTGCAATCGGCCAGAAATACATTACATACACTTGTAGGCTAAGTTATGTTCCTATTTTTCATTTTTGAATTCTGGAGCTGTTGAGGAACAGGGTCCATCTTCCATTGAACAACAACATTAGAATTCCATACTATCTGCTTCTATCCCTGCCAGAAATGAGCAAGAAAGTGATTGAAGGAAAAGAGGATGCTTTTGCCCACCATGGGCTGATCAAATTGATCGTTTGTAAGGAATTAAAAGTGCAGATCCCAAAGCTTTCTTGGGAAGAAGTTGTGTTGGTATCTGCTGAGGATGTTCAAAGAATGAAGGGTACACCCACAGTTGGCATACCCCTACCTCCTGGATCAAAGAGAAAGACCGCCTCTACATCAGGGACTAAGAGGAAAATTGACCTGGACAGCGTGGATGATACCCTGGTGAAGATAAAGCATTCACGAGATGACTCCCCCAAAACGAACCCAGGGATTTCTACCGATAATGAAGGGCCAAAGAGATGAAGTAAAAGATTCACACAAGCATCCAGAATCCAAATTACCAAGGAGGAGAAAAGGGAACCCAGTCCCTTAGTTCAAAATGTGTCTGATGAGGATGATGATATTTGGGTAGATCAGGAAGATCCCACTACACCAGAAGAGTTGGATGAACAAGAAGAGCAGGATGCAGAATAGGAGCAGGATGAACAAGAAGAGCAGGATGCAGAAGAAGAGCTGGATGAACAAGAAGAGCAGGATGAACAAGAAGAACATGATGCAGAAGAAGAACAGAATGCACAAGAAGAGCAAGACAACTTCCATGGGAACCTTCCTGAGCACAATGAAAACCCTGGGGTCATCAACTAACTCGTTGAGGCACAGGAAGAACTAGAAAAGTTGAGAAAGGAGCTGCCAACAGTGATAATTGAATCAGGAATCCATCCAACGTCTCCCCTATTTTCACTTGAAAAGACACAAATTCTGAAAATGCATCATGTAGGGGAGCTAGAACTGGCTGAGCAGAAAAATTCAGCACTTAAAGAGAAATTAGTTGAGGAACAAGAGGAGTTAGCCAAAAAGGACCAGGAGATTGTTCTATTGAGGGACGTTTTGGCTATTACCACTACAATATATGATAAACTACTGGACCTCGGACCGCCATAAGCAATTTATGCAGTTTATCTACAAGAAATGTGGGGCAAATTCCAGCTCCAAAAAAAGGGACTCCCGATAGAGATAAACTCCCCCAAGAATTTATGGATGCATCTCTAAACTCCACAGAGTTGGAGAAGGACCAGCTAAGTGAATTTTTCTTGCATAATTTTGTAGTTCCTAGCTCGCCCAACTGGTTGCCAAACCATTACATGGACGATTTCTAGTTGAGGGCACTGTGTTCATGGATGAATCACGAAATTGAATGAGCTCAGGACTACCACTTTTGCATTGTAGCAAAATGGCAAACTCCATTAATGGTCAAGGAAGAGGCAACTCACCCTAAAAGAATAATTTACAACCATAGGATCCTCACCCAGGATGAGGAGCTGATCCCCATTCTCCTTGCGAAGCAACAAGAGAATGTGGCACACTTTGATGTTACTCTTTAGAGCACACACAAGGAGGTTCATGAGTCTATTAATGAAAGATGGCGTAGAGTAGAAAATGATCTAAAAAGAAAGGAGCTTCACTCCCCACTCAAACTGGAAGTTGCTCTCGTCAAAGCTAAACTGTACCGAGAATCCTTGATAA
Source organism: Larix kaempferi (assembly GCA_027924585.1). NCBI lineage: Eukaryota > Viridiplantae > Streptophyta > Pinopsida > Pinales > Pinaceae > Larix > Larix kaempferi. The sequence continues at coordinate 14,291,213 of BSBM01000486.1, forward strand.
AGAGTCAGCTCAGATGGATTGGAATGAGACTAAATCCCCCATTTTTCCTTCCTCCTGTTATTAAGGAATAGATTAATGAGGAAGAAGAGAGGAGAGCATGGGTCAAGGAGGATCAGAGCATGGGCTACTACAGGTAGGTAGGGATTCCCAAGGTGGTAGCATGGGACATCAGAGAAGTCACCGAAGAGATGAATATGTCACCCAAGGATGGGTGAATACTTCAAGTATGGGGGAGAATGATGAGTCCAAGTTACAGGTATCTGATAGACTTTTTCCCCACAGTAAAGCACAAGAAAGGGTGAAGAAATACACTTGTTTTGTGAGAGAAATGTTTTACCTTGATTATTTAATGAAGTTGTTTTAAAGATTATTCTTGTATGTATGAAAGCGTGTTCAATAAATTAACTATATGAAAATCGAGTATGATTGAGCAGGTCCAGGTACACTAAGGGAAAAACATGTAGATCAAGTGAAGGACTGAAAGATCATACAAAGCTCAACGCCTTCTTCCTTGATTTATAGAGAGAGCTCATGTTCAAATAGAATCGACAATTAGACATATATTTAGGTTAAGCATTAGAGGCATATATATACGGGCCTCTCGGTTAGCGAGGGGGTCATGTTGCCATTTTTGAGAACCATCGTTTTACGTTTTTATACCGTTGAGATTATTTGGGTTACAAACCTTTATCAAACCATGAAGTTACTATTTTGAATAAAGATTTAATGTTGCTTTCAATTCGGTGTATATAAGTTTTCTTCACTCTTGAGTACGGGTTGGAGAGGGCCCCTCCAACACGTAAGTCAGGAGATCTTACTGTTCAGGTATTTTTCATTATGTGCTTTACATTGACTGAATCTATATTGCATATGAAAGCATTTAAATGGTGTTAAATAGTACGATTTGATTTCTATAGTAAACGACCATTCTGATTCCGTAGTTGGTTATAGCACATTCTGTAGTTCGGTAACGTTGTTTCTATAGTCCTGTTGCAGCATTTTGCCAAGACATATTTCAATACTTATTTTCCTGTGTGCTTGCATTACTTATGAAACAGTGATCCAGATCTTGAAGCTCATGCACTTTCCCATTATTATAGTTGCTCATGAAGATTGCTTACTTTCAATACTGTGGTTAATTAATGATATTCACTTCTTAAAGTTTTGATTAATTCATAGCATTAGATAATGGCATTCTGAACTTGGATTTGGAAATTGAATAGGTTAGACCAGAATTCTAGTTTTATGCATTCGATTTACAGTAATTGATTCTTAGATTAAAGATCCAACTTTCATTATTTTAGAATAGATCTGCTACGTTTTCAACATTCAATTTCATAGTATAAATTCACTGTTTCAGCAAGTCAATTCTTAGAGACATATTTACTATTTTCAGCAATTAAATTCCTTAACATAGATTTACTGTTTTCAGCATTTGAATTCCTTAACATAGATTTACTGTTTTCAGCATTGAATTCCTTAACATAGATTTATTGTTTTCATCATTTGAACTTCTTAGCATAGGTATTTTTCATCCATAGATTAGGCAATCCTTTCCCAGCTTATTCTATTTCTTTTAGGCAAACCTTTAAACATTGATACCAACACCCAACTATGACAAAGACTATCCTATAAGAGCACATATAGTGCCTGCACCTCTGAATTTTGTACGTCCCCCGGGTTGATAATTAAAGTAGGCTCCTAGTCTAACTGCCCTCATTAGGCATCCATTCTAAGAGCTCACCACGGTGTAAGGTTGGTTGTGAGACGCAACATGTCCAATAATGTTGTCGGCGGCATGGAATGCCTCTGGAGCGTCGCTTCGGGAGGAGTCATCGTAGGGTGCATCAGGCAGAATGGAGTACAAGTAGCCGGATTGAGCGTAGATGAGGTCAAATTGTTGGGCTTTCAGAATGGCTTCTTCTTCAGATTGGGGCCGTTCAAATGCCACATATTTGACGATAACCGGTATAAGAGATTTCAAAAACCAATCTAGGAGGATGCGGTCATTTAACTTAATCTTGCATAAACTTTGACATTTACGCCACTCATGAATGTGGTGAGTGATGTGGGTAGCCGTGTTCTATCTACAAGACAGTAGGATCTCTACAACAGCGTCATGACGGACTGATAACTGGAAGAAATTTAGGAAAGTTGAAGCAAGGGATTAAAAGGTGTAATGTGTCCCATGGGGTTGTTCGATGTACCACTTGGCTATAGTGCCAGTGAAGGTCCATTGTAGGAGGCGAAGGCGGATGGAGTCATCAACACTGGAGTTGGAGGAACACCATAAATGGAAGGACATGATGTGGTTTTGGGGATCCTCACCTTCCTTCTCTTCGAACTTAGGGATGTTTGAGGGGATTTTGGTAGGAATGTGGGGCCAAGTGGGGTCATGTCGAATCAGTTCGTTGGTCAATCTGACCAGATCAAGGAGGTTGAGGCTAGCCATGAATGGAAAACTGGCAACAAGATGTGGCATGGGTGTCAGGGTAGATGTCTTGGCTGTGGCGGCAATGGTGGGTCCATTGCCCCCAATGTGTGGAGAAATGGTATGAGCCATGATGGGGATCGTGGGACCTCCAGTCACAGGTGGGGGAATCGTGTAGGAAGGGCCTATGCCCCCAAGTGTGCTACTAGTTACCAATAGAACTGTAGAGGTATCCAATCTGCTAACCATATGGATGGATGTAGTGACATGAATACTAGGTGTAGGGCCTATAGATGGTATAATGGGGATGGATGCTAAAGGTGTAGCTGGGCTAGTGGTGGACCCACCACCAACGATCCCACCGTAAAAGGGGTTGGAAGTCATGCCAACCATGGGGATAGATGGAGCGGTGAATATGGGTACCTCTTATTTGGAATCAGATGTAAAATAAGGGGCGTCAGGATTAGGTGATGAGGCTCTACACCTATGAAGAGTGGTGTCAAGTGAAACGTGCTACGGGAACTGGCCTCATAGGCGATGAGAATGTCTCGGAGAATCAATGGTGGCAGGTGTAAAGATATTGATGGGTTGTGGCGAGTGAAAATATCAAAATCCTAATGCAACCGAGTGTGCAAAAGGAGAGCACAAAAAATATGGCACTCAGGCCAACAACAAGCTCAAAACACTTGTCGTAACATCTATGCTACAACAAGCGGAGCGATAAGAAAAGTAGTCAAAATACCAACAAACAGGGTTCCTAACAAATAAAAAAGGTAGACTCGATAATCCATTGGTGGTATAGGAGCATGCAAACGCCTATCTAAGAAGGTATGAAGGCTAGAACAAATCCTATCCTCTGCAAGGTGATGACATCCAAGTCAGACAAAACAATGGCTAAGGATATCCCATTACCGAGAGGGACTCTGGGTAAAAGAATCCTAGAAGAATGGCCACTAAGATACCCCATTCATGGCACGTCCGGAAAGGTAAATCCACAACTTCAGTTCTTTAGCCGTCGTACTCCCAACAGGGTAACACGACGAGAACAACGAGTAGGTAGCCTTCAGTTACTAAATGGAGTGCGACATTCCACTCAGAACTTTGGAACCAGTCTTGCTACTTTCCCTCCTAGGGGAGAGGCCCTCCGAAAAATTGGTTTTAACTGTACCAAAAGATAATAGGGAATTTTGGATCCCTAATGGACAACAACTATGTTTCAATGTAAATGGTAAATGGGTGTTATTTGGATGCCTATCCTCAATGTCCTACCTAGCTACAAAGTTATTTTTGTGTTCTCCAAGTGGGGTTAAAGTTGGTTGAGATAGGTAGATTTTAAGGCTCACTTTGATTATAGTGACCGAGTGTGTGCACAAGTGGTGTATACCCAAGATTTCCAAGCGGAAAAGTCGATCAATATAAAAAAGTATTAACCGCTATGTAAAATAAATGGACTTGTTGAAATGTAATGCAAAATAAAATATGTTAAATGCTACAACAAGTAAATAGCAGAAAATTACAGCTAGCAAAATGGATGCAAGTAAATAATCCTACTGAAAATATGATGCAAGAGATAGCAATGCATGCAGACAGGGATCTATCAAGTGCTACAACAATCCAAAAGTAAACAAAAGTTCTATGAGCAGGAAATATAGTATGAGAGGACCAACTACAATGGGTAGAGGCTGAACTGAAATGATAAATAACACTAAATAAAAAATTGGAGAAAATTATATGAAAATTTTCTTAAATCTAACAGGATATTTGGATTCCTTGTTCAAAAACACCCAATTTAAAAAAACAAATCATCCCAAATAGAATTCAGGAGAGGGAGATATGGGCATTTGAAAATTGCGTCACGCTATCAAGTGATTAGAGCACGGTTTTGGAGGCAAAAAGTGCACTCCAAGGCGCAGGTTGCTAGGTCAAAAGTGTGCTAAAGAGCGCGCGTTCTAGGCTGGAAAGCACGTCGTAGAGCGCAACTTTCAGGATGGAAAGTGCCCTGCAGAGCGCGGCTTTCGGGCTGGTTTACGTGATGCAGGGCGCGGCTGTGGGGGGAAAACTCGTGCTTCAGGATGCGTAAAAGGGGTCAGAAACTATGTTTTCGAGCGTGGCTATCACGGCGACAGTCATGATCTGCGACGCGAAAAATGGCTGCAGAAAGTACAAGACGAACTGAAAAAACAGAAATTTTGAAGTTGATAACGAAGGAAAGGGCCAGATCTGTAAATATTGGGGTTCAAGGGTGAACCAGAGCTGCAAGAAGCAAGTAAAAAGACAAGTACAAAAAAAAACTAGAGATTCTAAGGGAATCGACCTAGTGGAGTCGCCAAAACTATAGTTAGGGTTTTCACCCTAGCTTGTGCTAAAGAGCACCTACTAGGGATTCAAGAATCCTTAGTAGCAGTTCAATGATAAGTAAACAACGAGATTTAAAACAAGTAAAATTTAAACATTAACATGTACATAACAACAAATCTAAGTTATAGCAGTAAACAACAAATATCCATGAGAACACATTAAATGAGATTTATAATTTTTTATTGATTTGGAAAACTAGGGTTTGCAAATATTTTTATCTCAAATGAAGAGGCGGTTGGAGTCCTTGCAGCAGTACAGGAGTAGTGCATCGGTGCTCCAATGTTTTCTCTTTTCTCCAAAATGCTCCAAGGTTGGGCCAAAGGTTCACTCTAAATGGGGAACTCAAGCTCAAATGGTTTGGCTAGGGTTCTGCAGTGATTTTGATGGCATAAGGATAGGATGAATAATGGATGAGAAATGGGGGGCCTCCATCACCTTTCTATAGTGATTTTGGGTAATGGAGTGTTGACCCATGGTTTTGGGCAACTAATGGTATTGACAAATGGTATTTGGGATTTTCCCTCTTTTTGAATGTATTTTTGACTTTTCCCCTTTTTATTATATTTCTGAGGATTTTAGGCCATTTTTGGAGGGTTTTGACCTACTTTGAGGGTTTTTCATTAATTGCGGAGGAAAATAATGATTTTTTTTTTTTGGTTACCATTTGATGGTTTTTTATGGTTTTGGAGGCCAAAAATGTGGGAAAAGTGGACAAACTGGTTATGTTACTAGGGATATGAGCTAGTGAACAATTTTTGGGTTTTAACAATGTTAATTGGTTTCATGGTTCTTAGTTTGCAACTAGACCATGTTCTATAAAATTTTCAATACATGCCTAAGTCAAAGCACTTAATTGCAAGTATAGCTAATTGAAATAACGAGTATGTACACAAAAATCGGTGCAATTTTTTCTAAATTGGGATTGTGGCTATTGATTTTAAACAACATCTACATTCATAGAATTTGACATGTTGAATATAAGGATTATGCAATCTTCCTAGATTTTGTTTGAAGTCACTCTTAACACAAAACAATGTAATCTGATCCTGTCGATCGATAGTGCAGAGCTTGTTTTTTAAATTGGAAATGAATTACTGCTATGGAATCCTTTACGCAGATCTCTTCAATCTAAGCATTTTGAAATTTAACGATGTGAATAACTATTTTATTCGTTATCTTTTTCATGTTGGAATTTTAGGGCTATTACACATGTTTTTTCAATATTCATGGTTTTTTTCTTGCAAAACAAGATTTAGCCAAAAAAAAAAAAATTTTTTTTTATTTTGTTGGGTTTTTCACCCAATCTAGATTTGATGGTTAAACCAGGGTGGTGGTGTTCCCACCAAGGTTCAAGTCTTCGGAGAGATGCCTTTCTCTTTTCGCCATAATTCTAGAGTTCTTCCTTTAAATCCTGGTGCATTGTAATGCTTTCGGAATTGGGGAAATGCATGGTTATTGCACTTGACTAAAAACAAAAGTAAATTAGCGTAGGTCTTTTCCCTTTAGTTTTAGGGCATGTTTAGTCATCAAATTAAAAAGAACAGATTTTACAATTACTAACCACTTATTATTGTAAAATAATTCAACATATATAATTTTTTTAAATAATCTTATATCCAATTTATTCTTCAATATATTAAACATTAAGATGTTTAAACATAATAATTATATCATCCTTTTTTATATCTTGACTCACTAAGAAATTTAAACTTACGTTTCGTTTTGTTTGATACCTATTTTAATTTTCGATATATCAAACATTGAGAAATTTATACATATAATAATTGCATCATTATTTTTATATCCCGACTCACAAAGAAATTTTCACTTGATACCAGTTTCGTTTGATACCAGTTTTTGCATAATAAATAAAGATGCTGAATTGACTCTAGTGAAGTTTGTATGTTTCGATCAATAGAAATGCAAAACTGAATAAATGTTACCTTTCACACAAAATTTTGTTTATATTTTTCAAGTGTTTAGTCATCATTAAAAACAAATTATATTTTTCCAACAAGAATCTATGTACTATAATTTAATTCAGGATAGTTTTTTATTGAAAAGTAAAAACAAGTGTCAGTCTATGTAGTAATAAATTTCACTAATAATTATTATTATTAAAAATAGAAAGAAATATTAATAATGTATAACATTCACACAAACACGTCATATGTATCACTAAGATATAAGATCTATGTAAAGGATAAATGTTAAAAGGGGTGAGAGCGATCCCATATGAGCATGACCTAGGGTTTACTCGTGGATCTTGAGAGCATGACCTAGGGTTTGCTCGTGGATCTTGGTATCGCTTCACAACGATGCATTTACACCAAAATATACATGTTTCTCAGGACCCTATCACTAAATCTATGTATTCTTCCAACTTATTGAATGACATTTTATTAAAATATAATGTTTATTGTATCAATTTATGTATTAGTCCATTTCATTGAATGACATTTTATTAAAATATAATGTTTATTGTATCAGAGATTAATATATTCCAAAATTGAGATTCGAGTTTAAGATGGATCTATATTGGTTTATAATGTAAGAGTTGAATGAATAACTCCTATATATTTTATGTGATATTCGATCTAAATGAATATAAAATATTCTCTTGACTAATTTAGCCCCTATTTTAGTGTGGTTAGATTTCCTCTCAACATGTTTTGTTAGTGTACTAGAATAATAGTTTATGGTGTTTACATAAATAATATCTACTATCCAATTTATCTACATTTCACTACATATGATGTGAACTCATTGGAGTGTATAAAAGTATTGTCTCATTAAAATATTAAATCATTATGGGTGTTAATCACCCACTTCTAATTGTTTATTATGACATGTTTTGTGCTCTATAAAATCTCAATTAGCTATCATATCGATCTCGCCATGAGTGGGTTGGATTTGAAGGTTAGTGGTAAAGAGAAGAAGTTATGAGTTTGTTATGTGTGATGGCTCTTCGATTAGTTTGTAAGTATTGATGCATGGTCTTAATTATTGAAGAAGGAGCTATAATGTGTTAACAAGGCCAAAATTTATGTGTAAACAATCGAGGATCAACCTTGAAAAAAGGTCCAAGTAGACTATTTCTTGTTTAAAAGATGGAAAAACCCACCAAACAGATGGCTCAATTGTCTTTCAATGAAAGTGTCTTTTTTCTTTTATTTAATATTTTCATTAAAACATGAATAGAATATGGATACAAACTATGACCTATTCTAAATGCTAAATAAGGATCTAACTAAAGTTATTTGTTTATGAAAAATTCTTCCAAAATTAATTTAACAGTGGAATCTGAATATTAAATAAAATGAAGAATAATAAATAAAATTAGGAACAATCAAGTATTTAAATATGTTCTTTAAATTCCAATTATTGAATAAAGATTAACTTCTCAATATTAATTTCTTGAAAGATCGATCCTAAAAAATGTTAGTTTTTCATCATTAATTCAATATGATCTAGGATCTTAACTGAGAGAACAACATGTACAACATATCAATCAATCACAAGAGACAATAGACACAAAGCATTTCACTAGGGAAACCATAAAGGAGAAAACCCCTCAACTTCCTCAGAGATAGAATGAGCACTGATACAAAACCTCAATAACAAGAGATAGTCTCCTAGCAACTTCTCCTCCTCCACTTGTGCACACTACTCACTTGAGAGAATGAGTGAGTGAATGAATCATAATAGAGAGGTGCTCCTCTCTATTTATACTTGACTTCCACTTGTCTTTTACCCTACCTAGGCCGACCTCACCTAGGAGAGTCTAATAACCCACCATGACCTAACTCAGGGCCGACCCCACTAGGAAGTCTAATAACCCTATCACATACAATGATGACCTTTCTGATCGAAGGAACGTAACCTCTCCATCGGAAGTACAATGTCATATGAATACAATATAAAATATACAAGTGAAATACATTCTGAAGTTACAAACACATCAACACTCCCTCTTAACTAGGAAGGTATTTCACAACACAGTTCTTTAGCACAAGTCTTCATCATCACCGGATCATCGTCATTGCTACTATCTCAATCATCAATATCCAATCTACTCGTCATAGGAAGTTCTACAGAGCCAACCCTTTTTCATGCTGGATGTAGGCCTAGCCTCCATGTAGGTCTTCATCATATTTGCGAGCGGCCTGACAGAGGTGGAATCTCGGGACTGATTATGTGCATTTGCAAAACCTCAAAAGAGCATCTCAGGACTTATTACGAGCTTACTTCTCAACCTATAAGATCCCCCAGGACTAAATTACAAGCAGACTTCGCAAAACCTCAAAAGAGCATCCCAGGACTGATTACGAGCTTACTGCTCAACCTATAGGATCTCCCAGGACTAAATTACATGCGACCAAGCAAAACCTCGAAAGAGCATCCTAGGACTAATTACGAGCTTACTACCCAACCTATAGGATCTCCCAGGACTAAATTACATGTGACCAAGCAAAACCTCGAAAGAACATCCCAGGACTGATTACGAGCTTCTTACTCAACCTATCGGATCTCCCAGGACTGCATTACATGCTACCAGGAAAAGCCTCGAAAGAGCATCCCGGGACTGATTACAATCTTACTTCTCAACCTATCGGATCTCCCAGGACTACATGACATGCCACTTCCCAACCTGCCACATATCCATGGACTCAGAGTATTATCCTGATACTTGTGATCATTTTGATCATCCTCGCATGGAGCATCATGCTGATGCTCATGATCATACTAATCATCATTATATCAAACATCATCCGGAGCATCGTCCTGATGCTCATCACATAGCACATACATCTACTACCATGGGGAGGACCCTCCTAACACCATGCTTGGAATGGCTCCAACATATTTATCCCGTCACTTCCTCCTGGAAGTATCTTCAATCTGAAGAACACCAAGCCTCTCTCTGAAGTGCTCAAAATTCACTCTGGCTAGTGGTTTGGTCAACACATCTGTTATGTGCTCATCCGTCGCAACATACAGGAGCTTCACTGCTCCTCTCTGCACCATATCCTTGATATAGTGATACTTGATCTCGATGTGCTTCGACTTGTCATGGAACACTGGGTTCTAAGATAACTTCACACAACTCTGGTTGTCATAGAAGATACAAGTAGCATCCAACTGGAGATCAAATAAATCAGACAGTAGATTCCTTAGCCATACTGCCTCACAACTGGTTGAACAAGCTGCGACATACTCTGCTTTGGCTGTACTCAGTGCTACGTAGGACTGCTTCATGCTAAACAAAGAGATCACACCTGATCCCATACTGAAGCAACACCCCGAAGTGCTCTTCCTATCTGTAGCACTGCTTGCCCAATCTGAATCAACATAACCCTGCAGGTTAAATTTTTGATTCGCATCATACTTGAGCCCATAATCAATTGTACCCTCCAGGTACATCAGAATATGCTTTATAGCAATCAGGTGAACATGTCTAGGATCCATCAGGAACTTGCTCAATGTGTTCACCGCAAAGAAAATATCTGGTCTTGTGTTCATTAGGTACATCAAGGACCCAATCATCTGACGACACATCATGGAATCAACCGACTCTGATGAAGCATCACGCAATAGCTTCAGGTTCGATGCCATAGGTGTGGCCATGGCCTTGCAGTCCATCATCCCGAACCACTTTAGGATCTCTACTACATACTTCCCTTGTCCAAGGAAGATTCCATATGCACTTTGCCACACCTCCATGCCTAGAAAATAATGCATCATACCCAAGTCCTTCATCTCGAACTCGGCAGCAAGCTTCCTCTTCTTATCAGCAATCAACCCAATCTCACCTATCACAAACAGCTCATCTACATACAATAGGAGTATCACAAGATTGCCTTCCTCAACCTTGTATTAAAGGTTGGAATCTGCTTTACTCTTGGTAAAGCCCAAACTAGACAGGAAGTTGTCTATTCTGTCGTACTAAGTCTTGGGTGCTTGTTTCAAAACGTACAAGGCTTTCTTCAATCTGCACACATATGACTCCCTGTCATGTGTCTCAAAACCGAGTGGCTGCTCCACGTACACTTCCTCTTCGACTACACCATTCAAGAAAGTTGTCTTGACATCCATCTGGTGTGTCTTCCACTTCATCACTGTAGCCAGAGCAAGTATTGTTCTGATGGAAGTGTATCTGGCTACAGGTGCAAAATTTTCTTCATTATCTATCCCTTCTTTCTGGGAGAAGCCATGAGCCACAAACCTTGCCTTGTATTTCTCTATGCTACCATCTGCAGCATGCTTGATCTTGTATATCCACTTGGAAGTCACAACAGACTTCCCTTCTAGTCTTGGGACTACATCCCAAACATCATTATTCATGATCGACTGATACTCCTTGATTAGGGATTCCTACCATTATTGCATCCCTGATCCTGGGAACTTCAGATTCTTCAATATCTTCAATAGGTAGTTTTCTTAAACTTCGTCGCTGGAACAAATGTCGTTGTCCTTCTTTTGTAGGTGATTGTACACAATCTTTCCTACAAGTCAAATTCAATTTGCATGATTAGAAACATCTCACAGTTTTCAGAACAAATTCTTAAGCATAAAGACATATGTCATATAGTCATGCAATTATCTTAGCCAATGCTTCAATACAACATTCATCCATATCCCGTATTCATACAGTAACTTTCTAGATGCCTTCCATCTCTACCAGAACATTGTTAAGAGTGTGCACTACTCCCAACATGTCAACAAAGAGGTTTCACTCTAGATAAGTAGCAATGGAGTGTTGTACAATACAATAGGCCACTTACCCATTACTATATTAGTAGTATCTTGTTTATTAATACAACTTTTCTAAGATGCATAATATACAACCTAAATCTAGGAACATAAGTATGTACATGACTGAACAACATCATTTAAGTAATCATATATACAAGAAATGATAATTCAAATACTTATCTTTGTTTTGTTGTCAAGTATCCTGTGAGGTGTTCTGTTCTGAACATATACAGTTGTTCTTGCTACTTCTGCCCATAGATGCATAGAAAGATCTTGGTCATGAAGCATTGCCCGTGCTGCTTCCATAATAGTTCTATTCTTCCTTTCTGCAACTCCATTATGTTGTGGCTTGTAAGGAGTGGTCAACTCCCTCTTAATCCATGAATCATTGCATAACTTCTTGAAATCTTCTAAAGTGAATTCTCCACCATTGTCAGATCTGAAAGTCTTGATCTTCTTTTCAGTGTGGTTTTCTATCAAGGCTTTGAATTCCTTGAATTTGCTGAATACTTCATTTTTGTTCTTTAAGAAATAAACCCAAATCTTCCTAGAGAAATCATCAATGAAAGAAAAATAATATACATACCCACTCAGAGAAATGGATGACATCGGACTGCATACATCGGAGTGGATGATTTCCAAGATTCCTTTTGCCTTGCTTTCATTGCTTGGAAATGCCTTCTTTGTGTTCTTTCCTTTTGCACATCATTTCCAAACACCTTCATGCTTTGACTGGATTTTAGGAAGACCTTCTACCGCTTTACTTGCAATCAGTAGTGCTCTATAGTGCACATGTGCAAGCCTTCTATGCCATAATTCACTTGGATCCATGGATTCATGTACCATGGCATGTTCAGGTTGTCCCTTCAATTTGTACAATCCTCCCTCTTGCTCTCCAATCACTACTACATCATCTATGGTCTTTCCTTTTGGCCACATGAGTACTTGTCCATCCACAAATGCAAATCTCATCCCCTTTGCATCTAAAGATGATATGGAGAGAAGATTCTTCTTGAGTCCAGGTACATATAGAACTTCCTTCATCTTCAAATACTTCCCAGAGTCTAACTTGTAAGAGGCTTCACCACTCCATTTTATAGGGTATTGATAGTCATCCCCAAGTTTTACCTTATGAGGTGACTCATGTTTAGATAGGTCCATTAAAGATTCCTTAAAACCCGTCATGTGTTTGGAAGCCCCACTATCAATAATCCAATCATCACACCCATGTGGAAAAGTACCTGTGAGAGCAGAGATTAGAACATATTCTTCGTCACTTGAAGAGTCTTCATTTTCTTCCTTAGTCTTCTTTCTGGGAGGTTCAACATCCTCAACAGCATGAGCATGATATCTTTTCTTCTTCTTGTTATTGTTGAATCCTTTTCTATTTCAGGGACATTCTGAGGCATAGTGTCCCTTCTCATCACATGAGTATCATATAATGTGAGAGAGATCTTTATTCTTTTGATGATGGTGAAAAGGTTTTTTGTGATGAGTTTGCTCCCTCTTGAACTTACTTCTCCTGGTGTGAGCTGTGAGAGATTGGTATTCACTTCCCATCTTTTCTTCTCGGGCCACAAGCCTAGCTTCTTCTTGTGAGCATTCCTCCCACAGTCTACTGAAAGAAAACAATTTCCTTCTTGCATAGATTCCTTGGATGAAGGAGTCCCCTGACCTAGGTAGGCCATTCAAAGTGGTCATCACAATCTCTCTATTCTCCACTACTTCATCCACCGCTTCAAGTTTGTCTTTGATTTGAGATACTTTATTAAAGTAGGATTGGATGGTCTCTCCATTTTGGATCTTCACACTCTTCAATTGGTTCCACAATGTCATCTTCGGATTTATGTTCTTTCCTTCAAATAGTTTGGTCAAGGAATCAAACATATCCTTGGGTGTCTTTAGGGAAGACACATGTGGTATGGGATGGTCTTTTATAGAATCAACAATGATTCTCTTATCCTTGAATAGGTTCTTCTTATGTAAGGACTTGGCCTCATCTCCCTCTGGAACTGGAACCTCTTCACTTATATAGGTGTCCAATTCATTCTCTTCTAAGATTAACCCAATCCTATACTTCCATGCTCGGAAGCTATCATCCCCTTCAAGCTTATCCTCAAGCTTGGTGTGGTGAGGCATCTTAATGAGAAAATCAAATGGAAATAGAAAAGTTTATAGGTCTTACCACTTGAATGCTGAAAGATGGATGAGAAAGATGGTGCGGAAATTCCAAGAATTTGACCCTCCATAAATGACCTTATTGTTTTTGGTGTAACTCATAAATCTTGGATCCTCCGGGTCTGAAACTTTGGCATCTGGTAGCCTGTCCTGTTATATTTCCAACCCCATAGGTTTGAGCTTTAATGGATTCGTTGAGAGAGAGATATTCCAAATGTCGCAACGTGACCTGTTTATGGGATGAAACAATATAACAAATTTGTATGGAGTGCCACGTGTCACTAGTTCAACTTCAGCCTTTGAAAATCACACCTGTGAAACTACAATTTGTGCTCTTACTGAAACTTTTTACATAATTTAATTTGGAGCTTCCTATCCCAATATGTGACCTTTTTCCCTAGGTCACCTGTTTAGGACTGAGATGTGGAAGAGGAAGAAACCTTAATTTGTACGGATCATAAATCACAAAGTACAACGAATCAGATGTTGAAATTTGGACACAAGGTATAGGGGGATGTTATCTTCGGCCTGTAAAAATTTCAGATTCTGAACCTTCGCAGAAATGTATTTATAGTGAAAGTTCCAAGATGACTAGGTTTTGCTATGCAAATCCCTTCTATAGCCTAGCCTCCTTTTGCTGAAGATATGTGGAGAGAAACCCAAATATTAAGAAGCTCTAGCTTCTACAACTGCACATTGTCTTCTTCTCAGGTCAGCTCTGATACCATGTTAGTTTTTCATCATTAATTCAATATGATCTAGGATCTTAACTAAGAGAACAAAATGGAAAACATATCAATCAGTCACAAGAGACAATAGACACAAAGCATTTCACTAGGGAAACCATAAAGGAGAAAACCCTGCAACTTCCTCAAAGATAGAATGAGCAGTGATACAAAACCCAAATAACAAGAGATAGTCTCCTAGCAGCTTCTCCTCCTCCACTTGTGCGCACTACTCACTTGAGAGAATGAGTGAGTCAATGAAAGAATAATAGAGAGGTGCTCCTCTCTATTTATACTTGACTTCCACTTATCTTTTACCCTACCTGGGCTAACCTCACCTAAGAGAGTCTAATAACCCACTATGACCTAACCCAGGGCCGACCCCACTAGGGAGTCTAATAAACCTATCACATACAATGATGACCTTTCTGATCAGAGGAATGAAACCTCTCCATCGGAAGTACAATGTCATATGAATACAATATAAAATATACAAGTGAAATACATTCCAAAGTTACAAATACATCAACAAAAAAAATCCTCAAAATGACATCTTTCCAAAATCCCTTTTTACTTCTCATTTTTCTTTAAATGGATGTACAAAAAGTAGTTATAATAACTAACTTTCTTAACTTAACCCCTAGGAGAACGTTGGTTAAGTTGTCTTTCTGGATCTTCTTCATATTTTCCCTGCTTAAATAGTTCATTACATATTTATCAAAATGAGGAAATATGTGGTTCTTAAGTGAGTCCCTCAAATAGGAATTTATGGAAGAGATGGAAGTGAGCATAAGTGATGCTTTGTGACTAGGGTGCTTGCTCTAGCCATTGTCCTCTGGTCTATTAAATCTTGCATGTAGTTTTTGGATGGACTTCGTGCTTGGAGGTCGTTTTGGTAGGATTATATGCTTATGGAAGGGAGGTAACCTACTTCTAGTGCAATGTTGGGGAGAACATCAAGGCCTTTCTTCATTAATGTTTTGGTGAATATCGCTCTCATCCACTAAAGAATTTCACCCTCTATGTATTTTCTATAGTTCTTTATGGATCTGCCTCAGCGTTGGATCTATCATAGAATTCCACTCTCTATGGATCCGATCTCCAGTGTGTGAGGATTGGTATCGTCTCTTGATATGTTGCCAACTTTGGTTGTGGCTACACTAGGTTTTTTGGACCCAAAATCCAATGGCCAAAAAGTCAGATTTTCTACATTTTGTGGTCGACTATCCGACAACCTCAATAATTTTTTAACGTCAGTCCAATTTCAGATTAAAACCGACGGCTCGGACTTCGTCGGTTATTCGACACTTCTGGCAGTCGGATAACCGACGCCCCTAACAACTGAAAAGGGCTCGGATCCGATGTCTTTGGCTGTCGGATCTATAGCATAGTCATCGGTATTTTTCACTGTGGCGGTCGGAAAACCGACGCCCCTCACAACTAAAAATGGCTTGGATCCGACGTATTTTGCTGTCGGATCTATGGCATAGTCGTCAGTATTTTTCACTATGGAGGTCGAAAAACCGACGACTCTCACAACTGAAAATGGCTGAGCACCGATGTCTTTTGATGTTGGAGCTATGGCAAAGTCGTCGGTTTTGTGCACTATGGAGGTCGAAAAACCAATGCCTATCCCACTTGAAAACGACTGAGCACCGACGTCGTTGGCTGTCGGATCTATGGCGAAGTTGTCGGTTTTCTTTGCCATGGACATTGGTTATCCGACACCTATGGAAAATTAAAAAATATATATATTGTTTGGAAGTGTATGTTGCTACAATTCCTCTTTTTCTTTTCTCGGAGTCTTGAACTTTGTGAAGTCATGTTTAAACGACCATTGCCTTTCATTGTCCAAATTAAGGTCTATTATAGCCTTCCTACTTCATTGCAAATGCCAAGTTGTACCATGCCTGAAGTTGTCCCATGCCTCATTCTTGTTCAAAGCCAAATAAGTTTAAATTATTATTATAAAATCATTTATAAATTATATATGATTTTAATATAATAATTTAACTTTACCTTTATAATAAAGTTGAAAATATTTTGCCAAATAAGTTTAAATTATTATTACAAAATCATTTATAAATTATATATGATTTTAATATAATAATTTAACTTTACCTTTATAATAAAGTTGAAAATATTTTGTAATTATTATAATAGTCCACTATTTAAAAGGTGGCTTTTATTATCAAACTTGAAACAACAACTCTAAGTGTTCACTCCAAGCTAAAACCATACTTAGCATTATTTAATATTCAAGCTATCAAGTCAAGTAAAGGTGTAGAAGAATTGATTGTAGCAAAATACAATAAGGAAAATATTGGGGGTAAAGGTCGAGCTTGTACAAGAAACTCAATAAACAATGGAAAAGTTGTAATGGATATATGTTGCAGTAGTGAGTGGTGTTGTTGTAGAAGATGCCACTATAGAAGAGAGTGGTGTTACAATGGTGGAGTTGCAAGGAGATGATATTTAATTAGATGTAGTAGTGGAAGATGCAAATGTGAACGTCTTATTCCCATAATGTGTAGTGTGTTGATATCATTGCAGATGAATTTGAAAGTGCAACAAAAGAAAACAGAGTGGATAAAAGGAAGGATTCCTGCAAACACAAACCACTATGTTACACGAACTTCTTTCATGGCTTTGTTACATTTGCTTCTAAGATCTTTCATCGCTTTGTTACAAGAATATTTTTGACCTAAAAGTACACTTGATAGGTTTGGATGGAACAAATTTCCGTGGAAATCCTCTTTATGTTCATTCTCGTGTGACTTGATATTAACAATTCCGATTATCAAAAGGGGATACATAATGTTAAAAAGGAAAATAAAGAAAACACATAAAGGGATACGTAAAGTTGACAAAGGAAAATAAATAAAATCTATAATTTGCATCAAAAGAATAACCGGGTACGAACTAAACTAAGGAGATTCGAACCTGCGACCTATGTCTATTCCCAAGGCTACCAACTTCAAGCCTGACCTTTTCAATCAATTCCCATCGCCATTTACTCTCATACGAAGTCCCACAACCATTTCTCTCGATACCCAGTACTCTTCATTCATTCTGCATGCATTTAACTATGCAACGGTCTCAGATTCACTGCGTTTTTCCTGAATTAGTGTCTCAATTCAATATGACCCACACATGCCGTCCAAGGAGTGTTGCCAATGGTCTTGAGTTTCAGCCTGGCAACGGTGACGATTCATGGTATTATGTTTCCCTTCAGCTGCAATATGGAAAACTCATAGTCCACTGCAAAGGTTTGTCTGACAAATGTGACTATTTGGGTCATGCTGAATCGAGAAACCGAAACCATCACATTTGTCAGAAAAACCTTTGTATGAGAGCTTTGAGTTTATCACATTGCAGCCGAAGGGAAACATAATACCATGAATCGTCACCGTTTCCAGGATGAAACTCTAGACCATTAGCAACACTCTTTGGACGACAGGCGTGGGTCATGCTGAATCCATAAACTAATTTAGGGAAAGCACAAAGGGGATTTGAGACTGTTGCATAGTGAAATGCATGCATAATGAATCAAGCAAGGTGGTAGCCCGTCATCTCCCACTATGAAATGCATGCAGGATGAATCAAGTTGCTTGAAGGTGGTCTCCCATTGTAAGTTGCACTTCAAGCTTGAAGGTGTTAGCCTTGGGACTAGACATAGGTTGCAGGTTCGAATATGCTCAGTTAAGTTGCAGCCATAAAAAATGATGAACATTGACAACAGGCATCATGTTTCTAATTGTTGTTGGTGTATGCTAGATTAGTTGCAAATATCATGCTTCAGAAGCTAGGCTTCAATGGTAAATAAACCATTTTGGAAGGGTTCAATGTGAGGTTAAGGATATTGATTCCAATGAAATTAAAGAGAAGGTTAAGGATATTGATTCTAGTGCATCATTTACTCAGCCTTTGAAGTTGTGGAAACTCAAAATTGGTTATGATGAGCAACCAAACATGACAACAAGCTCCAATAAATTGTCAAAATTTAGATGACATGCTAGTGGGTTGTAGAAAGCCAGCATCGTAGCCATTCATTGAGCTCCTCTCCGTTTCGAGAATAATTTAATATTCTCTACTGAACAAGGCCAACTACGTGAAGGTGGAAGCTCTTATGGCCCCTCCCCCCCCCTCACATCACTCTCAATTCCCCATACCCAATGCATGTATTTGAAAAAAACTACATGCAAATTCATCCATATTTCATCATGAACTTTCATCTACCATTCATTCAATAAAGCCTAACATTCATTAAACCATTGTTTCATTCAGTCAACACATTCATACAATAAAAGATAACATTCAATAAACCATTCATTCATTCAATCAACACATTCATTCAATAAAAACTGACATTCAATAAAGGTAACAGTTTACTACACTGAATCATTAAACCATTAAACCATTCATTAAACCATTCATTCATTCATTAGGCCAAAA
The DNA here is from genome assembly GCA_027924585.1 of Larix kaempferi. NCBI lineage: Eukaryota > Viridiplantae > Streptophyta > Pinopsida > Pinales > Pinaceae > Larix > Larix kaempferi. The sequence goes on from BSBM01000486.1 coordinate 14,310,116, forward strand.
ATCATGGACGATATATTGTTATAAAAAATAATTAGATGAGTACATTTTTCGAGTCACTTCTTTTTACTAGCAGTTTTTCTTCTCTTTATAAATGGTAAATAATCTCTAAGAGGATCATCTACCCCTGGACTTTCTGTTCCAGTTCTTGGTTCTTCATCAGGCTCTTGTGGTGATGTCTGTGGCAAGGGGTTCAGATTTGCTGCAACAATGTGAAAATGTTACATCATTGTATTTTGATATTGTAATGACAAGTATTTCATTTAAAAAAAACATTACAAAGGTGTTTTTTTACCTAGTGGGGCCACATCATGTAGTTCATGTTCTTGTCCAGCCTCAACCTGTACAGTTTCACCCTCTACATGCTCTGCAGTTGAAATATGGTGAACTACAATTGATGTTCACCATTTGCAATGCTATACATAAAATTTTAGCATATGAATAAATTCATTACCAGGATTAGAAGCATGATCTTCGTTTTGTTGTTCTCCCTCCTCGACATTAGGGGGGTCATTTCTTTCCTACTCAAAACAGATTCAATATTGTTTTTCAAGTATTTATAACAAATAGATTGCACAAGTGGTTAATATTCAATAAAGTATATAGATTCTATTTACCTGTGCACCAGATGGATTGGTACCAGAACACTGTGTTTGGCCAGGAAAGATTTTTCGTCGTTCAACAACAACTCCAAAGCCTTCCTTGAAGCCAAGATTCATGTCTTCCTCAGTGGGATGTTCATTGAATCGTTCGGCCTGCATATTTGCCTAACGTCATTAATTAACATTTTTCGGTGCAATAAAACGAAGAAAAAAAATTGCAATTTATTATTTGCATGCATTATTGGTTTTTCGAAACTTACAAATCATGCCACGAAATTGGAATAACCACCAAGCCCAAGCTTGTGTTGACCTATTTTTTCAACTCTTGCCTTTGTGGCCTTTGATGTGTCTGGCAGCCTATGCAAGTGTTGAAATACGTTAGATGTTCCAAGTTTGATATAGAAATATTCAATAATAATAAGGTTTTGAATTACATTGCGGAAAGTATTGCATACCTCCCTGTGCCTGGTGTTATCTCTCCTTCTATTCTTTGAGCCCTCCCCCTTCCATCATCCACTAGAGATCACCACTCCATTGGTGAAATCATTGGAGGGCACTAATACTTAGGGTTTTTTTCAAGGTGTGTCCTATATTGGTCTCAGACAACCTTCACATGTTGACAAGCCTTTTTCATGACCTCGACTTTATTAAAGGTTTTGTCGCCGAACATGCCAACCAACCGATGCATCAATTCATCTTTTAAACATTTCCGTTGTTTATCCCACCTTTCTCGGATGGTGGGATCGAAGATCTACAAGCACGCGTCATTCATTTGTTTATGGAAAACATCATTTCCTGCGAAACGATCATGCCATGATCATAATTAGTTGAAAGAAAACGTTTTATCGGTATATTACAATGAAGTTGTAAACAGTAACTTGATCAACGTATATTAATTACCTAGGACCTTATCGATCTTTATTGGGATGAGATCGGTGTCGACCAAAAATGTTACCTCCATTGTTCCCGTGCTAGTGACATGGGAAGATCTTGGAAATGCAACTAGGTCGATATCAATATTACCAAGATTCTCGTTGTCGACCTCTTCCGGTGGACGATCCGGTGTGCGTTGGTCACCAGCGGCCGATGTGCTCATAGTTGGGGTCCGTGGTGTGTCAGAACGTGTTGCCGACTGTTCAGTTGACAACAATGGCGAAGGAGTCGATGTAGTACGTGGAGTCGTTTGCTCATGATGCCATGTCTCTCCATGAGCCTCGCTGTGGCCAACATCTCCTCCACCACTATTGTGTGTTTTTCGATAATTCTGTAAATACGAACCACGTCTTACACGTTCAGTACTATCATATAAAAGAGAAAATTATAAAGTTATAAATGAATTATTTTATGAATCAAGATTCCTCAACTTACTTCCAAGGATTCAGATTTCCGTTCCAACAATTCAATCCTTGCCAGGTTCTCGCTTGTCTGCGGAAACTTGATAAGTAGAGAAATGAGTTCCACAGTATATTTTTCCAACAATTTTTCTATCATCAGAAACCGATTTGTGGCTTCACCAGTTTGTCTATCATCTTTAAGGATCTCAGCCACTTCAGGATCTACTGGAAATTCTTCTGATGCTGTTTCATACAATGATTCATCAGGCTGCAACAAAAAAATATAAAAGACTATTGAGTTATATCATGATAGATTCCTAAAATTATATGAACAATTCCAATGGATTATACCTGCAACGTAGAGGATCGTGATCCACTCCTCGGATCGATGCTCATAGGTGACTTTCCCCGATTTACTAATAACTGGGAGTTGCCCCTTATAGAAACCTAAATAAAAAACATAGTGAAAGTCAACTATTTTTTCTTATTATATTTGCACTATTACAAACATGTATACCTGATCCCTTGAGAAAGATGTACTCCTCCGACCATCTGCTGGCAGTGCTTGTAGCTAGGGTTTTCACCCTAGCTTGTGTAAATGAGAACCTACTAAGGAGAAGGGACTCCTTAGTAGCAGTTCAAAAAATACAGTAAATAAAAGACAGTAAATAAAATAGTAACTACTCTAAGCAAGTGCATAAACAGAAAAGACAAGATAATAAAAATGTTTTTTTTTGTATTGATTATACCTTCAATGTGAAGGTTGATGAAGCCTTTGCAGCAGTCCAAGATGGTTGCTTCCAAGCTCCAGTGTTGTTCCTTTCTCTTTCTCCAAAGGGTTTTGGAAATGGGCCAAAAGGGCACTCAAATGTGAAAGTAGCTCAAGGGTGAGCTAGGGTTTCAGGAGTGATTTTGGCAGAGTAAGGGTGTGATTGACTGTGGATATGAAATGAGGGGCCTCCATCACCTATTTATAGGTTTTTAGCAGTGGAGTGCTGGCCCATGGTTTTAAGCACCATATGGTTTAGGTCAGCTGTATAGGGTTTTTGCTTCCTTTTTCCCTTTTTTTCCTCTTTTTTGTATTTTTTATTCCCTTTTTGGAGGGTTTTTGCTATTTTGGAGGAATTTTGGATTATTTTGGGGAAAAAAGGGGTTTTTTTGGCCTTTTGGAGGCTTTTTATTGGGTTTTTAAGGTTTTGGAGGCAAATATGGTAGGAAATATGGACAAATGCTATGAATATTATATGTATGTTAATTAAAGTTATTAATTATTAAGTGAAAGGGTGTAACCCTTCACTTTACACGCTCAAGCCTATAAAAGCGAGCCTCATTGTAAAGCATTAAGCATCTTATCAATTCAATAATATATATCTTATTCAATAATATATATATTTGTGGATTGTGTGTAGATTAGGTGGTTGGGAAGAATGATTGTTACCTTCCCCACCCAAGTTCAAATATCACTTTTGGTTTGTTCTTAGGGAATAAAACCAAACCCACTTCTCACAAACCCACGTGCACCTTAAAACCATGTGCGGTTTCACTTCTTACTTTTACTTTTTACTTTTACTCACTTCTAAACTTTACTTTTACTTTTTTTTTTCCTTTTCACTTCTTCTCACTTGTTTTTTATTTATTTCTATATTCTATTTTCTTCTTTTTTACTTGTCTTTCTTTTCTTCTTTTTATTTTCTTTTACTTTTTCATTTTTATTTCTTTCTCTTTTTTTTCTTTTTTACTTCTTTGGGCCACGGGCCTGGTTTTGGACAAGATCCTAGATTGGTGGCTACAAGCCTCGCTCTGATACCAAATGCGGTGAACGAATCCATTCACTAGGTTAATAGTCGAATCCGACTCTCATATTGAATAATAGATAAGAATAATATATTTGATTGATAAGATAAAAAGATGATTAATAATTACAATGAGGCTCGCTTTTATAGGCTTGAGCGTGTAAAGTGAAGGGTTACACCCTTTCACTTAATAATTAATAACTTTAATTAACATACATATAATATTCATAGCAACAAATGAGTCATGCAATGGGGTAGATGAGGTAGTGAGCACTTTTTGAGTGTTAACAGATTGCCCCCTGATGTGTGAGGGTAGGAGCTCATCGTATGGCCGATAGACATCATAAGTCTTTTATGGTTTTCCTGGGCTGTGGAGAGGAGAAGAAACGAACTAGAGCTCGGAACAACGATCCCAAACAAACCGCAAAAACTGAAAGTACATGACCTCAATAATGAATGAGGAATAATCTGAACATATGGACAAGGCGGGCATTCCCATGCTTGTATCAAGATATAGAACAATAACAATGGGGTCCAAAAAATGGGGACCTGAAATATACATGGCCTCAAATAATGAATGAGGAAGAATCTCAATATATGGACAAGGCGGGCATACCCATGCTCGTATCAAGATACATAAAAAAAAAAATAACTTTGAGGCCCGAAAAGGGGGACCTGTAAGATACATAGAGAAACACTATGTACATCATAAGGGTCTAAAGGGGACACAAATCTGGGACATACTGCTGGGATGACCATGTTTGAGCTGAAGAACTGATACACTGGAATAACAACAGTGCTGCTGAGTGTGGTACCAGAGGAACTGATGAGCTGCTGGATCATAGTGATGGGGAGTCATACCCTCAATGGTACACTGAACTGGAACTGAACTGGGTACTCAAGAAAGCATATAACTGGATGGCTTACGAATACAATCGCCAACGCAGCCCGGACATCCACGAGAACATATAACTGGGCGTTCCAAAGTGACTCACCAATGTGCTAGAGTCAGGGGAAATCCGGGGTCTTCGACCAATAATTGAAGGGATATAAACCCTGCGCGATTCTCAACGATGCGATCAAGGTGTTGAAGTCGAGCATGTGAGAGACAACCATTCGGAGAGGCAATGATGACTCCTCTCAAAGTGGTCCGTAGGAACTCACCACAGATGGTGATGGGTCCAAGGCGTAGGGACCTTTGGGCCTATCCTCTGGAATAGAGGGGCTGTCGTCGACAGAGGGAGACCTGCAACTAGCAAGGCAATGATGTTTCCTTGATAGGAGCGTGAGGTGGAGAACCGAAGTGTGAGAGTACTGATGGTAGGACTGTCATACTGTGGGGGATAAATAGGCAAGTAGAGTGGGTGGACTCAAACTTCCTTTGTTCAGAGTATGATGGCGGGGATGATCGGGCAGCATATGAAACTGATTGGTGGGAAAGGGATCATAGCTGTAATGGATCAAGGATAGTGACTGGGGTGAGTGATACTCAAGTTGGTGTAAAACGGTAGGAGATTGCAAAATACTCTGAACAAAGGTGACCTGATTGGGGGTGTTGCCGAGATGATCGATCATAGTGTCGAGAGGCACGGGGGGACTTCTTCACGGGTTAAGGAACGAGAAGAAGTGTGTTCAAAATGGTACTGTCGTGTGGATTGATACGAGCCCAGGACAGTTCATGCTCATGATTGCTTTCAATTTTAAGGAGTCTGAAAGCGATAAGAAGACTCTGAAATAATGGAATAGTACTGTCGTGTGGATTTGTACGAGCCCAAGACAGTTCATGCTCATGGTTTCTTTCAAATTTTAGAGAGTCTGAAAGCGATAAGAAGACTCTAGGGGGTTTCCTTTTCGTGTGTTAGTCTCCAAGGCCCGAAGAAGCATACAAGCATGCAATGAAGAACTCTTCTAGCCGGTGTGACTAGAGTATTCCTTTTTCATAATTAGTCTACTAGGTCCGGAAAAGGGTTAAACTTATACCAGATAGATGCCCTTTTAGGTAATTTAACGAGCATGAAAGGAAGCAAGATTGCTCAGTGATCTTTTCATTGTTTTAGGAGTCAGAAAAGAGCTTAACAGAAACTCCCTAAGTGCCTTTTTCGTAAAGGACTTGTCCGGCCAGAAAAAGGGATAAAATTATACCGAACAAAAGAAATGGCCAGGCAAGAAGGAAGTGCTCAATCAAGGAACATTGATGATGACCAAGAACGAAGGAGGGGGGGAACACTGGTGGGCCTCCTTGCGGGATAATGAATGGTGGCAAAATAACAAAATAATTGTAGTATGAAAGGAGTGAATGGCTCATGTAAAAATGTGGAACAATCCGATGGCGGCTAATGTGGTGCGCAAGCCGAGGTAGTAAGGTGTCAGGACACAATGTTGAAATTGTACCTAGTGAGAGTGAGAAATGATCTCAAGCATCATCACAAGCTCGAAAAAATGAAATCGGCGATATAAAAAGTGTCAAAAACAGATAACGGCTGATGTGGCACACAAACCGCGGCGATGGGGGGGGGTTTGGGAGAAAATACCCAAAAAATATGGGGGTGAGAGCGAGAAATGATCTCAAGCATCATCACGGGCTCGGAAAAATGAATCCGATGATATAAAATATATAAAAAATGGAGAGCAGCTGAAGTGGCATGCAAACCGAGGCGACTACTGGGGTCTAGAAAAAATGCTAAAAAAACGAGGGGGAAAAATAAGAAAACATGTTGACCATCATGACAGTCTCGTCGTGTTGATTCCAATGGTGGAAACGGTTCAAAAAATGGACTCCGTATGGGTTCAGAATGGCCAAAACAAGAAAAAGTCAACGGACTATAAATAGTAAGTGGGTCCAACATGACAAGTGTCTTTTGGACTTGTTGACTTTGACTAGTGATTAGAGTGGACCAGAGCTGAGTTGGTGTTTCTAGACGATCCGACCGGTCATTTTTAGATGCGGGAGTTACAGGTATTTCGATAAACTCATACTTGCATTTTTCATTGGGTCAGGGGGGAGGCTAGTGGGTCCTAGGGGATTTCTTGTATGGTCCATGTGGGGTGGATCGCAGGTTTGTGGGGTGGAACCACGGTCGGGGACTGCGGGTTCCAGGGATGATTACGTGGATGGGGACTGTGAGTTCTGGGCCTGGACTCGCGGTTCGGTATTGCGAGTTCGGCTCCTACAGGCGTGGTCCCGGACCGCAACTGTAGCCCTGACAGCTGTGGTCGAAAAACGCGGGAAGGGGCCCTAAAGCCACGATTGGGATTGAGCTTTTAGGGTTTCCATGGGGGGGGGAGGGTTATTTCTTTGACATGAGTCTGATGAGTTTGCCTTGTGTGATTGACAAGATGTCGTTGGTGCTTTGGCGAGAGCGGGATGTCTCGGATGACATAGTGGATGTCATCCGAAGGGATCGACATATGCGGTCTACGTTAGGGTTGTGCGGACTGCTGAAGTTCGTACAGGTGCCTATGATGCGTTCAGCAACACTGCTGCTGAATCGATTAGTGAGCTTTTAGGAGCCAGACATTCATGCATTCAGGGTGCAGGGAGAGAGGGTGGATCTCACCCTCGCAGATGTATACTTCTTGATGGGGTTTCCTTGTCTGGGAGGGTGGCTGATATACAGCCACGAGTATCTGCAGATGTGGATATGGAGGATATGTTGGGGCGGTACTGCGTTCCGGACGCTAGGGTGCATAGGAATGCACTCTGGGTGGTGGACCTAAAGGAGCCAGCAGTATAGGCGATCGCAGCGTGCGTGGTTCGGGTTTTGGGGTCCTAGTCACCTGAGAAGGTGTCCGGGGGCCATATGCAGCTGGTGGAGCGGGTGCTGGATGGTGTATATTATTCCTGGGGCCAGATGTTCCTCACTTGTGTTCAGTGGGAGCTAACATCAGTGAAGGAATCTGGAAAGGGATTCTGTTATGGATCCTTTCTTTGTGCCTTTTTCATGGAGCGGGTACCTACACTGCGGCCGCGGGTGCCGGTCAGGGCAGGAGGACTGAGGGAGCCGTGCATGGTGCGATGGGGAGAGATGATGCGCCGATCGAGTGGTAGTGAGGTTGGGAGATACTTCACCTAGGAGCTCTACCTTCAGTGTTTGCAGATGCCACTGACACTGCATGATTATCCATACAGAGATATGGACTACACCGGGGATCCGGAGGCACCACGGCCACCAGGAAAGGTGTGGGGACTAGATGGTACATATTGATTTGCTTTATTATTGTGTCAAGTTTTGCGTATGATAGGTTTGAGATGTTGATATGTTGTTACTAATTGATGTATGATATGTAGATGTTGGCTCGAGACCACCACCAGGATATGTAGCTCGCAGGGGGCATGTGGAGGTACTAGCCCTGCCAGGACGAGGGGAGGTGCATCGATGGGACGCTGAGGGGACTCTGGAGTCCGTACGGATGCTTCTCGATCGTTTGCTGGTGGGAGTGACTGATGATGGGTGAAGGGACATGGATCCGAAGGTGATTCAGGACTATCTGAGGGCACCACAGGAGTTCCGATCGATCGCGATCCGGGTGGCTATTTTGGCAGATAGGGGTTGGGCACAGGAGCTTGCAGGGGATGAGGAGCTGCTGGAGGAGGAGCGGGGTGAGGACTCGGAGGCAGCTGATGCAGGCAGTGACGGAGGGTATGACTCTCAGTAGGGAGTACAGGGGACTCCCCCCCAATTTTGTAGCTACGACATGTATTCTATGAGGCGTATTGATGTATAGATATTTTTTTGTATAGCTGAGTATGGGGGTACTTAGGACATGTGTAGCACATTGACGTTTATTTTTTGATATATATATATGCACATGGATGCATCTTTTTGTGATGATGATTTAGTGTATGCACGTGGATGCACTTATGGTTTGTTATATGTTTGTACTGCATGTGGATGCAAGTAGTGTAGGATGATGGGCACATGGATGCCCCTTGTGTATTTTATGTTATGTATTGCACATGGATGCAACATTATGTATGTAGGATTAGGCACGTGGATGCCCTTGTATAGTAATGTGTTTTTATGTTATTGCACATGGATGCAAATGTTTATGTGATGATAGGCATGTGGATGCCCCTTGCAATCTTTTTGGATTTTTATATATTTTTGATGAGATGATATGGGATGATGATGCATGATGGAGGTATTACATGGTGTGATTGATGTGCCAATCTAGGATGTTAGCCATTTGATCTATGACACTATTTTGAGCTCTGGGGACATGGGTGAATGTTATGGATTCAAATTGTCGGCTGAGTTGTTTTGTGCGCAGGAATTTTCTAAAGAGGCAGGGATCACGCACCTGGTAGCAGTTGTTGAGCTGGGAGACAAGTAGCTGGGAGTCAAGGAACACATGAAGGTGACATATGCCCATCTGGAGGGTAGCAGTCAGGAGGCCGGTCACAGCATCATACTCCGCCTGGTTATTGGTAGCAAAGCCTACACATATTCCATCAAGGTGAATCAATTCATGTGAAGGGGAATATAAGACCCATGCTGCATAAGCCAAGTATGGAGACCAACGGCTTGCTCCATTAGCGAAGCCAATGTAATGAGGTGGAAGATGGTCCATCTGTGATCATGCAAAAATGATGAATGTAAAATTGCGGTAAAAAAGGTGAAAAACAAAAAGAGAGCAAACTATACAATACGGACCTAATGGGGTAGCGGGTTTATTTAGGGATAAAAGTGTTTAAGATACAACCCATTACGGGGGTTGCGCAAAGGGTGACCTTCTGAGTTAGTTAAAATGTATGCCCCATTGCCGAGGCAGGTCTGCATGATGTAAGGGCCTTGCCACATGGATTCAAACTTTCCTTTACTAGTCTTGTCGTGGGCTTGGTCATAGGTGAGGACAAGGTTCCCTTCATGGAAAGTTTGAGGGTGGACATGTTTGTCGTAACCAGCTTTGGAGCGGTTCTTGGCGGCTTCAATGGTCTGTAGAGTGGCACGACAGTCTTCATTAGCTTGTTCTAGTGATAGCAGACGTTGCTCGAGTGGGGAGGTATCTGGGAGAAGCTCGACGGCGATGTGTAACGCAGGTATATGACACTCAATGGGGAGGATAGACTCTACACCGTGAACTAAATGAAATGGGGTAAAACTGGTGGCAGTCTTGGTGGATGTACGGTAAGCCCATAATGCAGGGAACAACATGTGGTGCCAATTGGACTTATGCCGGTCAATAGTGCATTGGAGGATGGTTTTTAAAATTTTGTTAATGGCCTCTACTTGGTCATTCCCTTGGGGGTAGTAAGCAGAGGAATACTGATGTTCGAACTTCAGTAGGGTGGATAACTCGCGCCAAATGGAATCTTTGAAGTGTGAACCATGGTCTGAGACCAACTGTTTGGGGACTCCGAATCGAGTGATAACATGGTGTTGTTGCAGCAACATCCCCCCAATCTTTTGTACATATTGGGGCCCCTCCGTCAGTATTTTTAGGAAGGCTGCCTCAATGGGGCCATTCCCAGCTTTTATCTTTGCTTTCCAACGGAAAATCTTGCCATAAACCTTTCCGAATTTCTTCCGTAGGACAGAAAAAGGAACTTAGAAAATTTTCCCAAAATTTCGGAGCCTTTCAAACTATCTCCCCGCAGTTGTGTTTCTTTTGAGTTTTCAGCCTAAGGGCGGAAGCCTGTGTTTAAACTCCCGAAAGAAGACTTAGAAAAATTTCATTGGAAAGTTGCGGAAGCCATTGCACAATCCTGTCCGAAACGGCAGAGTTCTTCGTTAAAGCCTTCCGCGAGCGCGGAGGGATTCAGGTTTTCCTCCCGAAATGCGGAAGCCTTTGTTTAAGCCTTCCGAAAAGGAGCTTAGAAACTTTGTTTTGAAAAATTGAAGAACGGAAGAAAGAAACTCCGCGGAAAAATTCGGCTTTCTCTCCCAAAACGGCGGGAACCATTCACATAAGCCTTCCGAAAAGGACTTAGTTTTTTGAAAGTTTGCGAAACAAACTCTCCGGAACCTTTCATCTTTGTCTCCCGAAATTGCGGAATCTTTCGGGCTATCCTCCCGCAGTGGCGGAAGCCGATTGTTTAAATCTCTCAAACAGAACTTGGAAATTTTCCCCCAAAAGGTTGCGGAAGAATTCAAGGAAATCGCGGAAGGATTCAAGAATTGTCTCCCGACACAGCGGGCGCCATTCGCTGAACCTCCCCGGAACTCTGAAGTAGACTTAGAAACTTCCTTTTGAAATATTGCGGAGCGTTTGAACTTTCCATCCCGAAACTGTGGGAGCGCTCGTCATAAGTCTCCCCAAACGCTTCGAAATTAGTTGTTGAAAAGGTCGCGAAAACATTTGCCGATTTCTTCCGAAACAGCGGAAGCAAATCACGAGAGCTTTCCACAACGTCAGAAACGAGCGTGGCCAAAAACTTAGAAATTTTCTCGAATTCGCGAGAACCTTTTGTGGAAGCATTGGCGGAAGTCTTCCGAAACTGCGGAATCCACTTACGAAAGCTTTCCGCAATTTTGGGAGCCTTCACGTTTTCGTCCCGAAGAGGCCGCCAAAAGAACTTAATCCTCCACGTTCCAACTTGCGGAAGCAATTCACCAACCTCTCCCGAAACAGCGGAAGCTTCTGCGTTATCCTTCTGAACGATTTGAGCTTTCCAGAACGTTTAGGTTTCCCTTCCGCGTCGCGGAATCCTTTTGCGGTATCCGTTTGCCATTGTCTCCCAACACGGCGGAAGCTTTCACCATATCTTTCCGCAACGGCGGGTGAGATTCACAAGTTTGTCCCGCAAGAGGCGGTCGTGCGCAAACCGAGACAGCTTGATTTGACGCCAACGTACCCGTATTAAACCCGTTTTAAATGCGCCACCCACCCCGCACGTGCCAGCTTATTTAAATAGGCGGTGGGGGGCTCAAGCCAAAACATGTTAATTCTCGATTGGAAGATTTGTTGGATGCCACGCAAACCGCTCCAGCTCAGCATGCTTGTCCACGTTCACGGCCACCTCATTGAGCTGTCTTCACGGTGCCAGGTAGGAACTTTAACCGTTAAATCTTGTCTTCCACGCGTCTAAGTATCTTTTGGGTGTTCTTTTTTCAAAAACGATAAGAATTGGTTGGATTTTGACGGGCAAAATGCCCATCATGGGCCGTTTTGCCCGTCAAATGCGGTCTAAATTTTGTTTTTCCTGTCGTTTGTATATTGGTTAAGAAAATGTCGTTTTGGACGGACGGGTTTATTGTTTTTTTTCAAAGTTCCCCCCCCCCCGAGGCCCCGTGGATTTTTCTTCATGTCCCCAGCCAAAAGCTAAAACCGTAGCCCCTCGGGCTTTTTCATAAGCCTCAGTCCCGGCGTAGCCACTACCCAATTTAAATCCTAAGACGGGTGACATCACCCCTGCTCAAACCAGTCGTACGACGCCTCGTCAAATATTATAACTAACAACAGCATTTGGGCTGAAACCCCTCGCCTATGTGTCAACGCAGGAGCTCCTCCCTGGTCTCATATTAAACTTGTTATGTCACCCCGAACTACCCCGCCATTATCCATTTAAAAATACAATGACGAAGATCACCATTTCTCCTAGGGCTGGCCCGAGAGTGGATTGTTTCCGCGACATACCTATCCTCTCAGGAGCATCCCAAACTCATCCCTTTAAAAGATTCAAATGTGTTAATTTATGTTTCATGTTGAAATGGTGTATTTTTGCTTCCTAAACGCAGCTTCACATTCTGTTTTTATCTCATTCACATATTAAAACGATGATGATCTCTGTTAAAATCTCACAGTATGTTTCCCAATTTCATGATGACTTGCATGTGGGTGCTACCAGGGATAAGTCAAAATGCTGAAAGTTGGTAAGAAGAAGGCTAAAATGACAGGAAAGAAGCCTGCGCCACTTAAAACTGAGACCTCACTCCAGGATACTAAGTGCACCACTGGTGTTCCTCCAGAAATCAGATGGGGTGACATTTACAGGATGATCCGAGACCAAGATGTCCTGGACATGTTGTTAGAAGAGGGGCCAATTTATCTGAATATCAAAGCCTTAGGCATAACTAGAGCTGCTACCCGCCCTGAACTATTCCCCTGTGCTGAAGTGATCAGATGGATACTCCAACATGCCGATGCTGAAGGAAGAGTGATAAATGACAGCGGGAAAGTGGCCGTTGCCTCATTTCAACCCGCATATCTTGCAGCAGCCTACAAATTTCCTCTCTCCCAGCAAGCTCTGACTGATGAATGGTTGGGAAAAATGGACAACGTTGAGATGGCCAAAAAGCTGCTGGTCGCAGGAAAGCATCTAAGAAAGAAAAGTAGCGACAAATATGATGTACAGAATCTGAGACCTCCTTTCAGATTGATCGCTTTGATGCTGTGCAGAATCTACGGCATGCCCGATGGCACCGTGTATAAGATTCAGTGGGTCCCTATTATCCACTTCGTGGCGTTTAAGGGAACTGTGTTTGACTGGGCCACTATCCTTTCAGATCGTCTGGCCTCAATGATAGTAGCTGCAAGGGAAGGAATAGCCTTGAAGAAGGCAGAATTTTTTATGTCCTCATATCTGATTGATTGTATTTTGGCCAAGATGGACTTCCCCAAATTGGGCTGCACATGGGATAAGGCCATCACTCCGGTTTACACCGCCTTTAAGATGATGTGGGCCCAGAATTACAAACCTAGCTACAAACTCATCTGTGAGGGGTTCATCATGCCCCTATATGAGAAGATATTCAAGGAGGAGCCCAATTGCCTATTAGAGAACGTTGTGGAAGTCCTTGAGAATTATGGGGATTTTTACTTTTCAGAGCAAGGCACCTACCTCAGAATGTTTGGAGGAACCAAAGGTCCATACATTTTTCCACAGTATGCCACAGATTATGTGGTCCTTAAGGAAGTAGTAAGACAAATCTTCCTGGATGGAATTGGAGAAGTGCTCCACAAGCAGCATAAGGCTTCCTTTCCCCCTCTACCTTTCTGCATAGGAGCTTACAAGTTCTCGGGGGTTGCCTCAGGCGAAGAGTTTGTGCAGGAGCTGAAAGCTTTCCACTTCGGTGAGGTGATCTTCCACAGGAATGGCAGGAAGGGAAGAGTGGCCGAGCATTGTAGGGAAATATACGCTCATTTTGAGTACTCCCACTATCCTAATGCCGAGGAAGAGGTATTCAGGGGCATCAGCAACATGGGTGAGCTGTGGATCTGTCGCCAAGGCACGGGAACAAGTTCTAGCTCAGCCAAGGTCCAGAAGCCCAGCCAGCAGAAGGAGAAAGAAGCTAATGATGCCCGAGCTCAGGAAGAGCTCAGATTAAGAGAGGAATCCAGGTTACTCCAAGAGGCCGAGGAAGCCAGGTTACTCCAAGAGGCTGAGGAAGCTAGGTTGCAGTAGGAAGCTGAAGTGGCAAGAATGCAGCGAGAAGCCGAAGGAGAAAGGCTGCGGAAAGAGGCAGAGGAATCCCAGCGGCAGAAAGAAGCGGAAGATGAAAGGCTACGGAGAGAGAATGAAGATCAGTTGCGAGCTGAGGCAGAAAGGAAAGTGGAAGAAGAGCGGAAAGCAGGGGAATATGCCCAAGCATGTGGGTCCGATGTCCAAGACATGGAAATAGACGTGTCTCAAGCAGGTGGCTCTGGTACCCAAAATAAGGGAGTAGATCCAGCTCAAGAAGTCCGGACCCCACCTGCTGAATAAGAAATAGACATTATGGACCACCCAATTGTCCCGTACTCTCCGTCATGAAAACATACGCTGTCCAGGTGGAATGAGTTTGTCTATGACAAGAAAAGGAAAGCTATGGTCCTCAAATCAGAAGAGAGGATCAAAAGTCCCTTCCAGGAAGACATCGTTACCCACCGAGAGGTCACCATAATGCAGAACACAGATCAATATCCCTTTGCTATGGCATCCGCAGCTGTGGAAACAACAAAAGTATCACTGGACAATGTGGGCGTTATAGTCAGAGAAAATGTATTGACAAAGAAGAGAGCTCATACACTACAACAGATGGTGGCTAATGAGAAGGCCCAAAGGGATCTGGTAGTGAACAAGTATAATTGCCTGTATGCCGAGCATAAAGAGCTATCAGGTAAGTATAACCAGCTGGAAGAGGAAAAGGACCAACTGACACTCCAAATGATGATTGTGGAGGTAGAGAAGAATAGAGCGGAAGATAAAGCATCCCAGCTAGAAGCAGACAAGCAGACATTAGCTGAGCAGTTAGAGCAAGCTGAGAGCAGAACGATGGACATATCTCCCTTCCATGAGCTGTCCTGCAGCATCGTGAAGCAAATGCATGAAACTCAGGAGCTAATCACTGATGAGGTGTGCAAGCTCAAGGCCATGGTGGTCAGGTTAAAAGAAATTAATGTGGAGGCCCATAGGCTCAAAGCTAAGAATACCCGTGTCAAGGAAAATATCATCAGTCAGATGGCATGGAGAGAAGGAAAAGGGGGTTTCCCCATGCACCTCCCATTTAAATCTATGGATGGTTTTAATGAGGACATAGCCCTTTTGGAGTTCGGCAGGAACTGTGCCAGTAAGCTGATAGCCAGTGTGCAAAGAACTAGGGATAAGATCGACGGTCTGTATCAAAGAATCAAGGGAGTGCATGACAGATGCAGGCTGAGTTTCCCACAATCCCTTGATGACTTCCCGGATTCAGAACAACGCTTGGCTGAGCTAAAGCGAGAGCTAGGCATCCAAACCGAATACGTGAAGAAAATTGATGTCCTAGCAATTGATGACTTACAACATTATGTTGGAATGTCATCAGTCCACGATCATTTTCTCAAGGAAGTGCATGAAGCTGCAGTAGCAGAAGTTCAAAGCATTGGAGCAGAACTCAGGAAGAATGTGACTTCTAAGAAAATCTTGTTTCCTGCTGCAGCAAACATAGTCATAAGGGACATAGGTGTGTGGTATAACTACATAGCGGAAGAGGAAAAGAAAGCTGCAGTAGTAGCAGGAGCATCAGCAGATCCATAATCTTCTCTCCCAACAACCATTCCAGCAACTGCAGTGGGCTCGATTCCCTCTTCTCCAGCAGTGGCAGAAAGTCTAGCCAGCTCAATCCCTTCTTCCCAAGTAGAAGCAGTAGCAACAATTGGTTCGAGTGTCTCCTCCCAGGCAGCATCAGCAGCATCAATTGACTTGGGCGATCCTCTCCCAGCTGAAGCTCACGATCAAGAATGATAGCACGATATTAGAACATTATTTCTGCTATGTGTGTTTTGTTAAACTCTCAAATGTATAAAGCGTGAGCTATGGGACAGCTGTCCATTCTCTTTTGTTAAATATTTTGTAAAAGAAAGAGAATCACAATTTTGTCTATTATAGGAGAGAAATTTCTGTAGATGACAAGTGGAAGATGCTAGGTGGTAGCCCAAAGGGCATATTTGTAACTATAAATAGAAGTTAGGAAAGATTAGAGAGGGCTTTTGGCAGGGAACGATTTTTCCAACCTGTACAAGCTATCTTGTATACGTTCCAAGAAACTACAGTTTTCTAATAAAAGCCTAGAGATGGACGTTTTGCATAAGAATGATGGATGGATGTATGTTGGACTACTCTAATGAATTCCATACTGTAATGTGAGATCATTCCTACTATCTGAATTATTTCTTTGTATTAATGATTTTGCTCCTTCCTGTGCAAACGATTTTCTCTATTTTTGTGAGCAATGAATGCGTTTCTTAGTAAATCAGGAGCTATCTGCTGATATCTTTATCATTGCTGTAGAGTTCTCTTTTGGATTAAATGGCTAACTGTTCTTTCTTTAATATAACTCCTATAGCTCATTGTTCATGTGTTTAATTGGCTCCTTGCAGGGATCTTTAGATTTATTTCAACGTGTTATTAGATTTAGATCTGTCTCTTTCTTTCTTTCAATTTAGATTAGATAATTTTGCTTCTTTCTTTGATGAGTAATGGAATGTGTTCTCTATTAAATTAGAAGCTATCTTCTAAAAGATCTTTTATCTTGCTGTAGCTTTACCTGTAAGAATTGATGGCTATCTGTTCTTTCTTTACGTTATCTGTTACAGCTCATTGCTCATCCTGTAAATGTGTTCCCTGCAGGGATAGGTAGATTTACTCCAGTTTTAGATTTAGATCTCTTTAGTTCTGCATTTAGATCAGATATAACTTAGGCACTCGCATCTCATTAAAAACATAAAATCCAAAAAGAAAGGTGGATCGGGCCATAACTGGTATAATCGGAATTAAACTCCAAACCCACGGTTGCCAGAACCGCTAACCAGATGGATTCCCTATTCCAAACGGGAGATAATCTAATTGGGATCATCTCTCGGGGAGAATCCCTTTCTGATTGATGCTACGATATCTGAGGCATCAACAGTTTTTGACGCTAGAAGGAGCGCCTGAAAGTGCATGGCTGATAGAGGAAAATCTTCCGCTGTCATAGATAACACTGAAAACCCGCTTAAAGAAAGCATTTCAAACAACCCAGATCTTGGATTAACAGATCAAGAACGCCTCATTTTTGACCCTGACCCTCAAGAAGCTTTATACGATGTCCCTTTTACAGAAATAGAGGATTTGAGAAGACATACCAGATCCTACGTTAGGCATCTAGGTGGTTTAAACGCTGTCAACTTCCTCCCTAAGAAAACTACCCCTAGAAAAGAGCCACAATATACCCGAGATTCGATTCTTGTTCAATGTTTCGAAGATCTTGTGAATCTGACTTTGGAAGAAATTTTAGACACTCTTAACAAGGCAGATCTGGAAAACTTAGACAAAATTTCAGACCAAGATAACCTTGAAGAACTTACCACTCCAAAGAGTACTCCTCAGAATTCACCATACAATTCTCCACCAGGGTCTCCACATCCAAACATGGCTGTACCTGCTTGGAGAGCAAGGGGAGCGCTCAACCTGGCTAGACCATTCCATAATCTTCCAAAAAATCCAGAAAAGGTCTTGCCTAAGTTCGATCCAGGGAAAGCCATTTCGGCGGAAGATCACCTCAAGAGTTTTTACTTAGCTCTGAACCTTTTGAACGTACAACATGAAGACGTAGTCTGCAGGTTGTTTCCATATACATTCGAGCCAAAAGTATCATCATGGTACTTATCCTGCAACCCAGCGCAATCTCTAGTTGGGATGAATTCGAAAAATGTTTTCTTAAGAAATACGGAAACCAAAAAACTGTGGCAACACTTATGAAAGAATTCTTATCCATGAGAATGGAAAAGAAAGAAAAGGTGCAAGATTTCAATCAAAGATTCACAACACTGTTAAATAATTTCAGTGAAGCTAATAAACCAGCAGAGGAGTCTCTGATTGAATACTATACAACAGCTCTTGAAGGACCAATAGCAATGTTTGTAAAAAGGTCCAAGAAAACTACCCTGATAGAGAACTTTGAGGAAGCTAGAAAGGTAGAAGAAGAAGCTGATAGCATTGCTAAACATGCCTTAGATGTAGAACCAAAACCAGCAGCTAGCAAAAAACCTTTGCTGCTCACTAGAGGTAAAGAGGAGCCATCTATGGACATGGAAAATGTAGTCAAAATGATGCAGAAATTATCTAATAAAATCGTAGATCTCGAGAAAGACAAGGCTGCTAGCACATCTAGGAAACCTTTCAAGCCATTTTATAAAAGGAGGGAAGACGGTGAGCAAACTCATCCACCAATGAACGCTGCCCCTGTTTTAAACTTGAATGAGATTGGGATGGAAAATTTCTGCACTTTTCACCAAGAACCACATTTGGAAAAGAGCTGCCCGCAATGGATTAATTCCATGAGCTTAGTCATGAACCAAATGCTAGATTCACAGATCCCAGACCAAGATGATCCTCCAGAAGAGTCGAGCCCTGAGTTAGAGGAACCAACCCCGGACACTACTATGGTGTTGTGGGATTGGGTACCTATGACTAAATTAGTAGAAGAAGATCACATAGATAGCTCTCCCTCTACCATAAATGTTGCTACTCACAGCAAAGGCCCAATTGCTGATCCTGTGCCAAGCGCAGCTCCTTATAAGCCTAAAGTTTCAAAAGAACCGCCTAGGAGGCATATCACAATTATCCCACCGCAGCCCAAAGTTAGCCAAACAGCGAACAAGCAGCCAAGCGCTGACACCATAGTTCAACCTCCTAAGGTCACAATGAACAAAACAGATCAGCCAAGTCGAATTGGGAATGAATCTGATATAGGATACGATATTATTGAAGATATCAAGAAAGTCAAAGCGAATGTGTCAATATTTGACATGTGCAGCTTACCCCATCAACGAGACAAACTGCTGCATGTTCTACAACCCCAGATCAACACTCCATTAACGGATTCTCAAGACAATCCCGAAATTAACGAGGCTAGCATCGGTGGGAAATCCAAATCTCAGACATTGCCATTCCTATTGACCTTTGAAATTTTCAACCACAATGTTCACAACTGTTTGGTAGATTCTGGAGCATCCTCAAACGTTATGCCACTGTCTATTTGTAAAAAGATTAATGGGCAGCCTGTTCCATCTCCAGCTCAAATTATCCAATTAGATAGGACCGCTGTCAAAGTAATTGGGGAGATGAAAGATGTTCTAATTAGACTATCAGCTGACCCTAGAGTCTGTCAATTCATTGACATAATGGTGGTCGATATTCCTGAATCCTATGGGCTGATTTTAAGTAGGGATTGGTCTACCAAGCTGAGTGGCTACTTTGCTACTGATTGGTCCCACCTATGGCTGCCTTATCAGAACAGACAGAATCAGATTAAAGTTCTTAGGGACCTCATATGAAGCAAAACGTAACTTAGTTAGAAGAAAAAAATGAGGCCGTAGCTTTCTCATCCTCGGTTCTAGGGAATTATTTCTTAGAAATGGATCCGGGTAATTATCAATCTGAAACAATTAGCCATGAATCAGATAAATAGTCCAATCTCCTTCATTTCTCTCGGATTGATGATATTGATTGTAACATAGTCAATTTAGTTACTGACATAGATCACAAAGAAACTAACTTAGTTGAATCTAAAGATATTTTTTGGACATTACATTTTGATGGTTCAAAGACTCTGGAAGGATCTGGAGCCGGATGTGTTTTAATAGATCCAAAAAGAAACAAGTTTTTTTTGTCTTGTAGATTAGACTTCGATTGTATTAACAACACTGCTGAATATGAAGCTTTGATACATGGACTAAAGAAGGCCATTGGCTTAAATGTTAAGTACTCGAAGGTCTTTGGTGACTCCGAGATAGTTGTAAGACAGGTAAGGGACACCATTGTCTCTCACCTCACTTGAAGGGTTATCAGGCTGAGGTATGGGATTTAATTATGCATTTTGAAGCTTTCAATATAAAATCAATTCCTAGATTGCAAAATGCTGTAGCTGATTTGTTAGCAACATCTGCTTCTAGATTGGTGCCATCAAATAATAAATGCTCGATTGAATTGATTTTCAGGCCTTCCATTCCCAATAACATAACAAACTTCAGAGTCTTTGATGATGATGAACAAATTATCAGCTTTCTAACAAACGAAGATAGCTTTCAAGGAGCTGCAATAGATTAAGAAGAGCATGATGCTGATTTGAAGAAGAAGGATGAGGAGAAAGGAAATTTCATTCCCAAGGGATTAAGATCCCTTGAAATGCTGTTCGATCTTCAAAATAAATTCAAAAGGCCAGCTAATACCAAAACAAACAGCTCATCAATGCAACATGAGTTAGTTAATTTGGGTACCGAGGCAGAACCAAAGTTTGTCAACCTTGGCAAATGTTGTTCGCCAGGAGAAAGAGACAGGTTCATCAAATTGTTTAAACAATACAAGGATGTTTTCGCATGGACCTATGAAGATCTGAAGACGTATGATGTCCGCATTATTCAGCATGTTATACCAATGAAAGAGGGTGTCAAGCCATTTCAGCAGCAGTTAAGAAGAATGCATCCTACTCTAGAACCGCTGATTCAAAAAGAATTAAAAAAGCTCCTGGACGCTACGATAATCTTCAAAGTTCGGCATTCTGAGTGGGTTGCGAACTTGGTTCCCGTAAGAAAGAAGTCGGGAGAGATAAGGCTATGTGTAGATTTCAGAAATTTAAACAAAGCCTCGGATAAAGACAACTACCCCGTCCCTTCAATGGAACAAATCCTTCAAATGGTGTCAGGATCCGAGTTGTTTTCTCTCCTCGATGGTTTCTCTGGCTACAATCAAGTATTAGTGGCCGAAGAAGATCGTCTTAAGACTACTTTACGAACTAAATGGGGAACTTTCGCCTACAGAAGGATGCCATTTGGTCTGATAAATGCAGGAGCTACATTCCAAACAACAATGGATATCGCCTTCCGAGGACTGGGTGGGCAATGTGTTGTTGTTTACTTAGATGATGTGACAGTCTTTTCAAAGAAAAGGGAAGATCATGTTTTTCATCTAAGGCATATCTTTGATCGTTGTCGAAAATACGGTATTTCTTTGAATCCCAAGAAGAGCATATTTGCGGTTCCCGAAGGTAAGCTCTTGGGCCATATCATTTCTAAAGGGGGAGTGTCAATTGATCAAGAAAGAGTCCAAGCCATTAATAAGATTCCAATGCCTCACAACAAGAAATCTATGCAGTCTTTTATGGGCACCATCAATTTTGTCCACAGATTTGTTCCGGATTTCGCACAAATTGTTAAGCCATTGCAACAGATGGTTAAACAAAGCATACAATTCAAGTGGACAGATTTGGAGAAGGACGCATTTAGAGATATCAAGGCAGCTGTAGCTAAGGCTCCTTCCTTAAGAAGCCCAGATTTTGATAAGGATTTCATCTTGTATACCTTTGCTTCGAATGACTCCCTCGCAGCTGTACTCACACAAAAGGTGGAGCAGGGAGATGAGTACCCAATCTCATTTATGAGCACTGGTCTGCAAGGGGCTGAGCTGAATTATCTTGTGGTTGACAAGCATGCATATGCGGTCTTCAAAGCAGTCAAACAATTCAAGCCATACATTCTGAAGAACAGAACTAAAGTCATAGTTCCCCACCCAGCTGTTAGATCTCTTTTCGTTCAAAAGGAATTGGGAGAAAGGAGAGGGAACTGGGTCACAGCTCTTCAGGAATATGACTTGGAATTTAAACCAGCCATGATCATCAAAGGACAAGGCCTATGCAAGTTACTTGCGGGAAACTCAATGGACGAAGAACAACATTGGAAGAATGAAGCAGAGCTGAATTCAGTTGAAGTATGTCATATCTTCACAACTCCCCAGTCATGGTACAAAGATATGGTACACTATTTACAGCAGGGATATCTACCTGAGCACTGGAACTCTAAGCAAAGAAGGGCACTCCGTTTGAAATCAACACCTATCAAATCATTGATGGGATACTGTTCAGAAAGAATTACGATGGAGTTCTTCTTAGATGCCTAGAAAAGGAAGATGCGAGTAAAGTTGTGAAGGAATTTCATGACGGCCCCGCAGGTGGACATTATTCAGGAGAGACAATGGCACACAAGATACTGAGAGCTGGTTATTATTGGCCCACCCTGTTTCGAGATACCCACACATACACACGGAACTGTGATGTATGTCAAAGAAGTGCTGGGAAGTTACCTAAGGCAGCAGGACCATTGCAGCCAGTTATCATCTCTGAGCCTTTTGAGCAGTGGGGTATAGATGTTATCGGAGAGCTAAATCCAAATTCTTCGTTGCAACATCGATACATCCTGACGGCCACCGACTACTTCCCTAGGTGGATAGAGGCTATCCCTTTGCGCAAGGTCAATGAAGACGTGGTCATCAGCTTCTTGAAAGAGAACATCATAACCAGGTTTGGGGTTCCAATTTCCCTTGTTTTTGATAATGCTACTTATTTTTTGTCTTGCAAGATAAATGAATTTGTTTATGAATGGGGAATTAAGTTGCATTATTCGGCCAATTATTATCCTCAGGGGAACGGATTAGCTGAATCCTCAAACAAGAATCTGATTCGAATTCTTAAGAAGACTGTGATAGAAAACAAGAGAAGTTGGCATGTAGCTCTCCCAAACGCCTTATGGGCAGATAGGGTGACCCCAAAGAACGCTTTAGGTGTTTCCCCTTTCACTCTTGTATATGGCAAGGAAGCCATCCTTCCCCCAAACATCTTACTCCCATCCTTACAATTATCCCAAGCCTCTCGGGGTTCTGGTAGCCAAGCCTTAAAATCTAGGATCAACACCCTGCTTCAACTTGAAGAAGCCCGACACAAAGCTAAAGATCGATTCCATCAACACCAGGACATAGTTAAGAGATGGTTCGATAAGAGGAAATCCGGTAAAAGAGATTTTGAAGTTGGGGATTTAGTCCTGAAATGGGACCATAATCATGAAGGTAAAGGAATGCATACGAAATTTCAACATCTATGGGTAGGCCCATACCAAATTTCTGCAAAATTAGGCCCATCCACTTACAAATTGACAAATCTCGAGGGGGAAGAAGTAGCCCTTCCTCTCAATGGCCTCGCTCTCAAACAATACTTCGCATAGTCTCTTTGAGACTTACTGTACATAAATAAAGTTTTCTTTTGTTGTTGCTTTAGCCTTTAGTTGCTTTATTTTCGGCCATTTTATTTCTTTCATTGTCGTTTGAATCTTTGCTACAAGTTTTTGTTTTCTGAAAGCCCTTCTGGTTGAGTTCCCCGTCGAGGATAGCTCTCTCAAATAAATCTCGCAACCCATGAGTCCGGAACTATGCTCAAATGAATTCTGTCTGTTGTGCTCTCACTGAAATGCTCAGAAGGAAGGAAGCCTACCCTGCTAGTCACACTAATCCTGTTTAATAGCAGAGACCTATGACCATCTTCACTACTATCGTTGGGCTCCACCCACTCTCACACTTTAAAGGCATCTCAAGAAGGTTATTAGAGTTGGACCCATGGAAAGTAGCACACCTCGAGGGCATAGGGTATTGAAGTGACTCCATGCTGCAAATCTAACAGCCAAAATGGCATGTACTCAAGAGTCTGTTTTCCAGAGATTCTCGCCTCAATTAAAGCATGGCTGAGACAAAAGCAAAAGACATGTGAAATCAAGAAGGTTGTCCAAAAGGCTCAGCTCAAAATGGGCTCCTCTCCGTCTGTGAGGTTTGATCAAATCAATAAAATTTCTAACTCACACAAAAGGACATTATGGATTGAGGAGCCTAAATCAAAGATCATGTCCAAAGAAAATATCTCTGGAAGGCTCAAACAACTAAGCTGTCGAAAGTACAAACATCCAAAAGGATGCAAGTAGGATGGGAATGAGGAACAAGAGCAATAATGTCCATGAGAAGGTGTTGCAAATCCTGTGGAGTCCGACAGTAGTAACCACCTGAAAGATGACCCTCCTAAAATGAATCTCATATGTTGGCCCTTTTGAGAGTGGTGAAGATGTCTCGGTCAAAGCTCCCCTTTCCCCAATGGCTAGCAAGTAAAGTGTCTCCTTCCCCTCGCATGAATTTAAAATGCCCAGCTGAGTATTGCACCTAAGATGGATGTCTTTGATGAGGTTTTGGACCATGAAGAGGAATTTTTTCAGAGATCTGTGTTCACCAGTGACTTGCCATTGTTGTTGCAGCAACATCCCCCCAATCTTTTGTACATATTGGGGCCCCTCTGTTAGTATTTTTAGGAAGGCTGCCTCAATGGGGCCATTCCCATCTTTTATCTTTGCTTTCCAACGGAAAATCTTGCCATAAACCTTTCCGAATTTCTTCCGTAGGACAGAAAAAGGAACTTAGAAAATTTTCCCAAAATTTCAGAGCCTTTCAAACTATCTCCCCGCAGTTGTGTTTCTTTTGAGTTTTCAGCCGAAGGGCGGAAGCCTGTGTTTAAACTCCCGAAAGAAGACTTAGAAAAATTTTGTTGGAAAGTTGCGGAAGCCATTGGACAATCCTGTCCGAAACGGCGAAGTTCTTCGTTAAAGCCTTCCGCGAGCATGGAGGGATTCAGGTTTTCCTCCCGAAATGCGGAAGCCTTTGTTTAAGCCTTCTGAAAAGGAGCTTAGAAACTTTGTTTTGAAAAGTTGTGGAACGGAAGAAAGAAACTCTGCGGAAACATTCAGCTTTTGCTCCCGAAACGGCGGGAACCATTCACATAAGCCTTCTGAAAAGGACTTAGTTTTTTGAAAGTTTGCGAAACAAACTCTGCGGAACCTTTCAGCTTTGTCTCCCGAAATTGTGGAATCTTTCGGGCTATCCTCCCGCAGTGGCAGAAGCCGATTGTTTAAACCTCTCGAACAGAACTTGGAAATTTTTCCCCAAAAGGTTGCGGAAGAATTCAAGGAAATCGCGGAAGGATTCAAGAATTGTCTCCCGACACGGCGGGCGCCATTCGCCGAACCTCCCCGGAACTCTGAAGCAGACTTAGAAACTTCCTTTTGAAATATTGCGGAGCCTTTGAACTTTCCATCCCGAAACTGTGGGAGCGCTCGTCATAAGTCTCCCGAAACACTTCGAAATTAGTTGTTGAAAAGGTCGCGGAAACAATTGCCAATTTCTTCCGAAACAGTGGAAGCAAATCACGAGAGCTTTCCGCAACGTCAGAAATGAGAGCTGCCAAAAAACTTAGAAATTTTCTCGAATTCGCGAGAACCTTTTGTGGAAGCATTGGCGGAAGTCTTCCGAAACTGCGGAAGCCACTTACGAAAGCTTTCCGCAGTTTCAGGAGCCTTCACGTTTTCGTCCCGAAGAGGCCGCCAAAAGAACTTAATCGTCTGCATTCCAACTTGCGGAAGCAATTCACCAACCTCTCCCGAAACAGTGGAAGCTTCCGTGTTATCCTTTCGAATGATTTGAGCTTCGCGGAACGTTTAGGTTTCCCTTCCGCGTCGCGGAAGCCTTTTGCGGTAACCGTTCGCCATTGTCTCCCGACACGGTGGAAGCTTTCGCCATATCTTTCTGCAACGGTGGGTGAGATTCACAAGTTTGTCCCGCAAGAGGCGGTCACGCGCAAACCGAGACGGCTTGATTTGACGCCGACGTACCCGTATTAAACCCGTTTTAAATGCGCCACCCATCCCGCATGTGCTAGCTTATTTAAATAGGCAGTGGGGGGCTCGAGCCAAAACATTGTTAATTCTCGATTGGAAGATTTGTTGGACGCCGCGCAAACCGCTCCAGCTCAGCATACTTGTCCACGTTCACGGCCACCTCATTCAGCTGTCTTCACGGTGCCAGGTAGGAACTTTAACCGTTAAATCTTGTCTTCCACGCGTCTGAGTATCTTATGGGTGTTCTTTTTTCAGAAATGATAAGAATTGGTTGGATTTTGACGGGCAAAATTCCCATCATGGGCCGTTTTGCCCGTCAAATGCGGTCTAAATTTCGTTTTTCCTGTCGTTTGTATATTGGTTAAGAAAATGTCGTTTTGGATGGACGGGTTTATTGTTTCTTTTCAAAGTTTCCCCTCGAGGCCCCGTGGATTTTTCTTCATGTCCCCAGCGGAAAGCTAAAACCGTAGCCCCTCGAGCTTTTTCATAAGCCTTAGTCCCGGCGTAGCCACTACCCAATTTAAATCCTAAGACAGGCACCATCACCCCTGCTCAAACCAGCCGTACGACGCCTTGTCAAATATTATAAGTAACAACAGCGTTTGGGTTGAAACCCCTTGCCTATGTGTCAACGCAGGAGATCCTCCCTGGTCTCATATTAAACTTGTTATGTCACCCCGAACTTCCCCGCCATTAGCCATTTAAAAACACAATGACGAAGATCACCATTTCTCCTAGGGCTAGCCCAAGAGTGGATTGTTTCCGCGACATACCTATCCTCTCAGGAGTATCCCAAACTCATCCCTTTAAAAGATTCAAATGTGTTAATTTATGTTTCATGTTGAAATGGTGTATTTTTGCTTCATAAACGCAGCTTCACATTCTATTTTTATCTCATTCACATATTAAAACGATGATGATCTCTGTTAAAATATCACAGTATGTTGCCCAATTTCATGATGACTTGCATGTGGGTGCTATCAGGGATAAGTCAAAATGCCGAAAGTTGGTAAGAAGACGGCTAAAATGACAGAAAAGAAGCCTCCGCCACTTAAAACTGAGACCTCACTCCAGGATACTAAGTGCACCACTGGTGTTCCTCCAGAAATCAGATGGGGTGACATTTATAGGATGATCCGAGACCAGGATGTCCCGGACATGTTGTTAGAAGAGGGGCCAATTTATCTGAATATCAAAGCCTCAGGCATAACCAGAGCTGCTACCCGCCCTGAACTATTCCCCTGTGCTGAAGTGATCGGATGGATACTCCAACATGTTGATGCTGAAGGAAGAGTGATAAATGACAGTGGGAAAGTGGCCATTGCCACATTTCAACCCGCATATCTTGCAGCAGCCTACAAATTTCCCCGCTCCCAGCAAGCTCTGACTGATGAATGGTTGGGAAAAATGGACAACGTTGAGATGGCCAAAAAGCTACTGGTCGCAGGCAAGCATCTAAGAAAGAAAGGTAGCGACGAATATGATGTACAGAATATGAGACCTCCTTTCAGATTGATCGCTTTGATGCTGTGCAGAATCTTCGGCATGCCCGATGGCACCGTGTATAAGATTCAGTGGGTCCCTATTATCCACTTCGTGGCGTTTAAGGGAACTGTGTTTGACTGGGCCACTATCCTGTCAGATAGTCTGGCCTCAATGATAGTAGCTGCAAGGGAAGGACTAGCCTTGAAGAAGGCATAATTTTTTATGTCCTCATATCTGATTGATTGTATTTTGGCCAAGATGGACTTCCCCAAATTGGGCTGCACATGGGATAAGGCCATCACTCCGGTTTACACCGCCTTTAAGACGATGTGGGCCCAGAATTACAAACCTAGCTACAAACTCATCTGTGAGGGGTTCATCATGCCCCTATATGAGAAGATATTCAAGGAGGAGCCCAATTTCCTGTCAGAGAATGCTGTGGAAGTCATTGAGAATTACGAGGATTTTTACTTTTCAGAGCAAGGCACCTACCTCAGAATGTTTGGAGGAACCAAAGCTCCATACATTTTGCCGCAGTATGCCATAGATTATGTGGTACTTAAGGAAGCGGTAAGACAAATCTTCCTGGACGGAATTGGAGCAGTGCTCCACAAGCAGCATAAGGCTTCCTTTCCCCCTCTACCTTTCTGCATAGGATCTTACAAGTTCTCGGGGGTTGCCTCAGTCGAAGAGTTTGTGCAGGAGCTGAAAGCTTTCCACTTCGGTGAGGTGATCTTCCACAGGAATGATAGGAAGGGAAGAGTGGCCGAGCATTGTAGGGAAATCTACGCTCATTTTGAGTACTCCCACTATCCTGATGCTGAGGAAGAGGTATTCAGGGGCATCAGCAACATGGGTGAGCTGCGGATCTGTCACTAAGGCACGGGAACAAGTTCTAGCTCAGCCAAGGTCCAGAAGACCAGCCAGCAGAAGGAGAAAGAAGCTGATGATGCCCAAGCTCAGGAAGAGCTCAGATTAAGAGAGGAAGCCAGGTTACTCCAAGAGGCTGAGGAAGCCAGGTTGCAGCAGGAAGGTGAAGTGGCAAGAATGCAACAAGAAGCCGAAGGAGAAAGGTTGCAGAAAGAGGCAAAGGAAGCCCAGCGGCAGAAAGAAGCGGAATATGAAAGGCTACGGAGAGAGAACAAAGATCAGCTGCGAGCTGAGGCAGAAAGCAAAGCGGAAGAAGAGCGAAAAGCAGGGGAAGATGCCCAAGCAAGTGGGTCCGGTGTCCAAGACATGGAAATAGACTCGTCTCAAGTAGGTGGCTCTGGTACCCAAAATAAGGGAGTAGATCCAGCTCAGGAAGTCCGGACCCCACCTGCTGAAGAAGAAATAGACATTATGGATGGCCCAATTGTCCCGTACACTCCGTTGGGAAAACATACGGTGTCCAGGTGGAATGAGTTTGTCTATGACAGGAAAAGGAAAGCTATGGTCCTCAAATCGGAAGAGAGGATCAAAAGTCCCTTCCATGAAGACATCGTTACCCACCGAGAGGTCACCATAATGCAGAACACAGATCAAGATCCCTTTGCTATGGCATCCGTAGCTGTGGAAACAGCAAAAGCATCACTGGATAATGTGGGTGTTATAGTCAGAGAAAATGTATTGACAAAGAAGAGAGCTCGTACGCTACAACAGACGGTGGCTAATGAGCAGGCCCAAAGGGATCTGGTAGTGAACAAGTATAATTGCCTGTATGCCAAGCATAAAGAGCTATCAGGTAAGTATAACCAGCTGGAAGAGGAAAAGGACCAGTTGACACTCCAAATGATGATTGTGGAGGCAAAGAAGAATAGAGCGGAAGATAAAGCATCCCAGCTAGAAGCAGACAAGCAGACATTAGCTGAGCATTTAGAGCAAGCCGAGAGCAGAACGATGGACATATCTCCCTTCCATGAGCTATCCTGCAGCATCCTGAAGCAAAT
Source organism: Larix kaempferi (assembly GCA_027924585.1). Classification (NCBI taxonomy): domain Eukaryota; kingdom Viridiplantae; phylum Streptophyta; class Pinopsida; order Pinales; family Pinaceae; genus Larix; species Larix kaempferi. The sequence continues at coordinate 14,339,170 of BSBM01000486.1, forward strand.
GCATGAAACTCAGGAGCTAATCACTGATGAGGTGTGCAAGCTCAAGGCCATGGTGGTCAGGTTAAAAGAAATTAATGCGGAGGCCCATAGGGTCAAAGCTAAGAATACTCGTGTCAAGGCAAATATCATCAGTCAGATGGCATGGAGAGAAGGAAAAGGGGGTTTCCCCACGCACCTCCCATTTAAATCTGTGGACGGTTTTAATGAGGACATAGCCCTTTTGGAGTTCAGCAGGAACTGTGCTAGTAAGCTGATAGCCAGTGTGCAAAGAACTAGGGATAAGATCGATGGTCTGTATCAAAGAATCAAGGGAGTGCATGACAGATGCAAGCTGAGTTTCCCACAATCCCTCGATGACTTCTCGGATTCAGAACAACGCTTGGCTGAGCTAAAGGGAGAGCTAGGCATCCAAACCGAATATGTGAAGAAAATTGATGTCCTAGCAATTGATGACTTACAACATTATGTTGGAATGTCATCAGTTCACGATCATTTGCTCAAGGAAGTGCATCAAGCTGTAGTAGCAGAAGTTCAAAGCATTGGAGCAGAACTCGGGAAGAATGTGACTTCTCAGAAAATCTTGTTTCCTGCTGCAGCAAACATAGTCATAAGGGACACAGGTGTGTGGTATAACTACATAGTGGAAGAGGAAAAGAAAGCTGCAGCAGTAGCAGGAGCATCAGCAGATCCAGAATATTCTCTCCCAATAGCCATTCGAGCAACAGCAGTGGGCTCGATTCCCTCTTCTCCAGCAGTGGCAGAAAGTCTAGCCAGCTCAATCCCTTCTTCCCAATTAGAAGCAGCAGCAACAATTGGTTCGAGTGTCTCCTCCCAAGCAGCATCAGCAGCATCAATTGACTTGGGAAATCCTCTCCCAGCTGAAGCTCACGCTCAAGAATGACAGCACAATATTAGAACATTATTTCTGCTATGTGTATTTTGTTAAACTCTCAAATGTATAAAGCGTGAGCTATGGGACAGCTGTCCATTCTCTTTTGTTAAATATTTTGTAAAAGAAAGAGAATCACAATTTTGTCTATTCTAGGAGAGATATTTCTGTAGATGACAAGTGGAAAATGCTAGGTGGCAGCCCAAAGGGCAGATTTGTAACTATAAATAGAAGTTAGGAAAGATTAGAGAGGGCTTTTGGCAGGGAACGATTTTTCCAACCTGTACGAGCTATCTTGTATACATTCCAAGAAACTACAGTTTTCTAATAAAAGCCTGGATATGGACGTTTTGCATAAGAATGATGGATGGATGTATGTTGGACTACTCTAATGACTTCCGTACTGTAATGTGAGATCATTCCTACTATCTGAATTATTTCTTTGTATTAATGATTTTGCTCCTTCCTGTGCAAACGATTTTCTCTATTTTTGTGAGCAATGAATGCGTTTCTTAGTAAATCAGGAGCTATCTGCTAATATCTTTATCATTGCTGTAGAGTTCTCTTTTGGATTAAATGGCTAACTGTTCTTTCTTTAAGATAACTCCTATAGCTCATTGTTCATGTGTTTAATTGGCTCCTTGTACGGATCTTTAGATTTATTTCAATGTGTTATTAGATTTAGATCTGTCTCTTTCTTTCTTTCAATTTAGATTAGATAATTTTGCTTCTTTCTTTGATGAGTAATGGAATGTGTTATCTATTAAATTAGAAGCTATCTTCTAAAAGATCTTTTATCTTGCTATAGCTTTACCTGTAAGAATTGATGGCTATCTGTTCTTTCTTTACGTTATCTGTTACAGCTCATTGCTCATCCTGTAAATGTGTTCCCTGCATGGATAGGTAGATTTACTCCAATTTTAGATTTAGATCTCTTTAGTTCTGCATTTAGATCAGATATAACTTAGGCACTCGCATCTCATTAAAAACATAAAATCCAAAAAGAAAGGTGGATCGGGCCATAACCGGTATAATCAAAATTAAACTCCAAACCCACGGTTGCCGGAACCGCTAACCGGATGGATTCCCTATTCCAAACGAGAGATAATCTAATTGGGATCATCTCTTGGGGAGAATCCCTTTTTGATTGATGCTACGATATCCGAGGCATCAACACATGGTTAAAAAAGAAACGGGCAGTGGTGTCAGCTTTAAAATTGAAGGTGGGAATGGCTTCAACCCATTTGGTGAAGTAGTCGACGACGACAATGATGTACTTATGGCCGTTGGCGGATGAGGGTTTACATTCCATGAAGTCGATGGCCCACTTACAAAAGGGGCCAACGATGATGACTAGGTGTAATGGAGCGGGTGGTTTCTGGGCCTTGGGGGCAAAAATTTGGCAATGTTTGACCGCTGTGATGCAGTCGGTAAAGAGTGTGGGCCAGAAGTATCCGGCGTGAATGAATTTTTGGGCAGTGGCCATTCCAGAGAAATGGTCACCGCAGGCACCGCTGTGACAGTCATTGAGGACTTGTTCGGCTTCCTCATGTGTAAGACAACGACGGAGAATCGTGTCAACCCCTCGCCGGTAAAGGACATCACCCAAGAGGAGATATCAAGAGGCCTGGTGACAGATACGATGGCAGCCATCACGAGTTATGTTGGTTCAGAACTTTTGCATGCGAAGGTATAAAAAAATATCACCGTACCATGGGTCATCAGACGAGATGATGAACAAGTGATTGTCGGGTAACTCATCAGAGATTTGTGGGGACGGCAGAAGGGAGGGGAGATCGGTGATGAGCTGGGAAAGCACGAGGGCTTTAGTGCTCTTAGGGGTTCTGAAAGTGAGGTCATATTCTTGGAGGATAATTACCCATTTAGCAACGCGACCTTGTAGGAGGCGTCGGTTTAAGATATAGACCATGGGGTTGGAGTTGGCGACAACTGTGGTATGACTGAGTAAAATGTAGTGTCGCAATTTTTGGATGGAAAAGACCACAGCAAGGGCTAGTCTTTCCTCATATGGGTAACATAGGGGTGGTCCATACAAGGTCTGGCTAACGTAATAAATGAGATGCTCCTAGCGAGCAGTGTCTTCTTGGACAAGGACTTCGGACACAGCATAGTCAGATGCTGAGACATACAGGATGAAGTCTTGAGAGAAATCCGGGGGGGAGATCAGAGGGGCTTGCGTGAGAGCTTTCTTAAGGGCTTCGAATGAATCTTACTCCTGGTCATCCCAAACAAAGGGTATGTGGGTATGAAGCAGGCGTAAGAAACCATGAATGGTGGTGGCATAATCAGGAACGAAGCGTCGGAGAAAATTAGATCTCCCCTGCAGACTCTGGAGCTGCCGGAGCGTGCGAGGAGAGGGAAGGTCTATGATGGCTTGGACTTTCAGGGGATCAACAATGATTCCTTTCTGAGAAACAATGAAACCCAACAACTGGCCTGCCGGAACGCAAAAGACACACTTGTGTGGGTTCAAGCGGATTTGATATTTGCGACAACGCAGAAATACTTGCCGGAGGTCGTTAAGGTGGTCTGATCATTTCTGGGAACGGGCTGTAAGATTGTCAAGATAGACTAGTAGGATATGGACCAAGTCGTGAAAACAGTAGGTCATGGCCCGCTAGAAGGTGGCACCAGCATTTTTGAGGCTAAAAGGCATGACGCGATAGGCAAAGGTGCCCCAAGGGGTGGTAAAGGGAGTCTTGTACTGATCCTCCTTACGGATCTGAATCTGGTTGTGTCCGGAAAAATCGTCCATGAAAGATAGGACTTCAGGCCCCGCACATGCATCGATGAGTTGGTCAATAAATGGCATGGGGAAGTTGTCTTTGGGACAGGCTCGGTTTAAATCGCGGAAGTCAATACATACTCTGATGGTGCCTTGTTTCTTGTTAACAGGGATGGGGTTAGAAACCCAAGTGGTATACGCAATAGGATAAATGAATCCTGCTTTGTGAAGTTTCTCAATCTCTGCTTTAACAGTAGGGAGCTTTGAGGGATGAATGGGGCGCTATTTCTGGCGAGCAAGGGGTACATCTGGCCATGTGTCAATGTGGTGTTCTATAATGACAGGGTCAAGACCAGGCATTTCGGTATAGGACCAAGCAAAGACATCACAGAACTCTTGGAAATGTTTTTTGTACTCTCCGATTTCATATTCACTGCAGGAGGCTCCTAAAGTGATGAGTTTAGGGGCACCTCCTAGGGCAGCGATATCAATTTGGATTGTGGGTGAGATGTTGTCCATGTTACCTTCCTCAAAGGCATCAGGAGTGGGAATGGGATCCTTAAACCAATCGACTTCGGTGGGAAGGAAATCTTTGGACTCAACCGTAAATTGGGTGGCTGTGGTGGAGGAGGACTCTTCTGGGAGGAAATAGGAATGATGGTGCATGTCTTCCCAGGGATAATCCAGGGCAGTGAGAGCCTCTAGAATCTCCTCATCATTGTGGGAAATTTGAGTTGTCAAATTAGTTGACGAGGGAGTGGTAGTCGAAGAGACCATATAGATGGTGTTAATCTCCCCGGATGAGGGTGATACTGGGGGGTGGACCTACTCAATTGTGGGGGGTTCCCTCTCAAGGTCCAAATTATTCATCTCATAGAGAGCTACTCTGTAATCTGGGAGATCAGGATAGTGATGTGAGTAATGGCCGTAAATACCGCATATTGCACAAGGGTGATTAGTACGTAGTGATTTATCACGAGGCTTAGGGGTTGGATCGAGTTCGACAATCGGGATGTTGGGGTCATCGTCAAGCATTTGCATGTGTTCCTGTAATGCAGGTAATTGTGGACATTGATGAGTTGGATGGCCTAACTAATCACACAATGAGCATTTTGGAGGAGCACGAAACACGGGGGGGTTTTTAACTATTTTGGCCAGGGGTACAACAGTGTATGGTTGTGGGCCTCTGCCCCCAGTGTGCTTGATAAGAGGGGGTGGATTCGTAGATGACGAAGGGGTAGTGACACTGGGAGGTGGTTGACTAGTAGTGGCAATGGGTTGCACTGGTTGTAGGATGACATTTGTCGGCGGCAGAACGGGATGTTAAATATACCACAGGGGTAATCCTAAGGTTAACCCGAGGAGGCTGAGAGTAGCCATAACCGAGGTGCTTACTACTCCCAAGGGAGGGAATAGGAAGGGGATTGTGTGGATGGGTGTAACACCAATGTGACTAGGCACCAATGGGCCACTTACAAAAGGGGCCAACGGTGGTGACTAGGTGTAATGTAGTAGGTGGTTTCCAGGCCTTGGGGGCAAAAAGTTGGAAATGTTTGACCATTGTGATGCAGTCGGTAAAGAGTGTGGGCCAGAAGTATCCGGCGTGAATGAATTTTTGGGCAGTGGCCATTCCAGAGAAATGGTCACCGCAGGCACTGCTATGATAGTCATCGAGGACTTGTTTGGCTTCCTCATGTGTAAGACAACGACAGAGAATCATGTCAACCCCTCGCCGGTAAAGGACATCGCCCAAGAGGAGATATAGAGAGGCCTGGTGACAGATACGATGTCGGCCATCACGAGTTATGTTGGTTCAAAACTTTTGCATGCGAAGGTATAACAAAATATCACCGTACCATGGGTCATCAGACGAGATGATGAACAAGTGATTGTCGGGTAACTCATCGAAGATTTGTGGGGACGACAGAAGGGAGGGGAGATCGGTGATGAGCTGGGAAAGCACGAGGGCTTTAGTGCTCTTAGGGGTTCTGAAAGTGAGGTCATATTCTTGGAGGATAATTACCCATTTAGCAATGCGACCTTGTAGGAGGCATCGGTTTAAGAGATAGACCATGGGGTTGGAGTTGGCGACAACTGTGGTATGACTGAGTAAAATGTAGTGTTGCAATTTTTGGATGGAAAAGACCACAGCAAGGGGTAGTCTTTCCTCATATGGGTAACGTAGGGGTGGTCCATACAAGGTCTGGCTAACGTAATAAATGACATGCTCCTGGCGAGCAGTGTCTTCTTGGACAAGGACTCCGGACACAGCATAGTCAGATGCCGAGACATACAGGATGAAGTCTTGAGAGAAATCCGGGGGGGAGATCAGAGGGGCTTGCGTGAGAGCTTTCTTAAGGGCTTCGAATGCATATTGTGCCTGGTCATCCCAAACAAAGGGTATGTGGGTATGAAGCAGGCGTAAGAAACCACGAATGGTGGTGGCATAATCAGGAATGAAGCGTCGGAGAAAATTAGATCTCCCCTGCAGACTCTGGAGCTGCCGGAGCGTGCAAGGAGAGGGAAGGTCTATGATGGCTTGGACTTTTAGGGGATCAACAACGATTCCTTTCTGGGAAACAATGAAACCCAACAACCGTCCTGCCGGAACGCAAAAGACACACTTGTGTGGGTTCAAGCGGATTTGATATTTGCAACAACGCAGAAAGACTTGCCGGAGGTCGTTAAGGTGGTCTGATCATTTCCGGGAATGAGCTGTAAGATCGTCAAGATAGACTAGCAGGATATGGACCAAGTCGTGAAAACAGTAGGTCATGGCCCGCTGGTAGGTGGCACCAGCATTTTTGAGGCTGAAAGGCATGACACGATAGGCAAAGGTGCCCCAAGGGGTGGTAAAGGGAGTCTTGTACTGATCCTCCTTACGGATCTGAATCTGGTTGTATCCGGAAAAACCGTCCATGAAAGATAGGACTTCATGCCCCACACATGCATCGATGAGTTGGTCAATAAATGGCATGGGGAAGTTGTCTTTGGGACAGGCTCGGTTTAAATCGCGGAAGTCAGTACATACTCTGATGGTGCCTTGTTTCTTGTTAACAGGGACGGGGTTAGAAACCCAAGTGGTATACGCAATAGGATAAATGAATCCTGCTTTGTGAAGTTTCTCAATCTTTGCTTTAACAGCATGGAGCTTTGAGGTATGAATGGGGCGCTGTTTCTGGAGAGCAGGGGGTACATCTGGCCATGTGTCAATGTGGTGTTCTATAATCACGAGGTCAAGACCAGGCATTTCGGTATAGGACCAAGCAAAGACATCACAGAACTCTTGGAAAAGTTTTTTGTACTCTCCGATTTCATATTCACTGTAGGAGGCTCCTAAAGTGATGAGTTCAGGGGCACCTCCTGGGGCAACGATATCAATTTGGATTGTGGGTGAGATGTTGTCCATGTTACCTTCCTCAAAGGCATCAGGAGTGGGAATGGGATCCTTAAACCAGTCGATTTTGGTGGGAAGGAAATCTTTGGACTCAACCGTAAATTGGGTGGCTATGGTGGAGGAGGACTCTTCTGGGAGGAAATAGGAATAATGGTGCATGTCTTCCCAAGGATAATCTAGGGCAGTGAGAGCCTCTAGAATCTCCTTATCATTGTGGAAACTTTGAGTTGTCAAATCAGTTGACGAGGGAGTGGTAGTCGAAGAGATCATATAGATGGTGTTAATCTCCCCGGATGAGGGTGATACTGGGGGGTGGACCTCCTCAATTGTGGGGGGTTTCGTCTCAAGGTACAAATTATTCATCTCATAGAGAACTGCTCTGTAATCTGGGAGATTAGGACAGTGATGTGAGTAATGGTCGTAAATACCGCATATTGCACAAGGGTGATTAGTACGCAGTGATTTATCATGAGGCTTAGGGGTTGGATCAAGTTCGACAACCGGGATGTTGGGGTCATCGTCAAGCATTTGCATGTGCTCGTGTAATGCAGGTAATTGTGGACATTGATGAGTCGGATGGCCTAACTCATCACACAATGAGAATTTCGGAGGAGCACGAAACACGGGGGGTTTTTTAACTGTTTTGGGAGGGGGTACAACAGTGTATGGTTGTGGGCCTCTGCCCCCAGTTTGCTTGATAAGAGGGGGTGGATTCGTAGATGACGAAGGGGTAGTGACACCAAGAGGTGGTTGACTAGTAGTGGCAATGGGTTGCATCGGTTGTAGGACGACATTTGGTGTCGGCGGGGGAACGAGAGGTGAAATATACCACACGGGTAATCCTAAGGTTAACCTGGGGAGGCTGAGAGTAGCCATAACCGAGGCGCTTACTACTCCTGAGGGAGGGAATAGGAAGGGGATTGTGTGGATGGGTGTAACACCAATGTGACTAGGCACCAATGGTGGTTTGGGTAACAAGGGCAGTTGATTGTTGGGTGTTTGCATATTGTGGGAAAGGGTACATAGGTCAGATACTTCGGTCGCAGGTGACGGGGGTGGAATGGATTGGAATGTTGAGGTCATCAGCATATCTAAGTAAACTCCGGGTCCCACGGAGGAAAAACGAGGTAGTTGCACCACAAACAGGTTGTTCAACCATGGGGAGAACATTTTCGGGTGCAGCGGGGCCATTGGGATCGTAATAGGTGATTTGGTCGACCTTGACCACGCGTCCGTCATGGGGGAACATCATGGTACAAAAAATGGATGAGGCAGCCGCCTGCATGGCATACATGTAGCTGTGGCCAAGTAAGAGGTTATAATCAAGTTGGGCATTGATGACCTCTATGTCAATGAGCATGGTTTTTCCAGCGAATTGGACAGGGACATTAGCTAATATACCTTGGGGTTGAGCCGAATGGTCGTCGTAGGCTCGTAACGCAGTGGTGCACTGCTGGAGAGTAAGGGATCCCAACTTCTACCAAACGAATTTGGAAATAACACATGTAGAGGCACCTTCATTGATAATGCTCCAATGGATGAAAAGATTTCGAACGGAAACAAAAACTTGGAACGCTAAAGTGGAAGGCAGACGTGGTTCGGAGTGGTCCAAATCGAAGGGCATCAGTCGTGAATCATTTGGGTCAATAGCACCAATGGCGGAGAGCAAAGTCTTGCACTGTGAAGGACAATTTTTTAAGACCTCTAATGCAGACATGGTTACGGGAGACTGGGCTAAGTCATCTACAATGTTGTAATTAGACATAGTGCGAGCATTGGGATTATTGTTGATGTGACGAAGTGGGAAGCGAGGTGCTTTGGAGGCACCATCTAGTGGAGCCGGAGGTATATGTAATGTATGATCAGTGGGATGAGCGTTAGTGTTTTTGTCGGCGGGAGGGACTTCAGGGGTGGAGCCATATTGGTTCCGATGGGTTTGGAGGTTGACATCGGCGGATGACATCATTAACAAGTGGTGGGTACCTGAGTCTATCATGGGTTGATCAGGAGTGGCATAAGTGATTTGTTGTTGTGGTGGCGCGTTTCCTTGAGGGGGAGCCAACGGCTGAGCGTTCACTACGCCTTGGGTTGGTAAGGGGTTTTGTAGCACCAAGGGTTGATGCTAAGGTGGTGGGGGTTTGGGAGGCGCTTGAGGAGCCGCGTGCCCTTGGCGATGGGCATCATCAGTCCAGAGTTGCCGAGCTCGCTCCAAATGTGGGAAAGCATGTGTGTAGTGGCCATAGACCTCGCAAATAGAACAAGGATGGTTTGTTCACAAATTAGGATTTTTGGCCTCCTTGGGCGGGCGATCAGGGTTCTGGTTGGAAGGTGCCGCGTTATTGTTGGTTGGGGGATTGGGAGGATTTTTTGGTCTTTTGGAGGATTTTTACTGGGTTTTTAAGGTTTTGGAGGCAAATATGGTATGAAATATGGACAAATGAGTCATGCAATGGGGTAGATGAGGTAGTGAGCACTTTTTGAGTGTTAACAGTGCTTTATCCCGATCACTAGCCTGTGAAGTAAATGGGGAAAATTTAAACAAAATAAACTAACGAAAAAATCCTTAATATGTTAAATTCATTAATAAAAGGTAGGGTAAATTGTTATATGTACCACTCCCATAGTAACCTTTTTTGTATCTACTCGGTTCAAATTGTAATTAATAAGCAACTCTTCCCCTGCAGATATTGATTTAATGGCAACTACAAAAACACGGTTTCCTTCACGCCCCTCAAATTCGCAGTTTGGTTGCTTAATTGTAGACCTTGGTTGTGTACTATTTATAAACCCCACAATATTCCCTATGGCCTTTTTCCTTCCATCCATGTACAACGTTGCCCCTTTATTTTGATTTTTGTCTTTCAACTGTAAATAGTTTGTTGACAATCCATAGCTATGCATACTTTTTGTAAATTGGACCAGGCGCATCCAATCGTTGTAGCTGTAACAGGGTCCAACATACTCCATCAATTCTGTATGTATGTTGTAAGGGACCCTTATGCCATCCATGCTGAACAACCCGAAACCATGTATTGATGATTGTGCTATTCGATATATCCTATCGTTCACACAAAAATTTGTGTTTGGTTGAGGAAGATCCTTGGGTACCCATTGTTTCACTAAATGTATGTACCTCAAGGGAACCTCAAGGTCGTCTTTTGTCTCATCACCATAGGAACATGAACCCCCTTGACCGTGAAAAAATTCATTGCGTTTCTCAAATTTTCTTCTAGTCTTTTGACATCTAGTTGAATATACAACTCTTCTAGACCTACTGGATGTCTCACTTTCCTCTAGCCTTCCTAAACTCCCCTCGCTCGAGGAAGACAGATCTGACAAATACCTATTTGGTTCTACCTGCAACATGGGAAAAAAGTTTAGATACGACCGCAAGGCATAGCACCTCTTAAAAGGTGACGTGTCACGCCTTTTATAATGTTACTTTATCTTCATTCCCTTTCTCAACATGTAGGCATTCAAGCGACGAGGAAGACGATCACTTTATCTTTCTTATGATTACAAATTCACACAATTATGAGATTTCTTTTATTGCTCCTTTGGGTCTTGACTCCCATATCAAACCATCCAATTATCAGATGTGTCGTCATTGCCCTAAAGTCTCTCTCATCCCATCAGTTTGGGTTCATCAACTCAGTAATTGAAGTCCAGTCACATTTAGTAAGATATTTATATTCAACAATAATAATATAAAATAAAAATCACTAACCATTATGGAAAACGTCTAAAAGTTTTTAAGATTTTCAAAAGTAAGATCTTTTAAGTGGTTAATAAGTGTTCACAAATCTTCAAAAACAATATTTTATACAATGTTGTGGAACTTGTATAATCTTATTCAAGCATGGTATTCTTAGATGACTGAAATTAATTGAATCAAGCATAAATGGAACCGTAAACATGTAAGTTGTTTTGAAAAATGGTAGCTTTCAGTCATACTCCCAACTAATGCTTCCTTTTGACAATTACTTGTAATATTGACTTAGGGTGTTTAATACATAACATAGATTTTCAATCATATTAATAGAGAGAAAAGTAGGGCTTTCTTTATATTATCATGACATAGTTACAAAGACTTTCTTTTCAATGTTTTTGACAATTTGAATGGACAGGCCCCACTCATAGCCAAATACTTTTCAGATATTTACAACTCATCGGAGTATGGGGGACCATACAATTCTCGAAATATGTTGGATTCAAGAACCCATGCCTTTGAATAAATAGACCTCAAGACCACGCATCTATTCTAATGCATGTGGACGTCTATGTGGGTTTTGTCAAGCCACTGTCGTTCGTTTTTAACGTAGTACCGAAGGATTTGAGCCTTAGTAATCTTTGTCTGCAAAATATCTTTGACCTGTTCGAGAGATTCTCCAACTCCCCATTTTAGATTATAAAAAGCACCTGGATCTAATGCTGTCAGGTTGATGCCGAATGACCGCCACCAGTCTCTAGTCTAATCAGGGATGAACCATGCAGGATCCTCATGGATATGTGTCATTTGAGGTCCAAACTTTAGCATGGTATAATATGTTCTATCTTTATTTTCTTTTCTCAAGAATTTCCACCATAATTTTTTATATTTTTCATAAGTGTGTGTAGTACTTGGAAACTGGAGACTAGCATCTTGATGTGGCCATGTTTCCAAATAACGTATCCAGTTAATACAGTAGTATTGTTTTTCTAGTCGTAGCCTAGGGTGAGGTGTAGAGTCCTCCGTCAATATTAGGTTAAGATCATGGTATAGGTGAGTTAACGAATTGCTTGCATCAGCTGCTTTTCTCAAGGAGTTGTTGTAAATCATCTCTGGTACATCAATACTAGATCCCATAGGCATTCTTCTGAGTTCTGGCACTAGTCTAATAAAAGCATCAGATCCTTGTAAGTTAGCATCTAATACTTCAGCATGTCTCAACTCCCACCTAGGTTTCTAGTCTTGCATATAATCCAACCAACTCATATTATCATTGATAGTATAGATATGATTTTTTCCTCCGGTCCAAGCAGAGATTTTCATGTTTACTTGTGGGTTATGGGCTCACTGGATTTTGATTTGAACTTCTATGCTCGCTTGCCTCGTGCTCGCTTGCACCAGGCTCACTTGTTTCAGGCTTGCTTGCTTCAGGCCCGCTTCTTAAAAATTAACATCACACTTCTGTGTCAAATATTCTCTTGTTATAAAGTCAAGAATGCTTTTTGCTTTCCCATAAATGTGCTCATGAACAGTACCGTTATAACATCAAAACAATGCTTCCCATCTTGCAAACTTTCCTTTTGTTGTTACAAATTTTATTCTGTTGTTTAGCTCACAAATGGAAGTCTGGAGCAATCTATTATAGTTATGATAAGGTCATGGTTCAAGAAATAAAGTCATAGTTCTACTCAGTTTTCTGTCAGGACACTTATTATCCAAGATAATTTTCCTCACAAGTTCAGTCAAGGTCGAGTTCCACCACTCTTAAAATTCTTTCCCAACAAATATAATTTGATTACCAACAATTTTGCATGACAGGACAAGCCTTAACTACTTAATTCAAATTATTTACCATGTATTTGATTACCAACACTTTGATTACTAATTAAGTCTTATAACCAACACATATTTAATTACCTGGCTGTAGACATTTCTTGTAATATACTCAGAAGAGTTACTTTCAGAAATGATTGTGCCTCTTAGAGGCCATTCAACTCTAGGAACCAAGTGACCCTATTATAGGGTTAGTACAAACCAGAGAGAGAGAGATGACTGGCTATATTGGTACGGTCAATCAAAGAAATTCAATGACAGTCAAAAGGATCAGTACAATCACAATAAAGATGAGTTGACAGCCAGCAGACTGAGGCCAAAGAGACTCACGGCCCCTAGTAAGGTACAAGGACCAACCAAAGGGTAAAAAAACCAACCAGTAAGGTACAAGTAAAAAAGAAAAGAGTGGGTATAAATTAGACTCATAACCCTTAGGACTAAGGGGGTGTAGTACCTCAAATGTGGACAATCTACCATAGTTATATCCACAAGACCAAAAACAAAAAAGGCGGTACAATTCAAAAGATAACTCAAGATCAGTAAAAGGCCCAAAAGGTGAGAGGCAAGGTACCACAGAAAAATGAAAGGACCAAAATGAAAGGACAAGCTACCACAAGACCAATAAACAACAGGGTGTAAGGTCCAAAAGTAAATCAACCATTGTGGGGAAGGTACAAATAAGGTCAAATATATATTGCAATAGCTCCTTGTAACTACCTGTTATTTGACATGCCAAAGAGATGGAAGGTCAAATATTGTCAAATATATGCAATAGCTCCTTGTAACAACCTCTTATATGCAATAGCTCCTTGTAACTACCTGTTATTTGACATGCCAAAGAGATGGAAGGTCAAATAATGTCAAATATATGCAATAGCTCCTTGTAACTACCTCTTATACGCAATAGCTCCTTGTAACTACCTCTTGTAATTCAAATAGGACCACCAAAAGGTATAAAGACTCATAACAACTTGGACAAATTAGGGTGTGTACATCAAATGTGTACAAACTACCTTAGTACCCACAAGACCAAAAACATAAAAGGTGGTACAAATCAAAAGATATACCAAGATGAGTAAAAGACCCAAAAGGTAAAAGGCAAGGTACCACACAAATATTATCGACAAAATGGAAGGACCATAAGACAATCAACCAAGGTGGGGTACAACGTACCAATCATCTCTCTCTCAAATGTACCATTGTTCCATATAACCTGGAAGACCATCATAACAGTAAACAGAAAAGTCCACACAGATGATGTAATCACGTGGTCCTCTAGACTAATCCTAAGGTCAAGCATCAGTGGCTCCATCAAGAGGTGTTAAGTCCCTTGAGAAGACCATCTAACTCAACCATCTCGAAGACCTAGGAGAAGAGGACATCACACATCATCAGACAAGCTCAAAAAACTGTACTGGGACCAATGTCACAGTAAGCGAGCTGAAACAAAAGTGGCCAAAATTCCAACAAACAACACTAAAAAGAAAAAGACCCTCTAAAAAGGTGAAATAGCAAGCAAAACCTCCTAACTAAGAGCTGGAGACCTCAACAAGTTGTATCCTTCACAAGGTGATGAAATCCAAGTCGAACAATACAAAATGAGAGACCAATAATGGAAGGATATCCCTCTACCGAAAGGGATCCTGGGTAAAAGAGCCCTAGTAGAAAAGTCACTAAGCTACCTCGTTCATGATACGTCGAAAAAGGTTTTGGGTGCTTCTGCCTTATCACCCTTGTATCACCAATAAGGTGGCTTGAGAATACAAGGAAGAAAATGATCGATGTTGCCTTAGGGCTAAGTGGAGTGCTGCATTCCACAGAGTCTGTTCGGTTCTCGATCTCGCGGTGGTTTAATCCCTGAAACAACAGGAGGCCCCTCCACAAACTGGTCAATGACCATGTCAACAAGTACAAGAGGATTTTAGCACCCTAGAGGACAAAAACTATGTCTCGGATGATAATGACAAGGGGGAATTATTTGGATGCCTATCCCCAGTGTCCTACCTAGCTAACAAATTCTTTTTATCCTCAAGCGAGGTTAAAGTGTGTTGAGTTAACGAGTTAAATTTTAATGGTTGTATTACTCAGTCGAGTGATGGAAGTGCAACTCATGGTGTGATGACTGACTCAAACCATGCAAATGCATATGAATAAAATAAGCCTTTCCTTTCAATGAATGCTAGCTAAGGTAAGGAGAGAGTTCTTTCAAACTATAACTACTCCAAATTAAATGAATGCAACAAGTGTTCAAGTTCATTCATGGGACCTCAAGGAGAGCTTCAGATATACTCTAGTCATGCAAATGAATTCATCACATAAAACAAAGTGATAATAAATATAAGGAATTGTACATATCCATGTTTATAATTCTCTAGGAACACTTATAACATTCTTCAATCATTCTTCACAAAAACACAGGGATAGTAGAAACAATAAACTGCATATAAATCTTCATGAGCTTAATAAAAAAATAGTAACCACAACTGGGGAAGCTATACCACAACTTGTTTTTTTATGAAGCCACCACAGTCCAAATTTGAAGCTACTATATTCTAAGTGTGAAAGCTGCTACAGTACTACCCTAGTCGAAGACGAAAATTGCCACAATCCAAGTCATGATGGTTTGATTGAAGTCTAAACTATGATGATGCATGCTTACCTTTTATGAATTTACTAACCCTGTTGAATGATACAATGAAAGCCAATTTTAAGAAGATGAAGACTTTAAAGCAAACCATAATAGCCTGAAATATTTCCTAAACCAGAACAACAAAAATGGGTAAGCAAAATCGAAGTTCCGTTTTCCGTCGAGGCGACTTACAAATTGATTTAAATTTGACCGCAATGACACCAACCGCAATTTTAGGCCTATATAATTATGTTCCTTTTATATATATACGTTTCCAATCCATCAAATGTTTCATTACTTTGTACCCTGGGGCCACTTTCTGGCAATTATCATCTTCAAGCAGCTTCGACAGAAAACAGAACTTCGATTTTTCTTATATCATAATGTTAATGGTGTTATAGGATCTATCTCACATGGTTCTACTTCATAATGGGATGGGGCCAATTAATCTTACTGTCAAAACTCATATGGTGGAAATGATTGATACATTCTCATTCCTCACATTCTACATTTCCCAAACTTTTCTAATTGTACGAAAATTGAAGCTTTCAATTTTATCCAAACCATGTAAGGAGAACTTGACCTAATTGCAATTTTTATAATCTACATGGAAGGATATGTCAATTTATAGATAGAGCAATTTAATTTATAGACAGGGCTATTTTTAGCCGTAGTATAGTTATCAACCTAATCCTTCGCATATCAAGCCAATCTAATTTATAGAGACAGGGAAATTTAAAGAGGATGATGATTTGGTTGACATCCATACCAGATTGATCTTTAATTTGTTGCTGAGTTATTTAACATGTAGACCGTATGACTTGAATCTGGGTGAGACCCAATTCTGCAACAAATTTCAAAAGATAGAAGAGAAAATTGAACTCACCCATATTGTTTTTCCTAGCCCCCAAGTAGGATTTATCTATGAAGAAATGGCTATGTGAGATATATAGAGAAAACCTGATCTTGCACTACTTTATGGGGCCTTGACAGGCCCCATGAAAAAAACTCCAAGTCATATCTGGATTCACTGCTACTTTACTAATAACACACTGAACCTTCAAAACTACAATCAGGGAATATAATTTAAATGGAGCTACCACTGGAGTTGAAAAATTGAATGTGGGGATTCACTTTTCTTCTAGAATGCAAGCATTTTGAAGCAACCAAACTCCCCAACCAATCAAATAGGGGGTCAATATGTGGCCTCTAAGATCATGACAAGAAAATAACTCATGTAAACATTCAACCATAGTGCCTTTAACCCATAAATTCCTCAAGTTAAAATGAAGTTTGATATCTCTCCATACATGTTGTCAATAAGAGTAAGTACAGAATAAGTGATAATTGGGTACATATCTCGGGCATGAAGTTGAAGATTGAGTAAAGTATTGCATCAGGGATTATCTAAGTGCTCAAAATTTAGTTTACATTTTACGAAGTTGTAGCAGAAATAAGGATGCATCCCAAGCTCTCATTGGCGATAGTAAAAACTCCTTAGTTCAAGTTTATAGACCTGTCCATCGGTCTATTACGTACAAATGGTACATAGAGCTATCTGTTTCAAAATAGAGGGAGGGAAAATATTGGAGCTTCGTCCTGGTGAAAACTGGTTGTGTGGTTGAAGTTTTGAAGTTTCGAGAAATAGGGTACTGGTGGGAAAAAGTTGGGACCCAAAGTACCGTATAGTGAGATTGGATGAATCAGAGAAGGTGTAGGTTCCTTGACAGAATTACTTTAAGATAAATGTTGAAGTTGTAAGATCCTACTAAGTGTTTTTAATGTCAGAAGAGATGCTTTCCTTGAAGCATATGCTGGAGGATTTTTCACTCTAAGTAAGTGGTATATCTAAAATTTGAAATACCACAGGTGCACCAGGTAAAATTATATGAATTGACTGGCCCCTACAAGAAAATGACGTGGTTATATGGTAGACTTGTTGGACGGGAATCCCCAGCTATAATGCTCAGGTATGTTACGTATGTTAGCTACTAAATCCTATATATAAAGATAAAATTTTATCCATGGTAAGAAGAATCTTTTATTGTAGTTTCCTTTTACATATGTGGGAATCACTATAAAAAAAAGTTACGCTTAGAGGAATTGGCTGAGGGTTTATACTCCTTTCATTTTAATGAAGCTAAGGCTTATCCTGGGTATGGCCCTAAAGGTGTTTAAAGATCACGTGATTTCTATCCAATATGCTAGTAAGTTACCTTAATATGAGGCAAAAAAAGAACGAGTTGGTTACAATGAAGAGGCCCACACTATAGATAAACTCGTTGAGCCCGTGTGTGTAGTTCCAATTCTGCCAGCATGGTGAAGGAACGAGACATCCAAGAAGACATTAATAATCTGATAAGCCAAAAAGTAAAACATAGTCAAAATAATAAATAAAGTAAAACTTTGCAATACCCTAAGAAGCAAAGGGATACTACTGAGCGGCAGCTTGAAGGGATACAATGTATAAAATGAAGTAATAGCTTGGGGATTATTGCAAACAATTCTAAAGGTACATCTTATGGAATTATAAAAGACAGAAGGAAAACCTCCCATCAAATGCTAGGCAAAAATATATAAGGAAAGCATGGAGTGGTAGGATTTAGATTCTCCAGCAGTTAAATGAAAGTTGTGAAGTTATTTAAAAGAGAAGGTCTCAGGTTTACTAGAAAGTGAGAGAAACTATGCAAAGTACGGAAGGTCTGGCTTTACTCCAAATTGATATATATATTGTGTCCATCCGACAAGAATAATGGCTAAATGCACAGATAAACGGATAGCGGGGAGCATGCCATCCTATCATCGTCTATAGGCGTGTACCCACCTAACATGAGGGTCTTTCTTTTGCATTCACGGTTTGGTTGGTTAACTTAACATCCCTCCAATTCACAACAAATTTTTGTGGTATTCATTTAATTTGGTGGAGGCTGAGGCATTCATTTCAAAATCAGAGATGGAGGCTGCTTCAATGCCAAGACTTGAGGAAAGTTCAAAGTATGATGGTTTTAGTTTACAAAAAGTACTACTTCAGGATTGTTTTGGGACTAACGTATGCTTAGGAGAGGCTACAGCTTGTTGGATGAGTTGAAAATTGGGTTAGGTTAGGGTTTGGAGCAGAAAATTGAAATATTTATACTTTAATGCATAAATAAATTCCTAAATCAATGCTAGAAACAAAATAAGTACAGTTGTGACAAGGTAAGATAAATTTAAACATAATTTTCATCTCTTTCAACTTTAACACTATTTAGGACAGTCATATAGTAATCAAATAACAATGAGGAAGCATTAAACCATACACCATCAGAAAATGGAACCTTGATACATAGTGGTAGCAACCTCAAAGAGTTGAGAATGTGCAAGGGCACTCTTTCAATGGTCACGACATACTCAACAAGGGTCACTGTAAGCACTAGCAAGGACACAACCCATTGAACAGGCCTTGAAACAGTCATGATAGGTACCAGTAAGGACAGAAAAATACACAACAGTCACTGCAGCCCATACAGGGTCAACATGGTCACGGCCCAACAAAATTAGCTTATGGTAGCCCAAGAAGAATCATCAATAGTCACGGACCAGCCCTAATAGGCTCAACACTAGTCTCGACAACCTTGTACAAGCTAAAGCAAGTCACGATAGCCTTCTACAGTCTCAGACAAGTCACGACGCAGCCCTAAAAGTCACAGTCCAGTGCTAGCAGGTGCATAACAGCCTAATAAAGGTCACGGCTCAGTGCCGTATTGTGCTAAAGGCAAACAGGAAAGCAATCCTGGAAAAGATATCATTGTATATGACAAGCACATTATGCATTAAACATATAATTCATAGACATACCGAGGACATATCTTCCTTCTCGAGCTCCTCTGTGTCGGATTGAAATCATTTAGGGTTTGAAAATTGATTTTGCAGATCACTTCTCCTGATCGCACGCGTTGAATTGAAATGGGCTATCAAATCATGCTCTCCTCCATCTCTCCACTTCGGGTTTCATAGAGTTGTAGAGCTCCTCCTTCCTCCTAGTGTTGAATTGAAAGTGAAATGGGGGCATGGTGAAATGGGCACGTGTCAAATCCAAAGTGAAATGGTAAGTTTTTTTTTTGTATTATATATAGTTTGTTTTTATTTTGTTTCTTTTTCTTATTTTTTTTATTATATAATATTTTATTTTGTATTGTTTTATATTATATAGTGTTTTATATTTTATATTGTTTTATATTAAGTTGTTTTATATTAAGTTTTTTTTATATTAAGTTTTTTTATTATCAATTTTCAACCCATTCAAATGCAAATGTGTAGAAACTAGAAAAATAACAAGACTCAAGACATTTAATGGGAGTGGATAGAGTTAACACATATTCAACTTTTTCCAATATCTTTGTCACATTGAATTTGTTAAAGAAGAGATGAGTTTGTTACAAAGTAAAATGAAAAGGCTTTTCAAACCAGAGAATATTCATATATTCTGTAACACCATAATTGGGGCCTTTGAATTGCATGAGAACTTTTGATAAGAAGAATTGGATTAATTGGGGCCTTTGAATTGCATTAGAACTTTTGATAAGAAGAATTAGAAGAACAAAACTGTTGGTATAAGCCCTTTATTAATTGGACTAAGAAGAACTTTTTAAGGTGTTGGGCAACCCGGGAGTTGATGGAGAGGTCTAATAAGAGATGATCAGAGAAAGTTAGTTGCATCCTTTATAGAGAAGGAGGACACCAAACCAATTATGTTACTAAATCTAAAGCCCTTTTTACCGGTTTGAAGTTGGGTAGAGACCTTAAGTCCCATTCCCTTGTTATAGAAAGTGATTTTATAAATATTCTCAAATCCCTTACAAGGAAATGACTCGTACCATCAAAAACATCATTGCAGATTCTATTGTTGTTTGAGACTCCTTTAATACTATTTAAATTGTGCATGGTTTTAAATTGTTCATGGAAACCAAGTTGCTTATTTTTTAAAGCTAACTTTGGAGTTTCAAAGAGGGATGGATTTGCTTAGTACCTTATGGTTTAGTATTTTTTTTAATTGTGGTTTATTGGCGTTACAAACTACATCCATGGAAATAATAGACACCTACTATTTGCGAAGAATAAGGGTATCCCCAATGTCCACCATAACATGTCGTGAACTAGATTTGAACTTGGGTGGAGAGTATCACAACCAATATTCCCACTACCCAATCTAGGCTTTGTTAGCTTAGTACCTTATAACTTTGGTGTGCTAGCACTGGTGATCATTGGGTCTTTATCTTGGGGGCTAGCAATATAACAATGGGAGCTTCCATATAGAGTATAGAGGGCTATATTCAATATAATAACGGGAGCTACCATAACATAGTGTGATTCATACAATAAAACAGTAATGCATGTAAATTTTTTCTTAAACTAAATCCCACCTAGAAGTGTTGTGGTGTGGATACCAATGGTATGTCAAAAGGTTTGTTAGTGGCTTGGAACCCGCTACATGTTGATTTCTCTCCATTTCACACAATTGCAGGTATTAAACTCGAAGGTCGTATTAGGGGGTTGGAGAGACCCCTTAATATACTTAATGTGTATGATCCATACTGCAACAGAAAGGTCTTTTGTGACATAATGGTTGATTTTGGTATTTTGATGTAAACATGAATGGAAAAGAAAATAAATAAGTTCCATCAATGATGTTACCATATTTCTTAATGAAGAGACCAAAATGTTTGTTATCTAATTTGATAGCAATTGAGATTTAAATGAAGATAGTGAAAAAAATATACAAGAGAAATAACAAATGATAAACCCTATAGTAGAAAAAAGATACATTATTTCATCTATAGGTATGGTTTTTGATGCTGCAATGGTGAGTGTCAGCCAAGTTTGAGTCTAGAAACCCTCCCACACCCTCAATGCATGCGTCTAGACTAACCATGCCAAATTTCAGTCCAAGCCAACACATATTTAAAAAATTTCAACGTTGGCCCCATGTATCACATTATTTAATCTATAGGTATGGTTTTTGATGCTGCAATGGTTATTGTTAGCCATGTTTGAGTCTAGAAACCCTCCCACACCGTCAATGCATGCGTCTAGACTAACCATGCCAAATTTCAGTCCAAGCCAACACATATTTAAAAAATTTCAACGTTGGCCCAATGTATCACATTATTTAATCTATAGGTATGGTTTTGATGCTCCAATGGTTAGTCACTAACACATAACCACTCTAATAGAAGATGAAAGAATTAATGCCAGATTGAATGCTCTAGAAATAGAATTGAAGGGGAAAAATTTCAACCGCACTCCTTCAGCCAACACCTTGACCTTGTAGTTGGTTTTTCATTGCTTTCCTTCGACCTGTTAGAAGGATGTTCCTCAGTTAGCCAAGAACAAAACCCCAGTTGCCAGTCACTAGGTTTCTATTCTAATTATTATATCTGATGATGTTAAGCTTTGATAGAGATTTTGCTAGTATTGAAATAGGGCTTGTTTCTAATCTAGATAGTATTTTTTTGGTAATTCGGGTCATAACCCCCATCTCATGGGGTCATTTCAGAAAAAGTTATCAAACTACTATTTCTCAAACTCTTATATTTTCTTCATAGTAAGCTTCAAAGTAGGGTGAATAGTCCAAACAGTGTTATTTGGACTGAGAACACAATTCTTCTAAAACCTTTTAGCCTTATAAACATTTATAAATTTAATTTAAATTTTGAATCTTACAAAAAAAAAAACAAATTTGAATTCAAATAACTTGTATTACTACTTTATAATATTAATAAATTACAATAGAAATAAATTTAAAATGGTTTTAATTAATTATTTTTCAATATTAAGAATCTTAGGTATTTATTTGTTTAAATATTACTAAAAATGAATAATTGGATTGACTTATTTACAAAATAATTTTGTGTTAACTTGTTTTGCTTGTGGTCCAAAGCCTCATAAAGAAATCATGTGAATTTATTTGCTTAAATAATAATAATAATAAAATTAATTGAGTGAGCGTTAGCCAAGTTTGAGTCCAAAAACCCTCCCACACCGTCAATGCATGCGTCTTGACTAACCATGCGGAATTTCAGTCCAAGCCAACACATATTTAAAAAATTTCAACGTTGGCCCCATGTAGCACATTATTTAATCTATAGGTATGGTTTTTGATGCTGGAATGGTGAGTGTCATCCAAGTTTGAGTCTAGAAACCCTCCCACACCATCAATGCATGCATCTAGACTAACCATGCCAAATTTCAGTCTAAGCCAACACATATTTAAAAAATTTCAACGTTGGCCCCATGTATCACATTATTTAATCTATAGGTATGGTTTTTGATGTTGCAATGGTTATTGTCATTCATATTTGAGTCTAGAAACCCTCCCACACCGTCAATGCATGCGTCTAGACTAACCATGCCAAATTTCAGTCCTTGCGATCACATATTTAAAAAATTTCAACATTGGCCCCATATTGTATCACATTAATTAATATATAGGTATGGTTTTTGATGCTCCAATGGTTAGTGTCTCTCATGTTTGAGTCCAAAAACCCTCCCACACTGTCAATGCATGCGTCTTGACTAACCATGTGGAATTTCAGTCCAAGGCAGCAAATATTTAAGAAATTTCAACGTTGGCCCCATGTAGCACATTATTTAATCTATAGGTATGGTTTTTGATGCTGCAATGGTGAGTGTCAGCAAAGTTTGAGTATAGAAATCCTCCCACACCGTCAATGCATGTGTCTAGACTAACCATGCCAAATTTCAGTCCAAACCAACACATATTTAAAAAATTTCAACGTTGGCCCCATGTATCACATTATTTAATCTATAGGTATGTTTTTTGATGCTGCAATGGTTATTGTCAGCGATGTTTGAGTCTAGAAACCCTCCCACACTGTCAATTCATGCGTCTAAGCTAACCATGCCAAATTTCAGTCCTTGCCAACACATATTTGAAAAATTTCAACATTGGCCCCATATTGTATCACATTAATTAATCTATAGGTATGGTTTTTGATGCTCCAATGGTTAGTGTCTCTCATGTTTGAGTCGAGAAACCCTCCCACACCGTCAATGCATGCGTCTTGACTAATCATGTGGAATTTCAGTCCAAGCCAGCAAATATTTAAGAAATTTCAACGTTGGCCCCATGTAGTACATTATTTAATCTATAGGTATGGTTTAGGATGCTCCAATGGTGATGATGGCGATGCCGATGATGATTATGATGATGAACAATAGTGACGATGATGATCATGATGAAGATGGTGACGATGATGATGATGACGATGATGATGATGACGATGATGATGATGAAGATGGTGACGATGATGATGATGATGATGGTGAGGATGATGATGATGATGATGACAATGATGATTATGATGGTGGTCGTGACGATGATGACAATGATGATGATGATGATGATGATGGCCGTGACGACGACGATGACGACGATGACGATGACGACGACGACGATGACGACGACGACGACGACGACGACGATGATGATGAGGTAGATGGTGATGATGACGATGATGAAGATGATGATCAAGATGATGAAGATGTCAATGAAGAAGAAAAATATGATGATGATGACGATGATGATGACGATGATGATGATTATGTTTGAGTCTTGATAATTGTGCATTTAATCCTTACTAAGCTTCTCTCTGTTTCGAGAATAATTTAATATTCTCTACTAAACAGGGCCAATGACGTGAAGGTGGAAGCTCTTATGGCCCCTTCCCCTACTCACATCACTCTCAATTCCCCATAACCCGACAAAAATATCTATGTACAAAAAATTTAAATGTGTTTTTTGACATACTCTATAACAAGCAATGTTTCTAATTATATCATACTGGAAAATGGAAACTCACTAAGAAACAATTAATTTATTATTACTGCATACCTCATAAACTTCAATGGTATTCATCATCTTCTTCATCTGAGTCATCGTCTGTACAATCATCCGATGATCCAAATTCAACATTGTAAGGAGTGGCCATATCATCCTCGTCGTCAATTTCAGTTACGATCATCATGTCATCATCGATATCATCTTCATGGACATTGTCTGATACATCATCTCATTCAATAAGTTCTTCGACATCTTCTTCAGGAACATGATCATCTAACTCATGGTGATCATGATCATCTTCTACGGCATCTTCTTCTTCGAGAACGTCTTCATTACCTTCATCTATGTTATACTTTACCAGCCTTCCCCTTGGATCATGTCTCACAGCAAATGACCAACCCGCTCTACCTGCAACCTCAGAGTAAAATACCTATTCACATTGGGTTGGAAGAACATAGGGATCCGTTCCTGGCTCAAACAACCTTGTATTTACCATGGTAAATCCATTACCATGTTCAATTATTGTTTTATTGGGATCACGTTGATTCAATCGACACCTGTACCATTTGAAAACGGACATAAATACCTTGAAGGAGTTAAAGTCACACTGAAAAATGTCTTCCAGATACCCATAGTATCGATTTTCAGAGAGTTCTAGATGTCTGTCACTTCTAGAAGAAACATTGGTCACCTCAAAGATTGTAGATATCCCACAATCAGATGTTTTCATTGTTTCATCCAACTTTTTGATTTGATATCTACATCCATTGCACCACATAGCCTTATGATGTGTTACCTACAGAAATCCATACATGAAAAGATTACATAATGATCCAATATTTATGATTAACTAGTGCATGTTTATAATGCCATACAATGAAAAAAACAACGTGACGTACAACGAAATTATTTTTTACAAAAAAAAAATAGTGTGGATGATTATTATGCTTCCCTTCTTATCTTTTAAACCTCTTGCTAAATCGATTTCCCTTTGTGTTAGATTGGTGTCTCCATTGCGATGTGCAGCTTTAACCAATGAAGCCACACCTTCCCATGATATTCCATGACTAGATTGTTCACATCGTTCAATCCATACCTTCATCCAGTCAAGATTGTTTGTGATGTATAAATGAATTGCATCCCACTCTCGACCAACTGTTTCATGACAATAAAATTAAAATTCAATACAAATGTAATATAGTAACTTAACAAAGTATATTACAGTATAAATTTATGCAAAATACTGAATATAAGAATGTGTTATATTACCTTTCACCTTCCTCGATCTACCTTTCCCCTTCGGGTACTCCCCTTCGAAACTCTTATTGGATTCTGGGTCACAAATGCGAAGTAAATTGAGCTTTTCTACTAATTTAGGAAGATATTCACTAATATACAACATGTTTTGGTATACCATATATCCCTCCATCATAGAACCCTCAACATATGCTCGTTGTCTGACCAAACCCTTCATAAATTTCAAGTGCCTCTCAACCATCCACATGGACCTTGAGTGCACAGGTCCACACAGTTCAATCTCCTCAGCTTGGTGTATGAGGTAGTGTTCTTGTGCATTAAAAACTGCCGAAGGTAGATGCTTCTGCATTTCACACATGAGATGAGGAATTTCTCTCCTCCAATACTTTCTGTCTTCTTTATGGAATTCTTTAGATGACAACCATCTACAAGTGACATGACAACCAAATCAAGAGATTAAAGAAAAAAAACAATATATTATGTAACATCATGAATTACAGAACGAAAATCAAATCTAAGTTCTATGTTGAATTAAACAAACACTAAGCGCATGGAAAAAATCACCACTTACCTCATGTATTTCCCGAGACTATATATTATTTGCTTGACATTGTTGTCGAAGTTGTCTGGGATAGAGAGAGGTAGAACATACTGTAACAATAATATACAAATAGTTTCATTTTATCAAGAAAGAGTAGACAAATAAAAAATATACCAACCATATTCACTGTAATAGGAAAAAAAAAATTAAATCTATACCATAATAATTACCTTCATGAAGACATGCCAATCGTGAGTTTTCACCCCCGCGAAATCACCTTTCTTTGTTATGATATTCTTCATGTTCACACAAAATCCAGTGGGAAATTTAATTTTTCGAATGACTTCTTTTACAACATTACTTTGTTGGTCCATTAACATCCATGGAAGTGAGTTTATATTAATTTTCTCTCTGTTGCTATGAAATTGAATGACGTCTTTCATTGCATGGTTTCTATCTTGAATGTCTTTGCAAATTTTGACAATTTTTTCTTTGTCACTCCTTCCATCCAATTTTCACCATAATGTTTCGGTCACATTCTTTCCAATATGCATTGTATCAAATAGATGATCAATTTGTAGGTGCTCATAGTAGGGAAACCTACTGAATTGTCTAGGATAACTTTTCATTCCTTGTGTAAGCCCATTAATTCCTTCATGATCACATGAACGACAATCATGAAATTACAGAAATTAATGTCAGTTACAATAAAAAACACACAATATAAAAAAATACAATATAACATATCATATACGATGATTCATTATACGTACCTTGACGATTTCTATTATATTGCAACTTCCATAAGCGAGGTGTCATTCTCTGCGGTTTTAATGCAGTCTCTTGCTTGCCATTGAACAGATGTTTTTCGGTAGTTCGATACCTGTGATTATTATAGAGGAAGTGCCTATAATCATCAAACACCTCCTTTCCTAAGCTTTCTGAATGACGAGATTTGATCTTAGGACCACAAACTGGACATGCAAATTTCCCCTTTGTCTGAAGACCTACATAAAGAGATGGAATATCTATGTGATCAATTATAATTATATACAAAATGACTGGATTATTTAGAAAAACATGCGTGCATAGTATATTAACTAGAAGTTCGTATAACTTTTTGCAAATAAAGTGAAACTTATAATTACATACCATATAAATGGGTTAACCCTGGGACATCATGTATTGTCCATACAAGCATTGCATGGAATTGAAATTGCCTTTGTCGTATTGGTCTAGATATGTCATACATAGTGGTGCCATTCCATAACTTCAGTAGCTCGTCAATAAGAGGTTCAATATATACATTCATATCTTTCACTTGGTACTTACTTGATTGATATGAACATGTAAAAAATATAAATATGAGACTAACCATTAATATTACATATATTAAACCATATTGCACAATAGAAAAACATTAAATATATATATGACATTATGCGACAAAAATACGACAACTGAGATACAACTACTTAAAAAAAAACACTGCAGGGTTTGTACCTGGAACAATCATCGACAACATTATTTGCTCCCTCTTTACTGTCAACCATGGAGGAATGTTGTTGTTGATAACAAAAATAGGACACACCGGGTAAATGGATCTCATCTCTGCAAATGGATTGACACCATCTGTTGCCAAAGAAATCCTAAGATTACGAGGTTCTTCTTTAAAGTGGGGCCATTTTTCCTCAATATCTCTAAATGCAGACCCATCTGTAGGCATCTGAATAATGTCATCTTGACTTCTGTTCCGTGCATGGTAATCCATAAACTGCGCTATGTTTTTGCACCTGAACAGTCGTTGCAGACGTGGAATAATGGGAATATAACGTAGAACCTTGCGAGGCACCTTTTTAGTTACTTGATATGTGCGATATCTACTGATATGACATTCAGTACATTCTGTTGCAAATTCATGCTGATTGTAATATAGAACATGGTCATCGGGGCATGCATGAATTGCTTCATACTGCATTCCAATTTCTTTCATGATGGCAGATAAATATCGATATGTGCGAGGTAAAATATTTGATGGTGGTAACAAATATTCACCTATCATGCTACAACAAATTAAAATAAAAATATAGTTAATATAATATAGAAATAATAATAATGGAACAAATTTCATCCGTAATAATTTGACTTATATATGAATGAACAACAAAATTATACACAATCATATATATTTTGTGATGGAATATATTACATACCTTAACATCCATGTGACTGATATGTTTGAAAGACCATTCATAACCTTCAAGTTCATTATCAATAATATAGCAGAGAGAAGATTTGTCTTGGAGCCCTCATAAAGGGGTTTGTATGCCTTATCAAGAAGAGGTATATCATGAATATCATCAAAATGTTCATCATTTTCATGATCATCATCATCATGATCAACATCGACCATTCCAACATTAAATGAATCATGGATCAAATTATTTGTAACATCATCTTCAACTATGTTTTCAGAATGATCATCTTCTTCATTAATGTGATCATTAACTTGTTCTCCATTAATATTCATAGCTTCCGGTACTTGTTGTGGAAGCACTTCCTCCGGACGAAGTGCCCTAGGATGTATTTCCTTTATAATTACATGAAACCATCAATACATAAAAGTTAATATAAGAAATTCAACCGCAAAATGTAAAAATTTCAAACGCAAAATGTAAACATTTATGTGATGCATTTAAAATGTAACAAATTTTGTATTGTTGGGATGAAAAGAGCAACGGCCTATTGAACTGTTGGTCAAATAGGTTCATCCAAACTATCCAAGAGACATAATAATTGACCCAATTACTGAGCAAAGCTACTCAAATATAACACAAAATTTCTCATACTGTACTCCACTAAGGTAAGATAAATGATGCTATGGTAATTTCTATAAAGAAAATATAAGAGAAATTACAACATGCCAATATAGTCGTTATTTCTATTATCATGATGGAAAGTGTCACAAATCTAGAGGGTTAAGTGCTTTCCCCGGTGAGTGGGTTAGTCTCACTAATGAACAAATAAATGAGTTATTCTACTATACCCTAGATTCAACATGCACAAAAGAAAAAGAAATAGTATAATAAATATTTAATATTAAAATAATATTTATTGTCCATGTTAGTCCCCATCTATTGAAACCACGATCAATACATAAATTTACAAAAGCAATCAAAATAAAAACAAATATAATGCAAAACTTACAAATGGATGGTATTCATTTCCCCCCTTAGTGTGCCCATGCTCCTTACAATGTTTTGTGGATGTTGTGATCAAAATTCTTCTCCTCTTAAAGCCCCTGCATTGAGTACATGGACAATAGCATTTCCTATCACCCCTTTTTTCAACTCCTTCCCAAAATCTAGCAAGCAATTTTCGATTTTGTTCGTCTGGATCATGAATATTGCAAGTTGACATTTTCTTGTAAAGAGCTTGAATGAAGATTATCGATCTTAGAAAATGAAGCTCCACACTTCGCTCGCTTGAATCTCAAAACAATGGAAATAATGAAAAACAGTCCGCCGAATAAAAAAACTTCCGCAAACCATCGCTTGTATAGAAAACATGTTGGAATGTTTGAGTATTTATAAGTTTTAAAAGTCAAAAGTCTATCGGATGTCCGACGGCTTGAACCTAGTTACCGTTGGAAAAATTGATGTCGGATATCAGACATCTCAATGCATAATATGATGTCGGATATCCACATGACCGTCGGATATGAGCATATCTGTCGGATATCTGACGTCTCCTTCTATCAATTTTAAAAAGATCATCAAATTTTGAGATTTTTAAGGTGAAATCCGATGACATAGTCCTTCTTCGTCAGAGGTCGGAGGATTTTGGGTCCAAATCCACTAGTGCTATAAGGATCATTAGTTCCTAAGAGGAGCTCCCCGCCTTTAAGGAACTAGCTCAGTCCTCTGAACCCCATTCCAAATATCATTTCCCACAAAAATTCATCAAGAACATGGAAGCCATCCTCTCGTCGGATCTCTCTCCTTCTAATACATGCAAGAAAAACCTCACTGTCTTAGCAAAGTGCTTATCGGGAAGTTCATGGGGCTATGGTCAAGCCCAAAAGCAATAGTCCTAGACCGCAAATCACTAGACCCCCAAGTTGTAAGGTCAAGTATCCATCTTTGTCGCTGGTAGGGGATACCTTGTTTTTTTGTTTTTTAATAAAGAAGAAAGGGAACAGTTGCAGTATCAGATTAAAAGAAAATCTAGAGTTTTCACTTCAAAACAATTAGAAGGGAATCTATAAAGTCCTAGTAAATATATAAATATTGACATGGATTCCTAGAGTCTAGTAACAATGTTTGTTTCATTTACTGTATTAATTGATGGAATAGATTTTTTTAATTGTGGTACATAGAGCGTAGGGGCAGAAGGGGAACTAGAGTGTAAACCAGGGAACTGATGCTTCCTTTGGCTTGCTTGATATATGTCTATCTAAATATGTCATTAAGCTTGGAAAGGCTTGCTAGGATCTGAATATGTCAGTCAAAGGTGTACATAAGGGTTTTAGTTAGTTACCCACTTATATGTATGCATTCTATCTATGTTAATGAAGGTTATCCGATCAAAACCCAAATAGGCCTTCTTCACTGGCTTTAGTACTGGCTTTACTTTTACCGCTACTAAGCATAAAATCCCTCTTAATATATATTTCTCTTTATTGCTTTCCTCCTCCTTTAAGCAATTTGTCCTCCTGTCCTCTCTGTCTCCTTTAGAAAGATTCTATCTAGTGAGCAGTCTGCTTGAATATTTACCACAATAAGCTTTTATTCCCTCAATAAATAAAACTACCTATTTTATGTGGCTAATTCGATTCGAATTGGTTAGTGGCAAAAAACACTAAATTTTCAACGTTATTTTTACCCTTATTCAATTCACTTAAGTTGTTTGGTGAAGATAATACCCACCATAGTTATTGAGTGCTCAAGTTTACTATTTTCATTTCTTCTCGTAAATATCCTTCTCTTCTGGGAAGAAAAATGTTCAGGTAGTTGTATACCGATTGGCTTTCGGTAACTAGATATATAGTCTAAAGATCATATCCCATCAATTATATGAATCAAATGGAAGTCAGTCAAAAGGCTATCATTTAACACCTGTTATCCACTTCTATGAAGTACTGTGGGCAGTGTTCAAGCCAGACACGCATTGTAATCCTTTATAGAATCTTTACATCTAAGAAATTACTTTTTCTGGATGTTGGAAATTTCTTTGCAGTTTTTTAGGAACGTTTTTGGAATGGATTGTGATATACTTTTTTCTAGATGTTGGAAATTGCTTTGCATTTTTTTTAAAAGTTTTTGCAATGGCTTGTGATAGAGTTAACTGTTAATAAATTCATTTTTGATTTATGGAGCAGGATTTTCCACAAATGATCATTTATTGATTTTTGAAGAGTTTGTTTTGGGAAGGTTTTAGTAGTAGATTGAAAGGGTGATTACTTTAGGGAAGTTTTAGTGTATAGATAACTAATTTTTCTATTTTGTAGCAAAATTCTCCACAAATGGGAAGTGATGTTATTTTATATTCTGGGTGGTGCCCACTACTGCAATGGCTCAACCAATAAGATGGGCCTTGTTGAAGAAGCACCTTATATCATCTTGTCCTCTAAGCTCTGCTTGGAAAATCGACAAACAGAACCAAGACAAGTTTAACTCCTACAGATTTGTTTAGAGGATCACGTCGGCTTGTTGAATAGTAAGTATTTATTATTTAGTTTCTCTCTTTCCATGCAATGAATTAATATTTTTTATGTTACATTATATGGTTTGAAAACCTTGAATGGTTTGGGGTTTCACAATGTATATCTCTCTCAGGTAGTTTGGGAGATCGATTTCACTATTATCAAGGAGGAGGTCTAGACATTGCTTGCTAGTAATTTGATGCAATTATTGTATATCATGGATAACAAGTTAGGGTTTGAGACTTATCTTTATATCTGTTTTAACATTGGAATGGTGTGGTTCAGATCAATTGGCATGCATTTATATTCTCTTTTTTAATTTTCAGTTGATGTTGGATTTGGCATATTTTTTGTCCAGTGATTTCTTGTATTGCACTGCAATTTGGATGTGGAAAATTTCATTTGCCACTATTGGATTTGGCATTAAATGATGAAATTGTGGCTAGAAATTAGATTATGGTGTTTCTCTATGGATTATAAATGTGTGTTATCATATTCAATATACTTTAATAAATTCGCATCGAAATATTCAAATATTGAATGAGTGGGACATTTTGTTGGTAACGTGTTCTTCAAAATATTTTTTTTGAATACATATATGATATGAAAATACACGGAATTACAAGGAACAACTATCCTTTAGAAACATAATGCATGTTATTAGTTTTACTTTTGAAATTGTATGGTTTGGAAAAAGTTCTCCCCACAACTAGATCGAGGGAAAATTTTGTGTGTTATAATCATGAAATTTGTGTAATAGTAGTACCCATTGGTATTCTGTGTCACATTCATATCTTCTCACAAGAAAAGCGAATTTGCTTTTATTGGCCAATTAGTTGTTTATTTTTTCAGGGCAATCCAATAAGTCAATTTTTATTTTTTTTTGTTATTTTTTTCTTTTTTTACCATTTCTTTGCTGGTGTGGCATGGGATGGAATAAATGTGAAGGTGGATAATCAAATTGGGTAACAATTCTTTGAGGGTTCTCAATCATTTCATTTGATAATTGCATGGAATTGTTGCACACAAAAACGGGATAGGATGATATTTGTTATCTTTATGAAAGAAAAGATAGGTCAATCTAGTACATGTTGCAAGATTTGGTTAACCAATCATGACTTTGGGGGGTTGGACTATATGGCCACATCTCTTTCACCTTCCGTCATAGAGGATATGTTTAATTTGAAAAGTGTAGATGTTGATGGAAAACTCAATAGCATCTCCAAGTTATTAACAATTGGTTGCCTCGATCCCATGCTTTGCTTCAAATATCATGCAAGGATCAAAATGGCCTTCTCTATGATATCATGAGAATTTTGAAGGACTACAATTTTCAAGTTGATGTGTTTTCTTTCTTTTAGAGTGATTTCACTTTCACTCTTTACAATAAACTCGTTTTTTTGTTGATTTTTAGTTGTTTCATATCTCAGAGGTATCATATGGGCGACTCTCAAAAAATGTAAATGGAAATTGTGAGGTGGATTTGTTTTTCTCACAAGATGGAGGAAATTTATTGGATCTCCAAAACAAGATTCTCTTTATTCTTGTCTCAAAATGGAAATAACACATCCCTCACAGGTGATGTTTATAGATTGTGGTCTAGATACACAACTTTTGGTTGCTACCCCTATAGAACTAGGTGGAAGGGATAGACCATGAGTGTTGTGTGATGTAACATGAGTTTTGAAAATTCTTAATATTTGGATGTTCATGGAATGTTAACTTTCTCTAATGATTATCTTTAATTAGTATGGATGGTACTGATTTCATCAACACATTTTTAAACTTCCAGCTTCTTTTTTTCTTGAAGTAGATGGACTTTGAATTGAATAATTTTCTGTTGGGGAATAGTATGGTGCCTATCATCCCAAACAACATAGAATAAAAAAATGCATGTATTTATGCATTTACTCATTTAATCTCATCTTATGATTTTTGCAGCCGATTTTGGGAGGAATTTCATAGGTGATCACCAGTGGAAAGTATATAGGTTTCTTTTAATTGATATGAAATACCCCTCTTTACAAAGTATCCATATTAGAAGTCAATTAGAAGTATGTTGTAAGGGACATGTTGATGGGTTCAGGTCCAGGAAGTTCCTTGAAGATATTATGCTTCAAATAGGTTTCCATTGATGCGATGTCTATGCTGCATTTTTGGACATCGCTAATGATTATCATGAGTTACACAGCAAGTCCTAAGAAACAGGAGAAATCTCCCCAAAAACCCAAAAGGTAATAATATCAAATGACATACATTTATGTGTATGCCGGACATCATATGATGATTTCTCACTCATTACTCGTGGGTTGAGCTCCTTTCAAAATTATCGTTCACATATGTATTGGCCTCTAATATTGGCTAGAGGTTCATAATAGGTGGCACATATCAGATTGTGACTATCTACAATCAGATTTAAAAGAATTCCATGTTGACAAATGTAGCCACACTAGGTGCAAGATCTAGGACTGCAGCAATGAGCTTTATAATTGCATTTGTGTTTTGTGTGTTACATATGTATGTAATTCATTTGTATGCGGATATAAATAGGTTCCATTGTATGAAATTTATATAATGTTTTAGTCATTGCTGCATAGAAAGACAAGTATGTAGCTCAGAGAAAATTGGTCCTTATGTGTCATTTTATATCAAATTCATTTACTGATGTATCTCCTATTATAGTATTTTGTATCATTTTTTTATATATTGGATTGTTTGCATATACTTTTATCCTTTGTGTGCAAATTCAATCCTGTTATCTCCAAGTTCCCTCTCTACTTTGAACTCCTCAATACATAGCGAAATTCACTTGATGCAAATATTTTTGAAGTTTCTGAGTGCCAATAGCTCCCTTCCTTGTTTGGTTTTCTCTAGTGGTAAAAATAATTTCCTTATAGCATTGTGAATTAAAGTTTTTGATTATAGTGTAGATGATATTTGATATTATCAGGGTTTCTAGATTTTATTGAATGAAATAGTTTTCTGGGTTTTGAACTTGTGACAACCTGCTAGAGGTTTGATCATAGTGTTATGTATGGTGGGTGGGTTATTTGATTTCTATATTGAAGAGCTAAGAAAATACAAGATCACAATCATAGTGTTATGGACGGTGGGTGGGTTATTTGATTTATACTAAAGGAATTTGGCCATTTTAGTTTAATTTGGATAATACATTACCATTCAAGATATCTTTAAGAAATGATTTGTTGACTTCTAATAATAATTTTTGAATGATATTTATTTATTAAGAATTAATTTTATAATTTATAAATGATATTTAATTATTTATTAAAATTTAATT
This sequence comes from Larix kaempferi, assembly GCA_027924585.1. Taxonomy (NCBI): domain Eukaryota; kingdom Viridiplantae; phylum Streptophyta; class Pinopsida; order Pinales; family Pinaceae; genus Larix; species Larix kaempferi. The sequence continues at coordinate 14,374,018 of BSBM01000486.1, forward strand.
TTATAATTTTATAATTTATAATTAGTACAATACTGTGTGATTTTAATTGTTAGGATGAACTGATTTTAAAAGAGGGTTGGAATGCTTTTGGTTTGAAGTAAATAATTTTTTTTTGTAAATATATATATATATATATATATATATATATCGATATTAAGAATATTTTTTTATACAATAACTTCAATCATAATAAATCAGGGTAGTCAGTCAAAATGTATTAAGATAGCAATTTGTATTATAAGTATATTTGTTAGTTTTTAAGTTTTATGATTCATTTGGCCAAAAAACATTAATTTTATTATGTAAAAAGCAGGGACTAAGCTATAGGCATCTCTTGTTTATAGATGTTTAATAATGAAAAGAAATACCATAACATTGTCTTCAGATTATAAAATTTTAGTATAGGAGAGATATAAAATGCCTCTGGAGCGTTCTAGGAGCGATCTTTCGAAGGCAGCAAGTTTGGAAATTCAAGAGTAGGACTCGCTCCTACGCAGCAAATTTTCTAAGTGAATCCGCTTTGCCATATGCTAAAGAACCTTCGTGGTTTGGCAAAAGATATTGTGAAAATGATATAGAGGTACTTGAGAGTGTAATTCATATTTAGATTAATGTTAGTCACAATATAATACTTTGGAATACACAATCCACCATATATGGTAAGATTGTACTGTGGGTCGAATATAAAATGATGGTTTTAAATGGAGGTTTGAGTAACTAGTATAGTCACTTAATTTGTGGCCAGTGAATATCGATAGGTCATAAGTGAAGTGGCATGAACAAGTTACTTGTTTTTATGGTTAGTTATAATCACATGTTGTTGTGGTTTATGTGTCAGCTATCACTACATGTTATCCATGCATTAGTTACAAGTTATCCATACATGTTATCCATGTATAAACATCTAATTAGATATAAAAACCTATAGCTATAAATATCTGATATATAACATCTAATTAGATATAAACACATATCAATATAAATATCTTCCAAGAGAATATTTGTTTTCTTAAATGAATTATCATGTATGTCATCTTATTTTCCTTAAGAAAAATAATAATCGAATATATGCTTATCGGCTGAGGAAGTTGAAGTGTTTTGGCTGAGGAAGTCGAAGTGTTTTGGCTGAGGAACTTGAAGTGTTTGGGCTGCCCATCTTTTTCTTTTTAAGAGAGATTACGGGAAACCCTAGAGTGGATTTCATCGCCAGAGAAAGAGAGGCATGTATAGCTACTGTTCTATAGCTTGTTTTTGTTTTTTTTTCCTTTATTTTGCCGAGTTTTCTGTAGGTATACTCTAATACCCCCCCTAAGCACAACTATGGTGTAAACAATGAATGGGTTTTGTAACCTCAAAAACTATAACTATTCTTCAAGTAAAGGCATGTGGACCCAATTGAGATGCGTGGACCTGACGAAGCCAATGATATGATGGAAAAATTTTCAAGGAGATACACCCAATGTCACCTCAATGTAACCCCCTTCCTCTTTTGACCCTTCTCCTTGGGCCATGGGAGGCTACCTAAACTAAGGTAAGGAAAGATCTGTTAAGTGTGCCAACAAGAAACAATAATATACTTACAATACCTTCCCACTCTTAGTAGACAAGTGCATATTAGAGTAACCTGAATGCGAGTGACCACTTGAGCAATCAACAAGGGGAACATGTGGCACCTCGACAGGAGAGCCAACTATGTGGCACTAAGCATGCAAATTGCATAAATATACCAACCACGGAAGCATTAGTGGCATTAACAATACTGGAGGGAGATATTGTTTCATTTGTTAGAGAAGGGATTGTAGAGTACCAAGCTGTTTAATTGCGCTTTCATGACGACTGAACTCGAGCGTGCGATCCTCGGGGTCTTCCCTTGTGGAGGATTAAGTATGGAAAGATGGGGTTTTTTCTTCATTATTCACTAGCCTTACATCCAAAGCATCTTGAATTCTTGGGTTCTTCTCATTACTACTCCTATTACCAGTGACTACACTATGACGAGGCATCGTGGAACTCCTCAGCATGGAAGTGGTGGTTGTGGCCTGTCCCAACGCAGTCTGGTCTCTACCGCAGAGGAAGGTTACGTTTCCTGAGTTTCCATGCCACTCAGAACTTTAATTGATGAGTGGGATACACGCTTGGTTTCAGAGAGCCTTTCCTTTGGTTGTGATGAGGGGAGGGTCAATCACTATTGGTTGGTCAAAAATATGATGGGAATACTCATGGAGGATATGTTGAGTAATTGGAGCTCTTCCAAAGACACCGTGCTTGCGGTGAGAGCTACCTTCATCGAGTTGGATGACAAGCTTGGAATCCTGGAAGCCAGCTTTGACTAGAAGAACTATGTTATGGGGAAAAATAAGAAGGAAGATCCATACTCTGCGCACAACAAAGCTATGGAGGGAGACGCAGTGGCATCTTCTGTAGAAGAGCAGAGGCCTTCTTCTCTGGTTGATGTGGGAATATATCCCTTCCCTATTCCCACGACCATGGGACCTCTCCTCAGCAAGAGGGTAAGGAAGGAGGATAATTCTTACTCCACCTTTAGGCGCAAAACCGACCCCCTACCGGTGAAACTGCCTACCCAATTCTTGAAGAAGAGCCAACACAACAGCATGCATCAACAAGCCTCTAAGCTCGACTTATCAATTCCGGGTTCTGTTTATGTTTACCAATTATTTTTCCATAATATGATTAGATATGTTTTAGGAAAAAAACAACTTTATGTTATATGTATTATCTCTGTATGGGTTATTTAGCCTGGTTTCCCCCTAGAGGGAAGGCATTTTTTGGGTCCAAAAATAGTCATATAAACATCTTTGAAATCATGGGATGGTGGTTCCATCGCCTCAGGATGCCACAGACACACAAAAGCTATGTATATTTTTGGTTTTCCTGATTAATAGATACTTGCAGCTTTACAAAAAAAAATTTCCTATTGGAGTCAATGATAAATATACAATAAAAAAATGACTTGGAAGGTTAGGAGAAATGAAGGATATGTAATATGATTAAATGTTATTTTCTGTAGTACTTACCATCAATATAAAACTTGAGAAATATCCAAACCAACAGTTAAAATTAGGAAAGTTTTACCTCTCAAGAGGTGTGCCAATCACACCTATAGCACCCTTCTTTTAGTGGATGAATGATGTGTTTTGGTGTTGATTTATACTTCAAATATGCAATTCGTTGAAGTCAAGATGAACCAAAAATATTTTTTTCCTCAAATCCCCTAAGGTCTATTAGGATAATTAATACTCCATCCTTGTCCTATGTAGCATTATTTCTTTTTTCCTAGTACTTGATGATGTCATTTTCGCCCTAGTGATATGCATATGTCATCTAGGATCCATCAACTACGTAATGCGCCATGCATGCATCATTTTAGGACCACTTAAGTTAGTTCCCTATATTTTAGGAGACAAATCAATGTTCCAGTTCATTCCACCCGAGTTAGCTGACTCTTGCGAGGGGTTTATGCTCTGATCACCACTGATTGTGGCCTCATGCGCCATTTTCTGAGTGATTTTCATGAAAAACTCACTAATGCACCCTCCTTGTTCAGTTAACTCATTGTGTCTTTAGTTAACTAAGTTTTGGTTCAGTTGAGTTGAGTTTGGGTCTTCCAGAGCACTCTAGTGGTGACAATTCCTATGCTAGACAACCTAAGACTTGAATTCTCCCTAGTGATTCGAATTCTCTCCATTGTAACATCATTGTTGACTATACTGATTATTGGATCATGTGACATTATTTTGTTCCTATCTGAGTTCTCATGCATGATTAATTGTCTGCTCTTTTTTACTACAATTTTCACTATAATTCAATTTCTCTGCTCATTTTTTCTTTGTGAGGTATAATACTCAGCTCCATGATCTTCTATGGTTTATAATTTCACATGGTATCGTATCTCACTGAGCGTAGGTTGAGCATATGCTTTCAGTAGTGCACCAGAAGCCTCTAGATTTCCACAACAAATCCTAGTGTCATTCCATTGAATTCATTGGAGAAATCCTTTGAGGTCTAGCTAGGCGTGAAGGATCCAGAAAAATATGCCTATTGTCATAAAGAAATGAACAGTAATAGTCTATCTCTAAAATTGAGAGTTTTTCATTGCAATAGTAGCAGCAGTACCCCATTGTATATGCTCCATCAGCTCTAATGGAGAATTCAAATGCTCCTCTCTCTCCCAGGATCCTAACACCCTTCAATTATCTTGATTGGAGGGCTGATATGCAGATGGTGTTTCACAACAAGTCACTATACAGGGTAACAATGGGAAAGGAGGTTGAACGTCAAGCAACTATTGAGAAGGCCAATTAGTTGAATAGATTGGATGAAGCATTTGGTTTCATGTGTATTCATATTTCCAGAGATCTACTCGTCCACCTCGATGGATTGAAGAATCCAAGAGTGATTTGGTTGAATTTGGAGACCCTCTTCAGCAAACAAGATGAGATAATGGGCCATATTTTGGAGAATGAGTTTATTGCTCTTTAATCCAACAATTTTAAAACCGTCCAACAATTATTTCTGAAATTCAAATCTTTGGTCATGCAATGAAAGCAGTGTGGCATTGAGAAGAAGGATGAGCAGTTGGTTCTATCCATTCTGATCAAGCTTGGTCTTGAGTTCTCCATATTTGTTCCTACCTTCCATTCAGGGAGATTGTCAATACATGGATGGAAAATGCCAAAGATGTTTTCACTGAATCTCTCATCCAAGAACAAGACAAATTGATCAAAAGTGAAAATGAAAAAGGGAAGCAAAAGGGAAAAGAGAAGAAGCAATTTGAATCCAAGAAAAATGCCAAGTATAGTCCATCAAAAGGAGCCTCTAGCTCCAAGAAGGAAAAGAAAAATAAATTTGAGAAATCAAAGTGTACATACTGCAAGAAGGGCAACCATCCTAAGACTTCTTGTATGAAGAATACCATAGATCAAATGGAAAAACTACTTGAACAACATAACATTTCCCTCCCTGAAGGTGCAAGGAAGATTGATCCAGATGGAAAGTGAGAAGATCATGAGAGGTGCCATGCATTAAAGGATGGATTCTCACAATCCCAATATTTTCTTATTGATTATGGAGCCTCCAACCACATAGTTTCCTCCATAGATCCATTTTCTTCATTAAGTCTCACTGATGGACCTAGCATACACATGGGAGATGAATCTCAAATATTTGTTGAAGGGAAGGACACTATACAACTTGAGCATGGAAAGTTCAACAATGTGCTATGTGTTCCTTCTCTAGTAGCTAATTTGTTGTATGTTTATCAGATGACACATAGAGGTTAACCAAAGAAAGTAGTATTTGGACATGACACAGTTGAGGTTGCAGAGATCTCATATGGGAAGCTAATAGCCAAAGGAGTTGCAAACCATGCCTCCAAGGAATATGAGTTCTCCTAGGTCTTTCCATACTAACATCAAAGTGGTCTCTTGACTCATGCAAATGAGACAAGCAAAATATGGCATGAAATATTCATACACATAAAATTCAAATACCTACAGAAGTTGCACAAGGAATATATGGTTGAAGGTCTGCTGGAAATAAATTTCTCTCAGGGAACCTGCAAAGGTTGCTTGGTAGGGAAGCACCTAGAGAGAAAGTATGATGTTGTGAAGGGAAAGCTATCTTCCTCCATACTAGATCGGATTCATAGTGATGTTTCGGGATCAATTCCCACTGCTTCAATGAATGGATCTAGATACCTTCTGACCTTCATTGATGACTACTCTAGGTTCTGCTGGATCTACTTTCTCAAACAGAAATATGAGGTATTTGAAAGGTTCAAAGTTTTCAAATCCTTAGTTGAGAACACTACTAGAACGAAGATCAAGGCACTCAGATAAGATAATGGAGGGGAGTACATCAAGAAGGATTTGTAGTAGCTATGTGCTTCCGAAGGTATTCGAATGCAAAATTATGAATACCCGTTCCCATTCCCCTTTGCTAATTTTCCAGTGCCCTCTCTCGAGTTTATGTTGTTTGCAACGATTTGTTATAGCTTTGGAATGTTTGGACCATTCGTATCTATTGGAGTCAATGCCCTTTTTTTTCTTTTGGCTTTCTTGAACCTTATAGTACATTGATTTCTTTCCTAAGCATAAATTTTATTGCAAATGTAATATTTTATTTAACACATTTTTTATAAAATATGTAATTAATTTATTATTATCAATTAAAATGTAATTTTTTTCTAAATATTTTCATCATAGAAAATATACTTTTTAACTGAAATTAAGACTAGCAACAAAAATTATTCTCATACACATTGCTCAAGAAAAAAATTAGTAAAAGAAAATATTCAAATAAAAAGGTATACCCCATCACATTAACATTTCCTACCTGTTAAAAAAAAGGTTAGCATAAATTTTACATGCCATTTACATTTCCACACACGTCTACACGTTGTCATGTTGAGATGCCATGTTCAGAATTCACATGCATATATTCAGATGCCATGTTCAGAATTCACAGTTCTAGTCTTTACACTCTTCATATGTAATAACTTTTTAAAAATACCAATTATCAACATCAAAGAGTTCACACTATACCTAATAACAATTGTTGTACTTGGTTTCATTTTTTCCAACTAGTAGATGAATACAAGTTATGTCAAGTACTATTAGTATCATATATTATATTTCACATGATATGAAAAGGATTGATACCAACTCTTCAAAGAATCTAGTAGCTCTACATTTCATAGTTTACTCTTAACTTTTTAAAGAAGTTTAATAAAAAAAACAAAATTTATACAATGTAAATTCTTGTAACTCACTTTTTATTAATTTTAAATATATAAAAAATCATAATGATTTAAGCATTATAAAAAATATAATTATTTAAATAATACATTTTTCTATAGAAACAATATTTATAAAATGTAAATTTTTCTAATTCACTTTTCATTAATCAGAATGATTAAAACACTATAAAAATAATATAATTATTAGAATAATTCAATAAATTAAGACTGCATTATAAATATAGATTTTGTTTAAATTTATTTTCTACTACATCAAAAATATAGATTTTTGTTTAAATTTATGTTCTACTTTTTCTATAGTTAAATTATTATAGAAAAAACATAATCATTAAAACAATGTAATTAATCAATATACATTCAAATAAAATATAACAGAAATATGGATTTTTTTAAAATTTATTATCTAGTCTTATTAAATTTATTTTAAATTTGAATAAACAACTTGCTTATAATGGACATTGTTCAACATCAATGTAGTGTTCTTATTTTAGAAATAAGAATGAAAGAGTGCTATAATATCCCTATAAGGTTGTATCTATTTCTTCTAATTGTATACCTCAAATACATGGTCACTCCTAACACATAATCCATCCTAATGTTATTTGGAAAATATCAAAATTGAAATAACTGATCCTTTCATGCTTAATCTCCATTGTCAAAGGTACCCCTTCTAGCTTTGATATTGGAGAAAAATATGCATGTCCAAAGCCATCATGTTGAGAAATTTACAGAAATGTTCCTTATTTGATGGAAGTACTTAAGGTTTCCTTGCTTCATAACTCCAATATGAATATGATAGCTTGTGGCTTTCCACTTCCTCATTGGGTTTATGCGACTATTGCTATCTTCTGTGCCAATTGTTTATGTTGTTGTTTTTGTACCAATTGCTTTCTCATCTAGACTTTGACGTTTGAAAAATGGTAAGTGGCTAGTGTGGATTTCTCAGGCTACATTTAGAATGTGGTTTTATAATAAGCTTGGAGTGGATGAAGTGATGATAATGGCTTCATATGGCATGTTAGTTTTCATATGCTTGATATGTGATGTAGAGAAGCATAACCAAATTCTTATTTTAGAATATCTCTAACTCTTTTCCAACTTTGTTTAAGAGTTGCATACAAACAAACAATATTTGTTAGTCATTGATCATCTAATCTTATATAAATGATCACTATAAAATTCTAATATCAATAAAGTAAGACATGAATAAATGATATTAATGTTCATAAATGAGCAAATATTATAACAAAAGTAGTTGCTAATGCATATGATGGCATAACTCACAAATACAAGGGGAAAGGTGTAGTAACTAACTTTCTAAAGATTCTAATATATATTCCATGTTAGAAGCACCTTCAAGGTCTCTTAGAGATGAAACATGTTTATAGAGGCACCAAGGAGAAGAAGGTACTCAAATAGAAAAAATAGAGATGAAGATAATCTATCATTAGATAAGGATGCAACAAAGAACTTGTGGGATCTTATTAATCCTATGATAAGCCTCCTAAAACTATTTGATGATAATTCTCATTCAATATTTTGATTTAATGCTACATATAATCATTTCGACATGGATAACACAAGCTTTGATGGAGGTTGATTTAGTCGAGTTGTTAGGGTTGATAATCATGAAGTGAGAGAGAAAAAATTAATAAAAAGATTTGCCACAACTTCACAAGGTTTTATAATTCAATGAAAGATTCACCAAGATTTTACAAGGATTTATAATTCAATAAAAGATTTGTTAAGACTTTACATGGTTTTAGAATTCATTGAAAGGTTCACAAAAAAATATATACACATATTATATTACTGATAAATAGTATTCAAACTTTCCAATGTATCAAGGGTGATTCAATGATTTATTATACATGTACACGTAGGAAGATTCTTAAAATTTTCATTGTTGGGTGGATGTCTTCCATTTTATTTAAGAATTCTTTATATGATCATACATGTTTTTTTTAATACATGATGATGCAACATTGTTTTGAGTCCTTTCGATTAAGTTCTTAGTTAGTCCTAATATAGAATTCTATGATACATATATTTTTGTTGATTTAATCCCTTGATACTCTCTTTCTAAGAGTGTGTGTTGGATGTGTGCATGGTGAATAACCCCATGTAGATAATAATTGTCAGTTAAAAATGTTCAATAAAGCATTACCTACATCAAAATCTTTTCCAATTGAGCTAGCATCATAGTATCATATTATCAAAACATTCCTTAAAAAATAAACATATAAAATGTGGACTACACTTTTTAAAATATGAAATAGAAAGGTAAAATGTACACGATACAGTATAATAGGATATGAAGATTCTGCAATTTTAATTTAATGCTAGCTTCTACTTGTTATGAGACAACCTATATATGAATAAATGATTTTATGGGATCCTATACATTCGTGCATCATGTACACAATAAAAAACATATTGTTTTGTTTACTATCTTTATATATATGAATCTTTCAAAGTTTGTTTAATTTATTGTTTAAAGTGAATCCAACATATAATAATAATATTGCTAAGTAGGAATGCTCATTTTGTTTTAAGAAGTTTTAGACAAATTAACAAAACTATAAACGTTCACTAGTGCACCAATTTTTGTATGATATGCAACATAATAAAAATCTAGCAATGCATTGATTTATGTTTATGTTTTATTTAAATATTCAAATGCCATAGATATTATAATCAGCATGGTTTCCAAAATTAAAATATTGGATCACATAGGATTAAAAAACTCACTTTGCTCATGTTAATATAAATTTGCTCAAATTCCTTTTTCAAATTTGTTCTATAACATTTTATTGATAAAACACAAAATATATTTTCATATAAAACAAAAAAAAGTTTTAGTATATTACTATTTATGTAAAAATAGTAGAATTTGTTTTAGAACTTTAAATTATTGAGTTAATTTTCTGATTATAAAAAATAAAATATTAGAATTTTTTTTCTTCAAGTGAATTCCCATTATTTATATAAATAAATATTGTTTCCCATTATTTATATAAATAAATATTGTTTGCAATGAAAAATAACTTAATTGAAGTTGCATACACTAAGATCAATATTTATTAATTGATTTATGTCATTTCAACTCAAGTTTATTTGTAATTAAGAAAAAAGTTGTAGGGTGAAGGTTTTTAATTTTGTGAAATAAATTTCAAGACATAAAGTTGTTATTAACCCATTATTATTGCAATTATGGAAATAATTTAAATAGAACATAGAAATAAAAAATTAAAAACAAGGAAAAGAATATGAAAACATGAATTGCACTTGCAAATAAATAATGAAATTACTATATTGATTTTCATCATGTCCAATCATATAACTGATATTTTATCAAAATATATCAAAATATTTAATATGATTCATTTATGTAATAAGATGATAAACATCATTAATAATAAAAATGAATAATATGATATACTTTGTCAAACCCAAGATCCATATCCCAAATGTTGACAGGTAGGTTAATGAATTTCCCTCTTAATCATCCAAAATAAACCTAATTAACTAAAAATAAACACTTTGTAATTAAAAAATTATTAAATAGTCAAATGCACCTATATAATATGTAAATATTGAATTTTATAACATTGTAATAAGTTTGAAATATTTTTTATATAAAAAAAATACAAATACACAAGTTAAATTCATTATATGCAAAATATAAAATAAACATTTTTACTTTTAACAATGATATGATAAAATTATAATTAAAAAAGAATTCGTTTAAAAGATTGATAATTTAGCTTGTTCCGCTAAAATTTGGTCGGAATTCGGTGATATGAAATCTAAAAATGCGGTGATTTGTGTTGCTCAAATCATTCTTCTGAACATCTAGATGAACTCGACACCCTGGAAAACAGAGGGCATCTAAATTATGCAGGATTAATACTGTTATTTAGATTCTAAAAATTCTATTAAAAATTCCGGCAAATTCGTGTCTGGAAACGATTTTCTCCGGGCGTAGAAGTTTTAAACAACTAGATTAATATTATATCAAAAATTATTCGGTGCTTTCTCTAAAAATTCGAGAAAGCTTTTTTATCAAATTATAATTAAGAAATATTAATATTACATAAAAAAAATTACTAGCTTTCTCTAAAATTTTGAGAAAGCTTACTGTCAGTATGATGATTTTCCCATAATATTCCATTCCACCAATCTAAGATACCTTCAATTTTTTTCAAATTAGATAACTTCTCCAATCCCTTTGGCAACCTTTTTAACATTGGACAACTTATGACTGTTAAATTTTGAAGGTTTGGCATTGTTTTATCACTCCAATATGCAATACTCTCCAACTTTTTTAAATGATTGAGACTCAATGTCTCCAACATCGGTAAACTACCAATCTGGCTAACATTGCTCAACTCATCACAAGCACCTATCCACAGTTCCCTTAAATTGGGAAGCTCCTCCAACATTGTCTTTTCATTCCACACTATTGTCTCTAGGCTGTGTAGACCAGCTAGTTTTAATCTCTACAGCATGGGAAAACCGTCACCTGCAGCGTCACTACCATGCTCCTTCAAATTCGTGCAATTTCCCAAGACCAACTCCTTCAAATTTTGAAAGTTAGAAATACAATTCGGTAGACTTACCCCTCGGTAATTGTATAAATCAAGTCCCTGCAGCTTCTTCATACTCTGCATGTTCTGGGGAAGAATATCTAGCGCTGCATCATCTTCGCTGAAAGATAATGATAATTCTCTCATGTCTGACCAGCTACTCATTGAGCGCCCTTTAATCTCCGGCTTTACTGTGGCCCGCAACTCGATCAGATTTGAGAGATTTGTGAGATCCTTTATACTCATTGGAGTCAACCCTTCCGGCAAGACCAGTCTGTTCAATGAAGTGAGTTGACAGATTTGATGTGGATTCACCCTTAATCTCTCAACACCTTCCAAATTGAGATGCTTTAGATGTTTGAGCTCTCCTATCCTATCAGGTAAATATGCTATCTGACAATAAGAAAGATTCAAAAACTGAAGGTTTGAAAGATGACATATGCTATCAGGCAACTCCTTCTATCTGTAACACCTTTCCAAATGAAGACACTGAAGCTGTCCAAGTTGCCCCACTGATGCTGGTAATGCTTCTATTGCCGTACTCGAGAGATCCAGAACCCTGAGAGATATGAAGTTTTCAAAAAACCTATCTGGAATTTGCTTCAACTCTCTATTTTGGGCCAACACCAAACTCACAAGTGTTTGACACCTCAAATCTGTTGGGAGATGACTAATTTGATTGTCACGAAGAGAGATTCTTTTGCGATCCCTGGTCTCTTCTTCAGTTGGGAAATGCTGCAGATGTTGACTTGATAAGAATAAGCACTTCTCCTCTTCTTCGCCTACATATATTGCCATATCTCGCAGTACATCGTGAACGCTTATATATGCCTTCTTATCCATAACATACTCCCGCTCAACATACTGAATCAAGCACCTATCTACCAGTAGTAAGTTGTCTATGTATTGCCTCCCAACATCCATGTAGTAAGGTGTCCCCTTTTGGGGGACCAAACTTTCTGCTGTCCACATCTCCACCAGACTCTGTACATCTATTACATAATCTTTGGGAAAGGCAGCACAATATAGAAAGCACATCTTGAGGTTATTGGAGGTATTGGAGGGCAAATCATTATAGCTCCATTTGAGCCGCTGATAGGGCTGTGCATCAATGGTCGGGTGAGTGGATGGGAAGGAAGGATCTACATTTCTCATCAAATCTAAAGCTCGTCTCCACTCATCAGCAACTGTATTTAATGCCAACGGCAAGCCTTGACACTCTTTGGCAATGTCTCTAGCAATAGCCTCTACATGATTGTCTGGAGCAGCCTCTTCGGCAATGTCTCTAGCAATAGCCTCTACATGATTGTCTGGAGCAGCCAACTGTATTTAATGCCAACGGCAAGCCTTGACACTCTTTGGCAATGTCTCTAGCAATAGCCTCTACATGATTGTCTGGAGCAGCCTCTTCGGCAATGTCTCTAGCAATAGCCTCTACATGATTGTCTGGAGCAGCCTCATTTCTAAAAGCATTTATCCTGAAAAGCTTTCACCCATCTTCTGTGGACAGGGGTTGTATCATCATGCAGTATTCAGTTGCTGCCATTGTCTCAACCACATATTTGTAACGGCTGGAGATTAATACCCGGCTACTGTTATCATGACCAAAATTAACCCCAACTTGTTGCAGATCAATTGGACTCCACACGTCGTCCAATATAAGAAGAAACCTCTTAGTTTCAAGAGATGCATACAACTCCATCTTTCGGGTGTCAAAAGAAGAAATTCCCTTGAGATCTAAACCCACAGACTCGGCGATGATATCCTGGAGACTTTGAATGTTAAAGTTTTGAGACACGGTATACCAAAAGACGTAATCGAAGTTAGTACTCACCTTCTTCTTGCAGTCATTGTGGATGAGTAGGAGCAAGGACGTCTTGCCGACGCCCCCTATTCCATAAACGCCGATCACCCGAGCCTGGGGATTAGCATTGTTAAGCCATATTTGCAGCGTCGTCCGAGCAGATTGAATGCCAGACCCCAAAAAGCCGGAGTCTGGTACTGGCTGAAGAAGAACATGAGGCTTTGGGTATTCCCACACAAAAGCATCCTTCATGTATTTGACTCCTCCAACAATGACGGTGCTTATGAGATTGGCGGCAGCTCCATACACAATTTCCATGATAACAAAAAGCAAATGAAGCGAAACTGAAGACGCAAAATAGCAGAAAGCAGGTGGAGCAAATGACTCCGGGCAGAAGTGGAAGCTTAGATTGAATCGGATGAATGGATTACACAATCCTGCGCTGATAAATTCTAAATGAAGTGGAAGATTGGATTGAATCGGATAAATCGGAATAAACAATTTATATAAAAGGAGATGGGAATCTTGTGCTGATAAATTCCAAATGAATAGCACAGTGAAAATAGGAATAAAACACAGTGAGCTTTCCTGGAATTTTCAGTGAACTTGCCTTGGGATACACCACGCCAATCCTTGAACTTTCAGTGAATTTTCCTTGAACAAAGTGTAATGGGATGCACCACACCAGTCACACCAGTCACACCATTTCTATCTCCACTACTGGTACCCCGTGCAACTAATAAGATAAATACCCTAATCCAGAATATATACTGTACCATAATCCTGGATATGGTTGTCGTAATATTCTTCCCAATATAAATATCCATCTTCTCCCTCCAAAGCCAACTTTGAGATCTTATCGGCAAGAGAATTATATTCCCTATAGATATGTTTCTAGTCAAATTGTTGAATAATTTAAGTTCACACATAATTATGTCGCACCAGCTCATTAAGGTAGCCACATTTAAATTATATTCGTCCTTTGCCCACTTAATGGTAACTCTAGAATCACCAAAAATATTTACCTTCGCCAAACCAAAAATATTTGCCAAACGAGCAACACACCCTAAAGTCAGCAATTCCGCCTTCATGTTAGTACCCCTACCACATCTGAGGCGTAGTGTAAAATAATGATCCTGATTACGAATAATTGCACCACCAACTACACAGTAACCCAAAGTAGCTGCCCCATCAAAAAAAGTATAGGATCATTGATGGAGAGTTGAAAATGACCAATATTACATGAGACTGGAGTATCCCCATCTTTCTGGAACTTCAAATAGTGACTCAGAGCACTGTTGTAAGTAGTATCAATACATGGAATATGATCTTCAAAGATCGCCTTATTCCGCATAAACCAGATAGTCCATGAAATAAAAACTGGGAGTGTAAAGTGGGATTTGCAGGCCCTTTAATCCACACCTTTAGGCCTGTTTCCAAATTATTGACTCCTCACTTTACATTTATATTTAAAGCTTGATAAAATCGCTCCCAAACCTTTCTAGTAAAAGAACATAAAAGATGATAGGCACATTTCGAACAGTTTTTACACAGAATATACTGACTAGGACCACACCAACCTTTTCTTGAAAGATTGTCCCAAGTTTTTAATCTATCCTATAAAACAAACCATAAAAGAAAATGTAAGTTTTAAAGGAATATTCCAGTGCCAAATTTCCTTATACCACCAGTGATTGGGAAAGATGCATCTTCTATTAATAATACTCCTGTATGGCGTGTTTGCAGTCACAATCCCAATACTATCACTCCCAGTCCACGAAACTTTATCAACTTCAAAAGTTAATCTAACACATGCTGCATTTAAAGAACGGATATAAGAATTCCATTCTAATGCCACTGTACCAGTCAATCGAAGATCTTCTGCACAATACCAATATCCTCTAGTCTTTTCATTTTTAATACTATCAAGTGTAATAAAACATGCTCCTCTTATCAGATTTAATAGCTTTGCCGAAAGAGTATAAGGATCATCAAGACCCAAGATAGGATCAATACCAATAGCAACTTCTTTGCCATTCCCTATCCTCCAACACAAGTCATTCGCAAGCTAGTAATAAACTTTTAAAAATCTATTCCAAATAGGTGAAGCCCCTCTAATTCTTTTAAGAGGATTCCTGAGCCAGTAAGACACTTTTGTTTTGATATATTTGTGGTGAATGACAGTCGACCAAAGTGAATTTCCAAATAAAGCTCTCCACAAACTCTTTAAATGAAGAGCTTCCTTGAATGAAGATAAATCTTTAACCCCCTGGCCTCCATAATTAAAAGGTAGGGAAATTTTCTCCTAATCTATCATAACCAAACTAGAATTTTTTAGACCTCCCATCCATAAAAAGTTGAACAATAACTTTCTCAACGAATTGATAACCGAACATGGAACCAAGAGCAAAGAGAACCAAAAAACTGGAATCCCTGTTAAAACAGCCTTAACCAGAGTGAGCTTACCTCCAATAGAAAGCAGACGATAAGTCCATTGAGAAATTATGGACTCGAGTTTGAGATGGAAGCCAAGATAGGTAAAACCTTCATTAATATTGTTACACTTATATGGCAGAAAGTTTCGAATGTCTACCAATATGTTCTTCTCCACAAGATTTTCAAGACTTCTTCAAACTAACCTACATACCAGAAGCTTTGCAGAAAAGTTCAAAATTCCCTTTATAATGCCACCATTCACTCACATAATCATTGCCAGCAATTAAGACATCATCCACAAATAGAATGTGTGAGAGATACAACTCCTTCGAAATTTTCAGACCTATAATATTACCATCAATCTTATCTTGCTTGATCATCAAACTCAGACCTTCAATCACCAACAAAAATAACAATGGTGATAATGAGCACCCCTGTCTAATCCCTCTAGAGCAGCTGAAAAAAGTTGTAGGAGCACCATTCACTAGAACTGCAATACACATTGATGTCACACAAGCCATTATCCAATTAATTACAAGTGTTGGAACCCCAATTTGTATCAAGATAATTCTCAGAAAATCCCAGTTAACTCTATCATATGCCTTTTCCAAATCCATTTTGAGTAGGATTGCTTTCTGCTTCTTTTTCTTTATGGTATGGAGTAATTCTTGTGTAATACCAACCGCATCAT
Organism: Larix kaempferi; assembly: GCA_027924585.1. Classification (NCBI taxonomy): domain Eukaryota; kingdom Viridiplantae; phylum Streptophyta; class Pinopsida; order Pinales; family Pinaceae; genus Larix; species Larix kaempferi. The sequence goes on from BSBM01000486.1 coordinate 14,390,316, forward strand.
GGATTTGGTGATCCTGTAAAAAACCAAATTGTTTTGGATAAATAAACTTAGAGAAAACTGGCTTCAAACAACCAACAATGATCTTAGAAACAATGTTATATGCCGATTGCATAAAGCAATTGGCCGAAAGTCTCCAAATGTACTTGGGTCACTAACTTTAGGGATTAAGGTAATAAAATTAGAGTTTAGTGCACCAGAGATATACCCATACTTCCTGGTAAACTCCAACATCCTAAAAATATCATTACCCATGATATCAAAGAAATGCAGGAACAACTCCACAGTCCAACCATCAGGCCCTGGACTCTTCTCCTTGGAAAATAATTTTAGTGTCGTTTCTAATTCATTTGAAGTGACCTCCTTTCCCAACTCCATAGCATCCTTCTCATCAAAATATTTTGGAAAATATTTTTCCACCTTAAGTTGTGATAATAAATCACATAACTTATCATGAGTATAAACGCTACTGAAATGCTTCTTTGTCGGGTCTTGTAATTCAAGATCACCATAGACCACATTTCCATCCTCATCCAACATATTCCGTATAGTATTATTGTTCCTCCTGGTCGATGCAAATGTATGAAAAAAATTGTGTTTTTATCACCACAATTAACCCAGAGTGCTCGGCTCTTAAGACACCACTCCTTCTCTTCTTTCAGTAGAATATTCTCTTTTTCTGCCTCCAGGGTTTTTAGCAACTCGAAACCTTTAACATCTAAAGGAGCCTCCAAATTTTTGGAATACAAAATCTGTAAATGGGCCTCCGCATCCATCAATGTCTGCTGATCCTTTCTCTTTTGTAGATGAATCCAGCAATAAACGTTTTCTTTGAGAGCTCTTAACTTATAACAGAACTGATCCACAGGATTAAGATCTTGATCCAAACTAGCATTGAACTTGAAGTCCTTGACAAAATTAACAAATTCATCATTTGAAAGCCAAGAACAATTAAATTTGAAAGGGTAATTCTGATTCAGAACTTTACCTCCCATCTGTAGAAAAATCGGCCAGTGGTTAGATATCTTTTTTTTTCCCACCCAAGATCTATAACGCTGACAAGAATCCAGAAAAGGAGCCTTTACAAGAAATTTGTCCAATCTCTTTTGTATGCCTTCATGTCCTCCTCGACTGTTTGTCCAAGTTGTGGAAAACACATTGGTACAAACATCTATCACATTATAAGAATCCAAAAACTTTGTAAAATACTTTGCTAAATCATCCATCTTAGCGTTGGTACCCCAAACTTCCGTTGCCAGCCTGGTAAAATTCAGGTCACCTCCCACAATCAAGTTACCAATATTCAAAATACCCGAATCCTTCAAACCATTCCAAAAAACTTGTCTATCCTTATATGGGGCAAAACAATTTAAAATAGTGAAATGTAAATCATGATATCTACATTTACCATCCATCAAAATACCCCAACTGGTTTTAGACACATAAAAGGAATAAAATCTTGGATCCAAGGCCACTAATAGTGCACCCAACATCCCAACCGAGCTAATAGCCGACATCTCCCAGCCGGACAAAATACCTGGAACTTTAGAAAATGCAATCAAATCCTCACACATAGTCTCCTGTAATAAAACAATACCAAGGTGAGTAGTAGAAATTAGGTTTGATAGGGCCCTAACCCGCATAGCCCTACCCAAACCCCTAATGTTTAAAGAACAAATAGACATTAAGAACTAGGATTTAAGGTGGAACAAGCTCTAAGGCCCCTGGAAAATGTTAGAACTAATGTCACCTGAATCCACCTTCACAATCCTTGAAGAAATTGTTTGAAAATAATCCTCCTCCCCAGTATCCTTCACCTTCCTGCCCGACGTCTTTGACCTTCTAATTGTAACATTTTGAAATCTCAGTGAATTAACCGACTTGACCATAGGATTAGAGGAAGAGTTTTTTTCAAAAATAGGTAATGGAGTAAGGATATCCTCAATACCCTTAGTCTTATAACCCGAAAGATCCAAAATATTTGACTCGGATTAATAAGCTTCCCAAAGAGTCATGCGCCTGACTTAAAAAATATTCTCAAGAAAGAATTATTCAAATAAAGAAATATCGAGTAAAACGTTTGTTCAAAAAAACGAAATAAGTTGTACCTCATCACATATTACACTACACAACACTAATTTTTAGACAAAGTTTATTGCATTCCAATAAACTCTCATGATAATTATTACGCGGTTCTAATCTTTACCAACTATAGATGTATAACTTTTTGAAAAACCAATTGTCAATATCAAAGTGTCCACACATTATATACATACATATAAACCCTATAAACCTTGCTTTACACATACTTATTACAAATGAGTAGAGGTTAATCAAAGAGACAATTAATTATTGGTATAAACCCTCCTTTACACATGCATAATTATTGCAAATGAGTGGATGTTATTCAAAGAGAGACAATTATAATATCAAAGTATTCTATGTTTTTCGACTTTCTAGTAGTTTTTTTGTTTTAATTTTTTGTTTGAAATCTAAATTTTGAAGTGTACAAATTAAGTTTTTAAATGTATAGATAGATTTAACACTCTCAAAAATTTCTATAACATTCACATTATGCAATTTCTAGAAATGATATCAATATTTCTAAAAACTTTTCAAAATTTCTAACCATATTTTTTACATGATATGAAAATGTATAATATCAACTTACCTAAAAATACATTACTTCTATATTTCTTTCCACTTCCCTTATTTATTTTGAACTTTTCCCCAAGTTTCATAAAAATAATATTTATAAAATGTATGGGTTAATTTTGACTTTGTCATACAGTAATTAATCCAAGTATTGGATAATCCATGATATTACAAATGATAAAGCCTATTTAATAGCTTGTTATACGCAATTGTAACTAAGCATCATGGAATGAGCATATTGACCCAAGTTTGAGTTGGTCCAGAGAGGAACTCATTCTTGACAATTCATGTTGAGACACATTTAAACTCTACAATCTATTGTAACCATTTGTTAGTTGTGTAATAATACATTTAAGTGTACATTAGAGTGTGGGTTTTTCTCCCTTAAGGGTTTCCCATAAAATTATGTTGTCTATTTTTTTCATTGACAGGGGATACATATTCCTCTCACATACAAGACAGACAAAACTGTACGTGTGTTGTCCAAGCATGGATCTCGGCTGAACATCTGAGTTTTTTCGGCGACAATAAAAGCAATATGGGAAGCATGTGTTCTGGACTTAAAAAAGTGCCACCTCTTCATTATGGACCAGCCTGACTAACAGATCTAGGAAAGCAATGTGGTCGAAGGTATCTATACTCCAAAGATCAGATACAAAACTATTAGAGAGACTGAAGCACATGGAGCACCCGAATGGTGGATCCCGAAGGTCTAGAAATTGAACTGTCCATTGAAAAACAAGTTGTTCTTTTGGTTAACTCTCGATTGCAAAATACCAGTCTGGAAGCATATCAGAAGATTTTTTGGTGAAGGTCCCAGCAGATGTGCACTGTGCTCCAATGGTGAGGACTCAATTGATCATATCTTTTTACATTGTTCCTTCTTCACTGATATGTGGTACTTCGCAGAACATATGACAGGCAAAAGACATACATGGTGTTTTTTTTACGTTATCTCCTTTATCCATGTCCTTCCAGATAGGAACTTAGATGCAGACACTCTGTCAAAACAAGCATTTTAGTTCAATACAGGAGTTTCAAAATATTGGCTAGTTGACAAAGATGTGATTAAGGAGTTTCATCCAGGACCTGCCATGGTCTTATGATCATATGACCATTTACTTGGGCCATAGTGTTGTTTAGGGAGACAAAGCACATCATTCATTGGCTTCTCATTTTTTAATGTATCTATGGGATAGTATATATGCACAGTCTAGATGATGAATAGTGGACCTAAAAAAGAAAAAGAAATACCTTGAAGGTTACAAAATGTATGGAATTCCTGACTATGAACAAAGTGGTTCCATTTTAATAAAATCTTTAGTTGTTATTTTTTTTTCCTGGAAAAAAAAATTAATTGCAATTGTTCTAGTTAATGCTTTCTACATTCTTCTCTTATGGATTAGTGTAAAAAACATATTCCATACCTATGCTTTCTTACACATTCTTATAATTTAATTGTGATTCATTTTAAATATTACAAGAAATAATACTAGTATAGATCGATCTTAAACCTAGATCTATACCACCACGAGGGATCAAACTTGTTAAAGTGTAATTATTTTTATGTGTAAAAAATGTACACCTCAACAAATTTGATCCATAGATCTAGGTTGAAAATGGATATAATAATGTTGATTTTTTTTAACTTTTATTGAAATTTAAAATTAAGCGACATATGATGCCTAATAGATTTATTTATTATTATTTTTGCTGTCATGTCCCTTACCTAAGTGACAAAATATCCCCAATACACATCAATATATATAATAAAAATATATCTATGTTTAAATCCATACTCTACTTCCCTAATAATTATAACAATGTAGAAAAGCATAATCATTAAAATAAAACAACGAAACCCTATGACTCTACTCTCAACCAAACTTTTCCAAGTTCATTAGCAATATTAGTTTTTGCCTAGTATTCTTTCTTCTTCCTTGTATTTCACAATAACCAAGCCTGAACTAGTACTGTCATATTAGATGCAATAGATATAGAGCCCTTGTATAGTTTTTAAACCATGTTTTGCAGCTTGATGCATTCTTCTTCTAGTCTATCTTACACTTATATCTTCTACTTAACTAGAGTGTAAATTATAACTACAATTTGGAATACTTGTTGATGCTCCAAATCATGAATTTTAGAGGTGACAAAGAAGATGGAGGTCTTATTCCCATTTCTGATGTCATCATGGCACCAAAGAATTCTACATTTTTTTCAAATATCTCCTTGATGGGTGATACATTGACCATAGTCATCTATAAATTCCAATAGCACGTTATTCCGACCCCAATCCAAACAAGGAAAATAGTCTTTCACAAGGATAATTTTGGGGGCGAAATTTAGCCCATGAACTATCTTTCGATGTTTTTTTTTCAAAAAAAGATTCGCCAATTTGCATTTTTTGAAGCCCCATTTCGCCCAATTTTGACGGGGTAAACTTTTCTCACTCTAAAAATCGCTAAATTATTATATAAACTATATAAAATCCTTAGAAATTGAAATAATTTTAGAAAAATATCACCAAATATTTTATAGTTGACATTTTAAGAATTGGTAAAATTCGCCAAGGTTTATACACTTTTAAATAAGTATGGGTCCTTAAAATTATCCCTGATCTTTCAACTACAATACACCACTATTACAGAGGAGTTCAAAATTGTTCCCACTGGAAGTTGAAGGTTCTGAGATTGACAAGGGAAACCCACTCCCCAAATTGCATTCATAGATAGCAAGGAAAGCACTAAAGATCTCTTCAACCCAAGAACACACATAGTTGGAAAACATTAACCCAATTGCACCAATTCAAACAAGACAGGACTGGAATAGATGGTTTCCACTGGAAGACCCAAGTTTCATAAAGTTTTCATCCAAAAGATAAGGTAGGATGGGATATTTCCCCAAAAAAACATAGTACCTAGGAATTGAATCCTCCAAGCCTTGAAGGAGAAGGTTCGTACCTCAAAAACCAATGCCTAATCCTTAACACAAATAAAATGGAGAGAGACTATGTATGGCTTACATGGTTGCACTAAAAGGAGCTCACATTCCATAAACCATTTATACCCACTTTGATAACTAGCCTTATTTTATTTCCCAAAATCCCAACTATGTTAGCGGGATTGATCTTCTTGGTTTCATATCTATTGAGAGACATTAACATAACCATGTGTGAAGGTAGAGCTTGTTTGAAAGCCTCGTCCCTCCTCCCTTTTTAACCATAACTCTTTATTAAGCATGCCTTCATGGTAGATATGGTTGACATGCAATAAGTTTAATCCTAGGGGATAAGATTAAATCAAATGCTACCACCTGAGTTTTCTTTAGCATCCGTTCAAACAAACTGGAGGGGCTATTGTTCTTTGAGTTTGCTTCCTTGTTAACATTCCTTAGGATGTGAAAGAGTTGGATTTTTTTACACATGTATAGTTATTTCTCAATTCTTGCAATTATTTTAGCAAGCATGTTATCAATTGGGGGTTTGTTATTGTTCATGAATTGAATGATGATAGAGGAGTCTCCCGAGATAGTCATCTCTCACACATTTAAATAGGTTGCAACCTCGATTTCTAGATGGAGGCATATTCATTTGCTTGGTCATTCATCGTTATGCCTAGGCCCCATTTGTAACTCAATTCTCAAGTTCCTCTAGGATAAAAAATGACCCCCCTACATATGTCATCCCTAGATTTTTCTTAGTAGCTCCATAAAATAACAAATTGTGCTTCATTTGTTGAAGTAGCCAAGCTTTGAAGTCATCCCCTATCTTTCTTATTTTCTAGTGCTAAATTTTAGATATCCTTGGGCTCTTAGACTAAATCTAAGGGGTATGACCCAAGAGAGTCTCTGTTAGCCATTATTTTTCTTTAATTTCGAACAAGTGAACTTGATGGCCTTTCAGTCCTTTGGTTGTTATTGCTTACGCCATTAGTATGTGGGATTTGGTTTTTGTGATTCTGGCGGATTCTAATTCTTTTTGGAAAATAGTTCTATTCCGAGCTAGCCAAATTATCCAACATATATATTTGGCAAAAGATTGTCAAGCTCTTTTGAGAATAGGTTTGTTGGTGAATGTTCCTCTATATTTTTTATGCCAAAGAGAGAATATATCTTTCTAGTTTTCTAGTGTACTCCATCCGCTGTAGATTTCTTGAAGTGCAAACAACTAGAAATACTATACCATAGTTCTTAATATTTAGCTAATTCTTAATTATAGCATTACTTGATTTTAGCATGAAAAAAATGAAATCAAATTTCAATAAGTATTTATTGATAAACTAACCTTCTATAAAAGAAAATATAGTGTTAACCCACCCATGGTACCTTTGAACATGTATGGATTTAAGAAATGAGGTATAGTTTACTATGATAGATCCATAGACCAACATATACATGTAGTATAATGCTAACATCACAATATGACTAGCATCAACCTATAACATCGATGATATAGCCAAATTGTATAAAAGAAGGTACACCACATAAGCATACGACTTATGATCCGACATAAAAACCTATAGCTCCGAGGGCATTGGGATGTGATCTATAGTCAAAACAATACTATTCTCACCCCTCATTAACCCACTCCTAAGCAAATCTAAATATAACCTTCAATGATGTTAATTTAGTTTCAATCTTCCCCTACATTATACCGATATCTCCATTACATTATATGTCAAGTCTTAAGAATTCTAACTACATTATACCGATATCTCCATTACATTATATGTCAAGTCTTAAGAATTCTAACATTTTGTACAAACATTTTAGCTTTAGAATGTATTAGTTCTCATCATTTCATAATTAAAATATTCAAGAAAATTAATACTACTAACTTAATTTTGATGAATCAAAAAGTTATAAGAAAATATAATTTTAAAAGATCAAACAAACATTACCTTGACTACATCATAGTTATTTTGAAGTATTGTTCAATTTAACAAATTATTATATATATATATATATATAACATTCAAAATCCACATCATATAAAAGTTTTATACTTGTTTTTCAAAGCCAAATAATGGGCTTGACAAACACGAATAGCTTGACTTAGAAGGTAGAGAAGCCTTCGATCCGGGAAGCTTAGATCGATCGTGAAGCTACTCTATCTATTGAAGCACGCATGGATAATCACCTACCTACTCTCGGCTGGTGACGTAGCTCAGGCACTGAGACAATATGGATCTTTAGGGGGGTTTCTACATGCCACATACGTAGAAAATGACCAAATAGCAATAAGGTCTTAGTATTTCTATCATAAGTGTATTATAATATTTCATATTGTATTATTTTTAACTTCATGTCATTCTGGTTTTGTTGATTAAATTTTTAAAAGTTTTTTTGGAAAATAAAATATAAAATTGCTAATTAGTACTAATTTCTTAGAATTTCTTTCATAAATGTGTTATAATATTTCATATTAGTTTTATTTATTTATTTATTTTATAACTTCATTTTGGTTTTGTAGATTAAATTTTTAAAAGATTTTTGAAAATAAAATATTTAAAAATTATCAAATACTTTTAATAATTATCAATTTTTTTTTCAAAAATTTATATATTTTTATTTTAGTTTTCAAAATTTTATTATTAGTTTTTAATGATTTCTAGTTGAAATTTGATGTCTTATCTTGCATGTCAAGAAAATTTTATATGACCGTTTAATTTTAACATTACTTTTCATTTCACGTTTAAATCTTAATTTCACCCCTCATAATAATAGTTGATTTTTTTAAAATATTATTTATAATAACTATATGAAACATTGAAATCTTATATATTGCCTCATATAATACAAAAATAAACAGTTTAAAAAATATAATAAACAAAAAATAATAATGAACATAATGATTAAACTACACACACATAATGACAAAGAAGATTTATTTTGGAAACCTTTAAATAGGCTTCTTCACAAGCAATACAATGGGTCATTACCATGGGCCCAAAAATACGTGAGTGAGTCAAATTTACCTAACAAAGGGATATAACGAGACCATAACAAAAACAAAATTCCCATATTAGAAATAGGAATATAAAAAGAATACATGCACATACACATTTAATTACTAATAACTAATTAGTTATAGTAATAAATAATAAATAACACACACACACATACACACCCATATATATATATATATATATATATATATATATATATATATATGAGCTTGGGATATAGATATTAATGACCTGCAAAAATAAAAATGCAGTTCAAAATGATTTGGTTGAAATTAAAATTCACACTTTATTAATGAAGTTTAATTTTATGAAGTGACAATATTTTGAGATGTAAAATGGCAAATGAATGCTATTTACCCATCAAATTTCAACATTGATATCTATATAGTATATTTTTTTAGCATTCAAAGAGTTTTTGGAAAATAAAATATTAAATGGAAAAAAATCAAAAATATTTTTAACAATTATTAAAAAAACTATTGTTTAGGAATAATGTTGATGCAAATTACATCCGTGATGGAGGTGCCTCATTATAAGAGTATAAAATCAAAATAAAAATATAAACGAATTATCTCAAGTGGCCACATAGTCAATAACCTTTAATGCATGTGTGTAAAACAACCTACATGCTATGGCATGGCATGGTAGTATCATGATTATCTAACCACTTGCATTGTAATTTAAGAGATCACACAATAAATTTGGTTACCAATAATGTAGTCAATAAACCATGAAATTACAATAATGTACAAGCATACAGACATAAGGGAGGCAAGATGAGAACATAAGTAATTATATATCATACAGACATAAGGGAGGCAACATGAGAAGATAAGTAATTATAGATCTAACAACAAATAGTCTAAATTATTATATGATATTTCAACCAATAATAACCGTTACATATCATACTCATGTCTATTTATACAATTTAGAATATGGAGGTAGTTACAACTACCATGGTTAGTGGAACCGACCGATTTGACCACCCACTCTATTACAATCATAATGAACTCATTCTAATACGATGTGTAGTTGATTTCTTAGCCTAGTCAACTTGTCGACTAGGCTCCTCCAACATATCCCCCAACCTCAAAATCTTCTTCTTCTCAAAAAAGGGACAATATGGAATTACAAAAAATTGCAGAAAGTTTATTCCAACCGTAATCATGGTTTGTCAAGTTGAATGTCATTAGTCTATGTTGTATCTATTGTGGTCACAGGTTGGTTCACTAAAATGCTAGGGTTGAAAAATGCAAATCTTGGTCGAGGGGGCAACAAAGGTGATTCTAATGGAATCTATAGAGGGGTTGTCGGGGTTGCATCCATGCATATTTTATACATATGCAGAGCAACCTATCTTAGTCATCCTTTAAAGTCTCTCCATTCCTCCAAGATCTTCTCTGTTGTGATTTTAACTCATTTCATTTCAGCGAAGTCATCTAGTCTTGTATTGAGGTATTCTTAATTTTAGATAAACTAGGATTTATTTCTACTTGTGTATGTAAACCTTATTTGTGAACATCTAAAATGTGTGGGACTATTTTTTTTTCTTCCATATTAGAGTCATTTTGAGGTCTAAAACGAGATTCCTAAGGAAAATAATAAAATAGGAGTTATGAACTTTGGAGGAAAAGAGAAAAAAGAACTTTTTTTTCATATTTTCAACTTATCTCTTTGTGGTTTTACTCAAATTTTGAGTGGGAGCACTCGTTTCCAGATGCGAAAGTGAATTTTGCATCCAAAAAATACCCACACTATGATGGACCCCACCCAATGAAAAACAAAAAATACACTAAAAAAAACGTGTTTCTTGAAAGTTGCTTTTAAGACCCTATAAATTGTATTTGACTATCTTGACATCTTTACAAAAGTTTCATCGACATTTCACTAATAATTGAGCTCTTTGGGTTCTTCCCCGTCTCCATGGAAGTGCCACAATTTAATGAAGTTGGGGCTTAGCTAAATATGTGTAAAAGGTGGTAAGTTTCTTTGGATATTTTGTGGAACCCACCATCTATTACATGTAGACTTTAAATTCATTAGCCATTATGAGAACATGAATTGTGGTGTGCAGTTGTCAGTCTTACCCTTCCATTTAGATGTAGAGCACTGAAAATTCGACATAATCAATGTGTTGAATAGTGTAAATGAAACTTCATTGACTAGGAAAACTCTCAACATGAGAACAAATATAAGGAAATGCACATTATAACATTACTTGACTCCCGACATTCTTCATTGTTGTCATCAAGATACTTACCGCATGTTATGCCTAATTATAGGTAGTTCCTTCTTTAACTATGTGTCGAATTGCCTTCAACATGCTTAAAACCACATTTGATGACCAACTAAAACTAGTCAAACATATAGCCACAATGGTCTAGATCCACTTCACTTGTTCTTTTTTATTTCATTGACTACCAAGCCTTTTGAATTTTGAACTTTTAGCATTTATAATTCTTATAAATTTCTCAACCCACTTTAAATCCTTGGTCATTTTGGAAACACTTTCACCTAAAAGATGAGTCATTTGATTCGTCAAATCAACTATGCATTGATTTCATTCGATTCATCCAAAACAATCTTTCCTTTATAACATCCATTCATAATAAATTTAACATCTTCCTCCTCCAACTCTTCAAAAAAAGGAATAATTACATCTCTTAAAAAGAAGAATACTATAGTGTGCCAATAAATCGTAGTAGCAAGATTCGAGTACGGAATTTAATACTATTAGGATACGATTCAGAAAAAGTACGTAACGAAAAAATCAAGAACGATTAAAATACGGGAGTAGACATCTTATAAATACAAAATATATGCAATTTTAATTTTAAAAAAATAAGATTATACATAAATCATTCCATATTTTAACATATCATTCATTATTCATTGAAAACAAAAACATATCTCAAATTCAAATTTGATACATGGTATATCATATAATATAACTTGATGTTTATGATGTCATCATCCCATTCCTTCACCAATCATAAGAGAATTATTAAATACATAGTAAAATCATACAAATACAATTTAAAATAATAACTACATAGTACATACAAAATGACTTAAAAATCTACACAAATCTATTTTTATACAAAATGACTTAAGAAAAATGAGAACAAAGAAACTACCTAAATACTAAGAAGTAAAACATAAAAGTAAAAATTAAAATAACAATTACATATAAAATAAAACTTAAATAAAAAACTACATGTAGTCATGTACTAGTAAGTTAGTATTAGCAACGGAGATGATATAAAAGCTTTACTAATAAACTATAATATCTCTAACATTAAGTATTAATAAATTATAATAACAATACCTAGATTATTGACAATTCAAATTCTGAAAATTGACAATTCTTTTAGCCTTAGCCTTTTGCTACTTTCACGAAATTTAAAATTGAAATAAGTGAATAATAAGAAATTGAAAACTTAGATGCCAGAGGATGAAAGGTTATAGAACGATTACAAGGTATTAAAAATCAATGCTTGGAAATTCAAAACTTCAAAATTCAAATGGTAATAATGGTTGTAACTTGTGTGACACCGTGAATCAAAATGTAGTATCCAGTGTGGCACATACCTGTCATTGAAGTTTAAAATGTTAAACTTTGAACTCTTGCACATACAAGTCGCACGTCATTGTTGAAACTTGAACTTAGCCCAAGATTTCAATTTTTTAGCAGATGCATGTCACTGTTGAGCAGCCCTGATTTGGAGTTTTGTATTGGGTAAATAAATGGTTGATTGTACCAAACCCGTATCATCTCGAATGTTTGACGTATTTTTAACTTGGTTCGAATTTCTGTACAACAACTGCCAATACGGCCGTATTTTGCTACTATGCAATAAATCCCACCAGGTAAGGGTATACTTATCACACAAAACTCATCTTTAGAAAATTTTATCACATCAAACCATACCCTCGTATTCATATGATTATTATAATCCCCTAAATTTTATTACAAATTATTTAATATATAGGTACAAAATTTATAAAAAAAGATATGACTCATGTACTACGGTTGAGCTGCAACCATAGTAGCATAATTCGAGTACTAATACGGATACGAATACGATTGGATACAGAAAAAATATGTAATGAAAAAACCTAGTACAAATAAAATACGAAAGTAGTCAACTTATATATAATACTTTTAATTAAATATTCACAAATATACATTACTTATATATAATAGTTTTAGTTAAATATTCACATATATATCATAAATTTAAGTAGACATTTATATGGTGTGAAAACATGTAAGTAGAAATTTATATAATCAAATTAAACATATACTTAAAAAACAAAAAATATAAAATCTCAACAACCTAGATTTAGTGAGTGTGAGAGACAACAACTAATTAATAATAATTATTTTACTAAGAAAGTATGAAATTGAAGGGTATTTTTATAGTGTTTAAATATTAAAAGTTTGGATTTTTTAAATTGGTTTTCAAAATTTAATTATCTAAGAACCCGTATTCGTATTACACTAGACTGAATATTTGACGAATTTGAATTTGTTCCGAATTTCCGTACACAAACTACCAATACGGTCGAATTATGCTACTATGGTTGCAACAATTACTTGGTAAAATCCTGTAACAAACAGTGTACATTCCTGTAACAAACGTTATTGGTATGCGCCTCTCCAGTCACCAACTCACAACTAAGAAGGCATGGACAAGGATGATTGTCACACGCATTGCTCAAGAAAAAAATTATTCAAATAAAAAAGTTCTACCTCATCACATTAACATGGCCCACATGTTACATATATTGTCAAAATAAAGAAATTTATTCAATGAAGCATAGTTTTTACAACTCATTAACATTTCCACACATGTCCACATCGAATTGTCATGTTCAGTGTGAAAAAAGAAAGATCTGGGAAGATATCACAGAGCTCTCTTTTTCACACATCTACAAGTTTAATCAGGAATCCCACCGACTATCCAAAAAAGAGTTAGGTGTCTTGAGCGCATCCTTTTCTACGAAAAGTCTGTGGATTTATTCATAGTTGAGGAAGGTTCGATGGTGGTCTACTAATATAGAGGGTTATTAGAGGAGCATTATTTCTAATCCAGCTTTGTTTTTCCTATTATGATGATCTAGGACTTAGACTTTTGTCATGACTCTAGGTAGAAGGCTTGATCTACCTTTTATATGTTATCATGTGATACTGCTTTTGTAAGACCATTTAATAGCTTTTGGAAGACTTCCATATCATTGTTAGCTTGGTAGGTGTTTATCAATCTTATAGTTGTAATTTCTTTTGAATTGTATAGCCACTATGCTTCTAAATGTAACTTTGATTCAGTTATTGAATAGCAAGTTATTTTTTTTCGTGTAAAAAAAAATGTTAAAAATTCACATGCATATAATTATTATACAATTATAATAATTACAATATTCATATAGAATAACTTTTAAAAAACCAATTAACAACATCAAAGTGTTCACACATTACACTAAACAATATTAACTTTTTAAATATTTTCATTTTTATTCCATAACATTACCTTCCCTGACAGTGAAATAATTTCACTTTTTTAAAAAAGTAGATGAATAGAAGCTAAGTATTTCACTTTTTTCAAAAAGTAGATGAATAAAAGTTAAGTCAAAGAACCATTAGTATCATATATTATATTTCACACAATATGAAAATACCCATACCAACTTTTCAAAAAATATAGTAGCTGCACATTTCATCTATTTCCAACAAAATTTACTCTTACCTTTTCCACAAAGTTTCATAAAAACATTATTTTATAAAACGTAGATTCTTGTAACTCATTTTTCATTAATTTTAAATATGTATAAAAAAATATAATTATTCAAGCAATGCAACAAATTAAGACTACATCATAAATATAGATTTTGGTTTATATTCATATTTTACTGCATCATATTAAATATAGTTTTTTTTAAAATTCATGTTCTACTTTTTTAATAGTTAGATTATTATTAAAACGACATAATCATTAATGCAATTAATTAATATACAATTCACATAAAATACAACACAAATATGGAATATTTTTTAAATTTATTATCTATTCCTATTAAATTTATTCTTAATTTTTTTTATCAAATTTAATAAAATCTATTCATTTATGAAATTTATTTTTATTATTAAATTTACATTTTTGCAACTCAACTTTGATTAAATTTAAAAACTACAAAAAATCTCTCACACACACACACATATATATACATAATTCATGAAGTAGGAAAATGCTTTAGAGAATATATTTGATTACACCATCTACAAAACAAGATGGGTATGGTTATATATGGAACAACATAATTGACATTTATATGTTATTTTTTCAATAGAAATAAAATCAAAGAATTGCAATGACTAGAGCTAGTTATGTAATAGTAGGATCTCAATCCTAAGTGAGTTACTCTTTTTGACTTTAGTCTCAAACAAAATTATACTAATCACTAGATCCTCAATATGACATTCCCTATCAAAACTCATTCCATCTTCTTATTTCACATATCAACATATAAACTAACTCTTAATTATAGTATTATGAGGAAAAAAAATTCAAATTTTTATATATAATTAGTGATAAACTAAAATTCTAAATATATAGAGAACAATGTAGTTTTCATATCAAGAAAAATCCCATCCACAATACCTCTAAACATGCACCCTTATTGTATGTTAGGTGTAATAATGCCAATTTCATTAAACTTGGACATATTCTAGTCCAAGTCACTTTGAAGACGGATTAAAAACAACCTTTCTAAACCCCAAAATCAAGTAAAATCTGGTTCCAAAAGTCCCAAATCAAGTTTCCAAAAGTGCCAAAACCGGTTCCAAAATTGCCAAATCCGGTTCCGAAAGTGCCAAAATTAGTTCCAAAAGTGCCAAATCTGATTCCGAAAGTGACAAATCCAGGTTGCAAAAGTGCCAAAACCGGTTCCAAAAGTGCCAAATCCGGTTCCAAAAGTGCCCAAATCGGTTCTAAAACTGTCAAATCCGTTTCCAAAAGTGCGAAATCCAAGTTCCAAAAGCATACTTTTGCTTTTGATATTGCCACTTTTGAAATTGGTTTTTGCGCTGTTCCGATATGATAAATAGGACGGTCATTTGAAGTTGTCAAAACTATACAAATCACTAAATGAATTGTTGTCTGTATAATATGACGGTCATTTGAAGTTGAATGTCATTAACAAATGCCCCATTTTTGAGTGAGGGCCGAGATAAATGAATGAAGGGGCAGCCGACCCTTCTTCTTCCCACTATTATTTTCATAATAGTTCTAGACTGCAAGAAGGGTGGTTCGATCCTTCTTGTGTTCACCATTCTGGATATAGGTGAATTGCCGGATATTAGTGTTCACAAATATCTACTAAACAAAGGGGTGTACGATCCTTCTTGTCAGAATTCGGAAGTCGGGATAAATATTGTTTACATGTTATAACTTAGCCAATGTCTCGATCCCTACCATTTACTGTGGAAGTCGGTAGTTGGAAATTGTCGTCCCAACCTTCATAGATTTAATATTTTTTCATTTCTCTTTTAAATGAAGGGTTGACCAACCCTTCTTGTGCTTATTGTTGTTCCAGTCTTCACCATTTAGGATATACATGAATTGACATCCTATCCTTCGTAGGTTGAATATTTGCACAATTCCCGCATAAATGAAGGGGCGACCAACCCTTCTTCTGCCTAGTATTATTTTCATACTAGTTCTAGAATGCAAGAAGGGTCGTCCGATATTGAATATGGTTGTCATTGATTTCAAAGGAGTTCAGTAATGACAAAGGAATAACCAAGGACATGATGGTAGGGAAAACTAAGTGAAAGACAAAGGAATGACAAAGGAAGTGATGACATGGCATGTATGATGATGTGGCATGTGTGAAGAAGCTGGAAAGATACATGATGGTGTTCTGGTGCTATCATTAACTCAGTGTTTCAATATGACATCATTTTGGAAAAGTATGACAAGTTTGTGAAACTTTGGAAATTGACTAAGTATGGCAAAAGTAGTCAAAACTGCTCTAAGAGAATTCCCGCCATAATTCATTGTTTGAGAAAAATGCATGCACTATCATATCATGATATAGATTGTTGAAGTGGCTATCTATTCATGGTCTCAGTTTTCGTTAATAATTTCCAAGGAGAAAGTTGTAAGTCTGCCAAAATAGGCTTTCAGGATAAACCTTGGAGAAATTCTTGGAAATGACTAAGTGTTGGAAAACTGGTTAAGGTGGCCTTGGGAAAATGCCCTCCATACCTCATGGGAGAATGATAAAATATATTTGGAAATATCATGCTCTAGCTTGTCAAAGAGGCTATCTTTCCATGGTCTTAGTTTTCACAGAAGGTGTTTGATGACAAAGTTAACAGCCTGCCAAAATAGGGTTTCAGGTTGCTTTTACACCAAAGTAGCAAAACTGCCTAAGTGGCCTTAGTGAAATGCCCGCCATAGTTTGTGGGTTGAAGAAAATGCCTACACCATATGGTCAACTTGTAGGTTGTTTTTTCTACCTGACCATGTTCTCATATTGACTTTAAAGTGCCCGAGGAAGAAGTTATGGATCTTCCAAAATAGTGTTTCAGGAAGATTGGACCAAGTCTAGGAAAGTGCAAAAATTGTCTAATTGTAAAATCATTGGTGTTAATTTTTGAGCATTAATTCAATATACTCTAGGATCTTTACTGAGAAAATAACATGTACAAGATATCAAGTATAACAATGCATATCAATCACACCAAGCAATCACATGAGACAATAGACACACAGAGTTTCACTAGGGAAAACCATAAAGGTGAAAAACCCCACAACTTCCTTAGAGATAGAAAGAGTAATGATACCACCAAAGTACACAGAGATAGTCCTCCTAGGAGCTGAAGCTCCTCCTCCATTAGTGCGCCACTTTCTAAGTAGTGTAGAAGTGAATAATGAGACGATCAAATAGAGTGCCTCCCACACTCTATTTATACATGACCTGACCTGCCTAATAAACTAGCAGGTCTAACTTGTCTAACTCAGTCTAATAACCCATGGTAATACTAATCAGTGTCGACCCCACACTTGATGGTCTAATAACCCATCACTTGCAAGTTACGACACTTGCGACACTTGTCAATACAAATGACGACACTTCCGTATAGAGAAATAATAACATCTCTATAGGAGTACACTATACATAGGTGAAATACATTTCGAAGTTACATATACATCAACACTCCCTCTTAACTAGGAAGGTATTTCTCGACATAGATATGCTAGCACAAGTCTTCTTCTCTGGATCATCGTCACTGGATCATCGTCATCGAATCATCGTCATCATCGTCATCATCACGGCTTCTACTATCTCAATCAATCTCTGAATCTACTCATCATAGGAAGTTCTACAGATCCAGCCCTTTTTCATGCTGGATGTAGTCCCACCACCTATAGGTCTTCATCATCACTGGCCATATTGTGGAATCTTCAGGACTTATTATGTGAGTCAACAAAACCTCGAAATAACATCCTAGGACTTTTACGAGCACATAGCTCAACCTATTGGATCTCCTAGGACCTTTTACATGCCACTGCACAACCTGTCCACGGCCACATAGTCTCATCCTGATACTCATGATCATACTGATCATAACATTGTCTATGAAGCACAGTCCAGATGCACACAATACAACACCTACACTCACCGACATGGGAAGACACACTTCAACCATTCGGGAAGGGCTCAACACTCACATCGACACACATGGGAGAACACATCTACCACCATGTCGGAAAGGCTCTGCACTTACATCAACACACATGGGAGAACACATCTACCACAATGTCGGAAAGGCTCTGCACTTACATCAATGCACATGGGATAACACATCTACCACCATGTGGGAAAGGCTCTGCACTTACATCAACGCACATGGGATAACACATCTACCACCATGTCAAAAAGGCTCTGCACTTAAATCAACACACATGGGAGAACACATCTACCACCATGTCGGAAAGGCTCTGTGTATCTGTTGTCTTTGGACTCATCACAAATGATCCACCTGATCATGTCAAAGCATCTACCTGATGCATATCATCATAGTATGATAATCTTGATCATCAATGCATCCACCTAATGCATACCATGTATCCACCTGATCATACAATGTATCCACCTGATACATATCATCATACATGATCCTCCTGATCATACAAGTATCCACCTGATACATACATAAGTACATGATCTACCCGATCATACAATGCATCTACCTGATACATACATTAATACATGATCCACCTGATCATATCAAGCATCCAACATGATGCATATACAAATGAATGATCCACCTGATCATATCAAGCATCCAACATGATGCATATAAAAATACATGATCCGACTAATCATATCAAGCATCCAACATGATGCATATACAAATGCATGATCCAACTAATCATAACAAGCATCCAACATGATGCATATACATATACATGATCCAACTGATCATAACAAGCATCCAACATGATGCATATAGAGCAGTAACTAGAGCCTCGTCCTGATACTCATCACACAGCTTATATCTTCATCCATGGGAAGGATCCTCCTCTCACCATGCTTGGAATGGCTCTTGCAAATATGTCCATCACTTCTTCCTCGAAGTGTCGTCAATCTAAAGAACACCAAGCCTTTCTCTCAAGTACTCAAACTTCACTCTGGCTAGTGGTTTCGTCAGCACATCTGCAACCTGCTCATCCGTCGCAACATACAGGAGCTTCACTACTCCTCTCTGCACCATATCCCTGATATAGTGATATTTGATCTCAATGTGCTTCGACCTATCATGGAACACTGGGTTCTCAAAAAGCTTCACACAGCTCTGGTTGTCACAAAGGATACCAATAGCATCCAACGGGAGATCAAGTAACTCTGACAATAGCTTCCTCAACCATACTTCCTCACAACTAGATGAACAAGATGCAACATACTTTGCTTCGGTTGTACTCATTGCTACACAAGATTGCTTCTTGCTAAACCAAGAGATCACAGCTGATCCCATACTGAAGCAGCATCTAGATGTGCTCTTCCTATCTATAGCACTACCTGCCCAATCTGAATCAACATAACTCTGCAGGTTAAACTTTTGATTCGCATCATACTTGAGCCCATAATCAATTTTACCCTTCAGGTACCTCAAAATATGCTTTACAACAACCAGGTGAACACCTCTGGGATCTTTCAAGAACTAGCTCAATGTGTTCACCATAAAGCAAATATATGGTCTCGTGTTCATCGTGTATATCAAGGACCCAATCATCTGACGATACACAGTGACATCAACCAGAGTAGATGCCATAGGTGTGGCCATGGCCTTGCAGTCCATCATCCCGAACCTCTTCAGGATCTCTACTGCATACTTCCCTTGTCCAAGGAATATTCCATCTATACTCTGACGCACCTCCATGCCTAGAAAGCAGTGCATCATACCCAAGTCCTTCATCTCGAACTTAGCAGCAAGCTTCCTCTTCATGTCGAAAATCAATCTATCCTCACCTGTAACAAACAAGTCATCCACATACAATAGTAGTATCACTGGATTGCCTTCCAAAACGTTGTAGTAAATGTTGGAATCCGCTTTACTCGTAGTAAATCCCAAACTAGATAGGAAGCTATCTATCCTACCATACCAAGTCCTAGGAGCTTGCTTCAAGCCATACAAGGCTTTCTTCAATCTGCACACATATGACTCCCTGTCATATGTCTCAAAATCGAGTGGCTGCTCCACATACAATTCCTCTTCAACTACACCATTCAAGAAAGTTGTCTTGACATCCATCTGTTGTATCTTTCATTTCATCACTGCAGCTAGAGCGAGTACTGTTCTGATGGAAGTGTATCTGGCTATAGGAGAAAAAGTCTCTTCATAGTCTATTCACTCTTTCTGGGAGAATCCACGAGCTATAAGTCTCTCTTTGTATTTTTCTATGCTGCCATCTGTAGCATGTTTGATCTTTGGAAGTCACAATATACTTCCCATCTAGTCTTGGGACCACATCCCAAACATCTTTCTTCATGATCGACGGAACATGGTATTCTTCCATTACTTCATCCCGGATCTTGGGAACTTCAATATCTTTAATAGATAGCTTTGTTGCTGGAACAAATATTGTAGTCCTTCTTTTGTAGGTGATGGTATACAATCTTTCTTACAAAGCAAGTTAAATTGCATGATTAGAAACATCTCATAGTTTTGAGAACAAATTCTTACACATAAAGAAATATGTCATACAGTCATGCAATTATTTTATCCAATGCTTCAATACAACATTTATCCATATCCCTTGACTTTCTAGATGCCTTCCAATCTCTACCAGAATATTGTTAAGAGTGTGCACAACTCCCAACATGTCAACAAAGAGGTTTCATTCTAGATAAGTAGCAATGGAATGTTGTACAGTGCCATAGGCCACTTACCCATCACATGCATATTAGTAGTATACTGTTCATTAATGCAATTATTCAAATATGCATAATACACAACCTAAATCTAGGAACATAAGCATATACATCATTGATTAATATTATTTAAACAATAAGAAATGCCAATTAAAATACTTATCTTTGTTTGTTTGTTGGGTGGACTCCCTCTCAATCTTTGCTTCCTTGTAGGAACTACTGGAGTGTGCTCCCTCTTGATCTTTGCTTCCTGGATTACCTGTCCTTATATCCATCCTCGATCACTATGCATGCTTACTAGTATCATCATTGTGTTACCCTCGAGATCTCATTTATAATCATACATTCATTAGTATAATCTTAATACTATCAAAACACAATAATCTTAAACATGTATAGTCATGATCATTTCAGACACAGATAATAAGCATTAGTATTCAAAGTTTTAGGGAAGACTTTTCTTACTCATGCATATTCATATTTGACCATAAAACTCTTCTAGTTAGTCATTTCATCAATCAAGGTAAGAGACATAATATGCATAAACCCTAGATTACTCAAACTTGTAACTTCATGAGTAATCATTATCGATCATACAAAAGTATAAGATCCTTACATAGGGTAGGATTCTAACTTGATATAGGAAAAACATACATGGTCATCATATTTGCTAGTTATGTCTAGCAATGTTTTTTTGTTCTCTTCGATGACCTGCATAACTCATAATTTAACCATTGTAGAACCAAATTACACATACCTCTATGTGATCCATGACTATGGATGAGTCTTTGTATTCATGTCACTATGGTATTGATCTAGGACTTGATTTGTACCTTCATGTTAGTGGATAACATTCTCCTCATACAACACCACTGTGCATTAGTACAATCATAATATAATCATAAGTTTCATAACCCTAATCAATGAATGTTTTCTATCATGCATTCATACTTTTACTAGGGTGATAGGGCAAGTCTAAAATTAAACAAGATTGTTACTAAACTCAATAACATGAAGATGATCATATTATAAACTTAATCATGAACAGATTTAAAAACATACCTGTAAGTCATACCTATCAGATTGCTTGTAGTAGTAGTTGTTGTTGTTCCTTTTGTTCTTAGGACAATTTGAGGAAAAATGTCCTCTTCTTGGTATGTGCTGTGAGAGCTTGATATTCATTCCCCATCTTCTCTTCTCGAGCTACAATTCGAGCTTCTTCTTGTGAGCATTCTTCCCACAGCTTACTGAAAGAGATAAGATTCTTCCTAGCACAAATTCCTTGGATGAAGGAATCCCATGACCTAGGAAGGCCATTAAGAGTGGTCATTACCACTTCTCCATTCTCTATAACTTCTCCCATAGCTTCAAGCTGGTCTTTTATCTAGGAGACCCTTGAGAAATAAGAGTGCATGGTCTCCGCATTCTGGAACTTGATATTCTTCAATTGATTCCTCAAGGTCATCTTTCGATTTATATTCTTCCCTTCAAATAGCTTGGACAAGGAATCAAACATCTCCTTAGGTGTCCTTAGGGAAGACACATGAGTTATGAGATAGTCCTTAATAGAATCAATAATGATTCTCTTGGCTTTGACCAAGTTCTTCTTGTGTGAATCCTTAGTCTCATCTCCCTCTGGAACTGGAACCTCTTGTGTAAGTGTCCAACTCATTCTCTTCTAGGATTAACCCAATCCTATACTTCCAGGCTTGGAATTTATCAGCCCCTTCAAGCTTATCCTCAAGCTTGGTGTGGTGAGACATCTTAAAGAGTACTTCAAATGGAAATAGAAAAGATTTAGGTCTTACCACTTGATTTGCAGAAATCTGGATCTGGAGCTGCATTAGGGTTTGTCAGAGAAACCCTAAAAATTCAAACTTTGAATTTCAAAGTTATGAAAGGATAGAAAGATGCACCTTGATGAGCTGATCAAGCTGGTATACTCAGAATTTGAAAAATGCAAAGTTTCACCCCTCAAATTTGCTTTTCAAACTTCTGGATTCACTGGGGAGGACCTTGAATAAGGGTTTGATTTTCCCGGAGCTTCATCCATCCAAAAAGTTTGATCTTGGTTTCTAAACTTTGATTTTTCAGAGGAGCTTCCAGCCATGGTCTCGGATTTCATAAATTCCAACTTTTGCAAAAGCCCTAATTTTCGGTTTCACTAGACAGGACCCCAAACTAGGGTTTGATTTTCCCGGAGCTTCACCCAACCAAAAAGTTTGATCCAAAGCTCTAAACTTCGATTTTTCCAAGGAGCTTCGATCCATGGTCTTAGATTTAAGAAATTCCTATTTTTGTGGAAACCCTAAGTTTTAGGGCCAAAAATGAAAGTATCCATAATTGAATTCTGATTGGACAGAAATATGCACCTTGATGAGGAGAGTCAAAATACCCTACTTCCTTTCAAGATATGGCGAGAGAAACCCAATAAACAAGAAACCCTAGTTTCCACAACTGCATAGTGTCTTCTTCTCAAGTTAGCTCTGATACCATGTTAATTTTTGAGCATTAATTCAATATACTCTTGGATCTTTACTGAGAGAATAACATGTACAACATATCAAGTATAACAATGCATATCAATCACACCAAGCAATCACATGAGACAATAGACACACAGAGTTTCACCGGGGAAAACCATAAAGGTGAAAAACCCCACAACTTCCTTAGAGATAGAAAGAGCAATGATACAACCAAAGTACATGGAGATAGTCCTCTTAGGAGCTGAACCTCCTCCTCCACTAGTGCACCACTTTCTGAGTAGTGTAGAAGTGACTAATGAGATGATCAAATAGAGTGCCTCCCACACTCTATTTATACATGACCTGACCTACCTAATAAACTAGTAGGGCCGACTTGTCTAACTCAGTCTAATAACCCATGGTAATACTAATCAGGGCCGACCCCACACTTGGTGGTCTAATAACCCATCACTTGCAAGTTACGACACTTGCAACACATGTCAATACAAATGACAACACTTCCGTATAGAGGAATAATAACATCTCTATAGGAGTACAATATACATAGGTGAAATACATTCCGAAGTTACATATACATCAACAATTGGTAATGCCTAAAGTGACGTCAGTAAAATGCCCGCCATGTATTGTGTTTGATGTCTTAAATCATTTTGAGAGTATTTATCTCTAGAAGGTTGTTTGGTGCATCCAACCATGGTCTCAGATTGTCCAAAGAGTCTCCGAGGAGGAAGATATTAATATGCCAAAAGTGCCTCTCAACTTGATTTGCACTACTCTAGTAAAATGCCCGTCGAGGAGACAGAAAGAGGCTTCAAGAGGTGAAATTGGTTTATATTAAGTCACCTTGATGTCCTCTATCCATTGGGTATCTCACACTTCAAAATTGGTGAAAAGAAAAATCTCATCATACTAATTTTGCCTAAGTGTCAAATCAGCAGTTTGGAAGACCATTTTCAAATGCCCGCCAGATGTTGTGTGTGTGTCAATAAGCTCATCAATTGACATGGTATTGTTCATTGTTGAAGTGTCTATCCATCCATGCTTTTAGTTTTCCTTATGTTTATCATATATGAAAGAAATCAATCTTTCAAAGTGAAGGATAAATTGTTTTGCATATTAAGAACAAAAATCTAGCTAAGTGTTCAACTCACATGGCTAAGAGGCCATTTGGAAATGCCCACAAGGAGGTGTCCTTGTGCTGATAAAATTAATCAGGTGGCATAATATTGTTCTCTGGTGAATTGGATATCTAACCATGAGCTCATATATTCCTATGGAGTTCACACGTGTGGAAGACAAGCCTTCCAAAATGAGAAAAAACTTGCTTTTACTATTCAAATGAAGGTTGAAGAGGCCATTTGGAAATGCCCTCAAGGAGGTGTCCTTGTGCTGATAAAACTAATCAGGTGGCATAGGTTTGTTCCTTGATGAACTGGCTATCTATCCATAGGATCATATTTTCCTCTGGAGTTCACATGTGTGAAAGACAAGCCTTCCAAAATGAGAAAAAGGTTGTTTTATTGTTCAAATGTATGTTGATAAGGAATTTGGAAATGCCCATCAAAGATTGTCCTTATGATGATAAATTTATTAGAGGGCATGGGAATGTTCCCTGTTGATCTAGCCATCGAGCTATGGTATTAGTTTCCTCCTTTATGCTCACACATGCGAGATCTTGGCCTGCCAAAATAGAGAAAACTAAGGTTAATTACACCTTGTATTATGCCCGCAAAGGTTAGGAAACTGCCTGCAAGGGCTTAAGGGAATTCCCACAAGGGGCTTGAAGCATAAATCTCCCAATATATTTATTATGCCCACAGGGACTTAAATGAATAAGCTCGCAAAAGCTTACAGATATGCCCACAAGGGCTTAGGTATGCCCACAAGGGGATCAATGGATAAGGGCTAAAGAGATGCCCACAAGGGCTTGTGAAAATCCCGCAGGGGCTTAAATGCCCACAAGGGCTTAGGTTATGCCCACAAAGGAGCTTAAGGCATAAGCTCGCTGGCTAAATATAAAGGCTAGCCCGCAAATTAAGATGCCCATGGGCTTGAAGGTTATTCATGGGAGGAGAAGCACGCTTATGGAAGGATCGTGCATCCCTGAGATGAGAATCCTGCAGGCCTGAGATTATCAATGAAGGTTTTAATTAATTAATTAATTAAAAATTAAATAATAAACAAAATTATGAAATAAATGCTAATAAAACAGAGATTTGACGAGGCATGAAGATGAAAGGCTATGAGCCCGTTCTGGAAAGATGCAAGGTTCAATAGAAGAGGATAAAGAATATATAAGCAGAAGATTGAAGTGGAAGAAAGATGTCTCAGCAGTTCATATTGAAGGTCTAGCAAGGAACAAGAACTGAAGTGTATGCTTGGTTATGAGATGAATATTTGAAGCAACATTGAGACCAGAGGAAGAGACCAAAATGTGTGCACATTCAAGATGAAGAATTGCATAATAGAATTCAGAGAATAGAAGGAAAGAATTGAAGCTATATGCAGCCCAGATCTATGTAGCAGCAAGAAGATACATAATGAAGAAAGAAAATAATTATATATGACAGAATTGAAGAAAGAAAGATCTGGAAGATTGATATAAACACATTAGGTGGGTAGGGTGGTGCTAGGGTAGGCTACATGCCTACAAGGGGGTTGTATCCTCCTTCCAGTAGTAGTTGGTAAAGAGGGTGTTGAAGCATCCTTTCAGTTGTAGCAGATAAAGTAGGGGGTTGTATCCTCCTTCCTGTAGTGGCTGGTAAATAAGGGTGTAGTAGCATCCTTGTCTGTTGTAGCAGGAAAAAACCAGGGTCTTGTAGCATCCTTCAGTTGCAGTTGAGAAAATTGGGGATTGAAGTCTCCAGCAAGTTGTATCTTGCAAAAACTATTGTAAACATAATTTTGCAGTATAGAAAGAGTTTGTGGTTTTCCCAATTGGGTTTCCACGATAAAATATATGTCCTGTGTATCCTATTGATTCCATGTTTTAATTATATTTAATAAGTGGTTTAAAATGGTAAAAAGTTGACAATACTGATTCACCCCCCCCCTCTCGGTATTGAACAATATTCCAACACCTAGTCCTTCTTGTGTTCACCATTCTGGATATAGGTGAATTGCTGGATATTGGTGTTCACAACTATCTACTAAACGAAGGGGCAACCGATCCTCAATGAGAAATCATAAGCTTTTGAGAAGTTTAAAATTTTTAAAGCAATGGTTGAAAATGATACAAATATGAAAATCATATGTTTAAGGTCAGATAATGGAGGAGAGTTTACCTCAAACGAATTCAATGAGTTTTGTGAAACCTGTTGACACACTATTTTTCAATTTTGAATGGGAAAAAGATTGATAAAAATAAGTCTTGATATAATGTAAAAATGGTGAGAATAGCCCCAAGTCTTGAAAAAAATGGCTAATATGACCATTGCCTATACCAAAAAGGAGCTAAAGAACCGAGCAAAGTGCTTTGGAAGTCATCTGAAATGATCAATGGTCATGATTGCATTGGAGAAGATCGACGGTGGAAGATGAGTTTCACCGGAAAAGAAGAGAGATGAATAGTGGAATCAAAATACCCCGAAAAAATTAAAGGGTGATGCTAAAGGATAGAAATGATCGACAATTGTTGGCGGGGAAATGGATAGATCGAAAACAAGGGAAAGGTTTCACTGTGGAAGAAGCGAGGATGATAACAAAGATAATGTGTGCCGAAAATTCAAGTCAGGTGGTGTTAAAGGCACACCAAGATCAATGGCTATTCGATAAAGGGGAGGTTAGATCGATGACATATAATATTTTTGTGCCGCCAACATGCACGATGAAATGGAGGTTGAAGTGGTTGTGAAATACCATACCACTGTATGCGTGTCATCTCCACATCATTTCGCAATTAGAGAAAGTGGTAAGGAGAACAACCCTCCTCTGTTGCGAAACCACCTTCGCGGGTGTATAAAAGACATGGGAACATCAAAAGTTGAATTTTTTCTTTTGGAGGGTGGAGGATTGGAACATGTCCGTGCTGCTAGAAAGTGACATAGCATAGTTTTTTCAACTTGTCCATGCCAGGTAGGTCGTCCGAAACTCGTGAAAGTAAGTAGAACTGTTTACATAATGGAAGGAAGTAGTGAAACAGTCCCTCAGAACGTTGAAAATATGAGGATAGAAGAAACCCTAGAGGATAGAGATAGTGACATTCATGACCCCATAATGGTTAAATTCTTAGTTTCAGAAATCAAAAGAAAATTGGAGGGTTTATATAAACAAAATTTGGATGTGCAGAATGTTTATAAGTCTCGTTTTATCCATTTCTATCCAGAACAAGCTTTAGGGTTTCCAGAATTCATTTCATGGTGTGTAGTAAATTATTCTCAGAGTGAAAGAGTCATTATGAATTCATCAAGAACGAAAATTATTTTCCCTATAAATGCGTCTACCATTAGGAAATCTCTAGCAGTACCCCTGTTTTCCTCCCATGACCAGGAATATTTTTCCGAAGAAGCCCTAGTTAGCCAGTACAGCGAGTCATCCCCTGAGTCCAAACAAACCTTCATGACCAGTTGTCTAAAACCTGACCTTGCCATTGATAACACCCCCTATCCACTTGACATTAATTTCTTTGATGATAATTCACAGTTAGGTTTGTCACTCATTTCACAGTTTTTAGGGTTTGATGATGATTCCATGGTCACATAGGTCCAGTTAAGTTTTCCGTTTAGATTAAGTGTTGGTAAACCAGAAATGGATTACAGTCAAGTACCCTGCCTTAAATTTGATGAATTCTTGGCTAGCAACATCCACTCTCAGTTAGTGAATTTCCACACTTCTAGACATTTCAGATTCC
Organism: Larix kaempferi; assembly: GCA_027924585.1. NCBI lineage: Eukaryota > Viridiplantae > Streptophyta > Pinopsida > Pinales > Pinaceae > Larix > Larix kaempferi. Next base: position 14,418,719 of record BSBM01000486.1, read on the forward strand.
ATACACACCTGATGAAAATGCTCTTGTTTTTCAGTGAAAAAGATTTACATTTCCCACAGTCAGTGTTTTTAGAAATGGTGGAAGACACTATGTTTAATTTTATGAATTTTATTTTATCAGAAGTATACAGATTGATGTTTGGAGAAGATTTGCCTAGAGTATTATCAGAGATGAAGACCCTCATGCAATTAATCCCAGAAAAAGCAATTGGAGACTGGTTTTTACTGAAGCAACATACATAAATCAGAATTTATGGATTTGTTAAGGAGCCCTATATTCTACCAGCCTTTTTGACTCGGAGAGTTTTTGCTTTGGATTTTATCAGACAGAAATTGATAGTAGAAAATGACATTTTTCTAGCTTTCAAGAAAGCTTCAGATATAAAGTTTCCTTTAAAATTTGGTCCTTTTATCATAAAGAACAAGAATGCTCTTGGTACCTACCCCAGGAAAGATTGAAGCAATAAGTAAAAGAAGTTTTTATGAAAGTACTGATATGAAGATGGAGAAAGAAAGAGAAGCCAAAAGATTAAAATCAAGCCAACAAGATGATGTTGGAATATTCACACCATCATTTTTATATTTTGCATGCATGCATTTGCATGCCACTGCATGCATCCAGTCATCATCATGGTTGTCTCCCCAACACCTAGAGCTTGCTTCTAGCTCTCCAGAGCCTTTCTTTAGCCCCCATTTTTCCTCCTACCTACCTGATGCGCCCTTCTTGACTGTTCTGCATGACTAGTGCACCTTTCTAACCTACCATTGTTAGTTAGAACGCCTTTACTCACCTACCACTCAGTTAGGGCGTCTTTTCTCACCTACCGGGAGTTATCACTCAGTTAGTGCATGGATTGAGTAGTTGTTCCACTAATTGCTCATCATAACTACTTGTAGCTCCTTGTTAGCTAGTTTTGGAGTGCAATTTGACCCTAAAATAACCTCATGTGCCCCCCTTGGAGTCTCCTTTCCCTGATTTATGCCTAGATGGTTCTGTTAGACTCGATTGTACAGACTTGACTGGCTCTTACCATTTATGACTGATACTACTAACTGGATGATGTCTCCATTATTATCCAAGCTAGACCCTGAGCTCAGAGATTTGAATGCTCTGCTTGGCTAATTGGAATCCTATATCATGCTCCTTGCAGTTCATTGTAACAGATTCACTACATTTATTATTCATTATATGATACTGATATTTTGTCTATTCCTCTATGTTTATGAGTGATTATTGAGTGTCTCCTTCTCTTCTTCTTTGCAACATACTTGAGAGTTTGATTGTGAGTTTCTACACTTGCAAGATCTCTTGCAGATTATCACATGGTATCAGAGCAGGAAGCAACTATTCAAATTGCAGCCATTGCAGCAGTTGTAACATTTCTTTGAGCAGCTATCTTTCACTTGTGCACCAGAATCCTCTGAGTTTCCACAACAAATCCTGGTGCTATTACTTGAATTCATTGGAGAAATCCAATGAGGTCTATCCAAGTGGGAAGGACTTAGTCTATGTGCCAAGTGTTCTTAAGGTAGTGTTCAGTCGAAGTGTAGCATTCTCCATCAGCACAACTCTTCTTGTTTTGCAGGTTTATTCACACATTTCGAATCTTCTTCAACTATTCGACTTCTTCTGTTCAGATGGATCTAAATCTCACATCTTCCAACTATGTTGAGTGGAAAGCTAAGATGAATCTCTTCATGAGATCCAAGAGCTTCACCCGAATACTCACCAGAACGATGGTAGAACCTCTCAGTGTAGTTGAAAAGTCTAAGTACTTGCATATATAAGGAAGAAAGATCCTGATACTGAATCTTCTAGATCCAAAGGAAAAGAAAGATGTCATGCCCTCATGGCAAGTGCATCAATAGATTCTTCTTTCATTATAGATTTAGGAGCCACAAGACACATGTCTTCCTCCAAATATATCTTCTCTAGTTTCACAGGCTCCATTGGCCCTTCCATCAGATTGGGCAATGATTCAGAAGTCTCCTCTCACGAGATCAGAAGAATCAATCTTGAATCTAGTTACTTTTCTGATGTGGTTTATGTTCCTTCTCTTGCAGCAAATTTACTTTCAGTATACCAAATGAATCATATTGGAGAGCTCAAAATAGTGATACTTTCTCCAATTGAAGTCGAAGTACAGAACATGGTTTCAGGGGAAATCATCGCAAAAGGTGTTGCAAATCATGAGACAAAACTCTATGAGTTTTCACACTTCTTACCTCTCTCAAAGGAGTCTTCTCTTCTCTCTCATACTCATGAAGAGAGTAGACTACCTCATCTCAACTTACAAGATCAAGATGTGGTTGAAGGTCTTCAAATTGGAAAGATTGCTCATAACACCTGCAAAGGTTTCTTGAAGGACACATATGGGTCTAAGAAGATTGAGAAAAAAAGGACACTTGAAGAAGTGCGAATGCTAGATCCAGATCCACAAGAACCTGAAGATCTAGCACCTATTGTTTCAACTCTCATGGCAAAAGGGATCATCACTACTACTCCCACTAGTGATCTTATTAAAGATCCATCATTATCAGATTCTAGTTCTTTTGGAAAAGATCTCACTTGTGATAGCTTAAGGGAGATATAAGAGATCTACATGCTCCTTCAGAAGCAGTTTCATGATGGTTACATTTCTAATTTTGTTCCCACTTCATCAGATTCAGAGTTTGGAAGTGATGATGAGCCAGTTTCACTTGCTTCTTCACATAAGATTTCAGATTCAGAGTTTGAGAGTGATGATGAGTTTCAAGAGAGCGAATCTCCATCACATGATAGTTCAGATTCAGAGTATGAGACATCAGCTTCACATGTTTCATCTCATGAGATTTCAGATTCAGAGTGTGCATGTGATGAGTTAGTTTTACTTGCTCCTCCTCATGAGATTTCAGAGCTTGATAGTGTTGGTGATTTCCAAGAGAGCGAACCTTCATCACATAGTAGATCAGATTCAAAATATGACAGTGATGAAGAGAAAATGCTAGATCCAAATCCACAAGAACCTGAATATATAGAAAATGCTAAAGAAGAAGAGGAAGTGAGAGATTCAGTTCCACAAGAACCTTATGATCTCTCAACTAATTTTCCTCCTCTTCCGAGATTGGAAGCCACTACTACTGAAGATCTTGTTGGTGATCCAGGTGATTGACGAAGAACCAGATTAGATTTTCAGAATGGAAGGTTTCATCCTTCTCACATTTCTGATTCATTTCAGATCGATCAACCCTTCTTATGAAAAGAAGGTCACTTGCCTCCTTCAGGGGTGAGTTATGATATGCTACTTTATCATCCTTCAGTCTATTTTGAGGGAGCGATTTTTTTCCACTGGGTTTTCCCTCTTTCCTCACTTAGTTTATTTTTAGATTGATTGTACGGAGTGACCTTTGGTATTAGTCACCAGGACCCTATTTTTTATTTTAGTTATTTTCTCATAGCATAGCTTGCAGGGGGGTGTTGGAATATCCACATCATCATTTTTATATTTTGCATGCATGCGTGCAAATCTGCATGCTGCATGCATTTGCATGCCACTGCATGCATCCAGTCGTCATCATGGTTGTCTCCCCAGCACCTAGAGCTTGCTTCTAGCTCTCCAGAGCTTGTCTTTAGCCCCCATTCGGACTCCTACCTACCTGATGTGCCCTTTTTGACTATTCTACATGACTAGTGCGCCTTTCGTACCTACCACTGTTAGTTAGAGCACCTTTACTTACCTACCACTCAGTTAGGGTGCCTTTTCTCACCTACTGGGATTTATCACTCAATTAGTGCATGGATTGAGTAGTTGTTCCACTAATTTCTCCTCCTAACTACTTGTAGCTCCTTGTTAGCTAGTTTTGGAGTGCCACTTGACCCTATGACAGCCTCATGCGCCCCCCTTGGAGTCTCCTTTCCCTGATTTATGCCTAGATGGTTATGTTAGACTCAGTTGAACACACTTGACTGGCTCTTACCATTTTTGACTGATACTACTGACTGGATGATGTCTCCATTGTTATCCAAGCTAGACTCTGAGCTCAGATATTCGAATGCCCTACTTGGCTAATTGGAATCCTATATCATGCTCCTTACAATTCATTGTAACACATTCACTACATTCATTATTCATTGTATGATACTGATATTTTGTCTACTCTTCTGTGTTTATAAGTGATTTTTTAGTGTCTCCTTCTATTCTTCTTTGCAACATACTTGAGAGTTTGATTGTGAGTTGCTATAGTTTCTAGATCTCTTGCAGATTATCACAAATAAAGTAGTTGTATTTGACAAAGAAAAGGAAAGAAAAAAGAAAAATACCAAGGGCCATAAATTAAAGTACAAGAATACAAATTTGATGAGGCAAGAGCTGTAAGTGATTCTAGCAAATTTCAATCAAGAGCTAAAATATATGTAAAATATGGGAAAGACAAACAAATAGCAGCAGAAGCAATGCATAAGTTGTTTCCAAAAGTCAAGAATGTTGTTGATTCAAAAATTAATCTGATGACCAGCAGAGATCTAACCAAAAATAATTTGAATTTGGCTGTATCGTCTGATGATAGGGTCACAGAAATGAAATTGAATTTGCAGAAGATACTAGTCCCTGATAAAATTCAACTACATAGACATACTGGAGAGGTGATTTATACTAATTTGATGAAAGTTACTTTAAAAGTGGTAAAACTACAGAATACAGTGAACAAGCTGGAAATCCAGTTGAGGCAAGAGAAAACATAGAACAATCTCATCAGCAGCAAATAAAAATATTGTAAGATAACCTGGTGGAGAGCAATGATGAACCAAATACAAGGGAGGAAAGTAAAAAGCTTTTACCTGAGAAAGAAAACACTATCCAGTTACTAAAGAAAAGCTTAAAATTCCAGCAACTTAGTTAATTCAAGCCTCTAAATTAACTGTGTTAGAACAAGAAAAAGAAACTTTATCTCAAGAATTGGACGACTGTAGAGCTAAATTGATCAAGTTTGAGGAAAAAGAGGTAAGTTGGGAAAAAGATAGATTTAGTCTTAAGACTCAAGTTGAAGATCTAAAGGCCAAATTGGAAAATATAGCACAAGAGAAACACATAACAGATCAAGGAAACAAAGAAACGAGCACATATGATATAATTCAAGCTATGTCTCAAGTTAGCTTGAAAGAGGTGGATATCAAAGAACTAAAAGAAGAAAAACAAAGACTAGAAGAGGAAAATCAGAAAAAGGAAAATGAAATAAAAGAGGTTGCAAATAACAATAAAGAATTGGTAGGAAAAAATCAGAGGTTCATAACTCAAGTGACAAGACAACTAGCATTGCAAGGTGCAAATCATTTGATTTGGGATTCAATCATCAATGAAGCTGCAAAATTCAGGACTTATTTAAATTTTATGAAGACAAAGGAAGCCATAGAAAATGATAGCTTACAAATTTGTACAACAATGAGAGAAGTTTTAGATAAGAAACCAAAAGATACAACCCAGAATACCATAAGTTTCTTAAATACTTTGACAAAAGATGATCTGCAAGCAATGACTATCAACAACAGGGTAACAGTAATAAATTGGGATAGGAGAGTCCTTGGAAAACATTCTCACATTGAGAATGTTCAGGATAGAGTAGAAAAATGAATAAATAGGTTGAAGCCTTCAAAAAGGGATTTGAAAATCTAATACAAAAGGACTGCCTTCTTTTTGGAATGAAAATAACGAGTTAATTTCCCCAAAAAATTATAAGGATTTACTATTTAACATCAAGAGGAACCATGAGAAATTTGAAGGTTTGACTCATGTTTTAACAGGGAAAATTCTACTGAAGACACTCTCAAATGATTTTGAAATTCTAAACCAGCTGGCCATGATAGGTGAAAATATTCCTCCAACTTCCATTGCAGAGCACATAGAGATGAAATTTATGGTCGAGGAGATGACTAGTTATGAGGTACCTTCTACAGAGAAATGGAAGACAGTGGAGAGATATGGGAAAATGAAGTAGACTTTGCACACTTGAAGACTACTGTTCAAGACAGAAGCGCTGTCGAAAACTACGGCCAATTGAAAGACCTCAAATGTTATATTCTGAGAAACTTTGGAAATTGTATAAATTTTGACTGAAATAGAATGTAATAGTTAGTTTATAATTTTCTATTTTTAGTTATGAAGCAGTTAGGGTTTAACCTCGAGAGGTTTTACAATGTATACAAGAAAAATTTGGGCAATGCATTAAGTGTTGGAACCCGTGAAGAGATACTCATTTTGTATTGATCCCTTCAATTTTGAATAAATATGGCTGAGCAGAGTTGATGCATATTTTCAAGAGTAAATATTCCTGTGTTATTTTATTCAATGGATTAGAGATTTATTTTTGGCAATGTAGTAAGTGTTGGAACCCATGAAGAGATGCTCATTTTGTATTGAGCCCTTCAATTTTGAATAAATATGGCCGAGCAGAGTTAATGCATATTTTCAAGATTAAAGATTCCCGTGTTATTTTATTCAAAGGATTACAAAGAATGTGATTGTCCTATCAATGATAAGCTATTTAACAAATTAACTTGTGATCATAATGATTGCGTTGTGATTGCAGAATGCGAAACAATATGAATCAAGTAAAGAAATTGATTGATGCATAACCTGCAGATAAATCAAGCACACATATTTATATGTTTTATGATTTAACAATACAAAATAGACTTATTAGATGTATGTATGAAAAAACAAAATGAATCAAGGAAACTTGATACACATAAAAAAAGAAAGTAAAAGAGAAACTAACTGAAATTCTTTAAAGATTGTAAAACATTACAAGTTTCTAAGTACAGAGTGTCTCCAGTTCTCTCCTTCGACGGTTTCCCCCCCCCATTCATGCGATTTTCCAAGGGTAGATTGCCCCTTGAAAAATGCATCTAGAAGATCATCAACATCTTGATAGTTTGCATGTTCAAGCTGTAATTGTTCCTTGAAAGTGAAAGTCTCGATCTCCCTCTTCTTAGCAATTGACCATTCTGGATCTGCCCCCTCCAAATCCTCGGTTAATATTTGGACCTCCTCTTCAGCATATTTCTCATCACACAACTAACTTGAATTTTTTTATTAAAATAATAAACATACTATGTACATACTTCATATAAAAAATGTTTAGAACCCAATTCTTCCCTTCTGGAAGGCTACTTTTATTTTGAAATTTTAAAACAGATGTTAGCACTTTCAAACTCTGATTTTTCATTTTCAAAAACCAAACTCGACACTTTACAAGAATTATAATCACAGTGAAATTAAAACATACTAGTATAGAAAAACATAAGTGTATTATTTAACAAAATACTTTCATTTTCATTTTATTCATAATGGGCCTCACATCACTCACGCCATTTAGGTACAGCAAGCAAGGCAATAATTGATCTAACAAGAATTTGTCATTGACATCTTGACAAGCATAATTTTATTTATAATATAGTTCCCTTCCTCGTTACAAACATGTTTTTCTTTCGAGTCATCTACAATCACTGTATTTGTAGCATCCCAACCATGGATCAAAATGTCCCAAACTTTATTTAACATACTAGTACAGAAAACCATAAGTGTATTACTTAACAAAATACTTTAATTTTCATTTTATTCACAATTAGCAATGTGTCATTGACATCTTGGCAAGAATAAGTTTTTGTTATAATACAGTTCCCTTTCTCATTATAAACATGTTTTTATTTCGAGTAATCTACAATCGTTGTATTTGTAGCATCCCAACCATGGATCAAAATGTCCAAACTTTATTTAACATACTAGTTCAAAAAACCATAAGTGTATTATTTAACAAAATACTTTCATTTTCATTTTATTCACAATTGGCCTCACATCACTCGTGCCATTCAGGTACAGAAAGAAAGGCCATAATCGATCTAAAAAGAATGTGTCATTGACATCTTGGCAAGTATAAGTTTTTGTTATAATATAGTTCCCTTCCTTGTTACAAACATGTTTTTCTTTCGAGTCATCTACAATCACTGTATTTGTAGTATCCCAACCATGGATCAAAATGTCCCAAAATTTATTTAACATACTAGTACAAAAAACCATAAGTGTATTATTTAAAAAAATACTTTCATTTTCATTTTATTCACAATTGGCAATGTGTCATTGACATCTTGGAAAGAATAAGTTTTTGTTATAATATAGTTCCCTTTCTCGTTACAAACATGTTTTTCTTTCGATTCATCTACAATCACTGTATTTGTAGCATCCCAACCATCGATCAAAATGTCCCAAAATTTATTTAACATACTAGTACAGAAAACCATAAGTGTATTATTTAACAAAATACTTTCATTTTCATTTTATTCACAATTGGCCTCACATCACTCGTGCCATTCAGGTGCAACAAGCAAGGCCATAATCGATCTAACAAGAATATGTCATTGACATCTTGGCAAGTATATTTTTTTGTTATAATGTAGTTCCCTTCCTCGTTACAAACATGTTTTTCTTTCGAGTCATCTACAATCACTGTATTTGTAGCATCCCAACCGTGGATCAAAATGTCCCAAACTTTATTTAACATATTAGTACAAAAAACCATAAGTGTATTATTTAACAAAATACTTTCATTTTCATTTTATTCACAATTGGCAATGTGTCATTGACATCTTGGCAAGTATAAGTTTTTGTTATAATACAGTTCCCTTCCTCGTTACAAACATGTTTTTCTTTCGAGTCATCTACAATCACTGTATTTGTAGCATCCCAACCATGGATCAAAATGTCCAAACTTTATTTAACATACTAGTACAAAAAACCATAAGTGTATTATTTAACAAAATACTTTCATTTTCATTTTATTCACAATTGGCCTCACATCACTCGTACCATTCAGGTGCAGAAAGAAAGGCCATAATCGATCTAACAAGAATATGTTATTGACATCTTGGAAAGTATAATTTTTTTTATAATATAGTTCCCTTCCTTGTTACAAACATGCTTTTCTTTCGAGTCATCCACAATCACTGTATTTGTAGTATCCCAACCATGGCTCAAAATGTCCCAAAATTTATTTAACATACTAGTACAAAAAACCATAAGTGTATTATTTAAAAAAATACTTTCATTTTCATTTTATTCACAATTGGCAATCTGTCATTGACATCTTGGAAAGAATAAGTTTTTGTTATAATATAGTTCCCTTCCTCGTTACAAACATGTTTTTTTTTTCGATTCATCTACAATCATTGTATTTGTAGCATTCCAACCATGGATCAAAATGTCCCAAACTTTATTTAACATACTAGTACAAAAAAACCATAAGTGTATTATTTAACAAAATACTTTCATTTTCACGTTATTCACAATTGGCCTCACGTCACTCGCGCCATTCAAGTGCAACAAGCAAGGCCATAATCGATCTAACAAGAATATGTCATTGACATCTTGGCAAGTATAATTTTTTGTTATAATACAGTTCCCTTCCTCATTACAGACATGTTTTTCTTTCGAGTCATCTACAATCACTGTATTTGTAGCATCCCATGGATCAAAATGTTCCAAACTTTATTTAACATACTAGTACAAAAAAACCATAAGTGTATTATTTAACAAAATACTTTCATTTTCATTTTATTCACAATTGGCCTCACATCACTCGCGCCATTCAAGTGCAACAAGCAAGGCCATAATCGATCTAACAAGAATATGTCATTGACATCTTGGCAAGTATAATTTTTTGTTATAATACAGTTCCCTTCCTCGTTACATACATGTTTTTCTTTCGAGTCATCTACAATCACTGTATTTGTAGCATCCCAAGCATGGATCAAAATGTTCCAAACTTTATTTAACATACTAGTACAAAAAACCATAAGTGTATTATTTAACAAAATACTTTCATTTTCATTTTATTCACAATAGGAAATGTGTAATTGACATCTTGGCAAGTATAAGTTTTTGTTATAATACAATTTCATTCTTCATTACAACCATGTTTTTCTTTCGAGTCATGTACAATCACTGTATTTGTAGCATCCCAACCATGGATCAAAATGTCCCAAACTTTATTTAACATACTAGTACAAAAAAACATAAGTATATTATTTAACAAAATACTTTCATTTTCATTTTATTCACAATTGGCCTCACATCACTCACGCCATTCAAGTGCAATAAGCAAGGCCATAATCGGTTTGACAAGAATGTGTCATTGACATCTTGGCAAGTATAATTTTTTTTATAATACAGTTCCCTTCCTCGTTACAAACACGTTCTTCTTTCGAGTCATCTACAATCACTGTATTTGTAGCATCCCAACCATGGACCAAAATGTCCCAAACTTTATTTAAAGTCTTGTGAAATACATAAGGATTTCCATCACCTTGATAACCCTCTCTGGTTATGCAAGAACAATATTCTTGTGTTAAAATTACTCTAAATTGTTCCCTTTGCAATCCCGTTCTTTGTAATATTTTTTGTAAAAACGCGTCTGTTGGGTCACGGATTTGTCCCTATTTTCATTACTTATTTCATCATTTTTCTTCCTATTATCACCCATTTATCATTCTATTTTGCATCTATTTGCTATAACTGCTCGAGAAATGCCATATTAATCTTATTGATGCTTTAGTGGTTAATCATAATTATTTTCCTTTATTTTTGATGAATTGAAGACTCTTAATATGCATAATTTAACTGATTATGGTTTATGGAGTGATTGTTCATATTAGCAGCTGTAGCAGCCATGGTTCAAGCCTCCAAAGTTGGCATGCTAGCACACATCCACATGGATATTTCACAACATGGTTTCCGCTTATGATTAATTATGTGGATTTGTGACTTCAATTCATGCTCAAGTCCAACATGGGAGCCTCTAGCTCATACTCAAACTGTTCCAGAAACATGTGCCAGATAAGAACATAGTGATTCGCATCTCGATTTGCGGGCAGCTGGACACGAATGTCAAAAATATGGAACATGGGTTTTGTGCGCAATGGCTTCATTTACCTGACTCTCGAGGAAATTGCCAAACAAAGCTACAGTTTGAGCTATATAGCTCGTTCTCTAAACATGTAATTCTCAGATTTACTGTTGCGACTGGTTTTCTAAATTAGTAATTGGTTGAAACAGATCACAAGTTGGGGGTTTGGTTTCTCATTCTCCTGAGAGCATTTTATGTATAAATATGTAATCATTCTGATGTATTGGGAAGGAAAGAGAGAAAGTAATGTTATGATGTAGGATTTGATCTGGAACTCTGATGTAATAGTTTCATTCTGACAATACATGCTGGCAGTTTCTTAATTCTGGAGTTGTAGACTTTCATTGTGGAGATCCAGCTCTACTCAGTGGAGGAAGGGCCCTCTTCCCTAAGCAGATGCTGGTAGTGTTGATTGTAGTGTGTTATTATGTAGATTTGCTTATTATTTAGTTCATGCTTTCATTCATTAGATTTATCATAGTTGCTTTCATGTTAATTCGTTTGATAGATCGTTGGCCAACATAGCACTTCTTTTAGATTCATGCAATTAGATATCGCTTCATAAGAGTTGATTTTGTTTGAAGTGTGATTAGATTAACAGTTTGGTTGTATGAATAGATTTTAGGTTTGATTTATTTTTGAGAAGGTGTGATCTAGTTTACAAATAGTTTCGATTTCATACCAATAAATAACAGTGTCAAGTAGAAATTGTGCTTGCATATATTTTGCACGATAGCTTTGAAATAAAAGACTTCCTCGGGTTGATAATTTATGTTTGGGAGTTTCAGCTATTTAATTAATTAGACAATTAAACTAACCAACATCGTCAACATTTTTTTGTTGTGCATATGTCCATACCCCAACTTCAAATATACTAAAGCATTTTTCAAAAACTTCCCTTAATCTTGGACATATAAAATAATACTTTGTTGTTGATTCGATATTCGGTGCTCGTGGCAATCCGAATTTCTTTTTTTTTATGAAATGCATGTAAAAAAACTTCTTTGAAATTGAAAATAATCAATGGTTTACTAGAAACAAATCTTGTAGAACTATATGCAAACAAACACACACACACACACAACCCAGTCAATAAAATATTATGGTTCAATGTTTCTAAGTATATTTCTTTCATGTTCAACAATTTTTTAATCACATTACCAGATACATGGTACGATGCATGGGGGCTTCACTCAATAAACAACTATCATAGCACGTTCGATCATGGCATATGAAACAATACCCCTAATTTCACTAAATATTGGAAAATACCTTCCAAAATTGTTTTTTTAACCCCCTCCCAATATGCCTTCCCAATTTAAAAAAAACCCCTATTTTCACTAGATATTGTATGTATCAATTTTTTGATTAACATTTTTTATACCCCTTTATATTTCTACCTAGTATATTGATATGATACCCCTCTTATGACCCCACATACATTCTACAATGCACCTTGCTTCTTTCGATGTATATCGTGGATGCACATTACTTCACCCACAATGCAATTACTCAACCACATATCATTATGACTTGCAACATCTAATGGTCTAATGAAGAGATAGGATATCACTTCTTGTATGTCACTAGAGCCAATGCACATAGTACAACATTTAGATTGCATGTTGCAGTTCTTCAATTACTGAATAAGCCTATTGTGGGATAGGTATCCAAGCCCCCAAGGCCTGTAACAAGCTCTAAGAGGCTGACTAAACCTCCCAAGGCCTATAATAGGCACAAGTGGTTGGGTATTAAAGCCCCCAAGGCCTATCAAGGACCTATAACAGGCCCTATAGGCTTAGAGCCTCCCAAGGCTGTTGGTAACAACTGGCTCGGTGCTATTGGTAACAATGGTTGTCAATGACCATTGTCTCTTGTCTGTGATCGACTGGAAACCCACTTCACCATGAAACCCCTAACCTCAATCATGCCTCAAGATGCGATTTCCCTGTGTACTGGTAAGCCCGAGCCTTGCCTCAACCCGATTTCTCATCCGGCCGTGATCCCACCATCTCCATTTGGCAGATATTTGTTAGCCCGCCCATATAAAAATGACCCCAAAGTATTTTTGTATTGTTACATTAAATAAAAAAACCCTTTGCCCCTTAATATATAAGCAATATAATTTTTAGGTTTTCATGAATATTTAATACCACAATATGAATGAACGTGGTATTATATTGCCTTCTAGTGAATCCCCCGTGGTACGATGTCTATAAAGAATATGAGAATTGTGCAATAAAACTTACATCAATTAAATGTAGAAGTTGTCAAAAATACACAAATCAGTAAATGATTTTTTTTGTATAATATGATAGTCATTTGAAATTGAATGTCTTTAACCAATGCCCCATTTTTGAACGAGGCCTGAGATAATTCAACAGAGAACACAAAATTGTTTTAATAGTTATTTCTCTCTTGTGAACCGTCGAATGCCCAACTAGTTGGCATTTTCAAGCAGTTTTCCTTGCTATTATCTACTGATTGATATTTCCCTTCATCTATAAACAACATGTCCATTTTTTTATATATATCTCCATATTGGATAAATACATCCTTGAACGACTTTTTGTATATGTTCGGTACTTCACCAACATTATAGTATGCAGACATTTGTAATTATAAATAGTACTAAGTTTACATTGCTCTCGACCCCAAATAAATACAAAGTCTTCACTCTTCAACCATTCGAATATACCAACGAATTTTTTAATTTCCATGTTGTTGAGCGACGAAAACCGCACAGCAATGTCGAAATGTTCTCTGAAAACACTGATAATATTGGGGATGAACATCCGTGCATAATAACGATAGCAATTATGGAACAAATTGTTTGGAATACTCTTCAATGTTGGATAACATCCGAACTCCAAAGAGAAATATCTCTACTCCCAGGACCAATAGTTTCTTTTGCAGTGATATCCATACTGCATACAAGAATCGTGATTATATATATAACAACAACGACAACACTTCGTTCATGAAGTTAATGATCACAAACATGCAACTATAAATGAAGATGTTGATTTCCAAAGATTTTAATACAAAAATCACCCAAAATTTCACATATTCAAATGATTTAGTAAAAGCATCACACCAAACTAATAATATGTTTGATTCAAACGAAAATAACAACGTCACCGAAAAAAACATAAAATACATTGAATTATTTAAAATAGGCAATGATAGGTTACATCTAAAAATAGGCAATGACAGGTTACATTTAATGGCTGTCACTCAACCAGTAGAAGGCATTGAAGGTTCTGATATTAGTTGATTCAAGCATTTTACTAAAACCCTGGCAAAGTCGATGTACCAACTCACTATCTGTCCTAGCAGGCGATGCAATAAAGCACTTAATCAAAATACAATTTTCACATGGATGTGCTTTCACACCATCACCCTCCAAAATAATGATTGATGTATTACTTTCTAAAGATTGCACTGGGAACTCCTCCCACGCACTCTCCATATTTTTTTTGTGTATTTCCTTCTTCATCATTGGTACATCTCTCTCGAAACCATACAAATAAAAAAATTTGCCCATATGATTTTTTTGTACTGCCTGCCCTCAAAAATTTTGTAAACAATGAATTCCCCTCACTGAACGCACATTTAGATGACCAAATCCAAACATTGAATTTGGAAAGACATAATGCTAAAAATTGCATGGCATGTGTTCGTGACTCATATGAAGTTTCCTTGTGTTTAAATTAAAAATCACCAAATTTAGTACTTTCTTCCCCCTTTTTTACTTTTTTCCTCCAACAGTATTTTTTTTATTTCCCTTTTTTTTCTCTTTTGGAGTCATTTTCTGTGACTTTCTTGCGAAATAAAAAACCTTCCATTTCTAGTATCAATAAATTTTTTGTATGGGGAGCTGCATAGAAATATTGCTTGTCATTATATATTTCGGAATAAATTTGTTTTATCAATTGATGTAGAAAATATTCTTTGTCTTTTACCTGTCAATGCCAGGCCAACATTTGAGCCCTCGCCTGGTTCATTATTGTCCAAGCTCTCACCTGGTTCATTATTGTCCAAGATCTCGCCTGGTTCATTATTATCCAATGTGATTTGTTGGCTAATATCTACGGACATCGTCGATGCTAGCTCTGGTTGTGGATGATCCACATGTTGAATAACAATACAATCATCTTGACCTGAAAATTTGTAGGAATACATTTTATATAATTTTTTGCAAGTATTAACGGTCACTATCTTGAAGGAATTAAAGTTCCCACTAATAGAATAAAAAGTACGAGTAACTTAAGAAAGCCATAAATGGCTAAGTAGCAATGTAAAATGGAGTGTATGATAGATGATAATGGTTACATAGTTTGGGGATTTTATAGGCCTGTCATGTACCTTTTCGACAAAAGGTCATGACTATTGATATTTGTTTAATTAATAAATTAATATTAATAGTTAGTATTAATTTATTATTATTTTGTTGTTACATTGCTTTCCCCTTAAGGGAATCTTTGTCCTCAAAGTTGTATTGACAGCAATGTTTGATTTCCCTTGAACGATCATCTCGAGATTCTTTGGGACACTTGACGAAATAAGACGATACGAGTTCTGGATTCCCCGGGAGAATTGTCGCATCGTATCTACTGTGGTCCATCCCAAATCTATTTTGATTGTACTTCTGAGATCGTTTTGGGGAATGGGTTGTTTCAATTGTTGCTTAGTATGTCGAACTGTTTGCCTGTCAACATAACTTTTTTGGGAATATTCATTTTGAACCCGTTGTTGGTCAAAATGGCGATTATAATTGGGATGTCTGTAAAGCGTATGTGTTGTTTGTTTTTCTTTCTTTTGAACTGCGGTGAGGACTGCCTTCACTTCCTTGACTTGATTTTTGGATGCAGCTTCCTGGATTTGCGCTTCTTGTTTCTCTAGTATATTTTTATGATTCTGAATCTTTTCAATTCTTTCATCTTGCGACTTTTTGTCAATTTCTAACTTCTTGATTTGATTCTCTAGTTCCTGATTACGATTCTTTAGACACTAGATTTCTTCCTGCTTTTCCAGTGTTCTTCCTTCGAGGTCTTCACCGGAGTGTTCCCTCTTGCTACTGTTTTTTAATTTTTTAATCTTTGTAATCAGTGTTTTGTTATGATTTCATAGTCAAAAAATCTCTTCAGTATTGCTTGATAACACATTGTTGACTTTTTTCAGTTCCATCTTATGTGTCTTCTTACTATTGTCATACTGCTGCTGGAGTTTTTCTTTTTAATGTTGACCATGACATAACTCTATTTCCTGATTTTCTAACTTTCTATGGACATGCTCCAACTCACTATCTTTGTCCATGATGAGTTTGTTTAAAAGATTTATTTGTTCTTCTAACTCTTCATATCGTCCATCAGTTGATTCTTCGTCTGTAGTTTGCGATAAGGGAACTATAACTGAGAAATCATGTAGTGTTATTTTCTTCTTCTCATGGAAGAAGGTGATACACTTCTTTTTTGCATTGACGGAGAATGTTCCTAGTGTTTCCAACCAATTATAACCCAACATTATCTCGATGAGATGGTCATCTATAGCTGCGACGATGAATTGAGATACAAAATGATAATCATCGATTTGTAATGGTACTTCTATCTGATCCTAGTTTGACTCATTCTTCATTGATTCTTGAACTTGCACTTGATTTGTGACATCAATATTTATAAAATTTTCCTTGTTGGATGGAAAAATAGCGATGGCAATTGGACTTTCATCAAATATCTCATTAACTTTCAGCATGGCCATCGACACTTTTATCGGAACATTGAGAAATCTTTTCTCTGTTTTATTAAAATCTCTCTTTCATTTTTGCTTGTCTTCTTTCCTGATTTTTGGCTCCCTTCCTCTTTTTAGAAAATAATTGTAATTAATTACAATTATTTAATAATATTAATTATTACTAACAATAATAATAAATATTATATTTTTTTGTGAATAGAAGGGGTATAGAGTTTTGAAACAATACAATATATATATTATTATAAATAATAATAATATTATTGTAATTTTTGTTTGAATAAAAATAATAAGTATTATATTTAAATACTTTTATTATAAAGGTGGAGTAATAAGTTCTAATAAAATTAAAATATTATATAATAATACTAATATTATTATAATAATATATAAAACTAAGAGTGGGTTTGATAAAACCAAGGGACGGTTTTATAAAACCAAGGGCTCACAAAACCATGTGCATTGTCATAAAACCATGTGCGGTTTCGTGAATGTTATTCTTACTTATTTTCTCTTTTTTTTTTTCTTTTTTTTTACTTCTGTTTTCACTATCTTCTTTTCTTTTTCTTTTTATTTTCTTTAGGTCAAAGACCTAATTTGGAGAAACTCTCCAATTATTTGTCCAAAAGCCAAATCAACGAAATCACTTCTTCTTTTCTTATTTTTATTTTTTTACTTTTGTCTTTTTATTTCTTCTCTTTTGTTTTTTTACTTTTTTGGAGTTGGAGAATGGATTTTGGCCAAAGGCCACTCAATGGTCAAAAACCAATTGACTGGAGAAACTCCCAATAATAGCCAATGGCTGGAATCTGCCCAAGAAGGGGCTCTGATACCACTGAAGGAACTAAAGTTCCCACTAATAGAATAACAAGTACGAGTAACGTAAGAAATCCATAAATGGCTAAGTAGTAATGTAAAATGGAATGTATGATAGATGATAATGGTTACATAGTTTGGCACTTTTATAGGCCCGTCATGTACCTTTTCGGCAAAAGGTCATGACTATTGATATTTGTTTAATTAATAAATTAATATTAATAGTTAATATTAATTTATTATTATTTTGTTGTTACATATCCCCTTTCATAATTTAGTTAATTTAAACACGATCTCTGAAAAATAATTTTTTACCTTCTTGTCCATCTTGTTCTCCAGTTTGGTAGTTCTTTGTGGATTCTCTATCGCATTCAGTGTCGTCCTTGGATACTATAATTTGATTGGACGATACTTGAGTGTGCTCTTTATTTGAAACTGCAGTAGAATAGGAATTTGAATAAGTTATTGAACATAACCGACCGAGAAAAGCAAAATACAATGAAAGAAGACATCTGAAAATGTTAATATGTAAATACCTTGTTTTATACCTAATTCTTTATAGAAACTGTTCATAAATAGCTCTTACTGTACAATCTCCACAATAGAAATAAATACTCTATATGGCGACCTGATCAACGAATGAAGAACTCTATCTCCTGCGTACAACGAAAGAACTGTACCTTGAGAAGTGACCAGTCTAGAAACTATGTGATCCCAGAATTGTCATGTCCTTTCTTTTGCAAAAACATGGATTCTTGAGGTATCATTGTTAACCTTGGGAAAAAGGTAAATCAATCATTGGTAGGCCCTCATCCTTCCAATCCATATCCATTTGAAAAGTGTACAAACTATCCTCATCCCTTTCAATGCCCCAACTCTGTATAATAGAGAATCATATAAACAAGTCCTTGGAGAAATCTCTATAAACTCCCTTGGTAGGATTTTGTGTTACCTTTTTTTTTATTGCTGAAAAGTGTGAAAGATTTGGAAACCATATAAGAGTTTTCCATATCAGCTAAAAAAATTAAAGTACATGCCGCTTCATTAGATTCTAAGTAGTACAACAGCGCAAGCATATCTTCTTCTGTCGAGGGAATATCGCAATTACACATATCATCAAAAACCAATTCACAATTGATTGCCGTACCAAAGAATGCAATGGATCTTAGTGTGTTGACCAAAGATGCAAGATAACAACATTGGCAAGCAAACTATGAACTATCTTTGATGTCGTTAATGGAGATACCCATCCCCTCTTTATTTATATATATATTCAATATTTTCACAGCATCATTTGGTAGTTTGGTACCACTATCCTCTTCAGATTCTTTCTTTCTCTTTTTACTCAGAGATTTTGCTTGCTTTTCAGATCCTAAAATACTGCACAGTTGTTGGAGATGATTTGGTGCAATTTTATATATTTCAATGACATTATGGTCAGTGATCATCTACGATCGATTAGTTTGAACATCATGAAATTTGAAATATTGAACGATTGAATGTTTGGTTGACCTCTCATCCTTGATTTTCTTGTAATATTGATATAAAGTCTCTGCGCAAATGTTTTTCTCGACTGATATGCTCATCCAAACCGATCGATTGATTATATTGTCCGCCACAATAGTCAATTCATCTTCATCAAGATCACGCAATGGTCTAAAAAAATTAGTTCCATGATTGTTTATTTTATTTTGAACAAAATCATGCTGACTGATGCTCTTGGCTGAGCATTGCAAGGAACCACTTTTATAAAGCTCGAATACAGACATCAATTTGCTCCACAGTTGATCTAATGTCAAAACAAGAGTTAGCTTTTCTTTAAGGCTGTCCTTTGTTTGAACAACAAAAATATCCATACATTCACCTTGGAAGTTCTGGAAACATATAAAATTGAAGATAATATTTAATTTTCTAATTTCATAACACAGGAAACAATCTAAACACTTTGTTTGATAAGAAGAAAAATTCTATACCTGGAAAGCATCACTGGAAACGTTTCCCTTTCCTGAGAGGGATGGCCTACCGCAGGATATCCATTTCTCCATTGGTTTTACAACTTGAGAAATGAATGGAGTGTCTGCAAATTCTTTGTTTGATAAAGTTTGTTGTTTGCATAATTTGTTGATAATGTGATGAGGAACATCTTTATGTAGAAGATGAGTTGTTCGATGCCAATACCTTGAATGGACTTATTCATATTTATCATTTTCAATGATTTTTTTCTGCGCAAAAAAAGTATGCTTCCCATCCAATATATAAAAATTTACTAAAGGAAAATTAATTTCGTCCTCATTTCTAGGAAGAAATCCCAGCGTGGTCTCCTTATCGAAAGGAAATAGGATAGCATCTCTCAATTTTGTTGTAAATGTATGAAGAAGAGATACAACCATCTTTTGCACGACCTCCTCATCAAATTTTCAATATCGTTACTGCGGAGGTGCAACAACACATCTTGTTACGTCAATCGAAAATACTTTCTCATTGAACAAAAAGTATTAGATTTGCTCATGTTGAACTTCTTTTGAAATTTCAAAGCTCTTAGTCACTTTCTGCATCATCAATTTAGAAGGACTTGATTTGAGTGGTTTGAAGGAAGATTTGTCCACATATTTTGCAAGTGATGGTGAAATGTTCTTCTAAGGTAGATAAGAATATTTTCATGGCCTACGTTTGTCAACTTCTTTTCAATATTCATGTAATGCAATACAGACGAATTTTTTGCTGGCAGGATTATTTTCTTCCATATCGACAAAATTCCTTTCTTCAAAGATGATGCGGTATTAATTCTGGACCGATTAGGACCATCATATGAGGGAAAAACCCACCCTTGCTTCACACAGGAAACTGGATCTGAATCGGGACCACTTTTCATTAGATCTGGTTGAAAATTACAAACCATAAGATAAGCTTGTAGAATGAAACAATGCTCTCTCTTGACCACTTCAACTTGAACACAAAATAAACTGTTAGAAATGGGATCCGCATATGTCAATATTCCAACTCGAGTTGGAGCTTCTTCCTCATCCAAGCAGAATAGATATAAATCTGGGCACAAATTATCTGGTTCATCCATCTCAACATACCATCCATGATTGAATAAACCAAGGTTGTGATCTTTTAACAATTCAAGGAACAAGATTTGCTGGTACTGACTAAGGCTCAACAACGAAGAAATCTTTTATCTGCAAAACAATAAATATAAAGTAGTTAATATAAGAATGCATACAATTTTTATAAGTATAAATTAGTCTTTTAATATTAGATGTATACTTGCAAATGTTCATGCTAATGATCGAATGCACATTATATATAGTCATTTGTGTAGCTAGGGTTTTACCCCTAGCTTGTGCAAATGAGCACCTACTAAGGAGAAGGGACTCCTTAGTAGCAATTCAGTAAATGTAAAATAAAATGCTAAAACAGAAATATAAATTACTCTAAACATGTGCATGAAACAGAAAAAATAAGATGTAAAGAATGGCTTTTGTATTAATTTTACCTCCAATGTGAAGGTTGGTGAAGCTCTTGCAATGCTCCAAGAGGGTTGCTCCAAGCTCCAACTTGCTCATTCTCTTTCTCCAATGGTGGAAATGGGCCAAAAGGGGCTCTCAAGGTGAAAGTAGCTCAAGGGTGAGCTAGGGTTTCAAGAGCTATTTTGGCAAAGTAAGGGTGCTTATGACTGTGGATGTGAAATGAGGGGTCTCCATCACCTATTTATAGTTTTTTGGTGGTGGAGTGCTGGCCCATGGTTTTGGGAACCATATGGTTTAGGTCAGCTGTATAGAGTTTTTTCCTCCTTTTCCTCATTATTTTATATTTTTTATTCCCTTTTTAGAGGGATTTTGCTATTTTTAGAGGAATTTTGGATATTTTTGGAGGAAAAAGGGGTTTTTTAGCCTTTTTGAGGCTTTTTTGATGGTTTTGTGGCCTTTTGGAGGCATTTTAGGCCTTTTGGAGGCTTTTTAGTGGGATTTTTAGGGTTTTTAAGGGAAATATGGTAGGAAAATGGACAAATGAGCCATGTAATGGGGTAGATGAGGTAGTGAACACTTTTTGGGTGTTAACAATTTGAGATAGGATCGATCATAGAAGGAGCGATCATCATAGAAGGGGCGGCCAATCCTTCTTGTGCGAAGTCATATGTTATTCTTGCCCCTTCACCATGGTTACAAAAGCTTGATTCTGTAACCCCCCATATTCACTCCGGGTGAGACTTCAACCTGTTTACAAGGTGATGGCGAAGGAGACAGTGAAAGGGGTTTTGTTGTGCCTACATTTATCTCATGAATGAAAGGTCGACCGACCCTTATTCTGCTTAGTATTCTTTTAGTGTTCACCATTCTGCATATACATGAATTGACATCCTAGCCTTCGGAGGTTGAATATTTTTACAATTCCCTCATAAATGAAGGGTAGGCTAACACTTCTTGTGCCCAATACTCTGTTCATAATAGTTATATACTGCAAGAAGCGTCGGTCAATCCTTCTTGTGTTCACCATTCTGAATACAAGTGAATTCATAATTCTCTACTAAACGAAGGGTGGTCGATCCTTCTTGTCATATTTCAGAAGTCGGGATAATTTTTTTTATGACTTATAACTTAGCCAATGTCCCAATCGCCACAGTTACAGAAGCTTGATTCTCTAACCCCCCATATTTTCTTTGGGTGAGACTTCAACCTATTTAAAGGGTGATGCTAGAAGGGCTAGTGAAAGATTTCACTAGTAAATTCAATCTTCCCGCAATCCGCATTGTGGGTTGCGGGATTGCAGAATTGCGGGAACATTTTTAAGAAATTAAAGTATCCGCAATCCACAATATATTTGTGAGTTCAGAAAAGGCGATGAAATTTTATTTTTTTAAGTTTGGTTTCTGCTTTCTGCAATCCGCATTGCGGAATGCGAAAAGGCGGAATCGAAAATCTGATTTTTATTGATCAAACACTTTCCAACTTCCGCAATATGCATTGTGGGTTGCATAAATGCAGAAGCAAGAAATTCAAACTCATAAAAAATGTGGATTGCGGGATTGTGGAAACGCTGTATTTTCAAGAAAACCAAGGCCTCTCGCAAATCATGAAAATACATAACAAACAAGCGTTATTTAAAATTTTTTTATAGAGATCAAAGCATGCAAGGTGAGAATGAAGAACATCAATCATCAAACCCCACTTCGAGATATTTTTAGAATTCCCTCATAAATGAAGGGTAGGCCGACACTTCTTGTGCCCAATATTCTGTTCATAATAGTTCTAGATTGCAAGAAGGGTTGGTCAATCCTTCTTATGTTCACCATTCTAGATATAGGTGAATTCACAATTCTCTACTAAACGAAGGTACAACCGATCCTTCTTGTCAGATGTCGAAGTCGGGATAAATTGTTTTATATGTTATAACTAAGAAAATGTCCTAATCACCACGGTTACAGAAGCTTGATTCTCTAACCCCCCATATTCTCTTCAGGTGAGACTTCAACCTGTTTACAGGGTGATGCCGGAAGGGCCAGTGAATATTTATCTAGTAAATTCGATCTTCCCACAATCCGCATTGTGGGTTGCGGGTTTGGGGAATTGCAGGAATTCTGCATTGCATGTTGAGGAATTGCGGAAATGACCCAATATCTCAGCGAGTTTTGGCCAATGGACATAGCAGTTAATGGTAATATAGCCATTTTTGGGCACACCGTAGCGATGAGATGCCTATAAATAGTAAGGAATGTTTGCTTACCGGTTGTCTAAATAATATGGTTATATTTAAATGGTAATTTTTTTTTTAAATAGAAACATTCTTTCTGTTATAAGTTAAATACATTGTTTCTTTTATAAGTTAAATACATATGTATCCGCAATTAAGGCATATTCGTCCGTTGAAGGCGTATTCAATGCAGGGAAAGGACCAATATCTACGTTAGATTTGGCCGTTCGGATGCATTCATTGAAGGAAAGGACCCAATATGTCAGCGCAATTTGGAAAACGGAGATAGCAGTTAATGCTAAGATAGCCAACGGACTGTGTGTTAAGCAAGAAACTGGAAGGTAGCACATGGTGGTTTACATTTCAAGCACAATCACCGAAGAACGCCCACAACCAACACCCATCATGTAGGAGAAACCAGAGATCATCTCTTGGATATCGTTAAAAAAGAAGCGGAGTGCCAATTGACCTAGAGAAACTGGCCAAAAGCCAAAGAGGGGGACCCGAGACTCAACGCGAATATCAGAAGGAAAAGTGGGCACCTCAGCCACCGTAGAGGATGAAAAAATAGTGAGCGGAACACCAGTAGGACCGACTACAATAGAGTTTCCAGGATATGTACCCCACGGAAATCCGGCGCACTAGCTGTTAGGGTTTGGAAGAATGTTAGGTATACTATCAAGGAACCAACGGTCCTGAAGGGGGTCCACAGAATGGGGAGTATCATACCATAGCTGCAGAAGCTACAGTACAATGACCACGATGTACTACTACACCCAGAATGTATGAATGCGACATACGAGCATGTACAACATGGTGAGAATGGTCCAGTCACGCGGAAGACTGCACAGTGGGCACTAGGACTAGAGGAGTTAGGTCTGATGAATCTGAACCAAATGCCACATTTTGGAAGGGGGGATGAAGTGAACACCTGCGTGAAGCAGCTCCTTGCTTCTTTTCACGGACGTTGTTTATGGCTAGGTGAAAAGATCCCAGTTACGGTCGATTTGATAGCATGGATAACAAGGTTACCTAAGAACAGAGAGGACCCTTTGCAGTATTTTAAGGGAAAAGATAATGACAAGCACTTAGTAGAAAAATTGAATGCGAAGTATGGGGTCGAGAAGGACACCCAAGGGTACAGAATAGACACCATCAATGACTAGGTGGTAAGGGTCACAACAAGACTGCTATCTATCAAGATGGTAAGAAATAATCGCTCGAACCAATGCGCATCAGGGGTGATTGCCTCCACGAAAAAATGTGCCGCAGGAGTTAAGATGAATTAGTCGCTATTCCTAGTGAACAAGCTAGCAGAGGACGCAATGCTTGCACAGGAACATGG
The DNA here is from genome assembly GCA_027924585.1 of Larix kaempferi. Lineage (NCBI taxonomy): Eukaryota > Viridiplantae > Streptophyta > Pinopsida > Pinales > Pinaceae > Larix > Larix kaempferi. The sequence goes on from BSBM01000486.1 coordinate 14,443,256, forward strand.
AAAAGCATTCATGTATTCTTGGTTGTTGATTCTAATCGCGATGGTTGCATGGAAGGAACCAATGGACTACCAAAGGATGATCACACCAGTAGTCGGGGTATGCCAAGGAGCAAGGTGCCAAAACTTATGGGCGATAGCCGACAAAGAGCGGATAAATACCAACATTATCATTTTTTATATCTACTCAGAAATGATGAGGGAAGATGCAGAGAAAATCCCAAGAATCACATAAGACACGGTGCAAAAGCATCGGTGAGTCCCAAGATTGTCAACCGGATCGCAAGTCATCAAGATACAAGTGCACACAGACCCAGGAAAGCAGTGGTTGTCGACACAGTATAAATTGATAGATGAAGAGTTGGATGCCATAATAGAAGAATGGCCTCAAAAATGGAATATCCCAATAGTAGAGGAGGAGCTATCAGATCCAGAAAAAGGGCAGTCAACAAGTGAACCAAAACCGCTAGAAGATGACAAAGACAACGACCAACAAGATGCAAGAGAAGACGACCATGTTGACGAAGATAAACACTCCCGTACCGCGAGTCATGATAGAGCATCAACTGCAACGCGAACAGACTCCAATGTTGAGGCACAACACGAGGAGGGAAGGACAAAGTTGCGGTTTGAAAAGGGGTAGGCGAGCACACCTATTAGTATCCCTCAAGATCATATGGAGAAGCTCGTTCAACAAATAAAAACAGTTATGGAAGATAGCCAAGAGAAAGCCACTTAGCATGTGACTGAATTCTTCCATAGCGTATAACAACTATTAGAAGTATTAGCAGATGTGGCATAAGATAAGGTGCGACCCAGTACCTCAGGATGCAGAACCAAGGTCGACATCGACACGAAACCAAGGTTAGTGCAGATCCTTCCGCAGGTTATGATGACAGGAGTGGAAGTGTTGGACGCAGAATTAAGGAAGCATGATCAGATCATGGTAGACTTCAACATCTTTCACATATTGTCACTACAACAAATACATACATCAACGAGCGAGGAAATTTTGGAACGAGAAGTGACAACACATGATCGCATGAACCAGTATAAGCGACAAGTGAGGAATATAAAGGCAGAAATTCAGCGCCTACAAGAATAAAAAGAAGTAAGATTGAATGATTCCATAAAGGCTATTGAATATAGGAGAAGGTTGGAACATGCTCTTTCAATTGCGTGCGAAGAAGTACCAGAGGTAGATAAAGACAATTTATCAGAGGCAAAGGTGATACTCCTGGGCATGGTTATTGCAGATATATGGAAGGAAAATGAAGCACTGCATGCAAGGGTAGTACTAGACACACCACCAAGACAGATTCAGAATCACCGAGACGCGATAGAAGAGACTGCGACGGAGATCGCCGAGCTGGAAAAGGAGGCCCAAAAGATCTCTAAAGAAGTTAGCGAGTTTTGGGGAAGTTTGGTACAAGACAAGCAGTTGCACCAGCTGAACATGCAACTTGCTGAGACAGAGACAAAACTAGAATCACTAAGGGGATTGCTTAAGTTGATTCCCCTACTCACACAGATGACAAAGGCCATGGAGCTGAAGGAACTCCAACTTTGAGTGAATAAGGCAAAGGCAGGGAAATTGAGCAGAACAACGCACCTAGATGAATTACAAGCAAAGGAAGAACAGTTGGCCATGCAGGAAAATGTAGGAATGACACAGGTTAAGCAGGACCTGGGAAAGGCACAACAGATGAATGATGATCACCCAATGGAAAAATAGGTAGAATATTGTGCAGAATGCAAAGTATCGACGAAGGAAGTGGTCGACCAGATTAGAATTGCATATGATGATTTCAAGTCCCAAGTAAATGCACCAAAGGTTTCCAGCTGAGGTGGCTCGAGGGAGACCAAAATTTTTGTGTTGGGGGCCTATTGGCAGAGGGTTAGAGTGCATGAAGTGCGGAAGCCAACAATGATAGAGGGGTCATCAGCGGAAGAAAGGACCATTCACGAAGGATAAGAAGCCGACACAACTGCAACTTTTGGTCGAAGTTAGTTAGATTTGGTCATGTGGACTATTTTGTAACCCATTAGTTGTCTATAAATAGATTGACATTTGTAAGCCTAAGAGCATCATTGATCATTAGCATGACAGAATCGAAGAATCATATTGATTGTAGAAGGAGATATCTATTTTTTATTTTATGCTTTCGGCAAGTTTTTCTTTATATGTGAATTCGCGTTAAGTCTCAAATTTTGAGATGAGTTAATGCATGAGGATGTTTGATTATGTCTCTTATTTTGTCAAAGTGTTATGAATGGTGAATCTTATCTAGATGGTGCGATGTATTTAATATTTGGTTGCTATGTTGATTAATATGTGATATGGGAATGTCGCTTTCATGGTATTGATGCGGATGTTAACTATATGCGTGATTTAGTAGTATTCGATATATTTTCACAATTCACTCATAAATGAAGGGGCGACCGACCCTTTTTCTTCCCATTATTCTTTTGATAATAGTTCTAGACTGCAAAAAGGGTCGGTCGATCCTTCTTGTGTTCACCATTCTAGATACAGGTGATTTGTTGAATATAGGTGTTCACACTTCTCTACTAAATGAAGGGGCAGCCGATCCTTCTTGTTGCAAGTCGGAATAAATATTGTTTATATGTTATAACTTATCCAATTTATTGATCCCTACTATTTACTGCAGAAGCCAGAAGTCGGGAATTGTCGTCTCAGCCTTCATAGATTATATATTTTTACATTTCTCTCTTAAATGAAGTGTCGGCCTACCCTTCTTGAGCTCGGTAATTTTCCAGTGTTACCATTCTGGATATAGATGAATTGACGGCCTAGCCTCTGTAGGTTGAATATTGTTACAATTCCCTCATAAATGAAGGGGTGGTCGTCCCTTCTTCTGCCCAGTATTATTGTCATATTAGTTCTAGATTGCAAGAAGGGTCGGTCGATCCTTCTTGTGTTCACCATTCTGGATACAGGTGAATTATTGAATATAGGTGTTCACACTTCTCTACTGAACGAAGGCGTGGTTGATCCTTCTTGTCGCAAGTCAGGATAAATATTATTTATATGTTATAACTTAGCCAATTTATCGATCCCTACTATTTACTGCAGAAGTCGAAAGTCGGGAATTGTCGTCCCAGCCTTCGTAGATTAAATATTTTTACATTTCTCTCTTAAATGAAGTGTTGGATGACCCTTCTCGTGCTTAGTATTTTTCCAGTGTTCACCATTCTGGATATATATTAATTGATGGCCTAGCCTCCATAGGTTGAATATTGTTAGAATTCCCTCATAAATGAAGGGGCATCGTCCCTTCTTCTGCCAGGTATTATTTTCATAATAGTTCTAGAATGCAAGAAGGGTCAAACTATCTTTCTTGTGTTGACCATTCTGGATACACGTGAATTAATGGATATAGGTGTTCATAGTTATCTACTAAACAAAGGGGTGACCGATCCTTCTTGGCAGAATTCGGAAGTCGAGAGAGCTCACTGGGGAATAGTGTCCATTTGGGAGACAATTATGTTTCACATGCAACAAATGATTATCATGATCACTGACTTTTATGGACAATAATATGTGTAGTTTCTTTGATTCATTATATGAATAGCAAGCGGCTTGTTTTCTTCTAGGAAAACAAAAAGAGCATCTAACTAGGATGAATTCTTCATTAGTTTGGAAGAAAGAACATTGACAATATTTAAATTTTAAATGTATTAATTAGAGCATAGAAATGAATTCTAACTCATATATTATATTGAAATATGAGGCAAAGTGATAAGATGGTGTAACACGAAATACATTCACAAAAGAGAAATTGAAAGACTGAAGAAAGTGACAACATATGAATCTCTGTTTCCCATAGACATGTACTTATGCTCTTCATTAAAGTCTTCAAAAAATATTACATCACCGTTATTTTTTCTCTCGGATCCAACCCCCATTACTTTGTAAAATCAAAATTTATACAAAATGTTTTTTGAATTCTTCACTAAAAAATAAATTTCAAATAAATCTCTAAAATTCAAGAACATTTTTTTTGTTGTCGACCAACATGGTATACTATTTCTTTGATTTGGGTTGCTATAACACTCGAGCAATTAACAAAGGAAACGCAACGTCATTTAAAATTAATACACATGAATATTCATTCTTGATATAACCTGTATTTTGTTTTCATAAAAATTTCAACAATTTTCCATTACTCTTGAGTTGGGATTTCATAATCCATCATTTATTTCACCATCACCTCCAATTATATGCATTCTGTGTAACATACATATGGAAGATCCTTCTTAATCATTATAAATTGTTCAAGTATTTCAAAATCACCGGTCAATTTATCAATTATTGTCTTTCTAGTTAATCCTTTGACCAAACCTTCAAATTTCGAGTGATCCATATGAGCCTGTACTATCAAACTGTGATAATTTTCTTGAGTCATTAATTTTCCATCGTCACTCCAAAAAGAAGGTAGACCACATTCAAAAGGCCCCATAAATAATTCCTTAAAATTTTGAACTTCAAGGACAATATTTTGCGCCATGTCTTCTACTTCTTTAACACGATCATACTTTCCAATAATTCTTCTTGCCCAAATGATGATTGATGGTCTGTCTTTGATTCCAAAACTCTGCATATCTAATTTGGTTAGATTGTTTAAAAATATGACTATATTTTGAGTTGTTTCTGAAGGCCTTTTGCATAATGTCTCATTTTCCACTTTACACCTCTGGAGAGCTATGTTTGCTATAGTATCTTTATCTTCTATAAAATTAAAATGTGACTAGAATTTGGTGACTTCCACTGATATCGCATCCAATATAAGGTGTTTAGCCCCTTGTAATGGAAGCCGGCCTATAAATTTACCTTTTAATTCATCAACTTTCTTTTGCAGTTGATTTCTATCACTCAAAGCCTTTTTCTTTTCTGCATAATTTTGAATTACTTCATATTCCAACTTTTGGTTTTCCGCTTTCAACTCTTCTATCTCTACATATTTTAGACTAATTTGTGACATAGCACTGGTCAGTTCCTGAGTGGAGGATTTTTCTATTTTCCCTTCATCCGTACATAGAGATTGATCCCTTGGCTTCTCTGGTGCTTGCACACTTTCAATATGATTGGTATTCAACAATGAAATTTGTGACAACAATTCAATCCTTTCTTTTTCCCAAGCATGCTTTTCATCTTGTAACTTTAACATTTTACCTTTTTGATCCATCATTTCTTGATATATGGAGTCATTTTCTTGTTGTAATGCTGTCAACTCTGGAGATTGCACATGTTGATTATTTGGCACCTTCAATTTTTTCTTGAGCATTTGAATGGTATTTTATTTTTCATCAAGGAGCCTTTTGGTACACTAGTTGTTCCCTGGCTTAGATCCCAAGGTCACAAGGTCCATTTGTAGTCTTTTAAAATGGATCAAATTTTCTTTGTTTTCTACCTTATCTTTCTTCAATTGACTCTCCAGGTTTGCTATCACAGACTGCAATTTAGAAATTTTTAAAGGGGATTGTAATAAATCAGAATACATGACATCTCTTATTTGTTTATGCAATTGAATCTTATCGGGTATATTAATCGCATCAAGCTTAACTTCCATTTCAGAAACTTTCTCATCGTTCACGACCGCAAACCTTATAGTGTTTCTTCCTCGATCCATAACCATAATAAGGGAAACTTTTTGTTCTGCCAACATTCTTACTTGAGGGTACATTTTTTGTGTTTCTTCCAAAGACTGCTTCTTCTTTTCTACATATTGTGAAAGGACATCAAATATGGACTTATACTGAGAGTTACTTCCAGATTCATTTATTTCTGAAAAAGAATATTGTTGCATATTTGCAGGTGGCTGCGAAATCAAAGTAGTTTTTTCTAGAACAATTAAATCCCATTCCTCCATACTAATAATTTCCTTCTTTCGTTCCACTTTTGATTTCTTTCTTGCAACTTCTTCATCGGATTCCATACTATCAACTTCTAAAATACTTCTCTTATTGGTGATATCAGATTTAGTTGTTGTCTGAACCAACATTTCCAAATTGCATGTTTGTTCTATATTCACTTTTTTCTTATCTTGTTCAAATTTGAATAAATTTGCCATTTCTTTTAATCCTTCTACTGTTTGATGATCAAAAGCCTTGTTTCTATTTTTTGTCTCCTTTTTGATATAATTTTATGAGGATCATAATTAATCCTTTCAACCTCTTGGAAATCCATGATCTTCAATCATTTTTCTACTAGAAATAGGGTTTCCTTAGTCTTAATGATGAATGGACCAACTTTAAGAGGGAATTTCACATTTGATGATTTTTTGAAAACACCAAAATGTTCTTCTTCTGAATGCAAACTTTGTCTAATAAATTCTAAGGAAAAAACCCTCGGTGTTAAAAAGGCTGGCAATAGATATGGTGCTCCAGTAAAACCATACACTCTAATTATAGTATGTTCTTTATGCAAGAACCAAGCAATTGTTTGGACTTCTAGTGTAGGCTGCAAATTTTCTTTCATTTCTTCAAACACACGGGGCAATTCAGCATTAAAAAAATTTATGTAAACTTTTGCCATGATTGTATGGGTGAACTCAAACATATTGACATGTTTAGGAAGGTCATGAGAAACGATGGTACCAAGAAACTTCAATTCCAAAATATTTGAACACAAGAATAGGTTCAAGAGATATGACTGATATCTAAAATGCTTCAACTCGTGGATATTCACCAATTGGACATGAATCGCTTCAACTAGGAATTCGTCAAAATTAAAACAACACAGTGGGCTCGACTGTGACTCGGGTGAAATTACTCGCAGAAGGAAACCTAACATAACTTCCGTGATTGAATTATCACTATCTAGACCTAAAATTTGACTCAACAAGGAAACAAATAACTGGGTATCTCGCTGAAAGACATCAATAGTCAAAGGGAACAATAGGTTTTCATGTGACTGAAAATCTTTTAAGACTTGTAATAAGAAATTGTCTTTTTTACCGGACTGCAGTTTCTATAAAAATTTACCAAATTTTCTTTGTTAAACCACTCAAGGATTTTGGGAAATGTTTCAAATAAACGTAGAACCTCATGGAATGTCTGCGCATTTACTCGGCATAGAATTTTGGTCGTATTTACATTAATGGTTACCCTTTCATCCTGCGAATAATTTGCCGCACACCAACAAACAAATTTAGGGAAGTGTAGTGTATGTTCGACACACAAATAATACAAAAAAGACCAAAAAAATTAAATACATCATTTCCCTACGACTTAAACTCCATTAATTTCTCTTTAGACTGCGAAATATTCCACACAGACAAAACAGGGTCGAAAATATCCCTTTCCCTGTCAACTACAAGCTCCTCATTTTCATCCTAACTTTCATTGAAGGGGAGAAGGTCTTGGGTTTTCTCCATTTGGGAAACAAAATCTAATCACTGAGGGTTTTGAGCTACCTGTGAAGTGAGCTTACTGGCTGTTGTTCTAGTTGATGAAGACAATGACGTGTTTCCCGCAGTTCTTTTCCTCCAAGCAATAATCGACAAAAACATTTTTGAAAACTTCGAACAGACCATTTATATAACATATGCTTAGGTAGTTTCAGAACTTGCGATGAGTGGTTTAAATTTAACCGCTTTCCATAGTGGATTCCACTAACGCTTTCCACGTCGCAAGCTGTTTAATTTCCGTTCCACCTTTCCAAGTTTAACTACCGTGCACTTTCTAGCGCTGAAACCAATTTCCACAGTCGATTTTGTCATGTTCCCAAATTTTCCTATGCTCCATGGGGATGATTTTATCCTAAGTCACCTAAGCATTCGTTAAATAATTAATGAATGGATGAAGGAAGATTCCTAAGGGTGATTGGTTGATGACTTGGATAGGAAATTCGAATTGGTCAAGTAGGCCAAACTTGCTTAAGTGATAAATCTCAGAAAAGCTAAGGAATCTAGTGGAGACAAGTTGGGAAGATGAAACAAAATGGAAACTAACAAAAGAAAATAGAAAAAATGGAAAAATCATAAAAGAGGAAAGTAAAGAAAGTGGAAAGATTCAGAAAAGCTTTCAGAAAGAAAATAGCAACAACCAGAAAAGCTACCTAAAGCGCACTTTCCCAAATTCAGTGAAGGAGGTGAAGGAAAGAAAGTTTTGAAAGCTCAGAAGTTGCTATTCTCCTCAAGAAATGTGCCCTCGTGGATTTGGAGTAGAATGGGAAAGTACGTAACCTAATATCACATGTCACCAAGCCAAGAACTTTCTCATCAGGTCATCATGAAGTTTATAAAAGAATACATCCAACTCCATTTGACAACTTTTGATCATGATTGGAATTTGTGAGTGAGAGCTCTGAGCCCTCCAAGTTGAGTGTTGTGCCTCAACAAGTTATGCTTGGGTGATGTGCCCCAAGACCCCATGAGTTTCCTGAAAGTGTTATGCAGATCCAGCAATCAATACTACAGCCAGTACAGTTCAGCCATGAAGATCTAATGTCAAATTGAATAGGAGGCCACCATTGAAGGAGATTTGCAGCTAGATTTAGTGGAGGAACACCAGTGGAAGAAGATAATTATGAAGAGATGTTCTCAGGACCTCAAGTGAAGTTTATCAACTGAATATTGAAGACATTAGATGCTTCTATATTCCAGAAATCAAAGTTCATATTGAATCTCTAATCTTCTCCTACTCCTACTACTCACTCAGCCAGTTTTGGAGATGATTTTCCTCAAGAACTAGATGAAGATGGCATCCATTGAAGAGCAGCATGTTCAGAATGCAACAAGTTCATCCATCTAATCATTATATGGACTTATAATAACCACCATTACAAATCCGAAGTAACTTCTCTCTTCTCTTCTCTATTTCTCCACTATTGTAATAGAAAACTAGCCTGTGAGGCATCATGATTTGAGAAGCTAGCATTAATAAAAGAAGGAATGTTCTAAAATTCAGATTTCAAGTTTTATGGATGGAAAATGTTATATCAGAGTTTAAATTAATATCAGAGCATATTTTTTAATTCTTAAAATTAGTTTGTGAAGTTAAAATACAAGACTAGCTAGATTGATGTCATTTCTAGACTAGTTTCACCGCTTTTTTTGCCAAATCCATTCTAAGCAATATTTTTACATTCTGTCAGTTGGGGAAGGTTATTAAATCAGTCTAGTATCCATATCAGTCCTTAAATATAGAACTTGGAAGCCTTTATACCCTATTTGTAAAGTTTGGAAAATTACTAGCTCAGCAATACCGAGAGAGCCCAAAAACCCAAAATCTTTCTAAAATCTCACAAGTCTGAAAAAATAACTTCCTGGACATAACCAACATTCATTTGAATGATATAAATTTTTTTATTAACTTCCAATATCCCCACTTGTCCAGTATGCATATGCCAGCTACCCATGAAGCCTCGAAGTAGGCATAGACTTGCTCTATGTTGAAAAGTGAATGGTACTGGTACCTTGTGCATAAGAAAAATATGATCTGATATCCTGAAATATTGCTGCACCTAACCTCATACATTTTCTAGAATTAAATATTCATCCCACCATCCTCATTCCTTACCTTAGTACCCCTCACTTACCTCCTGCACTATCCGAAGAAATTGACAGAAATTTTACTAGTAAAGTTCATAAAAGTTTTTGTAGTTGAGTTAATATCTTGGTTGAACTTTCCCAAGGACATTACAGTGGCAATAGATCACTTTCCTCTACTCTTGTGGAAAGAAGACTCTTAATTTAATGAATTTGCAGCCATGTCAATGTTCAGTGAAGAAGACTCTTACTCTCGTGATGATTTTTATGAGCAATATGATGATTCATATGTTGATCCATATGAAGAGGAGGAGATGACCTCTATTGGAAATTTTTATTTGCAGAAAGTTGAACATGATTTCCTTGTTGAACCAATGTTTGAAGAGTACATAGGAAATGACCTACCTATGACTAATTGGGATTATGAAGGAATACTCAAAAGAGGGAACCCAAAGAAATCCCATGAGTATTTCATGGAGTAGTCTGCTTTGAAGAAGGAGGTTCATAAGTCCCTGACCTTTAGAGACTATTGTGATTTAGAGATTCAGAGTTTGTTCAAAGACCCCTACAATAGTGATAGCGAAAGAAGGATTGCACATATGGTTGATGGTGTGTGCAAAGAAGTTGAGGCAATATTTTTACCCCTAGGAGCTAAGATAGAAGTGAGGGATAAAGATGTGGCCTCACAGCTAGGAAAAATCAATGGAGGAAACCAAGAGCCACCTAGTTCTTCGGGTGGAGAAGAAGTTGGAGAAAACAAAGATGAACTTGCAGCCCTACATATGGATTGATCCCAATCTTAGGGAAAAGGAATCATGAAGGAAGTTTCATCAAGGCCACTTGCATGGCCAAGCATTGCGAGACTGTTTGGTTTTTCTTCAAGAAGGAAGTCCAAAGGTTGTGATTTGAGCACCACACAATGTGGAGAGACATCAAGTTTCTTGGAAAGAAATGACCAAGAAGACCTTGTTGGTGCCCCATTACTCCAAGAAGTGGACGAGGAAGGTCAATGCACAGTATAAGATCCAGCAGTCAAACACTTGATTATTGGTGATGAGGGAGGTAAAATCACTCTCGATCTTTTAATGGTTGACTTAAAAACAAGTGCAAAAGAAATGGGACAGATTGATGAAGGTGCGACATCTTTTGGATCTGACCCAAAGGAAGAACATAATTCAAATTTACACTCACCCCTGGAGCCTCACCAAGAAGCAGAAATTGAGCACATCTCAGTAGGGTGTGAAGCAAAGAAATGGGTGGATGAACAAGCCATCAAAATTCCACCACATAAAGAGGAGAAAATGACACATGGTGAATTAGTAAATTCTGATTTTTATGTGCCATTATGTCAGTCTGATATGGCAGCCATGTCCATTGAAAAATTTAGAATGGTTGACCCCCATTGTGATGAGGTTCAAAATTCTAGTGTTAAAAAGGAAAGCAGTATGAAGGATGAAACTTTAAGAGAAGATCTTTCTGTTGCATCAAGGATGAATGAGCACTTATATTGCAACCCAAATTATGTTTCTGAGGACCTGTAAGATGAAAATATTGCAGCAGAAACATATAGATCAGATTTCAAAACTTCAAGCGCACCGCATGAAATTGATCCGGCGAGGGGAAATGAAGAGGAGAAACATCTGCAAGGACCTCACCTTCTTGCAGGATCTTGAAAGATGGATGAACAAAAGATCCAAGAAGCCATTCAAATACTCAATTACACACATTCCTTAATGAATAAGCTTTGTTTGAATTTGGGGGAGCAATCTTCCATGAGAGACATGGAAGAATTTCAGGAAGCCATGGCAAGCATAAAAGGTAAATTCTTGACCCTGCTTTCTGATAGAGACAGTTTATTGGAGCTTGTAGAATTGTTTCAGGGTACATCCTTGAGGGATGATGAAGAGATCATAAATCTCGATGATGAATTAATGGCCACCCAAGATTCTTTAAGAAGCGCTCAAAGTGCCCTCCAAGAATCCAAGACATAAATATTGCAGCTTCATGAAAAGTTGCAAAGATCCCCCCTACCCTCCTACGCACCATTCAGTCAACTTCATTCGGCTGAAATAATTCTTAAACATAGGGAGGAACCTCATGAGATGGTGGATCATGAGGATCATTCAGTTTTATATGTGCTTGAAGAGTGTGCAGAACAATTTGATGAGAACCAAGCACATGGTTTTTTTCCAAGGGAACTTGAGTTGTTCCTTGAAGACAAACACTCCCCCATGAAAGAGTGGGATGAGAGCACCCAATTTGGGACAGCTAGTAATGAATAATTTGCAGCCATAAGCTTGATTACTGAAGGTTGCAAACATGCAAATAAGGTTCACAGTTCTTTCCCAAATGTCCTAGATTCAACAACACCAATGGGGAATGAGCAGCGGGTGAAGACAATTTTCTGGTTTGTGTCACATGTTCAACAGGAGGATCATGATCTGTCCCCATGGGAGATGGATCCTATTGTAGAAGAGATGGATGATTATAGCTCATATAAATCAGCAAGCAGGATCTCTGATTCACCCACCAGATGGATGGATAGAGGCGTCACTAGAAAATAAAATCTAGAAGGTAAAAAGTTCATTTGTTTCTGCAATAAATGTCTTATTATAACTAACATTGTCTTGAATTGTGAGCAGCAACAAAAGTATATTTTGTAGCCATTTGATGTCACTCATCCACATATGGATTGGGTGAAATATTACCTGACAAGCATGAAACTTCCTTGCAAAATTTTTTATGCTCATGGTCAAGGGAAGGAAGCTAAGCAGGCAAGTTTCCAAGTTAAATTAATGGAACATTTTACTTTCATAGGTTGGCCTATGTGGAGGGAATACACATGCTGGGAGGGATGCTTGAAATTTTTCTCCAATGGCAGAGAGTTGAGCCAATGGATGTTTTCACTGGAAGAGAGATTCTACTCCCCACTTGGTTTGGTTGGAAGCAATGCCCTAGCAGTTATTCCCCGGATGAAAAGGCACATGTTTGATGACAGATTCTTTAAAATTATTCTGATGATGGGGAAAATGCAGTTGATACTTTGGGATCCTGGCATACACTTGAGTGTCGACAGATTTCCAAAGATGACAAGATAATTCTACTCCTTGCAAGAGAAAAAGTGGGACCCAGGAATTCTACTCAGTTATCCTAACTGGGTTAAAATTTTGTCATTTGTTGGCTAATGGAAGATATAAATTACAGTGTAGTTTGTTTTACATAGAATTTTTTTTTCCTGAAGGCCCAAGTCTAATTTGCAAATTGTTCAATGGATGGGGACAATGATAATTAGAGTTGGCGCAGCAGAAGCTTGGTGGAATCCTGACATTGCTTGAGGACAAGCAATCTTGGGAAGGAAGGACTGTCATGTTCCCAAATTTTCCTATGGTCCATGGGGATGATTTGATCCTAAGTCACCTAAGCATTCATTAAATAATTAATGAATGGATGAAGGAAGATTCCTAAGGGTGAATTTGAGGAATTAAATGGATAAGGAGGGCCCCCCATGAAGTTATTAGCCCCCAATTTAAGTGCTAAGGAGATTTATTACTTAATTGAGAAATTAATTAATTGGGGAAGTTTTGAGGCAATTACACCATAGTAGTTAATTAATTACTGGATAATTAATTAATTGCTTAGATAAATTATTTTTGAGTTGTATTATTGTCATTTAAATGTTTATTACTAATAAATGTGCCAAGTGGTTGATGACTTGGATAGGAAATTTGAATTGGTCAAGTACGCCAAACTTGCTTAAGTGATAAATCTCAAAAAAGCTAAGGAATCTAGTTGAGACAAGTTGGCAAGATGAAACAAAATGGAAACTGACAAAAGCAAACAGAAAAAATGGCAAAAGCATAAAAGAGGAAAGTAAAGAAAGTGGAAAGTTTCAGAAAAGCTTTCAGAAAGAAAATAGCAACAACCAGAAAAGCTACCTAAAGTGCACTTTCCCAAATTCAGTGAAGGAGGTGAAGGAAAGAAAGTTTTGAAAGCTTAGAATTTTCTATTCTCCTCAAGAAATGCACCCTCATGGCTTTGGAGTAGAATGGGAAAGTGGGTAACCTACTCTCACAGGTCACCAAGCCAAGAACTTGCTCATCAGGTCATCATGAAGTTTATAAAAGAATCCAACCAACTCCATTTGAAAACTTATGATCATGATTGGAATTTGTGAGTGAGAGCTCTAAGCCCTCCAAGTTAAGTGTTGTGCCTCAACAAGTTATGCTTGGGTGATGTATCCCAATACCCCATGAGTTTCCTGAGAGTGTTATGCAGGTCCAGAAATCAATACTACAGCCAGTAACACTTAGTACAGTTCAGCCATGAAGATCTAATGTCAGATTGAAGAGGAGGACACCATTTAAGGATATTTGCAGCTAGATTTAGTGGAGGAACACCAGTGGAAGAATCTCTAATCTTCTCCTACTCCTACTACTCACTTAGCCAGTTTTGGAGATGATTTTCCTAAAGGAGAGAACCAGTTGAAGATGGCATCGATTGAAGACCAGCATGTTCAGAATGCAGCAAGTTCAGCCATCTAATCAGTAGATGGAATGATAATAACCACCATTACATATCTGAAGTAACTTCTCTCTTCTCTTCTCTATTTCTCCACTTTGTAACAGAAAACTAGCCTGTGAGGCATCATGATTTGAGAAGCTAGCATTAATATAAGAAGGAATGTTCTAAAAGTGAGATTTTGAGTTTTATGTATGTAACATGTTATATTAGAGTTGAAATTAATATCAAAGCAAATTTTTTAATTCTTAAAATCAGTTTGTGAAGTTAAAATACAAGACTATCTAGATTGATGTCATTTCTATACTAGTTTCACCGCTTTTATTTCCAAATCCATTCTAAGAAATATTTTTACATTATGTCAGTTGGAGAAGATCATTAAATTATTCTAGTATCCATATTATTCCTTAAATATATAACTTTGAAGCCTTTAGACCCTATTTGTAAAGTTTGGAAAATTACTAGCTCAGCAATCTCGGGAGAGCCCAAAAACCCCAAATCTTTCCAAACTCTCACAAGTCTGAAAAAATACCTTCTTGAACATAACCAGCATTCATTTTAATGATATAAAATATTTTATTAACTTCCAGTATCCCCACCGATCCAGTATGCATATGCCAGCTACCCAGGAAGCCTCGAAGTAGGCATAGACTTGCTCTATGTTGAAAAGTGAATGGTACTAGTACCTTGTGCATAAGAAAAATCTGATCTGGTATCCTGACCTACTGCTGCACCTAACCTCATACATTTTCTAGAATTAAATATTCATCCCACCATCCTCATTCCTTACCTCAGTACCCCTCACTTACCTCCTGCACTGTCCAAAGAAATTGACAGAAATTTTACTAGTAAAGTTCATAAAAGTTTTTGTAGTTGAGTTAATATCTTGGTTGAAATTTCCCAAGGACATTACATATTTGCTTCTAGGTGGGTTTGCAGCATTATTCCACCACGTTTTTACACATTTTCAACTTTTGGTGTGAGCCGTTCAATTGTTTAGCGCCTTTTCCATCTCCTCCCTTAGTCATTTGAAGCCCCTCTATGCATTAGAAGACCCTGCGTGCAGTCATGAATTCCATGAATTTGACTTGAAAATAACACCGTCGATCTCGGAGGAATCAAATCCAATGGATCACATGCATTTCGCTTGTTTAACATGCACGAAGTTCACGCGTAGGATAAAAGACAACCAAAACGCCTTGATATGGTGACATTACGAGTCAGAGACCTTATATAGAGACCTTAATATAGTGACAATATTTTCATTGTTCCTCTCCATAAACTCTAATAAGCAATGTTATATTAGTGTTAAATAACCCAATAATCCATATAGAATAAATTTAAAAAACATAAAGACAAAAACGTTAACAATATGAAGAAATCACTTGTTTGATCCATTATAACAATTCTAGACATTGTTTGTAGATGGGTTTGTAGAAGATCTAGTGCAACAAGGGAAAAAGTTGTTGAAGAAGAGGGAGAGATGAGCATAAAAGATAAGAGAATTCTAAACAACAAGATCAATCTTCCAAGATGGCATTGAGATGAAACATTAAATTAGGAAAATAAAGAGAGATCACATGCCGTAGCAATAATATCTAAGGTTGGTGTTATTTTTTACACAACCCATTTCATATTAGCTGCATAATTCTATCGTTCAAGCCATGGAAATTGAGAAAAATGGTAGTGAGGTTGTACAATCTAGGACGTGTGATTTGTTTTTTGGTTCATTAGTGTGGGTCATTCGAGACTTTTCCTCCATAGACTAGTCACATAATGCATTACAAATTTCAAACAATTTGGTTGTGGAAAGTTAAAACCATACATCTAAGTTTGATATCCACGTACAAATGTTACACATATTTGAAACTCCAATCCACAGTGCAAAATTATGCACATACCTGTAATTTCACAGCAGCCCAGTCATATAAGGAGCCCACTGGACGAATCACGAATGCAAATGTTGTAGTTGATGTTTGTAAGGATCTCGTTGGATGAATCACGAATGCATAGTGAAGAAAATGAGGTGGAAACGACAATGAGGACGAATTACCCAAGATAAACTCTGTTTTAAGTTTCACCCCTACGCAGTTGGAGTATTGGGCATGGCTGCATCCAATCTCTCAAAAAAGTGACAAAATTTGCATCGTTCCTCTCTACAACTTTTAATAAGAAATGTCTAACCCAGATAAACCAAGAACCCACATAGAGGAAATTCTAGAAACATAAAAAATACCTGACAATATGAAAAAAACATTTGAAAAATATTCATAACCATTGAGATTGAATTGACAAGTAATCAAACTTCTAATAGAAAAACCAAAGTTGGATGCAAATGAAATACAATCTATGCAATGTCGAATGAATATAGAGATCAATAAACACAAAAGAGGGAGTGAATCTTAAAACTATGTTCATGAATACAAAAACTATTATCTTGAATCACTTCATTAACAAACTCCACACCTTTGAAGCCTTTGGCAACTTGAAATTGGATGAGAAAGTGCAAAGGTAACATTAACCAAAGCTAAAGCTATATCCAATTCGTGAGCCTTTAGACAGTTTTGGAAAGTTCTTTTGACACGTATGGGGTTTTATGCTTTTAGTAAGCCTTACTTTCTTGTGCTTTTCAACTTGCCTTTAAGGCATTCCATTTTATCTCTTGAGATGTATAATATATTGTATTCATATTGAGGAATAATACATGATATGATATTTCCATAAATTGAGTTACTTATTTGCTTCAAGATTCTTGGCTATTAGAATTCTTTCATGGTATTGATCCTATATAGAATTCTCACGAGATGAAGTGAAGAAGGTCGAAATTATAGTGGAAGATGACATCTTGCGATGATTTCTACTTGGTATTTTTTTGTTTTAGGTCATCTTGGAATTTTTAGTATATCTTTGTTTCGAGGATTTTCAGAGCATGAAATGTTTATGTGAGAGAGCCATGTCAAGACTTGTGAGTGCCTACGGTAAATATTTCAAATGCCAATTTGCTATAGTTCCGAAGATATGACCTCAGAAATTTAGGGTTTTTGAATAACCTTCAAACATGTCAATCTGGAATTTTCCATATAAGTTTTGAAGCAGAATGTTTTAGATAGTGCCCTTTGGAGGAGATGCAAAATAGATCTTTAAGAACACACGGTTAAAATTTCAGATCTTGGTTCGCTATATTTTTTGAATTTATGAACTTGGGAAGGATGGAGTTTTAAATGACTCAATAATCATCTTTAAACAAGTTATTTTGTCATTTTCACTATAAATTTTGATCCATGACGTTCTAGAGAATGACCCTTAGAGGAAATGTCGTAGAGATATTGACAAAATCTTGCATAGCATTCTCATACGGTATCAAAATCACAAACTTGTTGGCACATTGGATCCGGATTCTTAATGATGATCTTGGTGATTATCATGGCACATTCTATGATGATCTTGGAATAGATAAAATTGGTGATTGTATTGGAATATTCCATGGTAATGTTATTGGCATGAGATCCCTCTAAGATTTTGGAATGTACTATGAGGTCTATCATGTAAGGGTTTGAAGGTGCAAATAGATGAAGTCATTATTTATGGGATTTGATTACACTATTTGGAGGCATCTTTATGGTCTTGCTATATATCTAAAGTATATATTGGAAGAAGTTGTTGGCATTCTTGGAGGATAGATTTGAGGCATGTACAAGTTGACATTGTGACAGCAATATTTTTTGTGGCATTGTGACAGAGACAATGATTGTGTCATTGTGAAGAACATGGATTGTGATAGTGACAACAATACAATGATTGTGGAAATGATAGATATAGGTACAGGGACAATGATATAGGTACAAGGACATAGATATAGGTCTAGGTTGATGGAAACCATGATACAATGGTAGTGGAATATTGTTCTTATTATTCATATCAAGGTGGCAGGATCGAGCAAGGATAGGAGATTGAAGTCTCCTTTGGGTTGGTGCTTGTGATCTCAGGGAGTTGGGGATTCCTTCCAGTTGGTTCTAGTAAAACTATTGAGTTGGACTTTACTAAGGAATCGAGTCCTATCTATAGGTTGGAAATTATGAAAACCAAGGGGTTGTAGCCTCCTAGATGGAGCTAGTAAACCAAGGAGTTGGAGCTTCCTTAAGGTTGGAGCCTATAAATTAGGGGGTTGTAGCCTCAATCTAGATGGATCTAATAAACCAAGCAGTTGGAGCTACCTTCAGTTTGGAGACTATAATTTAGGGTGTTGGAGCCTCCTTCCAGTTGGTCCAGTTAAATTAGAGAGTCAATTCCTTCAAGAGAGTCTGATAGCTAGACCGAAGATCTCTAGAGCACATGGATGAACATGAAAGTATCTACTGTGCAGATGGGGTTTAACTATTCTATGGATCAAATTTTGATCTGATTGGATTATAAGAATGAGACTCCGTTTAAATGCACAAGGTTTTGATATCTAGAAATTTGTTCTAAATGCTTACATCATTCTAAAAACACTACAAAAAACTGCAGCCATGAAGGAGCTAACAAATAATAATGCAATGGAAATGGATATCATATTCCATGGAATATATGGTCATGTGAAAGATCAATTTGGAAGGTTTTCATCAGGTAAAGTCCTATGGGACAAGGTACAAAACCTCTGCACAAAGGGACCCCATTCTTAGCATTATTTTTGTCCCATGTACCTAAAAAGATCGGGTAAATAGTTCATGAGGTTTGGAGTCCAAAGAAGGATTAAAAAGTATAAGGAAAGTAAGATTACCTTAGGGGGTCTACAAACTTATGCCAATAGGCTCAAGTGCTTAAAATATTAAGCAGAGGCGCTAGAGAATCAACTATACAAGACCTTATCCGATGACGAGGGTGCTATACAGTAGGTGCTTGTTTATCCAACAATACTAAGAGGTGGGGGGAGGGAATCACTATTTCCTTTTTAAACCCTTTTATATACAATTAGTATTAAGCACAAGTTAAATAATCATCCCCAACGTGAATATGACAATTAGCAATTTGAACACATCGATTTATCATGGAAACCTCAAAGGTAAAACCAACAAAGCTTTCCTATTAATGAGCTAATCATATACAAAAATGTTTTATAGGAACCAACTTGATGGAGAACTTAATCTCATGGATTCTTCTACCACTACAAAAAGGATGCTCCTACACCCCTGGTTTTCTACCTGATCAATAGACAAGGATGCCCCACCACCCTAATTCTCTAGCGACGACTCAAAGGAGGAAACAATTCCCTTAGAAGGCTTGAACCTGCCCCAAGCACCACCCACCAACCCTCTAATTTAACTTCAGTTTTTTAGATCTTTAGTGGAAGCTTGAACTTTTGTAATGCTTCATCTATCTCATTGGCCTCTTTCTTGCTTCTAATATGCAACTACCAAAACTTCAGAGACACCTATGGTCCTCTTCATACATTTGACTTGTATGGTTATATATCTTTTCAAAGAAATTTATTATTTAAAACATTATGTTCTTTAGGAAAATCATGCCTCTTCATAAAAAATATTGGATCCTTATAATGGCATCGATTCATCACTGAACTTCATAGTCTTTCAATCTTGTTTTAATTAGTAAGGAATTACTAATTTGTAGAGTTAACCAACTTTGGCAATTCTCCAAAGTTGGCAATTTGGCCAAATTGTTCTCCAAATATACCATTGCCAAACGTATCTTCAATAGAGTGGACATCAAACCGACGGTCAACTGAGATTTACAGATATTTTGTGTCTGATCCTTTTAAATAACCCTCCAGCATCTCTCAACAACAAAATGATTCAAAAATGTTGGATCTTTATCAATCCACATCGACGATGAACTTCAACATGCGCTTAGCTAGATTTCATAAATAATTCGCATCACATCCTGAGCTTTAAACGCTACACAACTTAACCCAGGGAAATTATCCTCTACCATTGGATTACCCCATCCAAGATCGACGGTGGACTTGAAACGTTTATGAGCCCAATTATGAACCCTAGCCATCAATATGTCCCATCATTTAAAGCAAAGGTTGGCCAGGGTAAGGTCTGCTAGTTCTCGGGTAACATCTTTGACTTTTAATGTCCTATAACGCGCTATAACACTCTTTCAGTTACTTTGATATTTAATTCTGATGGCTCTAGATATTTCTTCCAATCCGTGTTCTATTTTTTTTTATCATTTTCACTTCTTTAAATTGGATTTTCCCCTGTTACCTCGAGTTTGCCGAAAATGTTGTCTAAATTAGCTCTGTGTTTGACTCTTTCTCCCTCCACTATCCCTCCTCAATGTCTGGTTATTAAAGTCGAAGAAAAGGGCAGTCTCTGGATTCCGACCAATGCTCTACTTAGTGGTTGTGAGCTCCTGTACGGGAAGCTTTGTTACAATAGTTCTTCAGACCTATCTCCTTGTTTTATAATGGCGGAAGGTAGCAGTCGCGGAAGGACCAGCATCACCGATACAAACAACCGCAACAGAGTTGACAAGTTGGAAAAGGAGATAGAAGAGATTCGATAGAATCTAAGATGGAAATGCAGTAAAGAGGACTTGGAGTCCTTGAAGACGACAATTGCGCAAACCATGGAAAGTAAAAAAAATGAAATGATCGAGCAAATGCGAACGCTCTTCCTTCAACGTGGAGAAGCCATTCGAAATCAACCCAACAGAGCTCAAGGTAACACCAAGGGGATCCCAGTGACTTCGGCAGGTTCTGGATAGTCTCGTCCAGCTGCCAAAACTCCCTCAACTCCCTTAGAGGCAAGATCATCAAGGGTCAAATCAATGGATATTGACTCCTGAGGGAACTAGGTGGACCACCCACCACGGTCTCTTGTTATATTCATGATAACTTTAATATTTTAGGTTTACTTTTTTGTTAGTTTAGGGGAGGGATTTTGTCCAATGCCCTTCTGTTCAGTTTGTATTGGCAGGTATTTTGAAGGGTTGTACTTTTGGTACTATGTATTTGGAAAGGATTTAACCTTTCTGTTTTGAAGAATTTAACTCTATATTTGAAAGAATTTAAACTTTACATTTTGAAGAATTTAAACTGGGTATTTAGAAAGAATTTAAACTTTACATTTTGAAAAATTTAAACTCTGTAATGATGTTTGAATCCCTACTATTTGAATAAAATATATGCATTTTTTTTAAGATTAATTTTAATTAATTTTCTTAATTCTTTGTTCTTCTCTAAATTCTTAACCTCTCTTGTTTATCGATTATGTCTAGATTTATGTATTCTATTTCAATTTAGATAAAGTTTTGAATTTCTTTTGGATGATAGTTTAAATAACAGAAAACAAAAAATCCCGGCCATCAATTCGACATAGTGATTATTTACCGAAGAAAAACTCTTTGAATTTAGAAAAACTCCCGGAGACACATTAACAAAGATAAACTAATTTAAAGATACTGGCAAGAAGAATTATATGTCTTGTTGGGTTTGCATTGTCCTATCTCCTCATATGGCCGTCTTTTCCAAAAATTGTTCTTTCCAACTGCTTTTTGTGAAACTACTGCTAACAAAGCATGAATTCCCACATGGATTTCGTTTTACATGATTTAATAATTATTTTATTTCATTTTTCAGATTGAGTGAGGAACCATATTTTTCTTGGAAGTGCAGTTTAGCTATTTTGTATAAAGATTTGAAAATGGAGTTGTGTTGATTTTCCAAATAATGTTTGAAAATTACCTTACTTTACTTTGCATAATATACATGGTTATCTAAATATGGATTAATTTTTAAGTTTGAAAACTATAATTTTTAATAAAAAATTTCAATAGGGTTATTATTAAAAGAGTATTATCGAAGGTCATTTATTTCTTGGTTTTTCCCTCGATGTTTATGCTCTTTCATTGGAATTACTATAAATTAAATCCATAGGTTTATATTGAAATGGTACCTTTAAGATCAATAATATTCTTTTAAACAATAGCTAAACTAATTGTAAAAATCAAATATGCCACGTGTCACAATCTGAGCGTTCCACGTGTCACCCTGGAAGCTATATATCGACATTTTAACAACAAAATTTATAGAAAGATTCCTTGAAAGAATTTGCTGGAAAGTTGAAACTTGTGTTTAGAGAAAGGGTGTTTGAAATAGATTTTGAGGAGAAAGATCGTTTTCTCCTTCCTCCAAGGATGTTTCGTAGTACTGGAAAAAGTAGATATCGACACTCTATACACAAATTTCATAGGAACATTGATTGACACAATTTGCTTGCAAGTGGAAATATTCTCAGTGAAAGAGCGGTCGCTCTTTCTCCAAGTTGTTTTACAAATCCCTCATAAAGGAAGGGGTGCCGATGCTTCTTCTTCCCAGAAATCTATTCATAATAGTTCTAGAATGCAAGAAGGGTCAGTCAATCTTTCTTGTGTTTTCCATTCTAGATATAGGTGAATTGCTGGATATGGGTGTTCACAATTATCTACTAAACGAAGGGGTGGATCCCTACTATTTACATTGGAATTTGAAAGTATTGAATTCTCATCCTAGCCTTCGTAGACTAAATATTTTTACACTTCTCTCGTAAATGAAGGGTCGGCCGACGCTTGTTGTGGTCAGTATTATTCCACTGCTCACCATTTTGGATATAAATGAATCGACGGTCTAGCCTCCATAGGTTGAATAATTTTACAATTCCCTCATAAATGAAGGGGAATGCGACCCTTCTTCTGCCCCGTATTATTTTAATAATAGTTCTCGACTGAAAGAAGGGTCGGTCGATCCTTCTTGCGTTCTCCATTCTGGATATAGGGAATTGCTAGATAAACCTGTTCACAATTATCCATAAATGAAGGTGCAACCAATCCTTCTTGTAGGAAAATGAAATTTGGGACAAACATGTTTTATATGTTAGAACTTAGCTTATGACCGGATCCCTAATATTAATAAAATGGGATCCTCAGTTACTAATTTCTGGAGGCAATCTCGAATTCTTTCATCTTGATTATGGGGTTGGTTGATTGATCTCTTCATTCTCACTTTTCCATTCTTTGGATGCAATAAAATTGTTGAAAAACTCTTATTTTTCTGCATTTTGTGAGTTGCAGAAAGCTTTTTTTTTCCATTGAAATACATCGTTTCCGGAACGTCCTTTTTTTTAGTTTTTAAATATTTCCTTCCTCATTTCCGCATTCCGCAATGCAGATTGTGGAAATCAGAAACCCAACTAAAAAATGAAATCGCATTTACCTTTTCTGAACCCACAATGCGAATTTTCCATATAATAGTTCTAGAATTCAAGAAGGGTTGGTTGATCCTTCTTGTGTTCGCCATTCTGGATATAGGTGAATTGCTGGATATTGGTGTTCACAATTATCTACTAAACAAAGGGACGGATCCCTACTATTTACAGTGGAAGCTGGAAGTCTAGAATTCTCAACCTGGCCTAAGTAGATTAAATATTTTTACACTTCTCTCATAAATGAAGGGTCAACTGACCCTTGTTGTGGTAAGTATTATGCCATTGTTCACCATTTTGGATATAAATGAATTGACGATCTAGCCTTTGTAGGTTGAATAATTTTACAATTCCCTCATAAATGAAGGGGCGAGCGACCCTTCTTCTACCCCGTCTTCTTTTTATCATAGTTCTCGAATGAAAGAAGGGTCGGTCGATGATTCTTGCATTCTCCATTATGGATATAGGAAATTTTTGGATAAACGTTATCACAATAATCCACTAAATGAAGGTGCAGCCAATTCTTCTTGTCAGGAAACTGAAGCCATGACAAATAGTTTTTATATGTTAGAACTTACCTTATGCCTGGATCCCTACCATTAATAAAATCGGAGCCCTAGTTACTAATATCTGGAGGTAATCTCGAATTCTTTCATCTTCATTATGGGGTTGATTTCTGGAGCCTCACTTTTCCAAGCTCTGGATCTAAAACAATTATTGAATAACTCTTGTTTTTTCAACATTTTATGAGTTGCAGAAAGATTTGTTTTTTCCTTTGAAATACATCGTTTCCGCAATCTTTCATTTTTTTTAATCTTTTGAAATCTTTCATTCCGCTTTCCGTAACTCGCAATGTGAATTTCGGAAATCAAAATTTTTTATGTTTTGAATTCCTTCTTTCTGCAATCCACAATGCGAATTACGGAAGTGGGAAAGTGTTTAATCAACAAAATCATATTTTCGGTTCCTCATTTCCGCATTCCACAATGCGGATTGCGGAAATCAGAAACCCAATTAAAAAATGGAATCGCATTTGCCTTTTCCGAACCCACATTCTGCAACCCGCAATGCGGATTGCGGTAAGGTTAAATTTTCCATATAACTTTCCCGCTCCACATTACCGACTATGGATTGCGGAAACAATAAAATGCTCAATTCGAAATCTGTACTTCCGCAACCCGCAATGTGGATTGCGGAAACCATAATATTTTTTTTCAAAAAAACACCCCCGCAATTTCATTTCCACTTTTTCTTGTTCTAATCTTCCTCATTGATTTCTTTGAGATCTATGATCTAGATGGATTTTGCTAGTAATCTTTTGTTAAATATTTCAAAATTAATTATCTTTTTTTACCATTTTTAAACTTTGAATTTCACCCTGTTCCCCATTCTAGATACAGGTGTTCACAATTATCTACTAAACAAAGGGACGGAAAGGAAGTTGGAAGTCTAGAATTATCATCCTAGCCTTCGTAGATTAAATATTTTTACACTTCTCTCATATATGAAGGGTCGGCCGACCCTTGTTGTGGTCAATATTCTTCCAGTGTTCACCATTTTGGATATAAATGAATTGACGATCTAGCTTGCGTAGGTTGAATAATTTTACAATTCCTTCATAAATGAAGGGGTGGGCGACCATTCTTCTGCTCCATAATCTTTTCATAATAGTTCACAATTATCCACTAAATGACGGTGTGCCCGGTCCTTCTTATCGAAAACGGAAGCTGGGACAAACATTTTTTATATGTTAGAACTTGGCTTATGACCGGATCCCTACTATTAATCAAATGGGAGCCCCAGTTACTAATTTTTGGAGGTAATCTTGAATTATTAGCTTATGCTCGGATCCCTACTATTAATAAAATGGGAGCCCGATTACTAATTTCTAGAGGTAATCTTGAACTACTTCATTTTGATTATGGGGTTGATTGATTGATGTATTCATTCCCACTTTTCCATGATTTGGATCCAATAAAATGGTTGAATAACTCTTGCTTTTCTGGATTTTGAGAGTTGCGGAAATCTTAGTTTTTTCCTTTTTTGAGTTTTGAAATATTTCCTTCCACATTTCCGCATTCCACAATAAGGATTGCGGAAATCAGAAACCCAACTAAAAAATGAAATCGCATTTGCCTTTTTCGAACCCGCATTCCGCAACCCGCAATGCGGATTGCGGAAAGGTCGAATTTTCCCTATATCTTTCTCGCTCCGCATTGCCGACTACGGATTGAGGAAACAATCAAATTTTCAATTCAAAATCTCTACTTTCACAATTCTGCAACCCGCAATGCAGATTGCGGAAACCATAATAAAAAATTGTCATAAAAACACCTGCAATTTATTTTCCGCTTTTTCTTGTTCTAATCATGTCCTTCGATTAATTAAAATGGGAACCCCAGTTACTAATATTACAAAGGGAATATCAAAATTTCTTAACTTCTTTATGGGGTGTCATGATTGTTGTCTTTATTCCAAGTCAACCAACCCGCAATGCGAATTGCAGAAAGCTTGATTTTTTCTATAATTTTCCCCACTGCGGATTGCTGATTGCGGAAATATTAAACTGCTCAAGTTGAAATTTACACTTCCGAATTTCTGCAACCCGCAATGCAGAATGTAGATTGCGGAATCCAAAAACAAAATTTTCAAAAAGTCACTCTCGCAATTTTTTTTTTGCTTTTCCTCCTTTAGATTGTAACCGTCTATTTCTTTGAGATCGACAGTCTAGATTGATTTCGTAAGTAATCTTGTGTTATATATTTCGAATTTTCACTATCTTTTCACCATTTTCAAACTTTGAATTTTACCCTCAGTGAATGCTTTTTACTGCGATTTTTGCCTCTGGAGAAAGGATTTTACTGTGGATTTTTACTATGTTCACGAATTTACCTCCTTTATCGGTTTACAAGTAGGTTTTTCTAGTATTTTGTCGATCATTTGCACAAATTTGAAAACTTAAATCCGTTTAATTAATATTTTTTCTTGACGCCTTCATCAGAAATTTCCAGTTTCTATCCATTATGTCGAAAAACACCAAGGCCAAAAATGCCCTAACTGAACTAAAGAACAGAGACCCAAATAGTGGCATTTTTTTGGATACTAGTGGGAGGGTGTCTGAAACCTATTACCTCGACTGGTCACGGGTTTACTCCATTTTTTATAACGGTGATTTATCAGACATTCAACGTGACCAACCTACCTACATAAACATTAGCAAATCCTAGCTCCATGCCATTGCAGCTAGACCTACGCTGATGCCCTACACCGATTGCATTAAATGGATTATTGACCATACCAATCCATTAGACCGCTCTTTTAATGATAGAGCTGGAACCCAACTATCCTCTTTCAGAGCTGAGGTATTCACCAGAGCATATGGACTTAGGAAACCCCAACAGTTGCTCAATAAGAAATTCCTGGATGTCGCTGTGACCCAGTACAATTTTGATGAAACGTTGATGTCTTGAATGGAAAAACCTGCGTGCTTTACACCTAAAGCCAACAAATTGTACCCCATCTCCTGGTTCATAGAATCGTTGTAGGCATAACAAATCCCATCTTTATTGATAAAAATGGGAGCCCCACTATTATTTTTGAAGGTAACTTGAAATTCCTTTATCTGTTTTTTGGGTGTTTTGATTGTTATCCTTATCCTTCTCTTATTTCCATGCTTTGGATTTAATAAAGTTTGCTAAAAAACATCTGTTTTTGCGTGTTTTCAAAGTTGCGGAAAACTTACTTTTTCTTGAAATTATTTCGTTTCTACAACCCTCGATCCACAATTTGCAATCCGTAATGCAGATTGTGGATGTTGAAAACTTTTGGATAATAAATTTCTTCTTTCTGCAATCCTCAACCCACAAAATGCGGATTGCAGAACGCGGAAGCCGCTTAGTTAAATAAAAATGGAATTTTTGATTCAGCAATCCGCAACCCGCAAAGTGCGGATTGCGAAATGCGGAAATAAGTTAGTCATTGAAAATAACATTTACGTTTCCGCAACCCACAACCCAACAATTGCGGATTGCGGAAATCAAAAACCATAATAAGCGAAAGTGAATTGAATACCCGCAACCCACATTGCGGGTTACGGGAAGATTGATTTTTCCCATAACCATTCACCACTCCATCTTCCCATTACGGATTTCGGATTGCAGAAACATTGAAATACTTAAAGTTCAAATTTGCAGTCCCGCAACCTGCATTGCGGATTGTAGAAACCTAAAATCAAAATTACAAAAAATTCGCTCCCGCATTTCTTTTTTGCTTTTTCGCATTTTGAATCCAAGATGTCACTTCTTTATGATTTTATGACCTGGATTGATCCCACTGTCGCTTAAATATTTCCAATTTTTACGATTTTTCCACTGTTTTTAAAATTGCAAATTTCCCTTGGGCAAATTGTTTTACAACGGATTTTTACCAAAATTACCATTTTACTTCCTTCTTCGACTCAGGTTGGTTTTCGACACGTTCATCCTCATTTTGGTGATAAATCAGAGTTAAAATTAGTTTTATTGATTTTTTTCTCATTTTATCAGATTTTCAAGTTTCCCTAGCATGTCAAGAAACCCCCGCTCCAAAACGGCCCTAAAGGAACTTAAAAACAAAGACCCAAACAATGGAACCCTCTATGATACAAATGACAGGGTATCTGATACCTAGCACATGGATTGGTCACGGATTTATTCCATTTTTTACAATGATGACCTGTCTGAAATTCAACGCAACTAGTCCTCCTATGTAAACATTATCAAATCTTAATTGCATGCCATTGCGGCCAGACCGATGCTCATGCCCTACACCGACGCTATCAAATGGATTATTGACCATGCTCATCCACTAGATCGTTCTTTCAATGATAAGACTGGGGTGCAATTAGATTCTTTCCATCCTGAAGTGCTTGCTATTCTTATGCCCTAAGAACACCCGACTAGTTGTTGAATACAAAAATCCTGGACTCTACCAAAACCCAATTCAATTTTTATGAAATGCTGAAATCATGGATGAGTAACCCTGCAAGCTTCACGCCCAAGGCCCAGAGATCCTATCCCATCTCATGGTTTAAAGATCCATTCGCTCTATTGGCAACCATGCTTTGTAGTGTATACAAATTACCATATTGTTTAGTGTTCAAGACTGAATGGGAACCCATTTCCCACCACGTCCTTGTAAAATTAGTCACAGCGGATCTATTGAACAAGTAAATCAATCACAATGATGTAAAACAAATTGGAGTAAAAACTGTGCAAGAGAGATGCATCAGTGCTCTATAACTCAGAATAGTGAGAATACAATACAATATTGTAACAATGAATGAGCAATTCAAATTAACCAAGGAGGTCATTCGAATATACTACATGGAATAGCTTGGCTCTAACTAGGAGTCTCATCATCAGATTAGTGGAGTCATAAATGCACAAGTAACGGTCAACCATGTGTCAAACTGAGTCTAATTGAGTGTGTTAGGTGTAATTGGCACATGTAACCACTAACTGAATGAAGGAGGCTTAGTGGAGGGTGCATGAGGAGCTAACTAGAGTCAGAATAGGCAGTCTAGTCTCACTAGAGGTCCATCGGAGTGATACAATCAATTGAGAGTCAGTCTAGCCTCAAATCAAGTAAAGAACTCAACTAGCTGAAGTGAACTGGAGTGGTAGGTGAGAAAAGGCACCCTTCTCAAGTGGTAGGTGAGAAGTGGATTCCTCCCTAGCTAGGAGGGCTAAACCTGAATGGAAATAAGCTCTCGAGTGCTGGCAGACTGGGGACTAGGTGCTGGAGGCATCAAACTGGTGACTGTGATGCATGCAAAGTGCATGCAAAGTACATAACTGAATGATGAGATATCCTAACACCCCCCCTCAAGCTATACTATGATGTAAAAAATAATAACTAAATAGGGCCCTGGTTACTGAGACCAAATGTCACCCCAATACAATAATCTAAAAATGCTAGAAATAAATCTAAGTGAGGAAAGAAGGGAAACTCAATGGGAAGAAAGCCCCCCCATCAAACTAAACATAGAAGGATGTAATCTATCTCCACCATGATGGAACTCACCCCCAACAGTGAACAGAGGTAAGAGAACTTCTTCTTAGTGAAGCTCTTGGTGAAGATGTCTGCAATTTGCTCATCGGTAGGGAAATATTGCAGAACAATGATGCGATCATGCACAAGCTATCGGATGTAGTGCATGTGAATCTCAATGTGCTTAGTACTCTACTGCTGAACTGGATCTGTGGAGATGTTGATAGCACTTTGATTTTCAAAAAAGATGATAGTCAAAGTAGTTCTACCAAAATCAAACTCAGAAAGAATACCCTGCAACCAAATTGCCTGAATGCAGGCATTGGCTGCCCCTCGATACTCTGCCTCTGCTGAAGAAAGTGCAATGGCTGCCTGATTTTTGCTTGACTAGAAAATCGGGCCATGTCCAATCATGAAAATATATTTGGAAGTGGACTTCCGATCAATGTTATCACCCGCCCAATCTGAATCAGTGAAACCAATGAAATCTAGCTCATAATCTGCAGCATAGTGTATGCCAAAATGTCTCATACCTTGCACATATTACAAGATCCTTTTGGTTTCCCACCAATGAAGCTCATGGGGCTTCTGAATATACCTTGATACAACATTCATGGAATAATAAATATCAATCCTTGAGTGTGTCAAGTATAGTAGTGAACCAATCAACTGTCGATACATAGTGCAATCTGCAAGCGGTGTAGAATTTCCCTCCTCGAGACTGGTTCCTGAGAGGAATGGGAACGGAGCTGCCTTACATTCTGCCATATAAAATTTTAATAGTAGGTTTGAAGCATACTTTTGCTGAGATAATGTGATCCCATCAAAATTTTGAGCTATCTCTAAGCCCAAAAATTGCTTCAGCAAGCCCAAATTGCTCATGTCAAAAGCTAGATTTAAGGCAGTTTTTAGCCTGTTGATTGTACGCAAGGTGCTACCAGTAATGAGAATATCATCAACATAAAGAACAATAATCAGAAAATTACCTTTAACTTTCTGTAGATACACATTTGGATCAGATTTTCATCTTTTGAAATTTTGAGAAAGAAGGAAGGAGTCCATCTTTGCATACCAAGATCTTGGGGCCTGTTTCAATCCATACAAAGATTTCTTCAATCTGCAAAATAATGATGGATCTGATATTTATCCTTCTTGATTCTTCATATATATTTCTTCATTTATATATCCATGTAGAAAATCACTCTTCACATCCATATGGTTCACTTCCCAGTGCTTGGATGCGGAAATAACCAAAACTAGGTGGATGGAATCCATCTTTACAACCGGTGCAAAAGTCTCAGTGTAGTCCACTCCTTGGACTTGGGAGAAACATTTTTCCACCAGCCTGGATTTGTATTTGCAGATAGAGCCATCAGCAGCAACCTTCGTGTGGTAGACCCATTTACATTGGACTAATTTTCTTCCAGGTGGAAGAGAAACTAGCTCCCATGTAGCATTCTATTGAAATGAACTGTACTCTTCATCCATGGCGGTTTTCCATCCCGGATCTCGATGGGCATGATAATATGATTTAGGATCTGAACCTATCATAAAAAAAAAATTCTTATATATAAAAGGATCAGAGAAAGAAAGATCCATACCTTCTCTTTGAAAGTCTGCTCGAGTCCTCCTTGGATCAATAGGATTTCCAATGTTTGGACCAACATAATTGAGTGTATTTTGGGCCCACTTTGGAAAGTGTGGAGGCACAACTGGATCAACTTCTAAACCTGATATATCATGTTCATAAAATTCTTATAAAATATCAGAAATATCAGAACCAATACTTTCATCATCTTCTTCAAATTCTTCTTCTGGTGGAGGTGGTGAATCGACAATTTCTTCCTCGACTAGCTCTAGATTTTGAAATGGTTCTTCAAACTTGACACTTCAGTCAATGAATATATTTTTGGATCTGCTATCCATGAGTTTGTATCCCTTTGATTCTTAAGCATATCCCAATAGGATGCATTCAACACTTTGCGGATCCAAATATCTTCTCTTTTTAGACGGAATTCTAGCCCAAGCGGTCGAGCCAAAAACCCTGAAATTGGACACGTCAGGTTTGTGACCTGTGTAAGCTTCGAAAGGTGTAACATTAGTCAAAGATGAATGTGGAACCCTATTTTGAATGTATGAAGCAACATTCATGGCCTCAACCCAAAGGGTTTCAGCCAAACCTTTTGATTCAATCATACAGGTTGTCATCTCTTTCAATGATCTGTTCTTCCTTTCCGCTACACCGTTCATCTGAGGTGTGCAGGGAATTGTGTGCTGGATATGAATGCCGCTTTCAGAACAAAGTTGTAGCAGCTCTGATTTGATATATCCACCTCCATTATCAGATCTAAGAGCTTTGATCTTCCTTTCAGTAGCAGTCTCAACAGACGCCTTAAAAAAATTGAATTTTTCTAGTACTTCCGACTTGTTTTCGAGGAAGAAAACCCATGTAAATATGGAGAAGTCGTCGATGAATGTCATAACATACCTTGATCCATTCATGGATGTATGTGGTAGTGGACTGCTGATATCAAAATGTATCATCCCCAAAATGGTAGAAGCTTTGCTAGCTTTGCCTTGGTCAAATTTGTTCTCGGGGTGCTTCCCAATGATGCAACCTTTGCATATTCCCTTCAAGGATTTGATCGTCGGAAGGCCATCAACCATGGAATTTTTCTGAAGCAGTTGCAAATATTTATAATTAAGGTGTCCAAACCTCTCATGCCAAAGCCTACTGACCTCATTACCATGTGTGAGAAGAGAAGTGAGCTTGTGTTGTGGCATAAAGTGAGAAAACTCATAAGCTTTTGCGGTGTGATTTGCTTTTCCAACCGCAATAAGTTTTCCACTTTGAATATCATAAATTTAAACTTTGTTAGGGAATAATACAACTTTATTTGGTGTACCATTGTGATTCATCTGATAAATGGAAAGAAGATTCAAAGCTAAGGAGGGCACATAGAGAACATTGTGAAAACTGTCATGCTCTAAATGAATGGGTACCTTTTCCCTTTGATGAAATCTGAGAGTCATCCCGCATGTGGATGGAAATGGTGCTTAATGGATCATAATCTAACAGAGAATCTTTATTTTCATCCATGTGGTTCTAAGCTCCAGAATCAATGAGAAGAGTGGAGGAATTCAAAACTGTTTCCATGAGTGCATGACCTATTTCGGGATGATCATTTATGTCCTTCTTCCTTGCACCGTTAGGAAGGGTCATGTTGTTTTTCTCCAAGAGAAGTGCCATTTGATCTATTGTCTTCTTCATGCATGAGCTTTCAGAATGATAGCCTCTACTGCAATAAAAACATTTTGACTTCTCTTTGGTCTCTTTGCCTTTTTACTTGTTTCTTGAACTGAATGGCTCATCCGCTTGCTTGTTTTTCTCTCTTTGCTTGGACGGATCAAACTTTGGCTTCTCTTTCTTTTGCTTCCCTTTTCCATTTGTAGCTTTGGATTTTCCATTCGTAGCTTTGGATCCTCCAACAAATAATGCTTGGTCTTTGGAGCATATGGTCCCCATTTGAATGAGTTTATCATTCTCCTTCGTCACGGATTCAATGAAGGCACTTAATGTAGGCATTTTCTAATTCGGAATTGTGAGCTTTCCGGAATTGAATGTAGAGACAAATACCGAATAATCTTTTCCAAGTTTGAAAGAGTGGAAAGAATCAATTGTTTATCATCTTTTACAACTCCACTTTGCTTCAATAGCAATACCAAGTGCTTGAATTTGGTGAAGAAATCATTTATGGTATCGAAATTCTCAGGATTCAAGGAAATCAATTCATTTTCCAATTGAAAAGACCACATGTCATCTTGCTTTCCAAATAGCTTTTTGATTTTCTCCCATACTGCCTTTAGAGTAGTCAATCCACTGAAGTGAAAGTGAAGATCCTTGGAAATATTGAGGCAAAGAAGATCATATGATTCATCCAATCTATTGAAGTGCTTGGATTTCTCAATGAGTGTATTTGGCTCAGCTTCGAGGCCCATGGTGACTCTGTAGTACCCTTTTGAGTGCAACATAATCTACATGTCATTCTTCCATTTAAAATAATTGAAGGGAGTGAGAAGCTTTGAAGAAGAAGAATCCATCTCAATGATAGCGAATGATAATGGAGGAGTGATAAAACCTGCAAATCACAAGAAAACAAGAACTATAAGGTCAAACAATCCACCCTTTTAGAGTTGCATCACACCCGGCATAGGAGATCAAGCAAGCTTGAAGATCCAATGATTCAAATCCAGGAATTATGTGGAGAACTCAAGCTTCTGGAGTGGATTGGAGAAAAATTTCAACCTTGCATGCACATGATCTAATGCACATGAGAGTTTGCATGCCAAAGTGTAATATTTTGAGCAAATTCACTCAATTCTTCATGTAGAACACCTGCAGAAGACAAATCTTGTCCCTAGCATGGCTCTGATACCATGTAAAATTAGTCATAGCAGATCTATTGAACAAGTAAATCAATCACAATGATGTAAAACAAATTGGAGTAAAAACTGTGCAAGAGAGATGCATCAATGCTCTATAACTCAGAATAGTGAGAATAAAATACAATACTGTAACAATGAATGAGCAATTCGAATTAACCAAGGAGGTCATTCGAATATACTGCATGGAATAGCTTGGCTCCAACTAGGAGTCTCATCATCATATCAGTGAAGTCATCAATGCACAAGTAACGGTCAACTAGGTGTCAAACTGAGTCTAACTGAGTGTGGTAGGTGTAACTAGCACATGTAGGCACTAACTAAATTAAGGAGGCTCAGTGGAGGGAACATGAGGAGCTAACTGGAGTTGGAATAGGAAGTCTAGTCTCACTGGAGGTCCATCGGAGTGATACAATCAGTTGAGAGTCAGTCTAGCCTCAAATCAAGGAAAGAACTCAACTAATTGGAGTGAACTGGAGTGGTAGGTGAGAAAAGGTGCCCTTCTCAAGTGGTAGGTGAGAATTGGGTGCCTCTCTGGCTAGGAGGGATAAAACTAAATGGAAATAAGCTCCCGGGTGCTGGTAGACTGGGGACTAGGTGTTGGAGGCATCAACCTGGTGACTAGGATGCATGCGGATGCATGCAAAGTGCATGCAAAGTACATAACTGAATGATGAGGTATCCTAACAATCCTCACTACAAGGGAGTCCTTCAATTGGTCTCAAATTATGTCAGTAGAGCTCAAGACAACAATTGAGAAATATAAGAAGACCCCAACTTCCAGAAAACCTACTTTCTTCTACTCGGATTAAATCATGGATGTCTTTTGTTCAGCTTTTTAGTTTCCTTCTATGGGATGAAATTGGACTCTGTCTACACCGCCTGTCCATATTTACTGCTCTACACTCCGGGAAGGCAATTTTATTCCCCTCATATATGATATTTTTGACCATTTTGTCGGCTCAATTCATTTGATAATCTTCAAGGAGAATTCTCCCACCTTCTCCGAACATGCCAAAACACTTGTCTCTACCATATTTGACTAGTATGTAGGTAATACTTCTCTTATGTCAGGATCTGGGGCAGCAACACAACCCATCTACTGCCCATAATTGTACCAAATAGATTATTGTTAGAAGGGATTTCTCTTCAGATAGTCACAACTACTGTGTTCACTAAACTAACTGGATCCAAAAGAAGAGGGTGGCCTAAGTTCCCACTTCATATTGGACCCATGTTAATTAAAAGCTCAACCCATGCTAGATTACTTGGGAAGATTATTTCCTCCCTCAAGCTTGGGAAAGCTCCAAAAAGGATGAATGATCCTAAATCGTTTCTGGAAAATCATTTTGCACAAGAGCACATGAAAAGTATATATTCTCATTAGACTGACCCAGATGACTCAATCTACCAAGGAGTTGATTCATTTGCTGAGGTCCTAAACAAGACCTCTTCCCTGGATGAAAAGAATTTCATCTTTCAGTATCAACATGAGCTCAAGGCTAAGGTATTCCAATACAAAAAATTTGAGTTGTCACTTGATGAAAAGGTTCAAAAAGACAAGTCAGAAAAAGAAGCTTAGAAAGCAAGCACCCCCTTGATGTTGACCTGCCACACTGATGATAAGGGTAAGGCTCCTGTTGAAGACACACCGCAGCCCAGAACATTGTCCATTCTCAATTCCTTGATAGAGTCAACTACTAAGATGAAAAGGGAACTGGCAGCGATGACATCAGTGGTGGAAACTCAGACTGTTGTTGGAACAACTCCAGCCAAAAGGAAAAAGATTGAAGTTACTAGACTAGAGGTGACAATGATGCATATAGAAGATAGTGATGCAGAGGATGAAACCCTTCCTTCAAAATTTTCATTCCCAATTGCCATCCCTGTCACCCTGCAAGAATTTATTTCTGCCACCCCTATCTCTTTAGACCCTTTGGAGAGCATAGTTGTTGATTACTCTCTTCCTAATTTTAACTTCCAGGATGTCACCATTGCCACAGTTATAACCTCTTCCATAGCATCAAAAATTCCAATGGTTTCACCCCACCATCTCATCACCTGATATCATAACTCCTACACCTACATCAACTGAGCCATTGGTCATCCCTGTGGTGACTTCCCAAGAATCAGTCATGGCTCCAACCCTTATTCCACTTGCACATGATATTGAAACCCAAGTCCCTACTATACCTGTAGAAGCACCTATGATCCAAATTTTTGTTTCACTACCAAAGATCATTTCTCTACCTTCCACTCCCTCCTCTTTACCATCAGTTCCCAATATCATTCCTCCTTCCATATCCACCACCCAAATCACCATCCCTATTCCAACTTCTGATGTTTCCCAAACTGCACCTTTGGCCACAACTTCTTATGTGTATACTTCCATAGTGGACA
The DNA here is from genome assembly GCA_027924585.1 of Larix kaempferi. Lineage (NCBI taxonomy): Eukaryota > Viridiplantae > Streptophyta > Pinopsida > Pinales > Pinaceae > Larix > Larix kaempferi. Next base: position 14,479,344 of record BSBM01000486.1, read on the forward strand.
TAGTGGCAGATTTTGGGGAAGATGCTGCGGTTTCCTTAGGAGAATATTTTTACAGCAATTCGGAGAAAGCAGTAGTGAAAAGAGGAACCAACAGACAGAGGGAAGGGACTATTATGCAGGGCCCTATTCCCAACCAAGTCATTTGGAAGAAAAAATCCACTGATGTACAACAAGAAGTGCACTTGAAACTACTGCAGCAATGGGAGCCTTTTCAGGGGTTAATTATGACTCTATCACCTCATTGAACAAGGAGTCTGAGGCTTCGACTCATGAAGACCAACAACTAATGCCGAACCCAATCTGTTAGGCATCACAATTGTCCGAATAGGCTCCTGGGGCTTACCAAATGACTTAGCTTCCTTCAAGGTATCACGAAGCCACTTAGGCTTCCTCTTCCTTGAAGGTTCCTCCCAAGCTGGTCTATCCTCATCCGAAGAATTTCCAGAAGCAGATGGCCCAACAACCTGTGGACCAGTAACTAGTGAACTAGTCACTAGTGAACCTTTCCCCAAAATACTTGTTGGTTGTACCATTGTACCTGTAGAACCTGTGCCTCTAACTTGTGGCCCAGTCACTCCAGAAACTTGTGATCTAGAACTCTGAAATGAAGATCCCTATGTCACCTGAGGTGTGGAAACCTGTGGCTCCTCATACTCCAACTCTCTAGACTTCCTGAAGGCTCTCTCCTGCTCAAATATAACCTACCGCCTCACAACCACTTTCCTGAGTGTAGGAATATAAATACGGAAAGCCTTCGAAGTCTCATAATATTCCACAAAGATGCCTCTCTCTATAGTGGAGTCCAAATTTGTCCTCTTCTCTAAAGGGATATGAGAGTAAGTAAAGCAACCAAATATGCGAAAATGACCAACCTCAGGGTTCTTTCCTGTGAACATCTCCTCAGGAGTCTTCCTCCCCAAGGCACGGTGGGACTCCTATTCTAAGGTAAACAATTGTACTGCAAGCCTCCTCCCAAAGAAAGAAACGAAGACTCTGATCATGAAGCATGGCTGTCGCTGCTCCCATAATAGCCCTGTTCTTCCTTTCAACTACTCCATTATGCTCAGGAGTATATGGTATTGTCAACTGTCTCTGAATTCCCTCCTGTCTGCAAAACTCATCGACCTCATTGGAGGTATACCCACCCCCATTGTCTGACCTCAGAACCTGAATCCTCCTGCCTATCTGGTTCTCCACAAGAGCTTTGAACTCTTGGAAGGTATGCAAGACATAAACTAACTTCTTTCTCCTCAAGAAGTAGATCCAGGTTTTCCTGGAATAGTCATCGATGAAAGACACATAATACTCAAATTCTGTCAAGGAAACAAATGACATAGGACCACATAAATCTGAGTGAATCAAGTCAAGTACTCCTGCTAACCTGCTGTGACTGCTCGGAAAAAAATTCTTGGTGTACTTTCCCAAAGCGCACCCTCTGCATACATCATTGTGCTCTGTGCTAAACTATGGTAGACCTGTAAGCATGCTGCTCAACAATCCCAAAGCTGGATGATGCAAGTGGGCCATCCTACGATGCCATAGCTCGCAAATCTCACTATTGATGTTGTGTGCCAAAGCATGCTAGGGATGAAATAAGTGCTTGTATAGTTTCCCACATCTAACCCCAATTTCCAAAGAGGTATATGATCTTGCATTGTTGGGGAATATACGTACATGTCCATCCACGAAACAGACCCCAAGACCCCTATCCTCAATAGTAGAAACTGATACTAGGTTATTTTTCATCTTAGGGTCAAACAACACATCCCTCAAAATCATAGGACTCATGGACTCCCTCTAAAAATTAATGGTCGCATGACCAACTGCTCTGAAAATGGTGTCATCTCCCAGTACAACCTCCACATCTACACCTGTCTGTGAAAGCTCGAAGAACATCTCTCGAGCTCCTGTCATGTGACTCGAAGCTCCACTATCAATATACCAAGTGTTGGTGGTAGATGCACCCATATTATGGCTAGTCAACAAAGAATACTCCATCTCAAGATCTAAATCAGTGCTGGTAATAATAGAGGCTCTCTCTCTCTCAACATGTCCAACAAAAAGATAAAACTCTCTTTGAAATTTCTTTCCAAAATTATCAAACTCTACTGAGGCTGCAGTCTGTTGCTTCTTCTTCTTCTTTGGATACTAAGAAGCATAGTGCCCAAATCCATGCCAAGCAAAGCACTTGAATTTGCTTAAGTCTTTCTTCTTCCCACCCTACTGCTTGGCCTCACCCTACTTGGGGCTCTTCTTCTTCTTCTTGAATTTTGCAGTCAATGCCACATTCTCCTCATACTCCCTACCTTGTGAAGAGATTCCCTACACAAGACCTCTCTTGGTCTCCTCCTGTAAAAAATCATCCCACGGTCTATCCCAAGACAGTAAGTTCTCCCTGCCAACTATAGCCTGCACAAAAGCTGCCCAAGGCTTGGAATCCCTATTCACTGTTGTCTGCACAAGCTCAGTAGCTGTAACTATCTCCCCAACTGTTGCAAGCTCATCTCTAACCTGAGATATCCTGGTAAGGTAAGATGTCACTCACTCTGTGTTGTTCATCCTTATACCCTTCAACTTCTCTCTTAGAACCATCTTCCGGTTCTCATTAGTGCTCTGGTATAAACTAGTCAAATCTTCCCACATTTTAAATGCACTGTCTTTACCTGAAATATGTGGAATAATGTGGTCTTTAACTGTATCTAGAACAATTCTCCTATCCTTGCAATCCTTCTTGTTGAAAGCAGCTAAAGCCCGTGCATCAGTGGAAGCTGGAACTACAATTGGGTTTGCTGTTGTACTGTTTACCACTTCATCCCATAGTTCATTCTCTTCCAAAATTAGCATTATCCTAGCTTTCCATGGAACAAAATTCCCTGTCCCATCTAGCCTATCTTCCAACCTAAGTCGTGTAGCCATCTCACTACCAACTCAACAAGGTGCTTCCCACTGACAAAAGAAATCACTGACTGTTTGAAATAACTTTAGTTTTCTTCCCCTGAGCTCTGATACCATGAAAGTTTTCTAATATTTCAACCCAACCCGTTTTTCAAGTCAACTTGTCATTATTTAATGCCCAGCCCAGTTTTGTATGATGGCTGGAAATAACATGTAATTTTCAGACTTATAAAACACAGCTGAAACTCAATATTACAGATAGAAAATCAAATATTCATGCACACCATAAAAATTTCAGGCTCAGAAATTTTTGGCTAAACCCCCAGGAAAAACCCACAAGGGGAAAACCTGTCAGAGAGAGAGAGAGTTTGTATTTCTTCAGTAAATCTTAAGTACACAATTTTACAATAAAAAATGTACTTATCTCAACCATAAAATTATACACCCAGAAGCTGCCTCGATTTCTATGCCAAGCTGCCTCGATTTCTGTGTTAGAACAGAACCTCGATTTCTGTGTTGTATGCCTCACAATATGTGCAGAATAAAATCTTGAAATCTGTGGTAGAAAGTACAGTCCGTACAGACTATACGGACCTCGAAATATGTGCCTGAAAATTCTGGAAATTTGTGCCCATATTTCTGCTTGGAAATCCATGCCCTCCCTCAGGAATTGTGCCCAACAAACATTGCCTAGAAACTCGTGCCCTACCTCGAGATTAGTGCCTGAATCTCTCCTAAAAAATTGTTCCCAAAATCATGCTGTATAGACTATTGTACCTTCCTCGAAATCTATGCTGCTCATTAATGCTCAATAAGCCTGCCTCAAAAATCATGCTCTCTCTCACTTGCTCTCTTCACTTTCTTTTCCACAAAAAAGTGACGCAAATGCCTTCTCTTGCTCTTTTTGAGTAAAACCTAGGGTGATTGAATGGTCATCTAATCTAATGGATGAGATTAGATCAGATGAGTGGATGAGAATAAAAGCTCATTTAATTCTCATAAAAATTTATTTCACTCACCTCACTTAAATTTATCAAAAAGTGACTTTAATCCCTAAATTCAAATTAAATGCTTATCTCAAGTCATTTAATGCAAGGGTCACTTTATTTCCCCCTTTTTAAGTGACTAAGGAAAAAGTCACCTAGCGGAACACTTTCCTAGGTACAAAAATCAAGAACTACACTGCTTGAGCAATAATTGACTGATTCAATGGCAATGGAAGCTACCTCCTCTTTCTCGATATTTTCTAAGGAAGAATTCAAGGAGCTATCTCTTAAAATAAATGAACACCATAAGAACCTCCTGGTTGAGCTATTTGAATTCCTGAATGAAATTCAAGAGACACATAATTTTTTTGAGCATCATTCTAATGTCCTTGAACAACATAATGAGAGAAGGGAAGAAGCAAATAGGGCTATTGAATATGTGGTTGATTGGCAGAAGTAAATTAAAGACACAACTGAAGATATCCCTATTCTGGACAACATCATGTTTAAAAGGATTAGGATCTCTTTGGAGTCATGGGAACATGCTTGTGAAATAGTTGAGTCCACTATTCAAGATGCACAAGCAGTTTGTGGCAGGAGGTGGTATGCAGCTGATAACTTAATGATTATGCTGAAATTTCCAACCTTGGATCTTATTGAAAAATCTTGTCCACCGAAGCTTACGATTGAGCAGGTTGATGAGATATGCTCAAAATCCAAAGAGAAAATTGAACAGTTGGATTATATCCACATTTCCGATGTTAAGGAATTAATCGAGGTACCCATCAGTTTAGGGATGAAGATCAACCTCTTTCTGTGTGAATGGGATAAAGTGATGAAAAGAGAAGTTGAATCCTTCACTTGCAAGACCTAGTTGGCACTTGAACTTGCTAAATATCAGGATGTGGATGATTTGTTGATGTATGGTCCAAGTGGCAAATTGCCCTTGGCAAGTCTTAGATTAGAAATATTTTTGTAATCCCTATTTTTATGGAAAATATGTCCTTTGTAATTTCATGTAATTTTTATTTAAGGGGATTAGATCTCATAGAATAGGGGGGAGAAACTCACCAAAGGAGAACTGGAGATGCTCTGTTTCCTTGAGGAATTGTAATTTTTTGCAGACTTAATGAAATTCAGTCAGTTTCTCTTGGACATCTCTTTTGCATAATTTGTCAAATTTATTTGGAGACCTGTTGTATTATGGAAGTTGTAATATTTTGCAGTCTTTAATAGGATTCAGTCAGTTTCCTTTTCCTTTGTTTTGTTACATGTATTAAGTGTCTTTGATGCATTCTGGTTCCTTCTTTCAGTCATGCTTTTTACTATCTTGTTTTATAATGTTTATCTGTAACACACATAGATCTCTTTGTTGATTTTTCACCATATTACTTATGTGCAGGTTATGATCAATAAATGTTTTTGTTGGATCTTTATCACTTAATGTTGAATAATTATGAAACAGTCATACTTTTGATAATATTTATATGTTAATTTGTAAATTGACATATCAAGTTACAGAGCATTTGAATAATTTAAAACTCCGCGAAGGAAATGCTCGTCGAAGTGAAGCCCTTAATGAATTCAAAGTTCATGACAAGACATAATGACATGAACTTCTATATGATTGTTTTCTTCACACACGTGATACAATCCATCAAAATATACAGTCGGTACAATTACTCTAGCAAAATCTAAGGCATGATGAGATTGTTTTATTCACACATGTGATACAAACCATCATTCGCCATTAGCACCGTCAGGATAACCACCATTTCATAATTTCATTGTATAAACCATCTCCATGTCAGCATACAATCCTTTCTCAAGGCATAAATTGGAGTGATACATGTACAATTACACCATCAAAATCTACGGCAAATATTATTCAGCCTGTTGCAGGCCATTTAATGCAGCGACAACAGGCCGGTTGGCCGTTGGTTGAGATCCAACGGCTAACCGGCCTGCCGCCACCGCATTAAATTTCCTATAGTAGGCTGGATATTGATTGCCAAAATCTATAGCCAATATAGATGATATCTATGACCACCATCCTGCCATACTGTGATAATTACTGTTCCCCATCCATAACATCCAAGTCAATTCACCACTTCACTAGCCACTCACTATATAACGACTAAACCATACCCCATATCGCAGCAAAAGGAATCTTAGGGAATTCATAGCACTCTTCTTTACCACCTTTTTTATTTTTCCTTTTTTGTTTTATCAGAATGTAATGTACCTTTTTTGAAACTTAATAAAATGGTGAAATTTTCAACTTTTCCACTAGTTCAACCCTTGACTAGTATTGGTTTATTGATCTCCAAATGGATCCAAATGATTCCAAATTGTCACAGAAGGTATATGGATGGTATTAGGACATTATTATGAAGTTCATGGATGATTTATAGTCTTCAAAATGCTTTTACAACTCTCCCTAGGATTCTGGTGAATGTAGGGGATTTGACTAGAAACATCTCTTAACTAGTATTGGTTTCTTGATCTCCAAATAGCTCCAAATGCTCCCAAATTGTTACAGAAGGTATATGGATGGTATTAGGACATGATTATCAGGTTCATGTATGCCTTAGAGTATTCAAAATTATTCTACATATCTCCCTTGAATTCTGTCCAATGTAGGGAATTTGACTAGCAATTAGGGGTTTAATTCCCCATGGGGTAGATGCTGGAAATGGCTCTCCAAATGCTTTTGGACCCTCTGAAATGTATGAAAAGTGGAAGGGGATATATAAGGGACATAAATATAGTTTCATATGCATCACCATTAAATTTATTAATTCTTCTACAACCCTCTTAAATCAGATACAAAAAGACTAGTTTCGACATAGGGGGAAATGATAGTAAATATTCAGAAATGGTTATGAAACTTAAGAATATTGCTCCAAATGCTTGTATAATGAATATTAAAATTATTTATCATATTAATGTAACTCCATACAACATTAATACATCATACATTGACTGAACCATTCAAATTTGATACCACCTCAATTGTAAATAACAAGGTATTGGGGAAATGACACCATTTGTTCATAGTTTAGCATTTTTACATCAAATATATTTGAGTTTCGACCTGAAAGTATTCTGAGCAGTATAAAAAAAGTATATATATCAGATTACAAAGATATGGGGCCTCAAGATCTATCCCAAAGAGTTCATCACCTCAACAAGTGCGCCTCTCCTCAAGGAGAAAGAATATGCCAAGAAATAGAAGAATGGTTGTAGAAGCAAGCTGAAAGAGATGTGACCATGATATTCCCTGTAGATTCAACCTGTAACAAAAGAATCCATTTTATCTCCAAATGAAAGTTCTGAATGGCCTCTCCAATTTCCAATTAGGATGGGAATCTTTCACCCCCGAAATTGGTGCTAAGACAAGTAGAGTAACACTCCACTAGCTCTCCTCTCCAAATGCAAAATGTAAAATGATAAAAAGATGTTGTTCTTCTTTTTTCATGACTTTTATAAACTTATAAGGTCCTCCATGGTTCGAATTCCTTCCAAGATCTTCATGCCAACTCAAGTTGGGAAGGGATTCCAATGTATGCCACTTGTCCCTCCAATTTTAGCCTCCTCCTCCAATAGATGTCTCTTTGGATTCCATAACTCCCTTGAGCGCCCTATTGGAGGCTATTTTTATCCCTAACATGTCATATATGTCATATTCCATCATTCACGTCTGAGTTGTGTCATAGGTGTCATAGCATCTTCATCATTGTTGTCACAGAGCTAAGGAAACTAGCCCAAGTGTCCCACTAGCTCCAAATTGCCTCTTCCTATTCCATGGAAGTTATTCTTCCACTCCAATTCGACCTTACATGACTCATGCCATGAATAATACTTCTTAAACTCCCCCAAGCATGTTACCCATCATCTTGAATTCAAATTGGGGAGAGAATCATGCCAAGTGTAGTGGGGAATCTTTCCACATGGGGGTCCCACAACCTCTTATGTTCCCTCATGATCCAATGCCACCTTATTTTCTTTTCATTATTATTTATTTGACCCATTTAATGTAAATTTGTAAGTCTAAGGTCACTTTGGGTCTTGTAGCTCCCTTATCCCAACTCTTAATTCTTCCACCCCGAACCTAGGGAACTAGTAATTCCCCCCCATGAAAATTCATTTGTATGGGTATATTAAAAACTTTGAATTGGGAATTTCTCTTAATGTGAACCACCTTGTACATTTGGATCTAATTTCACATTATTAATAGCTTGGAAATCATTCTTGGCAATTATTTGACCCTTAGCATCAATTTGAAAAACTATCATGAGTATGTCCAAGGGCTTAGGCCATTGTGACCCAATGCAAAATTTTGGGACATGACAAATCCTCCCTTCTCAATATTGCTTGTCCTCAAGAAATTTCAACACATGTATGTGGAAGAACCTGCTTTCTTTCCAAAATTTTGCTTCCCAAAACATCTCTTCTAAAACCTTGAGTAGAGCCACCCATGCACTACAATTATGTGTTTCCAAAAGCAAGGAGATATGGGTTTTCTTTTTCATTTTGATATCCCCTGTAACATCATCACTAAACACCAAAATTTTAATTAAATCCATCAAAAACATGTTTTCACAATTACTCTTTACCTCTTTCATATTTTGGAAACCCTTTCTGAAACCATTGCATAATTCTTTGAAGTTGCCACTGAGTTGCCCAACTTTGAGTCTTCAAGATTCCATGAAGATTTTAGAGAGGAACCACCATGCTTGCTACTGCACTGCTTTGATTAAAATCACTTTATTAAGTGGAGAATCCATCCCCCATACTACTTGTCTCTCCAAAAAATTGAAATCAATGGGACTAAAAATTATCGCAGGGTCCCATTGCTTGTATCGCACTCCAACAATTAAGAGTGCTCTCCAACTCATACCATCAGGTAAGAGAATTATTGGATCCCATTTTCTTGTATGCATTATTCCAAACACCATGAGTACAAAATATATATCATCAAAGTACATAACAACATAATGAAAATGTACATTAAGGAGGTGCTTCATCAAAGAATCATGAAAGTGCTTATACCTCCAAGTATGTAGACCACCATTTGCCAAGTGCATACAAGCTTCAAGTGACCAATCAAATATGCTCCAATGACATAGGTGAGGATACCATGTCCTATAATGATGCTCCAAAAGGATGTAATATGCATCAAAATAATCAGCCATGTGTTCTTTCATCCAAGAAGTGAATTAAGAACCTCCACTAAAATATGAACCAAGTAGGGAGCAAAGAAAACAATAAGCCTTCAAAAGGCTCATATAATTAGAATTCGTGCATCTATGAACATGTGTATCATCAAGAAATAACATAGGATGTTTATTCCAATAAGAATTTTCTCCAATCATATATCTCTTCACCGAAGTAGTGGATGAATTTCTTCCAATATCAATTGAACTAAGCAAGGAGCAAGGAAAATCATGAGTCTTCAAGTGAATCAAATGAACATCATAAGTGCATCCATGTAGATGTGTTTCATCATAAGGTAACAAGGAATGCTGCTGCAAATATAAATAAGAAGTGGCTCCAATAATCTCATCATGTAAAGGAGAGATAGGAGTTTCATGCTCCTCATGTGGCACGATAAAAAAATAAACCTTTCACCCATACTTTATTAGGATGAATGCTGCAAAATATGGAAGTGTAGGATGTAGGAGAATGAACCAGCTCACTGAATTCATCAGAAAGTACAGAAGTGTCCTCATGTGAATGATCCATAATTGTAGGATCATGCACCTCCCTCAAAAGTGCAGAACTTTCCTCATAGGTTGGTTCCAAGGTAGTGGAATCAACTTCTTCAAAAAATGTGTAACCATTTCCGAGATGAAACTCAAGTTCCTCTTCCACCACATCAAGTACTTGGATCTGATCAATATCATCTTCAAACACATCAGGCACATGCAAATTTCCATGTTTCTCATGATCTACCATGTCATGAGAATCATCCATGCAATCTACCATATGACAATTTGAAACATGGGAGGAAGAACAATTATATTGCAACCTTTCAAGAAGTTTCTCATTTTGAATTTTGAGTTTATGAATATCCTCATTATTCTTCAAGTATGCATCATGTAACAATTCATTAAACTCAATCAAATTGTTCCTATCAAAAAGCAAAGACATGAAATTACCTTTGATGTTGCACATTGCTCTTTGAATATTTTCCATGCCTTCAAGGAAGGATGGATTCTTCAATGAAGAAACTCTCCAACAAGAATTTGACACCAATGCTTGAGTGTCATGGAGTATGTTGAGGGTCTCTTGGATCTTCTTTTCATTCATCTTCAAGGACCCTTCCAGAAAATGAGGCTCTTGTAAATGAACCTCCTCATATTCTTCCTTCTTACTTGGACCAGATTCATGAAGCTCAAGTGGTGATGGGGAAGCTGATCTTGTTTCTTCTTCAACTGCTACAAGGTCTTCATTTTCATGCTTAATGGAATTTTGGCTTGCAGCAACACTTTCAAAAGTTATCTCTATGTCACCAACATAGACGTGTGAGCACCCATCAATAGGCACTCCTTCATAGTTTAAGAATCCATCAGTAGATGCTCTTTGATTCATGTCCAAGGTAGAATGTGTCTCTTCATTTTGCTCCTTCAAGCAAGCTGATGCATTTTTCCCCTTGGTTTTCTTGAGATCAATATATTTGGAATCTCTTTTTGAAGAAATCCCAAGAACTCTCCTCAAGTAGGACATACATGTATTCCATGAAGCTTCATATATTTCATTGCTCTTTTCACTCACACACATATGATTTTATCTCCAAGGTCTTTTACAAGAATGGCATAAACCTTTCTTCACTAACTCCACATCTTCATTTTTGGGTCTATTTTCAAACACACAATCAGCAAAGTCTTCGAAAGCAGAATCCTTTTTTGTATTTCCCTTATACCAATCAAGATATGTTTGATATTGTTGGGGCAAGGTTTTACATGTTTCTCTCAATATTTGTACTTCATTCATGGGATTATCATTTGGTAGTGTGATACACTCATCTTCATCAGATTCAAAGTCATAAGAATAACCCTCTTTCCTTATGAAATTGTAAGAAATGCTACATGATGGCACCTCTTCCTTATACCATTCACAATATGCTTCATATTGCTCACAATCATCTGCATACTGCTCATAAGCATTGTACTCATAGGAGTCATCATAATAGTAAGACATCACTGCAAATTATTTTTCAATGTCTGATATTAATTCACAGGTGAAAGGACTATGCTTTGATACCACTATAATGTTCCTTTTTTTAAATTTAATAAAATGGTGAAATTTTTAACTTTTCCACTAGTTCGACCCTTGACTAGTATTGGTTTCTTAATCTCCAAATGGATCCAAATGCTGCCAACTTATCACATAAGGTATATGGATGGTATTAAGACATTATTATGAATTTCATGGATGATTTATACTCTTCAAAAGGTTTCTGAAACTCTCCTTAGGATTATGGCCAAGGTAGGGGATTTGACTAGTAATTTCTCTTAACTAGTATTGGTTTCTTGATCTCCAAATAGCTCCAAATAGCTCCAAATGATCCCAAATTGTTACAAAATGTATATGGATGGTATTAGGACATGGTTATGAGTTTCATGTATTCCTTAGATTCTTTAAAAGGCTTATGCAACTCTCCCTTGAATTCTGGCCAATGTAGGGAATTTGACTGGCAATTAGGGGTTTAATTCCCCATGGGGTAGATGCCGGAAATGGCTCTCCAAATGCTTTTGGACCCTCTCAAATGTATGAACAGAGGCATGTTATATCTAGGGTACATAAATATAGTTTCATATGCATCACCATTTAGTTTATTAAGTATGATACAACCCTCTTAAATCATATACAAAAAGACTAGTTTCGACATAGGGGGAAATGATAGTAAATCTTCACAAATGGTTATGAAACTTAAGAATATTGCTCCAAATGCTTGTATAATGAATATTAAAATTCTTCATAATATTAATGGAACTACGTACAACATTAATACATCATACATTGACTGAACTATTCGAATTTGATACCACTTCAAGTGCAAATAACAAGGTATTGGGGAAATGACACCATTTGTTCATAGTTTAGCATTTTTACATCAAATATCTTTGTGTTTAGACCTGAAAGTATTCTGAGCTATAGAAATAGAGTATATATATAATATTATAAAAATATGGGGCCTCAATATCTATCCCAAAGAGTTCATCACCTCAACAAGTGCGCCTCTCCTCAAGGAGCAAGAATATGCCAAGAAATAGAAGAATGGTTGTAGAAGCAAGCTGAAAGAGATGTGACCATGAGCTTCCCTGTAGCTTAAACCTGTGAAAAATGAATCCATTTTATCTCCAAATGAAATGTTTGGATGGCCTTTCCAATTTCCAATTAGAATTGGAAACTTTCACCCTCAAAATTGGTGCTAAGGCAAGTAGAGTAACACTCCACTAACTCTCCTCTCCAACTGCAAAATGTAAAATGATGAAAAGATACTATTCTTCTTTGTTCATGACTTTTATAAAATTATAACGTCCTCCATGGGTGGAATTCCTTCCAATAGCTTCATGCCAACTCAAGTTGGGAAGAGATTCCATTGTATGCCACTTGTCCCTCCAATTATAGCCTCCTCCTCCACCAATTTCAAATAGGTGTCTCTTTGGCTTCCCTAACTCCCTTGAGCACCCTCTTGGAGGCTATGTTTATCCCTAACATGTCATATATGTCAGATGTCAACATTCAGGTCTGATTTGTGTCATAGCAGCTTCATCATTGTTGTCATTGAGCTAGGGAATCTAGCCCAAATGTCCCACTAGCTCCAAATTGCCTCTTCCACTTCCATGGGAGTTATTCTTCCACTCCAATTCGACCTTACATGACTAATGCCATGAATAATACTTCCTAAACTCCACCAAGTATGTTACCCTTCATCTTGAATTCGAATTGGGGATATAATCATGCCAAGTGTATTGGGGAATCTTGCCACATGGGGGTCCCACAACCTCTTATGTGCCCTCATGATCCAATGCCACCTTATTTTATTTTCATTATGATTTATTTGAGCTATTTAATGTAAATTTTTAATTCTAAGGTCACTTTGGGTCTTGTAGCTCCCTTATCCCAACCATTAATGCTTCCACCCCCAACCTAGGGAACTAGTAATTTCCCCCCATGACAGTTCATTTGGATGGGAATATTACAAACTTTGAATTGAGAATTTCTATTAATGTGACCCACCTTGTACATTTGGATCTAATTTCACATTATTAATAACTTGGACATCATTCTTGGCAATTATTTGACCCTTAGCATCAATTTGAAAAACTATCATGAGTATGGCCAAGGGCTTAGGCCATTGTGATCCAATGCAAAATTTTGCGACATGACACATAAATACTTGAGTCTTATGATCGCTCCCTAGTTCTCTTCGTGATATATGAGCATTTAGACACACATTTTCTTGACAAATCCTCACCACACCATGATATATGGGAATTTTGAGTACTCTCGAAGCCCCAACACCAGGATTTGTCTCTCATGTGACTCATATCTTCTAGTTGAAGCTTCCAGTTGAAGCAAAAGTAAAGTCTTTGTATATGTAGGTGTTAACACCCAAAAAGTGCTCACTAGCTCATTTACCACATTATATGGCTCATTTGTCCATTTTCCTACCATATTTCCATTAAAATCCCAAAAAATCCCATTAAAAAGCCTCCAAAAGGCCTAAAATGCCTCCAAAAGGCCACAAAACCATCAAAATAGCCTAAAAAAGGCTAAAAAACCCCCTTTTCCTCCAAAAATAGCAAAAATCCCCTAAAAAGGGAATAAAAAATATAAAATAATGAGGAAAAGGAGGAAAAAACCCTATACAGCTGCCCAAAACCATGTGTTTCCTAAAACCATGGGTCAGCACTCCACCACCAAAAAACTATAAATAGGTGATGGAGATCCCTTATTCCATATCCACAATCACAAGCACCCTTGCTCTGCCAAAATCTCTCTCGAAACCCTAGTTCACCTTTGAACTATTTTCACCTTGAGAGCCACCTTTGGCCCATCCCCAACATTGGAGAAGGAGAAAGGAGCATTCTGAAGCTTGGAGCATCCTCTTGGAAACTGCAAAGGGCTTCATCAACCTTGACATTCAAGGTAACATAAATATAAAACCATTTTTTACATCTTTTATTTATGTCTCATGCAATGTTTAAAGTAGTTTGTTAATTGTTGTTTTAGCTTAATCATTTAATCATTATTGAACTGCTACTAAGGAGTCCATTCTCCTTAGGAGGTGCTCATTGGCACAAGCTAGGGGTAAAACCCTAGCTACAGTTTTGGCGACTCGTCCCCAGAGCTCAAAATAGTGTCGCAGACCAAATGGCCAACAACATCCTAGACTGGCATATCAATCACACCATGTAACATCATGCATCATCATCCCATAGCATCTCATAAAAAATAGATCAAAACCCAAAAAGACTGCATCGCATCCACATTTGCATCCATGTACATAAACCACATGCATAACCATAGGGGCATCCACGTGCCTAAACATACATATATCATGTCGCATCACATAAAATACACAAGGGGCATCCACGTGCCTAACATCCTAACCTACTTGCATCCACGTGCAACATAACCATACCATAACTCATAAAGCGCATCCACATGCGTACACATAAAACAACATCATATACAAAAGTGCATCCACGTGCATATATATATATATATCAAAAAATATACATGTTCAGTGCTATACATGTCCTGAGTACCCCTGTACTCAGCTATACAAAAAAAAAAATGGCTATACATGCCTACAACCTCATCTACATACATGCCGTAGCTACAAAACTCGGGGGGAGTCCCCTGCACTCCCTAATGAGAGTCGTATCCTGCATCACTGCCAGCATCGGCTGCCTCTGAATTCTCCCCTCGCTCCTCCTCCGGCAAGTCCTCCTCGCCTCCGGCCTCCTGTGCCCGAGCCCGGTCCACCAAAATCGCCACCCGAATCGCGATGGACCTGAACTCACGGGGTGCCCCCATGCAATCCCGTACCACATCCGGATCGACATCTCGCCAACCCTCGTCGGTCACTCCTATCAATAACCGATCTAGCAGCTCCCGTACAGACTCTAGGGTCACCTCTGGATCCCGGCGTCGCACCTCTCCTCGTCCAGGCAGAGCTGGCACGGCCACAATGCCCCGTCGGGCCACATGTCCTGGAGGTGGCCTCGGGCCCACATCTGCACAATCAACCATATGTCAGTCAAAGTATATCCATCGACTATCATATCTATAAAAAATTGACATACATAACATGAAATAAAAACACCTACGTACCATCAGGACCCCATGCCTGTCCTGGTGCTCGTGGCGCCTCCGGATCTCCCGTGAAGTCCATGTCTCGATACGGGAAGTCGTCCAGCATCAACGGTATCTGGAGCCACTGCAGGTACAACTCCTGCGTAAAATATCTTCCCACGTCGCCGCCACCACGGTGGCGCATCATCTCACCCCAACGGACCATCCTCGGCTCCCTCATCCCTCCTGCCCTAATCGGCACCCGTGGCCGCAGTGTGGGTACCCTCTCCATAAAGAAGGCACATAGGAAGGACCCAAAGCAAAATCCCTTGCCATCTTCCTTCGCTGCCGTCAGCTGTCGCTGAACGCAGGTCAGGAACATCTGCCCCCACACGTAGTACACCCCATCCAGTACACGCTCTACCATCTGCATCTGCCCCCCAGACACCTTCTCCGGTGACTGGGAACCCAATACCCGCACCACACACGTCGCCATGGCCTGCACTGCCGGCTCCTGTAGGTCCCTCACCAGGAGTGCATTCCTATGCACCCTCGCGTCCTGACCGCAGTACCTCTCCAACATGTCCTCCATGTCGACGTCCGCGGCAACCCGCGGCTATGTGTCTGCTACCCTGCCCAAGCAGGGCAACCCCGTCAGGAAGTATACATCAGTGAGGGTAAGGTCTACCCTCTCACCCTGTACCCGGAACGCCTGTATGTCTGGCTCCCAGAAGCTGATCAGACGGTTCAGCAACAATGTTGCTGTCCGTATCATAGGTATCTGTGCGAACTTCAAAAGTCCGCACAATCCCAGCACAGATCGCACATGGCGATTCTCTCGGATGAAACCCATGGTCTCATCAGGGATCTCCCGCTCTCTCCAGAGAACCTGGGGCATCCTGCCAATCACACAAAGTGATCTCATCAGTCTCATGACAACTTAAGAAAAATACTTTTCCCCCTCCTAGAAGCCCTAATAGCTCGGCCCAAAACCGCGGCTTTCGGGCTTCCTGCCGCGGTTTCCAACCGCGGCTGTCAGGCATATAGCCGCGGTTCCCAACCGCGCCTGTCATCCCAAAACCCGCGGTTGGGAACCGCGTGTTCCTCTTTGGAACTCGCGGCACTCGACCGTGGTTCCATCCAGGAATCACGCAGTCTCCAACCGCGTGGTTCGGCCCGAAACACGCGGTCTCCAACCGTGTGGTTCGGCTCGAAACTCGCGGTCTTCAACCGCAGTTTCGACCCCCTAACCCGCGGTCCACCCCACGTGGACCGTACAAGTCAACCCTGGGACCCACTACCCAACCCCCCTCCCGAAAAAATATGCAGGTATGAGTTTAATGAAATACCTGTATCTCGCGGATCTGCAAACAGCCAGACGGATCGTCCAGAAATGCCACCTAAGCTCTGGTCCACTCAACTCACAAGTCAAAGTCAACAAAGTACAAATGACACATGTCATGTTGGACCCACCACTATTTATAGTCAGTTGACTTTTTCTTGTTTTGGTCATTCTGGTCCCATACGGAGTCCGTTTTACAAACTGTTTCCACCACTGGAATCAGCGCGACGTGACCGTCATGATGGTCACCTCGTTGCATTATTTTTGTCCTGTCATTTTTTACCCATTTTTTCAGACGCCACTAGTCGCCTTGGTTTGCGTGCCACATCGGCCGTTCTCCGTTTTTCACATATTTTATATCATCGGATTCATTTTTCCAAGCTGGTGATGATGCTTGAGATCATTTCTCGCTCTCACCTTCAGTTTTTCTGGGCATTTTTCAAAATGCCCCCGTCACCTCGGTTTGCGTGCCACATCGGCCGTCACCCGTTTTTGACATCCTTTATATCGCCGGATTCATTTTTCCGAGCTCGTGATGATGCTTGAGATCATTTCTCGCTCTCACTTGGTACACTTTCAACATTGTGTCACAACACCTTGCTGCCTCGGTTCGCGTACCACATCGGTCGCTATCGGATTGTTCCACATGTTTTCCATGAGCCATTTACTCCTGTCATACTGCAAATGTCTCGTTATTTTGCCACCGTCTCATCTACCCCGCAAGGAGGTCCATCAGTGTTCCCACCTACCCTCGTTCTTGGTCATCATTACTCAACCTTGATTGAGCACTTCCTCCTTGCCTGGCCATTCCTTTTGTTCGGTATAATTTTATCCCTTTTTCGGGCCGGACAACTCCTTTACGAAAAAGGCACTTAGGGATTTTCCGTTAAGCTCTTTTCTGACTCCTAAAAGAATGAAAAGATCGCCGAGCAATCTTGCTTCCTTTCATGCTCGTTCAAGTACCTGAAAGGGTGTCTATCTGGTATAAGTTTAACCCTTTTCCGGACCTGGTAGACTAATTACGAAAAAGGAATACTCTAGTCACACCGGCTAGAAGAGTTCTTCATTGCATCCTTTTATGCTTCTTTGGGCCTTGGAGACTAAATCTACAAAAAAGCAACCCCCTGGAGTCTTCTTACTTGCTTTCAGACTCTCTAAAATTGAAAGCAACCACGAGCATGAACTGTCCTGGGCTCGGAAAATCCACACGACAGTACCATTCCATCACTTCAGAGTCTTCTTATCGCTTTCAGACTCCTTAAAATTGAAAGCAACCACGAGCATGAACTGTCTTGGGCTCGTAAAATCCACACGACAGTACTATTTTACACACACTTCTTCTAGTTCATTAACCCATGAAGAAGTCTCCTCCCGTGCCTCCTGGCACTATGATCGATCATCTCGGCAGCACCCCCAATCAGGTCGCCTTTGTTCAGAGTATTCAGCAGTCTCCTGCCATTTTTTACCAGCTTGAGTCTCCCTCAGCCCAGTAACCTTCCCAGATCCAATACAGCTATGATCCCTTTCCCCTCAGTCAGTTTCATATGCTGCCAGATTCTTTGGTACCATTATCATACTCTGAACAAAGGAAGTTTGAGTCCACCCACTCTACTAGCCCAGTTATCCACCCACAGTTTGATCAGTCCTGCCATCAGTACTACCACATTTCGGTCCTCTACCTCGCGCTCCTGTCAAGGAAACATCATTGCCTTGATAGGAGCAGGTCTCCCTCTGTCGACGACAGCTCCTCTATTCCAGAGGATAGGCCCAGAGGTCCCTACGCCTTGGACTTATCACCATCTGTGGTAAGTGCCTACGGATCATTCTGAGAGGAGACATCATTGCCTCTCTGAGTGGTTGTTCCTCACATGCTCGACTTCAGCACCTTGATCGCATCATTGAGGATCGCGTAGGATTATATCCCATCAGTTCTTAGTCGAAGACCCCGGATCTCCCCCGACTCTAGCACATTGGTGAGTCACTTCGGAACGCCCAGTTCTATGTTCCTGTGGATGTCCGGGCTGCGTTGGCGATTGTATTCGGAAGCCATCCAGCTATATGCTTCCTTGAGTACCCATTTCAGTTCCAGTTCAGTGTACCATGGAGAGTATGATCCCAGTCACTATGATCCAGCAGCTCATCAGTTCCTGTGGTACCACATTCAGTAGCACTGTTGATTATTCCAGTGTATCAGTTTTTCAGCACAGACATGGTCAGCTCAGCAGTATGTCCCAGATTTTGTGTCCCCTCTGGACCCTTATGATGTACACAGTGGCTATGTATCTTTAAGGTCCCCTTTTTCGGGCCTCACAGTTCTTTTCATGTATCTTGATACGAGCATGGGTATGCCCGCCTCGTCCATATATTGAGATTATTCCTCAATCAGTATTTGAGGTCATGTATATTTCAGGTCCCCATTTTTTGGACCCCATTGTTATTGTTATGTTATATCCTGATACGAGCATGGGAATGCCCGCCTCGTCCATATGATCAGATGATTCCTCCTCCCTTATTGAGGTTATGTACTTTTAGTTCTTGCAGTTGTTCGGGATCGTTGTTCCGGGCTTCAGTTTGTTTCTTCTCTCCTCTCCACATCCCAGGAAAACCATTTATGACTTATGATGTCCATCGGCCATACGATGAGCTCCTGACCTCGCACATCAGGGGGCAATCTGTTAACACCCAAAAAGTGCTCACTAGCTCATTTACCACATTATATGGCTCATTTGTCCATTTTCCTACCATATTTCCATTAAAATCCCAAAAAATCCCATTAAAAAGCCTCCAAAAGGCCTAAAATGCCTCCAAAAGGCCACAAAACCATCAAAATAGCCTAAGAAAGGCTAAAAAACCCCCTTTTCCTCCAAAAATAGCAAAAATCCCCTAAAAAGGGAATAAAAAATATAAAATAATGAGGAAAAGGAGGAAAAAACCCTATACAGCTGCCCAAAACCATGTGTTTCCTAAAACCATGGGTCAGCACTCCACCACCAAAAAACTATAAATAGGTGATGGAGATCCCTTATTCCATATCCACAATCACAAGCACCCTTACTCTGCCAAAATCTCTCTCGAAACCCTAGTTCACCTTTGAACTATTTTCACCTTGAGAGCCACCTTTGGCCCATCCCCAACATTGGAGAAGGAGAAAGGAGCATTCTGAAGCTTGGAGCATCCTCTTGGACACTGCAAAGGGCTTCATCAACCTTGACATTCAAGGTAACATTAATATAAAACCATTTTTTACATCTTTTATTTATGTCTCATGCAATGTTTAAAGTAGTTTGTTAATTGTTGTTTTAGCTTAATCATTTAATCATTATTGAACTGCTACTAAGGAGTCCATTCTCCTTAGGAGGTGCTCATTGGCACAAGCTAGGGGTAAAACCCTAGCTACAGTAGGATAAGAGCCTATGCATATGTAGGAGAAGAGTCTGTGTTTGTGAGCTCAATATTGTAGTCGTGAAATGTATTAAGAGCCCAAGCTATGTAAAAGGTGAAAGATTGAAGTAAATTCCATCTCTGTGTAATGCGGCGAAGTTGCACTATTTTAACCCAGAATAACTTCTACTGATTTTTAGGTCTTAGTAAGAATTTTTTTAATATAAATCTTGTAGTATAAGGGTCTATATTTGTGATCTCAAGCTCATATTCATGAAATGTAATAAAATCCCAAGCTCTGTAAAAGTTGAAAGATCGAAGTAAATTCCATCTCTGTGTAATGCGGCGAAGTTGCCCTATTTTAACCTAGAATAAATTCTACTGATTTTTATGTCTTAGTAAGAAATATTTAAATATAAAGCATGTTTAATAGTAGTGGGCTTGTCGAATTTGAATCTCTATAAATTTAAGAGCTCCGATAAAGAGACCGATAACGAGCACTATTGTGGACATCAAAACAACCAACACAATTACTACCTATTCTTCCTATTCATAATACCTACCTATTCATAATCCCTCTTAATATTTATTTTTTTAAATCATTTTCCTTTGTTCCTGGTCTCGAATCCCATTAATCCTTTATTTATAATGCATCATTTATTTTTTCTCTGTTGTTGGCTATGTTACCAGAAACGTGACAGGGGAGTGCGGTTTTTTGGAAAAACGGAGTAGAAACGGAGCCGAAACGAAAACGACCGTTTTCTACGCCTGTTCCCATTTCTAGAATGAAGAAACTGTTTTTAAGGAAACATATCGTTTTGTCAATTCGAGGTATTAATTGCTGGTGGGTAGCGAGTCAATATCAAGTAAATGAAAAATTTATTCTTGAATATGGAGTGTTGTGTAAGGAAGTTGGCTTATTGTCATGGGATGCCTAAAACTTGCATTGATATGGGATACATGCCGCCCACTGCCTACATTGAAACTAAAAGTTCAAACTCTGTGTTTTCCAGTTTGGAGCTCTGTTTTCCCTGAGGACCGAGCTATTATGTCTTTTCCAATTTGGAGCTCTTTTTTCCCTGAGGACCAAGGTTTGCTTTGGCTGAGGTGGAACTGAGAAGAGTGTTGGGAAGCTAGAGTAGTAAGATTGGTTTGAAGAATCGACTGCTAGTTTTTCAATTTCTAGCCATATATATTATTCAAACCATAAATCTAAATCTCTAACAGAGCATGCTTATTCAACCTCCGGGCTCAAAATCCATATCTTCCATGGTTGTCAAAAATCAATCCAATGACAGTTTCAATTGCACAGTAATTTAAAGTCTCTTAATGTTTTAGATTCTCCTTATCCTTAATTAGATCATCTCCTTTGTGGGAGTAAGAAAAGATTAAACTTTTATTGGACTTTCGGCTTGTAGACATAGAAGTAGTAGACTCATCTCCTACGACCGCAAAAAAATAAGTCATTATTCCTCAAACATGTAATATTTGCATCGGACTGTTCCATCATTCCATGTATAATTTCAAAAACAAGCAACAAATGCATGCCTTCCCAGACACACCATAATGCTAATTAAAATTTAAGTAGGATATTGTGTTGGAAAAAGGAATTTAACAGTAACGACAATGAAGACATTGATGCCATTAGTTGGAATGATTCTTACTGTGATAACTGTAAGCTAATAAGGGTAAAAGTAAAACCTATTCGTAGGATTATAGAAATGGCTTAAAATCACAAAGTGAATTATGGGGCGAACTAAGAAGGATTATCGGTTGGCAAATCTACAATGGGAATTGCAATGTTACCTAAGGTGATGAAGGTAGTTTTTCATGATTGGGTTCAAGGTCACATGTTCAAAATGGCCAAAATCATTCTCTAGTATGACTTTAATACTAAGGCATCTAGCTGTTAGTTTCAATTATAAATCAACAACTATACAAATGAAGTATTGAGTTGTATATTATCAATTATAGAATAATGAAATCCACGTCGCACAATATGAGCGTTCCACGTGTCACCCTGGAAAACTAGATTTCGACATTTTAACAAAAACAATTCTAGACGTTTTGCTACAAAGAGTTTGCTGGCAAGTCAAAATTTTGTCAGAGAAAGAGAGTTCGCTCTTTCGTCAAGTTCTTCTATTTTGGGGTGTTGGAAGTAGATGCTGAGGAGAAAGAGAATCTGCTCCTTCCTCCAAGCATGAGTTCTTAGGAGTGGTGAAAGTAAATATCGACACTCTAAACACAAATTTCATAGGCACATTGCTTCGAACAATTTGCTCGAAAGTAGAAATATCCACAGAGAAAGAGCGACCACTCTTTCTCCACGTCCTATTTTCACAATTCCCTCGTAAAAGAAGGGGCGGCCAACCCTTCTTATTCCCAATATTCTTTTCGTTATAGTTTGAGACTGCAAGAAGGGTCGGTCGATCCTTCTTGTTTTCTCCATTCTGGATATTGTTCAATTGCTAGATAACGGTTTTCACAATTATCTATTGAACGAAGGGGCGTCCAATCCTTCTTGTCGGAAGAAGGAAGTCGGGACAAACAATTTTTATATGTCATAACTTAGTTGATGTCTGGTTTTTACACTTCTCTCATAAATGAACAGACGACCGACCCTTCTTGTGCTCAGTATTCTTACGATTCACCATTTTAGATATATATGAATTGACATCTTAGCCTTCGTAGGTTGAATATGTTTACAATTCCCTCATAAATTAAGGGGTGGCCGACCCTTTCTTCTGCCCAATATTGTATTCATAATAGTTCTAGAATGCAAGAAGGGTCAGTTGATCCTTATTTATTTCGCCATTCTAGATATAGGTGAAATGATGGATATAGTTGTTCACCACTATCTACTAAAAGAAAAGGCAGTCAATCCTTCTCGTCGGAAAATAGAAGTTGGGACAAATATTTGTATATGTTAGAACTTAGATGATGTCTGGGTCCCTACTATTTACAGTGGAATTCGGAAGTCGGGAATTGTCGACATAGCCTTTGTAGATTAAATATTTTTGAATTTATCTCGTAAATGAAGGGTCGACTGACCCTTGTTATGCTCAATATTCTTCCCGTGTTCACCATTTTGGAAATACATGAATTGACGGCCTAACATTCATACGTTGAATATTTTTAAAATTCCCTCATAAACGAATGGGCAAGAGATGCTTCTTCTACACTGTATTATTTTCGTAATATTTCTAGACTATAAGAAGGGTCGGTCGATCCTTTTTGTGTTCACCATTCTGGATATATATACATGTTGGATATAGGTGTTCACAGTTATCCACTAAACGAAGGGGCAGACGATCCTTCAATTCAGAAACTTTGAAGTCTGGGAAGACATTTTTTATATATTATAACTTAGGTTATATCTGGATTCCTTCTATTCATAGTGGAAGTCGGAAGGCAGGAATTGTCATCCTATACATCATAGATTAAATATTTTCCCAAATCCAGAAAATATCACTTCCGCAATCCGCAATGGGGAACTCAGAAATGTGGAACGCCAATTTTTCCAACTCTGAAAAAATATCACTTTCGCAATATGCAATTTGCAATGCGGAACTCGGAAATGCGGAACGCCAATTTTCCCAACTCCGAAAAATATCATTTCCGCAATCCGCAATGCAGAAGTCAGAAATGCGCAACGCCAATTTTCCCGACGCCGGAAAATATCACTTCTGCAATCCGCAATGCGGGTTCGGAAAGTCGGAAGGTCAACTGCATAACTTCTCAGGCCCCTAACTTTCTCATCCAAAGTCCATTTTGTGAAAACTCGGTGTTAGCACTCAGAATTTACCATTTGTTTGGGGTCACATGAATTATGGATTAAATAAAACTTTCACCATAAAGCATGAAAAAAAAAAAATTTAAAGAGTTTCACTGAAAAATTACAAATCACATAAACGAGAGGAAAATACAAATTGTAACATCAACAATACAGGAATCTTTGCTCCTCAAAAATGTGCTTCAACTCTGCATGGTAATCTTTATTAAAACTGAATCAATCTCAATACAAAGTGTATCTCTTCACGGGTTCCAACCCTTCCAATATTGAAAAAATAGTCTTTTATACAAAATCTCTTTGAGGAAAACCCTAACTGCTTCATAACCAAAACAGTAAATATTAAATTAACTATTACATTTTACTTTGGTCAAAATTTATACACATGTCAAAATTTCTCAAAACAAAGACTCTTGATGTCTTTTTGTTGGCTAGCGACTGTCTGGAAAATTTGAACATAAGTCTTCAGGAGTTCAAGCTATACTTCATCTTTCCATACTTTTATACCATCTTCCATTGATATGTAGTGGGTATTTCATAACTCCTCATCTCTTTGACCAAAACCTTCATCTCTATGTGATCTGCAATAGAAATTTGGGGTATTATCCCACCAATCATGGTCAACTGATTTAAAATCTCAAAATCATCTGAAAGCTTTTCCAATAAAATTTTCTCTGTTAAAACATGATTTAAACCTTCAAACTTTTCATGATTTGTTCTAACCTTGAATAGGAATTCCTTGTAATTTTTCTAGGGATCAACTCATTTTTTTCTTCCCAAATTGTGGGCAATCCTTTCTCAATTAAATTTTCAAATTCCTTCTTAAAGTCCACGACCTGTTTTTTCATTTGTTCATCCATGGCTTGAACATTTTCAATATGTGCATGTTTCCCGAGTACTCTCCCTTCCCAAGTTATGACCGACACCCTATATTTGATTTGCATAGCTTTCAGATCATCTTCTGTCAGAGTATTCAGAAAATTTACAGTGTTTTGAGCTATGCCTTTTGGTTTTCTGTTCAAACCTTCCCTCATGGTTGTGCAACTTTGTAAACTTTCATCTGCTACTTTTTATTTTTCCTTCATGAAATTTAAGTAGGGTCTAAACTTTGTAGTTTCATTTATAATTGAATCCCATATCAAATGCTTTGCACCTTGCATTGTGATCTTCCCTATCACTCGGGTTATGAATCTTTGGCTCCTGTTTATCAAGTCTTTATTCTTATCTTCTAATTCCTTTATCTTCTTCTTTTTTTTCTTTTTTTCTTTTTTTTGATTTTCTTCTTATAATTTTTGTTTTTCTTCTTTTAATTCCTTTATCTCCACCTCTTTAAACCTAACCTGAGACACAGCTTTGATGAGATCATTTTTATTTGCTTCTCTGCTTGTTTGATTGGTTCCCTGTTGCTCTTGTGCTATGGTTACCAATTTTTCTTTAAGATCTTCCACTTGATTTTTCAGACTTATTCTATCTTTTTCCCATTCAACTTCTTTATCTATAAACTTCAGAAATTTTTCTTTGTTGTCATCTAATTCCTCAGATAAGATTTCTTTTTCTTGTTCCAACACAGTCAATTCAGAATCTTGAATTAACTGTGTTGCTAGGATTTTAAGCTTATTTTTGAGCAACTGAATATTGTTCTCTTTGTCCATCAACAACTTCTTACCTGCCTCACCTTTGTTTCTCCTGTCATTATTTTCAATTAAATATATCTGTTAACACCCAAAAAATGCTCACCACCTCATCTCCCTCACTACATGACTCATTTGTCTATTTTTCCCACCATGTTTTCCTCCAAAACCTCAAAAATCCATTAATTGGTCACCAAAAGGCCAAAAAAACCCTTTTTCACCCTCCAAATGATTAAATTTCCTCCAAATATGGCAAAAACCCTTTAAAAAGGCCCTAAATTCCAAAAAATCAAGTAAAAGGGAATAAAAAAAATAAAAAGAGGAAAAAAGAGGGAAAAAGGAAGCAAAAACCCTAAAACAATTGACCTAAACCATATGGTGCCAAAAACCATTGGTCAACACTCCACCACTAAAAAACCTATAAATAGGTGATGGAGGCTCCCCATTTTACATCCACAATCTATCCTATCCTCATGCTGCCAAAATCACTCGTGAAACCCAAGCTCACCATTTTAGCTAGTTTTCTCATTTGAGTGCCCCTTTTGGCCCACCATCCAAACACCTTGGAGAAAGAGAAGGAACCCACTGGAGCATGGAAGCAGCCCTCCTAGACTACTGTAAGAGCTCCACCAACCTTCACATTTGAGGTAAATGTAACTTTGGTCATATCATAATACAAAAAGAAAAATTTCCATTATACTGTTGTTGTCTCTTTATTTCTATTGATGCACATGTTAGCTTAAATTTTCTATTGTTTTACTGTTAAGAATTTACTGTTTATTGAACTGCTACTAAGGAAGCCATTCTCCTTAGTAGGTGCTCATTCGCACAAGCTAGGGTGAAAACCCTAGCTACACTATCTGCAGCCTTTTGCTTTGATGTTGATGGGTTTGTTTTCAGTTTTCTCCTGTCTTAGCTAAATTACCAACCTATTAACTGTGTTTTGCAACTTTGAAACTTTCAAAGTAGCCTTCATTATTTCTGTATAAATAACCTCCCCAGTTTGCCTGTGCAAGTTAATCTTATCCAGGACTGTTATTTTTGTCAAATTCAATTCCATTTCTGTAACTTTCTCATCAGATGTCACAGCTAAATTCAGAGTGTTTTCTTTAGGATCCCTAATGGCCATCAAAGTAACTTATGATTGCATTAGGCTTCGAAATTTTGGGAATAAATTATAAGTTTTTTCTGAAGTTGCTTGCTTATATTCTCCATATTTGAAATATATCTCTGCCCTTGATTGAAATCTATTGGTGTCACCAGCTTCCTTGGCTTCTTGAAATTTGTAATCAAGCACTTGAACTTCTGGAGCTTGATATTTCTCTTTTTTCTTCTCTTTTCCACCTATAAATATAACCAAATCACATTGGGGATTTGCTTTAGGTCTCTTTCCTCTTTCATGTTCTTCAATTTCTGCATCAATAATTTCTTCAAAACTCCTTTTACTAGCTATCTCCACCTTGCATGAAGTAGGTATCACTTCTGTTGAGGATATTTCTGGAACAACAGGATTTGAATGTGAACATGCTGAGACCTCCTTATCTAATTCATACTACAGATGATTAGCCATTTTTTATAATCCCTCAACTTCTTGATGGTAAAATCCCTTATTCTTATTTTGTTGTCTCCGTTGAAAAATAATATGGCAGGGATCATAGTTGATAGCATCTGCCTTTTTAAAATCTATTTCTTGTAACTATTTTTCCACAAAATACAATGCATACTTATTCTTTACAATGAAAGGTCCTACTTTCAAAGGAAACTTTATATCATATGCCTTTTTAAAACCCAGAAAATTATCATTTTCAACAATTAACTTTTTCCTCATAAACTCCAAGGAAAATATTCTTGAGGTTAGAAAATATGGTAAGATATAAGGTTGTTTGATGAATCCATACAGTCTGACTATTGTATGTTCTTTTAATAGAAACCAATCTCCTACTTCCATGTATTGTTTCAACTGCATCAATGTCTTCATCTCCGGCAGTACTCTCGGCAATTCTTCCCCAAAAATCAAATTATATATCTCTAACACAATATGATTCATCTAATTAAACATATTATCCTCCAAAGTGTTTGAAAAATCCACCTGTGAAAAATGTAAGTCTTTCTGACTTGAAAAGAGAAGGATCTTCATCAAATAAGACTGGAATCTGAAATGCCTGGTTTTATAGAAATTCACTAGCTGAGAGTGAACACTTTCAGATAGGAATTCATCATATTTAAGACAAGGTATCTGACTGTACTCTACTCCTGGTATGCCACAACTTATTCTAAAAAGAAGACACAATTGCACTTATGTTACCATTGCATCACTGTCTAACCCTAAAAACTGAGCAACTAGGGATAACACAAACTATGTGTTCTCATTTAAAAAGTTCATATCTAATGGGTAAGGAGTATCTTGAATTTCAAGGACGGGTTTAAGACAACTGGTTAAAAAAGATTTTTTAGTTTCCGAAGATGACTGAAAGTACTGGGTGACAACAACTTCTTCGGTAAGATTTTCTTGTTCATGTGATTGAGACAGAGGTAATTCAAGGGAGCTTCTAATGGCGGTGGACTCAATAGGACAAATAATTTTGGATTTTGGGGCATTCATGATTACTTTCTTAGTTTGAGATTAGTTCATTACACACCAGGAAACAAACTTGGGAAACCCTATAATTTGGTTTGGGAAAAAAGTATATGAAAGAAGATTGAAAAAATATGTGTATATATGTGCCTTCCTTATACAACCTATCCAATCTGGCCTTTATCTTTGTAATTGACAATTTAACCACAGGTGTTACAACGTAATTTTTCACCTTGTGAGCATCAGCACTCTTTGGCCTATAGGATCCATTTCAATGACTCAGAGCCACTTTATATCCTTCAGACACCATTTTCCCCTATTTTTTTCCTTGTACGCTAACTGCATCATTACAGTGGGTGTACCCATGAGTTGCATCACTATAGCCTGCGGGTAGCATATAAAATGGTAAAAATCATTAGTTTATTACTTTTTACTCCCAAAAAGTGGTCATAGGGTGACCTCTGGCCCTCCATTTTCCCCAAAACGTCTCGATATGTCCTTTCACCTACCTTTGGGAGGACTATATATTGAGCACATATGGCTTATGGACGGGAGGAGAAAGAAGAGCAAGAGAACTCAAGTGGATTTTTGCCCTATCTTCAGTCTACACTCATTGATCCTTGTAGTTGTGAACCCTTATGTTCACCTTCCAAACTCCTATCATAGTTTGATTTTTCCATTCCATGCAGGATTGAAGTGGTGCAGGTGCAAGTGGATTGACCCAGATCTTGGTTTAGATTGGTTGCCGGCATGTGGTCGTATCACATTGTACTTCTTCTTGTTTATTAATAGAAAGACTCATATTCTCGTACATTAATGTTTTGAATGTTGTTTATACTACATTGGGTTGCATTTACTTATAATATCATGGACCATTTCTATTGATGATGTTAACGTCGTTTATATATTATATATACTTGTTATGTATTGGTTGTCAAGACTAATTTGCAGATTCAAGTGCATGGATTGAAAGCTCCAACAAGGATATACATCAAACGTTTGGATCGAGGTTGGTTACATTCCTCATGATCTTAGCATTGTCATTTATATAGCATAGTACTAATAATTGAGTTAATTTTTGGTAGTCAGCTGTCTATTGTGGTCTACCCCAAGCCATAGTGAGTTTTCTCCAAAACAGAAATGGTGACTCCACTGGGAAAACATCCATTTTTAGGGATTTTTGAGCATTAGTCCTTAATTAGAGTTGTTTGTTGAAACTCTATGTCACTGATTGGTTGTTGAGATACGCTATAGAAAACTGGTTTTTTCTGAGCCATTGGACTCTTTATTTGCCCATTTTCCTTTCCTTACCCGCGGGTGAGCTTAGCTCTGCCCGTGTACACCCGCCTCTATTTACTCTACTGCTTGCGGGTACCCGCAGGTTTTCCTTCGACGGTAGCATACAACTCTGGCTTTGGTTGATTTATGAATTTTGGTTGTTGCTGGGTTGGATTTGGATGATCCCGAGTCTTTGTTGGCCTGTTTCTTGACTGTTCCATGCCTTAGTTGTGACTAGAACTCTTCTTTTCTTTTGGTTGAGTCTTGTTGGTTTTTTACCAATCTTTGGATTTAGCCTTGTTTGTTTTTTCCTTTTGAGCTCATTCCTTTGGCTGAGTCTTACTATTTGGTATCTGCTACGTTGTCTTAGTGATCTCCTTGGCATATCAATGACTAGATAGTAGGATTTTGCTTGCAATTTTCATTTACTTATATTGAAAAATACAAAAAATACATATAGTTTTGCATTTTCCTTTTGTTTATAAGAGAAAATACAAAAAAAAATTGCTTTTATGTACTGCATCTTGCATTGAGTGCTTGCTGCCTTCATTTAGGTTCTGCTTGTGCATCAAAAATATAAAAGGATTGCATTTTTATTTCGAAACCATTGGATTGATTTTGTATGATAGTGACATTGTTTTATTGCATATATGAGTCTAGGAATTGATGATTTTGCATACTATTGAGTCATACACATCACTAATTTCACGACCATATCCATTGAGTAACCACAGCCATTAAAATTAACACTTAATCTTAAAATTGATTAGACCAATTTTATTTATAGGGTACACCAACTAGCATAGGTTTAGAGTCTTGGAATAGATCATTGTGAGTTAACAATCCAAGACTACTAGACGAAACATTAGGTGTCTGACCAGGGAGTTGAGGAATCCATGGTATACATCAGTCTTCTCAGGAAGCTCTACTCAAACTAGAGTTAAGCACGAGGTCACAGGAGGTTGGTTGAGGAGATATCCCTCTGATACCGGCTGAACGTGGGAGATATTTCCAAGATTTGTTCGTATCTGGGGATTCTTGGGGGATTTGACCCTCATTGAGTTTCGGGCTCAGCTACCCTACC
The DNA here is from genome assembly GCA_027924585.1 of Larix kaempferi. Taxonomy (NCBI): domain Eukaryota; kingdom Viridiplantae; phylum Streptophyta; class Pinopsida; order Pinales; family Pinaceae; genus Larix; species Larix kaempferi. The sequence goes on from BSBM01000486.1 coordinate 14,509,622, forward strand.
CATACGATGGATCCCACCTACAACTGTCCCCTTGAGCATTGGTTTTATTGCAGTGACCATAGTTTCCTTACCTAGGTATCGCATAGGGTACTTGCAGTTGTTTGTGTCCTGAGTCAGATAGGGATTGGACATCACAGTTGTTTGTTGCCGAGGGTTATGGCCCTTTGCACGCAGTGAAGATTGGGTGTCTCTATAACTGATTTTGTTACCCCCAGCTACAGTTTGGGACTCTCAAGCCTCCCCTAGGCGAGACATACTAGCTCTAGTGTCGGGAGCTCATTTAGCCACTTTGTTTGTCTGCTCTTGGTTGTAGTTTCTCTAGGTGTGTGCTTTTGATTTACTGTTTTTTATCGATAGTTGGCCTTTAGGGGACGTTTTGATTTTATATTCTCTCCGGAGATATCATGGTGCAGAGTCCTATTCTCCGTCGATCCCGTCGGTTGGTTGGTTTGCAACCTACCGAACTTTCACACCGCGTTGCTAGAAGACGCTGGCGGGCTCCCTCCGAGTCTTCGGATTCTTATGAGACTTACGTCCTAGATGTCATGACTGCTGCACACTCTGACACAGGAGAAATCCCTACGAGTCCATCGGGTAGAGTTGAGCACACTTCAGACACCCCTACTCCTCGTGAGGCATGGGGGGGTGATCCACCTGAGACCCAACCTAGTTTGTTTGGTCCAGATCCACCCGAGGACGACCCGTTCGATCCTTCGTTTCCACATGATTATTTATACGGGATTCCATAGGTCCATGATGATTCAGGCCCTATGGTCAACCCTACCATGTTCTCATATGGTATGCCGAATTACACTACAGTTGATCCTTCCACTACTTTTGGTAGTCATGCTGGCACCATTCATGGTGTTAGCAACACTGCACCCACTGGGAGCAATACCCTCGCTGGGGGCACCACGTTGTCCACTCACACACATAGTATGGGGACTGGTCATATTCCTCCTAACAATGTTAATGTTGGAAGACGATCGCCTCCTAGGGCTACCCAACCTGATAGGAACATTGTTCACAACACGACCCACCATCCACCACCTAATACACATGTCACTACCCGTCAACCCAAGACCACTTTCACGAATGTTAATGCTCCTCCTAACCACGAGGGTGGACATATACTGCATACTTTTGCATCCACTACCGCTACTAGTAATAGTAATGTAGGAGGTGGGAATATATCTTATCCTCATGGTCATAACGCCACCATTCCTGCTACTAGTAACACGAATGTTCGGGTTGGGAATATATCTCATGCTTATGGTCAACACACGATTGCTCACGCTAATCCTAATGCTGGGGGTGGGAACATACCTCACCATTATGGTCATTACAACTCGGTTTCCACTATGAATAGTACGTATATGCCCCATACTTATGGTGGCAACCTTTACTACAACACAGTCGGTGTTGGCCACCAGTACAACCCACCCCAATATGGTGCCCAAAATACCTATATACCTGCTTACTCTCATGCGGGTCAGGTCAGACGAGGTTACCAACCTTATGGCCATGGTCAAGCTTATGGTCCGTCAGGTCCTCATTATCAGCTGTTTAATGCTCATGGTCAAGCTTTTGGTCCACCTTATAATTCAGTTCCATTCAACCAACCTTTTATGGGAGCCTATAATCAAGCTTTCCAGCCACAGCTCCCGTTCCTTGCACGTGTGAATCTTCTGGATCTTTCGAATCTCAAGAATGATCCGATCTGTCATGACCCCAATTGGCCCCCGGTCCCTACCAAGATCCCTTCGTACATTCCTAAGTTTGACGGAAAGGGTGTTGAGGACCCGGGTGATCATTTCACAACGTTTCACCTTTGGTACTCCTCCAACTCGTTTAATCGTGATTCCGTTAGATTACGACTATTCCAACGCACCCTCACGAGGGAAGCTGTGAAGTGGTATGTTGAGTTTCCTGGGAACACTTATAGGGGATTCAATGAGATTGCTTTGGTTTTCTTGGACCATTTCCAGTAGCCGGTTCGCTACGATACTGGTACTAAACTTCTGTCTACCTTCCGTCAGAATAAGGCCATGCATATTTTTGACCATGTTCAAGAGTGGCATCGGCGGAAGAGATTAGTGAAATCCAACATTCCTCAAGAGTTTCTGTTGGAATGGTTCCTCAAGTCTTTACTCCCATATATTGCTAAGGATGTTTCGATGTCCGGTATCATGACTGAGGAACAAGCCATCTTAAAAGTCCAGCAGTTGGAGTTACTATATTCTTAGTCTAACATTTTGTATGACATCATTCTGTTAGGATATTTAGACACTTAGGAGTTAGTTTAGATCAACTTGTGTAATATATCCATTAGGGATAGTGTGTTTCTTTAGTATGCATTAGTATGCATTTGTAAATACTTAATCCGACGGTCACGATATGTTCCCGACATAGAGTGATCCGACGGGTCAACTTCTCTTAGATTAAACCTAACCTTGATCCGTGGCTTAACACCCGATTGGTCCATGATCTTTATTTAAAGAGCATGGAGGGCCATTGTTTAGTTGATCGATTATGAGAAGCTCATTTGTAACTTTCTTTCTTTGCATAATAAATTGTCCCATAGAATCTATTTGGTTGGGGCCGTGGAGTGTTTCCCTCAAGAGGGTTTAAACCACGTCAAAACATCGGTGTGTTGATCTATGATCTGTTTGTGTGAAGTGGTTGCTCTTGGTGTTCGGTCCTTTGGTAGTATCCTATGTACCCGAACATGGTATCAGAGCTTTTATGAAGTGCCGCTTCCGGTTATGATCTAGATCTTGAACTGCTGTTGTCGAAACTCGAAAGGGTTTCTAGTTTTGATATTTCTGTGCATTTCTGGGCCGTGGGAGGTGTTCCATTGCACCCGGAGTGTCGTTTCCATTGGAAAATAGTTTTCATTTGATCGAAAATGGTTCCCAGTTGCTCCAGAAATGCGTATTTCATCAGATCTGAAGGTATAATGTTACAGTGACGAATTTTTTTATTTCGTTTTTTAAAAAGAAAAAATCTCATATTTCATCTTTTTTTATGGTTATATTTTTTTTTGGGTTCAGATTGTTTCTTTCCCATCTGCGTATGCTCTTTGCCGTGCACCTTGAGCGATCTCGACAAATCAGAAACAGAAAGGGAAAGGGTTTTTCTCGGCTGCGTATGCTCTTTGCCGTGCACCTTGCGCGATCTCGGCAAATCAGAAACAGAGAGAAAATGTAGGCTTTCCAGGAAAGCTAACAAGATCTAACTCCACAAGTGTGGAAAAGTTTTTTTCTTTCGATTTGTGGTTTGTTTTGCAAGGAAAAGGGCAAGCACGCAAACCGAGCAAGAAGAGTAAAAAAAAAAAAAACCCTTCCTCATTCCCATATTTTACATACCTTTTAATCATTAGAGAAATTTTGAGGTCAAAAAAGGGCCTCAAAACAAAGAAAATGTACTATAAAATACAACCAATCACATTCTAGTAGATGACATCATCCCCCTTGGTGAGGTGGCATTGCATGAGTTAATAATGTTTATTTGTCAAATTTTCTATGGTGGATGAAAACACATAGTTAACCAAGGTAGTGGTGTAAGTACTTTTAAGTCATAAAGTAAAGTACTCATAATGATAGTTTTTTCATAAAATAATATTATTGTCATTTTCAAGTAAAGTACTCATAATAAATGTCTTTTCACACTTTCACATAAAATAATATTATTGTCATTTTCAAGTGAAGTACTCTTAATTCATAAAGAAAGTCCTTTCACATTTTTTTATAAAATAATATATTATCATTTTTATGTTTTTAATTTTAAATTATATATTCACTCCATTCTATTTAATAACATAATGTCAAACTAATAAACAATAATAATAGATTTAATAAATAATAATAATAATAATAATAATAATAATGCAATGTGGATTATAATAATATTATTGACATTTTACATGTAAATAAATTCTCAATTAAATTACATTATTAAATTCATGAGAAAAGTACTAAATATAAAAATTCAACATAAAATTAAAAAAAAAACTCTTAAAAATGTTTTTTATTATTTAATTTCATTTGCAAGTTCAAGACAAATAAATGTTAAAGGACAATACATTTTTGGGAATTTACAATGAATTTTAGTCACATCAATGTAAACTTATTTTATTAATTTTATTTCTAGTGAATTTTGAAAAGTAACTCAACCATGGTTATTTATATTGTGCATAGAAAATAGTGTGGGAGGTGACTTGTCATATATACCTACCCCATAAAACCCCAAATTCATAATATTTTAATATATTTCATATTTTTGTAGTACATCTCTTAGGAGGCCCTTTTTTGACCTCAAAATCTCTCTAATGCTAGCTCACTTGGTTCAAAGTTGCTTTATTCCTTAATAGGTCTTGAGTTCAAGTCTTAGGAAGTTACTTTTAAAAGAAAAAGTGCATGCAATTTCTAATTTCAAGTTACTTTATTGTAAAAGTGCATCTCACTTAAATAATAAAAAATAAAAATACAAGTGAGTCACTTAAGTTTTTTTATTGTTGCACTATTTAAAAGTAATATCATTGTAAAAGTGAAATCACTTATTTTACAAAAGTGGTTCACTTAAAGCAACTTTCTTGTAAAGTGATTGTCAAAAGGTTCATCTTGGGAAGAGGGGGGTTCTTTTTTTTTGCTAAACATTCTCTAGCTACCATGTCACTATTGGGGACATCTTCAACAGTTTCTTTGTTCAAGCATAACTTCATCATACAGAGTCAGTTTTCAGTGCCGTTTTTTTTGAAACCGCCTATTTTTTTGAGCTCTTCACATCTAGACTATTGGTTTCTTCTTTTACAGCCATTAATTTACAAATATGGCCACCCATTGTGATATTCTACTTAACAGTTCCAACTATTTCTCATGGAAATATCATATGGAGGATGTTCTACGAAGTAGGGGACTTTTCAGAATTACCACAGGGAAAGAAAAAGAACCCACTGATGATGATAAGAAAATAAAATGGAAAAATAGATGTGATGAAGCTTGTGGATTGATTGGGATGTCAATCTCTACTGATTTGCGATTCCACATATCTGGAATTGATGAACCTAATGCTGCTTGGGACAAGTTAGAATCTGTGTTTGGTAAACACAATGAAATTCGAGGTCACCAACTCGAAAATGAGTTGATTTCTTTAAATCCAAGTGACTTTTCATGCATTCAAGATTATTTATCTAACTACAAAACTCTTAAGCTCTTATGTGCAGAATGTAAGATTGAGAGGGAAGACAAACAATGCATTTATCATATTCTTTCCAAACTTGGACCTGCATATTCTGTTTTTGTATCTACATTTTACTCCATCAAGGCATCCTTGAATGCAGCTAGCTATCAAGAGCCTAGTCTTGAATCATTTTGTTATTCCTTGATTAGGGAACAAGATAAACTCATTCATCTTGGAATAATCAACAATGCAGATACATCTGGGAAAGCCTTATTGTCCCAACAGAAAGAAAAGTCCAAGCCTCCCAAGAAACAAAATTTTCGCAATAATAAGTCAAACAAGGGTCCAAAACCCTCTCATTCAACTCCTTCTTTAAAAAATGACAAAGGATCCAAGCCAAAAGGCAAGAAGACTGAGCATCATTGCAACTATTGCGGGAAATATAATCATGATGAATCTAAGTGTTTCAAGAAGATGGCAGCCTTGGAAGCAGCAATGAAGAAGCACCACATCAGCCTAGATTCGCCTTCAGAATTTGCCTCTCATGGACATGCACTTTGTGCTTCTGGTTATTCTTATAATGCATCTTCTTCTTCTACTTCAAATGAATGGCTCATTGATTCTGGAGCATATTATCATATGGCTAAGGATCAAGCCATCTTTTCTACTATGCATGAATGTAACACCAAATAAATATTTGTTGGTGATGATAGATCTCTAAGTATTGTAGGAGCTGGAACAATTCCAGTAGATAATGGTCATTTTAGTGATGTATTATGTGTTCCAAGAATTTCCTACAATTTGTTATCAGTCTATCAGATCACTCATTCTGGTGAAGGTAAAATTGTGACCTTTACACCTCACTAAGTTGTAATCGAGGATTTTAAAGATCCTCAACAGGTCCTAGCTACTGGAATTGTTGATGATATTACCAGGTTGTACAAGTTTAACAACTTTGGGTCATCACCTTTCCCTTCAGTTTTTGTTGCTCATAGTGATAACTTGAGCAAACTTTGGCATGAGCGATTTGGTCACTTAAATTATCGCTCATTGCAACAACTATGTAAAAAAAATATGGTGACACGTCTTCCGATGGTATCTTGCAGAGATGGTGTTTGCTCCGGTTGTGTACTCGGAAAACATCATCGGGATAGTTTTGACAAACGTGCCTCTTGGCATGCCTCGGTTCCCTTGGAGCTTGTGCATAGTGACTTGTGTGGTCCTCTTCCATCTGCTTCCTTTTCTGGTTTCAAATATTTCTTAACTTTCATTGATGATTACACCAGACACACTTGGGTTTATTTCCTAAAACTTAAGAGCAAAGTATTTAACATGTTCTTGGCCTACAAGTCCCTTGTTGAAAAACAATCTGGTCATCAAATTATTAAGTTAAGATCTGACAATGGAGGAGAATATGTTACCAAACAGTTCACTACTTTTTGCACTGAACAAGGCATCCAACAATAGCACACTGTTCCATATACACCACAACAAAATGGTGTAGCTGAGCGGAAGAACCGCACTTTAAAAGAAATGGCTAATTGTATGATCCAATCTAAGGGACTAAGTCTTCAATTTTGGGCTGAAGCCATAAATTGTGCAAATTACATAGTTAATCGCACACCCACAAAAGCATTACAAGGTATAACACCTAAAGAAGCATGGAGTAAAATTAAACCTAATGTAAGTCACTTTTGTGTGTTTGGTAGTGAAGCATGGGCTCACATTCCAGATGAAAAACGGAAAGCATTGCAGCCCAAAAGTGAAAAGTGCATATTTGTTGGATATTCTGAAGATGTAAAAGGTTATAGATTTCTTCAACCACATTCTCATGCTATAATCATTAGAAGAGATGTTAAATTTGATGAAAATATCTTGGCCTGCGAGCCTAACTCGGCGATTGTGCCATCTTTGGCCTGCGAGCCTGATTCGGCGTTTATGCCTCCTTCTTCTTCTTCCAACTTCCTTGACAGGTTTCCAACTCCAGTTTCTGATGATGACAGTGAGGATGAAAATCCACCTCCGCCTACTCATGCTCCTCCAATTGCACCAGCACAAGTGCTTCCTCGATGGGTCCGTTCAACATGTGAAGCAGCTGGTGATCTTGTCGGTGATCCTAGAGATCAACGTCAAACACGTTCTCAGTTTCAGCGAGCCTCTTCTCTTTTGGGTTAAGTTTCCGAGAATCATGATCCAGAAACTTTTGTAGAAGCTTCAGGGAATCCAGATTGGGATGCAGCCATGGATGAAGAATATCGTTCCTTAATGGCGAACGATACTTGGGATCTTGTACCTCTTCCAAAAGAAAGAAAACTTGTCAGATGTAAATGGGTCTACAAAACTAAGTATGCATCAGATGGAAGTGTTGAAAGACTTAAGGCAAGGTTAGTTGCCAAAGGTTTTTCCCAAGTTAAAGGGATTGACTACAATGAAACCTTTGCTCCCGTCGCAAAAATAAACTCCATCCGCCTTGTTCTTTCCCTTGCAGCCTTACACAATTGGGAAGTCCATCAAATGGATGTCAAGTCTGCCTTCTTACATGGTGATTTACAGGAGGAAATTTACATGGAACAACTTCCTGGCTATGTTCAGAATAACTCTAGCCTTGTCTGCCGCCTTAAGAAATCCTTATATGGCCTTAAGCAAGCTCCTAGAGCTTGGTATGCCAAAATGGATAGCTTTCTCCTTGACACTGGTTTTTCTAGATGCCATTCTGACCCCAACGTCTATACCAAGAAAGTAGGAAACCATCTCATCATACTTTTTCTATATGTTGATGACCTTATTCTTACTGGTAGTGACCCCAAGCTTATAACCCATGTGAAATCCAGTCTTAAACAAAATTTTGAAATGTCAGACTTAGGACATTTGCATTATTTTCTTGGTCTCCAAGTCTTGCAAACCAAAGAAGGAATCTTTCTTTCTCAGTCTAAGTATGCTTGTGACCTTGTTCGTCGCTTTCACATGGAAGATTGTACACTAGCCCCTTCTCCCTTCCAGTCTAGAGTCAAACTTTCTGCCACTTGTACTTCACCTGAAGTCGATGCCACCTTGTATTGTCAGCTTGTTGGTAGTCTCTTATACTTGACTCATTCTCGTCCTGACCTTTCCTTTGCCATTGGTCGTGTTGCCCGTTATATGCAGACACCTCATGAAAGTCACTGGAAAGCAGCTAAAAGAATACTTCAATATATTCGAGGTATAGTTCAGTTTGGGATTCATTACAGTACAGGGGGGAAACCTTTGTTGGTTGGTTTCACTGATTCAGATTGGGCCGGCGATCCTAATGATCGAAAGTCTACTGCAGGTTATGTTTTCAGTCTGGGATCTGGACCTATTACTTGGGCTTGTAAGAAACAACAAGCTCTTGCTCTTTCTTCAGCAGAGGCAGAATATCGAGCAGCAGTTAATGCCAGTCAGGAAGCTTTATGGCTTCGACAGATCCTTTCGTAGTTTGGATTTGAGCAGCAGCAGCCTACTCCACTTTGGTGCGACAATCAAAGTGCCATCAAGCTTGCCAAAGATCCAGTTCTACATCAATGTAGAAAACACATTGAGCTACATATGCACTTCATCAGAAATCTTGTTCATGATCGTGTTCTTGAAGTGCTCTTTTGCCCTACAGATGATCAAGTTGCAGACATCTTCACCAAGTCTCTTACAGAAGCAGAGTTTTCTAAACTTCGATCTATGTTAGGAGTTCAGGAACTTGTCATTAAGGGGGGATAGGCTCTAATGCCTCCTTCCTTCTCCTAATAGTGTCACTTTTGTAAATCCTTCAATCCTATCCCAAGTTGTTCTTAAGGGGGGATGTTAGGATATTTAGACACTTAGGAGTTAGTTAAGATCAACTTGTGTAATATATCCGTTAGGGATAGTGTGTTTCTTTAGTATGCATTAGTATGCATTTGTAAATACTTAATCCGACGGTCACGATATGTTCCCGACATAGAGTGATCCGACGGCTCAACTTTTCTTAGATCAAACCTAACCTTGATCCGTGGCTTAACACCCGATTGGTCCATGATCTCTATTTAAAGAGCATGGAGGGTCATTGTTTAGTTGATCGATTATGAGAAGCTCATTTGTAACTTTCTTTCTTTGCATAATAAATTGTCCCGTAGAAGCTATTTGGCCGGGGCAGTGGAGTGTTTCCCTCAAGAGGGTTTAAACCACGTCAAAACATCGGTGTGTTGATCTGTGATCTGTTTGTGTGAAGTGGTTGCTCTTGGTGTTTGGTCCTTTGGTAGTACCCTGTGTACCTGAACACATTCCTGACGCACTGCGAACACAACATGAGCCCAAGTCAGTTCCTGGACCACATGACGATGGCATCGTGGGATCTGCAATTACTCGCCCTATAGATTTGGTGGCTAATAAAATGCAAAATTTGTCGCTAAACCAGTCTACTCACGGATAGGTTCACACCTTGTCCACTTCCACCGCGTTGTCTGACGTACACAATGTGCAATCAATGAAACCGGCAGGTAACCAGCAACCTGGTGGTAAGAAAAAGGGGAGAAACAACCGTAGGGGTGGAAACAATGGGAATAACAATAATAGAAATCACAATACCCCTCGTAAGGAAAATTCCAACCCTCCTAGGGAAGGAGGAAATGCTAGTGAGATTCATAAACCTAGGCGTAAGGTGAAGTTTCCTTGCAAGCTTTGTGGGGAAGATCATCTTACTCACTTATGTCCTCGGATCGAAGAAGCATAGAAGCATTTGGCACAGAGCCTAGCTGTGTTAAAGGATCCCCTTCCTCATCATCAAAACATGGCTTCGCATGCTCCCACCACTGGTTATGGACCTACTGAAATGTCAATGTCTTCTTCCAATACTAGTGGTTATGGATGTGTGAAAATGGTTCAATCGGAGGTTAGTGTTGCTACTTGTCAACGCGATTATGGTGCACCACAACCTAATATGGGGAGTGAGCCTCCCCCTCCTCCTGACAATTCCTTACATATCGAGAAGCTCTATAATATGTCGTGGATACCGAAAGGTGTTCTTAAGCACTCTATGCATAATCCTAATGCTCGAGCCGCCCATAACTACTCCATCGTGGAAGAATTGGGCCAAACTCCATGTGCCATTTCGGCTCTTGAATTTTTGTAGGCATGTCCTTCTCAAAAGCATGCTCTTTTGAGTGCGTTAGGAGTTAAGGATGGGGGAACTCCCAGTGTTATCAAGTTCGATACTACTGATGTTCAACCTTGCTTACCTTACCACGTGGCTTTTCAAATCCAGGTGGCGTGCCTTCTGAATTTTGTCAAACGTACGATGGTTGATGAAGGTGCTTCCGCGTCGGTAATGTCGTTAACTTGTTGGAAATATCTTGGCTCTCCTCTACTCACGTCTAGAACCATGCTCACTGCATTCAATGGTCGGTAATTTAAGCCGCATGGAATTATCCCTTCCCTTGTTGTCTTCCTGGGAGGTAAATCTATGCCTATTGAAGTCGAGGTGGTTGATGCGCCCATCGACTACAACCTTTTACTACGTCGGAATTGGATGTACGCTATGAAGGTTTTCACGTCTACTGTATTCAGAGTTATCTGCTTTCCTCACGAAGGCAAGATTGTGACCATCGATCAGCTGGATTTCGTTCATTCCCCTTCCATAGCATCCACATGATCCATAGTCCCGCAGGTTACTAATTCTTAGCCGGCAACTGGGAACATGGGTGTTGGTATGTACCCTTCATTGATGGGAACTTATGGTTTTCCTGCACTTGTGAATTTTATTGGAACCATTTATGACGATGCATCTCCTCCTTTGCATAATATGTCATTCTGGACTTCCTATTTTAATGATCCATGGACTTTACTGTCCACAAATTCCACGTCTGGAGACATTACGCACGTCGGGATGTCTATGCCACTATCTGTAGTTGAGCTTGCTTACTAGCATATTCAACAAGCCACTGCAGAACCAGATCTCTCTTCTTCTCAGACAGTCGAGGAAGATCCCGTTACGCTGCCAGTTTGGGTAGCCAGCTCATCTTGTTCACACGACTTCCTTGATGATACTTTGCCTTCAGATGAAGCTATTATGGAGTCCATGTGTGGTAGTGAGAGGCCTTGGGAGGATATGCACCATCAATCTTATTTCCTTCCCAACCTCAAGCTCGCTGAACATGAAGAGTTTAGGATGACTCTAGCAGAGATGGTTGGTCCCCCTGTGGCTCTTTTAGGGTCACATGATATTTTTGCATAGGGGAATATGGCTAATATTTCCTTGAATACGTTGATCAACATCTCTCGTACTCCTGGAAAGGTCGAAAATGTTTACATCGGTGACGATTGCACTCTTGAGGAGGTCGCTATTTAAACTGAATTGTTTACAGAACTCTGAGAAGCTTTCGCCTAGTCATATGAGGAGATGCCAGGAATAGACCCCCGCATTGTTGAACATGAGATTAGAACGTATCCCAACGCTAAACCGGTTCGACAATGCTTACATTCTATGAACCCTAGGAAGGAAGCTACTACCAAGGCAGAGGTGGAGAAACTACTCAAAGTTGGTTTCATCTACCCCATTCCCCTTATCGAATGGGTGTCAAACCCCGTTCTTGTGGATAAGAAGCGGGGAACGATCTGCGTATGCACTGATTTTAGAGATTTGAGCCATGCATGTCTGAAAGACAACTTCCCCATGCCATTCATCTATCAGATCTTGGATGCTTGTGTGGGAAGTGAAATTTTTTCATTCATGGACGGCTTTTCAGGGTATAACCAGATTCAAATCAAAACCGAGGACCAACATAAGACAACTTTCATTTGTCCTTGGGGAACATTTGCATATCGGAAAATGCCCTTTGGCCTTAAAAATTCTGTAGCTACATTTCAGCGTGCCAAGACCTATGCCTTTCACGATCTTAAAAAGATTATGGAGGTTTTCTTGGATGATCTTGCCGACCATTCTCGCAAAAGAGTGGACCACCCCAAGCACCTCCGCATGATTCTCGAATGATGTATATGCTACAAAATTTTATTGAATCCCAATAAATGCATCTTTGCTATAAGGACTGGTCGCCTTCTGGGCTTCATAGTTTCGAAAGAGGGTATTAGAGTCGATCCTCTTAAAGTTGATGCAATATTTCGGTTGCCTCCTCCGCGCAACTTGATACAACTTTAGAGCCTCCAAGGGAGAGCCACTTTTCTACACCGTTCCGTAGTCAATTATGCAAATCTTACCAAAGAATTCGCGTGCTTATTGAAGAAAGACACACCCTTTATCTGGGATGAGCGAGCCCAGTAGTCTTTCAACACCCTTAAGAAAGCTTTGGTATTGACCCCTGTGCTTAGTCCACCAGACTTCGCATGAGATTTTATACTTTATGTGGCCACGTCTCAAGAGACGATTGGCATGGTCTTGGTTCAGGTTGATGATGCACTTGTCGAGCATGTCATATATTACCTCAGTCAAAATCTAGTAGATGCTAAACTGAGATATACTCATGTGGAAAAGTTGGCACTTGTGACTGTTCATTTAGTCCAGTGGTTACGACATTACATTTTTCTTAGAACAACCACAATTGTAGCATATATCAATCCGTTTCAGTTTGTGCTATCATGACGCCTTATAGGGGGGAAGTACAATAAATGGATTGTGATCCTTCAGGAGTTCGATCTCAATTTTGCTTCGGCAAAATCGGTGAAATCATTGGTGTTTGCTGAGATTATGTCGAAACTTTTGAGACTTGATGAGGATGTCATTCATGAAGATTCCGTTGTGGATGAGCACTTATTTCTTATCTCATCCGAGGACCCTTGGTATGGCGATGTCATTATATATCTCCAAACTTTGATGTTTCCTCCGCATTATTCACGAGACGAGCGATGACGTGTGAAACATCATGCTAAATATTATACTATTGTCGGTGACACTTTGTATCGCCTAGGAAAGGATTCTATTCTCAGTCGTTTCTTAACTCACGAAGAAGCAGAGCGGGTGCTTAATGATTTCCATGAAGGGGCGTGTGGCGGTCACTTATCTGGGCTTGCTATAGCCCAATGTATTATGTGAGCTGGTTACTTTTGGCCTTCAATCTTTAAAGAGTGTATTAACGCTGTGAAGAGATGCCACCCTTGTTAGGTGTTTTCTCAGAATATACGCTCGCATCCAACGCCCCTTCATTCGGTCATCACCGTCGGTCCCTTCACCAAGTGGGGGGTGGATTTCATGGATTGCAAACCAGCTTCGGCTGGGGGTCATCACCATATTATAGTGGTCGTGGACTACTTTTCCAAATGGGCTGAGGCCATGCCTACCGTAAAAGAAAATGGTGCTACAGCAGCCCATTTCGTGTTCAAATCAGATTATTACTCGGTTCAGTATTCCAAAAGAGGTTGTCACTAACCATGGCAGTCACTTTCAGAACAAGATGTTGGAGGATTTGTCTCTCAAGCTTGGGTTTCATCAAGAACACTCGTCTTCTTAATACTCGCAAGCTAATGGTCAGGTTGAAGCAGTCAATAAGTCTTTAAATACCATTCTCCAACATACCATCCAACAAAGCAAGAACAACTGGCACATCATGTTATATCCGTCTTTGTGGGTGTATCGAACCGCAGTCAAGACTGCCACCCGGGTTCTCACCATTTCAGTTAGTACATGGTGTGGAGTCGATTTCACCGATTGAATGTGAAATCCCTTAGCTTAAATTGGCCATAGAGCTCCTCCCTGATACGACAAGTATTGAGCAATGTTTAATCCACCTTGAGCAACTTGACGAGCAACGTCGAGATGCCACAGTGGCTATAGATGCCAACAAACATCGTGTCAAGGTTCAGTATGATAGGTATGTCCGTCCCTGACAGTATGCTGAAGGTGACTTGGTCCTCTTATATGACCAAGCTAAAGAACCCCTGGGGGTAGGCAAGTTTAACCCCATGTGGCACGGTCCTTACATCGTGAGGCGTGTCCTGGAAAAAGGAGCCTATGAATTAGAGGATTATGAGGGAAATGTCTTGAAAGAGCCTAGGAATGGGCTCTACCTCAAGCAGTATTACGCTTGAACCTTTAGTTCAAGCTAGTGCCATTTGTATACTATTGTATATTTATTTCTGTACATAGTTTAGCTTTCTTTTGGTTTTCGAGTTTGCTGATGCGCTTCCGTTTGATTGACAAATGTCAACGGAATCTCCTACGTTCTTAGGTTCCATGGATGGTGCTATCCGTCATACGCAATAGATTGCTTCTGCTGCCTGGGTTAATTTTTCTCCTGACCATCTAGTTGTGTCTTCAGGAGGTACTTGGCTTGGTCCTACATCTAACAATGTGGCTGAGTATAATGCCGTGATTGAGCTACTTCAGGATGCTATTTCATATGGCATCCAGTCTTTAGAAGTCCTCCTGGATTCATAACTAGTTGTGTCTTAGTTGAATGGGCATGTGAGTATTTTGATTCACAATAGATCTTGGAGCTATGGAGAACCTCACAAAATTGAATAATTTTCAATAACCAGCAAAATAGCTTGAAAAGAAGAAATAATTTACACACAATGTGAACTGAAACTTGGCATTATCAGTCTGTCTAACATGTGAAAATGTTTAGAACAGGTTTTTATTACATCATGGAGAAATTCGAGAGAATTAGATAGCTCAAGATGAGTGTACAAGTTAAATTGCCAAAATTGGCCTCAATCCCCCCTAGGTGGGTCCAACTCAGTCCTAATCATCCCAAACAGTCATGAATTCTGGTGTGAAGGTGGCTGAAGCATGCTGGGTCATAAATGAGGCCAAGGCATGCATGGGTGAGCAAATAGAGGTGTGTGGGAGGTCCAAGGAAGTAATAAATGCTCCAAATCTAGCCAAAAATGGGCAAAATCCACCCAAGTGCTCTTAGTCAACAAAGATTCCCCAATTCAAGGAAGGAGAGCACTCCTGCATTTAATGGGGGTGCACTTGTGGACAAAATTGAAGTTTGGATGAGCTGGTTTGCTTAGAAACAGTTGTGAACACTCTCAAAAGTGGATATTTGACCAACTAAAGTCACCTAGTCCAAACTATGGTGTAATAATGCACATGTGGCTATAAAATTGACTAAGGTTATGGACTATGGTATTAAGTATGGATTACTTGTTCTAACACCCCCCCTTAACAAGAAATTAGTACATCTCATGAAATTAAAGTGGGAGGCCTTGGCAACAAAGGCTCAAGTCACCTCATTACAAACATAAATTTTATTTGTCCATGTAAATTGAGGACAAGAAGTAAAACCACATGGGATAAAAAATTCCCTCTAAAATGGACATGGGGATGAACCTGCAATAAAATTGCAGTAATCACCATCCATCACTCACTCCAAGAAAATCTCTCAAGTGAGTGAAGGTCTTCTCAGTAAAACACTTGGTGAAAATATCAGTAGTTTGCTTGGTGGATGGGCAATACTGCAAGGAAATCACTCTGTCATGCACCAAGCCCCGAATGTAGTGCATATGGATTTCAATGTGCTTTGTTCTCTACTTCTGTACTAGATCAGTATATATCTTGATGGCACTTTGATTATCCACCCAAATGTTGGTTGGAGAATCAATAGCAACACCAAACTCCCGAAGACTACCTTGCAACCAAACACACTATGTAGTTGCGTTCACTGCTGCCCTGTAATCGGCCTCTGCTGATGAAAGTGAAACAGTGTGTTGTTTCTTACTTGACCAGCAAATGGGACCTTCAACAAACATGAAAACAAAACCTGAAGTGGAATTTCTATCAATGGGATCTCTAGCCCAATCGGAATCAGAAAATCCAACTAGTTGTAGTGAAGAACCAACTGCATAGTGTACCCCAAAGCTCTTTGTTCCTTGGACATATTGAAGGATCCTTTTGTCTGCCTTCCAATGGATATCATGTGGCTGCTGCATATATCTTGCTAGAGCACTTACAGCATAAGACAAATCAGGTCTTGTATGTGTAAGGTATAGCAAACTTCCAACTAGCTGCCTGTAGAGTGTGCAATCCACCAATGGAGAGTCTTCAAATTCACCTAGTTTTATGCCTGAAAGGAATGGGAACTTGGCTGACTTACATTCAGCCATTTTAAACTTCAATAACAGGTCTGAAGCATACTTAGATTGACTCAGGAATATACCTCTCTCATTTTGCTCAATTTCCAAACCCAAAAATGGCCTTAGGAATCCTAGGTCGCTCATGGCAAATTCACTGTGCAAAGATGCTTTGATTGAGCCAAATTTTTTGTTGCAGCTCCCTGTAATTAAAATATCATCAATATATAGTACAATGACCTGAAAATTATCATCACATTGCTACAAATAAACATTTGGATCAGACTTGCATCTAAAGAAACCAATTGAGAGCAAAAAAGCATCCATTTTGGCATACCAAGCCCTGGGGGCTTGCTTGAGTCCATAGAGTGACTTCTTCAACCTGAAAACAAGTGAGGGATCCTCTTGGAAACCTTCAATTTTTTGCATATAGATCTCTTCCTGTAGCTCACCATGTAAGAATGCACTTTTAACATCCATATGGTGAACTTCCCAACCCTTACTAGCTACCATGGCTAGAGCTAGTCTAATTGAGTCCATCTTTGCAACCGGTTCAAAGGTCTCTGTATAATCCACACCATGGATTTGTGAGTAGCATTTAGCCACTAACCTAGCTTTATACTTCAGATCAGAACCATCAGCAATAGGTTTGGTTCAAAAAATCCACTTACATTGCACAAGTTTTCTCTTGGGAGGAAGAGGCACCAAATCCCATGTATTGTTCTCTTGGAGAGATTGGAATTCTTCTTGCATTGCTGTTCTCCACCTTGGATCATGATGAGATTCCTGATATGATGTTGGATCAGATCCAATCAAAATATAACAGTGATCAGCAAGTTCACTTTCATTTGCAAAGGAAGCATTGATTGCTTGATATCTAGTCTTCCTAGGCTCTTGGGGATTGCCTGCCAATTCACCTAGAGCTTGTATGATTTTTTCAGCCCACTTGGGATTTGATGGTGACTCATGTACAGCAATGTAATCTTCATCCATGTCATCTTCAGCAATATCAGAAAAATTAGAACTTGAATCATCACTTATTTCATTAAGGTGTGGAGGAGAAGAGCATTCCCCCGGTGCAAGCTCAAAATCAGGAATTGGTTCTTCTTCGAATTGCACACTTCTCTCAATGAAAGTTTTGAGTGTGGATGTGTCAAAAATCTTGTAACCCTTTGTGTCTTCACCATATCCAACCATGATACATTCTTTGCTCTGTGGCTCCAAAGCCTTCCTCTTTTTTTATGGAATTCGAGCCCATTCTCTAGATCCAAAAATTCTGAAATTTGACACATTTGGTTTTTGGCCAAACCATGCCTCATAGGGGGTTTTACCTTTGACTGATTTGTGAAGGGATCTATTCTGAATATGAGCAGCACAATTGATGGCTTCAGCCCATATCTTAGGGCTTTGATCCCTAGCTTCAATCATGCAAGTGGCCATCTCTTTGAGAGATCTATTTTTCCTCGTTGCCACACCATTTTGCTGAGGTGTGTAGGGGACTGAATGTTGCATTTGGATGCCACATTCCTCACAAAGATGTTGAATGTTATTATTCACATTCTCCTTTCCATTATCAGTCCTAAGGATTTTTATCTTATGACCACTATGATTCTCCATTAAGGCCTTCCAAATATTCAATTTCTCAAACACTTCTGATTTCAATTTAAGGAAGTATACCCAGCAGAATCGAGAGTATTCATCTATGAATGTGAGTACATACCTTGATCCACCATATGATGGAGTGGGAAGAGGACCAATGAGGTCTGAATGTACCAATCCAAGTGGTTGAGTGGCTCTCCTTTCCATTCCCTTCTCATAGCCGCGCTCCGGATTCTTTCCAACTACACAACCAATGCATGGACCATTTGAAGATTTGATTTCAGGAAGCCCTTCTACCATTTCATCCTTGTGCAATGTCTGGAGATATTTGTAGTTCATGTGGCCAAACCTTTCATGCCACAGCTTGGAGGTCTCATTGGCATGAGAGACAAGAGCATGGTCACTAGAATTTGGAATGAAATTGGAGAATTTGTACATTCTCTCTTGATGATCAGCAAACCCCACTGCCACAACTTGATTTGAAGAAATTTATGAGATTTCTACCAAATCTGGAGTAAATGTTACTCTCTTGGCTTCTCCTGTATGGGTCATTTGATAAATTGATAGCAAATTTGCAGCCAATGAGGGTACATAGAGAACATCACTAAAATAGCCATGCTCCAAGTCAATCCTACCAATCCCCTTGGTCTGGATTTCTGAATCATCTCCCATTCGAACTGTTGGGCCACCATTCGAATGCATAGAAGAGAAGAGCTCTCTAGATGAAACCATATGCCTGGAAGATCCTGAATCAATGATAAAGGATGAGGGATTCAAAATACCTACTACCAAAGCATGACACTTCTCCTTATTGTCAGTATTTGAGGTGCTTTCTTTCTTCCTTGCGCCCTCAGGGACTGGGATGTTGTTCTTCTTCAGTAGCTACACCATTGAGTCAATGGTTTTCTTCATACATGAGCTCTTTGGATGCCATCCCTTATGACAATAGGTGCATTTGGTCTTTTCCTTTCCCTTCTTGTCCTTCTCCTTTGAAGGATTCGAACCTCCATCTGCAGGCTTGGTTTTACCAAACTTCCTCTTCTGTGGCTGCTTCGAACCCTTTGCTTTCTGCTTGCCTTTGGTAGCATTCAAAACACCCATTTCCAGTGCTTGGTCCTTCAATTTTATGGTGCCCATCTGAACTAGTTTGTCCTGCTCCTGAGTGAGACACTCCATGAAGGTTGCTAGAGATGGAATTTTCCAATTTCGAAGGGTCATCTTAGCTAAGTGGAATGTGCTAACAAATACAGAGAATTATGGCCCTAGCTTTGATAGTATTGATAGAATCAATTGTTCTTCCTTGTTAACAATACCACATTGTTGCAACTAAAGTACCAATGACTTGAATTTGGTGAAGAATTCTTGGATTGTTTCAAAGTGAGTCGGGCTCAAGCTGATGAGCTCATTCTCAAGTTGGTGGCCTCTTAGTTCATCAGTCTTCCCAAAGAGTGATTCAAGCTTCACCCATACTTCATTGGGAGTTTTTAGACTGTCAGTGTGAAACAAGAGTTCCCTTGAAATGCTCAGGCACAACATACCATATGCTTCATCAAGTCGATTGTAATACTTGGCTTTCTCTACAGCTGAGTTTGGTTCTACCTTTATGCCCATGGTTACTCTGTAGAGACCTTTCGATCTCAGTTTGATAACCATCTCAGCCTTCCAATCGAAAAAATTGAAGAGAGTGAGTAAAATTTGGTTGGCTTCCATGACTGCTACATTGGTGAGAAAACTGCTGAAATACCTGCAAAAAACACTCGATTTTTATCTGGAAATCCTCACTAGAATGTAGTTCAAACGATTAAGGAATGATTTGCCACTCACTAAATCCACAAGGATTTGATTCCATGTGAGTATTTTGATTCACAGTAGATCCTAGAGCTATGGAGAACCTCACAAAATCGAATAATTTGCAATAACTAGCAAAATAGCTTGAAAAGAAGAAACAATTTACACACAATGTGAACTGAAACTTGGAATTATCAGTCTGTGTAACATGTGAAAATGTTTAGAACATGATTTTATTACATCATGGAGAAATTTGAGAGCATTAGATAGCTCAAGATGAGTGTACAAGCTAAATTGCAAAAATTGGCCTCAATCCCCCTTAGGTGGGTCCAACTCAGTCCTAATCATCCCAAACAATCACAAATTCTGGTGTGAAGGTGGCTAAAGCATGTTGGGTCATAAATGAGGCCAAGGCATGCATGAGTGAGCAAATATAGGTGTGTGGGAGGTCCAAGGAAGCAATAAATGCTCCAAATCTAGCAAAAAATGGGCAAAATCCACCCAAGCGCTCTTAGTCAACAGAGATTCCCCAATTCAAGGAAGGAGAGTGCTCCTACATTTAATGAGGGTGCACTTGTGGAAAAAACTGGAGTTTGGGTGAGCTGGTTTGCTTAGAAACAAGTGTGAGCACTCTCAAAAGTGGATATTTGACCAACTAAAGTCACCTAGTCCAAACTATGGTGTAATAATGCACATATGGCAATAAAATTGAATAAGGTTATGGACTATGGTACTAAGTATGGATTACTTGTTCTAATAAGGAAGTACCGTGTGTGAGATCCTACGCTACTATAGAAATTCCTAAGGGTAAGACTCTTGGAGCGACATTTTGTTTCAATTACGTACATTCACGTTCCAAGAAGTATTAATCATATATATGATGCATACACTAACTATGTATTAGATTGGAATTTGTCACATTCACAATGAAGCACACAAATAAAGGAAGACATTCACACATTTGTACATACACACATAGTAGAACCGGAGAACCAAAGTTTTTTATAAATAATATGTCCAAAATGGTATTGTCATGATACAAAACTGGAGCCCGTAGCCCTCAAAAATATATGTATCGATAGAAAAATGAGATCCTAAGATATCTACTCCCTACAAGGAGGCCTAGCTGCCACCTCGACAGGATGTGTCTGATAAAAATAATGCACTGCAGTCCCAACACGCTGCAGTAGTCGCACCCAGTTTCTCGGCACCCCCACCACCTGGCGCTGGATATCCTTTGGTAGCTGCGCCACCTCTACTTGTGGTACCCTGGAAGTCATCCGTGATATGTTGGACCATAGAATCTGTAGTGTTTGCTCTGCTATAGCACCTACCATCTCATCACCCCTGCCTCGACGACAATGTCTCGGGAAGCCATCGGGTCTCACTGGGCCCTTGTCTGCAAGCAAACAGTCAAACATTAATACATGATACTACCCCCAAAAATATTTTTGCATTTACATCTATAATAAAAAATCCATAAAAATTTAATACACAAAAAACCTAAAAAGAGTACTCACCAATGTCTCAGAACACTGCATCTAGTGGGAGCGGCATGTCTCAATCCTGCCGGAAGTCTATTCCTGCATAGGGGTAGTCTTCTATCACTATGACCTATCGATCCCACCAGTGAAATAAATCCTCTGTATATGGTGATGCCTGACGGACACCACCCTGTCATGTCAAGACCTCAGCCCACGGGGTCATGGCTGGGTCGCGGAGACTATGAGGAGGGACCTCAACCCTCAAACTGAGCCCCAGAACCTGCTCGAAGAAGAAGCTGCACAAAATACTGCCATATCCGAAGTTTTTCGCATCCCCTTCTTTCACTCTGTCAGCTTTCTCTTCATGGACCCTAGTAGCGTAGTACACCAATCAAATATCATAGGCTACATACACTGTGATGTATAGAACATAACTGGCCTAGATGTCTGGTGAAGAGTTTTCGAACCAGTAATCCGCACTAAAGTTGCCACGACAACCTTCATGCTCAAGTTTACTATGGCTCGGATGGGAACCTGACTCCCCACTGCTCGAGTATTTGGAACACAATAACTCTCTACGTAGTTGGGGATGGTGATCCCACCACCCATAGTTCGAGATCATAGGCTTGCCACCTCACCTCGGTGGGACAAACCTGTAATGAAGTAGATATCTTCCACTTCCAGTGTAAGTATTTTCCTATCAAGGCTGAAGTTATGTGCATCAACATCCCAATAGTCTATCAAACGGCGGAGCAATAGGTTTTGGGCCCTCAAACACCCTATGCTCCAAAATTTGTATAAACCATATGCTTGTAACGCTTGCTGTGCATGCATATCGTTATGAACAGCCTCATCCACTAGGTCATGTTCTCTCTCTCTCCACTTTAGAACCATCCTGGAAAGAGAAAAAAACAAAGATTTAGCCAGTTTTGCTTAAAAAACTAGCTTTAGGGCCATACCCGCAGGCAGTTGTGCTCACAGAGGTGGGTACCCGTGGTCAACGTGTGTGTTGACTACACGTACCTAGCTCTACCCATGACCCGCATAGTTATAGCCTATGGGTAGCACTGTAACCATGTAGGGCATGGCCAAACAAAACTTTTAACCAATGAAAACTGAAATAAAAACATTGAAATTGAAGATGGGGATGAGATTACCAACCTGCTCCTGACAGTTCGATGATCGGACGCCTATAGCTCCCAGAATCAGCAACTAAACTTTGAGGTGAAAGCTAACCACAAAACTCCAAATGGGTGAATAGTAAAAATGAATTGTAAATTGTAAATTTTTGTTACTATTTATAATTTTCAAGACCCACTTGTCTATAGTTTTTGCCATTATACGCTATTTTGGACAAATATAACGTCTCGGAGTAGAGTTTTTGACCATAACTCTTCGGCGGAAGTTGTTTCCAAGCATTTCACACCTATGACAGGTACTTTTCACACCTGGCATATAGGTTAGATGCCATTTTCACATGCATTATGCATTTGACCTTTTGACCACTTTCATAAACCCTAGGCGCGACCTCGCTTCTTAACTGACACGGAACCTTCACACTGTTATAGAAGTGTCATTATGTGGTGGTAGGTCCTTTTCGAACATGGGTATCCTAGTTAGAACCCCTTTTTTCATTCTGGTGCCCATGCCGTTGTTTGTCCTTAGGATTGGGAGTCCTCTGTAGTTACGCCATGACGTTACGATAACGACTCATGCTCTACTTTGTCTTATGCTGGCCATCTCCCATAAGGAATCCCCTCAGTTATATCATCTTGTGATTGCATTGCATCATCCTGCTTGTCGCTTGAGCCTTGAGACAGCTCCCTCTCACTCAGTTGATTAGCTTGGTTCCTAAGCACTTTTCCCTGTCGAGCTTCCATTTATCCTTCACAACTTGATGACCTTTTGACCCTTAGGGAAGACACTCCCCGAGTGTCCACATCCTGCATGCACTTCCTTGCCTCGATCATAGGTATGTTCCACTGCTTGGGACTAGTTTGCTCGCTATTTGACACTTGTTCCCTCACTTGTTGTACTATAAACAATTTTATTCTTTTTCAAGCTTTTCCAAATATGAAAAAGACCAAAAAAATCAAATATTCGAAAAATCCGGATGGGATTATGGTTACTACTTCTAGTTGGCAGCTGTTGTCTCGCCTTTGAACAAAGCATTCATTCCACTCCATACATTATGAGTCGGGACTATAGTTGGACCTTAGGAGCTGTACTTGTTTCTCAGTTTACTCCACCGATTGGTTAAGCTTCCAGTCATTATGGAGCTTTTTGTGGTGTCTCCCACATCACACAGTCTATATTGAGTCTATGATGCCTGAGTCTATCCATCTGCCCATGCTCTTGTTCAAAGGAAGTCCTGAAACCAGAGTCGGCCACTCCTCAGATCTCTTGACTATTGCTTGTCGGCCATCCTTATTGAGTCAATTCGTTTCACCTGAGATCTTCCAAATCTTTCAGCATAGCTGGTACCTCGTGCTGGATGATGGGGGATGCCTTAATTCCCTCCCTCCAGTGAGTCTCGTTCCGTCGACCTCAACTCATTTATTCCAGAATTTGAGGCTTGGAGTTCGGTTGAGTACCTTGAGGCTTGCAGCCATTAGTGGCAGGTTCTCTCGCCATCGACAGTTTTAAGAATACATTAATGTCCCTTGATTGATGGATTCATCCTAGTGTTCGACCTCAACTCATCTATTCACACTCCGATGATTGTGCTTTGTGCCTTGATTCCCATTTTCATTATTGGTGGGTTATCTTGCGTCTGTTAATGGTATACATCATTGACCGGTAATCAAACAATGTCACATCAGGTTCGACCTCAACTCGTTTATTCACTTGATGGGACTTGCATTGTCGAAGACTTGTGTAGAAGACCCCAGGCGATAATGGCATTCAGTATGATACTTATGACTATGACTTTACATCTGTGATATCACCTCTTAGATATCAGCAGTTTGTACCAGTTGTTTCCCTTTCAGCAGGAAACCATATCTTACTGTAGAGGGATCATGGCTATGATCAATTATGTCATGTATTCATTATGTACTACCTATTCATGGCCATTGTATCAGATTGTTGTACTACTGACATGTATTCAGGGCTACTATTGTATTATGACGAGTGAGCTACTCCTTCCACTTGTGTCTCCATCACTCCACTTCTGAGATCTTTTTATACTGTATTTCGGCCATCGTAGCATTAGTCTCTGACCTCACACATTAGGGGGCATTTGTTACAATGTAATTTTCCACCTTATGAGCATCAGCACTCTTTGGACTATAGGATCCATTTTACTGACTCAGATCCACTTTATATCCTTCAAACACAGTTTTCCCTATTTTTTCCCTTGTACGCTAGCTGCATCATTACAGTGGGCATACCCACGAGTTGCATCACTATAGCCCGTAGGTAGCATATAAAATGGTAAAAATCACTAGTTTATTACTTTTTACTCCCAAAAAGCGATCATAGGGTGACCTTCGTCCCTCCATTTGCCCCAAAATGTCTCGATGTGTCCTTTCACCTACCTTTGGGAGGACTATATATTGAGCACATATGGCTTATTGATGGGAGGAGAAAGAAGAGTAAGAGAACTCTAGTGGATTTTTTCCCTATCTTGAGTCTACACTCATTGATTCTTGTAGTTGTGAACCCTTATGTTCACCTTCCAAACAACTATCATAGTTTGAGTTTTCCATTCCATGGAGGATTGAAGTGGTGGAGGCGCAAGTGGATTGACCCGGATCTTGGTTCAGATTGGTTGCCGGCAAGAGGTCGTATCACATTGTACTTCTTCTTGTTTATTAATAGAAAGACTCATATTCTCATCCATTAATGTTTTGAATGTTGTTTATACTACATTGGGTTGCATTTACTTATAATATCATGGACCATTGCTATTGATGATGTTAACGTAGTTTATATATTATATATACTTGTTATGTATTGGTTGTCAAGACTAATTTGTAGATTCAAGTGCATGGATTGAAAGCTCCAATGGGGATCTACATCAAACGTTTGGATCGAGGTTGGTTACATTCTTCATGATCTTAGCATTGTCATTTATATAGCATAGTACTGAGAATTGAGTTAATTTTTGGTAGTCAGCTATCTGTTGTGGTCTACCCCAAGCCATAGTGAGTTTTCTCCAAAACAACAGGGTAAAACAATATGCATCTCTATCTTCTAGGGCATCATCTATCCTGGTATGTTCGAGAACTATGGTCTCTTCCATTCCTTCCATTGTAAAAATAACTTAACTAAATGATAGCACAAGTTTTGAAACCTACCTAACACTGACGAGTCTGCAAACAGGGCATGTTCTGTCACTTTCCTAGTCCGCACACGTTTCAAAATTTCTAGAGATCCACGAGACAAATGTCAAATTTCAACCCTCATGTGATATCTTCCCAATTTATAGCCCTCGGAGGTGGTTTCACATAGCGTCCAGGCGGTTTTTCTTACCACTCTTTCAATTTACGAAATGCCGATGTATCAACACATGGATAGCGGTTTCAGATTTTGCAACCGCTTATCGTTTCAATTTACCACGCATATCCACAATGCGAAATGTCTCCGAGCCATCCATCCATCCATTCCTGTTCAATAAATGATGATGCTTTCCCACTTTTCAACCTTTTTCTCTTTTAATGCTTCCCACGGAATCTTGACTATATTCTCTGATTTTTTCCCTGTGGAAGAGTATGCCACCCATCGATCTGCCCTGGCATGATCTAGACCATTGGATCATCCATCATTTTACCTTCATTTCTTGTGAATATTCTAGAAAATCATCTCCACCATTGGATTCCTTTCCGCTTTGATTCCAACCATTGATTTATCATTAACTTTTGACTTTTAATGTGTCACAATCTGAGCATTCCACATGTCACCCTAGAAAACTAGATATCGACATTTAACAACAAAATTTATAGACGTTTCGCTACAAAGAGTTTGCTGGAAAGTCGAAATTTTGTCAAAGAAAGAGAGGTCACTCTTTCATCAGGTTGTTCTATTTCAGGGTGTTGGAAGTAGATGCTGAGGAGAAAGAGTGTCCACTCCTTCCTCCAGGGATGAGTTTTTAGGAGTGGCAAAAGTAGATATCGGCACTCTAAACACAAATTTCATAGGAACATTGCTTCGCACATTTTGATGGAAAGTGGAAATATGCACAGAGAAAGAGCGACCTCTCTTTCTCCAAGTTCTATTTTTACAATTCCCTCATAAAACAAGGGGTGGCTGACCCTTCTTCTCCCCAATATTCTTTTTGTTATAGTTCGATACTGCAAGAAGGGTCAGTCGATCCTTCTTGTGCTATCCATTTTGGATATCGTTCAATTGCTAGATAAAGGTTTTCACAATTATCTACTAAACGAAGGGGCGTCTAATCCTTCTTGTCAGAAAATGGAACTCATGACAAACAATTTGTATATGTTATGACTTAGCTGATGTCCGTTTTTTACACTTCTCTCGTAAATGAAGGGTCGGTCAACCCTTCTTGTGCTTAGTATTCTTCTGGTGTTCACCATTTTAGATATAGATGAATTGGCGTCTTAGCCTTCATAGGTTGAATCATGTGTAGTCTAGCAATATACATCATAACATCAGAATAGAGAAATATTCATTAATTAATTATAGAACAATAAATTTTGTATTACTCCGTGTCATTCATTCACATTGTGTGCTAAAACATTAGTCTCATATAGGAACAAACAAAAAACAGTCGTATCCTTTCAACTTTTATACAAACATTTTGAGAGTTATTTGTTCCTCAACTATCGTTTAACTAATATTTATGACTTATGTATTAACTTGAGAGATGTCTTTCTACTACGCAAGTTACTATACAAAATATTGCACAAGATAACACAATATATATTGTGTGACCATTTACAAAATGTTTTATAGAATTTATAACAATATAACTAATACAGTGCTAATAGGCCCCCAACACTATGTTTTTCTTGTGCTCAATCCAATATTCATTTTTTAAAGACAACCTATTGGAATGAAGACAAATCTTGGGTGATATGTTCTATAAACTCAACCAACTATGTATTGAACTACCCCATAGACTATAGCAATAACTCAAAATCATTCTGAAATTTGGTAGGTTGTTCGAAAGTAGAAAACTGTGGTCGTTGTCACACAGTTTCTCCCAACTCAATATATTTGTTAGATTTTTCATGAACCTTAGTAATGTTCAACTATTGTTTCTCATCTTTCTCCTAGAACTGCATAACCTGACTTATCACTTGTTGTTGTTCTGCATGAGTCAAAACTTTCTTCTTAGTTAAAGATGAAATCTCTGTAATGGCTTCCATCTGAGTAGACATTGGAAAACATGTTAATGACCGCTTCTTATTCTTCACTTTCTCTAGTATTCTCACAAACCTATGGCACTTCCATAACAAAAAAGTAATATCTACCAATTTTGATAGATATTGCACCTAATATTTAGCTCTCTCAAATGTCTCTTCTACTTGAATTATTTGATTCCTAAACTCCATTTTTTATGGAGTTTCCATTTTCTCCAATTGAGCCTTCAAAATTGTATTATGTGCTCTCAATCCCTAAATTAGTGTCTTTATTTCATCACATTTTTCTTTAGGTGAAGTCTATATAGTAGCTTCTATCGCCTCCTCTCTCACCGCTATATAAACATCATCCACAACAACAGTCAATGAACTATGTTCAACACCCTATTTGTCATACTTTTGTTGGATATCACTATAAGCTCTTATGAAATCTTGATGGAATTCTCTCATATCTTTTTTTATTGTTGTAACATACTCTGCAACTATTGAAATGGTACTTGGGAAAGGTCTACTTCAAATCTAGAACAACTCAATGTTAAGGATGAAGAACCCTTTGTTTCCTTGAAAACCACCACATGAGGATCAGCATAAAGAAACATCTTCTTCACCATTTTTTTATTGTGCTTGTCCATAGTCAATCCAAACTCTCATGCAATGGTATCTATATCCATGTATGAACTAAGTTTCCTTAAATATCCCAATTGAAACTTACATTTTAACATGGATATATTTTGAGCAGAGTCCAACTAAAGTACCTATTGTGAATCAAGGTTCACTTCAATTGTACTAATGATATCTTGTAGAACTTCCACTTTTGGAATTTATCATTTATTTTTTAAAACAATTGACTCTTAATCCTATGAACTCATTGTGACAATGCACGATCCTAAGACTCGAACTTTGCGTCTTCTTGCTTCTCCAACTTTTCTTGTTTTGATGTTGTAGTTGGAAACATTTTTTTTTCTTCTACTAATGCAATTTCAACACTTCTTTAGGTGACAATGTTCCTTCTTATTCATTGTCCTAAGCCTTGGAGATTTGCACACTATCAAACTTATAGATCCTTAAACTTTTGGTTTCTTCTTCAATTTACATTTTGGAGTATTTAAAATTTCTACACTAGAATATGGTTGTACTTGGAATTCTACAAGCCAGTCCTCAATGGCTTCTTTAATAATATCCTCCTCTATCAAAATGGAAAAAAACCAGTTCTATTCTTAGGATCTTTGCATGGTGAAATAAATACATTTTGAGAATATACAAAAAAACATACAATAAACTCATACTTGTTTATCAATGATGATGGAAGATGGTATTATTCAGTTTCCACCTGAATTATCTCTATATACTAGCACTGAAACACCATATTAATGCTTTGTTGCACTTCCTTATTAGTGATGTGCTTCCAAACATTAAATTTTGGTGTTGGTAATGTCTTTCTCACCTCAGTGTCATATTCACTCCCTTGAGACACCTTCCACACTAACATATCTATCAACAACCATACATATCTCAAATGAAACTCCTTACCTAAATCTGAGTATCAATGCAATCTTGAATAAAATCCTCTAATAAAAAATTTTCCTATCACGTCTTAATACCTCGAGTACATATTTCAGCTGCAAACAACAAACCCATAGGGAATTCATCTTTTTGTCACTTACGAACCACCATTCCTTCCAAAACCTAGGTAGTAGCAATTCTCTTTTCTAGATTATATATTATAGAAATTATTGCTCCTCTCATTTCTCTATCGGTTCCATATTTCTGATATACTTCATTAGCCTTCAAATCACATCTTGGTGTGGCCTCTGTAGGGTATTCACCTTTGTGCATCAAACTAGACACTTTGTGGATGACATTAACATCGACAGTATATGGTTTGTCCATCCATAAACATATTCCCTCCATCCTACTCAAAAGAAAATGTATGCAACATGTAATTCTTGGACCACACCCAAAATGTGGAACATCTATTTTTTTTGTAAAGTTTGAAAGATTCTATTAAAAGAGATAAATGTACATAGTTAACTCACTAGAGGACTGCAAATTAGATTTGAACCAAGTTTTAAACATGACAAATACCTAGGAGACCAGAGTATACAAGACACCTACAAAATCAAAGTTCACCCTAGGAGAGAGTTTGTTGCAAAATCACCCAGAGGCTGAAGGTTATAACCATAAATTTCCAAAATTGACACTCATTTAAAAACATGAAAGACAGTAAGAGAGTTAAAATTGTATGGATTAGAAATGGATGGAACCTGAGGTGTTGTAGGGAGCATAAATTCCCTATTGAGCTTCAGCATTGTGTGACAATGCCTAAATACCAGCTGTGTGTCGATTGTGGCTCCAAGGGGAGGTTGAGTGAAATCTTTTCTAGTTAGATCTTGGGAAAGAGCATCAATATTTGAATCAATTCTAGCCATATCTTCCCGTTGGAACCACTTTAGATCCAACAGAGTAGCATCCACATTGGAGAGATAGTCGACCACGGGAAACTCGTGATCATTTTTCCGCAGCTTTCCTCGAATGTATTCATCCATAGACATGGTCATGAGAGCTTTTATAGTCCAGAACACTCCCAGCATCTTGGTGTGGCACATTTCTCTGGTGCAGGTGGACCCTTTGTCTTCAACTAACCCCCAAATTTAGCTTCAAGCTGATTCGTCGAGTGTCATCTATTCCGATGCTTGATCCTATTTTCCAGATGCAGGGTAAGGGCACGAGCCAAGGCCAAGAAAACATTCTCAAAATATCCTTGAACCCGTCCCATATCCCGCACAGTTCGCAACATATGACTGCACTTTGGTCCATTGGTTGTTTTTCGAGGTATGACTTTAGTTCTCACAATGTTGTTGGGAACTTTCACCAAAATCCAGAGGGCGAGATATTGCAAAGGAGGAGGAGCTTTTCCAGAACATGTCTTACTGAAGATTCCAAAAATGAGCTTCAATTTATGCCTACTCCTCCACTTCGAGTGCCATTGGATGCGGGTAATCTAAGGACCACTATTGTGGAAGTTGTCGCACGAATTTAGCATCATCGTTCTAGCAAGAGGAGGATTTGTCAAGCATGCGAACTAGACTATGCAAGTATCCAGAGGATGAGTCTGAGTACGATCTATCATTCCCATATTTAAGAACCAATTGTTAATTTTTGAGCATTAATTCAAAATACTCTAGGATCTTTACTAAGAGAATAACATGTACAGTATATCAATGCATATCAATCATAGCAAGCATATCAATCATCACAAGATGCAAACATAAGAGACAATAGACACACAGAGTTTCCGTGGGGAAAACCTTAAGGTGACAAACCCCACAACTTCCTTAGAGATAGATACAGCAATAGTACAACCAAAGTACAACCCAAGTACACAGAGATAGACTCTTCCTATCAGCTGATCCTCCTCCTCACATGTGCGCCACTTTCCAAGTGATGGATAAGTGAGTAATGAAGTGATCAAATAGAGAGATCCCGCTCTCTATTTGTACTTGTTCTGAGTAGCCTAATAAACATATGGGGATGACTTGTCTGACTCAGCCTAATAACCCTAGGTTAACTTAATCAGGGCCGACCCCACACATGGTGGTCTAATAATCCATCGAAAAGTTAGGACACTTGCGACACTTGTCAATACAAATGATGACACTTCCGTATAGAGGAATAATACATCTCTATAGGAGTACAATAAAATACATAGATGAAATACATTTTGAAGTTACATATACATCAACACTCCCTCTTAAATAGGAAGGTATTTCTCGACACATATCTACTAACACAAGTCTGCTTCTCTGGATCATCATGAGCAAATCATCATCCTCGAATCATCATCATCATCAATGCTGCTGCTATCTCAATCAATCTCTGATCTACTCGTCATAGGAAGTTCTACAGAGCCAGTCCTTTTTCGTACTGGATGTAGGCCCACCACCTGTAGGTCTTCATCATCACTGGCCATACTATGGAATACTCAGTACTGATTACGTGCCTCAACAAAACCTCGAAAGAGCATCCCAGGAATGATTACGAGCACACTGCTCAACCTATCGGATCTCCCAGGATATTTTACATGTTGACCTTCACAAAACCTACTCAGGGAATCCCAGGATGTTACGAGCAAACTGCTCTACCTATTTGGATCTCGATAGAGCATCCTAGGTTGTTACGAGCACACCGCTCTACCTGTCTGGATTTTAAAGGATCTTTTCTAGGTGAACTTTCACAAAACCTACTCAGAGCATCCCATGATGTTACGAGCAAACTGCTCTACCTGTTTGGATCTCAATAGAGAATCCCAAGATGTTACGAGCACACTGCTCTACCTGTCCATATTTTAAAGTATTTTTTCTATACAAAACTGTAGCAAAACCTACTAAAAGCATCCCAGGATGTTACAAGCAAACCGCTCTACCTGTCTGGATCTCAATAGAGCATCCAAGGATGTTACGAGCACACTGCTCTACCTGTTCAGATTTTAAAGGATCTTTATTATGCGAAACTGTAGCAAAACCTACTCAGAGCATCCCAGGATGTTACGAGCAAACCGCTCTACCTGTCTGGATCTCGATAGAGCATCCAAGGATGTTACAAGCACACCACTCTACCTATCTGGATTTTAAAGGATATTTTCTATGCAAAACTGTAGCAAAACCTACTCAGAGCATCCCAGGATGTTACGAGCAAACCACTCTACCTGTCTAGATCTCGATAGAGCATCCCAGGATGTTATGAGCACACCACTCTACCTGTATGGATTTTAAAGGATCTTTTCTATGCTACCTGCACAACCTATCCACAGCCACAAAGTATCAAACCGATACTCACCATACATAATCCTGATGTACATCATCACATGATCAACCTAATCATCATCATAGCATCAACCTGATGCGTATCATCTGGAGCAACATCCTGAAGCTCGTCATCTATGATCATCCTGATCAAACAGTATATCCATCTGATGCATACAAAGTATCTACCTGATACATATCATCATACATGATCTACCTGATCATACAAATGCATCCATTTGATATACATACATAAGTACATGATCTACCTGATCATACAAGTATCCACCTGATACATATACAAATACATGATCTACCTGATCATACAAGTATCCACCTGATACATATACAAATACATGATCTACCTAATCATATCCCGCATCCAACATGATGCATATACATATACATGATCCAACTGATCATAACAAGCATCCAACATGATGCATATACATATACATGATCAAACTAATCAGAGCATCCAACTGATGCATATACAAAGCAGTAACTGGAGCATCGTCCTGATGCTCATCATCCAGCGCTTACATCCACAGCCATGGGAATGATCCTCCTATCACCATGTTTGGAATGGCTTCAGTAGATGTGTCCATCACTTCTTCCTCAAAGTTTCATCGATCTGAAGAACACCAAGCCTCTCTATGAAGTACTCGAACTTCACTCTGGCTAGTGGTTTTGTCAGTACATCTGCAATCTGCTCATCCATCGCAACGTATAGCAGCTTCACTACTCCTCTCTGCACCATATCCCTGATATAGTGATATTTGATCTCGATGTGCTTTGACCTGTCATGGAACACTGGATTCTCAGACAGCTTCACACAACTCTAGTTGTCACAAAAGATACCAGTAGCCTCCAATGGGAGATCAAATAACTCAAACAGTAGCTTCCGGAGCCAGCCTACCTCAGAACTAGCCGAACATGCTGCAACATACTTTGCTTCGGTTGTACTCAGTGCTACATAGGATTGCTTCTTGCTAAACCAAGACATCACACTTGATCCCATACTGAAGCAGCACCCAGATGTGCTCTTCCTATCTACAACACTGCTTTCCCAGTCTGAATCAACATAACCCTGCAGTTTAAACTTTTGATTCGCATCATACTTGATCCCATAGTCAATTGTATCCTTCAGGTACCTCAGAATATGCTTTACAGCAACCAGGTGAACACCTCTCGAATCCGTCAGGAACTAGCTCAATGTGTTCACCGCAAAGCAAATATCCGGTCTCATGTTCGCCAGGTACATCAAGGATCGATGTTGATGTATATGTAACTTTGGAATGTATTTCACATATATGTATATTGTATTCCTATAGAGATGTTATTATTCCTCTATACAGAAGTGTCGTCATTTATATTGTAAGTGTCATAACTTATACTTGATGGGTTATTAGACCACCTTGTTGGGTTCGGCCCTGTATAAGTCATGTGGGTTAAAGGGTTATTAGACCACCCTATTGGGGGTCGGCCATGTGGGTCAAAGGGTTATTAGACCACCCTAGTGGGGGTCAGCCCAGTCAACATTATGTTAAGTGGTTAAGTTGAGGCCGACCTAGTTGAGTAAAGGTCAAGTCAAGTTAGTGTATAAATAGAGAGTGTGTCTCTCTCATTTTACACATTCTATTCTCTCACTCACACTTTGGAGAGTGGCGCACTTGTGGAGGAGGAGGCTCTGCTGCTAGGAGAAGACTATCTCTTGTATTCTGGTTGTATCATTGCTCTATCTATCTCTGAGGAAGTTATTGGGGTTTTTCACCTTTATGGTTTTCCCCAAGTAAACTCTGTGTCTCTTACGTGCTTGCATTATTGTGTCCATGATTGATATGCTATAGATTTGTTGTACATGTTGTTCTCTCAGTTAAGATCCTAGATCAGATTGAAGTAAATTCTGAAAATTTAACATGGTATCAGAGCTAGCCTGAAAGAAGGCATGATATGGCATGTATGACACTTGTTGCACTTACGATGCTAGGGCTTGATATAGAAAAAACCAGTCATCGTAGCACTTTCGCTATAAATCCATTTTGGAAAATTTTTGGGTCTGAACCTTTTACAGGTCAAATATCAGATCCTCATGTACCTTGTGTCCAAAGGAAAACCTCTAATTCATTGTACTTTGTGATTTATGATCTGTACAATATAGGGTTTTTGCCTCTTCCAGATCTGAGTCAAAAGCGGGTGACCTGGGGAAAAAGGTCATAACCTGGGCTAGGAATCTCCAAATGAAATTTCATAAAAAGTGATAGGTAGTACACAGAATGTACTATTGCAAGAAACATTTTCAGAGGCCGAAGTTGAACCAGTGACACGTGGCATGCCTTACAAGTTCGCTCTCCTGTTTTATCCCATAAACAGGTCACGTTACGACACTTGGAATAACTCTCTCTCAGAGAATCCAATTCATCTTAGACCTATCGGGATGGAAAGATGACAGGTCGGGCTATCTCAAGAAAAAATTTTAGACCCTGTGGATCGAAAAGTTCGGAGTTACACCAAAAACAATCAGGTACATATTTTTGTCAAAACAGAATTATTTTTGAGCACCTTCATTCATGGCTTCCGGAATTTAGGGTTTCGGATAAGGTTGGAATTTTTGTAATCGGAGACCACGGCTAAATGATACTCAAAAAAATCAAAATTTAGAGACCAAGATCAGAATTTTTGGTTGGGCAGAAGGTCGGGCTTGATCAGACCCTAGTTCGGGACTTTGATCAGAAAAGTGGAAAATTAGGGCTTCCGCAAAAATGGGAATTTTTGAAATCTGTGACCACGGCTAGAAGCTCCTCATAAAAATAGAAGCTTAGAGCTTTGGATCAAACCTTTTGATTGGTTAGAAGAGTGGTCTTCATCAAACCCCATTTTGGGGTCACGTCCAGTGAATCCGGAAGTTTCAAAGGCAAAATTGAGGAGTGAAAATTTGCAGTTTTCAAATTCTGAATATACCAGCTTGATCAACTCATCAAGGCACATATTTCTATCCTTTCGAAAGTTTGAATTTTTGGGGTTTCTCTGACAAACCCTAATCCAACTCTAGGTTCAGTTCTTGCAAATCAAGTGGATTAGGTTAATCCTAGAAGAAGTTGGATTGGTCACCGACATAAGTGAAGAAGTTCCTGTTTCAGAGGGAGATGAGGCTAAGGCCTTACATAAGAAGATTACAAGCGATCTTGACAGGTATGACTCATCGAGGTATGTTTCTAGATTTGTTCATGTTTAAGTTTATGGTATGTTTGTCTTCATGATTATTATGGTTAGTACATTCTTGATTTGAGATTTGTCGTATCACCTTAACCAAATTATGAATGCATGATAGAAGATATTCATTGGTTAGGGTGTTGACACTTATGATTGTACTAATGCATTATGGTGTTGTATGAGGTTTATGTTGTCTGCTAACATAAAAGTTACACCAAGAAAGACAAACCATGTTCTACTTCAAGAACATATGATCATGGTGACATGAAGACAAAGATTCATCCATTGTCATGGATCACATAGAAGATCTACTTACGAGGTATGTATAACTTGGTTCTACAATGGTTAACTTATGAGACATGTAGGTTACTAGCACAAGTCACTGAAGAGAACCAGAAGACATTATGCGGGTATGTTAGACATATCTAGCTAGCATGCTAATCCAAGTATGTTTTTCCTATATCAAGCTAGAATCCTATCTTGTGTTAGGATCTTATATTGTTGTGTTGTTGATAATGATTATTTATGAAGTCATAGGTTTGAATAGTCATGGCTGTATGCATATTATGTTTCTTACCATAATTGATGATATGACTAACTAGAAGAATCATGAAGGTATAGCTTTGAGTAATCACGGGTTTATGCATTGATGATTTAACTAATCAGAAGAGTCCTATGATCAAATAAGAATATGCATGAGTAAAAGAAGACTTCTTTGAAACCTTGAATACTAATGTTTATTATTTGTGAATGATCATGACTATACATGTTTAAGACTATTATGTTTTGATAGTATTAAGATTATACTAATAAATGTGTGATTATGTATGAGACCTCAAGGATAACACAATGATGATACTAATAAGCATGCATAGTGATTAAGGATGGATGTAAGTTCAAGGAAAGGTAATCCAGGAAGCAAAGATCAAGAGGGAGCACACTCTAGTTGTTCCTGCAAAAAAGCAAAGGAGCACACTTCAGTAGTTTCCGCAAGGATGCAGATATTCAGAAAAAGTTGACCACTTCTCACAATCCACATCAGAATGGAATTGCAAATATTCAGAGGGAGTCCACCCAGCAACCAAACAAAGATAAGTATTTGAATTGTCATTTCTTACATAATGTTATTCAATGATGTATATGCGTATGTTCCTAGAATTAGGTTGTGTATTATGCTTATTAGAATTGTTGCAGTGATGATGATCAAGATGATAATGTGTACATCAGGATGATGCATGGTGAGTATCAGGACGATGCTCTATGGCTGTGGATCAGGTTGTGCAGATGAGCATGTCTGAGAGATCCTATAGGTCGGAGTTGTGTACCCGTAATAGCCTGGGATGCTCTTTCGAGACATTGCTCTAGGAGGACATATAATTTGTGCCCTGGGAGATCTTCAGGTCGAAGTTGTGTACCCATAACATCCTAAGATGCTCTTGCGAGGTTTTGTCCTATGGCAAGTAATTTGCTCCTGGGAGATATGGACAGGATGAAAAAGGCCTCAGATGCTTTAGCCAGGTTTTGCCATGACCACATGTAATTTGCTCCTGGGAGATCTGGACAGGATGAAAAAGGCCTCAGATTCTTCAGCCAGGTTTTGTGGTGGACCACATGTAATGTGCTCCTGGGAGATCCGACAGGTAGAGCTGTGTGCTCATAACAGCCTAGGATGCTTCAGCCAGGTTTTGTGGTGAGATCACATGTAATGTGCTCCTGGGAGATCCGACAGGTAGAGCTGTGTGCTCGTAACAGCCTGGGATGCTTCAGCCAGGTTTTGTGATGGGTCACATGTAATGTACTCTTGGGAGATCCGACAGGTAGAGCTGTGTGCTCGTAATAGCCTGCGATGCTGCAGGCAGGTTTTGTGACGCACGTAATAAGTCCTGAAGATTCCATAGTATGGCCAATGATGACGAAGACCTGCAGGTGGGGGGCCTACATCCAGTATGAAAAAGGACTGGCTCTGTAGAACTTCCTATGACAAGTAGATTCAAAGATTGATTGAGATAGCAGCAGCAGTGACGATGATGATGAATCAATGATGATTATCCAGTGACGATGATCCAGAGAAGATGACTTGTGCTAGAAGACCTATGTCAAGAAATACCTTCCTAGTTAAGAGGGATTGTTGATGTATATGTAACTTCGGAATGTATTTCACATATATGTATATTGTATTCCTATAGAGATGTTATTATTCCTCTATACATAAGTGGTTGTACTCCAATAGAGATGTTATTATTCCTCTATACAGAAGTGTCGTCATTTATATTGTAAGTGTCATAACTTATACTTGATGGGTTATTAGACCACCTTGTTGGGGTCGGCCCTGTATAAGTCATGTGGGTCAAAGGGTTATTAGACCACCCTATTGGGGGTCGGCCATGTGGGTCAAAGGGTTATTAGACCACCCTAGTGGGGGTCGGCCCAGTCAGCATTATGTTAAGTGGTTAAGTTGAGGCCGACCTAGTTGAGTAAAGGTCAAGTCAAGTTAGTGTATAAATAGAGAGTGTGTCTCTCTCATTTTACACATTCTATTCTCTCACTCACACTTTGGAGAGTGGCGCACTTGTGTAGGAGGA
Organism: Larix kaempferi; assembly: GCA_027924585.1. Taxonomy (NCBI): domain Eukaryota; kingdom Viridiplantae; phylum Streptophyta; class Pinopsida; order Pinales; family Pinaceae; genus Larix; species Larix kaempferi. The sequence continues at coordinate 14,547,613 of BSBM01000486.1, forward strand.
GGCTCTGCTGCTAGGAGAAGACTATCTCTTGTATTCTGGTTGTATCATTGCTCTATCTATCTCTGAGGAAGTTATTGGGGTTTTTCACCTTTACGGTTTTCCCCAAGTAAACTATGTGTCTCTTGCGTGCTTGCATTATTGTGTCCATGATTGATATGCTGTAGATTTGTTGTACATGTTGTTCTCTCAGTTAAGATCCTAGATCAGATTGAAGTAAATTCTGAAAAGTTAACAATCCAATCATCTGACGATACATTGTGACATCAACCGGATCATATGAAACATCACACAGAAGCTTCATGTTCGATGCCATAGGTGTGGCCATGGCCTTGCAGTCGATCATCCCGAACCTCTTCAGGATCTCTACTGCATACTTTTCTTGTCCAAGGAAGATTCCATCTGCACTCTGCCACACCTCCATGCCTAGAAAATAGTGCATCATCCCCAAGTCCTTCATCTTGAACTTGGCAGCAATCTTCCTCTTGGTATCCGCAATCAAACTATCTTCTCCTGTAACAAACAAGTCATCCACATACAGAAGTAGTATCACTAGATTACCTTCCTCAACCTTGTTGTAAAGGTTGGAATCTGCTTTACTCTTGGTAAAGCCTAAACTGGATAGAAAGCCGTCCATTCTACCATACCAAGTCCTAGGAACTTGCTTCAAGCCATACAAGGCTTTCTTCAACTTTCACACATATGACTTCCTGTCATGTGTCTCAAAACCAAGTGGATGCTCCACATACATTTCCTCCTCGACTACACCATTCAAGAAAGTTGTCTTGACATCCATCTAGTGTATCTTCCATTTCATCATTGCAGCCAGGGAAAGTACTGATTTGATGGAAGTGTACCTGGCTACAGGAGCAAAAGTCTCTTCATAGTCTATTCCCTCTTTCTGAGAGAAGCCACAAGCTACAAATCTCGCTTTGTATTTTTCTATGCTGCCATTTGCAGCATGCTTGATCTTGTAGATCCATTTGGAAGTCACAACAGACTTCCCTTCAGGTATTGGGACAACATCCCAAACATCATTCTTCATTATTGATTGGTATTCCTAAACCATGGCATCCTTCCATTCTTTCTTTTTTGCTGCCTCTTCATAACTGGAAGGTTCTTTGTTCATGATATTAGAGAGTAAAGCAACATAGCTGGTATGTTATCTGGTCCTCTTCTTTGCTCTATGTTCTTCTTCTGAAATGCCATACCTTTCTGCATCTTGAATGAGCTCTCTATCCCATGCATATTTCCTCTTGTGAGAGTCCTTCTCACGAGGTGGATCTACATGTTCTTGCAGATCTTCAATTTCATGATCAGCATCTGGAATTGCTTTAGTCATGGTAGTGTCTTGAAATATGGTTTCCTTTGGTTCTTCATGATCTTCAATAGGTATCTTCCTTGATTTGATGAATTTTGAGTTTTCATCAGATGTTACATCCCTGCTGACATCAATCTTCTTGAACCCTGGAAAGTAGATTCTGTAAGCCTTCGAGCTTTCACTGTGACCCACAAAGATACCCTTCTTTCTTGAAGGATCTAGCTTAGTCCTCTTTTCCTTTGGGACATGAGTGTATACTGGACAAACAAATATTCTGAGATGGATGACTTCAGGTTTCTTACAAGAGAAGACCTCTTCTGGTGTCTTGTTGTCTAATATCTTGTGGGGAGTTCTGTTCTGCACATATACAGCTGTCCTAGCTGCTTCTGCCCATAGATGCATAGGTAGATCCTGGTCATGCAGCATTGCCTGTGCTGCTTCCATGATTGTTCTATTCTTCCTTTCTGCAACTCCATTGTGTTGTGGATTGTAGGCAGCAGTCAACTCCCTCTTAATCCCTAAATCACTGCATAGCTTCTTGAAGTCACCTGAAGTGAATTCTCCACCATTGTCTGATCTAAATGTCTTATTTTCTTATCAGTTTGATTTTCCATCAAGGCTTTAAATTCCTTGAACTTGTCAAGCACTTCATCTTTGTTCTTCAAGAAATAAACCCAAGTATTCCTGGAGAAGTCATCAATGAAAGAGACATAGTAAACATACCCACTCAGAAAACTGGATGACATCGGACCGCATACATCGGAGTGGATAATTTCCAAGATTTCTTTTGATTATCTTTCACTGCTTGGAAATGCCTTCTTTATGTTCTTTCCTTTTGCACAACCTTTGCAAACACCTTCATGCTTGGTATTTATTTCAAGAAGACCTTCTACAGCTTTGCTTGCAATTGGTAGTGCTCTGTAGTGCACATGTGCAAGCCTTCGATGCCAAAGTTCATTTGGCTCCATGGATTCATGTACCATGGCATGTTCAGGTTGTCCCTTCAATTTGTACAATCCTCCCTCTTACTCTCCAATCACCACCGGATCATCAATAGTTTTACCCTTTGGCCACATTAGGACTCGACCATCTACAAATGCAACCCTCATGCCTTTTGCATCCAATGCAGATATGGAGAGTAGGTTCTTCTTGAGCCCAGGTACAAATAACACATCTTTCATCTTCAAGGACTTTCCAGATTCTAGCTTGTAGGAGGCTTCCCCACTTCCTTTGCTAGGGTATTGATAATCATCCCCAAGTTTCACTTTATGGGGTGATTCATGTTCAGCAGATTTACAAAAGATTCTTTAAACCTAGTCATGTGTTTAGAAGCCCCACTGTCAATTAACCAATCATTACAACCATGAGAAATAGTACCTGTGAGAGCAGGGATTAGAACATACTCTTCTTCGCTTGATGAGTCATCATCATTACTTTCTTCTCTAGCTTTCTTCCTAGGAGGTTCATCATCCTCAGCAGCATGAGCATGATATCTTCTTTCGTTATTCTTCTTCTTCTTGTTGAAGTTGTTGTCTTTCTTATTCTTGGGACAATTTGAAGCAAAGTGTCCCATTTCATTACCTTTGTAACATCGAACTTGATATAGATCTTTGTTCTTGTCATGAGGGTGAGAATGTTTCTTGTTATGAGATTTCTCCCTCTTAAAATTGCTTCCCTTGGTGTGAGCTGTGAGAGCTTGATCTTCATTCCCCATCTTTTCTTCTCGTGCCACAAGCCTTGCTTCTTCTTGTGAGCATTCTTCCCGCAGTCTGCTGAAGGATACCAACTTCTTTCTTGCACAGATTCCTTGGATAAAGGAATCCCATGACCTAGGTAGGCCATTCAGTGTGGTCATGACAACTTCACCATTGTCCACAATTTCATCCACAGCTTCGAGTTGTTCCTTGATCTGGGAGACCCTAGAAAAATAAGATTGAATGGATTCTCCATTCTGAAGCTTTACCCCTTTCAATTGATTCCGCAGAGTCATCTTCTGATTTATGTTCTTCCCTTCAAATAGCTTGGATAGGGAATCAAACATCTCTTTGGGTGTCTTCAGAGATGACACATGGGGGATGAGATGGTCCTTGATAGAATCAACAATGATTCTCTTTTCCTTGACCAAGTTCTTCTTGTGGAGGGTTTTAGCCTCTTCTCCCTCTGGGATAGGGACCTCTTCCCTTATGTAAGTATCCAATTCATTTTCTTCCAGGATTAACCCAATCCTATACTTCCATGCTCAGAATTTATCAGCCCCTTCAAGCTTATCCTCAAGCTTAGTGTGGTGAGACATCTTAAAGAGTATTTCAAATGGAAATAGAAAATATTTAGGTCTTACCACTTGATTTGCTAAAAACTGGATCTGATCCTGGATTAGGGTTTGTCAGAGAAACCCTAAAAATTCAAAATGTGAATTTCAACTTTCTAAAAGGATAGAAAGATGTGCCTTGATGAGTTGATCAGCCTGGTGTATTCAGAATTTGAGATCTACAAATCTTCACCCTTCAAAAATGCCTTTTAGTCTTCCCGGGTTCACTAGGGAGGACCCTGAATTAGGTTTTGAGTTTCTTGGAGATTTACCCAGCCAAAAATCTCGATCCAAATCTCTAAACGTCGATTGTTTTCAAGGAGCTTCCAGCTATGTCTTCAGATTTCAGAAATTCCTATTTTTGTGGAAACCCTAATTTTTAGGGCCAAAACTGAAAGTGCTCAAAACTAAATTCTGATTGGACAGAAAGATTCACCTTGCTGAGGAGAGTCAATCTATCATATTGCGTTTCCAAAATATGTGCAGAGAAACCCAAAAACAAGAAGCCCTATCTTCCACAACTGCGTAGTGTCTTCTTCTCAGGTTATCTCTGATACCATGTTAATTTTCGAGCATTAATTCAAAATACTCTAGGATCTTTACTGAGAGAATAACATGTACAATATATCAATGCATATCAATCATAGCAAGCATATCAATCATCACAAGATGCAAACATAAGAGACAATAGACACACAGAGTTTTCGTGGGGAAAACCCTAAGGTGAAAAACCCCACAACTTCCTCAGAGATAGATAGAGCAATAGTACAACCAAAGTACAACCCAAGTACACAGAGATAGACTCCTCCTAGCAGCGGATGCTCCTCCTCACATGTGCGCCACTTTCCAAGTGATGGATAAGTGAGTAATGAAGTGATCAAATGGAGAGATCCCGCTCTCTATTTATACTTGTTCTAAGCAGCCTAATAAACCTATGGGTCCAACTTGTCTAACTCAGCCTAATAACCCTAGGTTAACTTAATCAGGGCCGACCCCACACAAGGTGGTCTAATAACCCATCGGCAAGTTAGGACACTTGTGACACTTGTCAATACAAATGACAACACTTCCATATAGAGGAATAATACATCTCTATAGGAGTACAATAAAATAGATAGATGAAATACATTCCAAAGTTACATATACATCAACACCAATGTGGTGGGAGTTTTCGATGCTACACGTGTTTGGCTGCATGATGCAGTCCGTTGATTTCCATGAGAGTTGAGAACATAGGGTGGGGGGCCCACACTGATCACACCTGTCATGGGGGATGGGATCCTGCATGCTGATGCGTTGGCACTCTTCTTTCAGCGTTCTTCATTCCTCCTCATCCCAGGATTGGTTGCACTCTTCCTGACGGTGGTATTCACACCAATTGGTAAGTTTATCAGCCAGGTCGTTGGCCTACCTACGAATATGATGTGGAATTATAAGTGTGGATCCATCGAGGATGGCCACAAGCATCTCCATTTTATAGGCAAGATGCCATCTAGGGTTGAATTTGCTGAGTTGGGAGTCATTGAGAAGTTTTTTTAGATTTTGGATCATCATATTAGAGTCCCCTTCAATGATTAACTTGGTGAATTGTTCTTGTCTAGCAGTCTGTATGCCTTGACGCATTGAAAATATCTCTGTATCATTGTTGCTACCAATGCCAATAGATCCATAAAAGAAATGAATTATCCTTCCATTGTGGTCCCTAAATACTCCTTCATACCTCTTTTGTCATGGGTTTCCTCTACTTTCTCCATCGAAGTTGAGCTTTATAAAACCAGCTTCGGGAGGTGTTTAGGTGGATGGGTTGACCTAGGGAGTGCGCCTTAGGAGATTAGTGTAGGCTAATTTGAATGGTTTTAACAGCCAAGCATTGATGATTGCATGATCTTGTTCAGAGCCTTCCTAGTCTGAGGAATCCCAGTGGACAGAGTTGATGGTTTCCTGAATGTTCAAATGGATTTTCCTCCAAGTTTAATGGGTGGTTGTGCTCACACCTTAGAATATTCAGTGATGTCTTCCCTTTCATGTATCCTAGAGAATAAATCCTGGGAATAGCTACCAGCATCGATTCACTATGTTATTTGAAGAGATATGGTCCTTCCAGTTAATCAGGGTATATGTAACACTGACTCGATTATGATCAGTTTGATGAAAATAAGTGGCCCCAAGATCCCAAAGCTGCGAGCTGGTGGGGCAAGATTTCAAAAGATGCTCGAGATCTTCATTAGCCTCCCAACATAAGTAGCAGATGGAAGGTCCATCAAATCCTTTTTTGAGAATCCTATCCCAAGTGAGGGTTCGCTGCCAAGCCAGAAGCCACATAAAAGTGGATACTTTTGGCCATAAATTTTGTTTCCATATATTTTTCCAAATGTCTCTATCATTGTTCTAGTCATGTTCTATGAGGAGGGAGCAAGCATCTTTTATGTTGAAAACACATTTTCTAGAATATCCCCATTGAAGAATATCCTGTCCTCTATGCTTGGTGATTTTCATGTTTTTCAACTCATCGTAAAAGAGTTTCCATTGATCATTAGATATGGTGTGCGGCCATTTATTTCAGTCCATCCACCTTTGCAACTATGGGTGATTCTCCTCATTGTCCCAGAAGTGAGAGACCATAAATCGACCTTATGAGAGTGTGGCTAACCTTATGGGTTGGAATTGTTCCTTGGTTGAAATTTTTTCCATCTATTGCTAGGAGTCATCTTGGAACAAAGTTGTGTTTCCATATCGAATCTCCCAGAAGGAGTGCTCTTGAATTAGATGCATGTTCTACCATGCTACATTCCATATTACAGAGCCTTTGCAGTTGGTTTCCATTCTTATGAGATCTTGTTGTGATATTTGTGGGGCGTAATTCTCTTTCCATATCCTTCATCGGAGAGGGTTTTGGTTGGTGAGCCACTGCCACCAGATCTTGGCTATCATGGCTTTGTTTTCGACCTGGGGGTCTCGTAGTCCCAGTCCACCTTCAAGTTTGGCTTTGAATTTTTTTTCCCAAGCCACCAATGCCCATTTACACCCATTGGATTTTGATCCACCCCATAAAAAGGTGAATTGCAAGGCACAAATTTCATTTAGAAATTGCTTGGGTGCAGCTAAGATAGAGAAAATATAATTACTAATGCTTATGAGAATATAGTTAAAGAGGACAAGTTGGCTTGCAATGTTAAGAGAACAAAAATACCAATTGTTGTTGCTCCATTTGTTTGATAAGAGTAGATCGATATCCATGCTTAGAGGAGGATGAAATGAGTGGATTTTCCAAGTATTTAGAGGGTACTTAACCTCGACTGAAGTTGAGCAGTCTAGCAATGGCCATTTGGAGCCTTATTAGGGTGTTGAAAAATAAAATTTTGGATTTGTCATGATTGAGAGAAAGGCCTAAAGGAAAGAGGAAGGTGGAGATAAATCATTGAAGGAATATTGATTCTCTCATGGTGGATTTATCTATAATCATGATATCATCAACTGTAGTTTCCCTTTTTAAGAGATTTGGAAAAATTGGCAAAATTGAAATTTTTGGCCAATTCGACCCTTAGACTAGTTATGACTCCAATGCTTCCAAATGGCTCCAAATGCTTCCAAATTGGGTCTGAAGGTATCTGAAAGGTAGTAACACATAAAATTAGGCTTATGGATTCTTGGAAACTCTCAAAATACTTCTGCAACATTCATTTACAATTAGGAGAAAAATAGGGAAATTTACTAGTAAATTCGAGGTTCAAAACGCCCAAGGGTAGGGGACAAAAATGGCTTTCAAAATGCAGTATTAACTCCAAAATTTCATAAAATATATAGGGAATTGTTAAAGGAATTAAATGGTATCCAAAATTCATCATTAATCAGTTCCTAAATGCTGTTGCAACTCCCATAAATCAGAGGTTTGTGGACATGTCTTCACCTAGGGGGAAATGACAGGAAACTTCACCATTTGCTATGAAATTCAAGATCTATGTTCCAAAGGATTATGTAATGTATATGAAACTCCTTCAGGACATTAATGAATCTCCATACATCATGAAAAAAACAAATATTAACTTATACAAGTCGAAATAAAGCAACTTCGAGCTTTCATAACAAGATATGAGGAGAATGGCACCATTTATACATTGTTTGGTATTTTGACATAGTTTCACTTGGTATTTAGACCTAAGGACCTTATGAGAATTAAATACAAATTAAATAAATCATATTACAAATAAATTGGGCCACAAGATCTCCCCCAAATATATCATCATCTCACCAAGTGCGCCCTTCCTCCAAGAGCCAAAATATGAAGAGAAAAGTGAGAAAGGTGTGGAAACAAGTTGAAGAAGGGAATGTCACGAGCAGCACTGTAGCTTCAACCTGAAACATATGACTCCATTGTAGCTCAAAATTAAAGGTCTGAATGGCCTCTCCAATTTCCAATTAGGATGGGAATCTTTCAACCTCGAAATTGGTACTAAGGAAAGTAGAGTAAACACTCCACAAACATGGACAAGCTATGCTCTCCAATATGCAAAATGAGAAATGATAAAAAGACACTATCCTTCTTTTTATTGAATTTAATAAACTTCAAAATACCTAATTAGCTTGAATTCCATCCATGAGCTTCATGCAACCTCGAATTGGGAAGAGATTCCAATGTGCCACTTGTCCCTCCATTCCTAGCCTCCTCCTTCACTCAATTTGAATGGATGACTCTTTGGATGCCCTAACTCCCTTGTGTTCCCTATTGGAGGTATTTTTATCCCTGACATGTCATATATGTCAGATGTCAGTAATCAGGTCTGATTTGTGTCATACGTGTCATAGCATCTTCATCATTGTTGTGATAGAAGGTAGGGAATCTAGCCCAAGCCTCTCAATATCTCTCAAATGCTTCTTCCTCATCCATGGAAGTTACTCTTCCACTCCAATTCGAACTTCATTGAGTCATGCCAAGTATATTTACCTTCCAAGTCCCCAAGAATAGGATGCCATGTGGCATGAGGAATCTAGCTTTGTGTGGCACCTACACCAGCAATGTGTCTCCATGACCAAGTGCCATCGTATTTTCCTATTATAAATATTTATTTAACCCCTTTTAATATATTTATGTCAAGATAATGTCAATTTGAGGTTTTATAGTCTCCTTATCCAAATCTAATGTTTCCACCCCAACCTAGGAAACTAGTAGATTGGTGGAATTTTCTCTTTTGAGATTTATTTGAATGGGGACATTACATCAACAAACTACAAATGGGTGGCTTTATTGTTGTCATTGGCCGGATTTAGACCATAGAGGGTTTTTGTTTTAGAGGAAACTTTCAAATATCTCCCCAGGCCTTCCATCATAAGGATGAAGAGAAAAGGCGATAAAGGATCCCCTTGATGGACTCCTCGCAAGGATGAGAACATAGGAGAGGGTGATCCATTCACTAGGATGCAGAAAAAAGTTGAATATGTTAAGGCTAGGATCAAATTGACCCATTGGGGAGAAAATTCGAAAGCAAGGATATTTTTCCTCATGTAGTCCTAATATATTTTATCAAAATATTTGGAAATATCGAGTTTGAGGAGAATACCTGCATGATTCAAATTTTTGAGAGGGTGAATTGTCTCATGAGTCACCAGTATGCCGTCCAAGATTTGACGCCCTTCCAGGTAACCCGATTGTTCCTCGGAGATGATGTGTGGTATAATTGCTTTCAGTCTGGTTGATATAACCTTTTTTATGAGTTTGTATATTACATTACAGAGCATTTGGTCGAAATTTGTTGGGGTGAACATGATTTTCTCCTCTTGGGATCAGAGTGAGGAATGTGTCATTGAGGACAAGGAGAATGGCCAATATTTTGTGCAATTCTTCTACAGCTTCCCAAACATCATATTAAATGATATCCCATCAATTGTGAAAAAAATTAGTCGTGGAGCCATCAGGCCCCAGGGCCTTGTTGGTGGGAATTTCTTTGAAAACAATAGTTATTTCTTCAAGTGAAATAGGCCGCATAAGTCATTCATTCTAAATAGTCGAGACTAGTTGTGGGATGTTGATGTATATGTAACTTCGGAATGTATTTCACATATATGTATATTGTATTCCTATAGAGATGGTATTATTCCTCTATAAGGAAGTGTCGTCATTTATATTGTAAGTGTCGTAACTTATACTTGATGGGTTATTAGACCACCTTATTTGGGGTCGGCCCTGTATAAGTCATGTGGGTCAAAGGGTTATTAGACCACCCTATTGGGGGTCGGCCATGTGGGTCAAAGGGTTATTAGACCACCCTATTGGGGGTCGGCCCACTCAGCATTATGTTATGTGGTTAAGTTAGAGCCGACATGAGTTAGGTAAAAAGGCAAGTCAAGTCAAGTATAAATAGAGTGCGGGAGGCACTCTATTTACTCACTCACTTCTCACACATGCTCTCAAGGAGGAGAGGCGCACTTATGGAGGAGGAGGATTGCTGCTAGGTTATGGCTATCTCTCTTGGTTGGTTGTATCATTGCTCTATCTATCTCTGAGGAAGTTATTGGGGTTTTTCACCTTTATGGTTTTCCCCAAGTAAATCTTTGTGTCTCTTGTGTGATTGCATTATTGTCTCCATGATTGATATGCTGTAGATATGCTGTACATGTTGTTCTCTCAGTTAAGATCCTAGATCATATTGAAGTAAATTTAGAAAATTTAACATGGGATACGTTGGAGAATGGAGTTCATTGCTTTCCTACAATTTTCTCCATCATCCTTTAGAATGTTGCTATAATAGGAAACCGATTCTTCAACAATATCATCATGTTTGGTGATTTCCTGTCCTCCTTCGACTTGAATTTTGGTGGTACAATTGTGGTCTCTCATTTGGATCATAGAGTCATGAAAAATTTTGAATTTCGCTCACCCTATTTGAGCCAATGAATCCTCGATTTTTGTTTCCAAAGTATTTCTTTCTAATCAAATGTTTGTTTGATGGCCTACTGGAGGTCTCTTTCCTTTTGTAGTAGGTCCTCTCTGTATCCATGGGTGATGGACTCTTGCTGAACTTCCATCATGATTGCTTCCAATTGTCTTTTGGCTTCAAATATGTTTCCAAATACCTCCTTGTTCCAAGTTTTGAGCTTGGTTTTGATCCATTTCAGTTTTTGTTGTATGTTGTACATTTTTTATCCCATGTTGACTGGATCTTCTACCCACTAGCTAGAAAACGTTTCCATAAATTCTAGCGTTCCCAAGCAAAAAAAAATTGAATCTGAAGGGATGGTTTTTCGCAGGGGTGAATTCATCAATATCCAAACTGATTGGCTAGTGGTCCGATTCCACTCCTAGGAGAATGAGAGCATCAATGACTGCATTTTTTCTCACTAGGTTCGTTGACAGGATAAATCTATCCAATATAGAGGCCACTTGGTGTCATCCTCCTCTCTTATTGTTCTAGGTGAAGGAACTATTTTCTGGTTGGACGTCTACCAAGTCTAGAGAAGCAATAAGGCCCCCAAAATCCCAGCTAGCAGAGTCAAGGATGTTGATGCTACCCTTTTTTTGCAGAGGGTTAGAAATCAGATTGAAGTCTCTCCCCAAGAGCCATATGGATTCAAGAATAAGATTTTCCTGATATAAGAGAGAGGAAAAGAACTTTGGTTTAGAAGTAGGGATGAGAGGACCATACACATCGGTGAGGTATCCATTTAGGTTCAAGGAGAGAAGATTAAAGTATGCAGATATGGAGTTTTGAGTGGAGAAGAAGTTTGGAAGGTGCACCATAGTGGGATCCCAAAGGATGGAAATCCCCCCAGCAATACCTATGGTGTCAATGGAAACATAATGACAATCTTTCCAGTAGAAATTGGAGAGGGATGCCAGTGATTCTGAGGAGCATTTGGTTTCTTGGATATACACAATAGTAGGTCTTTCCTGGTTGATCTTAGATCGAAGGGTTCATTTTTTAGACTTCCATCCTAATCCCTAAAGGTTCCAGGATAGAATCTTCATTGAAAAACTATTGAGAGGGGGAGAATGATTGTAGCCAATCCATTAGCAATCGATGTATACCTGATGCGATTAGTGTTTCCCCTAGTTCTTTGAGCCTTTGTTGGTTTGATTTGCATCCTCATTTTTTATCCTTCTTGGTGGTTTGTGTTGGCAATGAGTTCGATTGGATCCCTAGCTTCATTGGAGGATTGTTGGTTTCCTCCAATCTTTGAGCTAAGTGGTTGTCTACTGTTAAGTTTAGCCTAATTTGACTAGCAAGATCACTGAAAGAAACACAATCACAAGATAGACAAAGATTTACCCTGGGAAACCCTCATGGGGTAGAAAACCTAGCAAAGCTTTCCTCAATATAGATAATCAACCAAATACAAGATGTAGTCCAAGACTAGAGCTCCTTCTCCTCGTATGCAGACCTCTCTCTCACTTGTACACTACTCCTAAGTGAGTGAATGAATGATATAAGTGAGGAACATCCTCCTCTACTTATACTCATCTCCCGACTGACCTTTTACCCTAATGGGGCCAACCTCTCCCAGGAGAGTCTAATAACCCCCAAATAGTAAACTTAGAGACGACCTCACATGGGAGATCTAATAACCCTAGTTACCACATTCTCTTGGAGGAATAAACATCTCCGGATATACAATAAGGTCACAACGGAGGAATGTACCATCTCCAGAATAATAAAATACAAATATAATATTCTTGGAAGTTACAATATTTCAACACTCCCCCTTAACGAGAAGGATATTATAACAACATCTGCAAGAGCAAGGAGTCATCAACTACATGGTACATGATACATCTATAAATCATTGGAAGCTTTCTTCATACATCATCATCAGTAACTCAACAGTTACTGGAACATAATCATCTTCAATACTGAGTCTTCATCTTCTGCAGCACTCAATCAGCTACAGCATCATCATCATCTTGATCTACAGCATTTGGATCATCTCGATCTACAACATATGGATCATCTTGATCTACAACATCTGGATCATCTCGATCGACAACATCTGGATCATCTCAATCTATAGCATCATCATAGCAGCATAATCTGCAATACACATGATCTAGTTATAGGATGATCAATCCTTATCAATTTTAGACAAGTCTCATGTCTATGGACGATGCAATCTAGATCTACTTCCAGGATGATCAATCCTTATCAGGTTTAGACAAGTCTCATGTCTATGGACGATGCAATCCAAATCTACTTCTAGGATGATCAATCCTTATCAATTTTAGACAAGTCTCATGTCTATGGATGATGCAATCCAGATCTACTTCCAGGATGATCAATCCTTATCAATTCTAGACAAGTCTCATGTATATGGACGATGCAATCCAGATCTACTTCCAGGATGATCAATCCTTATCAATTTTAGACAAGTCTCATGTCTATGGATGATGCAATCCATGATCCTTTTAAGACAAGTCTCATGTCTAGGGATGATACAATCCGTGATCCTTTTAAGACAAGTCTCATGTCTAGGGACGATACAATCCCATCATGTACATTTTGAACCAAGGGTCCATGGACGATGCAGTCCTATCACGTACATGTTGAACCAACGGTTCAGGGATGATGCAATCCTATCATGTCCACAAGGGACCACTTTCTCAGAGACATATGTCTACGGATCAATTCTAGGACCGAAGTCCGAGGAAGATACAATCCCGACATTCTTGGAGATAGATGTCTATGGATCAATTCTAAGACCGAAGTCCAGGGATGATGCAATCCCTCTTCTTTCTCGCAGACATATGTCTACGGATCCTTTTAGAACATGTGTTCAAGGATGATGCAATCCCCTCATCAACTTAGACCCTGTCTAAGGACCATCCACCAACCTCTCTGTCGGCATCACCAATATAGGTATCCACATCATCGACCTCACTATTCATGCAGGAAATCTCATCATAAGTGACCACATCACTCCCCCTTTCGAGGAGGGTCCTTCTGAACTACACCAAGCTTGTCTCAGAAATACTCAAACTTTACTCAAGACAGAGGTTTGGTCAATATATCAGCAACTTGTTCGTCAGTGCTTACATATTTGAGCTTGATAGCTCCTTTCTGCACCATATCCCGTATATAGAAATATCGGATCTCTATGCGCTTTGACTTATCATGGAACACTGGATTTTATGTCATTTTGATACAACTCTAGTTGTCACACAGGATCTTAGTGGGTTCCATCTCTAAGTCAAATAAACCAGATAATAACTTCCGAAGCCATATTGCTTCACAACTAGCATAGCAAGCAGCAATATATTCCGGTTCAACAGTACTGAGAGCTACACTGGACTGTTTCCTGCTAAACCACGAGATCATGGCAGATCCCAAGCAATAACATCCTCCCGATGTGCTCTTCTTGTCTGATACACTTCCTGCCCAATCAACATCTGTGTAGCCATACAATCTGAAACCATGATCTCCAAGATAACATAGACCAAAGTCTATCGTATCCTTTAGGTACCTCATCACATGCTTTGTGGCTATGAGGTGAACTCGTCTAGGTTCCACTAGATACTGACTCAAGGTATTCACGGCAAAGCATATGTCTGGTCCGGTATTTGTTAAATACATCAATGACCCAATAATATTTCTGTACAGAGTCATATCCACTAACTCTGATGAGTCAGCTGCTAACAGTTTCAAGTTGGAATCCATGGGAGTGGCCATGGCCTTACATTCCAACATATCAAATCTTTTCAAGATTTCCACAACATACTTTCCCTGGTTGAGAAAGATTCCCTTTGGGCCTTGCGATACTTCTAGACCTAAGAAGTAGTGCATCAATTCGAGATCTTTCATCTCAAACTCTAAAGAGAGTTTATTCTTGCATTCGATAATCTATTTCTCATTTCCTATCAGAAATAGATCATCCACATATAGTAGCAATATGACAAGTTCATCATCCATAACCTTGAGATAAAGATTAGGATCAGCTTTACTTTTGGTAAATCCTAATCTTGTCAAGAAACTTTCAATTCTTCCGTACCAAGCTCTGGGAGCTTGCTTCAACCCATACAAATCCTTCTTTAATTTGCACACATGGGTTCTTCCATCTTCCACCTCAAATCCTTGAGGTTGTTCTATATACACTTCCTCCTCAATTACACCATTCAGGAAGGTTGTCTTTACATCCATCTGGTGTAATTTCCACGTCATCATGGATGCAAGTGCCATGATAGTTCTAATGGAAGTGTACCTTGCAACTGGTGTAAATGTTTCTTCATAATCAATTCCCTCTTTCTGAGAGAACCCTCTGGCTACAAACCTTGCCTTATATTTTTCAATGCTGCCATCTGCAGCATGCTTTATCTTGTATATCCATTTGGAGGATACCACACTTTTGTCCTTTGGTTTGGGAACTATATCCCAAACATCATTATTCATTATTGATTGGTATTCCTCCGTCATTGCCTCCACCCACTCTTTCTTACGGGATGCTTCTTCATAACTAGTGGGTTCTTGATCTACAAGATCACACATCAGGGCCACATAGTTGGAAAATACCTTTGGCTTCTTTCTCACCCCAGTGGAGCCTTCAGGAGCTCCATACTTTTCTGCTCCTAGTATAATGTCTCTTTCCCATGCTAGCTTTCTCTTCCTTGAAATTTCTATGACAGGGGGTTCTTGTGGTTCCATCATGTCATGGTCTTCAGGAGTTGTCTCTTTAGGGGTGGGTGCAGCTTCTGTGATTTTGGAAGGTGCCTCTTCCTCATATACTTCTTCATGTTGGCACTTCCTAGATCTCTTGAGAGATGCCTCTTCATCAAATGTCACATCCCTACTTATTTCCATATGATGGAATCCTGGGATGCATATTCTGAATGCTTTGTATGCTTCACAATATCCATCAAATATTCCTTTCTTCCCAGAGGGATCTATCTTGGTCCTCTTTTCTTTTGGAATGTGAATGTATACTGGGCATCCAAATATCTTGAGGTGACTTACCTTAGGCTTATTCCCTGTGAATACTTCTTCTGGGGTCTTGAAGTCAAGAGCACTATGAGATAGTCTATTTTGCAGATAGACTGTTGTCTTGGCTGCTTCAGCCCATAAATACATGGGTAGGTCTTGATCATGTATCATTGTATTTACTGCCTCCATAATGGTTCTATTCTTTCTTTCTGCAACACCATTTTGCTGGGGATTGTAGGGAGTGGTTAGTTCCCTCTTGACTCCAGCTTCCTTACAAAAGACTTCAAAATATTTTGAAGTATATTCTCCACCATTATCTGTCCTGAGTATCTTAATCTTCTTTTATGAATGGTTTTCTATCAAGGATTTCAATTCCTTGAACTTTCCAAAAACTTTATCTTTTCCCTTCAGAAAATAGATCCAAGTCTTCCTTGAGTAGTCATCAATGAATGTGAGGTAGTATTCATCTCCACTCAAGGATGTGGATGACAGTGGTCCACATACATCTGAGTGAATCAATTCCAATGTACTCTTAGTCTTTGTATCACTATTTGGGAATATGTTCTTGATATTATTCCCTTTTGCACATCCTTTGCAAGTGCCCTCATGATCAATTTTTAAGTCTGGTAGTCCTATGACTACTTTGCTCACATGAGGTAGTGCTTTGTAGTTAATGTGAGCAAGTCTCCTATGCCATAGCTCACTTGGGCTAGTGGCTTCATGAACAAGGGCAACTTCTGAATGGCCCTTTAGTTTGTATAGGCCTCCTTCCTCTTCACCAATAATAATTGCATCCTCAATTGATTTTCCTTTGGACCACATGAGTACTTGTCCATCAATGAATGCAACCCTACAGCCTTTCTTATCTAATGCTAAGATAGAAAGTAAGTTCTTCTCCAAACCTGGTACATATAAGATTTTTTTCATCTTCAATGGGGTTCCAGAATCAAGCTTATAGCTTGCATCACCAATTCCCTTGATGGGATATTGATAGTCATCTCCTAGGGATACCTTCTATGGAGAGGACTTCTCTTCAAGTCTTGAGAGAGTCTTCTTTTGTCTTGTCATGTGCTTTGAAGCACCACTATCAATAAGCCATGTATCTTCTCCAAATGTCACGAACCTAGAGAGTGCGGTGAATAGAACATATTCTTTCACATCTTCTTTTTCCACTTTAGTTCTTTTATTTTGAGGCCTTTCCTCTTCTTATTCTTCACTATCATCTTCTGCCACATGTGCATGATGTTTTTTGAGAATATTCTTTTTCTTCTTTTGTGAAGTACAATTTCTAGCAAAGTGTCCTAGTTTGAGACAATTGTAACATTGAACTGTGGAGAGATCTCTTCTTGAGTTTACTCCCCCTTTCCTTTTAAATCTATGAGGAGGTTGTGACTCCTTGTGGCCATTCTTCTTGGAGTTGAAATAACTCCTTTTTCTTCTTCTGGTGTGAGTATCCAAAGCTTGGTCATCCTCCTTGAGAAGGGCTTCTCTATTGGCTACTCTAGCTTCTTCTTGAATGCAATCCTCCCATACCATGTCAAACTTCATACTTTCTTTCTTGGCACATATAGTTTGGATGAATGACTCCCAAGGTCTAGTGAGACCATTTAGAGCAGTCATGACTAGTTCATCTTCATCAAGGGTATCTCTAATGGCATCTAGTTGTTCCTTGAACTGGGAAACCCTTGAGAAATAGTCTTGAATAGATTCTCCTTTATTCATCTTGGTGCTCTTCAATTGAGCTCTCAGATTCATCTTTCTATTGATGTTCCTTCCTTCATACATTCTTCCTAGGGCATCATACATTTCCTTTGGAGTCTTCTTGGATGCGACTTGGGGAATCAAGTGGTCTTTTATAGAATCAACAATGATTCTCTTTTCCCTAATCAAGTCCTTCCTATACTTCTCTTTGGCTTCATCTTCTTTAGGTTCTGCAATTTCATCTTTGATATATTGGACAAGATCATTCTCTTCAAGAATGAGACCAATTCTATATTTCCATGCCTGGAAATTCGCTATACCCTCTAACTTGTCTTCAAGCTTAGTGCTTGGAGCCATCTTATCCAGGGGTAAAAGAGATTGAAGTTTCTCAAGAGATAGAATAACACTTACCAGGAGATATGCTTGAGAGATCTGGTGTGCTCTGCTTCTGGAAAATTCAACTTTTCACCTTCCAGATCTGCAACAGAATTTCTGGTTTTCTGGTCTTCTCTTTTCTGGTGCACAGGTGCGCAACTTTTCTAGTTCTCTGGTTTTCTGCACTTTTGGTCAAACTAGGGTTTGACTTTCCCAGAGTTCTACCCAACCAAAAATCTCGATCTAGGGCTCAAAACTTCGATTTTGAGGACGGCTATCCAGCCATGCAATCAAAATCCAAAAATTCCAACTTTTGCAGAAACCCTAATTTTCAGCGGAGGAGGAGAGAGAGATATTTTCACCTTCTGAAAGATGTCCTATTCAGGCTAGCTTTGATACCATTTTAAGTTTAGCCTAATTTGACTAGAAAGATCACTGAAAGAAACACAATCATAAGATAGACAAAGATTTACCCTAGGAAACCCTCATGGGGTAGAAAACCCAGCAAAGCTTTCCTCAATATAGATAATCAACCAAATACAAGATGCAGTCCAAGACTAGAGCTCCTTCTCCTCCTATGCAGACCTCTCTCTCACTTGTGTGCTACTCCTAAGTGAGTGAATGAATGAGATAAGTGAGGAACATCCTCCTCTACTTATACTCATCTCCCGACTGACCTTTTACCTTAATGGGGCCGACCTCTCCCAGGAGAGTCTAATAACCCCCAAATAGTAAACTCAGGGCCAAACTCACATGGGATATCTAATAACCCTAGTTACCATATTCTCTTGGAGAAATAAACATCTCCGGATATACAACAAGGTCACAATGGAGGGATGTACCATCTCTGGAATAATAAAAAACAAATATAATATTCTTGGAAGTTACAATATTTCAACATCTACTACCTTCAAAGCTCCTTTTATGATCAAGATATGAGTGGGGGATATTTTTTTGAGGTTGCCAAATTTGTAGGTCTCCACGATCTTCTATAGTTCATGATCTGTTATGTTTAGATATTCCTTGCTCTCGGTGTTTTTGGGTTCCTCTTGTTCCTCCATTGTTCGATCTTCTTCTAGATCTAAATTCCTTCTCTTGAATTGATATGGATCTTTATCTTCATTTCCTGGGGTTGTTCCATTTGGTTCATTTTGATTTGATTGTATCTTAACGGTTTCCATACCCTCAAGAATGGAAAACGGGTTGGGGTTTTCCAATCTCAGGATGGTTTGTTGTGATTATTGTTTGGTTCCCCCATCTGGATCTTCGATTGACTAGGGTAAATAAATCTTGTTGTTGAGGCTACCAATCTAGATGAGGCAGTGGTGCTATGAGATGTGGGAAATCCCTGTAAATATGGCCATGCTCATGGAAATGTCTGCATCTAAATGGTATGTGCTGATAGTCCAAGGGTTGCATCCACTCCTCATCTTGAAAATTTAGGAAGATCGCTTCTGGGATTTGCTTGGAAACATTCATGTGGACACATATCTGAGTGTACGAAGTGTAGCGACCTATTTTGGTGATTTATGTTCTCTTAATGAATTTTCCCACGGTGTTTCCAATATATTCTAGGGTTTCCTCATCCCAGTATTCCCAGGGTAGTGAGTAGAGATGGACCCAAAAAAGGAATTCAGTAAATTCATCTTTCTCAGAGAAGTAGTTTTCTTTCCAATATCTCATGAATAGGCCCGAGTTGTTGAATAAATAAGGTCCTTGCTCTATTATTCTTTCATGATATTTAGCGTTGAAAAATATTGTAGTGAAGAAACCCTTGGAGCCAAGTTTTATATCAACGTCACCTTTTGGTTTCCATCTGTGCACGATCCATCCTTGGAGAGCCTTTTCATTGGGCCAAAAACCCATGAATTGACAGATGAGGGCATGGTCCCTCATGTACTGTCTGTATTTCCCAATCTTGGTTGAGGATACATCCAGATTTGGGATTGAAGCCATTTTGGGAAGACATCTAGATCAAATTGTTTTGTCTATGTTCTTCCACGCCTCTGGTTGTTGTGAGGGTTTGTCCCCTATAGTTTCTTCTCTGCTCAAACCATCTTCTATGAACTTCCTGGAAGAGTTCGATCTAGCGATGTTTTGGATCTACTCAGATTGATTTTTTCCAGCTGATTCGGTCTCCTTTGTTTGTTGACGGCTTGATTTTTCCATCTCTTTCCAGATAGGGTTCTTTGGAGAAGCAACCACCCAGGGCCTTCCATAGGATTGTTTGGGATGTAGAACAACATTGTGAAAGGAGGGAGGGCCTCTCCCTCCCCATTTCCCAACCATGAGTGGAAGTTAGGATAGGGTTTGCAAAAGTGAGAAAACCAATCTATGCGAAGGGTTTGCAATCTCCCCAATCAATATGAAAGAAAAAAGTGTGGAACATCTAATAAACACATAACACCTGATTTAAAAAATTTATATTCCCACTCCTCGGGAAGAGATCACTTAGTTCCATTAGGTTCCTCTAATCTCAATGATAATTTGAAACCTGTAGACTTGGAAAATTATTAACATCCTTTAAATTAAGATCCAAAAACTCCATAGAAGGTACTTTTCCAAGCAATGGTTGTTTGATATCCACTCTAGTATCAATTTTGACAACCAATATCTTGAATTCCTTAATCTCTTTGGCTTTAGGGTGCACTTTAGGTACTACAAAGATCAAAATTTTAACACAATACTCTACAACCTTCCAACTCTTTGTAACTACAAATCTATTCTCTACTATATCACCTTACTCACTGCTACAAAATCCTTCAACATAACTAAACTAATTTAACCTACAGCTTGATCATTTTAAACAACATCTCTCATTTAATTGTTACTTCCTGATCTCATCAGTGTGCATTTCTTGTGTCATAATTCTAGAAGTGAATTGGGAAATATTTATAATCTTTCTTTTCAGTACATGATATATCCTTCTAATGCAACAATCATTACTTGAACTATCTGCATTCCAATATTCGACCATGATTATGGTTCTTTGCATAATTGCAAGAACCCACTGCAAACTATACTACTTTATTTAAATTTCAAATTTAACTACTTTCACATTATTTTTAATTAATCAACACCATCACCCATAAATAGAAATAACACATGTACTTTCCACTACCTATCTACTCAACCTAATATGTACAACATTACCAATCATTCTTAGTTGTCACTCTTCGAACCCCTATGGGCCATAGTATGATTTAAGTTTGCTTCCATTTACCATACCCTTTAATGGATCTCCCCATAATGTCTGTAACTTAACTGCACTTGCTTCAGTAATATATGTAATTCAAGATGGTCCCATCTATCTCATGCGCAACTTACCAAATAGATGTTTAATATACCTATTATATACAAAAATACAAATGATCTAGGTTCCAATTCCCTCTTTCTAATATTTTGATCATGCCAATCCTTCTACTTGTGCTTCTTTCCCAATTGGTTGAATCTTGCAAGTATTCTATCTTCCTCCAATTCTATCAATTCATTCAATATATTCTAAAATGATTCATCATTAGTCATATGTGTATCCAATGCAATGCACAATCTAGGAACAACAAATTCAATAGGCATCACTGCTTCCTTACAGTAAACTAATCGGAAAGCTGTGAACTTGGTCAACCTTTTACAAGTAGTATGGTAATACCACAATATTCTTGGTTTCTTTTGATCCCAGTCTTCATGCTCTACATTGTAGACCCTTCTCAATGCCTTCTCCCACACGTTGTTGAAAAATTCCACTATTCCATTTGCTTGGGGATGATACTGTGTACATTTTTTGGTTGTATATCATAAATTCCTATGTCAGTGACCTAATAGTTACATTAAAAAAATGAGATACTTTATCACTCATTAGTACCTTGGGACAACCAAATCTTGCAACGATGTTTTCAAAAATAAATCACGAATCAGTCTCTATTGTACAATCTTTCACTTTCACTGCTTCTTTCCATTGCATTAAATAAACAGTGGTT
Organism: Larix kaempferi; assembly: GCA_027924585.1. Classification (NCBI taxonomy): domain Eukaryota; kingdom Viridiplantae; phylum Streptophyta; class Pinopsida; order Pinales; family Pinaceae; genus Larix; species Larix kaempferi. The sequence continues at coordinate 14,569,189 of BSBM01000486.1, forward strand.
GTAATTATATACCTCTATAATTTTCTTTTTGTTGGTGGATTAATGGGTCCCACAAAATCAATCGCTCATTTTACAAATGGTTCTAGCGTAGTAACTAGAAATAATGGTAATTCATCCCAAACTAATGGATTCCCTATGTGCTGACACACATCACAATGCTTGAATACTCATTTTCTTCTTGAAATAAGGATGGCCATCATAACCCTATGAACATTACTTTTCTTGTAGTATCCTTTCCATTGATGTGTCCACATGCTATGCCTTCACATGCTTCATACAACACTTCATCACACTCATGCTCCATCACACACTTGCAAGTATCCCATCAACCCCTAATTTATACAACTAACCAACAATCAATTGGTCATGTGCATGTCTTGTTACTAGTTGACTTCATTAAGCCATTGTATAATCCTTTGGTACTTTACCTTTCATTAGCACATACACCATCTCTAGACCTTCTTGTTCTTTAGTAGTATAATTCCTCTCTACATTGAACAAATTCCTGCTTGCAAATGAAATGGGGTCCCCAATACATCCCTCTCCAATATGTGCAAGTACAATTCCCACCACTATAGAAGAAGCATCCACATGCACATGAAAACTCATTAGCCAATATGGGAAAACAAGAATTGGAACTATATATATATATTCCAAATGAACCTCGATAGGAATCTAGGAATATTTTGTTGACTAAATTTTTTTTCTCGAGTGTACTAAAACTAAAGTTCTAGAAATTAACATTAATATTTTTGTTGAGATAAAAGTTGCTTATAATGAAAATTTAATATCATCAAAATGACAAAACCAAAAAAATATTAAAAAATACCTTGCAGATCCTTGTCGTTTAGATAAGAGTCACATTAAAAGGAAAATTAATGGTCACCGTCATGTTTCAATGCAACACCATAGTTTTAATGTATGATATTTCCATAAATTGTAAAAAATACCACAGAAGCCTAAAAATCTAAAATTATATTCCAAACACAAGTGCAATCTGTATAGATTTTGACCATATAATTTTTTCCCAAAAATGAATATCCATCTCTAAAACACATAATGGGAATGCAGGTCACTCATTATCCTTGCCTAAATTTTTTAAGTATATGTAGTTGGTTCCCATAACATTCACCCACTATATGTCCAAAAATTTATTTTAAAAAAAATGTGTACAGATATAAGACAATTCTCTAAGACTCTTGTGTTTAGTTCAAAGTCAAATTATGAAGGAAAGTGTGTCTCTAGAGGGGTTTAACTTGAAAAAACATAAAATTTTGAATTTTCTTTCTAGAGGAAAAAGTGTTACCCAACTTATGTTCTCACCCTCAAGTCACTTTCATGGCATGGCTTAAAGGACATTCAAGCCACATTTGATCCACATTATTTCCATATTTTGAACATAGTTTAAGGGGTGTTCAGGCCATGTTTGATCCAGATTAGTTCCATGTTTCAAACATGGCTTGAGGGATGTTCAAGCCAAGTTCAATCCATGTTGATTCCATGTTTCAAAGGCATCTTAGGGGACATTCAAGACATGTTTCATCCACATTAGTTTCATAGTTAGAACGTGTCTTAATGGACATTCAATCCATGCTTGATCCATTTTAGTTCCATTTTTAAAAGATGGATTAAGGGATGTCCAAGCCACATTCGATCGAGGTTAATTCCACTTTTCAAATGTGGACTAAGGTATGTTCAAGTGGGATTTGATCCACATTAATCCACGTTGATGATATCTCTTAAACAACATTAAGTCCATTTTTTATAGTAAAATGTTCAAAACACATGTTAATTATGATGTCTATTTGATTCCACTAATGTCGCTTAAGCGGTGGCCTATTAACGATGTTAAACCAACATTAGCATCTACAATAGTTTGATGGAAAAAATCATGAAACAAGAGTGGAAGGAAATGTGAAAACTAATAGTGTGATGAAGACAATGGAAAATCTGTAGAGGGATGTGTATTGGTCAAATATGTAGGAGAAAGTGGCAATATTGGTTATAGCCTATGTTTTTTGTAGTATAAAAAGGAAGGGAATCAAAAGCTTGAGTTGTATAATATGCCTCTACCAATAACAAGTATTGCGTGGGAAATAATTTCTATGGAATTCATTTGACGATTTCCTATGTTTGATAGAGTGCAGGACTAGTTGTTTGTCATGGTAGACCACTTCAATACTATGAGTATGCTCATTTCATATAACAATATGATATCTGGACATGAGAAAACTAAGTTATTATTTTGTTATATTTGACTACATTTTGCATTTCTAAAATCTTTTAATCTTACCAATATAGTAGGTTCTTTGACATGTTCTAGGAAACACTTTGGGAGAGGAAGGGTACCAACTTGAGGTATTTGACTACATTTTATCCCCAAACTGATGGAAAAAAAGAGATTTTCAACTAGAAATTGGTACAATTATTGAGAGGATATAATAGAAAGAATCTGAATACATGGTATGAACCACTAGTGTGCATTGAGCACTTGTACGATCAAGCACTACTTTCCTCCACCAACAAGTCTCCTTTCAATATGTATTTTAGATATTTACCTCCTTCAACATTTGATATTGCATATGGACAATAGAAGGATGAGACAAAACTGCAAGGAGATGAGGAGAATCATAGAATTAGATGGACCAAAGAGTTAATGATTACAAGAGGAGGCATTTTCGAGAGACACTATTACATCACTTAATAAAAACTAACATAGAAGAACAAAATATACATCAAAATGCATTAAGGAGTCATATGTTGTCACATATAAGTAAATAATAACCATTTTCCACACAACCGATTTCTTAGATTGTAACATAGGGCCATACCTTTAAAGCACAAAGATATAACAAAATTCTTTCAAGTGCAAAAGTCCAGGTCCACATACTTTGGTCATAACACATAATGAACTCCGTGATTTTTTCGATATTCTATGCCATTATTGATCGTTTCTTTTAATGTCCCAAATAGTCAAATGCTTAATCAATTTGTTACTTGACCATCTACTCAACCACTCCGTCAACTCTCCTAATCAACTTTTGACTATTAGTATCCATTTCTAGAATATCTTAAATTTTGATTAGAACTAACACTTTTCGTAGTGTTAGTATTATAACTAATTACATTACTATACATATTGACCCTTTAATTAAAAAATCAATTTCTAACATTCACATGCATGCGTGCAACTACAAACAATGGACATTGATCCCTTTTTTGTAGCAGAGAACATGCAAGATTCATTGCAAGTTGAATTTCAAGTATGCATGTATACCTTCATTCTAATTTATTTTCCTTTCTTTGTATTATATTGATTCTATTACAAACTGTGATATTATTATTTTAATAGATGGAATATCTAAAGATAAGAAAGCATGGTTATTGGTTCAACTATCTACCCCAGTGTCCATAAGATTTGTTCAATTAATCCATGTTCCCTATACATCAAACCTGATCCTTGATATATATTTTTTCAATAAAATTCATGTGAGAGTGTTGTTATGATAATTTTTTTTATCACTTTTTGATTAATTAATACCTAATTCACTCACAATTTTATAGGTGGGCATAAACATGATATATGGGACACAAGGTGATTAATAATCATGTGGATTTTTGACAAGTTAACATAGTTTTCTTAAACTATGAAAATCCTCACAGCAGATCCAAGGCTAATGTGTACTTCACAAGAAAAAATTTGAGAAAAATAGAAGAAGAATGGAAGCAGAACATAGATGCAATAGAACTCAAATAGGAGAAAAATAACCACACATGTTTCACTAATTTGTATAATAAACAATAATGCTACAATGGGCAGAATTCGAATACCAAGGGTGTAATTTGAATTAGCCTGAATGAGGTGATCAACCGATCAGTGGAGTGTCATCAAAGCACAAGTAAGCATCAACCATATGTCACATTGAGACTAACTGGGTGCAGTAGGTGTAACTGATGCATGGATCACTGATGGAGGGTGCATCAGGAGCTAGTTGAAGTCATTAGGAGCTGACTGGGGTCAAAATAGTCAATCTAGGCTCTCTGGAGGTCCACTGGAGTGTTACAGTTAGTTAAGGATTCAATCTACCTTAAATCAAGGAAAGATCCACAAATTACTCAACTAACTGAGTGTGTCACTGGTGGTAGGTGAAGAAGGGTGCCTTTCACATGTGGTAGGTGAAAGGAGGGCGCGCCATGCACTAAGAGGGATAGAAATTATCAGAAAGAAGCTCCCGAGGCTAGAAAAATGGGGACTAGGTGTTGAAGGACACTATGCTGATGACTGGGATGCATGCATGACTAAAAATGAAAAAATGGAAAATGTTTTTAGGACTAGGATGGAGTATAGGAATATCCAAACACCCCCCCTTAATCCATTCTGGGCCCTGGTAACTAGGACCGAAGGTCACCCATACAATCAAGTAAATGATAATAAAAAATAAGAAATGTCCATAAACCGAATAAATGGGGAAAACCTCATGGGAAAAATACCCCCCCTCAAAAGAACAACAAATAACTCAAAGAACCATCATACTAAGCAGAGAAGGAAGAAGCTTTCCTTAGTGAAAACGTTTGCAAAAAACTTGGCAAGCTGATCCTCTGTAGGATGCCAATGCAGGTGCTAGATCTGGATTTGGTCTTCTGATGTGCCTCCCACTGTGTAGAAGATGTATTGGTCAAAGCAAGTCTTTCAGGAAACCTTTCTACTACTGGAACTAATGGATCATGATGAGTCTTCCCAAGGGATTATAGATTGAACCCCACCATCATGCAACATCTCTCAGGAAGAGGTAGATGGCATAATGAAAGGTTGGCATGATACAGAGATCTGGTAGTTCCGTGATAAGATGAATCCTCAACTATGTTCCTAGTAGCTGCAAGGACTGTGTGAGCCCATATTGGCCTTGGCTCTGGATTGGGAGCATGTGTTGGTTCTCGATCTGAATCTGAATGTTCTTGAACTTTGATCTCAAAATCAAAGACTTGATCTTCATCTTCATTAGAAGAAGAGTCACTCGGATCTTCATCAAATTCCGAAGGAGTAGGAAGAGAGAAGGGCAAAAAATGTGAGAACTCATATGCCTTGGAGGCATGATTTGCAAACCCTTTCACTATAGTCTTCCAAGTAGATATTTATATAATATCAACTGTGTTGGGACCAAATATCACCTTCTTTGGTGATCCAGTGTGAGTGCTCTGATATAAAGACAACAAATTTGTTGTCAAAGAGGGAACGAATATAACATTCTTGAACTTTCCATGCTCCATATGTACTGTACCCATCCCTTTGGTAGAGATCTGAGAGTTGTCTTCCATGTGAATAGTAGGCCCATCTTTGATATCTAAAGAAGAAAATGATTCTTTAGAGGCAACCATGTCGTTGGAGGCTCTAGAATCTATGAGGAGGGCCTTTGATTTCAAAAATCCATCCATCAATGCATGGAAATCCTCATGACCATCATATCCACTTCCAAAATCAGACACTTTCGCATCTTTTGGAATAGCAATTTTGTTTTGTTCAAGAAGCTTGGTTAATTGATCTATTTTCTTGTGCATGCAAGATCTCTCTAGGTGGTTTCCTGTCTTGCAGTAGGAACACTTAGATCCATCAGTTCTCTTCTGTTTGTCCTTCTTGGAACTAGAGGCTCCTTTTGATGGACTTGACTTGGAATTCAACTTAGGTTCAGATGGCTTCTTGTCCTTGCTTTTATGCCTCCCTTTCACATTCGCAATATTTGCTTCTCTAGCTAGAAAAGCTATATTTTTGGAGGCCTTGATGGCACCCATTTGAATCAACTTGTCTTCTTCTTGGAGGAGAGATGCAGTAAAAACTTCTAAGGAGTGCATATTCCATCCATGGATTGACATTCACCTAGAGTGGAAGGTAGATACAAAGACAGGAAATTCATATCCTAGCTTACTCAGAATGGATAGCACCAATTGCTCATCCTTCTTATCGATGCCACACTGCTTTCATTGCATAACTAAACTGTTGAATTTCGAGAAGAATTCTTGAATGGTCTCAAAATTGCTTGGTTGTAGGGAAACCAATTCATTCTCCAAAGCATGGCCTCTTAGCTCATCTTGTTTGCCAAAGAGGGCCTCTAAATTCAACCATAAATCTCTTGGAATCCTCAACCCTTCAAGATGAAACAATAGATCTCTAGAAATATGAATGCACATATAACCAATTGCTTCATCTAATCGATTCATATGCTTGAATTTCTCCACAACTAAAGTTGGTTCGGTCCCCCTTCCCATTTTTATCTTGTGTAGAGATTTTCTTCTCAATAACATTTCCATATCAAGTTTCCAATCAAAGTAATTGAAAGGAGTCAGGATTCTAGGAGTGATGGGAGTGTTAGAATTTATCATCTCAACTACTGGAGCGAATGTAAAGTGAAACTGTTGATACTGCTACTGCAACTGCTGGAACTTCGAATAAACTGCAAAAAACTCTCAAGAATGGAGATAGAATATACTCTCAAATGGCTCTGATACCATGTGAAAATCCTCACAGCAGATCCAAGAGCTAATGTGTACCTCACAAGAAATAATTTCATAAAATAGAAGAAGAATGGTAGCAAAACATAGATGCAATAGAACTCAGATAGGAGCAGAATAACCACACATGTTTCATTAATCTGTATAATAAACAATAATGCTACAATGGGCAGAACTCAAATACCAAGGGTGTAATTCGAATTAGCATGAATGAGGTGATCAACCAATCAGTGGAGTGTCATCAAAGCACAAGTAACCATCAGCCATATGTCACACTGAGTCTAGCTGGGTGCATTAGTTGTAACTGATGCATGGAGCACTGATGGAGGGCGCATGAGGAGCTAACTGAAGTCATGAGGAGCTAACTGGAGTCAAAATAGTCAATATAGGCTCTTTGGAGGTCCACTAGAGTGTTACAGTCAGTTAAGGAGTCAATCTCGCCTTAAATCAAGGAAAGATCCACAAATTACTCAACTAACTGAGTGTGTCACCGGTGGTAGGTGAAGAAGGGCGCCTTTCACATGTGGTAGGTGAAAGGAGGGCGCATCATGCACCGATAGGGCTAGAAATGATCAGAAAGAAGCTCCCGAGGCTGAAAAAATGGGGACTAGGTGCTGGAGGACACTATGTTGATGACTGGGATGCATGCAATTTACATGCATGCATACAATTTCATGACTGCATGCAAAAATGCATGCATGACTGAAAATGAAAAAATGGAAAATGTTGTTAGGACTAGGATGGAATATAGGAATATCCTAACATAAACTTCACTAAATCATCCCTTCATCATTATTGGATGTACACCCTTCACTTATCCCTTCTATGACTTACAAAAATACTCTTGAACAACCTATATCCCAATCATCACTATGGCATGCAAACCCTTCACATATATATTCTAGGACTTATGTGAAATACTCCAGAGCAATCTATATACCATTATAAATACCAATATATATATTGGCCTTATATGATGGGAATTATATATATGTGTGCCGTGTTATCTATATTGATAAAAATATTGAGTAAAGATGGTATCAAATTGTAAAAAATCAACCACATTAATTACTTTGATAAACTCTATGCATGCTGGATAGAGACAGTCGCTAAACCCTATGTATATTTTCTAACGACCTTCCTAGTTGACATCTAGTTTTGGATCCACTGATCAATTCCTAGAAAAATGCATAGGGTGCATATTCATAGAACATAAAGATGGGGCAGTTTCAGATTCTATTATGTAAATATACACCCTAATATTTTTTCTAGGAATTGATCAAAGGATATGAAGCCAGATGTCAACCAAGAAGGTCATTAAAAAACACGCATAGTGTTAGTTTTCACTTGTTTAGCATAATAACATTAAACAATCTATCACTGAAAGAAATACAAGAACAAAAAAAAATGAACATAATATTTCTCTCGGAGAAACCACAAGGGAGAAAACCCTAGCAAAAATTCCTCAATATAGAATTCACAAAGTACAAAGATAAATCCCAAGACAAAATCAGCTTCTCCTCCACTTGTGTGAACTTCTCTCTCTCTCCGATGTGAACTTGTGAGAGTGATTTGAGTGATTACAAATGAGAGACTCATCCTCTATTTATATTCTTCCGTTGGGGTGACTTTTCCCCAACTGGGCCACCTTCTCCTAACTGACTGGGCCGACTTGTCAAATACAAAATATAATAATCTTTTCTAGTTTATTCTAGGTCGACACAAGACCTAAGGTTTGCATTGACTCTTTCAATGAATCTTACATTATTAATCACGTAAATGACATATACTGAAGGAGGAATACAACAATACAATAGAAAAGTATAAATAGAATATCTTTCGCGGTTAGATTTCTTAAACTTTTCAAAGAATTCATTCTTATTCTTTAGAAAATAAATCCATGTTTTGCGGGAGTAATCATCAATAAAAGAAGCATAATAAACATACTCGCTTAATGAAGTGGTGGAGATAGGTCCTGTTATCACCAATTTTGTATTTTCCCCTGATGATGGATCAAGAAGGATGGTAGAGGGGATAGGAAACTAAAGTGGTGAACCTAGATATCCTCGATCTCCAAGGATTAGTTGTCACTCCAATCGAGGCACCCTTCACTTGAGTTATCAAAGGCAAGATAAAAAGGGGGAGACCCTAACCTACTCCCGATAGGAGAGATCTAACCCAATCACCAAATCAAGCTAATCAGATAGGGTATGTAAGGTTACAGGTATGGAACCTTATATTTAAGGAAAACAAGAGTACTATGGAGGCTTAGGAAAGGTATGAATTGATGATTATTAGTTATACATAGTGACTTGACAGTTAGGTATATTCTAGGATTCAGGTGCTAGTTTAAAATGACAAATTCAACTACCTTGGGAAACATGAACCTTAAAATAGGGAAAGTCACCCAAAGAGTGGATTTGTGGATTAGGGATTTCTAGCACTGCTTGACAAGTGGAGGTGACAGTATCAAAACACGTAATCTCAGCAAACAAGATCAAACAAGGGGTAAACAGATAGTCTCAGGAAAGTCAAGGGGGTTCAAGGAGACTAGTGCCTTGGGAATCGGGCAGTGGAGTCCTCCAATGATGACACCTAGGAGAACCCACCCATGGATACCCAAGAGCCTAAAAACCCAGAAATGGTTATGCTACTAACCAAGCCGTTTGATCTAGAGAATTTTCCGAAGGTTTTAACCTAGGGTTTTCAATGAAATTGACATATGGATAGGATAGAAGAATATAAATATTACCTTGCAAGCGTACATGAATGATGGATATGTTTGCCAAGATGTTGAGGATTGTTCCCGCAAAGATCAAATGAGAATTTTTTTATTTGTATTGTCCACACGAAATGCCCAGCTCCACATGTGCACCCTCCTCTTCGTGCAATGCCAAGGAAAACGATTTCAATCAGCAGAGCAACAATGAAGGTAAATACAGATAATGAGAATTATAACAGGAAATAAAAGGTGCATAGACAGTAATACTCCCTGTAACCGATGAAACGAGAAGAAAGAAGCAAGGAGAGTCTTCCCCAACCAATGCGCCTTCCTCACCAATTCAGCCTCCTCACTTGTAGATAAAAACGTGGCGAAAAGATGTGCAAAAAATTCACCAAGATCCTCAGTGCAGAGGAAGAATCATTTCAATCAACACCATTGACATCCAAAACCATAAGACAAGGGTTTGCAAAATATTATTTTATTCCAGAAGCCAAGAGCCAAAAGTCCCTTTACAATGAGAAGCTCTCTCCTTTAAATAGGAAGAAGAGATACCAAAACCCTAACCACCTTTTGAATGGATGGCTAAGATTAAAATATACATAAGTTCTAATAAATGGTTGAGATGAGCTCAACATAAAGTACATGGATCAACTAAAAAATATGACATATACATGGACAAAATCGCCCTAGGAAGGGGGTCCCACTCAATGTGACTAGAAAGACATGATATAATGCACATGATGGGTCTAGGGGGTGATATCTAACCTCCCTAGTGTGTCCCCATGGCACAAACATAACAAATGACCAACACAAGCACCAAATCGTGCTCCTCTTGGAAAGTCGTGAGCCTCCACAGGCTCCAAAAAACCATAAAATGTGTCGGAGAAGAGTGTGAGGGCCCCACTGACTGATGCAACTACTCTGAAGGGTGTGGGACACATAAAATACATCATCAAAACCATTCCTATGCCATTTCTTTGTCTCAATATCTCAAATCGATTTCTTCAATAGCCATTTTCACCATTTTTTATCCTTTGTAAATCCTTTGGAAAGTGTAAAAATTCTTGTAACTCTCTGCCATCTCATTCGGGGCCAAATATGACTGTACCAACATGTCCAAGAACATTGAAATGTAGCAAGAAAAAGTGTATACACTCTATATCCCCTCTGTAGCGCCATAGGTGAACCAATCATATCATGGAAATGCTCTGACAAGCCATTTTAATGGAAAATATGCACCAAAATGATAAACTGAAGAAAATACCAACTGTAACTTCCTGGAACTGAATTTTTTTTTGTCTCAATGGACTTAAAGAACCCAAATATACCAAAGGTGTCTACTCATACATCATATAGATGTTTGCATGGTCATATAATATCTCCAATATACCTAGATAGATAAAATAATAATAATCTGTAAATGATCAAATATAACAAAAAATGCCAGATCATCATCATAAACCTGTCACATCCCCACCTTGACCCTATTGCATTAAAATGTAAATGATGTATTATTGTTATAAAAATCATGGTGAGGAGCTCAAGGCCAAGGCTCCACCATCGATTTATTGATGCATATGGTTTACGTGCTAGCGATACATGATGGAATTTCGAATACCATGTAAATATGCATTTTAATAAAAATACCCACAACTAGCTATGCAATGCAACAAGAGATGGGGGCATGATTTTTCAAGGAATTTGGAGGGAAATATTCAAACCCTTGGAGCCAATCAAGTCAAGCCAAGTGTCAATGAGAGAACCCATCAAACCCTCAACTACCCATGTTGACTTTTATACCCAATCATTCATTTCTTCCAAGAGTTGGTTGAGGTAGTTAATGCCTTGGGAATGGAGAGGTATGGCTGTCCAAATTCGAGTATGGGAAAGCCACCCTTCATGGAAAAACATTTTTTTCTTCTTGGGCAAGAAAATAGCTATGAATTTCTCCCCAAGCCATTACCCATCAACCAGTTTTTTCTCTCTCAGGTTTTTGGAGCTACTTGGGCGTTTTTCTCCATGGATTTCCTGTGTTTTCCATCATCTTTCAAGCCGGGAAGGGCGTTTTTTTTCTTTTGTTACCAGTGGGGAAGAGAACGGATCAATTTGGGGGTTTCCTAGAGGTCATTTTTCCCATTGGAATGCCCATAATCTAGGGAATAAATCATTTTTCTCCATGTGGTCGAATGGCCCTTCTCACAGTCCGTTTTTGTGTGCCATGATTTGGGGAAATTCCATGGCCATCGTGTTTGTAAACCCCATTGCTAAAAATGTGTATCCATGCCCAGTTCTTGAGTTTGTTGTGTGTAAGAGAATTTGGGGGTTGAGATGGATATCCATTGCTTTCGCTGTGTACGAGCTTGAATGTCCCATTTCCTTGTAAGAATCATGCCCAGCTCGGGGGTGGCAGTTGTGTTGAGAGAATTGATGAACACAACTGGCCTATGGTTGGGTGGAACGTTGCAGTGACATAGCTAGTTTTTTGGGACAACATTACATCAAGATGAGTATTTTCTTATGTGTAATTACTTCTGCAAATGTATTAATTTGTTGACTGTGTTAAATTAAATGGCATCATGGAATGTGTGTGGATGATGTTAATCCGCTGTGCATGTTTTCTTTAAATTTCATCTGCACACATTTGATTTTTAATTGTTGTGAATTTAATGAATGGGCTGAGTTTATGTAAAAGCCCCATATTGGCATCATGTTCCCTTCCTGGAATTGGATAGATGGGAGAGTATGTGACAAAACTTGTAACCACTGCATGAAACCATCTGGTGACCTGTAATAGACCATATATCATCTATCTGCATCATCCAAGGTCTACCTCACCTCATATCTTGTAGTTGACCTAGTCAACATGACCAATAAAATGACCCAAGCTGAAATAAGTTGTTGCAAGTGTTAAAAGGTTAAGACATGCTTTACAAATCATTCAAGTAGAAATATAACACATAGTAATAATTTCTCTGGCGATCTATAACCAAGTATTCAATGTTTTTATTATTATTATTATGGCTCAGACTAGAACCTCAAAATTATACTTACTTCATAGCTGTGATCAATTTGCTAGTGGTGGGTGAAGGATTCATACTATAAGGCTAGGTTAAGGGATGACCACTGACTTGAAATTGTGACACTTCGGAAATGGAAAGGGGATACACACTAAAGCATATGTTGGACAAGCAGTAACACAGGGGAGGGCAGTGTCTCACAAATGGGTAAGTTGTTTCAGAAGTGCTTATTCAACCTTGACAGATGCCTACAACTCACATCCAAGCTCATACAACTCTGTGAGGATCGTTTCTAGAGCCGCCATGACTAGGTGCCCAACAAATTGTAACTCAAGACTCTAGGGGACACTTAGAATTAATTGTCCCTTACTTCATCTCACATGATAACTCGCAATCTAGTGAGGAATAAATCATTACACATGAGGCCAACAATCATTAGATATAGCATTTCTTAAGCCATTGATTTTAAGGCCTTTACTACATTTCCATAGCCTTGATCCGTGTATGTTAAAAAACACATTCTTGGACTTATATTTATTAGGATTTTTGATATGTGTGTGTTAATAAACACATTCTTGGATTTACATTCATTTCACATGCCTTTCATTCACGTGTGTTAAGAAACACCTTCTAGAATGAGATTTCATTCAAGATATACATTTCATTTCTAGACACATTGTAATGATGGTAGCACTATGTGTTTCAGGTCTATCCAACACAACTTAGGAAACTCAGAGCCAACACAAAATAAAACAGGGAAGATCATCCAACAAAGAGGCTAGAGTGGGGGAATTTCCTCCATGTCACTAATCAATCCATGTCACTAATCAAGTATTAAGTCAGGGTAACAATAATAACTAGAAGGTAATGGATGGGTGGAAAAAGTGAATAATGAGACCAACACTAGAAAACCATAAGATAGTGGGAATGATCACCTCTATTCTCCTAAGGAGGGTAAAACCAATGAGTATAACCAGGAACTTCTAAGTCTGAGCAAGGCCATAGATAAATAAATAATACAACCAAGTCCATATATCTATATGATCGCCAGATCATGATACCAAGTGCTAAGATATGCCACACGAATGAGTATAAAAGCAATAATAAGCATAAACACATGATAATACCTGCTAGGTCATATACCTATGCACAAACCATATGAACCATCATTTGTCCATTGAGAACCTACTTATGTAACTCTGGGCAATACATAATGCTTTGTAATGGCTAAATGGCTACATCAGTCATCAAACATGAGTTTCCTGAGGCTCAGTAATCGCATACGAATATACAGTTGTCCATAAACATAATAGTGATCCAATATAGATGCTCATCTCAGCATCTCAATGTAAGGAACTGACTGAAAAAATGTACTGTAATCTAGAATAAAACATATGGTAGCCCATCTACTATATATGTGATAACATCTGGCTCCAACTGGGACAAGTGCTCTGCTGAATAGAGCACTTGAGAACCTCGGAATCTCTGGTCCTCATCACTCTACTACTCGTATCCTCAATCCAACACTCTAGCTCTGCAACAGCTACCAAAATGACACCTTCTATCTGCAAAATGTCTAGAGCTATACCAAACTCATAGATCAGTTGTCAGAACAATGCATGTATATACATAAATATCAAAACAAAACAGTACTGAAAAATGAACTGCAGAAAGTAAGGACTAATCTACTAACATCATTTCAATTTTTATTTTTCAGGAAAAGAAAATGACAGGTACTCAAGACTATATAAGAGATTCAAAAGGCGAGCTTAGGGAAAGACAAAGGTGCTAGACTCAATGGATGAAAAACTAAATTGCTGCCCAAGTGGGCTTATTCAGTTCCTACCCACTCTTAACCTACCAGGCAAGTCATTCAGCAAAAATAGGAGGAAAATAATGTTTCAACATCCTCCCATTTACACGAAATTCAACTTCATCACCATCCAATGTTTCAAGAACAAACGACCCTTTTTAGGCCAACCTGTTTATTTTGTAAGGCCCCATCCATAAGATTTCTAGCTTTGCGTGGTTTCCCAGTTTTTCTTTAAACTTATCCCACAAAAGTACCACATCTCCAACACCAAAAGTCTCATTTTGAGTACTTTGATCAAAAGTGCCTTTTACTCTTTCTTGCTCAATGAGAATTTTATCAAGTGCATCCCTTCTCTTTTCATCAAGTTCTACCAATCTATCAATTCTAGCCTGAATAGCTCCTTTTTCCATGGTACATTGCTGTAGTAAATCATAAATTCGTATCTGCAAATTAATTGGAAGCCTACAGTCCTGGCCATATACTAGCTCGAAAGGAGATTTCCCTGTGATTCTCTTAAGTGTTGTCCTATCAGCCCATAACACATATTTCAACTTATTATCCCAACTTCTTTTATTTTCACCCACCATCCTTTTTAACAATCTAATCAATTTTTTATTACTAGATTCAGTAATACCATTTCCTTGAGGATAATAGTTTGAGGATTGAGATAACGTAATTCCATGATTCATGCAAAAAGTTGACATTTCCAATTTACAGAAAGACTTAGCATTATCAATGGTTAGTTTTAAAGGAAAACCATATCGGGACACAATGTTTTCTTCCAAGAACATTACAACTAATTATGCCGTAGCCTTCTTAGTTGGAATAGCCTCAAGCCAACGAGTGAAATAGTCAGTGCAAGTCAAAATGTATTTATATCCATTACTTGAATTTTCACTGAAAGGTCCTACAAAATCCATGCCCCACTTCTTGAAAGGAGCTTCAACCACAACATGTTTAAAGGAAAAGCAGGTAATCTCGGCTTTCTAGAGAAGAATTGACATTCTTGGCATGCCCTAACATATGCATGTACATCTTTGAATAAGGTAGGCCAATAATATCTAGCTCTCATGATCTTAGCAGCAGTTGTTCTAGGAGCATAATGTCCACCACATAATCCTGAATGCATTTCCCTTATGATAGCTCTTGATTCTTCAAGGCTAACACATTTTAGGATTATCTTATCAGGGTTCCTCCAACCAAGGCCATCTTGCGTTAAAACATACTTCTCAGCCTTCAATATTAAGGCCCTTCTTTGATGATCAACCAAGTAATCAGGACAAGACAAATTTCTCAGAAAATAGATGATGTCTTTATACCACTCATTCTCTTCATCAATATGCAAGATAAAATGCTTCTATTCATTAACAATATTAACCTCACTATTATTCCCCTTTTCAGTCAAAAGTTGGGCCAAACCCTGTCCTTTCACAATTTTAATGGATTTAATTTCCAAATCATATTCCTGGATTCGTGAAGTCCAGTTCCCTCTAACACCTATACCATCTGCTTGATATGGCACATGCGCTTTAATTTTTGAATACCCTACATAAGTTCTAAAATGTTTTAGGGCTTTGACTAAGGCATAAGCTTGTTTCTCAGTAGTGGTATACTTTAACTCAACATCTCGTAAATTTTTACTCATGAAGGCTATAGATCATTCATGGTTTTCATTGATCTTTTGTAACAATACCCGAGTAATAGTATCTTCGGATGCATATGAACAAATTAACAATTCCTTACTGTAATCCAGACATGCTAAGATAGGAGCAGTTGAGATGGATTTATTTAACTTGGTGAAAGATGATTCTCAAGTCTTATCCCAAACAAATTTCACGTCCTTCTTTAAAAGAGCATTTAGAGGTTTGGCTAACTCTGCTAAGTTTGGAATGAATCTTCGAACAAAACTTATTTTTCATAATAAATATTGAAGGGAAGCAACATTACGGGGTATTGAAATGGAATTAATGGCTTGGACATGTTCAGGATCAATCCTAATTCCATATTTAGACGCAATATGCCCTAATAGCTTACCTTCATCTATTCCAAAAGTAGATTTTTTCGGATTTAGAGATATACCAAATTTCCTACACCGATCAAAAACTTTCCTTAGATGTTTTACATGATCATCCCTCTCTTTGGAGAAAATTGTTAGGTCATCTTGATAAATAGCAATGATTTTTCCAATGAGATCACTAAATGCTTGCTCTATAGCTCTTTGAAAAGTTGACCCATCATTTAACAACCCGAAAGGCATCCTTATATACTTGTAAGTTCCCCAGGGAGTTGTAAATTTTTTTTTTTCTCTATCCTCCTTTTTAATATGCACTTGATTATATCTTGAAAAACCATCCAACATAGACAACATTCCCGCACCTGTTACACTTTCCAACAAGTTTTCCATATTTTGAAAAGGGTAATTATCTTTCAGTGAGGCTTGATTTAAATTTCTAAAATAAATGCATATCCTTATTTCTCTAGTTTTCTTTCTCACAATCACTGGGTTTGATACCCAGGTGGTATGTCGAACTGGTCATATGATTCCAGTTGCTAGCATATTTTCAAGTTCTTTCTTAACCAAGGGAGCTATTTTAGAATTAACATTTCGTAATTTTTGTTGATAAGGTTTCACTCCTTCATTCAATGAGATAGTATGCTCAATAATGATAGAATCAAAAGTTTTGAGGTCATCATACGTCCAAGAAAAAACATCCTTGTATTCTCTTATAATATTTTCAATGGATTTTCTTTCCTTTGGGGAGGCGTTCTTTCCAATTTTAATCATTTTGGGAGAAACTGGTGATCCAATGTTGATCTCTAAAATCTCATCTATAGGTTCAAATCTCTTTCCCTTATACTCGTCATGCCTATTGAAAATTTTCTCAAGAGGAATTGATAGTTTCATAACATCAACATCTTGCAGAGATAGATAATTTACTTTATCATCCAAATCAACATTAAAATTTTGAAAATCATTTGTACATTGCAAGAATGAAATGATTTGAGCATCATCATCAAAAATTTACCAATGATCTTGTTTATTAGGAACTGATGGTCTAAACAACACTTCAACTTTACAATCCTTCTTCTTAAGGTGGTCTGGGATTTCAAAATTACATGTTATTACTGACAATGCATCAGCCAGAATATTTTCTTCTCTTTGAATTGCTCTAATTGTGAAAGCATCAAACGTTTCTATTGTATCCCATACAACATTCCTATAATCTCTAAGTCTATTATTTTTTGCTACAAATTGATTTTTAACCTGGGATACAATTAGATCTGAATCAACTATAACACTCAAGCATTTAATTTTATGATCTCAGGAAACATCCAATCCTAAAAGAAATGCCTCATACTCGGCCACGTTATTTGTGCATTCAAACTCAAGGAGAAAAGAGAACAACTTCTCTTCGCCAGAAGGAGAAGTGAGAACAACCCTAGCCCCTGCACCATGCCGAGATTTAGTTCCATCAAAATGCATTTTCCAAACTTGGCTAGGAGGAAAAGGATGTTGTCGAGGTTCTTCCCAATAATTTTCCAACACCATATAATTACCAACCTCATCCGAGGGGTGCATGGCCTCTTCAAAAAGATGCTTTGGAGTCTCTACATGTTCAGCCATAGGTTTCTTATTTATTAATATGTAAAAGGAATTTCCCCCGATAGGAATAGTTGCATATGAAAGGTTCATTTGGATGCTTCCTCCTAACTTAGCATCCCATTCTCTTGATAGCAACATTCCCTGTGCATCGGGTATATCTAAAACCAAAAAATTCATATTTATTTCAATTTCTGGGTATGCTGCTAGTTTCATCTTCAAATTTTCAATTACCCCTTTTGATCGCACAGGTCTAGATTCCATCCCACACACGTTCTTAAACTATCAAGGTGGCTTTAGCTCTAGTTGTTCCATTACCTTAAGTGGCATGATATTAACCTCTGCTCCCGAGTCTAACATGCAATTGTGTAAAATCAACTGGTTTATTTCTAAATCTATATAGAAAGGTGGATGGCCACTACCGTTGTCAGTTACACTTTGAATCACGGGAGGGTCTTCCTCAATTGTTAGTTGTTTAGGAGATTTAGTTTTAGGTTTGATTCCTAGAATTTGAGAAGCTTGGTCAAATAACAAAGGGATCTTTAACAACTCATTGAGAGGTACAGGAATGTTGGGTTTGGAGAAAAAATTGCCTAGATCGACCTTTAGATTACAATATTTTACTTGGTCCTTAGCATTTGTTTTTAGTCCCAATGAACTCATTACTTGATCTATAGTAGAAGGGATAACTATTAGTTCTTTTAAAGACACCATGATTGATGATCCAGAAAGCTTTCCTAATATGTCCGTATTCATAATTTCTTGTACTACAGGAAGGTTTCTTTGCTAGGTAGACTTACTTGTTTTCTCTGTATTGGTTGTTTGTTTTGAGGCCTAGTAGGAATGGTACCCATTACCTTTTTAGTCTCTTGAGATGGGGTCTTTTGAGACTGGTCATTATTCCTTAAGATACCCTTAAGAAGAGCATTGGGAGACTGTGAAGGAGCCTTACGAATGATATTTCTTTGATCAAGAGAATTTTCTTTTACAACAGGTTTGTTATTATCTTGATTTTTCAAATTATTCTTTGCTCAATGAGACCTTGTCACTATTTGGATATTTGAGGGTTTCCTTATAGATCTAGTTTGAGGGTATTCATTGGTATACACATTCTCAAATTGTTTATGAATATGTTCATCACGTCTCATATTTTCTTGTTGTTGATTTAAAACCAAACCATACAAACTTTGTATTAGCTTAGTCATTCCAATCATCATTTTCATGATTATATCATTTTCAGAATCAGTTTCCTTAAGGTAAGGCATGATTTAAGGATTTAATATTTATACGTTGGGTTCGTTCCTTAGTAGAGTCGTGGGGTGGAGTCGCTAGGTGAACCACACAAGTAATTCACTGAAATGATAAATGTCCTAGGAGAGGTGAGATGAGTGAAAAATAAAAATGGTGATTGGGATAATTATGAAATTCAAAATAAAATCACCAAACAAAAACAGGATGCGATAAGATATTAATAACGCATGGACAATCATAGACACCGAAGGTAAGCCTCTACCTCACCAAAAACGATGCCAAAATGTTATCATCAATCTTGTAGTTACCCCTGATGATGGATCCATAAGGATGGTAGAGGGGATAGGCAACTAAAGTGGTGAACCTCGAGAGCCTCAATCTCTAAAGGATTGGTTGTCATGCCAATCGAGGCACCCTTCACTAGAGTTATCACATCCAAGATAACAAGGGGGAGACCCTAGCCTACTCCCGAAAGGAGAGATCTAACCCAATCACCAAATCAAGCTAATCAGATAGGGTACATAATTTGACAGGTATGGAACCCTATATTTAAGGAAAACAAGACTACAGTGGAGGCTTAGGAAAGGTACGAATTGATGAAGATTAATTATACATAGTGACTTGACAGTTAGATATGATTCCAGGATTTAGTTGTTAGTTTAAAATGACAAATTCAGCTACCTTGGGAAATGTGACCCTTAAAACAGGGAAAGTCACCCAAAGAGTGGATTTGTGGATTAGGGATTTCTAGCACAGCTTGACAAGTGCATGTGACAGTATCAAAACACACAAGCTCAGCAAACAAGATCATACTAGGGAGTAAACAGACACTCTCAGGAAAGTCGTGGGGGTTCAAGGAGACTAGTCCCTTGAGAATTGGGCTCGTGGAGTCCTCCAATGATGACTCCTAGGAGACCAAACCTAGGGATATGCAAGAGACTAAAAACCCATAAATGGTTATGCTATTAACCAAGCCGTTTGATCTAGAGAATTTTCCGAAGGATTTAACTTAGGGTTTTCAATGAAATTGACAGATGGGTAGGATAGAAGAATATAAATCTTACCTTGCAAGCATACCTTAATGATGGAGATGTTTGCCAAGATGTTGAGGATTGTTCCTACAAATATCAAATGAGAATTTTTTGATTTGTCTTGCCCACACGAAATGCCCAGCTCCACATGTGCGCCCTCCTCTTCCCGCAATGCCAAGGGAAAACGATTTCAATCAGCAGAGCAACAATGAAGGTAAATACAGATAATGAGAATGATAATAGGAAATAAAAGGTACATAGAAAGTAATACTCCCTGTAACCAATGAATTGAGAAGAAAAAAGCAAGGAGAGTCTTCCCCAGCAAGTGTGCCTTCCTCACCAATTCGACCTCCTCACCTGTAGATAAAAACGTGGAAAAAAAGATGTGCAAAACATTCACCAAGATCCTCAGTGTAGAGGAAGAATAGTTTCAATCAACACCATTGACATCCAAAACCATAAGACAAGTGTTTTCAAAATATTATTTTATTCGAGAAGCCAAGAGCCAAAAGTCCCTTTACAATGAGAAGCTCTCTCCTTTAAATAGGAAGAAGAGATACCAAAACCCTAACCACCTTTTGAATGGATGGCTAAGATTAAAATATACATAAGTTCTAATCAAAGGTTGAGATGAGCTCAACATAAAGTACATGGATCAACTCAAAAATATAACATATACATGGACAAAATCGCCCTAGGAAGGGGGTCCCACTGAATGTGACTAGAAAGACATGATATGACGGACATGGTGGGTCTAGGGGAGGATATCTAACCTCCCTAGTGTGTCCACATGGCACAAACATAAAAAATGACCAACAGAAGCACCAAATCATGCTCCTATGGGAAAGTCGTGAGCCTCCAAAGGCTCCAAAAAACCATAAAATGTGTCGGAGAAGAGTGTGAGGGCCCCACTGACTGATGCAACTGCTCTGAAGGGTGTGGGAGACATGAAACACATCATCAAAACCATTCCTATTCCATTTTTTTTCCTCAGTAGCCCAAATCGATTTCTTCAGTAGCCATTTTCACCATTTTTTATCCTCTATAAATCCTCTAGAAAGTGTACCAACATGTCCGGGAACATATAAATGTAGCAAGAACAAGTGTCTACACTCTATATCCCCTCTGTAGCACCATAGGTGAACCAATCACATGATGGAAATGCTTTGACAGACCATTTTTAATGAAAAATATGCACCAAAATGATAAACTGAAGAAAATACCAACTATAACTACCCGAAAATGAAACAATTGTCTCAATGGACTCATAGAACCCAAATATACCAAAGGTGTGTACTCATATACCATATAGATATCTGCATGGTCATATAATATCTCCAATATACCTGGACAGATATAATAATAAAAATCGGTAAATGATCAAATATAATAAAAAATGCCAGATCATCATCATAAACCTGTAACCACTGCATGAAACCATCTGGTGACCTGTAATAGACCATATTTCATCTATCTGCATCATCCAAGGTCTACCTCACCTCATGTCCTGTAGTTGACCTTGGTCAAACTAGGTTTGACCAAGTCAACATGACCAATAAAATGACCCAAGCTAAAATAAGTTGTTGCAAGTGTTAAAAGGTTAAGGCATGCTTTACAAATTATTCAAGTAGCAATATAACACATAGTAATAATTTCTTTGGTGATCTATAACCAATTATTCAATGATTTTTATTATTATTATGGCTTAGACTAGAACCTCAAAATTATACTTACTTCATAGTTGTGATCAATTTGCTAGTGGCGGGTGAAGGCTGAAGACTATAAGGCTAGGCTAAGGGATGACCACTGACTTTACAACGTGACACTTTGGAAATGGAAAGGGGATACACACTAAAGCATATGCTAGACAAGCAGTAACACAGGGGAGGGTAGTGTCTCACAAATGGGTAAGTTGTTTCAGAAGTGCTTATTCAAACTTGACAGATGCCTACAACTCACATCCAAGATGATACAGCTCCGTGAGGATATTTTCTAGAGCCCCCATGACTAGGTGCCCGACAAATCGTAACTCAAGACTCTAGGGGACACTTAGAATTAGTTGTCCCTTACTCCATCTCACATGATAACTCACAAGATAGTGAGGAATAAATCATTACAAGTGAGGCCAACAATCATTAGATATAGGATTTTTTAAACCATTGCTTTTTAGGACTTTAATACATTTCCATAGCCTTGATCTGTGTGTGTTAAAAAACACATTCTTGGATTTACATTTGTTAGGATTTTTTATCTATGTGTGTTAAGAAACACATTCTTGGATTTGCATTCATTTCACATGCCTTTCATTCACAGATGTTAAGAAACGCATTCTAGAATGGGATTTCATTTAAGATATACATTTCATTTCCATAAACATTGTAATGGTGGTAGCACTATCTGTTTTAGGTCTATCCAACACAACTTAGGCAACTTAGAGCCGAGAAAAAATAAAATAGGGAAGCTCATCCAACAAAGAGGCTAGAGTGGGGGAAGGTCCCCCATGTCACTAATCAAGTAGTAAGTCAGGGTAACAACAATAACTAGAAGGTAATGTATGGGTGGAAAAAGTGAATAATGAGGCCAACACTAGAAATCCATAAGATGTTGGGAATGATCACCTCTATTCTCCTAAAGAGGGTAAAACCAATGAGTATAACCGAGAACTTCTAAGTCTGAGAAAGTACATAGATAAATAAATAATACAACCAAGTCCATATAACTATATAATCGCCAGATCATGATACCAAGTGCTAATATATGCCACAAGAATGGGTATAAAAGAAATAATAACCATTAACACATGACAATACCTGTTGGGTCATAGACCTATGCACAAACCACCTGAACCATCATCTGTCCATTGAGAACCTAGTGTTGTAACTCTGGGCAATACATAATGCTCTGTAATGGAAAAATGGCTACATCGGTCATCAAACCTGAGTTTCCTGAGGCTCAGTCATGGCATAGGAATATACTGTTGTCCATAAACATAATAGTGATCCAATATAGATGCTCATCTCACCATCTCAATGTAAGGAACTGGCTGAAAAAATGTACTGGAATCTGGAATAAAAAATATGGTAGCCCAGCTACTATATATCTGATAACAGGTCCACAAATGTCTGAGTTAATAATATCCAAAATACCTTTAGCTTTGTTGTCATTGCTTGGAAATGGATTCTTCGTACTCTTTCCTTGAGCACATACTTTGCATACTCATTCATGATCAACCTGGATTTTTGGTAGTCCATTCACCACCTTACTTAATATTGGTAAGTATTTGTAGTGTACATGATCCAATCTTCTATGCCATATCTCACAATGGCTCATGGTACTGGTCATCAATGTTGTATCTGCATGAACCTTTAGTTTGTAAAGTCCTCCTTCTTATACTCCAATGACTACTATATCATTGACAATCTTCCTCTTTGGCCACATAAGAACTTCACCATCTATAAATGCAATTCAAAAACCTTTATTATCTAATGCTGAAATAGATGGAAGGATCTTCTTCAAACCCGGTACATAAAGTACATCCTTCATGTTCATGGAATTTCTAGAGTCCAATTTGTAAGAGGCTTCTCCCATTCCTTTGATGGGATATTAATAGTCATCTCCAAGATTTACCTTGTGTGGAGATTCCTTCTGTATGAGATGTGAGAGGGATTCTTTGTATCCCGTTGTATGTTTTGAAGTTCAACTATCTACTAGCCAAGTATCACTTCCATGAGATACTGAACTAGTAAGGGTTGATATTAGAACATATTCTTCACTAGAGTCTTCATCTTCTATGGTTTTGACTTCTTCATCATACTCATTGCCTTGCACTGCATGATCATGAAATATCTTCTTCTGCTTCTCATGTTGTCCAGATTTGAGTGGACAAAATCTCGCAATGTGTCCTGTCTTGTGACAGGAGAAACATTCAACTGAAGATAGGTCTCTTTTGAACTTCCTTTTCTTTTGGGGTCTTTGAGATCTTCTTGGAGAATCCTCAAGGGAACGTACACTGTTATTCCTTTTCCTTCCACCTTTGGCATGAGTTTCTAAAGCTTGATCTTCATTGTCATTTAGTTTCTGCTCTCTTACCGCTATTATCTATTCTTCTTGCATGCATTATTCCCATAGCTGTCTAAACTGGATTAGTTTATTTCTAGCACATATGCCACAAACAAATGGTTCCCAATCTTTGGGAATCCCATTCAAAGTGGTCACCACAACTTTAGAATCCTCTACCATGTCTCCAATAGCTTCTAGTTAATCTTTTATCTGGGACACTCTGGAGAAGTATGAGTGCATGGAATCAGGCTTCAAGATCTTCAATCCATTGAGTTGATTTCTCAAGTTCATCTTCCTATTAATATTCTTTCCTTCAAATAGGTTGGCCAGGGCATCAAACATTTCTTTTGGATTCTTCTTTGAATACAATTGGGGGATCAAGTGATATTTGATGGAATCAGCTATGATCCTCTTTTCCTTGACCATATTCTTCTTATTCCTTGCTTTGGATTCATCTCCATTTGGTTCTGTAAGTCATTCCTTTATAAATCCTTCTAGGTCATGTTCTTCAAGAATGAGCATGAATCTATACTTCCATGCCCTAAAGTTCTCAGATCCCTCAAGCTTCTTATCAAGCTTGGTATTGTTTGTCATCTTGATATAATGAGAACTTCAAATGGAAATAGAATATATTTCAGACTTACCAGGAAAGTTATCCTTCGGAAAATTGCTTCTACCTTGACCTAGGGTTTTTCATAGAAACCCTATTTTTCCAACTTTGGGATTTTGGAGAACTAATTGGATGAGAAAATTTGCCTCCTCAAGGCGAGTTGAGCAAAGTACTCCTTTTCCCAATTCTGTGAGCAAATGATCCAAAAATTGATGCCCTAGTTCTCTCAGGCTGTAGTGGGGGACCCAAAAGTGAAAATTCTCAGAATTGAAATCTGCATCGACAGAAATATATTCCCTAGTGAGGTGATTTAGATGCACCCTTGTTTTTAGCTAATATGTGGAGGGAGATCCTGGAACAAGAAGCCCTAGTTTCTGCAGTTGTGGAGGCTTAACAATGCTTTATTTCAGGCCTGTTCTGATACCATGTTATTTTTTACTTGTTTAGAATAATAACATTAAACAATCTATCACTAAAAGAAATACAAGCACAACAAAACACAATGAACACAATTTTTATCTCGGGGAAACCAAAAGGGAGAAAACCCCAGCAAAAATTCATCAATATAGAATTCAAAAAGTAGAAAGATAAACCCCAAGACAAAATCAACTTCTCCTCCAATTGTGCGAACTTCTCTCTCTCTCTCCTATGCAAACTTGTGAGAGTGAGTTGAGTGATTACAAATGAGAGACTCATCCTCTATTTATATTCTTCCGTTGGGGTGAATTTTCCCCAACTGGGCTGACTTCTCCTAACTGAATGGGCCGACTTGTCAAATACAAAATATAATAATCTTTTATGGGTTCTTCTAGGCCGACACAAGACCTAAGGTTTGCATTGACTCTTTCAATGACTCTTACATTAGTAATTACATCAATGACAACTCCCAAAGGAGGAATACAATACTACAATATACAAGTATAAATAGAATATATTCCGTAGTTACATTTCTTTAACACAGAGTTCAATGACTGTGTCTGTCTAGCGTGAATAGAGTTCAGTAGAGTAATTAATGTAGTTGAGGTTTGACAATTTGATACCATCTTTCCTCAACATTTTTATGAGTATAGATAACACCCCACACATATATATACTTCCCAACATATATTCCCAATATATATAATGGTATATAGATTTCCCAGGAGTATTTCCTATAAGTCCTATACTGGATATGTGAATGGTTTGCATGCCATAGCGATGAGTGGTATATAGGTTTCTCAACAGTATTTCCATAAGTCTTAGAATTTATATGGGAAGGGTTTGATTTCCATAGAGATGAGGGGATGATTCAGTGAAGTTTAAGAAATGTACTTTAAATTGTCGGAACTCCACATGATTAATAATCACTCTGTTTTCCCATATATATTGTTTCTGCTCACCTGTAAAATTTTCAATGAATTAGGGATTAATTGATCAAACCGTGATAAAGATTTATTATAACAACATTCTCACATGACTTCTCGTGAAAATAAAAATATTAGGGATCAGGTTTGACGTAAAAGGAACAAGGATTAATTGAACAAAACTTATGGACGTTGGCGGGTATATTTGAACCAGTTTCCATGCTTTCTTATCTTCATTTCTTCCTTCCGTTAAAATAATAATATCATAGTTCATAAGATAATCAATATAATAGAAAGGAAGGAAAATAAATTAGGATGAAAGTATACATGCATACCCGAACTTTATCTTGCAATGAATATTGCATGTTATCCACTACTACAAAGGGAACAATGTCCATTGCTTGTAGCCACGTGAATGCATGTGAATATTAGCAATTGATTTTTGAATTAAATTCTCACTATGTGTGGTGATGCAATTAGTTATAATACGCACACGAGGAAGAGTGTTAATAAATGAAATTGGTACCCATCCCTCATCACCAATTCATGCTTTGAGAAAATCATCTTGAATTATATTTGTTGGGGTAAACCAGTGTTCCGCCACGTCCCTCATCATATTTTCAAAAGGGACTTTCATTATTCTTGGAGTAAGAAAAACCCTATTTGCCGGTTCAATTTCCGCCCAATGATGAGTTTCTAGAATTGTTTCCTACTGTTGATGATGAGTTTCTGCCTCATGATGATGATGAGGGGGAACTCTCTCTTCTTGATGATGATCATGATGATCAGGAGCATGAGGATGAATTCTTTGTCTCTCTACCTAATAACAATGATTATATGCATGGAACTAGACATAATGGGTGACCAATGCAACCATCTGACTATACTTAATGTTCTTTAAAAGTGACCCCTCATCTCGATAATTATTGATCAAAAATAATGAAATAATGCTGAGCAAAACATGTATCATGTGTATGATCATCACCAATGTAGGAGTTACATTTTAATAACTTCATGATTATTTTAATTTCTATCAGAACTATCGACATCAAGTTTGCATGTCTATACAAAATATGCACAAGTATAGAAACCTGTTTTGAATTATAATATTAACTTTGCATCTCCTGCTGTGGATTGAAAGCATAATTCTCAGTGAAATCAGCCACAAATAATATTGTTCCTTTCATAAATATATATCTCATGATTGATTGAATTGTAAGTCTCATCATCGCGCTATATGGGTGTTTGATATATCTATATATTTTCTCCTTAAAATTATCAATGAAATATCTCACTGAAACATCATCTTCTTGTAAATCAATCATTGTTTCTGTTATCGTTGAATATGTAACAAAAGTGTATTCAACATATTCTTATCTCTTCCACTTCACATTGAGATTTGACAATTGAGGATCATTAGGATCAATGGGATATCTGGCATCAAAATGTGCCAAATGACAACATTCTTTGCATTTTCTACAACCAATACATTATTTTGTATAAAATAATTGATGATTCTCTCATGCACATATTATATTAGATAGAAATTCACAAACAATTGAAGGAGAGGGGTCATTTAAACAATATTGTATGCCAAAATTTAGAAATGTCTCATAATATAATAGGAATTGTACATGGTACCAACAAAAACTTGTGTCGCATACAGTGACTAGGCCCGACATACCATGGTTTATGATTCACAAATGTACTAATGGAAATTTTCACATCAACATTACTCTCCATAAAATTCTAAAACATTTTTAATTGAGTGACCTTTTATTTTGTTTGGCATGGGTTTCATAAAAACATTTAGATATATGATTATGTACAATGTCCTTTTCATTTAGTAATAGAATATTTTAAATGATAAAACTCCTTCATCCTATCCCTTACATTATGTGTAATTCTATCTTGATAGTGTTTCCTACAGATAGAAACCGAACATGCAATTTCATCATCTTCATCTAATTGAATCCTGAATTTTTTATTCCTCCATAATCCCTTTCTCAAGATGTTTTCAATGCTCTTGTAGTCATGAACATCAAACAATCTGATGTGTTTTTTGGGACAACACCTATTAGAATTTCTCTATGAGAATCTTTTTCAACATAATATCACTTTCTTCAAGTGTGGCAATAGACACGGTCACATTTTTTGATACCATGTCAATTTCTTTAATATCTTTGCTACTTTCAATGCCCAATAATTTAACTACATTTATTAGACCTTTTTTATTTAACAAACTATGTAGAAATTGAGCTTTTTTATGATTGATTTACCTTCAAAATATTTTTTGAATGTCCCTTTTACTTTATATCAATTAGTGTGATCATGCATTGATGGTCCCAATTCTTCAATTTTAGTTGAATCTAAATTTTGCAACTTTGAATTGATCTCTATGAATTGTTATATGCTATAGGATCTTGTTGTGGGTTATATGTTGACCTTGCATAAAGAACATATAATTTGTAATTTGAACTTGAGTGCATATATCTAAATAATTTTAGAAGTTCATGAACTTTCAAATTAAATATATAGAAACTAAAAAATTTTGAACTTGAGTACATATATCTATATAATTTCAGAAGTTAGTGAAATTTCAAATCAAATATATAGAAACTAAAAAAATTCAAAACTTAAAAAATTATTAGCTCACCAATGGTGTCGATATCAACATTGTCGATGGTTTCCTCGACATTTTTCATTTCCTTGTCACCACCTTGTTGTTGATTTCTATCATCAAAGTGTTCAACCACATTTGTCATTTCCTTGTCACTGCCTCGTTGTTGATTTCTATCATCAAAGTGTTCCTCCACTTTTGTCATTTTCTTGTCACCACAATGTGCCTCACATTCTTTTATTTGCTCATTTTTCTCTAAACTTTCTCATGTTTTCATATTTTCTTGCTTTCCTTTCCTCTAAATCAATTCTCTTGCTATCATACTTTAGTGCACAACTCCTTTGGTTTCCCATGTTCAAAGAATTAAAAGCCAAAAATACAATTCCAAACTAACATAAGTGAGACTTGTCTATTAACATAAGCGAAGAGAAATATTACATCAAATCAAAGGCAAATTCCAATACTCCATTGTGTTATCTTAATGCTTAATTATAATATATTAGATATAAATTTGTACAATTAATGAACATGTTTAATTATAATATATTAGATATACTAGGAAAATTCCAATATTCCTTTGTGATATCTTAATGCTTAAGAAAAATTTTCATCATAGTTGATCCCATGTCACAAATAATGATAGGCCTGACATATCATGGTTTAAGCTTCACAAATGTGCTAATGGAAATTTTCGCATCAACAATACTCTCCATAAAATTCTAAAGCATTTCCACTTGAGTGACCTTTTTTTTTGGCATGAGTTTCATAAAAAAATTTAGATATACAATGCCGTACAATGTCATTTTCATTTAGTAACACAAAATAGTTTAAATGATAAAACTCCTTCACTCTATCCCTCACATTATCTGGAACTCTATCTTGATAGGGTTTCCTGTAGATAGCATCCCAACAAGCAATTTGATCATTTTCATCTAATTGAATCTTGAATTTTATATTCCCCCTTAATAATTTTCTTGATGGTTTTAATGCTCTTGCAGTCATCAACATCAAACTATCTGATGCAGTTTTTTTTAGGACATGACTTGTTAGCATTACTTAATGAACAACCTTTTCAACATAAGATGACTTTTTTCAAGTGTGGAAAAAGATGATGTCACATTTTTTGATAACATCTCACTTCTTCTTTTTTCCTTTTTTTTTGTCTATGGGAATTGGAAACGGAGATTGGGCTCCAAATGATCCACGATAGGAATCTAGGAATGTTTCGTTGACTAAAAAAAATTATCAAGGAGGAGTGTACTAAAACTAAAGGAAGTTCTAGAAATTAACATTAAGATTTTTGTTGAGATAAAATTGGGTTATATTGATCCATGTTGATTCAATGTTTCAAACGTGGCTTAGGGGACATTAAAGCCATGTTTCATCCACATTAGTTCCACATTTAGATCGTGTCTTAATGGAAATTCAATCCATGCTCGATCCATTTTAGTTCCATTTTTAAAATTCAGCTTAAGGGATTTCCAAGCCACATTCGATTGACATTAATTCCACTTTTCAAATGTGGCCTAAGGGATGTTCAAGCGACATTTGATCCACACTAAATATGCATTACTAACATCTCTTAAACAACAATCAGTCCATTATTTTATAGTAAAATGTTCAAAACACATGTTATCACATATAAGTAAATAATAACCATTTTCCACACAAATGATTTCTTAGATTGTAACATATGGCCATACCTTTAAAGCGCAAAGATATAACAAAATTATTTCAAGTGCAGAAGTCTAGGTCCACATACTTGGGTCATAACACATAATGAACTCCATGATTTTTTTGATATTGTATTCCATTGTTGATTGTTTCTTTTAGTGGTCCGACTTGTCAAATGCTTAATCAATTTGTTATTTGACCATCTACTCAACCACTCTATCAACTCTCCTAATCAAATTTTGACTA
This sequence comes from Larix kaempferi, assembly GCA_027924585.1. Taxonomy (NCBI): domain Eukaryota; kingdom Viridiplantae; phylum Streptophyta; class Pinopsida; order Pinales; family Pinaceae; genus Larix; species Larix kaempferi. The sequence goes on from BSBM01000486.1 coordinate 14,599,683, forward strand.
TTACTATCCATTTCTAGAAGATCCAGAATTTTGATTATAACTAACACTTTTCCTAGTGTTAGTATTATAACTAATTACATTACTGTACATAGTGACCCTTTAAGTACAAAATCAATTTCTAATATTCACTTTCATGCATGAAAATACAAACAATGGACATTGATCCCTTTGTAGTAGTGGAGAACACACGAGCTTCATTGCAAGTTGAATTTCAGGTATGCATGTATACCTTCATTCTAATTTATTTTCCTTTCTTTGTATTATATTGATTCTGTTACAAACCGTGATATTATTATTTTAATAGATGTAATATCTAAAGATAAGAAAGAATGGTGATTGGTTCAACTCTCTACCCCAGTTTCCATAAGGTTTTTTCAATTAATCCATGTTCCCTATACATCAAACCTGATCATTGATATATATTTTTTCAAGAAAAGTCATGTGAGAGTGTTGTTATGATAAGTTGATTTTTTATCACTTTTTTATTAATTAATCCCTATTTCACTGAAAATTTTATAGGTGGGCATAAATGATATAGATGGGACACAAGGTGATTAATAATCATGTGGAGTTTTGACAATTTAACATAGCTTTCTTTAACTTCACTAAATCATCCCTTCATAATTATTGCATGTACACCCTTCAGTTATCCATTCTATGACTTATGGAAATACTCTGGAACAACCTATATCCCAATCATCACTATGTCATGCAAACCCTTCACATATATGTTCTAGGAATTATGGGAAATACTCCAGAGCAATCTATATACCATTATAAATACCAATATATATATTGGTCATATATGATGGGAAGTATATATGTGTGGGGTGTTATCTATATTGATAAAAATATTGAGTAAAGATGTTATCAAATTATCAAAACTCAACCACATTAATTACTTTGATAAACTCTATGCATGCTTGATCCAGGAGGATCTTCAGATATCGATCAGTATATAAGTCTTTGTTACACCCAAAATATCACCATCATGAGAGACACGTCAACTCAGTGCCTCAATCCCTAAAGTGCCATGATCAATTTAGTCAGTTAGAGCAAGTTGATGTCCTTTATCCACATTCCTAATTAGGCCAGTGCATGTTGTCTTTAAGCAAGAAGTGTCGACGCAGGTTGTCCTCATCTAACCTGTACCAAAGTAAATTTAATGAGATAAAGGTAGATTTCAAGCGAATTCTAGAAGTTGGATGAGGTGGATCCCTATCCCTAACCCCTAGGTGAGATGGCCTTCGGTTCCCTAGCCTTGAGGGAAGATCCCTTAACCCTCTCCCCATGATCCTCAACCTAGTCTATCCACTTGGTACTATAAATACAAGATACCTCTCCATTCCAAAGGGAGGAAGGCTATAACATCCATATGCTGGTGAAATAATCTTAGGAAGATCATCATCCATCACTTGGAGGCATCCTTTTCTCCTTAGAGGCATTGGCTTGGCTTGTTGGAGGAAGATTGCAACGTTAGGACTTGGTTGTAATCCTTACTCTTCTATGTATTTCCACTCTTTAATACAGTAATACAAAACTCTTTCCATAAATGTCTTGTTGTTCATTGATATTTATAGTTTACTTCCTTAACCATTTACTTAGATCAATTATTGTGTAGATGTGTTATTACTACTTGTTTGTCTCTTACATGTTCTGATAGGTCTTGCAGCTTTGGATCTGACGACCATGGAGCTTGGAGTGACTAGGGAGAAAGAGATATACAGATCTAAAAGGTAAGATATCTATGTCTCTCAATATTTAATTGTATCTAGGAAGGTAGATTTGTATTCTATCTGATTTTTTCTAGATTCACATTGAACTAGGGAGATCATGCCTTAAGTCCTCTTTCGATAGATTTTATGGTAACTGTATTTAAACATTAAAATAAATCTTACAAATGCATAGAGCTAGTCATCCGCTTTCTGACAATGCTTGTTTTGAGTAAAAAAGCCTTCAGACGCAAAAGTTATTGAGTTTCAAAGTTTCGGCAAAAAGGTGAATTTTGACGTAAAAAGGGTTAAAAAGGGGCCACGTGGTACACCCACAGGGTGCGACGTGGCATGTATAACTCAACATTGAAGACACGTGGCAGCCACATAGGGTTCCACGTGGATAGGTTTGGAGATCATGGTATATATGTGGATCAATCAAGGACTGCCATGTGGCAACCCTGTTGGCCACTAAGTTGGATGGTTTATCAAACATTTGGGGAGTCCATGGGGATTGAACCCATGACATCCAAGCCTACCAAAGCCTTCGTGAAGCCCTCCTAACCACAAGTCCCACTGGTGTTACTTAACATTTATAGGTGAGATCTTTTATATAAGGTTGATAGGTTGTTTGTTTGGAAAAAGGGGCGGGGTCGAGGGCATAACCCACAACCCCATGGCCAACATCGAGGCCCTATAGTGGTGGAGCCAACATAGCATGCCAACAAATGCCACTGTGGATTCCAAGTTGTATTCCAACACAATGCCACATATCCGTCAAACCTTATCATTACCAAACTATACCAAAGCACCAAACTATATGCCGACGTATAAATTCCATTGAACCACATAACATGCCAACAAAACCATATTGTGGGGAGAGGTCTGCGGGTTTGAACCCATGACCTCCTCCCCACATGCCAAGCACATTAACAACTACACTGTGGCTGCCACATTTAATGGTAAACACCGCTTTTTACTTATGAATTGAAGGCGTATTTTAGGTCAAAAATGGGTGCATGGCCCCCTTGCCCGTGCCCGAAAACGACTCCAAAAACATTATAAAAACCACGGTTAGGCATGGATTTCAAGATAGTGGAGACCATGGTTTTGGAACAGTTTCTGAGGTATTTTGCACAGTTCCCAAGGTAGTTTTCCATGAATCCCAAGACGATTCTGCATAGATCCGAAGGTGGATTTGGCACAGTTCCTGAGGTGGTTTTGGCATAATTCTCGAGGTTTGTATAGCCATTAATGGGCACAGATCCTGAGTTGGAATCCGTATAGTCCATACTATTTTTTCTTTTATGCAAGCATAGTTTTCTCGATTTGCGTGCCAGAGGAGGCCTCAGGCATATTGTGAAATTTAGTTCACACCAAGATCTGATCAAGAAATTACAACTCTGACAAGTAATTCTCACACAACTAGTCAAGAACACTGAAACTCAGTCACATATGATGCAAAAAGAATTACTCTCATGAATAATAATACATCAACCAGTATTGGGCATGTAAATGTTTATCAATATATAACATTACATCATATATTCGAATGCATAAGGATTCCATTCAAATCCTCACAAAAGCAGGCTAACTAAAAATATGCAAAACCCCCTAGGTGGAAAGTGTGTGTTCCAAGTCACCACAAAGGCTCACGAATTTCTTATTTACTGATCAGATAGTGATGTGGGATGAAAAGAAATGCTAAATCCAGATTATGGAAGGAATAAACATCATGGAATGTGAGTTGGCTAAAAATGAGTAAAATTAGTCAACTAGCTTTTCACCTTTCACCAAAAAGAGGTAAAAAACAGTAAAAAGAAGTAAGGCGCCTTTCATTCCAGGATTAGACAAATTTTTATCTAGAATATTCAGAAATGCACCCAAGTGACTTAGGATACTTGTGGTCCATGCCAGGAAGACTTGTGGTCCACACAAAGATGGCTTATGGTCCACACATTGATTATTTTAGCCAACTACCTAGTCTAACACCTAGGAATTAATTAAAAAATTAATAATGCTATCCTAAGGTATTAAATGACATGAGTGGGTTTAAATATTCCAACATCCCCCCATAAGATTTACTTTATGTGCTAAAAATAAGAAATAAAGATAGGGCCTAGTAACAAGACATGGTCACCCTCTAACAATTCTGCCTTGTCCACAAAACAAGGAAAGATGGAAAACCTCATGGGAAAACCCTCCCCTAAAAAATTGACATATCAAAATTGAAGGATTTATGATTAATCCTTCCCTTCACCACATGTTCAACCATCCCAAGCAGTGATCTCAGATAGCTGAAATTCTTCTCAGTAAAAGCTTTGGTGAAGATGTCTGCAGTTTGCTCACCTATTGGGAAATACTGCAAGTCAATGATATGGTCATGCAATAAACTCTTGATGTAGTGCATATGGATCTCAATATGCTTGGTCCTCTGTCTTTGTACTGGATCACTTAAGACCCTTATAGCACTCTGATTGTCACAAAATATGATAGTAAGAGTACTAAAGGAAATCTCAAACTTTGAAAGAATACCGTGCAATCACACACACTGAGTAGAAGCATTCATTGCTCCCCTGTACTCGGCCTCTGTCGAAGATAGTGCAATTGCACTCTATTTCTTGCTATACCAGCAAACAAGACCACCTCCAAGCATTAATATAAATCCAGATGTGGATTTTCTTTCAAGGCTATCACCAGCCCAATCTGAGTCAGTAAATCCAAGAAGATCTAGGTTACAATCTGCAACATAGTGAATCCCATCAGTCTTGGTTCCTTGCACATAATGCAATATTATGTTTGCATCCCTCCAATGGAGATCATGTGGTTTCTCCATGTATCTTGATTCCACACTCATAGCATATGTAGATCAGGTCTAGTGTGAGTCAATTATAACAAGCTACCAACAAGCTGCCTATACAAGGTGTTGTCAACCGAATGTGTAGATTATGCTTCTTCAAGTCTAACTCCTGAAAGGAAGGGATTCTCTGAAGGACTGCAATCAGCCATATTGAAATTATTTAGTAGGTCGGATGCATATTTGTACTAATATACCTTACTTCCATTCTTAGTTTGAGAAATCTCAGGCCCCAAAAATTGCTTAAGAATTCCCAAGTCAGTCATGGAAAAGGCTTGATGCAAAGCAGTCTTTAATGAATCAATTTGATAAGTGGAGATACATGTGATTAGTAGGTCATCAAGATATAACACAATAATCATAATTGAACTATCAATCAACTTCATGTAAACATTTGGATCATATTTGCATCTAGGAAAAGATTGTGACAAGAGAAAGTTGGCAATTTTGGCACACCAAGCCTTGGGGGCTTGCTTAAGCCCATATAGGAACTTCCTCAACATTCACACATAGTTATGATCAGATGTATATCCTTCTGGCTGCTGCATATAAATTTCTTCCTCAAGATATCCATGGAGGAAAGCAATTTTGACATCCATGTGATGTACTTCCCAATGCTTGGCAGCATAAATTGCCAAAACTAGTCTTATCGAATCCTTCTGCGCAACTGGTGAAAAAGTCTCATTATAGTCAATGAAATGTAATTGGGAGAAGCCCTTTTCCACAAGCATAGCCTTATATTTCACTTCTGCACCATAAGACGCACACTTGCTCTTGAATATCCACTTAAACCTTACCAATTTTTTGCCTGCGGGGAGTTTGACTAGCTCCCATGTCTCATTCTTTTGCAGTGTATGAAACTCCTCATCCATAGAAACCTTCCATATTGGGTCATGTGAGGCTTCCTCATATGTATGAGGATCAGAATCCACCATCAAATAACATATGTCAGATAAGTAAGGATCATTCACATTGAGAGCATTCTCAAATTGTGATCTAGTCCTCCTTGTGTCATGTCCCGAGGATTTCCCACTAGTTCACCAGCTGCTTGAAGAGTCTTAGCAGCCCACTTTGGCCTTGTTGGTGAATTAGGATCTGTAATAAAATGGTATTCATCATCATAAATATAAGAATCAAAATATTCAATATGAAGCTCACTTACATCTTCAGGTGGTGGTGTGGATGGATCTCCAATTTCAACATTCTGAGAGGGCTCTTCTTCAAATTGAACACTTCTTTCAACGAAGGCTTTCGGAGTATCCATGTTCATAAACTAATAGCCTTTGGAGTCTTATGAATAACCAACAAAATACAAGTTTGGCTATGGGGCTGCATAGCCCTCCTCTTGTCAAGTAGAATTCTAGCCCAAGCCTTGGAGCGAAAAATATTGAAATGAGAAATATCAGGTTTGTGCCCAATCCAAGCCTCAAAAGGAGTGATTCCTTTGAGAGATTTGTGAGGAACTCTATTTTCAATGTATGTGGCACAATTTATTGCCTCATCCCAAAGCCTTGTAGATAAATACTTTTCCTCAAGCATGCATGTGGCCATCTCCTTCAATGATCTGTTCTTTCTCTCAGCAACACCATTCTATTGAGGTGTGTATGGAACAGTGTGTTGCATTTGTATTCCCGAAGAGGCACAAAAATGATGAAACTCATATTTTATGTACTCCCCACCATTATCAGATCTAAGGATCTTGATATCTCTACCAGATTGGTTCTCTACCAAGGCTTTGAAAAGCTTGAACATACATAACACTTTAGACTTTAGCTAGATGAAATAAATCCAACAGTACCTGGTAAAGTCATCTATGAAGGTAATGATGTATTTGGCATGGTTCAAAGACTCATGAGGGAATGGAACTGATATGTCACTGTGAATAAGCTCCAGAGGTGCTGAGGTTCGCTCAGTTTTGGCTCTCTCAAATTTATGCTCTGGGTGCTTTCCCAGGATGCAACATTGACAGACACCTTTGGAAAACTTGATATTGGGCAGCCCTATAACCATTTCTTTCTCATGGAGTTAGGAAAGGTATTTATAAATTAGGTGACCAAATATTTCATGCCATAATTTGCTTGACTCATTGGCATGGTTTAATAGAGAAGAAGGTGAGGGAAATGGCACAAAATGAGAAAAACTATATATTTTTGAGCTATGGTCAGCAGAACCTAACGCAACAATTCAGCATGTTGACATTTCATAGATTTCAACATCATTAGGTGTGAATATCACCCTTTTGGGTGATCCTGTGTGAGTCATCTGGTATACTGACAAAAGGTTAGCAGCAAGTCTTGGAACATATAAAACATTAGTGAATGTACCAAAATCTAGATCAATGTTTCCTTTACCTTTGCTTGAAGTTTCAAAATCATCACCCAACACAATGGTTGGACCACTGGAAGAATCAAGAGATGAGAAGATTTCTCTTGTGGACACCATGTGCCTTGAAGATCCTGAGTCAATGATGAATGAGGTAGGATTGGATGTGGTTTCCATCAGTGCATGCACTCATTCCTTATCTTCATATTTTTTTCCTCCATCCTTCCTCCTTGCGCTCTCGGGAAGAGGAATGTTGGCTTTCTCCAGGAGTTGAGTCATTTGATCAATGGTCTTCTTCATGCATGAACTTTTGGATGAAAGCCCCTATTTCAATAATGTCATTTTGTCTTCTCATTCTTCTTGTTTCGGTTTCTCTTAAAATTTAAGGAGTCTTCATGGACTTTCTGCTTGTCCTTCCTGTGATTAGTGGGCTTCTTTAAATTTCCATTTTTCTTTCCTTTCAAACCCTTTGAATATCCAACATTCTAACCGTGATATTTTGATGGATTTTTTATGGCTCCCATCAAGACCCACTTGTCTTGTTCTTTTGTAAGAGACTCCATGAATTCTGAGAGTGTAGGGCTCTTCCAATTTCTAACTGCCTTCCTTGTGGAGTGGAAGGTCGAATCAAAGACTAAGTAGCCAGGTCCAAGCTTGGAGATAATTGCCAAGATTAGTTGCTCATCCTTTTTATCAATGCCATGTTGCTTCAACTGCAGAACAAGTGACTTGAATTTTGAGAATAAATCCTCGAGGTTATCAAAATTCTGTGGACTGAATGAAACAAGTTCATTATCCGATTTGTGGCCTCTTAGTTCATTAGCCTTGCCAAACAATTATTGAAGCTTTAGCAAGACTTCAATGGGAGAGGTAATACCATCTAGATGGAATAGAAGATAACTGGATGTAGTGAGACATAGTAAACCATAGGATTCATCTCTTTGATTATGCCACTTTGATTTCTCAATTGTTGAGGTTGGCTCAGGTTCAGTTGCCATAGTCACCCTGTAGAGGCCTTTGCTCCACAACATGATCTATATCTGTGCTTTCCAGTCAAATTAATTGAATGGAGTGAGGATGATCTGATGTGACTGATCCATGGAATATCTGAAATAGCTTTTAGAGTGGTTTGGGTGCGCCCCAAGATGATTTGTTGCGCCCTCTGGGTGATTGAATGCGCCCTGTAGATGACTGAATGCGCCCTCTTTGAGACTAGTTGGATCCTGCAAGACAATCAATGGAGAAAAGAGTAGCTTGATTTCTCTTGTACCATGTGAAATTTATTTCACACCAAGATCTAATCAAGAAATTACAACTCTCACAAGTAATTCTCACACAACTAGTCAACAACACTGAAGATCGATCACATATGATACAAACAGAATTACTCTCATGAATAATAATACATCAACCAACCTTAGGAATGTAAATTTATATAAATATATAACATTACATTAGAGATTCGAATGCATAAGTATGCCATTCGAATCCTCACAAAAGAAGGCTTACTTAAAATATGCAAACCCTCCCTACGGGGAAAGTGTGTGTTCCAAGTGATCCAGGTGGATATTGGTGGCCACCCACCTTTCCAACTGGCTCAAAACAGTTTTATGGCAATTTTGGTATTGTACTATTTTTAGCAGTTTTTTGGGTCCTGAACTTCCGGGGCCATTTTGAGGCCCTAAACGACCTCTTTTGGAAATTTGGGGGGCCAAATGGTTGCCTCCGGCACACATTTGGCCCCATTCATAAGTTGTAAATCTCGGATAGACCTTTCCAACAGGCTACCGAGCGCCCCAAACGGAGATCGTATGCAAAAGTTACGACCCCGGGAAGTTGATGTACTAACTTACCCAAACGGGGCCCACATGACTTTTGGCGCTTCATCTCCTAGGGTTAGGTTTTTGGATGTCTAGGGTTTTTGACATTCCTGCTTATTGTAAAAGGCCTTGAGAGCCTCATTGTAACCATCTTCTTGCGAAATGAGAGCAGCTGTCACATCTCTTCTAAGAGATAAGACGCCACCATTCCAGCAAGCTTGTTTTCCGCTGCATTTTACAGTTCTAGCTTATTTCCTTATTGAATAGAAAACCAGTTTTACTGTATCTCTGTTATTTTGTGTTAAGCATCTGATAATAATCTGTATTCATTTCTTTATGCTCATAAAATCCGGATCAGTGGTATCAGAGCGGTCTGCTCCTTGTCGTCTTAATGCATGTCCCCAACGAGGTCAGGGTACAAAGAATTGTATCTCGAGCTTGTTTCTCTTGAGGGCAAAAGCTCTCGCACACCCAAGCGACCTCTCATGGCAGGAGAAAAGAAAGATGACGGGACAGGAGATCCTATAAAAATGTTGCTTGAGGAAGCCCTCACGCAACAGAGGAACGAGATGATGGATAATTTCGCGCAAATCCTTCGGCGACTACCAACAAGCGACGCATCTTCCTCGAGCGGAGGCGCCGCCCCCTTCAAGGTACAAATCAACTTTGATATCACTATATTTGAAGGACAGATAGACGCAGATGCTGTAGATAAGTGGTTGAATCTAATAGAAGGGTATTTTTCTGTCCATAACTTTTCGAATAAAGAAAAGATTACTTTTGCGCTCCTCAAAGCCGTTCCCCATGTCAAAGATTGGTGGGAAACATTCTGCGAGCAAAAGGACACAGAAGAAGGCTCATTATTTTCAGTCACAGCCACCTGGGAATCCTTCAGGGATGCTATTAAGGAACAATACTACCCTGTTGGAAGTTATGACGATTTGTATACCAAATGGACCACACTGCGACAAGAAAGAGACCAAGCAGTGCCAGAGTTCACAAATATCTTCCATACCTTGCGCACCAAGATGGGTATCAAAGATTCAGAGCGACATTTGGTGCTCAAGTATCGCGGTGGTTTGCATAGATACATCCAGACCGAAATGGAATTTCTGGACATCTCTTCCTTGGGTGCGGCCTACCGATATGCTGTCAAAATCGAGCAGAAGTTCAAACAAAAGACACGGCAATTTGGGCCTGGGAACCCTTCACAGCAAAAGACAGGAAAGGGCAGCCCCAACCGACAGAATAAAGGATAGAGCAAAGATGGACAGCATCAGGACAACCAGTCCAAGCCGCAAGCAAAGAAGGACACCGGAAAAACAAAGAAAGATACCGGGAAGTGGTGCGACTTCCATAAGAGCCCTTGGCATAACACTGCTGATTGCCGCTCAAAACAGTCGCTGGTGGCCGAATTGAAAGCATTTGAATCAGATGCGGGTTCTGACTCTGAGTCCGAACCAGAAAGGGGAAGACGGATCATTGACGCGGAACCCAATGCCACCGTTGCCACCACCAAGCTCCAGCCTGATGAACCAGACGATCCAGAAGAAGGAGAACGCCTCTTCCATTCGCAGATGTGGGTAAAAGGCACCCCGCTGCATTTCATCGTTGATAGCGGTAGCCAAAAGAATCTCATCTCAACAGAGGTCGTCAAGCACCTGGCCCTACCGACAACGCCGCACCCACAACCCTACACCATTGGATGGCTCCGCAAAGGAAGTGATCTCCGCATCAGCCAATAGTGTCGACTGCCATACGGCATCAAGCCCTTCAAGGACGAGGTATTGTGTGATGTTGCTCCTCTCGAAGTTTCAGATGTTCTTTTGGGACAACCTTATTTATGGAAACGTCATGCTGTATATGAGTCTAGGCCTCGTAGTGTTATTATTTCTTTGAACAGGAAATTGTACAGGAAACCCGAGGCAGTCCCTCCTAGTGCTATTTCCTTGATCTCTGCCAAGCAATGCAGGAAGGTCATCTCTCAGACCGGGAAATTTGTCTTCTTCGTGATTCGCTCTCAGAGTGAAAGAAAGATCGCAGCCACATCCCGGGCCTCCGCGACCGATCTATCCACACAACAGAAGCAAGTGGATAAGGTGGTGGAAGGATACTCAGATATCTTCTCCTCTCCGATCGGGGTACCTCTGCACTGCCAGGTCAAGCATCCCATCGATCTGACCCCAGGCGCACCGCTACCCAATGGGCCAGTCTATCGCCGCTCTCTGTTGGAAAACAAGGAGATCAAGAGGCAGATCCAAGAATTGCTCCACAAGGGGCACATCCGTCCCAGTTCATCACCTTGTGGGAGCCCAATCGTGCTGGTGCAGAAGAAAGATGGGACCTAGCGACTCTGCATTGATTACTGGGCCCTGAATAAAATCACAGTCCGTAACCAGTACCCCATTCCCCGAATCGACGACCTCCTTGATCAGCTCACGGGGGCCAAATACTTCAGTAAGATTGATCTGAAGTCGGGCTACCACCAGGTCCCAATAGAACAGACAGATGTATGGAAGACTGCCTTCAAGTCAAAAGAAGGTCTTTTTGAATGGCTGGTCATGCCTTTTGGTTTGACAAATGCTCCAGCAACTTTTATGAGGATGATGGATGATATCCTACGACCTTTCACCAACAATTTTGTAGTGGTGTATCTGGATGACATCCTCATCTACAGCAAGACTTGGGAGGAACACTTGCAGCATATTCAGCAGGTTCTGCACACCTTGCGGAAGCACAAACTATATGCAAACTTGGAAAAATGCTCCTTCGGCATGGACAGGGTCCATTACTTAGGCTACATCGTTGATCGACATGGTGTGCATGTGGATCCAGCCAAGATCTAGGTCATCCGTGACTGGCCAGCCCCAACCACACTCACTGAACTTCGGAGCTTCTTGGGCCTCGCCAATTTCTATCGCCGGTTCGTGCTGGGATTCTCTCATATCGCATGGGCCCTCAGCCAAGTGACCAGGGGTGGTGGTAAGGCAAAATTTGTGTGGGGCCTTTCCCAACAACAAGCCTTCGATGACTTGAAGAAGCGTTTGTGCTCATCGCCGATACTCTCATTACCGAACCTACAACATCCCTTTGAGATCGAGACAGATGCTTCAGATTATGCTGTGGGTGCCGTTCTCACTCAACACGGCCACCCCGTGGCATATCATAGTGAGACACTATCAGATGCTGTTCGCAAGTACCCTACCTATGACAAAGAAATGTACTCCATTGTACAAGCCTGCCGCCAGTGGAGACATTACATTCTTGGGAAGGAGACAGTCATCCACACTGATCACAAGCCACTACAGTTCATGCAGACCCAAGGAAAGTTGCAGAATGACCGCCATCAGAAGTGGTCAACATATTTACAGCAGTTCCACCTCAACATCAAATATAAAACAGGGAGTACCAACCGAGTTGCTGACTGCCTCAGTCGACCTCCATTCGCGGCACTTACCACGGTGCTAGACTCTTGTGGCCACGAGACCTCCGGATGGCCTCACCTCTACGAGACAGACCCTGACTTCTCCACCACCTATCAAATGTTGGGCACCGAATCAGTGGTTGCTAATTTCCATCTTCAGGACGGGTTGTTGTGTCATCTGGGCCATCTCTGCGTTCCATCAAGCGAGCGTGCGAAGTTTATTTGGGAAGCTCACTATAGTCGGGTGGCAGGACACTTTGGCGTCGAAAAGACAGTGGCAGTGTTGCAGAAACATTTCTACTGCCCGAAACTTCGACAGGATGTCGGCAAGTATATCAGGTCCTGCACCGCTTGCGCTATTGCAAAACCGACCACTAAGAAATAGGGCCTATACACCCCTCTTCCTACTCCTGATAGGCCGTGGGAATCCATCTCAATGGACTACATGTCGGGCCTCCCGTCCACCAAGAGGGGAAACGACTGTGTTTTCGTGGTTGTTGATCGCTTTTCCAAGATGGCGATTCTAGCCGCTTGCAAGAAGAACATCACAGCAGAAGCCACTGCCAAGCTCTTCTTTGAACGAGTATGGGTACATTTTGGGATCCCACAGACCATTATCTCAGACCGTGACAGTCGGTTCCTCAGCTCATTCTGGTCAAGCCTCTGGTCACTGCTCGATACCAAGCTCACCAAATCCACTGCCTTCCACCCCTAGACCGATGGACAAACGGAGGTCGTCAACCGGATGGTCGTACATATCCTGCGCATGTACAATTCAACACACCCCCGCACATGGGATGAGAGTCTCCCCTATGTCCAACATAGCTACAACCGAGCCTTGCATAGCTCAACTGGTCACAGCCCCTTTCAGGTGGGGTTGGGATTCCAACCATTGGGCCCCATGGATGTTGCACTTCCCCTTGCGACCACGTCGACCGACTCGTCCCCAGAAGCTGACAAAGCCGCCCGGTTCATTGAACGGATCCAACATATCCGCCAACAGGTTCAGGATATTCTACAGAAGTCTAATGCCAAGTGCAAGCAGCGCCATGATCAACATCGGGTGCCACATAAGTTTCAGGTGGGCGACAAAGTTTGGTTGCATTTGCAAAAAGAACGCCTTACAGGGCCCCATCGAAAGCTTCGCCCACTCCGTTATGGGCCGTACACCATCACCAACGCGGTGGGTGACAATGCTTTTGAGCTCAACATTCCCCCCTTCCTGGGTCTGCATCCAGTCTTCAACGTGGCTCTCCTTCGGCCATATTTCCCACCACTATTAGACACCTCAGAGATAGCAGAGAAGTTGACACCAACAGAGCTCAACCCTGACTGCCTACAACAAGCATCCAGTGATCATATTGCAGACACACAGATCAAGGGCACTCGACATCAAAGGATCCAGCTTTGTCGAGTTGTCAAAGCAGGGCAGCTCCTGCACCAAGGCAAGTGGCTCACCCAAGGCCAAATTCAGCAGAAATTTCCTCATCTGATGGGGGAACTCAACGCAATGGAGACCATTGCTTCCTAAGGAGGGAGGATTGATCCAGGTGGATATTGGTGGCCACCCACCTTTCCAATTGGCTCAAAACAGTTTTATGGCAATTTTGGTATTGTACTATTTTTAGCAGTTTTTTGGGTCCTGAACTTCCGGGGCCATTTTGAGGCCCTAAACGACCTTTTTTGGCAATTTGGGGGGCCAAAGGTTGCCTCTGTCACACGTTTGGCCCCATTTGTAAGTTGTAAATCTCGGATAGACCTTTCCAACGGGCTACCGAGCGCCCCAAACGGAGATCGTATGCAAAAGTTACGACCCCGGGAAGTTGATGTACTAACTTACCCAAACGGGGCCCACATGACTTTTGGCGCTTCATCTCCTAGGGTTAGGTTTTTGGATGTCTAGGGTTTTTGACATTCCTGTTTATTGTAAAAGGCCTTGAGAGCCTCATTGTAACCATCTTCTTGCGAAACGAGAGCAGCTGTCACATCTCTTCTCAGAGATAAGCCGCCACCATTCCAGCAAGCTTGTTTTCCGCTGCATTTTACAGTTCTAGCTTATTTCCTTATTGAATAGAAAACCAGTTTTACTGTATCTCTGTTATTTTGTGTTAAGCATCTGATAATAATCTGTATTCATTTCGTTATGCTCATAAAATCCGGATCAGTGGTATCAGAGCGGTCTGCTCCTTGTTGTCTTAATGCATGTCCCCAACGAGGTCAGGGTACAAAGAATTGGGTCTCGAGCTTGTTTCTCTTGAGGGCAAAAGCTCTCGCACGCCCAAGCGACCTCTCATGGCAGGAGAAAAGAAAGATGACGGGACAGGAGATCCTATAAAAATGTTGCTTGAGGAAGCCCTCACGCAACAGAGGAACGAGATGATGGATAATTTCGCGCAAATCCTTCGGCGACTACCAACAAGCGACACATCTTCCTCGAGCGGAGGCGCCGCCCCCTTCGAGGTAATAATCAACTTTGATATCCCTATATTTGAAGGACAGATAGACGCAGATGCTGTAGATAAGTGGTTGAATCTACTAGAAGGGTATTTTTCTGTCCATAACTTTTCGAATAAAGAAAAGATTACTTTTGCGCTCCTCAAAGCCGTTCCCCATGTCAAAGATTGGTGGGAAACATTCTGCGAGCAAAATGACACAGAAGAAGGCTCATTTTTTTCAGTCACGGCCACCTGGGAATCCTTCAGGGATGCTATTAAGGAACAATACTACCCTGTTGGAAGTTATGACGATTTGTATACCAAATGGACCACACTGCGACAAGAAAGAGACCAAGCAGTGCCAGAGTTCACAAATATCTTCCATACCTTGCGCACCAAGCTGGGTATCAAAGATTCAGAGCGACATTTGGTGCTCAAGTATCGTGGTGGTTTGCATAGATACATCCAGACCGAAATGGAATTTCTGGACATCTCTTCCTTGGGTGCGGCCTACCGATATGCTGTCAAAATCGAGCAGAAGCTCAAACAAAAGACACGGCAATTTGGGCCTGGGAACCCTTCACAGCAAAAGACAGGAAAGGGCAGTCCCAACCCACAGAATAAAGGACAGAGCAAAGATGGAGAGCATCAGGACAACCAGTCCAAGCCGCAAGCAAAGAAGGACACCGGAAAAACAAAGAAAGATACCGGGAAGTGGTGCGACTTCCATAAGAGCCCTTGGCATAACACTGCTGATTGCCGCTCAAAACAGTCGCTGGTGGCCGAATTGAAAGCATCTGAATCAGATGCGGGTTCTGTCTCTGAGTCCGAACCAGAAAGGGGAAGATGGATCATTGACGCGGAACCCAGTGCCACCGTTGCCACCACCAAGCTCCAGCCTGATGAACCAGACGATCTAGAAGAAGGAGAACGCCTCTTCCATTCACAGATGTGGGTAAAAGGCACCCCGCTGCATTTCATCGTTGATAGCAGTAGCCAGAAGAATCTCATCTCAGCAGAGGTCGTGAAGCGCCTGGCCCTACCGACAACGCCGCACCCACAACCCTACACCATTGGATGGCTCCGCAAAGGAAGTGATCTCCGCGTCAGCCAACAGTGCCGACTGCCATATGGCATCAAGCCCTTCAAGGACGAGGTATTGTGTGATGTTGCTCCTCTCGAAGTTTCAGATGTTCTTTTGGGATAACCTTATTTATGGAAACGTCATGTTGTATATGAGTCTAGGCCTCGTAGTGTTATTATTTCTTTGAACAGGAAATTGTACAGGATACCCGAGGCAGTCCCTCCTAGTGCTATTTCCTTGATCTCTGCCAAGCAATGCAGGAAGGTCATCTCTCAGACCGGGAAATTTGTCTTCTTCGTGATTCGCTCTCAGAGTGAAAGAAAGATCGCAGCCACATCCCGGGCCTCCGCGACCGATCTATCCACACAACAGAAGCAAGTGGATAAGGTGGTGGAAGGATACTCAGATATCTTCTCCTCTCCGACCGGGGTACCTCTGCACTGCCAGTTCAAGCATCCCATCGATCTGACCCCAGGCGCACCGCTACCCAATGGGCCAGTCTATCGCCGCTCTCTGTTGGAAAACGAGGAGATCAAGAGGAAGATCCAAGAATTGCTCCACAAGGGGCACATCCGTCACAGTTCATCACCTTGTGGGAGCCCAATCGTGCTGGTGCAGAAGAAAGATGGGACCTGGCGACTCTGCATTGATTACCGGGCCCTGAATAAAATCACAGTCCGTAACCGGTACCCCATTCCCCGAATCGACGACCTCCTTGATCAGCTCACGGGGGCCAAATACTTCAGTAAGATTGATCTGAAGTCGGGTTACCACCAGGTCCCAATAGAACAGACAGATGTTTGGAAGACTGCCTTCAAGTCAAAAGAAGGTCTTTTTGAATGGCTGGTCATGCCTTTTGGTTTGACAAATGCTTCAGCAACTTTTATGAGGATGATGGACGATATCCTACGACCTTTCACCAACAATTTTGTAGTGGTGTATCTGGATGACATCCTCATCTACAGCAAGACTTGGGAGGAACACCTGCAGCATATTCAGCAGGTTCTGCACACCTTGCGGAAGCACAAACTATATGCAAACTTGGAAAAATGCTCCTTCGGCATGGACAGGGTCCATTACTTAGGCTACATCGTTGATCGACATGGTGTTCATGTGGATCCAGCCAAGATCCAGGTCATCCGTGACTGGCCAGCCCCAACCACACTCACTGAACTTCGGAGCTTCTTAGGCCTCGCCAATTTCTATCGCCGGTTCGTGCTGGGATTCTCTCATATCGCATGGGCCCTCAGCCAAGTGACCAGGGGTGGTGGTAAGGCAAAATTTGTGTGGGGCCTGTCCCAACAACAAGCCTTCGATGACTTGAAGAAGCGTTTGTGCTCATCGCTGGTACTCTCATTACCGAACCTGCAACATCCCTTTGAGATCGAGACAGATGCTTCAGATTATGCTGTGGGTGCCGTTCTCACTCAACACGGCCACCCCGTGGCATATCATAGTGAGACACTATCAGATGCTGTTCGCAAGTACCCTACCTATGACAAAGAAATGTACTCCATTGTACAAGCTTGCCGCCAGTGGAGACATTACATTCTTGGGAAGGAGACAGTCATCCACACTGATCACAAGCCACTACAGTTCATGCAGACCCAAGGAAAGTTGCAGAATGACCGCCATCAGAAGTGGTCAACATATTTACAGCAGTTCCACCTCAACATCAAATATAAAACAGGGAGTACCAACCGAGTTGCTGACTGCCTCAGTCGACCTCCAGTCGCGGCACTTACCACGGTGCTAGACTCTTGTGGCCACGAGACCTCCGGATGGCCTCACCTCTACGAGACAGACCCTGACTTCTCCGCCACCTATCAAATGTTGGGCACCGACTCAGTGGTTGCTAATTTCCATCTTCAGGACGGGTTGTTGTGTCATCTAGGCCATCTCTGCGTTCCATCAAGCGAGCATGCGAAGCTGATTTGGGAAGCTCACTATAGTCGGGTGGCAGGACACTTTGGCGTCGAAAAGACAGTGGCAGTGTTGCAGAAACATTTCTACTGGCCGAAACTTCGACAGGATGTCGGCAAGTATATCAGGTCCTGCACCGCTTGCGCTATTGCCAAACCGACCACTAAGAAACAGGGCCTATACACCCCTCTGCCTACTCCTGATAGGCCGTGGGAATCCATCTCAATGGACTACATGTCGGGCCTCCCGTCCACCAAGAGGGGAAACGACTGTGTTTTCGTGGTTGTTGATCGCTTTTCCAAGATGGCGATTCTAGCCGCTTGCAAGAAGAACATCACAGCAGAAGCCACTGCCAAGCTCTTCTTTGAACAAGTATGGGTACATTTTGGGATCCCACAGACCATTATCTCAGACCGTGACAGTCGGTTCCTCAGCCCATTCTGGTCAAGCCTCTGGTCACTGCTGGATACCAAGCTCACCAAATCCACTGCCTTCCACCCCTAGACCGATGGACAAACGGAGGTCGTCAATCGGATGGTCGTACATATCCTGTGCATGTACAATTCAACACACCCCCGCACATGGGATGAGAGTCTCCCCTATGTCCAACATAGCTACAACCGAGCCTTGCATAGCTCAACTGGCCACAGCCCCTTTCAGGTGGGGTTGGGATTCCAACCATTGGGCCCCATGGATGTTGCACTTCCCCTTGCGACCACCTCGACCGACTCGTCCCCAGAAGCTGACAAAGCCGCCCGGTTCATTGAACGGATCCAACATATTTGCCAACAGGTTCAGGATATTCTACAGAAGTCTAATGCCAAGTACAAGCAGCGCCATGATCAACATCGGGTGCCACATAAGTTTCAGGTGGGCGACAAAGTTTGGTTGCATTTGCAGAAAGAATTCCTTACAGGGCCCCATCGAAAGCTTTGCCCACTCCGTTATGGGCCGTACACCATCACCAAGGCGGTGGGTGACAATGCTTTTGAGCTCAACATTCCCCCCTTCCTGGGTCTGCATCCAGTCTTCAACGTGGCTCTCCTTCGGCCATATTTCCCACCACTATTAGACACCTCAGAGATAGTAGAGAAGTTGACACCAACAGAGCTCAACCCTGACTGCCTACAACAAGCATCCAGTGATCATATTGCAGACACACAGATCAAGGGCACTCGACATCAAAGGATCCAGCTTTATCGAGTTGTCAAAGCAGGGCAGCTCCTGCACCAAGGCAAGTGGCTCACCCAAGGCCAAATTCAGCAGAAATTTCCTCATCTGATGGGGGAACTCAACGCAATGGAGACCATTGCTTCCTAAGGAGGGAGGATTGATCCAGGTGGATATTGGTGGCCACCCACCTTTGCAACTGGCTCAAAACAGTTTTATGGCAATTTTGGTATTGTACTATTTTTAGCAGTTTTTTGGGTCCTGAACTTCCGGGGCCAGTTTGAGTCCCTAAACGACCTTTTTTGGCAATTTGGGGGGCCAAATGATTTTCCCAGGCACACATTTGGCCCCATTCATAAGTTGTAAATCTCGGATAGAACTTTCCAACGGGCTACCGAGCGCCCCAAACAGAGATCGTATGCAAAAGTTACGACCCCGGGAAGTTGATGTACTAACTTACCCAAACGGGGCCCACATGACTTTTGGCGCTTCATCTCCTAGGGTTAGGTTTTTGGATGTCTAGGGTTTTTGACATTCCTGTTTATTGTAAAAGGCCTTGAGAGCCTCATTGTAACCATCTTCTTGCGAAATGAGAGCAGCTGTCACATCTCTTCTCAGAGATAAGCCGCCACCATTCCAGCAAGCTTGTTTTCCGCTGCATTTTACAGTTCTAGCTTATTTCCTTATTGAATAG
This sequence comes from Larix kaempferi, assembly GCA_027924585.1. Lineage (NCBI taxonomy): Eukaryota > Viridiplantae > Streptophyta > Pinopsida > Pinales > Pinaceae > Larix > Larix kaempferi. Next base: position 14,619,124 of record BSBM01000486.1, read on the forward strand.
AAAACCAGTTTTATTGTATCTCTGTTATTTTGTGTTAAGCATCTGATAATAATCTGTATTCATTTCGTTATGCTCATAAAATCTGGATCAGTGGTATCAGAGCGGTCTGCTCCTTGTCGTCTTAATGCATGTCCCCAACGAGGTCAGGGTACAAAGAATTGGGTCTCGAGCTTGTTTCTCTTGAGGGAAAAAGCTCTCGCACGCCCAAGCGACCTCTCATGGCAGGAGAAAAGAAAGATGACGGGACAGGAGATCCTATAAAAATGTTGCTTGAGGAAGCCCTCACGCAACAGAGGAACGAGATGATGGATAATTTCGCGCAAATCCTTCGGCGACTACCAACAAGCGACGCATCTTCCTCGAGCGGAGGCGCCGCCCCCTTCAAGGTACAAATCAACTTTGATATCCCTATATTTGAAGGACAGATAGACGCAGATGCTGTAGATAAGTGGTTGAATCTACTAGAAGGGTATTTTTCTGTCCATAACTTTTCAAATAAAGAAAAGATTACTTTTGCGCTCCTCAAAGCCGTTCCCCATGTCAAAGATTGGTGGGAAACATTCTGCGAGCAAAAGGACACAGAAGAAGGCTCATTATTTTCAGTCACGGCCACCTGGGAATCCTTCAGGGATGCTATTAAGGAACAATACTACCCTGTTGGAAGTTATGACGATTTGTATACCAAATGGACCACACTGCGACAAGAAAGAGACCAAGCAGTGCCAGAGTTCACAAATATCTTCCATACCTTGCGCACCAAGCTGGGTATCAAAGATTCAGAGCGACATTTGGTGCTCAAGTATCACGGTGGTTTGCATAGATACATCCAGACCGAAATGGAATTTCTGGACATCTCTTCCTTGGGTGCGCCCTACCGATATGCTATCAAAATCGAGCAGAAGCTCAAACAAAAGACACGGCAATTTGGGCCTGGGAACCCTTCACAGCAAAAGACAGGAAAGGGCAGCCCCAACCCACAGAATAAAGGACAGAGCAAAGATGGACAGCATTAGGACAACCATTCCAAGCCGCAAGCAAAGAAGGACACCGGAAAAACAAAGAAAGATACCGGGAAGTGGTGCGACTTCCATAAGAGCCCTTGGCATAACACTGCTGATTGCCGCTCAAAACAGTCGCTGGTGGCCGAATTGAAAGCATCTGAATCAGATGCGGGTTCTGACTCTGAGTCCGAACCAGAAAGGGGAAGACGGATCATTGACGCGGAACCCAGTGCCACTGTTTCCACCACCAAGCTCCAGCCTGATGAACCAGACGATCCAGAAGAAGGAGAACGCCTCTTCCATTCACAGATGTGGGTAAAAGGCACCCCGCTGCATTTCATCGTTGATAGCGGTAGCCAGAAGAATCTCATCTCAGCAGAGGTCGTCAAGCGCCTGGCCCTACCGACAACGCCGCACCCACAAACCTACACCATTGGATGGCTCCGCAAAGGAAGTGATCTCCGCGTCAGCCAACAGTGCCGACTGCCATACGGCATCAAGCCCTTCAAGGACGAGGTATTGTGTGATGTTGCTCCTCTTGAAGTTTCAGATGTTCTTTTGGGACAACCTTGTTTATGGAAATGTCATGCTGTATATGAGTCTAGGCCTCGTAGTGTTATTATTTCTTTGAACAGGAAATTGTACAGGATACCCGAGGCAGTCCCTCCTAGTGCTATTTCCTTGATCTCTGCCAAGCAATGCAGGAAGGTCATCTCTCAGATCGGGAAATTTGTCTTCTTCGTGATTCGCTCTTAGAGTGAAAGAAAGATCGCAGCCACATCCCGGGCCTCCGCGACCGATCTATCCAAACAACAGAAGCAAGTGGATAAGGTGGTGGAAGGATACTCAGATATCTTCTCCTCTCCGACCGGGGTACCTCTGCACTGCCAGGTCAAGCATCCCATCGATCTGACCGCAGGTGCACCGCTACCCAATGGGCCAGTCTATCGCCGCTCTCTGTTGGAAAACAAGGAGATCAAGAGGCAGATCCAAGAATTGCTCCACAAGGGGCACATCCGTCCCAGTTCATCACCTTGTGGGAGCCCAATCGTGCTGGTGCAGAAGAAAGATGGGACCTGGCGACTCTGCATTGATTACCGGGCCCTGAATAAAATCACAGTCCGTAACCGGTACCCCGATTCCCCGAATCGACGACCTCCTTGATCAGCTCACGGGGGCCAAATACTTCAGTAAGATTGATCTGAAGTCGGGCTACCACCAGGTCCCAATAGAACAGACAGATGTATGGAAGACTACCTTCAAGTCAAAAGAAGGTCTTTTTGAATGGCTGGTCATGCCTTTTGGTTTGACAAATGCTCCAGCAACTTTTATGAGGATGATGGACGATATCCTACGACCTTTCACCAACAATTTTGTAGTGGTGTATCTGGATGACATCCTCATCTACAGCAAGACTTGGGAGGAACACTTGCAGCATATTCAGCAGGTTCTGCACACCTTGCGAAAGCACAAACTATATGCAAACTTGGAAAAATGCTCCTTCGGCATGGACAGGGTCCATTACTTAGGCTACATCGTTGATCGACATGGTGTGCATGTGGATCCAGCCAAGATCCAGGTCATCCGTGACTGGCCAGCCCCAACCACACTCACTGAACTTCGGAGCTTCTTGGGCCTCGCCAATTTCTATCGCCGGTTCGTGCTGGGATTCTCTCATATCGCATGGGCCCTCAGCCAAGTGACCAGGGGTGGTGGTAAGGAAAAATTTGTGTGGGGCCTGTCCCAACAACAAGCCTTCGATGACTTGAAGAAGCGTTTGTGCTCATCGCCGGTACTCTCATTACCGAACCTGCAACATCCCTTTGAGATCGAGACAGATGCTTCAGATTATGCTGTGGGTGTCGTTCTCACTCAGCACGGCCACCCCGTGGCATATCATAGTGAGACACTATCAGATGCTGTTCGCAAGTACCCTACCTATGACAAAGAAATGTACTCCATTGTACAAGCCTACCGCCAGTGGAGACATTACATTCTTGGGAAGGAGACAGTCATCCACACTGATCACAAGCCACTACAGTTCATGCAGACCCAAGGAAAGTTGTAGAATGACCGCCATCAGAAGTGGTCAACATATTTACAGCAGTTCCACCTCAACATCAAATATAAAACAGGGAGTACCAACCGAGTTGCTGACTGCCTCAGTCGACCTCCAGTCGCGGCACTTACCACGGTGCTAGACTCTTGTGGCCACGAGACTTGCGGATGGCCTCACCTCTACGAGACAGACCATGACTTCACCGCCACCTATCAAATGTTGGGCACCGACTCAGTGGTTGCTAATTTCCATCTTCAGGACGGGTTGTTGTGTCATCTGGGCCATCTCTGCGTTCCATCAAGCGAGCGTGCGAAGCTGATTTGGGAAGCTCACTATAGTCGGGTGGCAGGACACTTTGGAGTCGAAAAGACAGTGGCAGTGTTGCAGAAACATTTCTACTGCCCGAAACTTCGACAGGATGTCGGCAAGTATATCAGGTCCTGCACCGCTTGCGCTATTGCCAAACCGACCACTAAGAAACAGGGCCTATACACCCCTCTGCCTACTCCTGATAGGCCGTGGGAATCCATCTCAATGGAATACATGTCGGGCCTCCCGTCCACCAAGAGGGGAAACGACTGTGTTTTCATGGTTGTTGATCGCTTTTCCAAGATGGCGATTCTAGCCGCTTGCAAGAAGAACATCACAGCAGAAGCCACTGCCAAGCTCTTCTTTGAACGAGTATGGGTACATTTTGGGATCCCACAGACCATTATCTCAGACCATGACAGTCGGTTCCTCAGCTCATTCTGGTCAAGCCTCTGGTCACTGCTGGATACCAAGCTCACCAAATCCACTGCCTTCCACCCCCAGACCGATGGACAAACGGAGGTCGTCAACCGGATGGTCGTACATATCCTGCGCATGTACAATTCAACACACCCCCGCACATGGGATGAGAGTCTCCCCTATGTCGAACATAGCTACAACCGAGCCTTGCATAGCTCAACTGGCCACAGCCCCTTTCAGGTGGGGTTGGGATTCCAACCATTGGGCCCCATGGATGTTGCACTTCCCCTTGCGACCACCTCGACCGAATCGTCCCCAGAAGCTGACAAAGCCACCCGGTTCATTGAACGGATCCAACATATCCCCCAACAGGTTCAGGATATTCTACAGAAGTCTAATGCCAAGTACAAGCAGCGCCATGATCAACATCGGGTGCCACATAAGTTTCAGGTGGGCGACAAAGTGTGGTTGCATTTGCAGAAAGAATGCCTTACAGGGCCCCATCGAAAGCTTCGCCCATTCCGTTATGGTCCATACACCATCACTAAGGCGGTGGGTGACAATGCTTTTGAGCTCAACATTCCCCCCTTCCTGGGTCTGCATCCAGTCTTCAACGTGGCTCTCCTTCGGCCATATTTCCCACCACTATTAGACACCTCAGAGATAGCAGAGAAGTTGACACCAACAGAGCTCAACCCTGACTGCCTACAACAAGCATCCAGTGATCATATTGCAGATACACAGATCAAGGGCACTCGACATCAAAGGATCCAACTTTATCGAGTTGTCAAAGCAGGGCAGCTCCTGCACCAAGCCAAGTGGCTCACCCAAGGCCAAATTCAGCAGAAATTTCCTCATCTGATGGGGGAACTCAATGCAATGGAGACCATTGCTTCCTAAGGAGGGAGGATTGATCCAGGTGGATATTGGTGGCCACCCACCTTTCCAACTGGCTCAAAACAGTTTTATGGCAATTTTGGTATTGTACTATTTTTAGCAGTTTTTTGGGTCCTGAACTTCCGGGGCCATTTTGAGGCCCTAAACGACCTTTTTTGGCAATTTGGGGGGCCAAACGATTTCCCCTGGCACACATTTGGCTCCACTTGGAAGTTGTAAATCTCGGATAGACCTTTCCAACGGGCTACCGAGCGCCCCAAACGGAGATCGTATGCAAAAGTTACGACCCCGGGAAGTTGATGTACTAACTTACCCAAACGGGGCCCACATGACTTTTGGCGCTTCATCTCCTAGGGTTAGGTTTTTGGATGTCTAGGGTTTTTGACATTCCTGTTTATTGTAAAAGGCCTTGAGAGCCTCATTGTAACCATCTTCTTGCGAAATGAGAGCAGCTGTCACATCTCTTCTCAGAGATAAGCCGCCACCATTCTAGCAAGCTTGTTTTCCGCTGCATTTTACAGTTCTAGCTTATTTCCTTATTGAATAGAAAACCATTTTTACTGTATCTCTGTTATTTTGTGTTAAGCATCTGATAATAATCTGTATTCATTTCGTTCTGCTCATAAAATCCAGATCACCAAGTCACCACAAAGGCTCACGAATTTCTTATTTAGTGATCAGATAGTGATGTGGGATGAAATCGCATGCTAAATACAGAATATGGAAGGAAGAAACATCATGGAGTGTGAGTTGGCTAAAAATCAGTAGAACTAGTCAACTAGCTTTTCACCTTTCACCAAAAAGAGGTAAAAATCATTAAAAATAAGTAAGGGGCCTTTCATTCCAGGATTAGACAAAATATTATCCAGAATATTCAAAAATGTGCCCAAGTGACTTAGGATTCTTGTGGTCCACACCAGGATGACTTGTGGTCCACACAAAGATGGCTTGTGGTCCACACATTGAATATTTTAGCCAACTACCTAGTCTAACACTTAGGAATTAATTATAAATATTTAATAATGATATCATAAGGTATTAAATTACATGAGTGGGTTTAAATATTCCAACACCCCCCCATAAGCCTAACTTTATGTGCTAAAAATTAGAAATAAAGATAAGGCCCAGTAACAAGACATGGTCACCTTGTAACAATACTGCCTTGTCAACTAAACAAGGAAAGAAGGAAAATATCATGGGAAAAACCTCCCCTAAAAAATGGACATATGAAAATTGAAGGATTGTTGATCAATACTTCACTCCACCACATGTTCAACCATCCCAAGCAGTGATCTCAAATAGCTGAAAGTCTTCTTAGTAAAAGCTTTGGTGAAGATGTCTGCAGTTCGCTCACCTGTTGGGCAATACTGCAAGTCAATGATCTGGTCATGCAGTAAATTCCTGATGTAGTGCATATGGATCTCAATATGATTGGTCCTCTATCTCTATACTGCATCACTTGAGACCCTTATAGCACTCTGATTGTCAAAAAATATGACAGTAGGAGTACTAAAGGAAATCTCAAACTTTGAAAGAATACCCTGCAACCACACACACTGAGTAGCAGCATTCACTGCTCCTCTGTACTCGACCCTTGCTGAAGATAGTGCAATTGCACTCTGACTCTTTCTAGACCAGAAAATAGGACCAACTCCAAGCATGAATACAAATCCATATGTTTATTTTCTGTCAAGGCTATCACCAGCCCAATCTAACTCAGTAAAGTCAAGAAGAGCTAGGCTAGAATATGCAACATAGTGAATCCCATCAGTCTTGGTGCCTTACACATAATGGAAGATTATTTTTGCATCCCTCCAATGGAGCTCATGTGGCTGCTCCATGTAGCTTGATTCCACACTCACAACATATGCAAGATTAGGTCTAGTGTGAGTCAAGTATAACAAGCTGCCAACAAGCTTCCTATACATGGTGTTGTCAACCAAAGGTGTAGATTTTGCTTCTTCAAGTCTAACTCCTGAAAGGAAGGGAGTCTTTGAAGTCCTGCAATCAGCCATCCTAAACATCTTTAGTAGGTTGGATGCATATTTCTATTGAGATACCTTACTTCTATTCTCAGTTTGAGAAATCTCAAGCCCCAAAAATTGCTTAAGAATTCCCAAGTCAGTCATGGAAAAGGCTTGATGCAAAGCAGTCTTTAATGAAGCAATTTGATTAGTGGAGCTTCCTGTGATTAGTAGGTCATCAACATATAACACAATAATCATAATTTAACCATCAATCAGCTTCATGTAAACATTTGGATCAGATTTGCATCTAGAAAAAGATTGTGAGAGAGAAAGTTGTCCATTTTGGAATACCAAGCCTTGGGGGCTTTCTTAATCCCATATAAGGACTTCCTCAACCTGCACACATAGTTAGGATCAGATGTATAGCCTTCTAGCTGCTGCATATAAATTTATTCCTCAATATCTCCATGGAGGAAGGTACTTTTGACATCCGTGTGATGTACTTCCCAGCGCTTGGCCGCAGAATTTGTCAGAACTAGTCATATCGAATCCTTTTGTGCAACTGGTGAATAATTCTCATTGTAGTCAAGGAAATGGACTTGGGAGAAGCCCTTTTCCACCATCATATCCTTATATTTGGCTTCTGCACCATCAGTTCCACACTTGGTCTTGAATATCCACTTACACCTTACCAATTTTCTTCCTGGAGGGAGCTTGACTAGCTCCCATGTCTCATTCTTTTGCAGTGAATGAAACTCCTCATCCATAGAAGCCTGCAATCTTGGGTCATGTAAGGCTTCCTCATATGTCTGAGTATCAGAATCCACCATCAAATAACATCTCTCAGATAAGTAAGGATCATTCACATTGACAACATTCTCAAATTGTGATCTAGTCCTCCTTGTGTCCTGAGGATTTCCAACTAGTTCAGCACCTACTTGAAGAGTCTTAGCAGCCCACTTTGGACTTATTGGTGAATTAGGATCTCTAATAAAATGGTATTCATCATCAGAAATATCAGAATCAAAAAATTCAATTGGAATCTCACTTGCATCTTTAGGTGGTGGTGTGGATGGCTCTCTAATTTCAACATTCTTAGAGGGCTCTTCTTCGAATTGAACACTTCTTTCAATGAAGGATTTTTGAGTATCCATGTTCAACAAATTATAGCCTTTGGAGTCCTCTAAATATCCAACAAAAGAAAAGGTTGGATTTGGGGTTGCATAGCCCTCCTCTTCTCAAGTGGAATTCTATCCCAAGCCTTGGAGCGAAAAATACTGAAATGAGAAATATCAGGTTTGTGCCCAATCCAAGCCTCAAAAGGAGTGATTCCTTTGATAGATTTGTGAGGCACAGCTCTATTTTGAATGTTTGTGGCACAATTTATTACCTCATCCCAAATCCTTGGAGATACAGACTTTTCCTCAAGCATGCATGTGGCCATCTCCTTCAATGATCTGCTCTTCCTCTCAGCAACACCATTCTACAGAGGTGTGTATGGAACAGTGTGTCGCATTTGTATGCCTGAAGAGGCACAAAATTGCTGAAAATCATATTTGGTGTACTCTCCACCATTTTCAGATCTAAGGATATTGATATCTCTACCAAACTGGTTCTCTACCGAGGCTTTGAAAATGTTGAACAAACAGAACACTTCAGACTTTAGCTAGATGAAATAAATCCAATAGTACCTGGTACAATCATCTATGAAGGTAAGGATGTATTTGGCATGGCTCAAAGACTCATGAGGGAATGGAACTGATATGTCACTATGAATAAGCTCCGGGGGTGCTGAGGTTCGCTTAGTTTTGGCTCTCTCAAATTTATGCTATGGGTGCTTTCCTAGGATGCAGCTTTGACAGACACCTTTGGAAAACTTGATATTGGGAAGCCCTATAACCATTTCTTTCTCATGGAGTTGGGAAAGGTATTTATAATTTAGGTGACCGGATCTTTCATGCCATAATTTGCTTGAATCATTGGCATGGGTTAATAAAGCAGAAGGTGAGGGAAATGGCACAAAAGGAAAAAACCTATATATTTTTGAGCTATGGTCAGCACAACCTAAGGCAACAATTCGGCTTGCTGGCATTTCGCAGATTTCAACATCATTAGGTATGAAGATCAACTTTTTGGGTGATCCTGTGTGAGTCATCTGGTATACTGACAAAAGTTTAGCAGCAAGTCCTGGAACATATAAAACATTAGTGAATGTACCAAAATCTAGATCAATGCTTCCTTTACCTTCGCTTGAAGTTTCAGAATCATAACCCAACACAATGGTTGGACCATTGGAAGAATAAAGAGATGAGAATATTTCTCTTGTGGACACCATGTGCCTTGAAGCTCCTAAGTCAATGATGAATGAGGTAGGCTTTGATATGCTTTCCATCATTACATGCACTCGCTCCTTATCTTCAGAATTTTGTCCTCCATCCTTCCTCCTTGTGCTCTTAGGAAGAGGAATGTTGTCTTTCATCAGGATTCGATCCATTTGATCAATGGTCTTCTTTATGTAGGAGCTTTCAGGATGAAATCCCATGCTGCAATAATTTCACTTTGTCTTCTCATTCTTCTTATTTCTATTTCTCTTGAAATTTGAGGAGTCTTCATGGACTTTCTGCTTGTCCTTCCTCTAATCAATGGGCTTCTTGAAATTGCCCTTTTTCTTCCCTTTCGAACCCTTTGAATATACAACATTCAAACAGTGATCTTTTGATGGATTTTCAATTGCTCCCATCAAGACCAACTTGTCTTGTAATTGTGTAAGAGACTCCATGAATTCTGAGAGTGTGGGGCTCTTCCAATTTCAAACTGCCTTCCTTGTGGAGTAGAAGGTCAAAACAAAGACTGAGTAATCAGGGCCAAGAAAGGGGAGAATGGCCAAGATTAGTTGCTCATCCTTTTTATCAATTCCACATTGATTCAAATGTACAACAAGTGACTTGAATTTTGAGAATAAATCATGGAGGTTATTGAAATTATGTGGACTAAATGAAACAAGTTCATTATCCAGTTGGTGGCCTCTTAGTTCATTAGTCTTTCCAAACAATTCTTGAAGCTTTAGCTATACTTCATTGAAAGAGGTAAGACCATCTAGATGGAATAGAAGATCCCTGGATGTAGTGAGACACAGTAAACCATAGGCTTCATCTATTTGATTATGCCACTTTGATTTCTCAATTGCTAAGGTTGGCTGAGGTTCAATTCCCATAGTCACCTTGTAGAGGCCTTTGCTCCTCAACATGATATCCATCTGTGCTTTCTAGTAAAAATAATTGAATGAAGTGAGCATGATCTGATGTGATTGGTCCATGGTAGCTCTGAAATATATTTTAGAGTGGTTTGGGTGTGCCCAAAAATGATTTGTTGCACCCTCTGGGTGATTGAATGCGCCCTGTAGATGAATGAATGCACCCTCCTTGAGACTGGTTGGATCCTGAAAGATAATAAATGGATAAACAAATATACTGATAGATCTGATACCATGTGAAATTTAGTTCACACCAAGATCTGATTAAGAAATTACAACTCTCACAAGTAATTCTCACACAACTAGTCAATAATAGTGAAAATCAATCACATATGATGCAAATAGAATTACTCTCATGAATAATAATACATAAGCCAACATTGGGAATTTAAATGGATGTCAATATATAACATTACACCATATATCTAATGCATAAGTATTCCATTCGAATCCCCACAAAAGCAGGCTTACTAAAAATATGCAAAACGCCCCTAGGTGGAAAGTGAGTGTTCCAAGTCACCACAAAGGCTCACGAATTTATGATTTAGTGATAAGATAGTGATGTGGGATGAAAACACATGCTAAAAACAGAATATGTAAGGAAGAAACATCATGGAGTGTGAGTTGGCTAAAAATCAGTAAAACTAGTCAAGTAGCTTTTCACCTTTCACCAATAAGAGGTAAAAAGCAGTAAAAAATAGTAAGGCGCCTTTCATTCCATGATTAAAGAAAATCTTATCCAAAATATTAAGAAATGCACCCAAGTGACTTAGGATGATTTTGGTCCACACTAGGAATACTTGTGGTCCACACAAAGATGGCTTGTGGTCCACACATTTATTATTTTAGCCAACTACCTAGTCTAACACCTAGGAATTAATTAAAAATAATTAATAATGCTATCCTAAGGTATTAAATGACATGAGTGGGTTTAAATATTCCAACACATATATATTCGACTTTATATTCATTTTTCTCAAAATTTTGAGAGGATTGCAGTGGTGCTGTCTGTTTTTGCTTATAACTGACAGAAAACATAAGTGTTTCCAAAAACTCATATTTGTAAGCTTTGAAGACTAAATAAGATCGTACTTCTCATTAGAAGTGGGCCAGAGACATAGTCCAAGAAGGGTGAACTCCATTATCAGTTATTTCCTACAAATTTCATGGTTTGCATCTCTTTTATGTGTTTTATGTGCTTCAATTATGCTCTCTAATTTTTTCATTTAAAGCCTTTTTAATGGATTTAAGCATTCAAACTTTCACATGCAAATAATGGTTATAACGATCCTGTCACTTTCGGATCAATGCTAGGTAGAGACAGCCGCTAAACTCCGTGCATGTTTTCAAATGACCTTCCTAGTTGACATCTAGTTTTGGATCCACTGATCAATTCCTAGAAAAATGAATAGGGTGCATATTCATAGAACATAAAGATGGGGCGGTTTCAGATTCTATTATGTAAATATACACCCTGTTATTGTTTATGGGAATTGATCAAAGGATATGAATCTAGATGTCAACCAAGAAGGTCATTAAAAAACACATATAGAGTTCAATGAATGTCTTTGTCTAGCATGCATAGAGTTCAGTAGAGTAATTAATGTAGTTGAGGTTTGACAACTTGATACCATCTTTCCTCAACATTTTTATGAGTATAGATAACACCCCACACATATATATTTCCCAACATATAGTCCCAATATATATAATGGTATATAGATTGCCCAAGTGTTTTTCCTATAATTCTATAATGGATATGTGAAGGGTTTGCATGCCATAGCGATAAGTGGTATATAGGTTGCTCAAGAGTATTTGCATAAGTCTTAGAATGTATATGTGAAGTTTTTTTTTCCATATCGATGAGGGGATGATTTAGTGAAGTTAAGAAATCTAATTTAAGTTGTTGGAACTCCACATGATTAATAATTACTCTATTTTCCCATGTATATTGTTTATGTTCGCCTGTAATATTGTCAATGAATTAGGGCTTAATTGATCAAATTGTGATTAAAAAATTATCATAACAACATTCTCACATGACCTCTCTTGAAAATAAAAATATTAGGGATCAGGTTCGACATGCAAGGAACAAGGATTAATTGAACAAAACTTATGGACGTTGGGGGAGATAGTTGAACCAATTTCCATGCTTTCTTATCTTCATTTCATCCTTCTGTTAGAATAATAATATCATAGTTGATAACATAATCGATATAATATAAATAAAGGAAAATAAATTAGAATGAAAGTATACATGCATACCCGAACTTTAGCTTGTAATGAATCTTGCATGTTATCCACTACTACAAAGGTAACAATGGCCATTGCTTGTAGCTATGTGAATGCATGTGAAGATTAGCAATTGATTTTGTAATCAAATTCTCACTATGTATAGCGATGTAATTAGTTATAATACACACACTAGGAAAAGTGATAAAAAATGAAATTGGTACCCATCCCTCTTCATCAATTCATGCTTTGAGAAAATCATCTTGAATTAGATTTGTTGGGGTAAACTAATCTTCTGCCACGTCCCTCATTATATTTTCAAATGGGACTTTCAATATTTTCAGAGTAAGAACAACCCTATTTGTCGGTTAAATTTCCACCCGATGATGAGTTTCTAGAATTATTTCCTGTTGTTGATGACTACTTTCTGCCTCATGATGACAATGATGAGGGGGAAATATCTCTTCCTGATGATGATCATGATGATAAAGAGCATGAGGATGATTTTTAGGTCCCTCTACCAAATAAAAATGATTGTACGCATGGAACTAGACAGGATGGGTGACCAATGCAACCATTTGACTATACCTAATGTTCTTTAAAGGTAACCCCCACTACAACAAATCCTGGAATTAGTGTCCCATTTCGCGTCCCTTTTTAGTGTAAATTTTTTTTATCATTGAGTGGTCGAAGTAGACGCTAAATGGGACGCATCATGGAGAAATCTTAAAGAGTCTAAAAGAGTGTTTTGTTTTGCTTCCTAAATAGCATCCTTTCTGATGTCTAAAATAGCGCCCATTTTGTAGCTTCCAGAATAGCATCCAATTTTGCTTCCTAAATGATGTCGAGGTTTGCTCATCTTTTACTTCCTAAATGATGTCCCCATTAGCGCCCTATTTGCATCCTTAAAAGTGTCATGTTAGCATTTATGTTTTCATCTACATTCACGCCATATTTGCATCCAAATTAGCATCCAATATTGCATCCATATGTGCTACCACTTTAGCATCCCATTTTGCACCACGTTTTACTTCCAATATGCACCAATTTTCGCTTCTAATTTTGCACCAATGTTTTCTTCCCTTTTTGCATCGTGTTTTGCTACCAAAATGGTGCCAATTTTTTCTTCTATTGTTGCACCATATTTTGCTTCCTATGTAGCGCCATGTTTTGCATCCAAAGTAACATCTTATTTTTCTACCATATCGACGCCGTGTTTGGCTTCCTCATTTGCGTCAAGTGTTCCATCATTTTTAACGCCTAGTTTTGCTACCATGTTTTGCTACCAATTTGGCATCCATTTTTACTCCCACACTAATGCCACAATTTTCATCCCGTTTATCTCCTTGAATTTCTTCTTGTTTTACTACCTAATGAACACTGCATTTAGCTTCCCATTAAGCATCTAATTTTACTTCTTTGTTGGCCACTAGTTTAGCTTCTGGTTTGGCTTCTGCTTTAGCATCCAAAATTGCATCAAAAATTACTTCCAACTTAGCGCTAGGTATAGCATCCAATGTTGCTTCTAGATCTATGACATAGTGGGCTTCCATTTTAGCTTCTAGTTTTGCTTCCTATTTTGCTTCCTTATTAGCACCATATTAGGCTTGCTATTTAACACCTACAACCATATCCAATTGTCTACTAATATATTTATTATATCAATTTATTATAATTATTTCATTAGTTTCAATAGTTCTCATATATCATTTACTTCATAGTTCTGAAATAGCATAATGAAACATTCAAATTAATTGTAGATACCATTGTTGAAATTAATTGCATAGCATTTGTGAATAAAATTTAACACAAACATACAACATTTATACAAAGTAGTAACATCATCATATATATTAATTTTCCATGAAAAGACCATCGACAATTTCTAATATAGATAAATTTACAATATAATAACGATAACATCACCATTATCTTTCATCAAAAGAAGTGAAATTATAAAACACTGTCACATCAATAACCTATCATACATATCATCATATTAACGTTAAAAGAACAAGTGAACGATATATATAGTGAAAATACCAATATCACAAGAAATATCTTTTTTAATATTTATATCTAGAAATGTCAAAATGATCAAGGATAATCAAACTTTATATGTCAACATAAATCCACCATACAAATCAAATGACCCAAAATTTAATATGAACTTGGATCATCACAAAAATAAGAATATGTGTCTAGTAGCATCGAGAAAGCAATAAACATTCAAAATCTCAATAGTAGCATCAATGGCTAATATTTATATCTAGAAATTTCAAAATGATCAAGGATAATCAAAGTTTATATGTCAACATAAATCCACCATACAAATCAAATGACCCAAAATTTAATATGAACTTGGATCATCACAAAAATACGAATACGTGTCTAGTAGCATCGAGAAAGCAATAAACATCCACAATCTCAATAGTAGCATCAATGGCTACCATCATCATCATCCTCATCCTCATCTATCCCAACATCATATTCGTCATCATTTTTATCTGATCCATTTGCATCAGTATCAGCAATATCTTTCTTTGGTACATCGGTGACAACATAATCTAGATCATCTGAGTTATCTTCACTATTTTTCTGCAAACAACAAGAAATAATCAATTTAAAACATTAGTATTAATTTCATTACATAATATGCATATTTTTTGTTATATTGCAAATATTAGTGTGATAATTTATGCATTCTCACAAATTTTCCAACCATGAATATAAAAATCACCTCATCAACAGATGGTAACCACAAATATAAAGTGTACTTATCCTACTAACAGAAGACTCTTGGTAATTTTTATCCTTGAAATTTGTCCTTGTTGATTAAGTGCAAGAAGTGTCTATACAAAGCTTATTCTCACTTTTGCTTTTAAATCTCGTGACTCTCTTCTTGCCTAATTGTAAATTTAACATACCCCTTTTTCTATATAATGGGTTCTTTTAGAAGACTTTAACATAGCAATTTGTTGTCAAAACTTTAACATAACAATGTATTGTCACAATTTTTAGGACAGTATTAGCAGAATATGTAGGGACTATGCTGGGAGTATTATCTACATTTTTGTATGGGAGAAAGGGTCAAATTTGGAAAAAGGTAATAGGTATTTGACTCTTTTTTATTTGTACAATTCATCATTTCTCTATTTTTTATCTTTATTTGTAGTTATTTGTGCATTTTGAGTTGCCTTCAACACTCCCACATTACCATTGCTTTCTAGTCCCATTGACCTATTTTAGTCATTTGTGGAAATTAATAAACTTTTGTTTTCTTCCTTTCTACATTATGCTTATCAAAATGTGTACATAAATATTGGTAGGTGTGTATTGTCTAACCTGGTTTTGTCTTCCCTGAATTATGAATCTATTTATTTGCAAGCTTGGTAGCTTTTGGTTTCTTGTTGGTTATTTCTTGCTAGTTTGCTTTTACTTTGATTATTTTTTGCAGGCAATTTAACATCATTGTTGGCATTATAATTATAATTGTGAATTGCTTATAAAGTCACATAGTTTGATTAGGAGTGAGAGAATTGCACAAAGAGGAAAAAAACATTAAACAATCACATGCATGCAAACGGAAAGATAAACATGCAACAGATGGGTATCATATGTTATGGAAAGCATCAAACATAAGATTGTTTCCATGATCTCCACCTAAGCTGGGAAAGTAATGTTGTGAATTTAGAAAACGATGATCATCTCTTTTAATAGATAAAATCTCCTTGCAAATGGCTTAACCAGTCTCATTGCTAGAGTTGGTTGAAAAATATGGCACCATCAACTGAAAGACACTACACCACTAGTTGTCTATGTAGTTGTATTAGATTTAGGGAAATTTCCAATATCTCGTCAAATTAGAAGAAGTTCAGTTGACTAAGTAGCACTTTTGCAGACCTATGGCTGGCCATTCAATTAAGACAAGTCAAATTAAATCTTACTAAATTATGTCCCCTTTCCTTCACTTTTAAATTACATGTTGATCTACCTTAATAAGTTTATAGCTGGTTACCATAATTTATTCCATAGGAAAATTTTCACCTAATTGAATTGGGAATATGGGTCTCTGTAAATTGGCCCTTAATTCTTGGAATTATCTTGGGGGGGAATTGTTTCTCCAGAATGCAAGTTTAACCCAAAAAGGTATCGCACTAACATATAACCTCTCCTTTAACTTTTGAGTATTTGGCTCAAGTAATCACGCTGAAGCAATATGTGTCGTTGAGGCAAAATTTTCAAGCTGAAATAGGTTTTAGAGTTGACATGTTGGAATTTATGCACATGCCCTACGTACAAATGGTTTGATGGAGAGAATAGTTGGGGGGGATAGTTGTGTACTACACTCAAAAACATCCATGTTCGAATTATCTATATTTTCCTCTACTAGGAAGGATTCCCAACAACTGGTTAATGTAAGTTTTTGTAGATTAGACTTCATTTGAAGGGTTAACTAATTTTATTTTGTATCCATGACAACCAAGTTGCAAGAAACATGGGTTTGGACCATGCATACCCCTGAAACACTGATATGCATACCATGTGTGGCAAATGCCCTTAAATGTTTCAGATGGCATTTCATGATTTTTGATTTTCTTACAACAGATAGTAACCACACATTCAATTTTCTTACAAAAAATCCAAGGATAAAGGAAAGATCCTAAATGACAACATAGTCCTCAAGATGGATATGTTTCGAGCCTGTATCTAAAAATGATATTAGATGGAATAACACCTGTATAGAATCATAGATAACTTTCTAACATGCACATTATAGAATTATGGGATAATCAAATGCTATAAACTTCCAACTACAAATGTCATTCTGGTTTGGACCAGGTCTAGGAAGAATACTTTGTCCCTGCAAAAAAGAAGGTTGTTGGGAGGGTATTTTGAATGAGACTACAATCAAGTTTCATTGTATGTACTGTGTATGGAGTAGAAATCAATATAGTCTTCTATATAGTCAGAATGACAAGAGTTGATTTGATGGCCTTACAGTATGGTAACTTGAAAAATTCTAAAACAGGGCACGAACATGGAAGAAGTGTCATCGAGGTTAGTTTTGACATCGAGGGGTTTCTCACTATTACCTTTACTCGAAAAAGGGCTAGATGGAGGCATTGCTTTAGGTTTTTTAAATGACAAAAAATTAAATATTTTAGTTTTTTCAAGTTTTCGATATTTTCCAATATTTTCCCCGATATTTTCTTTGACACTATTTAGAACATTGCTTTGACGGTACAGACATGGAACACTATACTTGGAGACTACTTCAAACAGAACTCAAACTCCTTTATGCATGCCTTTACTTGAGATACTAGGCCATTTCAGGTTGTGTCCTCAGGATCTTCAGCAGTAACTCTTGTTATTTCTGTTAGGTAGTTAACTACAAGTTTTGATGGTTTCACAAGTAGATCTATCGTTGTCCCTAAATTTTGATCCACCGCACAAACCTTGACAAATTCCTCTTATTCATCTTCATATCGGACCATATCACAATCTATAGATATCACCATCCTTCATGCTAGGAAGGAAAATAATATAGTCTTTCATATTTTGGATGTTTAAAAGGTAAATCTACCAGCTCCTGCTCTGCTTAGGAGACGTGTCTAAAGGCTCCTTCATATGTGATCGCAATCCGTTCCTTCAGATTTTTAATTTCCTTAGTCTCCTTGTTTCTTAGTACAACACCTAGCTCAACCCCATCCACCTATTCTACAAATTTTAGCGTGTTTTTTATCTCAAAATAAGATTCAATATCTGGATTAAGTTGTATGAAAATAAGATTTTTTGCATGTCTACCCAAGGAAACCTAAAGAATCTGAGTCATCATGTTGTTATGATATGGGACATGATCAGTTTTGTTAGCTAAAGTAGATATGAAATCCCCAATAGCTGATAGATATTTATTGATATGTTGCGCTTCTATTTTCAAATTGATGTTTAACATAATTTGTCCATATCCCTCAAGCAGAAGGATAAAGTTTGAGTTGCTTTGACGAGAACGTCCACGAGACTGTATAAATATCCTCTGTATTGTTTTTTGGCAAATCAAAATGAATGAAACAACTACAACTACACACATCAATTCCCTCTTCAACAATATCAATGGTAACCAAGACATTCACCTTGCCAGTTGAGAAACATGTAAGTGTATTTTGCTGCTTATTCCCCCACCGTACAAAAGTTGCTCTAGATAAGTCGTCATTCATGACAAATGAAAGGGAATAAAGCTGTTGCATCAAGCTTGAGATTAATGCTTCTACGATTACTCTTTCAACGAATATAATGTAGTGCATCTCTTCATCATTCCTCTGCTGTAAAATAAGTTGCACTAGCAGATACACTTTGGGTGTTAAAAGACCCATTTCAACTACATCTAAAATGCCTTCTACTTGTTGTTTTTAAGGCTTCTGTTTGTATATTACTTGTTATGTTTACAACTCTTGCTATTTTGCTTACCTTCCCAGTAATGAGGTTCCTTTGAGTAAAGGAGATGCACAGGTGAGAAAAACCTGGGGCTATCCTCCAAAAGATTGTTATGCCTACGGATCTTGATCAAATAAACAATACCATTACTTTTTGCAACCATAACTCTCCCCTTAGACCACCACGCAAATCTGTGATGTTGTTTAGACTTACAGTATTTCGTTCTTCAACAGAGATTTCAGACAGTTAACATCAGTGAGTGAAATTTCACAAATAGACAGTGGGTTTCCCTCTAGTGTTAATAAACAAAAACTTCTTGTCATATCCAACATTCCAAGATGTCAGCCACAACATTAGATGACAACTTTTGAGGCAGATAATGACCTTGAGTGCCTCTTTGGAGAGGTAATAACACCTTTAAACTCTGAATTGGTACATATTAACTCTATATCTAATGGATGTTGTCTTCTTAGTTTCAGCTGTTGGGTTTCCTTGTTGTACAAGAGATTAACTGCACTATTTTCCTCAATGAGTACAATCCACTAGAAAATGCAATCTGATGTAATGACCATGATGCTAGACCTATCATATATCTCTTCACTCCTATCTTCCTAAACAAACAATCCAACTATTGTTCATGCTACTTGTAAATTTCTACAATCTTCTTCGGCTCTTCTTCATTTGATTTTAGAAAATATATAGTATACAAGCTATCAGATTCTGCAAGAATATTCCAATGGTCCACCCAAATTCCACGCAACAACACCTTGGATTCAGGAAAAGAAGTAAGGGTTTGGAATGCTTTCATGAAGTTTTCATCTTTCCTCAAAATTGTAATCTAATTTTTTAATAAGACCTCAATATATTCACCACTTGTAGAAAACATAATTGCTCTTCCCCTACTACCAATGAAGTGTTCTTACTAGCTAACCAGCCAATATTGAATAGTTTCAGCCCATCTCTTCCAACATCCTCAGCCTCTGCAAAATGCCTTCTAGCCTCAGCTAGCCCATCAATTGTATCAATCCATGCAACATTTTCTTCTCGAACTAAATCTTGTAATAGTAAATAATGGGTCTCAGTAGAAACCATTTCCTTGACTGAACAGATCTAGTGCTAACACACTCCTATTTTGTACTCGTAGTGGGCATCAAATGTTGTACCAGTCCATAAGAACAGTGAAATTATAATTTGCATTGATTTTTGAAATTCGAACCTTGCATTCTTGAAACATAACTTTCCTTTGACAAGCATGGACTGCTAGCTATACTCATCAAAACAATCAAATACATCATGCAATAGAAGTGAAATATAACATCATCCATGAGTACATGATCATCAACAAGGCATAGCATCATAGAAATATCAACTCATCACCCATATCATATGAAATATCACAGCAAAAAAGAAAGGAGATCACTAAGAATATAGGATCCATCAGTAGAAGTGAAGCAAAGATATAAGTAGTATGCCAATACAGTATGTGGCATAACAGGGGGTATCCCTAACTGTACCTAAAACCTGTTAGTAATTTCCCTTAATGAAAAATAGCCGCAAGTAAGTGAAAATTGTATTGAACCTATAGAACCAGGAGTTAAGGATCAGATAATATCAGTGTCTTTTCAAGGGCTAATGCAGTCAAAGGAGGCCTAGAATGATCATCCGAAGATGGGTGGAGAATAGGGGGAGGCTTTCGAGATGGAAAAATCTCACCACCAAACAAGGCGTGGCTTCAAATAAATGGGTTCTAATGGATGACGACTTTATCCTAGTTGTTTTGAGGGAGCTAGGGGATGATGTAGCACACTACAGGTCCTACGGGGCTAAGGTATCTCACTAAAATATGCAATAATTGACACAGATTAGAGATACAATCATCCAGTCTGCCAATTAACATAACAACCTGCATGAGAAAGTAATCAAGCATATATCATCCAAAGATCTAAGAACACATAAAAGAAAGAAGACAATGGTGGATCAATGTAATAGCTTTATTAATGAGCTTTGAATATTATAATTTATTTTATAGGCTTTTGTTCACCTAAGTCAATACACCCTAGGTTTGAATGCATGCATACGGAGTTAAAAAAAGAAATGGACTGTCATTCTGGAACAATGGGTCTCACTGTTGTTTGACTTCCACTTATTGGTAACAAACTAAAACTTGTTAATCATGGCGCACCCTATACTTGCTGTTTGGATGCTTTCTGAGCATGTATACACTAAAGGAGAAGATATCAAGCCAAACAAAGGAAATAGACACACTTCTGCTAGGATTTGGCCACTAATTTTCAGGAGTGTGCCCTCTTAATGTGGATGTGCATCACTCTAGTAAGTTGCCAAATATGTTTTGTTAAGCATGCAGACATGTACAACAACTTGCACCTCTTCTCAGGACCAATAGCATTCAATAGTGATCACTACTATCTATTTAGGGCCTAGCGTCTTATTGTATTCTAAATCTAATGGAGAGATATTTGTAAAAAGGGACAATCGGGAAAACTGGTTAAGTCTGCTGAATTTTGGATGGATGTGAAATTCTATTTTCCTTGAATGAGGTCTAATGAGGTTGGAACCTATCTCAAAGATTCTTAAACAATTAATGATATTATAAAAAATTAAGTAAAAGGGTAGACCATTTGGTCTACCCCTTTATTTTAAGAAAGTTATATTGTCATTTTGGGAGCCCTCGGGAAGCACCAAAGAGTGCCTCAAAAACCCTGGGAGCGGGGACAAATCCATAAGTGTAATCCCAAGGTACTTCGGGAGCACTTCCTCTTGCAATGTGCTTCACGAGCTATGACTTTGGCATGTTGAGGGGGAGGGGTGGGGAAGGGGGCACTCTCCTCCAATGTATAATGTTATAGACATGAAGTATTATAATGGCAGATTTTGTTGAATCAGCTTATTCTTAAATCAAAGGTCTCAAGCTTCCTTGCAAGCAGGATTCTTGAATTAGTACACTGTCAACATTTCAGTCACTTCAAGCAAATGTTGATCAAATACTTGAAAAGTGAAACATAATTTCTAGGCTTCCAGAACTATACATACACTTCCCAACAGGTGGAGTTTCTTGCAAGAAATCCTATATTCACTACTAACATGATATCAATTAGGGTGAAGATCATTCATAATAGTTTCAATGTTTATTGAAAGTGAAAATAAAGCTTTTAAATTTGATCAACATGAAAATTCCAAATCATATACATCATTTAAAAATTAAAATATAATAATTACAGTTTACACTGTCTAGCAATAATTGATGCTTTAGGGCTTGCAGGGTGCCAAAGGTGCATAATTTTACAGTTATTACTGGAAGAGATCAAGGTTCCAAGTGGATGCAGTTCAGTATGTTGATGACTAGTGAGTAATGACACAGTGTACCTATGGGAATCAGATATAGCTACATCCTCATGGGGAGTATCGTGCAACATATTCCCCATCCTAATAATTCCATTTTAATACCTTGAAGAAACAGACTTTTGACACAATGACGAAAAACACAATTTTAACTTTTTACTTGAGAGCTGATACCTTTCTCATAGAAGTTGTGTCTTTCTCTTTCAATGACCCTCCAAACAATGCTCACCAATTAGCACTCCACCCAAAGAGATTCCTCCATTTGTTGTATAAGCACTGAAAAATAAATGGGAAACATTTCAGTTATTTTCCATGTTCAACTCTAATGACAAGGTCGTTCAATCAAGTTTTTGCAACTTACATGTAATGTAAAAAAAACTCATTTTAAAGTCAAATTTTAAACTCAAAATTTCTTGATAATTTGATAAAAGGAAAAAAATCACAAGGCCGTGTTTTCTACTGACAAATTGAGCTTAGTATTAAGAGTCCGAAAACAGTTTTGTTTCATGCAATGCTATGGTAAATAATGCTATGCCTAAATGCTATGCTATTTCAATTATGTTTTCCAGCAGCTCTGTAGGCATGCCTACTATTTAACTTTGTGATCTCCTTAGCCCTAACAAAGAGTGTAGGCTCATCAAAGCATTGTCAATAGGGCATCATAAAATTACAAATTCTACAACAAAGGATGACAAGTATGATCTGTACAAGATTATTTCGTTGTTGCACTTGGATGCAAATTAGTGGATTTATCGTCTCATTTCGGGAACAATTCCAATTCAAATGAACATACATAACAATCTTGCTATGTGTTCCCTTTGGCAGGTACTAACCCATTTTGTCAATATAAATGTGCATCATTTACTTGCAGTGAAAACAAGCACATGGAATGGCAAAAGGAACGTGGAATGGAAGGCCCAACTTTTCTAAGAGACAAAAACTTCTGCAGTGAAAATTATCTTCCCAAGCCAGTATGAAACATATATTGGTAAACATAAGGAAATGAATATATACCAGTCAAGCACCCTTTCATCTAAAACTAGTAGATAAATCACATACATGATCAAATACTAACTTTAAAGATTGAACATGTAAGTAATACCAGACGACTACACATTAGGCTTTCAAAATGTTCCCATCATTATATTGTCAAGCTTACTTGATTGCATTTTACAATTAATTTTTATGAAGGACATTTTATGGGAATCACTAAATTTTCTTCTTGGAATGGCCTAGATCCGTATCAGCAGCTCTGGGTATAGACAGTAATCAACCATGGGAAACATACCCGAATAAAGTTGTTCCTAAAATGGACCTGGGACTATGTAGAATGAATACGTTTTTTGTGAACCTCATAATTTTGTGAAGTATGATGCCTTTCGGTATCAGAAACCCTCGTTATAAAGTCTAATGCAAAATCCAAAAAATGAATACCACTAAGCTGTAAATAAGAAGAAAAATCCAATTTCAAAAAGAGCAATCAGTTGCTTGAGCATTAAATCGTATCATAGCCATAACAATCTACGACTATTGGCATATATAGAAGCCTCTATACAAAGAAGAAAGGTGAGATCAAAGTATTATATCAGAATACAATTATTGTAACTATCTAGGAAAAAGGATTGTTTCGAAAGGAAACATCAATATTTTATTATTTTTTAATAACCAACAATTAGTACCATACAATATATTTTTAAACAAAACCAGAAACACAACTCAGCACTCAGCTCAAGTGCATCAAGAGATGGGTGGGCAATGTTTAGGTCGTTGTTGTGCTCCTGAAATACTCAGATCAATAAAAAATAGAAACAAAAAATTCAAGATGTTGATTATGATCCCCAAATCTAAAATGATGGCACATTTGATGCATTTCAAGACAGATCTTCTAAACACTAAAATAACAACAGAACATGGAAAGCAGAAGGAAGAAACAAGGGAGAACCTAGGAAACAATCTTGGAGATGGTTTGGAAACAATAGGTAGAGGATGCAGGTCCCAATCACTCTCCATAGAAGGATGATATACTTGACAACGCAGGTATGTTTCACAAATCAAAATCCCAATCAGCCATAGTAGACCAGTTCCCCCATACCAAGCTAACAATTGGCTCACTTTCATAACAACTTGTTGCATAGAATATGATACTAACAACCCCATCGGTGCTCACCTTGAAGACCCTCAATGGTCAAATTATGATTTTGTGTTGTGGATGATGAGGATGATGTACTTCTTGTTGGAGATGATCCATGGGAGGAGTTTGTGAATTGTGTTCATTGCATCAAGATACAGTCACCTCCAGAAGTTTAATGATTCGGGAGAGCATTCTCTTAAACACTCTACCACTGGAACAACAAGATGGTAGCAACTTTGATGGTGGCATTGTATGGAGGGATCATTGTGACCAAAATTCTACTAATCCATTCGTAGGATTGTTTGAGAATTAGTGCCCAAATGGTACTATTATTTTTCATTATGGAGTAGCACAAAGATGCCTTTGTTGGAAATGAATGTTATTTTATGGTGCACCAACATAGTTGCAAATATTATTTCCTGTCCACAATTCCTGAAGATGAACCTTTGCATAGTCTCAGTATGGCATGCCTATTTTAGGCACATTGTCCGTGGAAGGAAGAGCATGGGTATAGGGATGTAAATGCATAGTTTGCATACATGTTTCAAATCCTGTAGCATCAATGTTGAGATTTCTTGGTTGGGCACCCTTAAGGAGGTTTTCCATACATAGAGGAGTTGTTTATCACTGGAGAAGTTTCCCATTACTTGTGGAGGAAGCGCTTTGCATTTGGAGGGACTTTTGGAGAATTCTCACTATGGAGGATGATTTCTTTACCTACAAATCCAAGTGCTTCCAAGCCCTAAACAAATACAATTTGAGCCTCAACTAGATCATCCCTGAGGTGAAATATTGACCATCCCATGGAAGCCTTATGAGCAGCATTTTCCTTGCAAATAAGCATTGCAAGACCAAGCCTGGATTAATGGATATCTCTCCATCATTTTCTACGGCCATATCTGCATGAACATGTGAATTATAAGTAAAATGCCTTGCTTTTGGTAGTTTATTTGCCTGTTTAAAAACCCTTAAATTTTGAACCTATAACATTTTGGCAGTAAGAATGGTTCGATCAGTAGAGAAATGGCATATTCCAGATGTTAAAATAACAATAATCTACTTATAAATAATATTTATGATAAGGCCAATGAGTTTTGTAAGCACCGCGAGTGCCTTATGCCACTTTTCATGTGCCTTTTGGTGAGGGAATTCACTTCACATACTTTCCTTGATTGGGCATTTATATTGTGATGATGTGTGCATACTACTTGAGGGAGTCCACATTCCATTCTACATGTGGACCTTACTTTAGCACGATGTCTTATTTCTAAACTAGAGCATCTTATCTCTCTTATAGACTAGCGAGGTAAGGGTTACAAAAAGTAGATCAACCATCATTGTGGTGCGCCTAGGCTAAGAAACCTAAACCCTAACCCTAATCTAGCCCAGAGAAGTTCACTGAGGCATAAATCAAAAGGTTGCCTAGAATAGATCACATCAAGGAGATTAGTTTACACATGCAAGCTACACTGCTCCTCGAACTATGCAGCCTAGTTAAACATGGTGTTATAGGTCAAATTTGTACTTCTTCGTCTGTGATCACATTATGATGTCGATCACACAAAAGGACACCATGGATTGAAGAGCTAGATTGCCCTAGATGATGTATGGACTGGACCTACCCTCTTCAAATGAGAATTTCCCTGTTTAACCTGGTCTTTTGACATGTGCACTACTCTTTGGGCAATAAACCAACGCACATCTGCTAGTATGCCCTACTTAATTTACTCAAGGGAAACTAGCGCACACCTCAGAAAAGTTGTAAGCGCTTGTTGTAAAACACTAAAGTTTCATACTGTGCGCTACTATGTCTTCACACACATCATAAGATGAAATCAAAAATATATTAAGATTACGAATTGGGATTAGTTGAAGTTGGTTCTGCAACTTCCCCAACCTCCCAATCCAACCACCTCTCGATTAGAACTGCCTACCTTGTCCCATAAATACAAGGAGGATCCATGAGAGAGGGACCTAGAAAGAATGCTTTAAGGGTTGTTACGCTGGAGGAAAGTTCCAAGTCATTGTGAAGAGCAGGAGCCCGGGACTCGGTTGCAGAAGCATCTTGATCGATTAGGTATGCTTGTATTGATTCATGTTTCTTTGACAATAAAAAGGTGGAAATACTCTTCCTGTCCCAAATCGAATGTCTATTGGATTGTATGTTCATTTGGATTAGTATCTGATTGTTGTTGATGTTTGTTTTCTTTCAATATTCATCAATATTTACATATTCAAGATACACTGAGGAAGGTCTCCTTTGTGTTGCAGGTTCATCATAGTGAAGGATCAAGCAGGAGATCAAGTGAAAGCTAGAACTAGCCATCGATTAAAGGTACATCTTTCGATATCCCGATCTCTTTCATTTGTAGGAACTAAATGCAATATAATGAATGTATTTACCTGTCAGTCCCCCCCAAGTTGGTAGTGTCCACTCCTCACTATAAGGTTTAAATCCTGAACAATAGACTAGCGACTACGCTGGGGAGTAACCGTGTGTTTTTCCGCTCTAGGAGGCCTTGTTAGGTTTTTCTTCCATACTTTTTCAGTTTATTTGTTCTTTGAGAGGTCTTATAGGTCTTTGATACTTATTCTTTCTTGCTTGATTCATCTCAGTTTGTTGTTGCAAGGCTTGTTTTTGTCCTTCTGTGACATGTGCGTTGGTTTACCCTACTAACAGTAGTGCATACCACCTGATGAGTGCTGCTTTGTACAATGCACAGTAGTGCATATGTTCTAGTGTGCGCTGGTTTTTACACTGCACAGTAGTGCATTTTTTTGTAGTGTCTAGTTTTTTGTTAGGGTTTGATTTCTAGTGGTTTGATTTCATTTCCAGCCTATTGCTTTGCCTCTTTGACTGAACCCTGAGACTTCTATGTCTCTTTTGAGTCTTGTTGGCCTCTCTTGAGTTTTTATGCTTTCTTGAGTACCTGTTTAAGTGTCTTTACTACTTTCTAGCCCTTTTTGAAGTTCGTGCACTATTCTCTTTCGGACATAGCTGCATACCTTTACCCTAGTTTCTTGTTGGAGTCATACAGACTTGCGTTCTTAACGTTTGTTGTTTGTGGCAATGTTAGCACACTTTCACTATGTCTTATCCTTCCCATTAGGGTTTGACCTCAAGTTTGATTCCTTAGGGTGCTTTTGAAAGGTTGCTTGGTTTAGATACTTGTTGGTTAGCTTTTCAGTTCAGTCCAAGTGAGTTAGAGCCCTTTATTTTAGCTTTCTTTTGAGTTCGTGTGTTAGTAGGGTCACGTTTTGGTTCACTCGCCTACTCTTTTGCTTGGATTATTGTTTTCTTAGGGTTTTGGTGTTTAGGAACAACCTTTTTAGGTCTTCCTTTCCATTACAAAAATATCTTTTCCCTGTTTCTTTTACACTTTGTTTCCAAGCCTAATTTTTTTTCTTTTCGAAACAACTTGGTAGTTCGAGTCTTCCTCGAATCTTTTGATTCGTTTGTTTTGAGCCATTTAGGTGTTTGTCTTATGCACACTTTACATTTAGATTTTACTTCCTCTTATACAAGTTCTCTTTCTTTTATAATTATCAGAAAAGACAAAAAATTGTTTAAGTAGCTTAGTAGTAAGGTCTTTCATTATTTTAAGGTAGCATAGTTTGCTTTGAAATATTAAAAGAAAATACAAAAGAAGTTTGATTTTAGGATTGCCTAGTTTTCGATTTTTGAAAGAATATAAACGGAAAAGAGAAAAAAATTTTGTGAATTTGAAAGCATTACTTTACATCCACTTTACTTTCATACAAACCATTCCACACACCACACTACAACCCTTGAGTAACAAGTAGCCCTTAAAAGGAAATATTAATAAAATTTACTAGCAACATTTTTCTTTTTCGGTATACACATCATCAACTAGCTTATCCAAAATTGGCTTCATTACTCAACAATCGTAGTACGACTATCTTTTAGGTAAATCCATCTGTATCAAATAGTCCTGGGATTCTCTACTCAAACCAGAGTTAAGCACGAGGCTGTGGGAGATTGGAATTGTTAAGGATATCCCCTCACTTTCCTCTCAACCATAAACCAGATTTGACTCGCATATGGGGGTCCTTTCGGACATTGGGATTTTCTACCCTACCCATGCGTTTCGACTAGGCTGATGATTGTCCCCCTAGGTTATTTCGTATTGATGGTAGCCTTAGTATCAGACCTTTAGGGCTATACATAGGTAGAGTGGGCGATTATTACCACTTCACCTCAGATAGATGTGGAAGGTAACCCTTTGTCAATAATCTCAGGAGGGCAGTTTGGTGATTCAAATGCTTGCACCCAGTGGACCTCCAGAGGATGCCACATAGCTGACAGTCGATACTATGTTAGTCTGTTCTGGGCCCTAATGATCCTAGACTTGCTTCCGAGATTATTTTCCATTGTTTTCCTGGTTTGATTACTTAGGAAATTTTTTAGTGGTATGTTGTTTGCTCCTTAGTTTTAGTGGCCACTAGGTTTTTCACTTAGTCTACTTTTTATAGTTGTGGAGGACCAACATCTTCGTCGGTCTTGGAGGTTACAAAACCTTCCCCCACTCATAGTGGAGCCTCCACCGCCACCGCAACGCTGGAGGACTAATTCCCGTGGTTCTTTTGAACTTACGGGCGACACAGAGGTTCTTGGTGAACCGCAACCCAGAACCCCGTATCGACAAGTCTTTGATACCGTCGAGGTTGAGGACCTGACTTCTAGAGAGTTTAGTACTCCTTTCAACCCTCCTCTTACTGGACCGAACGATCCGCTTCTGGTACCTGTAGGTTTTGAACAACCTGAGTATAGTGCTTACTTGTTTACACCGAGTTATATTATGACTAACCTGGGAGACGAGCAGAGAATCTCTCAAACTCCCACAACTTCTATTGATGCAAGTATTGTTAATCCTTCTTTCACAAACACTGCTACTCCAAGTTTGTTGTAGACTGCTTCTACCTCAACTCCATCCTTTAGTTTTAATGTTGGTACTCTATGCATGCCATGCTCATAGCTTCGACATCTGCCTCAGTTTCTACCCCAACTTTTGGACCAAACAACGTTCCTTTGTCAAGGATACCCGCAGTGAATTTCACTCAGTCTTATGCTAACCAACAGTTCCAGGATGTAACACAAACCATTGCTTCCACTTCCACTATAGGATCAATTCCCTCTTCAACTATGCCTGTCATGGGTACCATGACAGCGTCGTGTGCTACAACCACACCTGGTTTCAACCCTTATTCAAGTTACAATGTCAATCCGTTGAACATACCTGCAGGGAGTATGCCTTTCTCTTTGTTTGCTGGAGGAGGGGGTAATATGTTTAACCAGCAGTATGGCGGGGCTAACACCCAGCCACAATGGACAAACAAACAGGGATTTAATCTACTTTCTTTTGGGTGGAGTAATTTCAATCCTTTCGTTTCACAATCGATGGCTGGGGGAAACCCCAACCAACAATACACAAACCAGGCGATGGGTAGTTCCCAATACCAGGTTCCTGTCTATCAAATGCCATCGGCTCAACCCCATTTACCTTTTCTGGCAACTTTAAAGTTTCCATATCTTTCGAAACTCACAAACGACCCCGTGCGTCATGACTCTGCATGGCCACCCGTTCCCACTAAGCTTCCCTCATACATACCAAAGTTTGAAGGTAAGACTAGTGAGGACCCCGGTGACCATGTTATGACATTTCATCTTTGGTGCTCCTCAAATTCGCTAAATGATGATTCCATAAGGTTAAGGCTCTTTCAAAGAACCTTGACAATTGTTGCATCCAAATGGTATATCGAATTTACTGCAACTTCCAATGGCACCTTTCGCGATCTTGCTATTGTCTTCCTAAACCAATTTCAATTCCCTCTCTAGTACGATGCTGACACAGACCTTCTGTCAACCTTTCGACAGAATAAATCCACTCATCTATCTGATCATATTCAGGAGTGGCAAAGGAGAAAAAGGCTCATCAAAGCCGACATCCCCCCGGCATTCTTATTAGAATGGTACCTTAAATATCTTCTTCCTTATATTTCTAAGGAAGTTGCGACTTCAGGGGTGTCCTCCGAAGAGGAAGCCATTTTGAGAACCCAGTAGCTGGACTTGGTCTCTGCTTAGTCTGGGATTTTATATGAAATTATTCCTGATGTGCCGATGTCTAATATAGACTTAGGTAAACCTAATCCAGGACCACATGTTGATGGCATTGTGGGCTTAGTTGACTTTGTAGCGTTTGAAGCCTTAACAAAGCAGGTTCACGCCTTGTTAGTTAAACAGTCTGCTGCAGAAGCAATTTCTCTTGCATCCTCCCTTCAACTACAGAATCTGTACAGCAGGTGTAGACAAACCAAAAGGGCTCTCAGCAACCCAAAAGAAAGGGAAAGAAAGGGGAGGGAAACCAACAAAATACCAGAGACACACAAAATGCCGAGGAGGGTAAAAAAAAAAAGAAAGGCTAAGTTCCCTTGCAAGCTATGTCAAGAGGACCACCTTACCCATCAATTCCCTCTAATAGAAGAAGCCCAGAAGCTGATCCATGAGAAGAAACTAGTTGTCTTAAAAGACCCTTTTCCTCATGGATAGAGTTCAGCTTCTGGCAGCTCTAGTGCTGGGGGCACCACTTGTGCCACCTCTGCTAATCAGTCTTTCGTTAATATGGTTAATTCAAATGCTCTATTGCAAACTTGAGCAAGGAATTATACCTCGGATCTGCAACAGAAAGATGTTCTTGAATCCTCTACTCCTCTTCACATACCAGTGGAAACACTGTCGAAGGTACCGAAAGGTGTCTTCAAACGGGTTGTGCACAACCCCAACGCGCGGGCTGCCCCCAACTACAATGTTGTGGAGGATTTATCCCAAACCCCCTGTGCCATGTATACTTTGGAGGTACTGCAAAGTTTCCCATTGCAATGCAGTGCACTCCTCGCAGTGATTGGGAGTGTTGATTCATCCACCATGCTTGCACGTTTTGATATGAAAGATATCAAGTACTGGTTTCCATATCATGTCACTCTCTAGATAGAGGTCGTCCATGGTCCCATGACCATTCAACGAGCTGTTGTAGATGAGTGCACGTCAACGTGCATAATGTCTATTTCTTGCTGGAAGGATTTAGGTGAACCTGAGATAGCCCTCTAATACGGTACTCACCGCCTTTGATGGAAGATATTTCCGTCCACACAGAGTCTTACCATCATTTGATGTTGAACTTGTGGGAAAACTAGTATCAATAGAGGTTGAAGTTCTGGATGCTCCACTCAATTATAACTTGTTGTTGGGTAGGAGCTGGACATATGGCATGCAGGTAGTGCCGTCAGCCATTTTCTGGCTCATAATGTTCCCCCACGAAGGGAAGATCATCACAGTCGATCAACTTTCGTTTTCCCGGAAGACCAACCAGATTTCATCGGATTCATTTATTCTATTGATTGATCAGTCTTGTCTAGTTATTGAGATTTTGGGAGCGGGTCTTTATGGGTCATTAATAGGAATTTTTGACCTACCTTCTCCCGTTAATTTTATTAGTTCTGAAGAATGTTCTTCATCTGAGATATTCACGGTTAGTTTAACGATAGATCCATGGATTATCCCTATTGAATCAGAACCAGTTGTGCCTTTATCTATTACAGAGGTGGCTTACTTGGATTCACAACAAACTGCAACAAAACATATCATGACTCCATTGGTCTCTGCTGAGTCAAATATGGACTATGCTCCTGCATGGTCAGTAGACTCTGTACACTCTTTTGATTATCTAGACACTGTTTTTCCCTCTAATGAAGCAATCTTGGAAGCAATCATAGACCTGGATTACCCTTGGGAACATATGCATCATAGGTCCTATTTTCTTCCTGAACTGGACAGGATAGAGAGAGGTGAGTTTTCTATGAGACCTGGTGGAAGTGTTGATTTGTCCATTATTCCTTCTACTTCGGAAGATGTTTATGTAGAAGGGAATATGGAAAATATATCGCGAACCATTCCGATCAATATTTCCATCAAACTTGGGGTCGTGGAA
Organism: Larix kaempferi; assembly: GCA_027924585.1. Taxonomy (NCBI): domain Eukaryota; kingdom Viridiplantae; phylum Streptophyta; class Pinopsida; order Pinales; family Pinaceae; genus Larix; species Larix kaempferi. Next base: position 14,651,194 of record BSBM01000486.1, read on the forward strand.
AATATTTTCATTGGAGCAAACTGTTCTCCCGATGAGATCATTTTGTATACCAATCTCTTTAAAGAATTCCGCAACATTTTTTCCTAGTCATACGAGGAGATGCCATGCATTGACCCCACCATTGTTGAGCATGTCATCACAATATACCCCAATGCTAAACCTGTGAGACAAACACTCAGTCCAGTAAATCCACGAAAAGCTGTTGCCATTAAGGAAGAGGTAGAAAAGTTGCTCAATGTCGGATTTATATATCCGATAGCTATGACAGAATGGGTTTCAAATCTTGTTCCTGTAGACAAGAAGCAAGGGACCATTAGAGTCTGTACTGAATTCCGAGATCTAAACAAGGCTTGTCCGAAAGAGAATTATCCAACACCATTCATAGTTCAAATCGTTGATGCGTGTGCAGGCCATGAAAGTTTTCCTTCATGGACAAGTTTTCAGGATATAATCAGATACAGATTAAACCTGAAGACTAACAAAAGACAACCTTTATTTGTCCTTGGGGCACCTTTTCCTATCCAAATATGCCATTTGGTTTAAAGAAGGATGGAGCTACTTTCCAACAAGCAATGAATTTTGATTTTTACGACATCAATCATGTGGTCGAACCTTATCTTAATGATCTCCCAGCACGATCTCGAAAAATACGGGAGCATCTTGATCATTTAAGACTCGTGTTTGAAAGGTGCAGATACTACAAGATTCGTTTGAATCCTAACAAATGTGTATTCTGCGTTAAATCTGGACGACTACTAGGTTTCATATTATTTAGTTGTGGCATAATGGTGGACCCATTAAAAGTTAAGGCGGTTGTAAATATGACTCCTCCTCGAACCCTGCGACAACTTCAATGTTTGCAGGACATGTCCAACTTCTTGAGATGCTTTATCTCCAACTATGCCAAAATTACAAAACGTTTCATGAGATTGCTTAAACAAGACACCTACTTTGTGTGGGATGAGGCTGCTCAATCATCATTTGAGGACTTTGAAAAGGCATTACTGTCAGCCCCCTTGTTAATCCCTCCAGACTACATGAAGGATTTCCTCTTGTACCTGGCTACATCAATATATACAATTGGCATAGTACTAGTTCAGGAGGATAGCATGCTCCAAGAGCATGTTATTTATTATCTGTCGCACGCTCTAATAATTCATGAGATCAAGTATTCTCACGCAGAGAAGTTGGCATTGGCTGATGTCTATGTGGTCCAGAGGCTACGTCACTACATATTATTGCGTACTACCACTATAGTTGTGGAGGTCAATCCTTTCCAATATGTTCTTACTCGATGAATAATCAAGGGGAAATTTAACAAATGGATTGTCATCTTGCAAGAATTCGATTTGGTTTTTCAGTCTGCCAAGTCAAAGAAATCACTGGTGTTCGCCAGACTGATGTCATCATTTCCTAGGGACATAGTGCATGTTGAGGAAGAATCATCATTCCCAGATGAACATATCTTTCTCATCACATCCTCTGGCCCATGGTACAGAGATATCTTAGTGTATCTCCAGACTTTGAGGTGTCCCACCACTTTCTCTAAGGATGAACGACGCAAGCTTAAGACTCATGCAAAGAATTACCTCATCATTTCTGACACTTTGTACATACATGGGGTAGATTCCATCTTACACCATTGTTTAACCCTGGAGGAAGCAGAATCAGTATTGAATAATTCCCATAGTGGAGCTTGTGGGGGTCATCTTTCTGGGTTGGCAACAACCCAGAAAATACTGCGTGCAGGTTATTTTTGGCCTACAATCTTCAAATATTGTGTGGAAGCTGTGAAATGCTGCCAGAGATGTCAGTTTTTCACCAGGAATATGAAAGCACACCTAGCTCCTCTTCATCCCGTAAGAACAACAGACCTGTTGGAGGGGCCTAGGTCGGCCTATCAACTAGACCCTCCGCCCGACCACTCTGCAGCACATGTCGACAGGTCGTGTCAACTAGTATAGGTCGGGTCGGTTGGATAAACTGACAGACATTTATGTAACTTTAATTGCATATATATATATATATATATATATATACGCTGGTGAGCCGATGTACTAGAAAAGAGAGGTTCTATGACTGTATTCTGCTCTTGCTGGTTAATATAAAGGCTTGTGTTCTCTTTATCTATCTCATCTCATGTATCTGTATCATTGCACATGCTTGCTTATATCATGTAATGTATCTATGGTAACCACATGAACCTTGGGACTACAACATCTGGTTCCGTTGCTGGGTGATGCATGAAAAATAAATGAGCAGCATGACCTATGATTTCAGAACATAGGATTAGAGATTAGTGGCAGAAGAAAATCATGAATTATCTACAGAACTATGCGCGACATAACAAGCTGACGATTAGCCAAGCGAGAGATCGATTCTTCTCCGAGACCCATGAGAGATTTGTAGAATCCATGCCGACCGCCTTGAAGAAAATTATGGATAAAAAGACCAGTTGATGAAGCAAAGAAGAAGCTGTTGTCGAAGCTGATCAATGGAGGACGTATGAATCTGTCGGAGTGGTGTGAAAAGATTGCAAACGATTTCTATGAAGAGCAGGCGATTGAAGATCAAGTCTTGGTAGATGAAATAAGAAGAAAGTTCTTCACCGAATTAGCTGATTAGTTTTTGTGTTCTCTGCAGAATTTATTGTTCATTTTTTTTATTGACAAAGGTACTGCGCATATTGTCGAAACAAGACCGCTGCTGCTCCCACCCCTTCCAAAATCTAATTGGAAGGAGAAAGAATGTAAGTGGGAAAAATTTGTAAAGGAGCGCGAATGGGAATTTTTCTTGAACAAATGATGGTACTCACTTCCCCAGTAGTCTGGAAACCTTCGGCCCATCATTGGGGGGGTGATGAAGCATGCTTTGATGTACCTAATTTGATGAAATTCAACATATGACAAAACGTCATGGCCAGCAGTGGAAAAAAATCCGACAAAGACAGACTTTTGAGTCATAAAAGCACACCAGACATTCAAAAAATTGAAAGAGAAAAGAGGAGGCAGCGGCATGAAGAGCTATAGGAGCAGGCAATTGTGCTCCAGAGGATGTGAGGATCAAATATCACAACAGATGTAGAAGGAAATTTGCTAGAATCAATCCGAGCCCGCGATGATTGGGGTGTTGAAGAAGACCTTTCGCCAATGGATGAAGACTTGTGGATAGAGATTGGTAGAGCTCTCCAAGTTCAAATACCTGAAATGGTAACACCTCCTTGTCCATTTCGTTTAACACAAAGCATAAGGGTGCAAGAAATTGTCGAAGAAAATCTCAGTCTCGATGCTAGTCAGTCAGGAATTTGGAGTCGTCGAAGTATAGAACGCGATGATATTAATAGACTATTGATTCATCGTCCGGAGGAAGAAAATTGGGTGTCTTTTCAACAAAATTTTTTAAATAGAAGCTTTCATCTAGTGTACTCAGAGCATGAGGAAGCGCCCCCTTTCCATTACCAAATTTGAGCGACTTGACAAGCACGTCGGAAAGCCCGATATTTAGTGAAATCCCATTTAAGAAGAAATTTAATTGGATTTTGACATAAGTGATAGAACAAGGCAGATCTAGTGGTACAAAAGAAGTTATAGTCACTTATTCTGAAGATATAGGACCAAGTCCAGAAAGACAACTAATTCAAATTAACAACGCAACAAGTTTTGATTGTGGAAATAACCCACCCACACCACCATCAAATTCTCAAAATAACACACCAGTAGACATGGCACACACAACGGCACACCTTCCGTTCTATTAAGGTCACGAAGACCCAAGAAGACACTGGTTTGTATGCGACGCAATATGGACAACCAACCAAATCACCAGCAAAGAAAGATAGATTGCTTAGTTTGTTGGTTTGTTAAGGAAAATAGCACTGACATGGTACATGGGATACATAGCAAAGTCACCAAATGCAACAAAAGCACAAATCAAACAAAGCTTTCTGGCCTTCTTTATGATTGAAGATGCGACATACCTGGTGGCAAAACGACTGAAGAAGACGGTCCAAAAGCCAACAAAAATTGTTAAGGAGTATGAAAAAAGGTTTAAAGACCTCCTAAGCAAATTAGACTACGAGATTGAAGAAAAACTATTAATCAAATGGTTTATTGCCGGTCTAATAAATAAAATTAGAATACATGTCCATTGACAAAGTGTTAATACATATGCAGATGCATTAAAAGTAGCACTAGAAATTGAAATGGATGATGAATACCCTCTAGTATCCATGGATAGACACATCGATGAATTCCTTGAAAGTATGGAGCAGGCTATCTGGAATATGATGCTAAAAGGGCCAGAATTATGGTGTACAAATTGTAAAACTTCAGGACATACCAAGATTCTTGTCGAATTGAGGATCGGCGACAAGAAGTGAAACTCATTCAATATAGATGTTCCTGTGACTTGTGCAAAGAATATGATTCACATACCACAAATGATTGCCCATTCAATCTGAAAAACAAAAAGGAAAGATGGTGTCAAATCTATGTGAATACACATACAATTGAAGATTGTCATCTGAGCCTGAAAAATCAACAAAATTATCATGCAGTGTACTAGACAAACTCTGTTGAGCAGCATCACGATAGAAATACAACAAACACCAGATTCGAGAGAAACGATGGAAGAAATAACCGGTACAATCAAAACAGGAACGATAGATACCCAAGGTATAATGACCGACGGTATGATCAGCGATATGAAAGCTACAATAGACGCGGAGGATACCAGAATCGTGGTCGTGGCAATGGAGGTCGCGGTGTTCAATCTAGTCGACCTGGTGCATGTTTCACATGTCTCAGTGAGGATCATCGGCATGCAGAATGCCCTTATAAGGAAAGAACTGATCTTAAATTTAGAACAAAGTGTGGGGTAGGTGATCACTATTTAGAGGATTTCCCTACCATGATTGAGAAAATAAATAATAAAAAGAATGTTCATGTTTTATCTTGTATTTCAAAAAACGATGTGCTCCATACAAAAAACTTGCAAATTGTAACTAGGAAAGGCACTCACATTGGTCAAGATAAACCTCAGATAACTAGAATTGTCGATAAAGAGGACTATCCAAATCCTATAAAACAAAAATCTGTGTACAAAGATGCATCCAGCATATTTCATGACTTAGCAGCACATGAAGATGTCGAAGAAAATTGATAGGAAGTTCTCAATGAATTTATCATATTAATGTCAAACGATGAAGCTGTAAGCAAAATGATTGACCTGTTGCATAAATTAAAACATAAACATGTCGAATAAATACAAACTAAAAACATTTGCCGACTAAAACAAAAAGAGAAAAATGATGCTGACCCATTAGTCGACCTCGACATAAATGGATATCATGTACGACAAGTCGTACTGGATTTTGGATCCCAAGTGAATATCATGACTCATGATACCTGGGACCAACTTGGTCGACCTCAATTGCAGGAATCAGGCATCTATTTAAAGCTCACAGATCAAGGATTAATTGAGCCGATTGGAGTATGGAAAGGAGTAAAAAATTCCATTAAAGGCATCACGACGAAAGTAGATTTTGAAATCATCACTCTAAAGGATGATGCGAGTTTGTTCCCCACATTCGTCGGTCGACCCTAGGGACAAAAGATGAAGGCCTCAATTTCCTTAGACAAAAGTCATATCAAGTTGAAAGGCAAAGGGCAGAAGTTTATCGTACCAATCTTCCCATCTTAGGGAGAACCTTGGTCGGAACCTATAGAAATCGACAATGATGTTCGACAGCTTTACCGCATAGAAAATAATGAAGATCACATTGAGCCAAATACCCAAGGAGAACTTCACCTCGGAGATCCTATCTCGCTTGGATACAATGATGCAGAACTCTATGATTGCAAAATAGAGAACTATTATTTACATGCGAAAAAATGATGGACTGTGGAAGCCATCTCAAAGAAACAAATAAAGAAGTGTCTCCCATTATCTTATACACTGAAGATATTTGAACAAAAAATGCGAGCATATCCAACACTTGCTCCAGATAGAAATGCACAATATGGTAGTTCGACATTAAGATATAAAGAACGTGATTCACCTGCTGTACATGTCAAACAGGTATCAAAACATGTCGGAGAGCAAGGTCGACTACAAAGTTTGGTAGAGACATTCAGTGGTCAAGCTGTTAGATGGTGGGACACCCATCAGTTGAAACTCCAAAACTGGAATACTGCATCAACATTTTTCATAGGAAGAGTTGGAGGAAGAAAACCGACAACTCAGGTTGACATCCCCTTGTTTATGCAAGGACAAAATCCTGAAGTTCACATCGACTGTTGCGAAAAAGAATGGAGAAAACTGGGCTATAAAGATGAAAGAACATGGCCTCACCTCTTCCCCAGAACACTTAATGATCTACCTAACAAATGGTACAAGATGGAAGAAGTGAGAGGATAAACTTTCTTTTGGAAAAACTTAAAAGATTTTTTTTTAAGGATTTCCAATTTTCTCCACAAGATGAGAGGTTGGTCGAAGCAAGTGAAAGCATCAAAGAATTTCTGCAACCAACAGAAACCTTAACACTTGCAGAAAAGTAGAGGATTATGCACTCACCTACCACCTGCTTCAACATAAAGTCAACAAAAAGCCAGCAGTCGTCAAGACTAAGTCTAGTAACAGAGATGTCAGTCGGAAAAAAATTTCAATGGAGAAAGGATCATCACGACGTATCGAATCCCATAAGAACAATCTTTAGCATAGAGATTTTCAACAAAGATGAACCCGAAAGGTTATCAGAAAAAGGCTTTCCACCAAATGTCACACAAATCAAAGAAGGTGAAAGACAGATAAGTAACAGTCGTGCACCAGAATGGATGGATGCGAAGATTAAAATGAAAGAAGTAGATATTTCAAATGACGACCAACCGAAAATGGCAAAGATTGGCTATTACTGGAGTTAGGAACAAACGGCAGAAATCTCCAATATCCTCAAATAATTTCAAGATGTTTTTGCTCGAGATTATAGAGACTTGAAAGGACTTGTAAAGGAAATGGGCAAGATGAAAATTGATACTAAACCTGATGCTAGACCCGTAAATAAAATACCCTACAAGCTCGCTCACAAATATAAGGATATTTTCAAAAAGGAGATCAATAGCATGCTCGCAGCAGGAATCATATATCCTATCGACTAGTCGGAGCAAGCAAGCCCAATGGTCGTTTAGCCAAAGAAACAAGATCTGACACGATTGAGAATCTATGTTGACTTCTAAGAGATGAACAAGGTAACACTCACAGATCCCTTTCCAACCCCTTTCGCTGATGAAATTATTAATGAAGTTGCAGGGCATCAGTGCTACTCTTTCACGGATGGATTCCCTAGGTACAACCAAGTACCTATTGCAAAGGAAGATCAGAAAAAGACAACATTCATGTGCGAATTTGGGTCATTTGTGTACAAAGTTATGCCCTTCGGTCTAAAGAACGCACCTGCAGTCTTTTCAAGAATTGTCGTCAAAGCATTTCAAGAATATATCTACAAAACCATGGTTGTATACTTTGATGATTGGACAATCTATACAATGCTGAAAGATCATTGCAAGTGGCTTCGCCTGATGTTGGAACAATGTCGACATATACAATTGTCACTAAATATTAAAAAGTGCATCTTCGCGACACCTATCGGCATATTACCAGGCCATGTAGTTTGCAAAGAAGGGATCAAGGTTGATTATGCAAAGATCAAAATTATCCTCGACCTAAAGCCTCTAGTTAATTCGAAACAAGTATGAATCCTGTTGGGTCATACCAGATATTACAGAAAGTTTATCAGACATTATTCCGATATGACTTATCCTCTCGAAGAATTGCTAAAAGATGATCGAGATTATAGGTGGATGGAGGAGTGCGATATCTCATTTAACACGTTGAAAAGAAAAATGGTCGAAGCACTCATCCTCCGATTTCTGGATCGGTTGAAGAAATTTCATGTACATATTGACGCATCTGGAATAGCAGTCGGCACCATTCTAACACAACCCAGAGAAGATGACATGGATTACCCTAAAGAATTCAGCAATCGAAAATTGAATAAAGCTAAAATAAATTACTCCACGACCAAAAGGGAAGCATTCGGTATGGTATTTGCACTTCAAAAATACCATCATTATTTATTGGCTAACCCTTTTGTATTTTATATAGATCACCAAGCTTTAAAATACTTAGTCAATAAACCATTACATCATGGGAGGTTATGCCGCTGGCTATTACTGTTTCAAGAATTTGAATTTGAAGTAATCATTCGACCGAGAAAATCTAATGTCGGTCCAGACCACCCGTCGAGAGTCGACACAGGAGAAGAACCAACAGGAATTGAATATGACTTACCAGACGCACACTTGTTTTGTATTGAAGCATTCCCTTCAGAACTTACGGAAATTGCACAATTTCTCAAGGATGGACAAGCTCCTGAAGGAATGACTGAGAAAAAGAGGAAGATCTTAGCAATGAAAGCAACCCCCTACACTTTGATCAATGGATTCCTCTATAAACTTGGCTTGGATGGTATATTATGCGGATGTGCACTTGATCATGAACAACAGGATATACTTGCAGAAGCCCATGCTGGACCGACGGAGGACATTATCATGCAGACATAACAGCTAGAAAAATCCTGCAAGTCGGACTTTGGTGGTCAACAGTTCATAAAGACTGTCGAGAATTTGTATCTAAGTGTGATAAATTTTGGTGCATGGGACGATCGCTACCAAGAACAGAAATTCCATTGGTCCCAATTAACTCTAGCCGAACATTTGAAATTTGGGCTATCGATTTTATTGGAACATTTCCAATAGTGGGGAGAAGGACAGGTGCTCGATACATTATCATTTTTGTCGAATATGTTACCAAGTGGGTAGAAGCAGAACTAGTCGAAACATGTTCAAGCAAAGTTGCCTCTAAGTTTATTTATGAAAACATCATAACATGTTTTGGATGCCCCATAACATTGATAAGTGACCAAGGTATGCACTTTGTATGTAAAACCATTGAAGCACTAACTAAGGAATTCACAGTTGATCATAGAATAAGCACAGTGTATCATCCTCAGTCGAATGACGCCGTAGAATCATTCAATAAAACACTTACAAAAGGACTGACGAAAATATGCAACATAGAGATAGATGACTGGGATGACAAGGTACCTGATGTTCTCTGGGCATATAGAACAACATACAAAAGAATGAAAGGTCAAACACCATTCTCACTTGTTTATGGACAAGAAGCTATCGTCCCATTACATTTTCAACGACTTGCACCGACCATTGCAAACAACTCTACATATTGACGTCGAAGATACTCGACAAGAATGACTACTCCAACTGTCAAAGCTAGATGAAAGTCGACAGTTAACGAAAGAACATCAACAAGTGCAAAAATAGCAACAGAAAGTGTGGCATGATAGAAATATCAAACAGAAGAATCTGTCAGTTAGAGATTTGGCACTCCTTTATAATAGCTGAGTAAAAGGGAAGCCAAAAAATCTACATACAGAATGGATGGGGCCCTATATTGTCAAAGCATTAAATCCTAATGGATCAGTCTGACTAAAAATGCTACAAGAAAAGGTTTTCAAGAAAGCGATAAATGGTGCCCGGCTTAAATGGTACAAGTCATGAATATTCAAAAAAAAAAAACGGTTAAGAAATAACCGAATGAGAGTACTATAAGCAATCAAGAAAAACAACAGAGCATGACAAAAGCAGAAATGATGAGAGAGTGGCAAAAGAAGGATGGAAAAAGCAGAGAAATAAGTCCGGCACACAACCGTCGATATTGTAGACATCGACAAGAACGCCGATGGTTTGCAGAAGAAAATCAAGCACGACAGAAGCATTGGAGTTCGGACCAACCAAACTCAAATAGAGAATCCCGTTGACATAACACATCGAACAAGGTGTCGCGGCATCATGATGACAAATAAATAAAGGCTAAAGATACCCGCGATGCCAAAAGTAATGCACCTGACGAAGCGCTGATAGCATGTCAGTCTATTTTGATAACCCCTTCAAATCAACCATTAATACGGGCCTCTACGTCCCGTCCACCCGTACCGAGTAACTCCACCATAAATCCGGAGCTCGTGGATTCTTGGGCACTCTTTTGCCGAGAACTTGAACTCTAAGATACAGATTTCCCTGACTCCGTTGAAACTAACTTCACATTCTTGAACCTCGAATCTTCCATTGCTCCTAGAAAAACTCTAACATCTACCAGAGCCACTGCGACGTCGATCAGAGAATTGGAGAAAGAACAAAAACCACTGGAAACAAGACTCCAGATGATTAGGAATGCAAAGGCGATAGAACCCACTTGGAAGAAAGAATGGAAAAGCATTCAAGATTGGGGGAAGGAGTCAGATGGCCGTTGGAGGGATGAAGCACGACGTTTACAGATAGCCACAATTCTGCAGTACATGAAGGCACCCTTGTTGGATAGTTTTGGAGGATTGAAAGAAGTCATTGCACAATTTATCGTTAGCAGGTATCACAATGGAAAGCTTTATTTTGATGTTCCGGTCGACATCAATGGTGAAATAATCCACAAAATAACTGGCCTAACACATAAGGGGGATGTTGTACCAACAAATTCAGGCAGAAACTTGGTTGACGAGTTTATTGATACTCCTGCTGGAAAGAATTCTCGAGGCATAGTCGTGAGCAAGATTGTTTTTGGCAACTACAAAATTGCTGCCAAGATTGTGTCACATGCACTTTCACGGACGGGTAGGGGATTAGATTTGAAGACCCGACATGTTGGAAGCTGTCAAGAATATGGCTATGAACAACAAAGTATACAAATGGGCAGACTTCCTAGCCGACATTCTCAAATACACATGCGATAAGTGCCAAGAGGAAGGAGCTAGCATCCGCTACCCATCTGTACTCATATGGATTGCTATGACCCACTTTCGACTAAAAGGAAACAAGGATTTTTCAGAAGACTGACTTGTCCTTATGGAAAATTTCCGTTGTTTTGCACCTGGAGCAAGTCGACATGGGCCTACAACAGTTAAAATTTGGCTAGAAGCATGGTTTATAGACCTTAAAACAATGGCCACAAGATGGAGAGTACCACAGAACGTCCGTCGAAGTTTACCCCCGACAGCTCACATCCAACTATCTTTGGATGATACAGTAGTCTAGTACATGGAAGGAGCAGCAGGTCCAGCAAGGTGGCTCAACTATTACCCTTTGGTAAGTGAAAATTTCACAGAATTAAGTCAGAAATCTATTTAAGTATTACCTATTCCGGTACAAGCAAGGAAAACCAACTTCAAGTATGTCGAGCCTCTCACTGATATGGAACAAGAAGAAGCATACGAAATTCGGTTGTATATGAAGACCTTCATGTATCAACCCGAGCCAACACCTAACCCCAAGACATTAGCACTTTCCCAGACGCCGCACATAGAATTAGCAAAGGCCAGAGAGCATTTAGACAGCAACATAGAGTCCGACAATCCAGAACATCTTCTAACATATGATAACATACTGAAGGTAGCAGCTGAAATTGTTACAGCCCGACAGAACCGAGTAACATCGATCAAGGGGAAATGAAAATGACAAGTAACATTTCAAGAACCTACACAAGAAGACAAGATTGAGTTATACGACACTGCTACTCAGCTTCTTGAAGATGCAACCAAGAACAAAATTCCTGCCGAAGATCAATTCAGAAAATTTCTAGAAACAGATAAGTATCCATCCTCTAAAATTATTGTTAAAAAACCCAAAATTTTGGTCGAACCTGATGTCAACCTAACAATTCAGTTCCCCCCTTCTTCCCCAACTGCAGTAGAAGAAGAAAGCAGCCTCCTAGCATTACCTACTCCGGTTAACCCAGCAAACACCGCTTTGAGTACATTTATTGAAAACCTTCCAATACTTTGTCCCAACTAGAACGAGATGGTCGTCCAACAACCAATTGTTGCATCTCCGTCTACTGCCCTAGTTAACTTAGCTTCCCCCGATACCATTCAAACCCCAATTTTAGCCTTACCATTGACAATGCCAGAAATTGTCAGTCACAAGAAAATTCATCACATCAGAAATCCTGACCCATAAGGTCTAGTTTATGCACAACAAAGAACTGTCTATACCCCTCTTCCAGTCAATTCATTACCGCAACAAACGAATCCACCTCAACCAAAATTCGTTCAAAGTAGAAATCCCCAAGTCATTAGTCCCCATGTTGAGTCTACAATTGAGTCTAGTTTAGTTAGTTTGGATCTACTTGATAGTACCATTTCATTGAGTCCAATTTTGACATCAGTCGACCTGCCATCACTCCCGGTAAACCAGTTGAGTCTCCCTGTCGATGGATCCAAGTCTAGTCTGGTTACACAGCAGCATGACAAAGAAACAACTACCACAAATGCAGCCAAAGCCGCTTCCATACAAGACAGGGAACCAGACGCGATACAGGATCCTGCAGCCGATACAGCAGAACCACCAGAGCATACTAATGTTCAAGACCTCACTGCAAGCAATATGGATACATCCAGTATAGCAGCAAACATTCCACCAAGTTCCGAAGCTGTTGAACATGAAACTCCAATCACCACGACAGTAGTACCAAATGCACAAACCCAAGTAGAGCAAGCTGTTTCCACCACTCAAGCAGTCATCGACAGTCATCTAGCAACAGGCGAAAAAGACAACGGGCCAGAGCAGCAAATTTTAAGCAAAGCAAAAGAAAAGAATATTTGCGGGAAGCACTAAGAGAAGAAACTCAAAGAAAGAAAGTTGCAGTAACAATTGCAAATGAAACAAACACAGCTAAGCCAATTAGAAAATACTCTTTCTATATACTTAGATCAATTCGGAGCTGCTACAAGCTATCAGCCACAGTTGGCATCCCAAGAAGAGCTTGATTTACTTGAAGACAAAGTCTTCAAAGTGCAAAATTGTCGCCGATATGAGTCAGAGGAACAGATACTGCATGTACAGGAAGAAAGGACTACATTCCTCACTAAATGTGAAAACTTAGCTCAGCAATTTATCCCGCTTCCAACCAGTTCCGACACAACATCACCTCTTGATCGAGCATATCAGCTATTTCAGTCTGTCCTATCAATGCCACAATCTAAACTTCTCAAGAAACAACAGGATCAAGATTTCAAGGTAGCTTCCCTCATGACAAATCAATTTACAGCCTTTTCAGAAGCTCTCAAAGTACTCAAGCAGTACGATAGTCAAGCAGAAAAAATTACAGAAGTCCTGAACAATTGGTATGTATATTATGGCGACATCTACAAAGATCTACAGAAAACAAGAACACTGCTCAACAAAATTCAGCATCAGCACTTGACTGCAAAGGAATCCCTTATTGAAAAACTTGATAGTTAGATTATCATGGAAAACAAGAGATTGGATAAATTAGAAAAACAAGAAGTTTAGTGGATGTCTCAAGCCCAAGACGGCCTCAGCAAACTGGGAGAAATTCAACCCTAGTTCTACCAGTTACTTGCTGCTACTGAAAGAACAATTAACACATTCGTCCTCGACATGATCCATTTACAGGCTACATCCACTCACGACAAGATGGAGAACTTGTCGAAACTCACAACTCTGACCGTCAACATCAAGAATCTGATATGCACTTGGGAAGAATTCCAACACCACCTCTCTGTTTCTGCCGAAGTTATTCTTGAATCTTGTTTCCAGATACCTGATACTATTGATTCCAACATACCTTCGTCATAACCATCTGCATTACTCTTTTTGACATTTTGATCTCTCCATTTCTTTGGGACAAAGAAAGATTTTGAGGTGGGGGAGATGTTGGAGGGGCCTAGGTCAGCCTATCGACTAGACCCTCCACCTGACCACTCTGCAGCACATGTCGACAAGTCACGTTGACTAGTATAGGTCAGGTCGATTGGATAAACTGATAGACATTTATGTAACTGTAATTGCATATATATATATATATATATATATATATATAGGTTGGTGACCCGATGTACTAGAAAAGAGAGGTTCTATGACTGTATTCTACTCTTGTTGGTTAATATAAAGGCTTGTCTTCTCTCTATATGTCTCGTCTCATGTATCTGTATCATTGCGTATTCTTGCTTATATCGTTTAATATATCTATGGTAACCACATGAACCTTGGGACTACAACAAGACCCCTTCACCAAATGAGGGATCGATTTTATGAATTGTAATCCAGTTTCAGCTGGAGTCCATCATCATATAATTGTTGTCATCGACTACTTTACCAAGTGGGCTGAGGCAATGCCTACTGTTAAAGCGGACAGAGAAATGACCACTTATTTCATTTTCAACCAGATCATTGCAAGATTTGGTACACCCAAAGAGATCGTGACTGATCACGGTTGCCATTTTTAGAACAGCATGATAACCAATCTATACACCATGTTAGTTTTTCGACAGGAGCATTCGTCTTCATTTTATCCACAAGCGAATGGTTAGGTCGAAGCAGTCAATAAAAATTTGAAGATTATCTTACAAAGGACTGTTAATGCTAGTGGAACTAACTATCACATTATGTTGTATCCTACTCTTTGGGCCTATCGAGCCAATGTAAAGACTGCTACAGGGTTCTCTCCTTTCCAACTGGTACATGGGATAGAGGCAATCATTCCGGTTGAGTGCAAGATTCCCTCATTGAATTTAGTTGTACAACTATTACCAGACACTTCAGCTTTGGAAGAACGTTTGCTACATTTAGAACACCTGGATGAACAGTGCCGCGATGCGCTTACAGCAAATGAAGTACATAAGAACCGAGTTAAAGGATAGCATGATAAGTCTACCAGGTCTAGGTTGTTTCTCGAAGGAGACCTTGTTCTTCTTTGGGATCAGGAAAAGGAGCCTTTAGGGGTTGGAAAGTTTAATTCCATGTGGGTCGGCCCCTACATAGTTTCTAAGGTATTGAAGAAAGGTGCATACGAGTTAACAAACTATGAAGGTAATAAGTTGTCGGAGCCTAGAAATGGGCTCTACCTGAAGAAGTACTATGCTTAGGTATCTATTCTTTTTCATGTATTATAGCTGTATATTTTTGTAGAGTTAAATATTTTTATGGTTTGTAGTTACTCCGTTTTTTTTTACAGTTACTAATGCAATTGTTGAGGTCCTATCTTTTGGCAGGTCATGAACCCACAATCGTAGAAGCTGTCTTTTAAGTCATTTTAAGCTCTTGTTTTGACTATTTGAAAAACTAAACAAGATTGCTGAGTATAGTTGTCATTTCAGAATCGTTAAAGGATTTGAAGCGACATCTGCTTAAGTATAAGTTGAACCCTTTTCCGGACTTTTGCAGATTACTTATGAAAAAGGAATACTCTAGTCATACGTGGCTAGAAGAGTTCTTCTTCCATTGTTTTCTACTTTTTCGGGGGATGAGACTAACTATACGAAAAAGGACCTTTTGGAGCCTTCTTTAGGGTTTTCAGGCTCTCGAAATAAGAAAACACCAAGCGAGCATTCACCTACTCGGGCTCGATGTGAAATCCACGAGAGGGTATATAGAGGATTTTTTAAGTTTTTTAGACTCTATAAACAGGAAAACACCGATGAGCATTAACCTACTCGGGATCTATATTAAAATCCACAAGTAAGTGTATGAAGGATTATTTAAGTTTTTATGACTTCTTAAACAAGAAAACACCAGCGAGCAAGAACAGATCTTGGCTCGATATTAAAATCCAGAGATCAATGTTATAGAGTATTCGTCTATCTCTTCTTCAAACTCTTTAAAAAATGAAGAAGGTCCTGAGTCTTCCTCCCATGGGATTGTTAAAATTTTTACATGGTTGGGCTTATTGAGTTTTCTATCTTTCTTGGACTCATTAAAACAACAAGGAGGACATTCTTTTACCAAAAAGAATAAGGGATAAGAAGGGTATATCACATCTTTTCAGTTTCAAAGGAAGTTAAATCATTCCTATCCTTGAACACATCACCTATTTGAGTCTATCATTTTGGTTGGGTTTTAGTTTTTGGCCTTAGGGTGAACCTGATATCTGATTTTTTACTCCCCCGGTTGGTTATTCTTCCAACCATATGGAGGGTCTATTAATGACCCCTACATTGCAGGCTTATATCACTTTCCCTTCATTTTGAAAACTGCCTAAGTCACTTTGTGTTGTGCTCACTATTCAAGGATACAACCTGTGTCGACCATTCTGCAGTTTACCTTGACCTCATGTGTTGGCCATCCTGGTGTCAGTTTGTTTCATCTTGTTACTTGTCCTACTCCA
Source organism: Larix kaempferi (assembly GCA_027924585.1). Classification (NCBI taxonomy): domain Eukaryota; kingdom Viridiplantae; phylum Streptophyta; class Pinopsida; order Pinales; family Pinaceae; genus Larix; species Larix kaempferi. The sequence continues at coordinate 14,667,445 of BSBM01000486.1, forward strand.
AATCAAATCATACCTTTTGAGTGTTCCTCGTGTTAGATGATTGGAGGATGCATTAAGGCCTCCCTTCCAGCAGAATTCTTCCCATCGACTTCAGCTCATTATGCTATGGGAATGAAGTTTAGAGTTTCGGTTCATACCTTGGGGATTGCAGTCATCAGTGGCAGTTTCCCTCGCTGTTGAATAATGGGAATACATTAATGTCTCTTATTCGACAGGTTCCTCAGGTGTTTGACTTCAAGTCCTCTTATTCACACTTGTTGGATCGTACTAGGTACCTTGGGCCCCATTATCATTATCGATGGAAGCCCTTGCATTTGTTAACGGTATACATCAATGACTGGTAATCAAACGATTCCCCCCATGTTCGACTTCAGCTCATTTATTCGCATGGTTAGGGTTTGTACCTTGGTTTGTTTTGGATGAAGACCTTGGGATTTTGATAGCATCACCTTGTTTATGTTATCACCCAAGCTGTGCAAGACTAAGCCTCACTCATTGTGGCTTTCCATGAGACATAGATCTAGTTTTTTGTTATGGCTATAATAATCTCTCATTTTGACATGGATCCACGCTTGTATTTCAGTGGACATGCCATATATACATCTCCTAGTTATGTATCGGAGATCATGTTGTATCATGCTACACATATATATGATGTCAAGATTGTAATTGCTCGTTGACCTTGATTGTTGTTTCAGGTACTTTTGTGACTTGGTTCTGCGGTTTCTTGCTCCTCCTTTGACTTGGATTTATAATGTATTTCGTCCATCGTTTCCCTCTAACCTCACACATTAGGGGGAATCTGTTATAGGTCAAATATGCACTTCTCCATCCGTGATCACATTACACTGCCGATCACACAAAAGGACACCATGGATTGAAGAGCTAGATTTCCCTAGATGATGTATGGACTAGACCTACCCTCTTCAGCTGAAAATTTCCCCGTTTACCCTGATCTTTTGACATGTGTGCTACTCTTTGGGCAGTAAACCAGTGCAAATCTGCTAGTATTCCCTACTTTACTCAAGGGAAACTAGCGCACACCTCAGAAAAGTTGTAAGTGCTTGTTGTAAAACACTAAAGTTGCATATTGTGTGCTACTATGCCTTGAGGAAACTCGCGCACATCTTAAGATGAAATCAAAAATATATTAAGATTACGAATTGGGATTAGTTGAAGTTGGTTCTGCAACTTCCCCAACCTCCCAATCCAACCACCTCTTGATTACAACTTCCTACCTTGTCCCATAAATACAAGGAGGATCCATGAGAGAGGGACCTAGAAATAATTCTTTAAGGGTTGTTATGCTGGAGGAAAGTCCCAAGTAATTATGAAGAGCAGGAGCCCAGGACTCGGTTGCAGAAGCATCTTGATTGATCAGGTGTACTTGTATTGATTCATGTTTCTTTGACAATAAAAAGGTGGACATACTCTTCCTTTCCCAAATCGAATGTCTATTGGATTGTATGTTCATTTGGATTAGTATCTGATTGTTGTTGATGTTTGTTTTCTTTCAATATTCATCAATATTTATATAGTCAAGATACGCTGAGGAAGGTTTCCTTTGTGTTGCAGGTTCATCATAGCGAAGGATCAAGTGGGAGATCAAGTGAAAGCTAGGAGCAACCGTTGGTTAAAGGTAAATCTTTCGATATCCTGATCTCTTTCATTTGTAGGAACTAAATGCAATATAATGAATGTATTTACCTGTCAATCCCCCCCAAGTTGGTAGTGTCCACTCCTCACTATAAGGTTTAAATCCTGAACAACACCTGGAATTTCCATTATGCAAAGTTGTAAAAACTATGATGACAAAACTTTTCGTAGTTTTGATTTAGGCTACAAGTATGGGTAGCATTTTGTCTACCAATTTACACATGACATAAAATGAAAATTTGGATAAATAAAAAACCAAATGTATGTATTTCAAAGTATTTTGAATGGAGGAGTGCATAGCCATTTTTATGTGAAGAGAACTTATAGACATAAAGATAGAAGAATGCTTACAAGTTAATCCCTTGATATTTTGAGCAATTGATGTAGGTTCAACAACCAAAGTCTGCATTGATCTATTGGCATCACATTGATTAGAATTTCAACTCTAAGGTCCTCAAAGGTGGGAGGAAAGAAACTATTTTTTTTTAAACCTACACCCAACTCTAAACTAAGGGGAGAAAATCTTTTGTTGTGAAACCCCAAATCAAATCTAAATTGAGGGTCGAAACTCTCTTGTTGTGAAACACAAACCAACTCTAAACTCATATATACATTGATCCCCTTCTATGGTCATCACATTGATCAAAATTTCACCTCTAAGATCCCCAACTCTAAACTCCTATTTACATTGATATTGTGCTATGGGAATTCACATTGATCATAGTTTCACATCTAAGATCCTCAAAGGAGGGAAGGGAATAACTCGCTTGTTGTGAAACTCAAACCCAACTCTGAACTTATATCTACATTAACCCCCTATTATGGGAATCACATTGATCATAGTTTAACCTTTAATCTCCTCAAAGGTGGGAAGGTAGAAACTCTTTTGATGTGAAACCCATTAACCAACTCTAAACTCATATCTAAATTGATCCCCTTCTTAAGCACTTTGACCAATATCAGAAGAACTCTGATTCTTGAAATAAGAAGATTCATTAGCATAAACCTACCCATATACCCTTGTTTCCTATTGAAGCATTCGCAAAGCAAGAAATGGGAAGAAAATCATCTTGCATATTGATGAAGTTCCACTCTATGCTCATGATTTTGTGACCACTGCAAATTGGCCAACTTGACATGAAGTTCCTCCTACACAACAATATTTCCCCCCTTCAATGGTTGATTAACTAACCTTGTCATCCTATGACTACCCATTGTGTCCATTAGTTTCTCCCCTAAACCATGATGGATGGATTTGGTTCAATTATTGCAGGCTAGTCATTACACAGCAATATATTTGAAAAACATATATTTTTGTGTGTATTGTACTTTACATATGGATTGGAAGTGCAAAATTTAACTACAGAAAACCAATAATGTAATCTGAAAAAAAAAATGTAGGACTCTTTCATGAAGCCAATTCACATTATTGACAGGATGGATTCTAAGTTTATGACAATGCCAGGGAAATACAATCTCAATTTTGCACATTTGATGGAAAGAAGTACTTTATAAGTAGTTCATACTCAGAAATTTCCTTCATATCTGCTCCAGATCTAGTGATAGGATGAAAGAAGATCCAGATTCCTATTGGGCATAAGAATATGAAAATCACAAGGATTGCTATAAATCTTCGAAAGTTGATGTAACAAGACAAGATGCATCTTTTCAAAGCAACTTCAATGGCTGCACATAAACCATGGAAGATAAAGAAATTTATAACCTCCCAGATGGGCGACCTTGTCTCTATGAGAAAACAGATGTTGATGTATATGTAACTTCGGAATGTATTTCATATATGTTGTATGTACTCCTATAGAGATGGTATTATTCCTCTATACGGAAGTGTCGTCATTTATATTGTAAGTGTCATAACTTATACTTGATGGGTTATTAGACCACCTTGTTGAGGTCGGCCCTGTATAAGTCATGTGGGTCGAAGGGTTATTAGACCACCCTATTGGGGGTCGGCCATGTGGGTCAAAGGGTTATTAGACCACCCTATTGGGGGTCGGCCCAGTCAGCATTATGTTATGTGGTTAAGTTCGAGCCTACATGAGTTAGGTAAAAAGGCAAGTCAAGTCAAGTATAAATAGAGTGCGGGAGGCACTCTATTTACTCACTCACTTCTCACACATACACTCAAGGAGGAGTGGCGCACTTATGGAGGAGGAGGATCTGCTGCTAGGTTATGGCTATCTCTCTTGGTTGGTTGTATCATTGCTCTATCTATCTCTGAGGAAGTTATTGGGGTTTTTCACCTTTATGGTTTTCCCCAAGTAAATCTTTGTGTCTCTTGTGTGCTTGCATTATTGTCTCCATGATTGATATGCTGTAGATATGCTGTACATGTTGTTCTCTCAGTTAAGATATTAGATCATATTGAAGTAAATTTCATAAAATTGACATGGTATCAGAGCTAGCCTGAAAGAAGGCATGATATGGCATGTATGACACTTGTTGCACTTACGATGCTAGGGCTTGATATAGCAAAAACCAGTCATCGTAGTACTTTTGCTATAAATCCGTTTTGGCGAAGTTTTCAGATCTGAAATTGTTACAGGACGAAGATAAAATCTCCAGGTACCTTGTGTCCAAAGGAAAACCTCTAATTCGTTGTACTTTGTGATTTATGATCTGTACAGTATAGGGTTTCTGCCTCTTCCAGATCTGAGTCAAAATCAGGTGACCTTGGGAAAAAGGTCATATCTTGGGCTAGGAAGCTCCAAATTGAATTTCGTAAAAAGTTACAGGTAGTACACAGTCTGTACTATCTCAGAAAACGTTTTCAGAGGCCGAAGTTGAACCAGTGACACGTGGAACACCGTACAAGTTCGCTCTCCTGTATTATCCCATAAAAAGGTCACGTTGCGACACTTGGAATAACTCTCTCTCAGAGAATCCAATTGAGGTCAGACCTATCAGGATGGAAAGATAACAGGTCGAGCTATCGCATAAAACTTTTTCAGAGGCCGAAGGTCAAACAGTGACACGTGGAACGCCGTACAAGTTCGCTCTCCTGTATTTTCCCAAAACAGGTCACGTTGCGACATTTGGCATAACTCTCTCTCAGAACATCCAATTGAGGTCAGACCTATCAGGATGGAAAGCTAACAGGTCAGGTTATCTCAGAAAACTTTTTCAGACCCTGTGGATCAAAAATTTCGGAGTTACACCAGAAACAATTAGGTACATATTTCTGTCAAAACAGAATTATTTTTTGGTACCTTCATTCATGGCTTCCAGAATTTAGGGCTTTGAAGAAAGTTGGAATTTTTGTAATCGGAGACCACGGCTGGATGCTACTCATCAAAATAGAAATTTAGAGACCAAGATCAGAATTTTTGGTTGGGCAGAAGGCCGGGCTTGATCAAACCCTAGTTCGGGACTTTGATCAGAAAAATGGAAAATTAGGGCTTCTGTATAAATGGGAATTTTTGAAATCTGTGACCACGGCTGGAAGCTCCTCAGAAAAATAGAAGCTTAGAGCTTTGGATCAAACCTTTTGATTGGGCAGAAGAGTGGGCTTGATCAAACCCTAGTTCAGGGTCACGTCCAGTGAATCCAGAAGTCTCAAAGGCAAAATTGAGGAGTGAAACTTTGTAGTTTTCAAATTCTGAATATACCAGCTTGATCAGCTCATCAAGGCGCATATTTCTATACTTTCAGAAGTTTGAAATTCAAAGTTTGAATTTTTGGGGTTTCTCTGACAAACCCATATCCATCTCCAGGTCCAGTTCTTGCAAATCAAGTGGATTGGGTTAATCCTAGAAGAAGATGGATTGGTCACCTGCATAAGTGAAGGAGTTCTTGTTTCAGAGGGAGATGAGGCTAAGGCTTTACATAAGGAGATTACAAGCGATCTCGACAGGTATGACTCATCGAGGTATGTTTCGAGATTTGTTCATGATTAAGTTTATGGTATGTTTGTCTTCATGTTATTACGGTTAGTACAATCTTGATTTTAGACTTGTCATATCACCTTAATAAAACTATGAATGCACAATAGAAAATATTCATTGATTAGGGTGTTGACACTTATGATTGTACTAATGCATTATGGTGTTGTATGAGATTTATGTTGTCTACTAACATGAAAGGTACACCAAGAAAGACAAATCATGTTCTGGTTCAAAGAACATATGATCATGATGACATGAGGACAAAGATTCATCCATTGTCATGGATCTCATAAAAGATCCATTTACGAGGTATGTATAACTTGGTTTTATAATGGTTAACCTATGAGATATACAGGTTACTAGCACAAGTCATTGAAGAAGAACAAGAAGACATCATGTGAGTATGTTAGACATAATTAGCTAGCATGCTAATCCAGGTATGTTTTTCCTATATCAAGTTAGAATCTCACCTTGTGATAAGATCCTTTATTTAAGTATACTTGGCATGATTGATTATGATTATTCATTGAAGTTAGTACTCATGGGTTTAGGCATATTATGATTTTTACTTTGATTGATGATATGACTAACCAGAAAAGTCCTATGGTCAAATAGGAATATAAGTAAAAGAATTATGTCTCTTATATTGATTGATTTGACTAACCAGAAGAATCATGAAGGTATACGTTTGAATAATCACAGGTTTTATGCATATTATATCTCTTATCTTGATTGATGATTCAACTAACCTGAAGAGTCATAGGTTTGAGTAATTATAGGTTTAGATATGTTATGTTTCTTATGATTTGACTAACCATAAGAATCCTGCATAAACCTTGAATAATAATGCTTACTATTTTTGTTTGAAATGATCATGACTATACATGCTTGAGATTATTGTGTTTTAATAGTATACTAATGAATGTATGATTTGATATTAGACCTAGAGGATAACACAATGATGATACTAACAAGCATGCATAGGGATCGAGAATGTATATAAGTTCAAGGACAGGTAATCCAGGGAGCAAAGATCAAGAGGGAGTACACTTCAGTAGTTTCTGCAAGAATGCAGATATTCAGAGGGAGTTGACCATCTTTCTACATTCCACAACAGAAAGGTGTAGAAGAAGCTACTGCAGATTAGGACTCCAGCAGCTCCTGCAAGAAAGCAAAGACTCAGAGGGAGTCCACCCAACGAACAAACAAAGATAAGTATTTTAATTTCTTGCATATGTGTTTGTTTAAATAAAATTGTTCAATGATGTATATGCTCATGTTCCTAGACTTAGGATATGTATAGTTGCATTGATGAACAGTATACTACTAATATACATGGGTAAGTGGCCTATGGCACTGTACAACATTCCATTGCTACTTATCTAGAATGAAACCTCTTTGCTGACATGTTGGGAGTTGTGCACACTCTTAACAATGTTCTGGTAGAGATTGGAAGGCATCTAGAAAGTTATGGGATATGGATAAATGTTGTATTGAAGCATTGGCTAAGATAATTGCATGACTGTATGACATATTTCTTTATGTGTAAGAATTTGTTCTGAAAACTATGAGATGTTTTCTAATCATGCAATTTAACTTGTTGTGTAGGAAAGATTGTATGCCATCTCCTACAAAAGGACTACAACATTTGTTCCAACAACAAAGATATCTATTGGAGATATTGAAGATATTGAAGTTCCTAGGATCTGGGATGAAGAAATGAAATTCCATGATCCGTCGATCATGAAGAATGATGTTTAGGATGTAATCCCAAGACATGAAGGGAAGTTTGCTATGACTTCCAAATGGAACTATCAGATCAAGCATGTTGCAGATGGCAGCATTGAGAAATATAAAAGTGATGAAATAGAAGATACACCAGATGGATTCAAGACAGCTTCCTTGAATGGTGTAGTTGAAGAAGAAGTGTATGTGGAGCAGCCACTTGGTTCTGAGACACATGATAAGAAATCATATATGTGCAGAACTTGGTATGGTGAAGATAGATTGATTGCCGACACGCAGTGGAAGCTTACTACCGAGTTCGAGATGAAGAACTTGGGGATGATGCACTATTTGTTTTTGGCATGGAGGTGTGGCAGAGTGATGGAATCTTCCTTGGACAAGGGAAGTATGTAGTAGAGATCCTGAAGAGGTTCAGGATGATGGATTGCAAGGCCATGGCCACACCTATGGCATCGAATCTGAAGCTTCTATGCGATGCTTCATTTGAGCTAGTTGATGTCTCTATGTATCGTCAGATGATTGGGTCCTTGATGTACCTGACGAACACGAGACTAGACATTTGCTTTGCTGTGAACACATTGAGCCAGTTCCTGACGGATCCGAGGAGTGTTCACTTGGTTGCTGTAAAGCATGTTCTGAGGTACCTGAAGGGTACAGTGGATTATGGGCTCAAGTATGAGGTGAATCAAAAGTTTAACCTGCAGGGTTATGTTGATTCAAATTGGGCTGGCAGTGCTGCAGATAGGAAGAGCACATCTAGGTGCTGCTTCAGTATGGGATCAGGTGTGATCTCTTGGTTTAGCAGGAAGCAGTCCTGCGTAGCACTGAGTACAGCTGAGGCAGAGTATGTTGCAGCCTGTTCAACTAGTTGTGAGGCAGTATGGCTACGGAAGCTACTGTCTGAGTTATTTGATCTCCCGTTGGAGGCTACTGGTATCTTCTGTGATATCCAGAGTTGTGTGAAGCTGTCTGAGAACCTGGTGTTTCATGATAGGTCGAAACACATAGAGATCAAATATCACTATATCAGGGATATGGTGCAGAGAGGAGCTGTGAAGCTCCTGTATGTTGTGACGGACGAGCAGATTGCAGATGTGCTGACGAAGCCACTAGCTAGGGTGAAGTTCGAGTACTTCAGAGAGAGGCTTGGCGTTCTTCAGATCGAGGACACTTCGAGGAAGAAGTGATGGACACATGTGCTGAAGCCATTCCAAGCATGTTGGAAGGAGGATCCTTCAGATGGTTGTGGATGTAAGCGCTGGATGATGAGCATCAGGATGATGTTCTGGTTTCTGCTTGATATGATCAGTTGGATCATTTTTATGTATGTATGTACGCATCATGTTGGATGCTGGATATGATCAGTTGTATCATTTTTATGTATGTATGTACGCATCATGTTGGATGCTGGATATGATCAGTTGGATCATTTATGTATGTATGCATCATGTTGGATGCTGGATATGATCAGTTGGATCATTGTATATGCATCATGTTGGATGCTTGGACCACATATCTGTATATGTATCAGGTGGATACATTGTATGATCAGGTGGATCATGTATGGTGATATGTATCATGTATTTGTGTTTGTATCAGGTGGATACATTGATGATCAGGAGGATCATGTATGATGATATGTATCAGGTAGATACTTGGTATGCATCAGGTAGATGCATTGATGATCAGGAGGATCATGTATGATGATATGTATCATGTATTTGTATCAGATGGATACATTGATGATCAGGAGGATCATGTATGATGATATGTATCATGTATTTGTATCAGGTGATACATTGATGATCAGGAGGATCATGTATCATGATATGTATCATGTATTTGTATCAGGTGGATACATTGATGATCAGGAGGATCATGTATGATGATATGTATCAGGTAGATACTTGGTATGCATCAGGTAGATGCATTGATGATCAGGTGGATCATGCAGCAGGATGTTGCAGTGATGATCAGGATGATCATAGATGACGAGCTTCAGGATGTTGCAGTGATGATCAGGATGATCATAGATGACGAGCTTCAGGATGTGGCTCCAGATGACATGCAGTAGGACATTGCAGTGATGATGATCAGGATGATCATGGATACATCAGGATGATGTATGGTGAGTATCAGGTTGATACTCTATGGCCATGGATCAGGTTGTGCAGATGAGCATGTAATCCGGTGCCCTGGGAGATTTGCAGATGGTCTTTCGAGGTTTTGCCTATGGCATGTAATTTGGTGCCCTGGGACATCTGGCAAATGCTCTTTGGGACATCTGGCAAATGCTCTTTCGAGGTTTTGCTCTGGGAGGACATGTAATTCGTTGCCCTGGGAGATCTGCAGATAGTCTTTCGAGGTTTTGCCTATGGCATATAATAGCGCCCTGGGATATCTGGCAGATGCTCTTGCGAGGTTTTGTCCTATGGCATGTAATTCGTTTCCCTGGGAGATCCGATAGGTTGGGCTGTGTGCCCGTAATCAGTCCTGGGATGCTCTTGCAAGGTTTTGCCATGACCACATGTAATTCGTTGCCCTGGGAGATCCTATAGGTAGAGCTGTGTGCTCGTAACAGCCTGGGATGCTCTTGCGAGGTTTTGTGGTGAGGTCACATGTAATTCGTTGCCCTGGGAGATCCTATAGGTAGAGCTGTGTGCTCGTAACAGCCTGGGATGCTCTTTCGAGGTTTTGTGACGCACGTAAAAGTCCTGAGGATTCCACAGTATGGCCAGTGATGACGAAGACCTACAGGTGGTGGGCCTACATCTAGTATGAAAAAGGACTGGCTCTGTAGAACTTCCTATGACGAGTAGATTTAGAGATTGATTGAGATAGCAGCAGCAGTGACGATGATGATGACTCGATGACGATTATCCAGTGACGATGATCCAGAGAAGATGACTTGTGCTAGAAGAACTGTGCTGAGAAATACCTTCCTAGTTAAGAGGGAGTGTTGATGTATATGTAACTTCGGAATGTATTTCATATATGTTGTATGTACTCCTATAGAGATGGTATTATTCCTCTATACGGAAGTGTCGTCATTTATATTGTAAGTGTCGTAACTTATACTTGATGGGTTATTAGACCACCTTGTTGAGGTCGGCCCTGTATAAGTCATGTGGGTCGAAGGGTTATTAGACCACCCTATTGGGGGTCGGCCATGTGGGTCAAAGGGTTATTAGACCACCCTATTGGGGGTCGGCCCAGTCAACATTATGTTATGTGGTTAAGTTCGAGCCTACATGAGTTAGGTAAAAAGGCAAGTCAAGTCAAGTATAAATAGAGTGCGGGAGGCACTCTATTTACTCACTCACTTCTCACACATACACTCAAGGAGGAGTGGCGCACTTATGGAGGAGGAGGATTTGCTGCTAGGTTATGGCTATCTCTCTTGGTTGGTTGTATCATTGCTCTATCTATCTCTGAGGAAGTTATTGGGGTTTTTCACCTTTATGGTTTTCCCCAAGTAAATCTTTGTGTCTCTTGTGTGCTTGCATTATTGTCTCCATGATTGATATGCTGTAGATATGCTGTACATGTTCTCTCAGTTAAGATCTTAGATCATATTGAAGTAAATTTCAGAAAATTAACAACAGAATATCATTTCATGCATCAATCCATATTAAAATTACATCATTAATGATTAAAGCCATCAATTTAATGGGTGAAATGTTTCTAAAATTACAACCCTGCTCCTCACTACCATGTCTAATATATGATGAAGGCTTAAACTAAGTGCTTATGTCTAATTTATTTCTAATATGAACACCATTGATCTAGTGCCCTCTCATTCCTTCTCAAGTCCAAGAGGCGCTCTACTATTGAGATAGATAATATATGATAAGATAAGAGAGTGGGACTGCCAAACAAGCTGTCTCAGAATAAATTTGTGTAGGTAAATACTCAATATAGATAGTTTAGCAGTAGTTGCATAAATCCTTAAAATTTGACTTACCCTCCTCTAGGAAATAAATCTCCTCCCATATGAGAAGCTTTAGCAGCATTTTTACTAACAAAATAGGTTTTAAAGATGAGACAGTTATCAGTTGTACCATCTCACAAAAACCGCAATATGAATGATGGATATTTTCCTATAAGAAAATGTATGGAAACATAATGAATCTTTATGAAATATAACCAGAAGAGAACATCTAATTTTTATAAACAAAATTACAATTTGCATCACATGAGATAGTTTAGATGGAGATGGGAAAAATAGATCAATTCTAACCAGTAATCACAACATCCTGAAGATGTTTCCCATGAATTAGAATGCCATAACGCATCCCAGGATTCTCTCTTCCATATCCATATGATGGTAATGGGGGCATCAATGGCCAATACTTTTCATCCTACAAAACAATAATCAGCATTGGAATTTAGGAACATTTTATCAAGATACCAAATTACATGGATGAGACACATCAAGAGTAAGTAGAAGTATTATATACAGAACTTCAACACAAGGTCATTTCTAGTTTCAAAATGACACAAAAGTTTCTTCCAGACCCACAATATGGTTCCATGCAAGTAGTACCATAAGGACCTCTCAGGTTGGGTATTGGGACCTCCCTCAGAATTCCCGCAAATTATATGTGTTAGTGATATTCACAAGGCTGTTATAGATATGTTTTCTTGCTTTCATTGATCCTACATGCATTTTGATTATGTAAACTATTGGAATTCAGAAACAGGGCACACATATCTACACCAAAGGGGAAGATGCTTAATGGGATGCTTGGATGAAACCTATACACTAAAATATAGGGAATTATTTCTTCAAGTTTCTTGTACTCGAGAAGAAACATGTTGGAAATTATAGCCAATTAGCATATACATTCTATAACCGAGAGCTTGAGTATGGCTCAAATATTGATTCAACTATTGCTGCAAAGAAAGAGTCACTCTTAAGGCTTATTGCATTTGCCTAGTATTTTTCTTTTTCTTCTCTCATATTTTCCATATTTGTTTGGGGTTCTTCTTCCATATCTATTTTGGGTTGATTAGTGTTTAAAAGTAAATTCACCGTAAAGACCTCATGATATATGAACTTATAATAATTGTATGCTAACACATGTTTTGCAAATATGACCATAAAATTGGGTTAAGAACTGTTCATAGACGTGGTCATCTTCATGTCCAACAAGAAATCGGGAAGCAACCTACATAGAACGTACCTGATATATCTGAGAGAGAACCTATTTTGCAGGGCTGTCCTGTTTCTTGTTTATTCGCCTTTCAAATATATTTCTTCACAAGAACAAATTTTTCTAGCTGGAGCTCTGGAGCCATTTGGTCATGAGTGGCTACAATCTTTATTGAATATTGTAGCACTAGGAGCTTGTAACAATAGAAATTATGTATCTGATGATATTCTAACAATAGTAAGCTTGATGTCTTTGGCAAGTTTTTCAAGTTTGGAACTGTATAGTTGGACTTTACATAAATATAATGTATTGGATCTTTGGGTGATTCTTTGTTAAATCAACTAACAATGAAAATGGTACAAAAAAGGTCTATAAAGAGGTCGTTTGTCTTCCTAATTGCACTATCCTACTTGTCTATACTAGAACTGTGAAAGTAGATGAGGAGAATGTGGCAGATGTTAGGTTACTGGAAAAGCATTGCAATTTGGAACATTTACTTTCCCTTCTTTATGAAAGAACACCTAGTTGGGGAATGCGGATCTTAGAGTGCAACCTTGCTTCTATTGATGATGTTAGTGGCCATCCTTACTCGTAAGTTATCATGTTTGTTGCAGAATACCTATATCCTCTTCTAATTCTTGCATGCATAAAATAACAAAAATCCCAAAAATAATATGCAGTAAAATAGGAGAAGGTAGAAGTTACTTGCAACAGGATAAATTTATGATATGGTCCTTAATATTTTCCCAACAATTTATCATTATGTTAGACTTTTTAGCATGATTCAAAGATTCTATATAATGTTTATTACCTATGCATATTTTTTAGTGACTTGCAAATGGAAGTCTTCAATTGATTTTGTAATTTCCATGTTTATCTCACCAGACCTTCTATGATCCATCACCAATATGTCATTTCATTTTGATGCTTAATAGAACTATCTTGGCTAGTTGAACAATGGTTCTTGGAATATTTTCTATATGTCTACTTATCTGTTGTGCATGAGAAATTAAAACTGAATTTGCATTTAAATCCCAAGATAATTTATAAAGCCACATATTGTTCTTAGTGGGCTATTGTTGAAGAAGTTGTAGAGTGTATGGCCCCAGCATATTCTAGGATGCGTGACAAAGGATTCCAAGTATCCTCTTGTATCCCAATGTTGCAGAGTCATAATCAAAGATTTTTATTTGAGGGTACAGCTGCAAGAAGGGTTCACATGCAAGTCCATAAAATGGAAGATTCTGTAGAAAGAACTCAAAAAGATTTAACTATAAGGCACTCAGAGAATACATCAGATGATTGGTATGACAATAATAGTCATTCTACATGTGGCCCAGAAATGCAGCAACTGCACTTTGATCGATTTGATGGGCAGAAATGTGATTCAGAGGTGAGGAAAAACTTTATAAGTATGATGAAAATGAACAATCATTTGTTTGTTCAATGTATCACTGAAACATGGCACAAGTTCTAGAAGATGAGTATGGGCGTTTTATTAGCAAAAGAGTCATGTAAGATTCATTTCCTTATTTCCAGTATTTTTTTTAATTTTTAAGAGTGAATCTGTAACTAGTAATTGGGTATGGCTTCTAGGGATTATTGCACCCGGCCGATGTTCGCATATATTTCGAAACTGTTCAATTTGGAAACGTCATTGGTTATAACTACAACTACTCAAATTTTTTATTAACAAATATTCAACCAAATTCTCTACTGGACACTGACTACGTTTGCTTATCCCAAAACCCATGGAACCCTATCAGGAAAATTTAACATATTTAAGAAGATTACACCCTATGGAACAAAGAAAATTTAACAAATTGAAGAATATTAAACCCTTGCTAACCGATTTGGGGGGCATTTCATCCTCTATGCAACCTACTCGACCTCTTATCTATGTCATCTCTACCACTGTAACCTCTGCATCCTCTCGACCTCTACGAGCTCCCTTCCTCCTCCCCTCTGCAACCTTATCTCAACCTCTCTTCCTCCTCCCCTCTGCATCCTCCTCAACCTATTATCTATGTCCTCTCTACCACAGTAACCTCTGCATCCTCTTGACCTCTACGAGCTCCCTTCCTCCTCCCCTCTTCGACATTATCTCAACCTCTCTTCCTCCTCCCCTCCAATATGCGACCTCATTTAAATCTCTCTTCCTCCTCCCCTCTATCATCTTGCAGATATGGACTTGGCTCGGTGAATTGGTAAGTGGGGAAAATGAAATCAGCGCGAGAGCAAACCTCCTCTTGAGGTCTCCTCGTACACCCCTTTTTCCAAATGGTTGTCAAAAATTCCTCAAGGTCAATCCTTTAGTGACATTTTGGTTTGGTAAACATTCCATCTCTATCATTAATATTTTTTTTATTTTTTTTTAATTTTAATTGTTACAATATAAATGTTAATTTAAATTAAATTGTTTTAAATTAGTTTTTTATTTTTCAAATATCTTTTCCTAACCATCTCAAGAATATTAGATATCTAAGTTTAAAAAATTATTATAAAATAAAATTATATATTTCATAAAGTAACTTAATTTCCTACATTTCCTTTGACCCCACATAGTTCAAGTTTATTATTGAAGTATCTTTAATGGTATTTTCGAGTGTATACTATTTTCAAATTTACTATTACCACTAAACATTCTCCGAGGATTTATGTAATTCACTTATTCAATGGATAAGAGTATGTGAATTCTTAGAATATCTCTAAAGAAAATTGATCAATGTTGGAATCAAAATACAAGTATGTAGTTGCTTAAAAGATATCTATTGAAAATGAACCTTTGTGTGTTAAAAAATCATTATATCAACAATAAAAAAAATACATGCATGTCAATGTTTGTCATAAAGATATCGTGTTCGATAACAAACTAATATTGAAATTTCCTAAATAGAGATAGCATTGTTATCTAATTTGAAGAACTCAACCACAACAACCTTGTTAAAAGTTTGTCCACATACCAATTAACAACAAAAATGTGAAACAAACATGTCAAACATTTCTCGCTCTAGCGACGTACCCTTGTATGTCTCTATATTGTCGAAACTTCGTCGCTATAGCGACATTATGGATCTTGTGTCGCTGTAGCGACGATCGTCGGGGACAAGATCATTTTTTTCCAAAATTTTTAACTATTTTTCCACGAAAATTTCGATTTTAACTTATTCATGGCAAAATGTTGTTGAACTTTTGAGCCCTATGTAGCAGTGATTTCAGCAACAGGGTGACTTCAAGGGGATTATCTCATCCTATTCAATTTCAGAGTTTTCATGAAGATTACTTGTTACGTATAGGTTTAGACAACAACCTTTTTCTTTATTGGGCTTATATACATAGAGTTGGGAAAAATTTTGAACCTGTTACTTATTGCTATGTAATGTTCCTAACTAGATTTGAATGGTTAATGACCTTCTATGGTTGATATTTTTGTCTTAAAGGTTTGGTCAAACACTTCAGCACTTTTGAGTGTTGACTTTCATCAAACACTTGTCAAACAAACTACTGTAGCTTTCTATCAATCTGACCCAAGTTCTTCAATACTTTTGAGTGTTGACTTCATCAAACACTTGTCATGCAAACTACTATAGCTTGAATCCCCTTTCTAAATGTGAATGTTATGAAATAGTTTTGTTTGTTGTGATGATTATTTGGATTTGTATATGTTTCCACAATGTCCATATAGTAAAAATACTTGCAATGGCACATAAAAATATTTCATAAATTCATTAATAGCATGTTGCATACATATTAAAAATAACAACAGTATAAGATTTTGGGCAAACTGATAGAAACTATCTCATACCTAGAGATGGTTGTACTTTCTTGTTGAATATATATTCTCTATAGAGTCCACGATGTATGTAGGTGACTGTAAACAAGAAGCAACACCACCTCTTTGATATGTAGACTCCTTAAGAGCTCGAATTAACTTGGTGTTGGCAGCTAACAATGATTGGGAAAGAAGAGGCGCCCAGACCTCTTTCTCAGACTCTTTTGAAAATACGACAACACTAATAGCAGAAGATGTAAGACTAATTTTAATGCCATGAAATGGATCCTGAAACAACCCAAACACATAAATAATGATGCAACCCTCCTCCTGACAGAATCACGACTTGGACAGAGGTGATTGAGTGGTGATGGATATGTTGTGCCTTAGCTAATGCGCCCTCAACAAAATGATTATCCCAAGGGGAAGATCTAATCCTAGATCCCTTTATTTAGTGCACCCTCCTTCTATCTGATATGCACCCTTCTAAACAAGGGATGGTCGCCTAAGGGATTAGATCAGGGTTGGTGTATCTAGCAATTTGTTCATTGTAAGAGTCCGAGAATGACTAGCCATTAATACTGCACAATAAGAGAACACAAGACCTACTGAGGGTGAGGAAGGATGGCTCGCTTGGCATAAAGAGGGTGAGGAACAAATCAATGAATAAAATTGGATTTTCCCTATATGCTCTTAAATTGATGCAAATTCCATGGTGGGCACTTACACAGGATCTAAATATGTCCCGTCTCCTGGCACACAAACCTCAATATGGAACTTTACCTGGTGCCAAAGCTACCTTTTCCCTTGCAACTGGATAATCTTCATGGTCAACGAGGTCTGCTGCACATTTTGGTTTCTTAATGTGTGCTCTATTAAGAGTGATAATCCATGTCATAAGGATGTCAATACAACACTAAATAAGCCCAAAGGGATATAAACCTAACACATTAAGGAGGAGATACAATGCCAAATAATCCCAAAGGGGGATAAACCTAACACATTAAGAGGAGCTTCTTCTTGGGAATAGGACATATTATACTTGAGGAAGATCTTTTGCTTATAACGTTTTACTCAATAACTAGGAGGCTACATATTTATGGACAGGTGCTTGTTTGCATCCAAGCACTTTCCAATATAGAGTTGTACTAACTTATAAGTGTGGTGAGATATTTAATGATGACGTGCACCAATCTTGAGTTTTTCTTTGGGATTCCTCAAGGTTGTGCCTTTTTTTTTGGCTTTAGTTGAACGATAGTGATAGAGTTGTATTTGACACCAATAGAGATAAATAAATAGCTTGCATTTTATCAATTCAAATTGATAAATACAGGTTTGTGCCCCATGCTAGTCAAACTTACTCCAAGTGTAAAAAAAGGTTGTTTTAGGCCAAGAATCTGAATGCATTCAAATTTGGTGGAAGTTTGAACGCTTTTGATGATGTACAAACACATATTTTTCAATAGAATAGACTGGATGTAATTTTTTTGGTGAATTTGGAAAAAATATATTTTTTGTAGTGAAGTCTTAACAATTTTAACAATGCATAAATGTATATTTTAATAAATAAGACCATGTACAAGATCTAAATATATTAGACAAGATATATATTTTTCAATTAAATTTTTTATTATCATTTGATGATGAGCGGAGTGTCTTCTAAAAATGTTGGTATTCTTCTAAACTCCAACACAATTTATTTATAGAAAATATCATTGCAAAGATATATATCAATTAGTTGTGAAGTCTTGATGACCTTGAAGACAAAGAAAGGCATATCTCAACAGATAAGTTCTGATGGGAACATATCAAAGGAATTTGGTGTTATGAATGACCCTCAATGATGAATCCCTAATGATCTTGATGACACATGGATGTGTATCTCAACGGACAAGCCCAAGTGCAAGTCATGGTTGAATTTGACTAAATAGGCACACTGAGATCATAAAGTCCCAAAAACCTTAATTATGTAGAAAAGTGTATCTCAAGTTACAAGGCCATAATCAAGTCTCGTTTGAATATGGAATAATAGAGATCTCTCTATTGTGAAGCACAACAACCTTAACAATGCATGATTGTGTGTCTCAATGGCTATGCCCCAAGCAAATTCACAAAATTGATGCCCCTCTCTTATGAATCTACATTTCAACAAATGAGGTCAATCGCAAATCCTTGGTGAATTCAACAAAATAGATACCCTAGGTCATGAATATTTGCTTGGATTAGCAATGCATCAATGCATATCTCAATGGACAAGTCCTAGGAAACTTTCTTGTGCTAAATACCCTTCAGTTATGAATTCCCGACAACCTTTACAATGCAAAACGGTGTATTTCAGTATACATTTCCAAGTGCAAGCCTAGGTCAAAAGTTCCTAGTCTAAAACAAACTAGCATTTAACTAAAGATAAAATTAGCACCTAATCTGAAATGGAAAAGGTATGTGATGTTCTAAATTTGTATTGTCAACTAAAATAGAAATTTTCCTACATAAATGTTATTTTCCTACACTAAAATAACAACAGAACTTGGAAAGCAGAAGGAAGAAACAAGGGAGAACCTAGGAAACAATCTTGGAGTTGGTTTGGAAACAGTTGGTAGAGGCTGTAGGTCCAAATAATTATCCATAGAAGGATGATATACTTGAAAACATGGGTATGTTTCACACATCGAAATCCCAATCATCCATAGTCTACCAGTTCCCCCATACCAAGCTAACAATTGGCTCAATTTCATAACAACTTGTTGCACAGAAGATGATACTGACAACCCTATCAGTGCTCCTCCTGCCTTGAGCTTCTCTACAAGCCACTTTAAATTACCCACGTTAATAAGTATACCCTTATTCAAATTCCCTTCCACCATTTGGTCCAATTACCTAAACTTCATAGCAATGTGGTCTTTATCTTTGTTTCTGGAACAAAAAGTGGATATATATGTTTCAATAGGAAGGATGTGCAAACCCTGAAACTGCACTGGAGTTTCACCTTTTTCTATTCTATGCACAAGTTATTTTGTTACAGCTTCTGGCTCTTTTTCCCCTACTAGAATCAAATTCTTCTTCTTAACCTTTAGAGGGATTTCTATGAATCAACGTTGCTCATAATCCAATGACCAAAGAGAATAATAGCACCAAATAAAGAGCAAAATTTTGAGCCAAAATTTTCTCACGAAGTCATGGTTCTAGTCCTTACACCCTTGTTCAAATTTATGTTGTTGAATATAAAGAAGCTTGTTATAACTTTTGACTGTAGTCAACATGCCCTCATAGGTCATTTTGAGAGTGAAATTCCAAAGAGTCTAGTTGGTAGACAAAGACTTGTACTACAATAGATACCTCCTTCAATACAGATTTCGTTAAAGAGATGCATGTGGTAAAAATAACAATACAGATTTCGTTCTAGATAACAATATTATGAAAAGTAATTAAAAAATTGATGTTCGTCTATAAAATAAAAACTTAAAACTTAAACCCAGATCTATCAATCAAGAGAGAGAAAAATTCTTGAGTTTAAATTGCAAGTAGAGTACTAAAATGGAGAGACAACGTGATGAAAGAAATGATAGAGACACAAATGATGGATATATCGCCCACAAAGCTCCATCCTTGCACATAAGTACACATATCACCTATGAACCTAACTCATGTGCTAAAAAACTCCTAATGGCACGCATATCTCAATTTTAGGGAAAACATACCTTTGAATGTTTTATGAAAAGAGTTTGTATTGTTATTTCATTTTATTCATTCAAACACTGTATAAAACATTTCACATCCTTACAAAATCCTTTTGTTATTTCTGGTTTGTATTGAGACTTGTAATCTAAGGATTCTTTTTGTGGGACTCATGGGATGGTTAGGTGCCGTATGCTTGGCCTATGATCCATAAAGGAAAATATTAAGGTGTAATACTTTGTATTTTGACCCTGGATCATGGCTTGGACTGTCCTAATAACCTAGATAATTTCCTTTTCTAATAACATGTATTTTGATCTAACACCATGGATTAGGCTCCAAGAACCATCCTTAATGTTGTAAATATCAAAATGGCTATCATGCCCCACTTGTAATCTAAGGATTCATAAAGAAAATTGTTATGGTGTATGACTCTATATTTTGACCCTAGATCATGGCTTGGACTGTGGGAACCAACTTAATTGGTTTGAAAAAACTCAACAACAATGATGATGATGATGATGATGGTAAGGATGATGGTACCAATGATGAGGATGACGATGATGATAAGGAATGGTGAGGAAGTGGATGAGAATGATGAGGATCGAGTGTCCATGTCTTGGACGCTTAAAAGAGTCCCTATGTAGGACCTATATAGTGTTTTAGGGTGTTGTAATGGCCCATGAGCCCCTTAGGAAATTCGTATGGCCTTAGACCCTATGTTTCCTTAAACTCCATGGTCCAATATCACCACACATACCTCTAAAGAGAATATTTGTCCTACAAGTGATGCATGGTTGTCATAACAAGTTTTTAAGCATCAAGGATGGTTCTCGATGTATTGGGCATGGTTCAAGGGGGGGCACTAATTTCTTAGGGCCTAGAAGAGTCTTTTAATGCTCATGGACCATGCACACTGTATGTTTTAAGTGAGTTGGAAGAGGATTGGGCCAATTATGTTTATTTGCTCAATCATAGTACACTAAAATTTCAAAGGAGGAGGACGACCTCAATGGTCAAGGAACAAAGGTCACTACATGGTTTTGTACATCGGGGATGGTTTGTAGGGTCATGAACATTGTTCAAGGAGGAAAAAAATGTATTAGGGCCTAAAAGAGGCTTTTAATATTCACAGATCATGAACACAATAAAAAACCACCACACATTGCATATAGAGTGAATAATTGTCCTACATGGATCATACGATTGTTGTTGAAATATTTCAAATGCCATGGATGGTTCTTAAGGCCTTTTGTAGGGTTTAGGAATAAAAACTGAGGTTGCAGGCCCTAAAATATTCATCTTTATGTGTGATGGATCACTTTCCCAAGACCTAAGACAGACAAGGGCAGTATACTAATATGTTTCCATCACCATATTTAATCAATCACATACAACACATGAGAAAATAAGGAAGAAAGATTAACTCACCTTACTTATAAGCGCTCCTTTGATGATGGCCATGATTGATGTAGATTTGGTTGAATTGGATCTAGCTCCACTTGATGATCAACCTACACACATATAGAAAAAGAAAAACCTTCCTCAAACCTTTCTATAAACATGTATAAAATATGCATGTAATTGATATAAAATACTATATCTATACTAGATCTAAGCTAAATATGTCAAGTGACTATTCATTATTGCAGTGATACTTGATGTCTGGTCAATCACACTAGCATTGTTTCATGTAATACTTTATTGGTTTAACCTCGAATAAAAATTTGGAATCTAGGTGCTACTTATGTCAACATGCCTGGTGCTTTCCCTAGCGCAACATTTGAGTTTTCCCGGTGCAATTCCTTTCAAAATTCTTGGCACAATTCCTGGTGCTATACTTGGCTCTATACCTGGCGCTATGCCAGATGATCCTGGTGCAATTCCTGTCATAATCCGTGGCTCTAGACCTGTTGCTATGCCTGGCACTATTCTGGAAGCTATGCCTGGCACTATTCTAGAAGCTATGTTGGATGTTATTCTGGAAGCTATTATGGACGCTATTCTGGAAACTATGATGGACGTTAATTGGGATGCTAATTAGCGTCTAAAATAGCTTCAACTTTTAAAAAAGATGCAAAAAATGCCATTAAAACCGCCATCCTGTGGAAAAGCGCCAATTTTGTCCAAAAAATGATGAAAAATACACTAAAAGTGTTAGTGGATGCAAAAAAGGGAGCTAAAAGAGATGCTAAACACAACTTTTGTTGTAGTGCCCTCGTCTCGATAATTATTTATCAACTATTATTGAAATAATGCTAAGCAAAACATGTATCATGTGTATGATGATCATCGATGTAGAAATTATACATTTTAATAACTTTGTGATTATTTTAATTTCTATCAAAACTGTCGACATCAAGTTCTGCATGTCTATACAAAATATGCACATGTATAGAGACATGTTTTGAATTATACTATTAACTTTGCATCTCCTTCTGTGTAGTGAAAGTATAATTATCAGTCAAATGAGCCACAAATAATATTGTTCCTTTCATAAATATATATCTCATGATTGATTGAATTGTAAGTCTTTCCATCGTGCTATATGAGTGTTTGGTATATCTATATATTTTCTCCCTAAATTTCTCCATGAAATATCTCACTGAAACATAATCTTCTTGTAAATCAATCATTTTTTATGTTATCGTTGAATATGTAACAAAAGTGTATTTAGCATATTCTTATCTCTTCCACTTGACATTGAGATTTGACAATTGAGGATAATTTTGATCAATGGGATACCTAGCATCAAAATGTGCCAAATGAGAACATTCTTTGCATTTTATACAACCAACACATTATTTCGTATAAAATAACTGATGATTCTCTCATGCACATAATATATTAGATAGAAATTCACAAACAGTTGAAGGAGGGGGTCATTTAACCAATATTGTATGCCAAATTTTAGAAATGTCTCATAATATAATTGGAATTATACATGGTACCAACAACAACTTGTGTCACATATAGTGATAGGCCTGACATACCATGGTTTATGATTCACAAATGTGCTAATGGAAATTTTCACATCAACATTACTCTCCATAAAATTCTAAAACATTTCCAATTGAGTGACCTTTTTTTTTGTTTGGCATGAGTTTCATAAAAACCTTTAGATATATGATTATGTACAGTGTCCTTTTCATTTAGTAACAGAAGAGTTTAAATTCTAAAACTCCTTCACCCTATCCCTTACATTATCTGGAAGTCTATCTTGATAGGGTTGCCTATAGATAGCAGTCGAACATGCAATTTCATCATCTTCATCTAATTGAATCCTGAATTTTTTATTCCTCCATAATCCTTTTCTTGATGTTTTCAACACTCTTGTAGTCATCAACATCAAACAATCTAATGTGTTTTTTGGGACAACACCTATTAGAATTTCTCTATGAGAATCCTTTTCAACATAAGATCACTTTATTCAAGTGTGACAATGGACGCGATCACATTTTTTTATACCATGTCACTTGATGTAATCTCTTTGCTACTTTCAATGCCCAATAATTTAACTACATTTCTTAGACATTTTTTATTTAAAAATCTTTGTAACAATTGAGCTTTTGTTATGATTGATTTACCTTCAAAATATTTTTTTAATGTCGCTTTTACTTTATATCAAACAATGTGATCATGCATTGATGGTCCCAATTCTTCAATTTTAGTTGAATCTAAATTTTGCAACTTGGAGTTGATCTTTATGAATTGTTATATGCTACAGGATCTTGTTGTGGGTTAGATGTTGACGTTGCATAACAAAACATATAAATTTGTAATTTGAACTTGAGTACATATATCTAAATAATTTTAGAAGTTCGTGAACTTTCAAATCAAATATACAGAAACTAAAAAATTCAATACTTAAAAATTCTTAACTCACCAATGGTGTCGATATCAACATTGTCGATGGTTTCCTCGACATTTGTCATTTCCTTGTCACCACCTTGTTGTTGATTTCTATCATCAAAGTGTTTGTCGACATTTGTCATTTCCTTGTCATTGCCCCGTTGTTGATTTCTATCATAAAGTGTTCCTCCACTTTTGTCTTTTTCTTGTCACCACCATGTGCGTCACATTCTTTCATTTGCTCATTTTTCTCTAAAATTTCTCATGTTTTCATATTTTCTTGCTTTCCTTTCCTCTAAATCAACTCTCTTGCTATCATACTTTAGTGCACAACTCCTTTGGTTTCCCATGTTCAAAGCATTAAAATCCCAAAATACAATTCCAAACTAACATAAGTGAGACTTGTCTATTATCATAAGCCATGAGAAATATTACAACAAATCAAAGGAAAATTCCAATATTCCATTGTGATATCTCATACTTAATTATAATATATTAGATATAAATTTGTACAATTAATGAAATAAGCTGCAATATCTAAGAGAAAAATTGCAACATGCCAAAAAACATTATTTGGGTGATGAGGAAAATTACAATATCATTTTTTTCTTGAAAAAAATTTATAATATGATTGAGAAAAATTTCACAAGTCATGAGAAAAAGTGTAATTTTTTAACCACGAAAAACTATTTTAATATCAAAAAAATTGAAAATGCAATGCCATTTTTCCCCAAAAAAAAATGGAATATGCTAAAGCGAAAATCACAATATGCTCTTATCCATAAAAAATATGCCAAATGCAAATTGAGAATATGCCCCTTATAAAAACGAAGTGACATGCCAAAACTAAATCGACAATATGCCCTTTATAAAAAAACTATGAAATGCCAAAGTTAAAACTCCATCATTTCAAAAAAAACATACCCTTGAAACTTCCTTTTTTCCACTTTTTTTCTTTCTTATTTTTAGACTTGATCTAAATTATTTGTTTGTGGAGAGCATGTGGCTCTCTCTCTCTCAAGTGTTTGTTGAATTCAAATCCATACCAGGAATCTAAGAAGATTTTGTTGCCTCAAAAAAAATATTGGGGCGAAGTGTATTAAAACTATCGGCCAAGAATTTTTGTAAACTCTCATCCAAGAGTTTAGAGTTAGATTTACGGTGTCAAAACTCTCAGTCGAGAGTTTTTTTCTCGTCCAAGAGTTTCTAGTTAACGAAAACTGACAAGTTTTCTATAGTTTTCAGGAACCTATCATGTCAACCAAGTTAAAACCCTTCTAAACATCAAAATTATTTGTTGGAGTTTATATCAATAGATTTGTCTTTGAATCTAGTTTTTCATGGTATAAAGTTTATTATTTTCTTTAAGTATTTATAGTTTTTATTAATCTTTTCCAGATTTTATCATTAAGATTTTTGTTGAGATAAAATTTTGTTACAATGAAAATTCAATATCATCAAAATGACAAAACCAAAAAAATATAAAAAAATCACCTTGCAATTCTTTGTGTTGTCCTCTTCAAAAGGGTAGTTTTTTTTTGTTTTGGTAAGAGTCACATTAAAAAGAAAATTCATGGTCACCAACATGCTTCAATATGACACCATTGTTTTAATGTATGCTATTTCGATAAATAATAAAAAATACCATGGAAGTCTAAAAAATATAAAAATATATCCCAAACACAAGTCCAATCTTTGTAGATTATAACCATATAATTTTTTCCCTAAAATGAATATCCATCTCTAGAACACATCATGGGCACGAAGGTCACTCATTATTCTTGCCTAAATTTTTAAGTATATGCAGTTGGTTCCCATAACATTTATCCCACTATATGTCCATAAATCATTTTTAAAAAATGTGTGCAGAGCATAAACAATTCTATAAAGCTATTATGTTTACTTCAAGGTCAAATTTTGAAAAAAAACTATGGCTTTAGATGAGTTTAAGTAAAAAAACCATAAAATTTTGAATTTTCTTTCTAGAGGAAAAAGTGTTACCCAACTTCATGTTTTCACCCTCAAGTTACTTTCATGGTATGACTTAAAGTATCTTCAAGGCACATTTGGTCCACATTAATTCCATATTTAAAATGTAGCTTAAGGGGAATTCAAGCCATGTTTGATCCACGTTAGTTCCATGTTTCAAACGTGGCTTGAGGGATGTTCAAGCTAAGTTTGATCCATGTTTCAAACGTGGCTTAGGTACATTCAAGCCTTGTTTTATCCACGGTTCCACATTTTGAACATGGATTAATGGACATTCAATCCATGCTTGATCTACATTAGTTCCATATTCATTTCCATGTTTAGTGTCATGCTTGATCCGAGCCATGTTTGTTCCATGTTAATTCCACATTTGAAATGTGACCTAAGGGACATTCAAGCCACATTGGATCCACATTAAATCCACATTGTTAACATCGCTTAAGGGACGTTCGGTCCATTTGTTTTAGTAAAATGTTCAAAACACATGTTAATTATGATGTTTATTTGATGTCACTAACGTCACTTAAGTAGTGACCTATTAACGATTTTAAACTAACATCAACATTTACATTAGTTCGATGGAAAAAACCATCAAACAAAGAGAGGAACGAGACGCGAAAACTAATAGTGTGATAAATGCAATGGAAAAACTATAGAGATACATGTATTGGTTGAAGATGTAGGAGAAAGTGGTGGCATTTGTTAGATCCTATGATTTTTGTAACATAAAAAGACAAGGAATCATAAGCTCGGGTTGTATATGCCACTACCAGTAACAATTAGGACTTGGGAAATAATTTCTATGGACTTCATTTGAGGATTTCCTATGTCTAATAGAGTCCATGACTAGTTGTTTTTCATGGAAGACCACTTTAGTACCATGAGTATGCTCATTTCATATAACAATATAATATCCAGACATGAGGTAGCTAAGTTATTATTTTGTTATGTTTGGGTACATTTTATATTTCTCAAATATTTTATATCTTACTAATATAGTAGGTTCTTGGACATGTTCTAGACAACACTTTGGGAGAGGAAGGGTACCAAGTTGAGGTATTTGACTACATTTCATCCCCAAAATAATGGGAAAAAAGATATTGTCAACTAGACATTCGTACAATTGTTAAGAGGATATAATAGAAAGAATCTGAAGACATGGTATAAACCACTAGTGTACATTAAAATTTTGTACGATAAAGAACTACAATCCAAGTCAAGGTATTTGACAACATTTCATCCCCAAACTAATGGGGAAAAGATATTTTCAACTAGACATTCATACAATTGTTAAGAGGATATAATAGCAAGAATTTGAATACATGGTATCAACCACTAGTGTACATTAAACACTTGTACAATTAAGAACTACATTCCTCCACCAATAAGTCTCCTTTCAAGACCTATTTTAGATATTTACCTCCTTCAACATTTGATATTTCATATGGATAATAGAAGGATAAGAAAAAACTGCAAGGATGTGAGGAGAATCATGGAAATAGATGTTAGTTTTTCAGAATTTACGTCAATCTGATCTAGGATCTTAACTGAGAGAAAAACATGTACAACATATCAATCATGGACACAATAATGCAAGCACACAAGAGACACATAGTTTCACCGGGGAAAACCAAGAAGGTGAAAAACCCCACAACTTCCTCAAAGATATATAGAGTCATGATACAAAACCCAAGCATAAGAGATATACTCCTAGTAGCAGCTTCTCCTCCTCCAATAGTGTGCCACTCTCCAATGAGTGAGAAGTGAATGATCAAATAGAGTGCCTCCCGCACTCTATTTATAGTTGACTTGACTTGCCTAATAACCTTACTAGGTCAGCCTCAACATAACCGCTTAACATAATGCTGACAGGGCTGACCCCCAATAGGGTGGTCTAATAACCCTTTAACCCACATGACTTATATAGGGCCGACCTCATCAAGGTGGTCTAATAACCCATCAAATATAAGTTACGACACTTACAATATAAATGACGACACTTCCGTATAGAGGAATAATAACATCTCTATAGGAATACAATATGAAATACATTCCGAAGTTACAAATACATCAACACTCCCTCTTATCTAGGAAGGTATTTCTCGACATAGATCTACTAGCACAAGTCTTCTTCTCTGGATCATCGTCACTGGATCATCGTCATTGAATCATTGTCATCGTCACTGTTGCTGCTATCTCAATCAATATAGAGTCTACTCATCATAGGAAGTTCTACAGAGACAACCCTTTTTCATGCTGGATGTAGGCCCACCACCTGTAGGTCTTCATCATAACTGGCCATACTGTGGATCCCAGGACTTATTACATGCGTCAACAAAACCTAGCTCAGACTATAGGATCTTTTACATGTTAACTGTCACAAAATCTTAAAAGAGTGTCTTGCATCCTGCAAGAACTCTAAAGAGCATCCTAGGACTGATTACGAGCTTACTGCTCAGCCTATTGGATCTCTAGGACTTATTATATGTGACCCCACATACCACAAAACCTTTAAAGAGCATCTTGAATCCTGCAAGTACTCTAAAGACCATCCCAGGACTGATTACGAACTTACTGCTCAACCTCTTGGATCTCTAGGGTTGATTACATGTGGTTAGGAAAAACCTTTAAAGAGCGTCTTGCATCCTGCAAGTACTCTAATGAGCATCCCAGGACTGATTATGAGCTTCCTGCTCATCCTCTTGGATCTCTAGGGATGATTATGTGCCTCTAGTAGCAAAACCTTGAAATAGCATCCCAGGACTTATTTACGAGCTTACTGCTCAACCTGTCTGGATCTCTATATCCCAATTTGTTATGAGCACACTACTCTACCTGTGTGTATCTTGAGGATATTTTCTATGCTACCTGCACAACCTTTCCATGGCCATGAAGTATCAACCTGATACTCACCATACATCATCCTGATGTACATCATCACATGATCATCTTGATCATCATCATAGCATCATCCTGATGCATATCATCATCCTGATGCATATCATCTAGAGCAAAATTCTGAAGCTCGTTGTCTATGATCATCTTGATCATCATCATAGCATCATCCTGATGCATATCATCTGGAGCAACATCCTGAAGCTCGTCGTCTGTGATCATCATCATAGAATCATCCTGATGCATATCATCTGGAGAAACATCCTGAAGCTCATCATCTGTGATCATCCTGATCAAACAATATATCCATCTAATGCATACAAAGTATCTACCCGATACATATCATCATATATGATCCATCTAATCATACAATGCATCCACTTGATATATTCAATGCATCCACTTGATACATACATAAGTACATGATCCACCTAATCATACAATGCATCCACCCGATACATATATAAATACATGATCCACCTGATCATACATAAGTACATGATCCACCTGATCATATAATGTATCCACCTGATACATATCATCATACATGATCTACCTGATCATACAAGTATCCACCTGATACATATACAAATACATGATCCACCTGATCATACAATGTATCCATCTGATACATATACAAATCCATGATCCACCTGATCATATCAAGCATCCAACATGATGTATATACATATACATGATCCAACTGATCATAACAAGCATCCAACATGATGCATAAACAAATACATGATCCAACTAATCAAAGCATCTAACTGATGCATATACAAAGCAGTAACTGGAGAATCGTCCTGATGCTCATCATACAACGCTTACATCCACATCCATGGGAAGGATCCTCCTCTCACCATGCTTGGAATGGCTCTTGCAAATGTGTCCATCACTTCTTCCTTGAAGTGTCATCAATCTGAAGAACACCAAACCTATTTCTGAAGTATTCAAACTTCACTCTAGCTAGTTGTTTCGTCAACACATCTGTAACCTGCTCATCCATCGCAACATACAGGAGCTTCACTGCTCCTCTCTGCACCATATCCCTGATATAGTGATATTTGATATCAATGTGCTACGACCTATCATGGAACAACGGGTTCTCAGACAACTTCACACAACTCTGGTTGTCACAAAAGATACCAGTAGCCTCCATCAGGAGATCAAATAACTCATACAGCAGCTTCCTGAGCCATACTGCCTCACAACTAGCCAAACAAGCTGCAATATACTCTGCTTTGGCTATACTCAGTGCTACGCAGGACTGCTTCCTACTAAACCAAGAGATCACACCTGATCACATACTGAAGCAGCACCCAGAAGTGCTCTTCCTATTTGCAGCACTTCCTGCCTAGTCCGAATCAACATAACCCTGCAGGTTAAAATTTTGATTCGCATCATACTTGAGCCCATAATCAACCGTACCCTTCAGGTAACTCAGAATATGCTTTATAGCAACCAAGTGAACACCTCTCGGATCCGTCAAGAACTAGCTCAATGTGTTCACCGCAAAGCAAATATCTGGTCTTGTGTTCGTCAGGTACATCAAGGACCCAATCATCTGATGATAGACAGTGACATCAACTAGATTAGATGAAGCATCACACATAAGCTTTAGGTTCGATGCCATACATGTGGCCATGGCCTTGTAGCCCATCATTCTAAACTGCTTCAGGATCTCTACTGCATACTTCCCTTGTCCAAGGAAGATTCCATTTGCACTCTGCCACACCTTCATGCCTAGAAAGTAGTGCATCATCCCCAAGTCCTTCATCTCGAACTCGACAACAAGCTTCCTCTTCATGTCGACAGTCAACCCATCCTCACCTGTAACAAATAGGTCATCCACATACAGTAGTAGTATCACAGGATTTCCTTCCTCAACCTTGTAGTAAAGGTTGGAATCTGCTTTACTCTTGGTAAAGCCCAAAATGGATAGGAAATGGTCCATCCTACCATACCAAGTCCTAGGAGCTTGCTTCAAGCCACACAAGGCTTTCTTCAACTTGCACACATATGACTCCATGTCATATGTCTCAAAACCAAGTGGCTGCTCCACATACACTTCCTCCTCGACTACACCATTCAAGAAAGTTGTCTTGACATCCATCTGGTGTATCTTCCATTTCATCACTGCAGCCATAGCAAGTACTGATCTGATGAAAGTGTATCTAGCTACAACAGCAAAATTCTCTTCATAATCTATTCCCTTTTTCTGGGAGAAGCCATGAGCTACAAATCTCGCTTTGTATTTCTCTATGTTGCCATCTGCAGCATGCTTGATCTTTGGAATTCATAACTGACTTCCCATCTGGTCTTGGGACCACATCCCAAACATCTTTCTTCATGATAGACGGATCATGGTATTCTTCCATTACTTCATCTTGGATCCTAGGAACTTCAATATCTTCAATATATAGCTTTGTTGCTGAAACAAATGTTGTAGTCCTTCTTTTGTAGGTGATGGTATACGATCTTTCCTACAAAGCAAGTTAAATTGCATGATTAGAAACATCTCATAGTTTTGAGAAAAAATTCTTACACATAAAGAAATATGTCATACAGTCATGCAATTATTTTAGCCAATGCTTCAATACAACATTTATCCATATCCCGTAACTTTCTATATGCCTTCCAATCTCTACCAGAACATTGTTAAGAGTGTGCACAACTCCCAACATGTCAGCCAAGAGGTTTCATTCTAGATAAGTAGAATTGGAATGTTGTACAGTGCCATAGGCCACTTACCCATCACATGCATATTAGTAGTATACTATTCATTAATGAAATTATTCTAATATGCATAATACACACCCTAAGTCTAGGAACATAAGCACATACATCATTGAACAATATTATTTAAACAAACAAGTATGCAAGAAATGACAATTCAAATACGTATCTTTGTTTGGTTGTAGGGTGGACTCCCTCTCAATATTTGCTTCCTTGCAGGAACTATTGGAGTGTGCTCCCTCTTGATCTTTGCTTCCTGGATTACTTGTCTTTGAACTTATATTCATCCTTGATCACTATGCATACTTACTAATATCATCATTGTGTTATCCTCGAGGTCTCATACATACATGCATTGGTATAATCTTAATAGTATAAAAAAACATTATGATTCGAAGTAATCTTAAACATGTATGGTCAAGATCATTTCATACACAGATAATTTATCATAATTGCTCATGCATATTCCTATTTGACCATAGGACTTTTCTAGTTAGTCATATCATCAATCAAAGTAAGAAGCATAATATGCCCAAACCCATGATTACTCAAACCTATAACTTCATGAATAATCATTATCAATCATACCAAGTATACTTATATAAGAGATCCTATCACAAGGTAGGATTCTAACTTGATATAGGAAAAACATACCTGGATTAATATGTTAGCTAGTTATGTCTAACATACCCACATGATGTCTTCTTGTTCTCTTAAATGACTTGTGCTAGTGACCTGCATATCTCACAAGTTAACCATTGTGGAACCAAATTATACATACCTTGTAAGTAGAGATTCTATGTGATCCATGAATATGGATGAGTCTTTTGTCTTCATGTCACCATGTTCATATGTTCTTGATCTAGAACTTGATTTGTCTTTCTAGATGTACCTTTCATATTAGCGGACAACATCATCCTCATACAACACCACAATGCATTAGTACAATCATAAGTGTCAAATCCTTAATCAATGAATATCTGCATTCATAATTTTGTTAAGGTTATACGACAATTCTAAAGTTAATCAAGATTGTACTAACCTTAATGAAGAAAAACATACCATAAACTTAATCATGAACAGATCTCGAAACATACCTGGATAAGTCATACCTGTCGAGATTGCTTGTAATCTTCTTATGTAAGGTCTTAGCCTCATCTCCCTCTGAAACAATAACTTCTTCACTTATGCAGGTGACCAATCCATTCTCTTCTAGGATTAACCCAATCCACTTTGATTTGATGAAACTAGATCTGGTGCTGGATTAGGGTTGATCAAAGAAACCCTAAATTTTCAAACTTTGAATTTCAAACTTCTGAAAGGATAGAAATATGTGCCTTTCGGAGTTGGTCAAGCTGGTATACTCAGAATTTGAAAACTGCAAAGTTTCACCCCTCAAATTGCCTTTTATATTTCTGGATTCACTCAGGAGGACCTTGAATTAGGGTTTGATTTTACTAGAGCTTCACCCCACCAAAACGTTTGATCCAAATCTCTAAAATTCGATTTTCTTGAGGAGCTTCCAGCAATGGTCACAAAATTCAAAAATTCCAACTTTTGTATAAGCCCTAATTTTCCACTTTTCCGATCAAAGTCCCGAACTAGGGTTTGATCGAACCCGGCCTTCTGCCCAACCAAAAAATTCAATATTGGTCTCTAAATTTCGATTTTGATGAGGAGAATCTAGCCATGGTCTCTAATACAAAAAATTCCCAACATTCTCTAAAACCCTAAATTACCGGAGCCATGAATGAAGGTGCTCAAAATCCAATTCTGTTTTGACAGAAATATGCACCTGATTGTTTATGGTGTAACTCAGAAATTTTGGATCTATAGGATCTAAAAATTTTGCTTGTGGTAGCTTGACCTGTTAACTTTCCAGCCCCACAATTCTAACTTCAAATAGATTCTCTGAGAGAGAGTTATGCCAAGTGTCACACTGTGACCTGTTTATGAGATAAAATAGGAGAGCGAACTTGTACGGAGTACCACGTGTCACTGGTTCAATTTAGGCCTTTGAAAATTGGACCTATGAAAGTAAAGTCAGTGACCTACCTTCCACATTTAATGGAATTTCATTTGGAACTTCCTGGTTCAAGTTGTGCCCTTTATTCCTAGGTCACCTATTTATTACTGAGATCTGGAAGAGGCAGAAACCCTATATTGTACAGATCATAAATCTGAAAGTAAAACGAATTAGAAGCTCTCCTTCGGACAAACGGTACATGGGGATCTTATCTTCGACCTGTAATATTTTCAAATCCTAAACCATCGCCGAAATGAATTTATAGAGAAAGTGCTACGATGACTGGTTTTTTCTATATCAATCCCTAGCTTCACAAGTGCAACAAGTGTCATAAATGCCATACCATGCCTTCTTTCGGGCTAGCTCTAATACCATGTTATTTTTTTAGAATTTACTTCAATCTGATCTAGGATCTTAACTGAGAGAACAACATGTACAACATATCTACAGCATATCAATCATGGACACAATAATGCAAGCACACAAGAGACATAGAGTTTCATCAGGGAAAACCAAGAAGGTGAAAAACCCCGCAAATTCCTCAGAGATAGATAGATCCATGATACAAAACCCAAGCATAAGATATATACTACTAGCAGCAGCTTCACCTCCTCCAATAGTGCGCCACTCTCCAATGAGTGAGAAGTGAATGATCAAATAGAGTGCCTCCCGCACTCTATTTATACTTGACTTGACTTGTCTAATAACCTTACTAGGTCGGCCTCAACTTAACCACTTTACATAATGTTGACAGGGCTGACCCCCAATAGGGTACTCTAATAACCCTTTAACCCAAATGACTTATACAGGGCCGACCCCATCAGGGTGGTCTAATAACCCATCAAGTATAAGTTATGACACTTACAATATAAATGACGACACTTCCGTAAGAGGAATAATAACATATCTATAGGAATACAATATGAAATACATTCCGAAGGTACAAATACATCAACAATAGATAGATCAAAGAGTTAATGATTACAAGAAGAGGTAGTTTTGAGAGACACCATTACAGCACTTAATAAAAACTAACATATAACAACAAAATAT
The DNA here is from genome assembly GCA_027924585.1 of Larix kaempferi. NCBI lineage: Eukaryota > Viridiplantae > Streptophyta > Pinopsida > Pinales > Pinaceae > Larix > Larix kaempferi. Next base: position 14,701,906 of record BSBM01000486.1, read on the forward strand.
ACATCAAAATGCATTAAGGAGTCATATACTATCACATATAAGTAAACCATAACCATTTTCCACACAATTGATTTCTTAGATTGTAACATAGGTCCATCCCTTTAAAGCATAAAAATAACAAAATTATTTCAAATGCATAAGTCCAAGTCCACATACTTGGGTCATAACACAATGAACTCCATGATTTTTTCGATATTCTATGCCATTGTTGATTTTTTTTTAATGGCCTAAGTAGTCAAATGCTTAATCAATTTGTTATTGGATCATCTACTCAACCACTCGGTCAACTCCCCTAATAAAATTTTGACTATTACTATCCATTTCAAACTAAAGATAAAATTATTGCACAAAAATCATCCATGCACTATCTACTTTCATTTTGGTCACTACACTCATCACTATCCTGATATCCCTAGATTCCAAATGACCTGTATCACTACTATTCATCACTCCCAGAAAATTCCATTGAATCCATTGCCATTAACTTTATATCAACAACAGAGGAGGTTTCACCCCCCAACAATGTGTGGTTTGTCCTCACAACATTCATATGACCCCCCCCATCATGGAACTAAGCCACACACTCAAAACCATTTAGTCCTAATTAAATAAATTAGCAATTAACTATCACGCCCACCTCTGTAGGTGATGAGGATTGTTAACACATTACTCATTCTAATGTCCCATGTAATGGGAAGAATGAGCATTACATCTTGAGAAATTAATCCAACCACATTGGATATCTCCTCCTCTCGCAACCTCATAGGTATTGCAATAAAAATATATCTTTCCTCCATCACAAGATACTTTTAGACATCGAGTGCTTCTGTAACTCAAGCCCAATTATCATAAAAAACAAGAAGTATCACTACTACATCACAAATAAATACCATAAAATCCATGACTTGGAATTATCATATGTCAATAGACATGATCATGATTCCCTTGCACTTTCCTAGTATGGTTGACATGGCACCTTCACAACCAATGACATTCCAAACCCAATTACATTTGGATGCACAATTCCAAATGACTTCCTTGATTTCCTATTTCACTTAAATGAAGACATCTTGGAGGATATGAATGATCTTGAGACACAATGAAATCATATGCATGATCATTCTTTCTTCATTCCCCAAGAAGCATCTAGAACCAATATGGTCGATCAATAGTCCATCAAAACCAACGATTTTATACATCACAACCATGTCGATTGGTTCAAAACTCATATTCCTACCTATGATGTTTTTGAAGAAGGAAACATGGCCAACATATCACCCACCATTAAGGTAGATGTTTCAGTCACTCTCGACATTATATAAAACATCTCACTTGGTGCCTCTTGTTCCCAATAAGAAGTTAGTGATTTTAAAATATTGTTCCAAGAGTTTAGGGATATTTTTCCTCATCATACATAGAGATTCTAGGGCTTGATCCTACCTTAGTTGAACATCATATTTACACATGGCCTAATATTTCACTAGTATGAGAAAAACAATGGCTAGTGCACCCCACCAAATCTCTTTCTATCAAAGGAAAAAACAATAAATTAAATCAAGTAGGATTCCCTAATAGAACGATTTGTGTAAATGGGAGTGGAACCTATAATCCTGGTTTGGTTGAAACAAATTAAATTCTTTGACTTATGTGAATGATCTATAATCACCAATCTAGATATGTGATTATGAAAAGTATATGCAATATGTTCTTGATGTCAATTTGGATGGATTGACCTATTTGGTTGATGTAAGATTTACCACAAGAACAAGGAATTTTGTAGACTCCTTGATATTTCATGGCGCTAGTGATATATTTAACACTTTTGAATAATTGCTTAAGGGTTTTATGAGGTTTGAAAAGAATTTTAATGTTCTTTTTAGCTAGGATTTTTTATAGATGTTTAATGATTCCTTGAAGTGACAAGGAAGAGAGATACGTCCAAGGGATTGAAAAGAGGATTTTCAGTTCTTGGTTTGGGGGATTGAGGAGTGATCAAGAGGATCTATTGATATGGTAAATAGTGTAACCATTCGAATGAAAATATATTGTAAGATAATCCCTTTATTTATTAAAGTCTTGGGGGTCAGATAATAATTTTAATATATGTAGAGATAATATTTTTAGGATCGTAGTTTTCAGTATTGGTTGTCGATTGGAGAGGGCACATAGGTACTTGTCTATATGAGTGTTTTTATGGTAAACTTGATGGGATAGGCAGCCAACAACATGTTGAGAAATCAACACATCGAAAAAGGGTAGAGAATTGTTTTGCTCGATATCCATTGTGAATTGGACATGAGGAGATAAGTTGTTAAGATGGTGAATAAACATGTTTAGGAGTTAAGATTCTTACAATGTTGTTAAGATGGTGAAAAAAAATTCATTAATTTTCAAGAGTGATCCCTTGATGACGAGTGTAGTGTCCAATCAAAGTGTGGGGAAGGTTTAAATACATCAACATAGTTCGTTCTAGAAAACAAAATCCATGATGCTAATCAAAACTATGAGAACTTGCTCTCTACATTTATTTACCCATTTAAACATATGCATGTAGTAATATTGTTGAAGATCTGACTAAACACATAAACACAAAGATAAAATAACTAAATAATTTATCTTGGATGTATGTCGGCCCTAAGGGTATCATTCTTCCTTTTCTTAAATAACTTTCATACAATAACTTATGTTAAATGCTCTATAAACCTATGTTTAGATGTATTTTCATGCAATGTTTGGACAAATCAAGGCCAACCTAATGAGATATAACTCATTCATTTCAATGGAAAGTATGTGACATTCAATTGGGACTTCCACAAAAAAATATATAATAATAATAATAATTGGGACCATAGTGTTTGTGGTATGGGATAGACAATTGCTAATGTATGGGATAAATACTAAATGGTTTTTGAATGTATGACATAGGTCCATGATAGGGAATCATATGAGTGTTGCGATGACAGGATGAACATTGTGGGGGGGGGTGACACCTACTTTGTTGTTGATATAAAGTAAAATGTAATGGATTCAATGGCAGTTGTCTAGGAGTGATGAATAGTAGTGAGGGTAGTTTGGAATCTAGAGAAATTGGGATAGTGATGTGTGTAGTGACGAAACTGAAAGTAGATAGGGTATGGATGATTTTTGCACAATAATTTTCTCTTCAATTTGAGAGGGTTTGTTTTTGGGGTAGAGAGAATGCCCATTACTGGTGAATTTGAGGATCTGCTTGATGGGGATGTGTGATGATCACTTACAACAAGAACGACTATTAGAGTGTTTCCAACACTTTCTAAATTCTATCTCTCAACCAAATAACGATCTAACATCAAAAGATAAGTAAGAAGAAAGGAACACATGGAAAATAGTCTCGAAGAAGTTGAAGTTAATGTGAATTTGGTGCAACATGAAAATACTTATGACTTGGTTTTCCTAGGGGTTCCTAATAAATCGACTACGTGTTATCTATGTGTAGTCATAACTTCTATATTAACCATATATGGGAAGGGTAGGAAGAGGGTTAAGAGTTTGTTTGAGACCTTAGAGGTCATGAAGGTGAAGCTAATGAATTTGTTTTACATAAAAATATTTATAATAACACCACAAAATTTTTGTTAATACAACATCTTTTCAAATTTGCTCGACTATTTCCCAACTCAGTGTGGAAATGGACATTGTCAAATGTTTTAAGTGTCTTTCTACACATAAAACCATTTCAAATTATAGATATCCATTTTCAGCAAATTCAAACTACAGTTGGCCATTTTTTTTTGTATACTTTGATTTTTACCATACAAATCATTTAAAGTCTACGCAATGTTAGTATTAGTCTTGATGAATTTATTGATCTCATCCAACTAATGAAGTCAGGCTACTGGCCAATAAAAAAGGCTAAATATAATATTGTAGTGGTTTTTGAGGTTATGACAAAGCAAAACCATTAGATTTTGCAAACTGTAACCGTGATATCTCATATGTAAGAGTTTCCAAGTATGCAAATGATATTGATTATGACAAGCAATTGCCAGGAGAACTTGTGGTACAAGGTGGATGACTATAAAGTGGAATTAATTCCATTTTTTAATATGTACAAAATAACAAGCCACGTTCTTCTCATATATGGGCAGGAGCAAAAAAATAACACAAAATAGAAAGGAGCATCAATTGAGCACACAAAATTAGGAGTAGTTGATCACACAAAAAGGAGGAGATGAGCATACAAAAGAAAAATATGAAAGAATGAAAAAACACATCAATAGGCACAATATGAAATGAAAAATAAATTATTTCATGTAAGAAGGGACACCAACATATTCATGTGACACGTAGTGTATTTCGATGGTAGAGGGGGGCGAATGGACACCACAATCTGCCCATGACATTAATCTTATTCTTTGCATAAATTTCACAAGAAAAAAAAATTCAAGCAAATACAATTTCATACAGATTTTCTTTATTTGCATTTAGCATATATAATTTTTACATTTTGTAATAAAACTATGGTATTATCCATAAAAATGGATTCCCTTAAAGAGATTTTAGTTGCTACATAACATTGAGAAAACATAGAATTTCTAACTTCAAGAGACAATTAGAGATAACTCCACAACTAATTTGAAGATGAAGGAAAAAGAAAGAAGATAGAAAATCGAATAAGCTTTCATTATATATATATATATGGTTATTTCTATAATTATTTAAAAACTATTTTTTCTAGAAGTGATTTTTTTTAATTTCAACAAATTATAAGGTATGTGTATGTGCACATCCAACACTTTATTGACTTATTCATAGTATTTTTGAATAAAACATTGTTGACATGTAAATAACATCTGATTCTAGTGCAATACTATTTTTCTAGAATTTTTTTATGACATTTTTTATTTTGTTATAAATTACCAAAGTAAAAAATCCTTGAAACGAAGATGTCTTCTGTGCTTACAACACTTTAGGGGAATAGCTTAATGGAATTGAAGTTATTTTATATAATTTTGTAGAGCTCTGCTTCCTCTAGTGCACCATATAATATTTGTTGCTAAATAGTGAAGCCAATCAAAAGTTATTGCAGAAACAATGGAGCATCGTATAACATGTGTCTCTTGATATTTAAAAATATAACATTTTTACAAAAAAATTATATAGTTGAAATATGCAGAATCTATTCTATAATATTCTTCAATTTCGAAAAAAGTTATTATGTTATGCATAGGTAAAACCACCATTGAAATTGAACAATTGAAAATTTTCTGGAAAAAAAAAACTAATAGCCATGGTTTATTATCCTAGCCAATACGTTTGTTAGTCTGAACCTAATTATGAACCAATAAAACAATTTCGAAATATTTTCTTGGTAGGCAGATTTTGAATTTAAAATAACTTATATGTGTTACATAACATATTGCATTATAATGCATATATGTTATGTAACGCATATGCATTATGTAACATATATGTGTTATGTGCATTATAATGCAACATTAGGGAGAGGGAGGGGGGGGGGAGAGGGAGGGAGGGATGGCGGGAGGGGGAGAGCGACAAGGGGAGGAGAGAGGGATACAGGAGGGGGAGGGAGGGAGGGAGGGATAGGGGGATAGATAGGAGGAAGGAGAGAGGGAGACAGGGAGGGGGAGGGAGAGAGGGAGACAAGGAGGAGGACGGAGAGAGGTGTGGGGGACGGAGGGACAGGGAGGAGGGGGAAAGGGGGAGGGAGAGAGTGATAGAGGTAGGGAGGGAGGGCGAGAGAGAGAGAGAGAGAGAGAGAGAGAGAGAGAGGGATTGGGGGAGGGGGGGAAGGAGAGGGAGAGGGATATAGAAAGGAGAGTAGGAGGGGGATGTGGAGGGAGGGGAGGGGAGGGGGAGAGAGAGAGAGATAGAGAGGGCAGGGGGGAGGGGGGAAGAGGGATGGATAGAGGGAGGGGTTATGGAGAGGGAGAGAGGGAGAGAGGGGGGGAGAGAGAGAGAGGTGGCACCATTTTTCACCACTAAAAATGGCACCACCTCCACCTCAACACCATCATCAACACCACTGCTAATCCATGGCTTTGAAAATATGTTGATTCCATCAGTCCCCCCAATATTACAAATCCCATTCTTGTACCCCCCCACAGTTGTACAAGGAACATCGATTATGGCTCAGTTAACTTTACCTAGGATCGTTTTGGTTATTCTAGTAGGGTACCTTACACCACCCTACTAAAAAATGGCTTCCAAACAAGTCGCTCACTAATATTTTGTCCTTGTTTCGACTACTACGCCTAGTAGTCCGGTGACACCTTCTATCCCAACAATCAAACCTATGACATCCGCAGCTAAACTACAACCGGTTGTCACTAAGACCACCAATAGGGGCATGAAGCAGCCAAAATTGAAAGGCCCCCTCCTATCGATCCCTATACCTAACTTTTCAGACGTCTCTTAGCCTAAAGAAGGGGGCATAAACTAACAACGGTTAAAGTCCCTAGTAGTGACCAATACTCCCACCCAGAGAGTCACCCCACCATGTTCTCTTTACAGGAAAAAAGGCCATGCAACCAACACACTCCCAACCTTACCAGAGCTCCGGAACTTGCTCAATATGCTGGTCAATATAACCCATACTCCACCAACCATAGAAGGGATCACATCATCATCATCCACAACCAAGTCCGAGACACTGCGCACAAATAACACATATGCAATGTATTCCTAGTATGGGTATTACACTCACCATTATTCCAATCTCCATCAATTATGAGATGCTTTAGAAACCATTCGCCTCACTCAAGTGATGATCGAGGACTCTTTACTCTCAAACCAAAAATTTGCTTCTATCAATGTGGTCACTACATCAACAACACCACTAGTTGCACCTGCCAAACAAGCAAACTCAATAGTAGTTCTGATTGTGGATCCTACAACACCACAATATCCCCAACCTACCAATATTACGATGATGGTATCACATAATGGATGCTCCCCCTACAAGCATTACTTGCATATGCTTCCAGCCAAGTTCAACACCACCACTTTGGATCAAGTCAACTCCCCGGAAGTAAAATAACACTTTCATGCCCGAGTCCCACGACCTTATCGGTCTTGTGGTGAGACCTCTCACTTCTCATTCCAATGCCCCATTCTACGTTGTGAACGAGAAGATCTTTTTGAACTAATGATACTCCACTGTTAGCTTGATTCCCTTAGTGCAGCCTCACGTGGTTCACAAAATGAGGAGGTAGTATCCACCTTGCTAAATACCATCGATGTTGAATCCCCTATGGCTGGTGTCCTCACCTATAGTGATTTATTGTCTTCTGATGAATACGTGGATCACCCACAAGCATTCCCAAGTAATTAAAAATCTCCAGGGGCCACCCATGTTAAATGGTTCGATGATATCCCCTGTATGGTACGACTATTGATACCACCATTGATCCTCACATTTAACGGCCCAAAAAAAAAGAAGATGCCCAACATCTCCTGTTATCCTTCTTATTTGTGTCAACATTTTATTTTCTTTTTATCCGATACGTTTTTTGAGATTGAGAATAATGCTATCTTCCCTTTATGTAGATGACCTCTCAACCTAAGATCTACATCAGCTACACAAACAGCGCAAGTCGATGGGCCCAAAACCTCGCATCAACTGCCTGGGTTATTTATTCCCCCTCCCACATACTCCACCACACCGACCGAATGTGCTTGGGGGAACTCACAATTAACTAAGCAAAATATGATGCCGCCATAGGTCTCTTAAGTGATCCCACTCACCTTGGTATACAACATATATGGGTACACCTAGAATCCCATCTAGTTGTCTCGCAGCTGAACAATCTATTTAGTGTCCTCAATCCACTCCTTTTTCAAAATTTCCTACGCATGTGCCTTCTCATATATATATCTAATGCATCACATGATTTCCTAGTCATGCACACCCAACAAACAAATATATATATCTACGTGTCCAACCTACTACTACACATACACGTATATCAACATCATGTCTCATAGGTTGATAACCATTTTCAACATACATGTTAGTATCTGGCACTACATATGCATCACATAAACATATAGAAAACATGAACCACACATCCATAACATACATCGACACAAGATGAACATGAGAAGGATATCACGTATGAAGTAGAATGGTGCATGTGTGTTTGTGTGTGTATCATCAAAAAATAGGTGTCATGTACAAAATGGCCCTCCAAGGGCATATACAAAATAGCCTTATGAGGAATACATAATATAAACTGCCTCCCATAGGATCCATCAAAAAAATATATAAAACTGGACTCCTAGCCCTATACAAGAAAATCAAGTTGCCCTGCCAGCTGGTGGATCACAAGGCCACATGATGTCCAATGGTTGTACAACCTCTCCTATAGCTAACTTGGGGTTTGGTCCCTGAGATAGGCCTAGTCCAAGTCATGGCCTCTATCTCAGTGGAGGAACTACTCCATCCTACACCTCCCTCACCACATGGAATTCCAATGCCAAACTTCGTATGATGGGATGCCAAGAGGTCCCATACTTTGTTGGCAGTTGGAGAGTCAATGCCAAATCCTCATCCTCGAGGTCCGCAACACCTCTATTGTCAATCTCCAAATACATAGTGCTAAGTCATCGCTCAAATTCAACTATGATAAAATCCATCCACTCCCCTACAACTTCCCCATTCGTAGGAGAACCTCCCACTTCTTCTCCCCCAACAAGAGCCCCACCCCCAATAGCCAGACCCGCTCCTGATCCCGGTTTGGCCCCCTATCTCAGTGCCACTGTTGCCCCACCTTACGCGCTAGTTATATGGAACCAATATCTGTATCACAAGAGGGAAACTGCCATCGGTACATGATAAACATATATGCAAAATGTGTAAAACAAAAACATGTACAACAATATATGTAACTATCAATACAACCATAAAACATACCTGTAGCGTCAATTCCCATGGTAGGGTGCGGAAACTCTAGATCCCCCCAGTAATCCATACCGCTCCAAGGTATCTCTCCATGGCCCCAATACGTTGCTCTCACACATCAAAAATGTGTGGGGTGTGATAAGCCCCCACCACTCCACCACTAGCTCGAGGCATAACTTTCCCCCAATACATAATCTGAGGTTCTTGAGCCCCCCTCTAAGAAACTACTACTGGCGGCTTCAGTGTATGGTAATGATCAAATAAATAGGAGCATAGTACACTCCCATAACAAAACGTCCTTTGCAGACCTCCCTGCCATAAAGAAATCACCTTCTCCATTATAGCCTGGAGCCACAATGGTCCCCAATCCATTGGCCGACTGAAAAGCATCCTCTCCATGAGTGCTAAATACCCCCCTTTAATACAGTTGGGGGACACAAACCCCAACACCCACACAATTACTGTCGCCATATCCCTCACTAGAAGATCCCTCAAATGGCTCATTAGAATCTGACTAGATTTTAAGGCACTCTAGTCACCATCGCAATACTAATCCACCAAGCCATGGATTGTATGCTTCTTCGTCTATGGGGGAGTAGGATCTCACACCCCGCAGTGAGGAAACTCGTTCAAGAAATAGATATCCTAATCTGCAATGCTCAACTGATCCACATCAACCCTGAATACCCCCCTATCAGGGTTCCACATATCAAGGAGTCTCCATAAAAGGTACTCTGATGACCACATCAAGGGGCACTTGAAGAACCTCAAGAGGTCCACATCGCATATCATTTGGGTCTCTACCATATCCCCAAGTACCAGTGGCATCATATTGTCATAGTTATGCTCCTGCCACTCTATGGCACCCATAGTAGCCATAATGAACTCAATATCACTTGCACAGGGAAATATTTCACCCACCAAACATCAATTAAATAAAACCATAAATATGTGTGACCTCCCCTTAGGAATCCCATGCGTAGAGCGACATCATCAAAGACAAGTCGCGCACCATGCGACTGTATTGTGATTACTAACGTGACACTAGCGCTCGGGATTTGAACTACTCGGCCTCACTATATAGCGTGGCATTCTGAAGAACATCAGTGCTACACCAGCACATGGTTGAGAAACCCACATCATGTGCGTAGCATAGAATAGTACATTTTTTACGTGCTATGTGCGCACGCTACTACTGTGTTTGATTTTAGGAAAATCTTGTGCTACAATAGCATGTTATTTTTCCATTATCCCACGCTATAGTGCAGGATTCCTCCAAAATTTTGCATTGTATCCAATTAAGGGATAAATCGATTCCTTGACACCCCAAGGACCCACTTTTCCTATATCTACCCAGAACCAATGAGAAAACATAAGTTTATGGCATACCTGTAAGTCACAACTTGTCAAACAAAAACATGGATGTCTCAAAATCACCACGAAAGTGCTCTAGGAGGTCATCCACGAATAGTACAAATGATTGTTAAATGTGGGTCCCACCCCTTATTTGTATTCATTTGGCACGAATTTAAAATTGAACCTACACACAAACTATATCTATGTTTTACAAATCATTTGAACCACCATGATCAATGCCTCGAGATCTTCGACATGGATATGACCAATCCTTATTTCGAATAGTTTCTCTTGGGCCATATTTTTCACAGGCACCCCATAGGGGAGGCATGTTTTGGTTTTCTATCTTCTACATTGTCAATACCTTGGTCATGATGTTGACTTCAGTTGGGTATCCATGTGCGTAGCATAGAATAGTACATTTTTTACGTGCTATGTGCGCACACTACTACTGCGTTTGATTTTAGGAAAATCTTGTGCTACAATAGCATGTTATTTTTCCATTATCCCACGCTATAGTGCAGGATTCCTCCAAAATTTTGCATTGTATCCAATTAAGGGATAAATCGATTCCTTGACACCCCAAGGACCCACTTTTCCTATATCTACCTAGAACCAATGAGAAAACATAAGTTTACGGCATACCTGTAAGTCACAACTTGTCAAACAAAAACATGGATGTCTCAAAATCACCACGAAAGTGCTCTAGGAGGTCATCCACGAATAGTACAAATGATTGTTAAATGTGGGTCCCACCCCCTATTTGTATTCATTTGGCACGAATTTCAAATTGAACCTACACACAAACTATATCTATGTTTTACAAATCATTTGAACCACCATGATCAATGCCTCGAGATCTTCGACATGGATATGACCAATCCTTATTTCGAATAGTTTCTCTTGGGCCATATTTTTCACAGGCACCCCATAGGGGAGGCATGTTTTGGTTTTCTATCTTCTGCATTGTCAATACCTTGGTCATGATGTTGACTTCAGTTGGGTATCCATGTTGTATGTGCGGGATCATGACCAAGACAGGAAGGATACTCTTTTTTTTCCATTATAAGAACAAGAATATATCCCTCACCAACAGTGTTGGGCTTCTTACCACATGTATAATTTAGAAACTGACATATAGGCAATGTTTTCCCTTTGTTTAAAAATGCATTTACCAGTATTCCCACTAATAACCATAGGGACCACATTCCCAGTCTTGATGTTCCATCAATGTCATCACTATGAATAGGATGTTCTCCCATGGGTGTGCACACCATCGCTAACCTTGTCATAAATTGACACCTGTGATATCGAACCCACAAGTCCGAGGAATCTTATACAACTTGAAAAGATCACCCCTACCTCATCATTTTTTAGTTGCACATATACTTCCCCAACTCTCATAGTAGATGCCATCTGATTCCTCAACATATGCTACAATCAAAATGCACAAAGACCACTCATATATCCATGAGAACCACACCTTCTATTATCTTCCTCGTATCATCACCCCTGCAAAGACACCAATAGGGCTCCCACCCTCAGAAGTAACCAATTCTATTTAGTTCTTCTCACAAGAATAATCGCATGGCATTGATTCATGGAGTACCCGTCTTCACATCTTCCAAACAACCACCACCTCATCTTGGAAAGCATCCCCCAACCCACTCAAAATCATGTGGACTCCACCCATCATCAAATTGGTCCTCCGACACACCCAAAAATATGGGGACCCCACCATTATTTTTTCATGTGCAAACCATTCTCCCATCCAAATAACATTGTGGGAACACCCTATTCTTTTTTGCAGCAACCCATGGTCTCCTTTGATCGATGTATTTGAGTCTTAATATCCTCAACAGTATTTGTTTGTCGATCACGATTTATCTCGACATTGTGTCTCCATCAAAGCCCTTTCATTTGTAATTTGTCTCCCTCTATCTCAATCTGTACCTTTTCGAAAGGAAGCCTACCGTCCAGTACACTCCCCATGTCTGCATCGATCAAAGGAAGTTATGAGCCCCACAATTATCAGCTAGTCTTGTGTTAGGTCTCTCTGTCCAACAATTGGTTACAACATGATCTTGGTTCTTAGGATAAGACCCTCGTCCTGTCGTGTAATTCATCTTTCATCAACGTCAAAACACTATATTCTGAGAGTTGCAGTAGTTGTAGTTGTACATTTGGATACCTTTCAATCACTATAAGGGATCACCTTGAACTTAGTAGGGAGAGTCATTAGGGCTCCCTAACATAGTGGCTTTCCCCAGGGAATTTTTTAGGGGCAAAATTTCGCCAATTGGCTAATTTTTGGCCCTTTTTCAAAAAATAAATTCGCTATTTGGTCATTTTTAGTCTCTAATATCACCTATATTTACATAAAATATGTTTTTTTATCATAATATTCGCCAAAATTTACAAGTTTCAATAGTAAATTGTATGTTTCATATTTAAGATTCACCTACCAATCTATATTTATGTTTTTTTCAATCCAAAATAATCACCTAGAATACTACACTTGACCATAATTTTATAATCCTTAAAAAATACCCTGGTTTTGTTGGGATATTCCTATACTCCATCCTAGTCCTAACAACATTTTCCATTTTTGCATTTTCAGTCATGCATGCATTTTCAATCATGCATGCATTTTGCATGCAGTCATGAAATATCAGTCCCAACACCTAGCCCCAGGAGCTTCTTTCTGACCAATTTTAGCCCTCCTAGTGCTTAGTGCGCCCTCCTTTCACCTACCACTTGTGAAAGGTGCCCTCTCTCACCTACCACTTAGTTCCACTTCACTTAGTTGAGTTATCTTTATATCTTTCCTTGATTTAAGGCTAGATTGACTCCTCAACTGACAGTATCACTCCAATGGACCTCCAGTGAGACTAGACTACCTGTTCTAACTCCAATTAGCTCCTCATGCGCCCTCCACTGAGCCTCCTTCATTCAATTAGTGCCTCCATGTGCCAGTTACACCTACCACACTCAATTAAACTCAGTTTGACACTTGGTTGACAGTTACTTGTGCATTGATGACTCCACTGATGATGATGAGGACTCCTAGTTGTGCTTCAATGACACTCCATTGATCTGATGATCACTCCATGAAGGCTAATTCGAATTTCCACCTTGGCATTCGAATCCTCATGATTGTATTATGTATTTGTCCATATTGTGATTAATGAATTAGTGTGATGTTATTCTGCTTCTATCTGAGTTCTACTGTATCATAATTATGTTGCTCCTTTACACTGCATTGACCACTCTTCTTCTATTTTCCTACTTAATCATAATCTTTCTTGTGAGGTATGCATCAATTCTTAGATCTGTTGTGCATATTTTCACATGGTATCAGAGCCTGTTGAGAGTATTGTCTATCTCCATTCCTGAGAGTTTTTTGCAGGTTATTATCAAGATTTCGAGTGCAGTAGTTGCAGCAGTTTCTGCACTTTTGCAGTAGTAGCAGTTGCAGACATTTTCTATTGTTTTTTGCAGGTCTTCTGAAACAGCTTCCATCAATTCGGAAGGAATTACTCCTCTTTCTCCATTCAACTATGATGAATGGAAACCATAGATGATAGCACATTTGAAGAGACATGGTCTCTTTGATTATTGTTTTGAAAGAGAGTTCAAATCCGCTGAAGAAGAGAATGACTGATTAAATGAAGGTGACAGAGCCTATGCAGCCATGTTGTATGCTATGTCTCAATGCATGGTACACCACTTCCTTTCTATTGAATCTCCAAAAGAGATATGGGCCCATCTGGATGAAATATTTGGCAAACAGAATGAAGGGATTGGTCCAAACCATTTCGAGAGCAAGCCCACTGTTGCATTCTCCCTCCTTGATGGTCTCTCTGATCATGAATCAGTATCAAACATATCTCATATTGAAGTTGTCCACAAAGAAGAAGAACTTGCATATTCTACAATCATGCTCCAAATTTCTTCTATTTCTAATTCTATGCCATCTCACACTCTAGAAACTGCAAAGGTTCTTAAATCCTCTCTTGCACAAGAGTCTGTTGGTTTGCATCATGATCTATTGAATGTTTCGGAGGTCAAATCAACAATTGGAGGTAATGCATTCGCTCTCCTTGATCACTCACCTCTTATGTACTACTATATGATCATTTGTACATGTTCTCATAAGTTTATTGAAGATGTAGGGCATTGCCATTCGCTTGGTATAATTTCTCATGCATTTTATGGTTTTGATCTCACCTCTACTAGTTCAAAGGAGATCTCAAGAAACCATTCATTAAGTCTTGGAGCTGATTTAAAATCCAAGCAATCACTACTTGGGATAATTTCTCATGCATATCATGGTTTTGATCTCACCTCTAATGGTTCAAAGGAGATCTCAAGAAACCATTCTTCAGGTCTTGGATCTGATTTGGATTCAAAGCATTCACTATCATGTGATGGTTCTTTTGGTCATAATCTCACCTATGATGGTTCGAAGGAGAGAAAAAAAGACTATCTAAACATTCATGGATTTGATCCTACCCCAGCTGATTCAAATCACAGGTTCCAGGATCATCCTCATAATTTTGGATTTTTTCTCATCACATTTGATCTGAAGAGCAAGTACAAGCACATGCTTTTTTATCATGAACCACTTCTTCCCAAGAAGAAGATACCTCCATACATATGACCAAGCATCACACCTGCTTGATTTTGGAGCATTTATTTTTGGTGTGTCCTACGGTCTATTTTGAGGGGGGGTATTTTTCCCATGAGGTTTTCCCCATTTCCTTGTTTTATTGACCGTTATTATTATTCATTGTATTGGGTGACCTTTGGTCTCAGTTACCAAGTCCCAGGATGAAATAAGGGGGGGTGTTGGGATATTCCTATACTCCATCCTAGTCCTAACAACATTTTGCATTTTTGCATTTTCAGTCATGCATGCATTTTGCATGCAGTCACGAAATTGCATGCATGCATGCAATCACATGCATCCCAGTCATCAGTCCCAGCACCTATCCCTCAGTTAGCTAGCCCCGGGAGCTTCTTTCTGATCAGTTTTATCCCTCCTAGTGCTTAGTGCACCCTCCTTTCACCTACCACTTGTGAAAGGCGCCCTCTCTCACCTACCACTCAATTGCACTTCAGTTAGTTGAGTTATCTTTATATCTTTCCTTGATTTAAGGCTAGATTGACCCCTCAACTAACTTTATCACTCCGATGGACCTCCAGTGAGACTATACTTCCTATTCTGACTCTAGTTAGCTCCTCATCCGCCCTCCACTGATCCTCCTTCATTCAGTTAGTGCCTCCATGTGCCAGTTACACCTACCACAGTCAGTTAGACTCAATTTAACACCTGGTTGACAGTTACTTGTGCATTGATGACTCCACTTATGATGATCAGGACTCCTAATTGTGCTTTGATGACACTCCATTGATCTAATGATCACTCCATGAAAGCTAGTTCAAATTTACACCTTGGAATTCGAATCCTCTCCGTTGTATTATTTATTTTTCCATATTGTGATTAATGAATTAGTGTGTGATGTTATTCTGCTTCTATCTAAGTTCTACTGTGTCATAATTCTATTGCTCCTTTACACTGCATTGACCACTCTTTGATCTTATGTGAGGATTTTCACAGGTTTCCCCTATGCTTGATGTCAAAACATCTATCGCATTAGGGGGAAACATAATTTTGAAGGTAGCGGTGTTCACATTTTCAAACCATGGTAGCATCCCATCTAGAACAGTGAAGTTCACTCTCTGGTAGCTTCACCACCACAATGGTCACCCACCCCCGTGGGGTTATCATGATCATCAGCAATTCCTCTCCTTCATCACTCCGCAATAGTTCTTGGTTTATTTACTCTTGCATGGACCGAAGCCACCTTCATCCATGTCCCAACAACATAGTTGAGTTGACCTCTTGGTTATCATTCTATACCACTACTCCAATGGTTATCACCAAAGATCTTCCCCCATGGGAGGACCCTATTTTCCACATATGCTTTGTCCAACAAAATAGGAGAGAAACAAAAGAAACGATGATGCATTATCACCTCTATAGTACCTTTCGAACCTCATACATTAGGGGACATCTGTTAACGCCTAAATATCACAGACATGTGACATTTCGATTATTCTTGCAGTATGGTGTCATCAACATAAAGACTGCAGTTCACCAAAGGAATCCTCAACAAATCCAAAAGGAAATATTTCAAAAAGTTCCCAAGACCATGTTAGAAAAACAAGATCGTAGATGATCCACATCACAGTTGGCATTGTTGTCGAATGATAACATCGACTACGAGAAGTCATCGGTGCCGATAAAACTTCGATAAGTTTCGACTCGACATGACTTCGACAAAATCAAAAACCTTGACAAGTTCCGATTTCGACACAACTCCAATGAGTCTCAACTTCGACATACTGCAACACACTCTACACCTTCGACATGTTCAACAACCTTACAGTTTTGTGCCATCAACATGTAGCATTGACATGCGACAAGCGACTGTCGAACTTCAACAGACTGTCTCTTTGTCTTCTAGTCGATTGTAACAGTTGAACTGTTGAACCGTTTTAAATTCTTCTTTGTAACTGAACGTAAAAAGAAGGCACCCAAGCATCTAAGAATTCTATATCAGCATGAATAATATTGTAACATACATCAATCTATCTATTTGCAAGTAATAGAGAAGAACAGTTCGCATTCCTGCATATTGTCTATGCATATTTGTGTTTATCTGTGTAGTGTAATCCTGCTTTTGCTCATTATGCTTCTTATTGCTTCCGCCATAACGGAGCCGACTCATTCAATCGAACTGTTGTCCCCCTTGTGCTTCCTGGACACAACTTGGATCAACAGATCAATAACAATAAACAAGATTCAAATAAAAATCACATAAACACAATACAAGAGAGACACCAATATACGTGGTTCACCCAATCTGGGCTACATCCATAGAGAAATTGCCAGTCCTTTTATTATTACACCATCCAACAAAATGAAGGGATACAATCGGAAACACATCTGGTCCAATTTCCTCTTCACTCTCTCACAGTATCTCTCACACAATCATAGATCTTTTACAATACTACAATACATTACAAAGTCATATTATAATTTCTTCCTTTTAAAGGGGATTTACCATGGGAAAATACAATGGGATAACCAATACCATGGGCCCGTATATTATTGTCTAACAAACAACCCAAAAAATTTCTTTCACAAGCTTCACCCCCGAACCCCTAGACCCCCCAGCCGGGAGGGATGGTCCCCTGCGGACCCCCATGAGGGGGCGATGCCCCCCCTACACTCCCCCACTGGGATAAGTGTACAGTTCACCTACACATCATATAAAACTAGGGTACAAACATGGCTGAAACAAAAACATCCCTAAATCAAGAAGATCAGGCTCCACAACCAACAAACTAGTCAAAAGAAGAGGTCGTGCGACTGAACCATTGTTAACCTATGTTATAGTGCATGTTATCAGTTTATTACCCGCACAATACTCACGTGGATTTTCCTTCGATAGCTATACTACTATTAAAATGGTGGTACCACCTACTTCCCATGGCGCAATGGAGGCTCCATCACCTCCAAGAATATGAATTTGTCTCCTCACAAACTTGGTGGCATTAAATATCCCCCTTAGTGTACCTTGGAACTAGTTCATGGAGTGCATGAATTCATGTTTGGATCCAGTTGTTCTTGGGCACCTCTTGGCCTATAAAAGGAAGCCATTGGCATGCATTTTGTAGAGTGAAAGAAGAGAAAATTTATGCTACTATATTTTTGTTGGAGCTTCCTCATAGCCCACCTCTTCCTACATTCGTAAGCATTCCCAAGCTCCCTTGCCACCTTTCTCCAAGGGGAAAGAGTTTCTCTCCATTGTTCTATCACCCACTTATCATATAGTTTGGACAAGAAGGACCTACCCAATGGATTTTTTTTGCTTCTCTTGAATCCCACACCTCCTAGGTTTTATACATCTTGACCATTGGGAAATACAAAGTGGTTTTGCATACATTTGGTTGTTGTTGGAGTTTGCATTCTCCCCCCATTTTATTTTGTTGTATTTTGTTTAATTTTGCTTTATTTTAGGTGAATTCCACTAACAATTTCTTGCAGGATCATTTGGAGGACAACCACAATCCACCAGGGCTCGAAGGACTGAGGCCTTGTTGCAACCTACAAGACCTAGCCCCTTACCAAGTGGAGGGATGCACACTTGTGCATTTTTTTCCACAATAGTTATGTAGGAACATGAACAGATTCAAGGATGGTTCTCATCACCAAATTATTTACTTCAATGTAGGTAACAATCGATCCATCCCAGTATTTGTAGAGGTGGCACAAAGATCATAGAATGTCAAAAGCATGTTTCTTGGAAGAAATGGGAACATTATTGTCTAGTTTGAGAAGTGAGTGAGAGTATCTTCCTTTGTTTATCTAGGATTTCTTTCATATAGCATGATATTGAGGAAGCTTCTTCTGCATGTAACCTTTCTTCTTGCATTCACCATGGCAATTCCAATAACATCTATATTATAATTTTATATGAGAACCACTAAAATCAAAAACTTGTTCCATTTGTTTCAATAATAAAAGGCTATAGAGAATACCTTATAGCTGCGAGTGTCACCCTTTTGTTGAAGAATAGAACATGCCAAGTAATTAAGGTTCGAAGAAATGTCTATTCCCTACAGCATGTGATGAGGAAAGGCAATGTCCATTGTGAGTATGGGTTGCACTGTGGCTATGGGATGACTAGAACTAACTTTTCCGTTATGCAAATTATTCCTCAAATGTTGGCAGATAATCACTAGAAATCCACTTCACTTTGTCCATATCTGATATGAGCCTCCCACTGCAAAGGCACAAGCACAAGAAAAATAAATTAACTAAGCATCGCCTGATCATGAAAATGTATATGTATGCTTTAATATTATTATCCAGGCATGGTTGAGCATGTCTTGGACTTGAGACTTCTCTGGTTGTTATGCCATTTCATTTGCAGTTTTGTAAAACACCATGTACACTAATTTCATATATTCTAGAAGCCACTCTATAGTGGACAGATTTCATCTGTCATATGCAAACACCTTTAGTTAAGAAAACATTATTTAAAATTCATTGTATTGATAATCACTAGTACAACCTCTTTACTTCTGCCATGCTCCATATCTATGCGTGCAGGTTGTATTACAGCCTTTCCCCTCTCATTAGAGAGTCAGGGCCGTAACATCTTTGATACCATTAAAAGATTTAGGAATCAACGATCACCCAAATCACCCTCATAATAGAAGAAAAAATCTATTAATCACAATGACTAAAAATACATTAAACTAGTTGGTTAAGCGTGGAGAAAAATGAACTTTCCTCAAAAAAGAGAAGCATGTTAAATGTGGGTCATACCTATCAACATCTCCATCGGCTTGGTATTAGTGTTGATATGCTAGTTAAGCTGACAGGATTCTATATTTCAATACAATGAGGGGAGGGTGTCACAATTTTAAATATTTTGATAAAAGAGTGCCCAAATTTCAATAATCTTGGAATATTCTTAATCATATGAATAAATAAGCATTTTAGATTTTATAAATTAATTGTTGTGTATATTTTTTTCAATAACAATAAACAAGATTCCGCTAGGGTGTAGATCAGTTGGAAACCGTGTGCTTGTTAAGGTGTACGGGTTGTTAAGCACGTTGCCGGTTCAAACCTTGTTGCAGCCTGAGGGTGTGCTGTGGGGCAGGCGTACTCTCCTAGGGGTATAGTGGTAGCGAGATTGGATCCCTGGACCCCGTGTCACATGAGTACCAGCCCAACTCCAGTTGTTGATTCCCCTAGATACAAAAAAAAACAATAAACAAGATGCAAATAAAAATCGAATAAACACAATACAAAAGGGACACCAATATACGTGGTTCACCAAATCTGGGATGCATCCATAGAGAAATTTCCAGTCCTTTTATTATTGTACCATCCAACAAAATGAATGGACACAACCCGCAGCACATCCAGTACAATTTCCTCTTCACTCTCTCACATAATCATAGATCTTTTACAATACTACAATACATTACACAGCCATATTACAATGTCTTTCTTTTAAAGGGGATTGACCATGGGAAAATACAATGGGATACCCAATACCATGGGCCCTTAAACTGTTGGCTAACAAACAACCCAAAAAATTTCTTTTAGGGGATTCACCCCCGAACCCCTAGACCCCCCCAGCTGCGAGGGAGGGATGGTCCCCCGAAGACCCCCGTTAGGGGGTGATGCCCCCCCTACACTCCCCTACTGGGATAAGTGTATAGTTCACTTGCATGTCATATAAAACTGGGGTACAAACACACTTGAAACAACAACATCCCTAAATCAGGAAGATCAGGCTCCACAACCAATAGACCAGTCAAAAGAAGAGGTCGTGCGGCTGAACCATTGTTAACCTGCGCTATAGCGCATGTTATCAGTTTAGTACCCACACAATACTCACGTGGATTTTCCTTCGATAGAAAAACTACTGTTAAAATGGTGGGACCACCTACTTCCCATGGCACAATGAAGGCTCCATCACCTCCAAGAATCTGAATTTGGCTCCTCACAAACTTGGTGGCATTAAATATCCCCCTTGGTGTACCTTGGAACTAGTTCATGGAGTGTATGAATTCACATTTGGATCCAATTGTTTGTTTTTCACCTCTTGGGCTATAAAAGCAAGCCATTGGCATGCATTTTGTAGAGAGAAGGAAGAGAAAATTTATGCTGCTAGATTTTTGTTTGAGCTTCCTCATAGCCCACCTCTTCCTCTATTTGTAAGCATTCCGAATCTCCCTTGCCACCTTTCTCCAAGGGGAAAGAGTTTCTCTACATTGTTCTATCACACACTTAGCATATAGTTTGGACAAGAAGGACCTCCCTAAGGGTTTTTTTTGGCTTCCCTTGAATCCCACGCCTCCTAGGTGTTATACATCTTGACCATGGGGCAATACAAAGTGGTTTTGCATACATTTGGTTGTTGTTGGAGTTTGCATTCTCCCCCCATTTTCTTTTGTTGTATTTTATTTAATTTTGCTTTATTTTATGTGAATTGAACTAGCAATCCACGAGGGGCTCTAAAGACTGAGGCCTTGTTGCAACCTACAAGGCCTAGCCCCTTACCAAGTGGAGGGATGCGTACTTGTGCAATTTTGTCCACAACAGTTACATAGGCACATGAATGGATTCAAGGATGGTTCCCATCAAAAAATTATTTACTTCAATGTTGGTAACAATGGATCCATCCCAGTATTTGTAGAGGTGGCACAGAGATCATAGAATGTCAAAAGCATGTTTCTTGGAAGAAATGGGAACAGTGTTGTCTAGTTTGAGAAGTGAGTGAGAGTATCTTCCTTTGTTGATCTATGATTTCTTTCATATAGCATGATATCGAGGAATCTTCTTCTCCACGTAACCTTTATTCTTGCATTCACCATGGCAATTCCAATATCATCTATATTCTAATTTTATATGAGAACCACTAAAAGAAAAAACCTGTTCCATTTGTTTCGATAATAAAAGGGTATAGACAATACCTCATAGCTGCGAGTGTCACCTTTTTGTTAAAGAATGGAACATGCCAAGTAATTAAGCTTCGAAGAAATGTCTATTTCTTGTAGTATGTGATGAGGAAATGGAATGTCCATCGTGAGGATGGGTAGCACTATGGCTATGGGATGACTGGAACTAACTTTTCCGTTATGCAAATTATTCCTCAAATGTTGGCAGAAAATCACTAGAAATCCACTTCGCTTTGTCCATATCTGATATGAGCCTCCAATTGCAAAGGCACAAGCAGAAGAAAAATAAATTAACTAAGCATCGCCCAATCATGAAAATGTATATGTATGCTTTAATATTATTATCTAGGCATGGTTGAGCATGTATTATCGTTGAGACTTCTTTGGCTCTTATAATTTCATTTACAGTTTTGTAAAACACCATGTACACTGATTTCATATATTCTAGAAGCCACTCTATAGCAGACGGATGTCATCTATCATATGCAAACACCTTTAGTTAAGAAAAAATTCTTTAAAATTCATTGTATTGATAATTGAAGGTTGGAGGCAGAAATAAACACAAAGATTATGCAAAATGAGCTATGGCTCTTCAATCTTTATTGATAAAAACAATATCAACTAATGCAATTACAAACCAAGTCTAAATATGTATTTAAACACTTATGGAAAACCTAAAAAATCTAACCTAGTTTCTGCATGTTGTTGCATGATTTATTAACTAAAGAAAAAGCTAAATCGAAAACTAAAGCTAAATCGAAAACTAAAGCTAAAGCTAACATAAGTAATTACTATTTCTAACACTCCCTCATTATTACGACTGTTGACTACTGCAGCTTTTACAATGCCTAAATTATCTCTATGAGTCTCAAAAATATCTTTTGTGAATGGCTTTGTGAATATGTCAGCCAATTGATCAATCGATTCACAATGCTCAACATGAACTTCACCTTTGTTCACAAGTTCTCTTATGAAGTGATATATGGTATCAATGTGCTTGCTTTTCTGGTGAAAAACATGGTTCTTGGATAGAGTGATTGCTGAATTGTTGTCACAATAGATTGTTGTTGGTCCTTCTTATTTCTGTTGAATACCTTCTAAAACTATGTGTAACCATATTGCTTAACATGCTGCTAATGTTGCTGCTACATAATCTGCTTTTGCTGATGAAAGTGTCACAATGGGATGCTTCTTGGATGCCCATAAAATCACCCATGATCCAAGATGAAAAACATGACCGGAAGTGCTCTTCATGTCATCCACACTTCCTGCAAAATAACTGTCAGTGAAACCTGTCAAAACATCATACTCAGTGCTTGAGTATAAAATTCCATATCTTGAAGTCCCTGCAACATATCGTAAGATCCTTTTTCCAACTTGCCAATGCGAGTGTTTGGGAGACTCCATGAACTTGGAAATCAAGCTGATAACAAACATAATATATGGTCTCATAGCTGTGAGATACATGATACTTCCTACAAGTCTCTTAAAAAATGTTGGATCTACTTTGGTACTATCCTCTTCTTTGCTCAACTTTGTACTTGTTGCCACTGGTGTAGGTGCCGGTTTTCAATTAAGCTTTCTGAATCGCTTAAGTACTTCATTAGCATATTTACTTTGAGAGATAAATATACCTTTTCTGGTTGTTCTACCTCTAATCCAAGAAAGGGCTTCATTAATACAAGGTCTATCATCTTGCACTCTTTCTTCATATCTTCCTTGAACTCATCTACTGACAGGTCACCTGTAAAAATCATATCATCAACATATAAACAAACTATCAAAATTTGTCCTTGTTGATTTACCTTTGTGTAAAGTGTTGGTTTGTTGTTGCTTCTGCTAAAACCATTTTTGACCAGATAAGAATCAATTATGCTATACCAAGCTCTTGGAGCTTGCTTGAGCCCATAGAGAGCTTTCTTCAAATTGTAAACTTTCTCCTCATGTTCTTTGATTTCATACCCGTGTGGCTGCTCCACATAAATTTATTCTTCAAGAATTCCATTCAATAATTTCGACTTGGCATCCATCTAATACACTTTCCATCTATTATGGGCTGCTATTGCTAGGACTGCTCTTACTGTGTCCAATCTTGCCACTAGTGCAAAATTTTCTCCAAAATCAATTCCTGGTTCCTGCGAGAAACCTTTTGCTACTAAGCTTGCCTTGTACCTATCAATCTCACATTTTTCATTAAGTTTGGTCTTATAAACCAACTTCACACCAATAGGTTTCTTATTTTTTGGTAGGTCAACTAGATCCCTTGTACCATTTCTCTTAATGGAATCTATCTCTTTGTCCATGGCTTTTACCCAATGCTCTTCTTTTACTTCCTCTTCATAAAACACAGGTTGACTAGCAATAAAAGAAAAATTGGTATTTGCATCCAAATCATCATAAATATCTTCTAATACTCTAGTATTTCTATTACTGTGATCAAATTCATTACCTAATTGCGGACTAGAAGTATATCGATCTATTGATCTTGATGCTTCACCTCGAACTGAGTTTATAGGTGTCCTTGTTGGAGTATTTGCTACCGGTGAATATGCTACTGGACCATGTTGTCCAATCAGTTCTTCTTCTTCTTCATCTTCTGGTTGGGGTATTGCAGCTCCCACAACCTTGTCTATGGTTCCATTCCATGACTCTTCCTCCTTTGACAACACATCTCTGCTTAGGATAACCTTTTTGGTAATAGGGTTATACAGTTTGTAGGCTTTAGATTCTTCACCGTATCCAAGAAAGATACATTTCTCACTCTTGTCATCTAGCTTTTTTCTTAGCTGTTTAGGAACATGATCATAAGCAACACAACCAAATATTTTGAAATCATAAATATTACAACTCATACTTGTCCATGCTTCCTCTAGTAGTATGTTCTTCACAATTCTGGTGGGAGATCTATTCATCACATGAACAACACAAGCCACTGCATCTCCCCAAAATTCATGGGACAAGTTTCTTCCTTTCAACATGCTCCTTGCCATATTCATGATGGTTTTGTTCTTGCGTTCTGCAACACCGTTCTGTTGAGATGTATATCTTGTAGTGAATTTCTTCTTGATTCAATGATATTTGCAGTAATCATGAAATTCCTTTGAGTCATACTCTCCTCCTCCATCTGATCTCAATACTTTGAGTTGATGACCACTCTGGTTTTCAACCAGAGCCTCAAATTCCTTGAACTTGCCAAAAGTTTCAGACTTCTGATGAAGGAAATACACCCATTTGTTTCTACTGAAATCATCAATAAATGTAAGAAAATAATAGCTTACACCAATTGACTGATTTTGCATTGGACCACACAGATCAGTATGAATAAGTTCTAGAGGTTCATGTGCCCTTTAAGACATACCTTTAGGAAAGCTATCCCTGTGTTGATTTGCAATGATGCAACACTCACAACTGTTTGATGGCTCCTTCGTAGGGGGTAATCCTTTTACCATCCCTTTCCTCTGCAACAAATTGAGACTACCAAAGTGAAGATGTCCATATCTAAAATTCCATAACCAATCATCATCCATGCATGTGGCGTCTTTAGCAAAAGAGATTACCTTGCTACTACAATTCATGACTAGTGGATACATCTTGTTCCTAGTCACTTGTACTTTGATGATCAACTGTCTATTTGGGGGTTTGTCATAAATTTCACAGTCTGATCCATCAAAGACAAGTCTATATTTCTTTTCAGTAAGTTGCCCAATGCTAAGTAGACTATTCTTCAATCATAGAGCATAATATACATCTATGATTGTCTTTTGTTGGCCTTGTTTGGTCAAAATGTTGACCACTCCTTTGCCAAGAACTAGAACTACCTCATCTGTGCCGAATTTGACCTTTGTCTTCACTGATCCATCTAGGTCTACAATTAGACCTCTATCACCTATCATATGGTTACTGCAGCCACTATCTAAAAGCCAAAGTCCCCTTGGGATTTTGTGTGCAACATGACATGTAAGAAATAACATATCTTCTTTATCCCCATAGGTATTAGTCATATTAGCATTATGTTTTGCTTGATCATACTTTTTATTTCTACATTCATGAACATAATGGCCAAATTTATTGCAATAATAACACTTAACATTAGATTTATTTGACCTTTTTTCATTGTAGTTACGGTGCCTTCATGGTTATGATCGTCATCTTGATCTCCCTTTACATTACTTCGACCACCTTTGCCTCTTCCTCTTGATCCTCCTCTGCCTCTGCCTCTTCCTCTACCTTTTGAGAATGAGACTTGTGATTTGAAAGCATTCTCCAAAGAAGACTCTTCATTCCTGTTGATTATGGATTCATATGATAGAAGCGATCCGGTCAACTCGTCTATAGAGAGAGTACTCAGATCCTTTGCTTCTTCAATCGTTGCAACTTTCAGATCAAATTTGGTGGGAAAGGATCTCAGAACCCTTTCAACCACCCTTTGATATTCAATCGTTTCACCATAGGTATTCAATTGATTAACAATCCCCATGACTTGGGTCATGAAAGAATCTACTGTGTCTGATTCTTTCATCTTTAGATCTTCAAAATATCTTTTTAGGTTTTGGAGTTTAGCTATTTGTACCTTACAAGCACCCTGATAACTAGCCGCCAAGGTTTCCCATGCTTCTATGGCATGCAATGAAGTTGATATCTTTGGAAATACGATGTTATCCAAAGGATTCAATATGTGATGTAGTGCCTTTGTATCCTTCTTCCTGTGAATTCACAGAATATCCTTTTCTCTGTTTGATAGAGCTTGATAAGCTGTGTCATCTGTTGGTTCAGAATAGCCATTCACAACATATTCTCACACATCTTGCAACCTGAGATAAACCTCCATCCTCGTGGCCCATACATCACAGTCCATTTTCCTTGTAAGAGGAGAAATCTGAGACTGATTGTTGCTGCTAGAAGCCATAGACGCTGCAAAGTCTTTCACTGGCTTATTAAGAAACAATCTCCTTCCTTTTTTTTAATAATATATCCTCTTCACTTCCTCAAAATTTAAAAAAAAAAGAATCTCTTCTTCTTTTTATAAAATTCCACCCTTTTTTTTAACTTAAGAAAAAAAAAATTCTTACTTGAAGTGAATAATTTCCATGAAAAAAAAAAAAAAAACTCAACTCATGAAAAAATCTTCTCGTGGAATTATTTCCGCGGGTCTAAGAAGGTTGAAACGCGAAATTTTGAGCAATTTTCGCTCTATGGGATATAATAAGGGAGTGATAATTTGGAGAAATTATTGCACTTTGGAGTATAGGAAGGGCGCAAAATATTTCGAAAAAAATTTATTTCGTAAGTTTACCCCAAATTATTGCGCCTCCATGAAGGGGAGGGGCGCGAAAATTTCTACAATTTTTTTGCAAATTTATTCAAAGTTACAGTTCTCTTGCACTTGGATTCTCTAGAACTCTCATGCTCTTTTTCCTTGCTCTGATCAATCGATCTTCTTCCAACGCTCTAATACCAAACTGAAGGTTGGAGGAAGAAATAAACACAAAGATTATGCAGAATCAGCTACGACTCTTCAATCTTTATTGATAAACATAAGATCAACTAATGCAATTACAAACCAAGTCTAAGTGTGTATTTAAACACTTATGGAAAACCTAAAAAATCTAACCTAGCTTTTGCATGTTGTTGCATGCTTTATTAACTAAAGCAAAAGCAAAAGCTAAAACTAAAAATAAAGTTAAAACTAAAGCTAAAGTTAACATAAATAATTACTATTTCTAACAATAATCACTTGTACCACCTCTTTACTTCTGCCATGCTCCATATCTATGCGTGCAGGTTGTATCACAACCTTTCCCCTCTCATTAGAGAGTCGGGGCTGTAACATCTTTGATAGCATTAAAAGATTTAGGAATCATAGATCACCCTCGTAATAAAAGAAAAATCTATTAATCAGATTGAATAAAAATACATGAAACTAGTTGGTTATGCTTGGAGAAAAATGAACTTTCCTAAAAAAAGAGAAGCATGTTAAATGTGGGTCATACCTAGCAGCATCTCCATCAGCTTGGTCTTAGTGTTGATATGCTAGTTAGGCTGATAGGATTATATATTTCAATACAATGAGGGGAGGGTGTCACAATTTTAAATATTTTGATAAAAGAGTGGCCAAATTTCAATGATCTTGGAATATTCTTAATCATGTGCATAAATAAGCACTTTAGATTTTATAAATTAGTGAATGCTATTTCAATTGTTTCACTGTCACCTGTAACATGCAAACCAATAAGGATAATTAGTGAATGATATAGTCTTAACAATTATAATAAACCATGCTAGCATCCACATGGCATGCCCATTGCTCCAATGTAATGCTGCATGGCCCCACTATAACGCTCCACAGAGCATTTGAAACATTGCTATGGAAGAATTTGCAGGTCAACTTTTAATTCTGCACACTGAAATGGAAGACAGTAAACCGATCAGGTTTAAAAAGATAGTTACGATTCTTACAGAGCTTTAAAAGCAGCCTTCAAAACTTAACATGTCGCTCCTTCATGAAAACACGGACCCATAAGCAGCGTCTCTGTCTCTGTCAACAATCTATCAAATTGCCAGCACACACTTTGTTGCAAAGGTATATTCCAAGGGAACGTTTTTGGCGTTGTTGTTCAATGAAGTAGCATCGTACTCAAACAATTTTAATGAAGTAGCATCGTACTCATTCTGTCATGGCATAGACATAGCATTCAAGTTTCTTATGCCTATGGGAAGGAGAATATTTTGTCTTATGCCTTGTCTACTTTTTCATCATGTGATGAATAGGAAGGGAGAATATCAAGAATATTTTTCATGCTCATCCGTTATGGGGAACACTAATAATCAATAATACAAATGTCCATAATGCCCACTTCTATGATACATTATATCCTAACCTTAAATAAAAATATAAAAAATACAAACCATTATGTAATTTTTCATATAGTACACTTTTTGGGAAAAAATACAATCCACATAAATATTAATACAACCAAAATCTAAACTCATGAAACCAACTTCATATTTTTTCTTATGCTTTGTCTACTTTTTCATCTTGTGATGAATTGGAAAGGAGAATATTAAGAATATTTTCCATGCTCATCCGTTATATTTATTTATGACGATAGATGCCCCAACTCCAACCTTAAGTGGGGCACACTAATAATCAATGATACAAATGCCCATAATGCTCACTTCTATAATACATTATCTCTTAACATTAAATAAAAATAGTAAAAAATACAAACCACACACACATAAATATTTAATGTAATTTTCCAAATAGTACGGACAAACATACGGTCCACATAATATTAATACAACCAAAATCTAAACTCATAAAACCAATTTTATATATTCAATAGAAAAAATTACATCAAACAAATCAAATATTTATTTATAAATACTAACACTAAGCATATAATCCTAAGTTTATGCGAGAGCACTCATTTATATACAATAACAACAAAAATAATGACTCTTTTAAAAAGAAATAGAATTTAGAAAAGAAAAAAGTGGAAGGCGAAAATTGGGTGTATCATTGTGAGTAATTTGAACTTCATTTAGATTATTCAATGAAATAGTGTTTTGATTTTTAATGTTTGCATAAAGTTTCATTAAATTGTCAATTCTTTGTGGTATTATAATTTGAATTTTATATGTGTGTTGATGATTATTAGGTAACATATAAATCTATTAAAATTTACAAGATTTTTATTTTATATTTTTTTTTTGATAGTATTGTGATATTTTTATATGCAATCTTCTTCATTTTTTTTACATTTTATTAAACTATATATTATTGATTTTCAAATATAACATGAATATTATCTCTATATCATTTTCCCTAATGTTTCTAGGTTAGATTTTGTGGTTTTATTTATATAATGAAAAATAAATTAAAAAATTATGAGTTGTGGATGAAACGATTTAAACAATATCATAAATTAAGCATGATTATCATAAATGTTTTTATAGATGTGATATGTTTCACAAATAGGTTACATATGTTACTTAAAAGTATTAATTAAAATATGATTACTTAAAACAAATACTTTCAATAATTCTAACTAAATATTTCAACGTATAAGTGTCTCAACCTTATCATAAAAAAATAAAAATAAAAGTTTAATAAAATCCTCCTATAACCAAATGATTCTCTTATGTGTTCATGTGCTAAGGTGAACATGAAACATTTTACATCACACAAAAATTCAACCTAAAAAACCTTTTTCAACCAACACAAATCTCAAACTCAAACTCAATGTTATTAAGTTGGTAAATTTATGGGTACCAAGGATTTTTATTATCATAATAAAAGAATTTACATAATTAGTTAAAGAATTTAATTAAAGTTCTTTTAATTAAGACATAATAATTTGTCAGAGACTCCGCATAAATATAAGAGAATACGAATCAAAATCAAAGGTAAAAATATAATTTGATGAACATGATAATTTTATATATATTAACGTATCAATGCTCATAAATTTTGATGCATATTTTGAAAGGGAAATTATTATGTCAATTCTATTCTTTAACTAACATTCTTAAAAGGTGAAGATTAACTATCTAAATTTAAATATTTAATTAATTTTTGTTGATAGATAAAAAGGATAGAAAATTCATTTATGTAATAGCGATCATACCTTCAAAAAATTGTTGAAAAATTGTGTTGATCAAATTCTTGCAAATCGAAGAACATGGTCAATTATGAATAGGTTTAAAATGCACATAGAGTAGTAATCGAAGAGCCACGAATCAAATCACCAAAACATCGAATAAAGCAATGAAAAGAGGGAAACTTCTATTAGTACATGATAAACACATATGCAAAATGTGCAAAAACAAAAAATGTACAACAAGATATGTAACTATCAGTACAACCATAAAACATACATGTAGCATCGAATCCCCTGGCAAGAGGCGACAACTCTAGATCCCCCTAGTAATCCATACTGCTCCAAGGTATCTCTCCATGGCCCCAATACGTTGCTCTCACACATCCAAAATGTGTGGAGTGTAATAATCCCTCACCACTACATCACCAGCCCGAGGCATAACTCGCCCCTAGTACATCATCCAGGGTTCCTGAGGCCTCTTCAAAGGAACTACTACTGGCGGACTTAGTGTAGGGTAATTCTCAAAGAAATAAGATCATAGTACACTCCCATAACAAAACGTCCTCTGCAGACCTCCCCACCACAAAGAAATCATTTGTTCTGTCATAGTTTGGAGAAACAATGGTCCCCAATCCATTGGCCGACTGAAAATCACCCGCTCCATGAGCGCTAACTACCCCCCTGTAATACGGTTGGGGGACAAAACCCCCAACACCTGCACAATGACTTTCGCTATAGCCCTCACTGGAAGATCCCTCAGATGGATCATTAGAATCTGACTAGAGTTCAAGGCAATCTAGTCACCATCGCAATACTGATCCACCAAGCCATGGATCGTATGCTCCTCCATCTCTGGGGGGTGGCTCTCACACCCTGTGGTGAGGCAACTCGGTCAAGAAATAGATATCCTGAGCCGTAATGCTTAGCTCCTCCCACAAACCCTGAATACACCCTATCAGGGTCCCACATATCAAGGAATATCGACAAAAGGTACTCCAATGACCATGTCAAGGGGCACTTGAAGAACCTCAAGAGGCCCGCATCGCATAACATTTGGGTTGCTACCATATCCCCAAGTACTAGTTGCATCAAATTGTCATAGTTTTGCTCCTGCCACTCTATGGCACCCATAGTAGCCATAATGAACTCAAGATCACTTGCATAAGGAAAATTTTCACCCACCAAACATCCATTAAATAAAACCATAAATATGCGTGGCCTATCCTTAGGAAGCCCGTGCGTAGCGAGGCATCAACAAAGACAAGTTGCGCCCCACGAGACTGTATTGTTCTTACCAGTGTGACACCAGCGCGCGGGATTTGAACTACTCGGCCTCACTATATAGCGTGGCTATCCGAAGAACATACACGCTGATGGGCTCTAAAAATGATGTTTTTCATAACTCTATTTCATAGCTCATTCACCCTCAATTTAGTACATCTATCTTTAAAACGACTATCTTTTACGTTATTTTATTAATTGAAGTCCATAAATGTAAAATATCTCTAAATTATTACTTTTGAGGTATTAAATGTAATTCTGGAAGTGATTAATTGATCATTGGGTTAGTAAATCCGATGCTATAAAAGATTATCCAATATTGCACAAATGCTCGAAATTACATTTTGTATTTCTAAGCTCATTCTCGCGTCTAAAAATATATGGTTGGCTTTTCACTACTCAATCTAGTACTCAATCTCGCACTCATTCCCATACTCACTGGCGCGACTTACCTTTGTCTTCTGGTTCTTTTAATCCTGTAATATTTGCACGTACAAATTAAAACCATAACTTGATGATGAACTTTAGTACACTAATTTACATTGTTTTAAATTTAAAACAAATAAATAGTTGAAAGGTTATTCATTTAAATAATCATTATTTTAATATACTAAATTCCTTTCAACAAAATTGTTTTAAATTTAAAAATATCTAAAATGGTTATTGTTTATTTAATCATGGCAATTATAAAAAGGCCTCATCATACAATTTGTTATGTACATGGAATAGAATGTTGGCTTTTTATCATTTTTTAAATAAATAAAATTATCACTTCACCCCACTTTAATACTATGCTCTAGACAAATAAAATTATCACTCCACTCCACTTTAATACGTTGCTTTGACTTTTAACTATATGCAAGTAATATTAAATCAATCACGTAGGTATATAATTCTATCGTAAGTCTCATTTCTCATCTTGAGTGAGTTTTCATCGATTCCACTTTTCAAGTGTTAAACTGGTTTTTGGTTTCATTCATGAGTAGTGGGAAATTAGATTGACGAATGATTTGTTTTTTATTTTCACACCATTGATTCAAATTTTATAATAATCTTAGACTGTAAGCCTAGTGTGAATTTAATGTATATTTCGTAGATTGAAATTATATGTTGTGAAATTATATGTGGGTTCCCTTGAAAAGAACCTTTTTAATTTGCACAAGGTCACTTTAACATTTATAATGCAAGTTGTCATGAGAGTGCAACCCTTTATTGGGCTCTCTTGGTGAGATTATCATTTATGATAATGGTGTCAAGATAGTGGAATCTTTTTTTTGGTTTTTTTTTGGTATTATCATTTATGATAATGGTTTCAAGATCGTGCAACAAAGGTTTTATAAATAAACATTTACTTTAGAATCACAAAAGTTTTGGATAGATGGTACACATTAGTATCCATGGGTCTTTACTTGACATCAAAATTTTATATTTTTAGATAATTAACTTTAAATTTTTTTTTTATTTTATTTAATATAACAAAAAAAGATGAAATGTTTTTTATTTATCATAGAAAAGAGATAAAAAAAATAAAAGTATTTCTTGTAATATATTTAGAAAATAAAATTTTAAATAAACAAAAAATATTATTATTATTATTAAATTGTATGTAAAATATCACAACATTTATATCTTTATATTGCAATTCCTTTGAAACCACTCATTGTTCCTTGAAAGATATAAAACAATAAAATCGAAGCTTGAAAGTAGGCCCAATAAAATTGAGCTAATACAAAATTGACCACATTACAACTCCTTTGAGACCACCAATTGTTCCTTAAAAGATATAAAACAATAAAATTGAAGGTTGAAAGTAGACCCAATAAAATCGAGGCAATGCAAGATTGACCATAGCTTAAAACCCTGAAGAGCATGAGAAAAATTTTAAGAGATACTTGCTACTCTAAGTAAAACTTATAAAGAACTATGAGAGAATTGTCACCCTTTCACATCCTTACTTTTTAAGAATGCCTTATTGGCTGCCTTAGATGTCCTCTTTTTTCACTACATGAGACTAAGCTATCTGAACTCCATATACAACGTTTAGAGTTCAATTCAATGACGGTTCTCATCACCAAATTCTTTACTCAAACTTAGAAATTAGAATTCCAAATGCAACGTTTATGTTTAGACCGTAAAATTAGAAATTATAAAGTTGAGTTGTGATTACATAGGAATAGGGATAGATTCAAGGACGGTTCTAATCACCAAATTCTTTACTTCAAGGTTGGTAACGCTGAAGCCATCCCTGTATTTGTAGAGGTGGCATAAGGCTCTCAGAAAGTCAAAAGCATATTTCTTGGAAGAAATGGGAACATTGCAATCTGGTTTGAGAAGTTCCCAGTTTAATTCATTGATCTCTTTCTTGATCAAAGCGTTGATGTGAGCGAGAGCATCTTCTTCTGTTGATCCAGGATTGTCTCTCATATAACACGATATGGAGGAAACTTCTTCTCCACGCAACCTTTCTGCCTGCATTAGCCATGCCAATGCCAATATCATCAATATTCTGATTTTAGATCAGAACCACTCAATGCAAAAACATATTCCGTTTGTTTTGATAATAAAAGGTTACAGGCAGTACCTCGTAGCTGCGAGTGTCACCTTTTAGTCGAAGAATGGAACATGCCAACCCATTAAGCCTCGAAGGAAAGTCTATTTGCTGCAGTATATGATGAGGAAAGGGAATGTCCAATGTGAGGATGGGTTGCAATATGGTTACGCGATAACCGAAACTAACTTTTCCGTTATCTAGGTACTCCTCAAACGTTGGCAGATAACCACTGGAATTCCACTTAGCTTCGTTCATATCCGCATCAACATAAGCCTCCCACTGCACAGGAAATTAGCAAAAGAAATTAGCAAATAATCACCCAGTGAAATGTGTTCTGAGAATCTATATGTATGCTTTATTATTGTTCATACAGCCTGTCGGGCATAGTTGAGCGTGTCTCGGCCTTGAGATTTCTCTGCCTCTCGCGCCATTTCATTCACTGTTTCGTAGAACACCATGTACACTAATTTCATATATTCCGGAAGCGACTCTGTAGCGGATGGATGCCATCTGACCATATATATACATACACAATTAGTAAAGAAATCAATCTCTAAAATTTCGTTGACATGATAATCACTAGTTACAGTACCACCTCTTAACTGCCGCTGTGAAGAGTTGGAGCTCGTCCATCGTTCCGAAGGTGTCGTAGATATCGTCCAGAACCGTTGCCACATGACCCAATTTGGCAAATCCAATTCTGAATGCAGAATGTTTGGGCTCAATGTCAATGCAAGAGGCCAAAGTGTAGTATTCCACGTGACGATGCCGGCTGAATGGCAGTTGAGAAAAACCCAAATCTTTCCACCATCTACACACAAAATTCGAATATTTGACCACTCAAATACGAATTTGTCTGCTGAGAGGATATTCCAAAGACACAGCACGGCTCATTACCTGGATACATGTTTCAACTCTCTCAGCTGAATAGAATGAAAGATATTGAACTCCAATTTTGCAAGTTCTAAAAGTTTCTCCGTTTTCATATTGAGCTTCCTGCAGACAAACAGCAAATAAATTATTTTACATGGAAACTAAACTAAAGTCTTGAAAGACAGATGTGAAATAACTGGCTTACTGATAAACAGGGTCATGTCCAAATACGTCGATGTAGTTTCTTGCTTCCAATCTTGGTAAATTTGTGTGCCAACCATATTCCAGAACGTACTCTATCTGGCAAACACAGAATTTACAGTAGAAAACACAGAATGCGACATATTTGTAAATTAAACAATGTGATATTAGTATTACTGCCTCACCTCTCTTGAAAGACTCGAAACCGGAATCTTTTGTAGGGCTTCTTTTAAATATATTCTAGCGAAGATTTCAGCCTCTTCCATAACTTTCTCCCCGGGAAAGGCAATGAGGGAAGCCCTAAATAAATTCAGAATGGTTTTTATTTCTCCCTCTGTTTTAATGGCGGAACAAGAAAACTTCGCCTTCTCCTCTTTGAATTGTTCCAATACATCTGATAAGGTAAAACTCAATAAAGTTGAGGAAGCTAAAAATAAATGCAAAGTCAAAACAAAAAATTTAACAAAAGTCAAACAAAAACAACAGTAATCGAAAACAGTCAGTTATCATAAAATAAATTATAAAAACAGTTTATTGAGTAATATAATTTAAGAAGTGAATGTATATCAATAAAATCTGATTCGGTGTGGATATTACTTTTTAACTTAGCTTGGGATTGGATGGAGAGTCTTATTTAATCAACATAGATTTATGTTAATTTTGGCTCTATCAAATTTAAAGATCAAACATATTATATTTTATTCATTTGAATTGTATAAAGTGTTTTTCAAAGGGTCTTTTACCTTAACCAGCTAAACTGTGATTGCCCTGAAGAGACCCATTCTACAACCTAGTAAGACATATGTAACTCCTTCTGTACTCATTCTGAAACTAGCACTTATCATTCAAAACATTTAATCTCTCTAAAAACTTAATCTCTTTTAAAATGGATCTATACAAGTAGATATCAACATTCTCCATCCACCACATAGTCACATAATCAATGATGTAGTCAATGATGCTTATCATGTGGATGTATATCTCAATAGTCATCTACTAATAATAAATCTGAATTCCTATTTTCATTGCATGGATCACTTGGTTAGCTAGGAATGAATCGATTTTTCAGAACAGGGGCAGAGCTGTTGGCTTTGTGGGTAGGTTTAAGGGTGGCCAATATCTTTGGATTGGTTAATCTCAAAGTTTTTGGAGACTCACCCGTCAAGAGATGTCTAAACATGACCATATTTCTTTTGAGCATATATTCAGAGAGCATAACTCTCATGCAGATCTACTTTTGAAAACAAGCTTTTGATGGGGTTGAAGGAACGTTGTATTGGGAGGAATGGATGGATTCCTGTGGGTAATCTATTTTTCTTTTAATTGGGTTCTCCTTTTTTGTAAAGATGAAAGTCATTTTAAGTTGGTTTTTTGAGCAGCAAGACTTCAGATTGTAAAACAGTTATGGTGAACACTGTTTTTGAGATTCTTGATCATAAGATGGTTTCATATTCCCTCAGGTACTCCCGATCTATCTTTATACTATTTAATTTGGTAGGAATAACAATAATACAATTTTTTTCTGATGGAAAAAAAATACCTGAAGACACAGTGTATCCGTGTAGTCGTAGAGTTCGAAGTCCCAAGGCAGTTGAATTCAGATCAGTCACACCACTCTTTGTCCCACATCCAATGCCTTTTTCGTTCCAATGACTGCCGCCCAAAATAATATGTTTGTTATAATCGTAATATAAAACATAAACTCCGATAACGGTTGTGGGCATATACCTGTAAACGTAATCGAGTGTTGCTTTGATCTCATTCTTGAAATGTCTATCGATCCCCAAACGTTCAACGTTATCGACCAACAGAAGGCGTTGAAGGAGATGACTGACAGGAGAAATGAAATCTCCATCCTCCACAGACATTGAACTGAACAGATCCTTAACATCCCCAATAAGTCTATCCGCACGTTCACGGTAATAAGATGCCTGATCCATATTAGAATTTGATGCACTGAATTCGATTAACTAATTGTGAAAAAAGAATAAATTAAAATGAAGCTAGTTACCTATCCCATAAGGTGAAATAAAGAATCTGCAGTAGAATAAATTAACTAATTGTGAAATAAAGAATATGCAGTAGAATAAATTAAAATGAAGCTAGTTATCCACCCCATAAGGAGTTGAGAGAGACTGTATAAAATCATCGTCCCAGAGATTCAAATGATGATTGCCTGTCCGTCTCTGTATAGCATCATCATCCTCAGATACGGTTGTTCTCAAACACATGTTTATGGTAAGTGACACATATTTCCTTGGGCTACACATTCCAGGCGTTCGGATTGTTTTACCGATAGGCTTAAGCTGATGAGTAGAACTTATCAAGGATCTGCGCAGGCACAATTGGGAAGCCAGCGGTAGGAGAGAAGCAATAGCCATTCTACACGGTAGCTTTTGGCCTACAAGGATATGAAGCCTGTAACTGCCATTGCCTGCTTATACCCATTTGTTCCATTGATTGTGTGAATGCAAAGCGATGACAGATTATGTGGCGCTTATGTAATTTCAAAGTGATAACAAGTAAAATGATCCTTTACTTTCCTCCACAATGTCGCTCTACCCATGATGGAGACTCATTAAACCTTAAAATTTGGGTGGATTAACATTACATAAGAATAAGGATAAGATCACTGTATACACAGTAGTACAGATTGATTTAAAATTTGGGTGGATTAACATTACATAAGAATAAGGATAAGATCACTGTATACACAGTAGTACAGATTGATTTTATAGTATTCATTCAAAATTAGAAAACATAAATTATAAAAAAATATATATATATATAAAAAAATGGTAATTAATGGATATAAATAGCATATAACTTATGTATGGCACTTAACTCTTTTACTTTCACATATTCTCTTAGACAATGTCGTTATACTCTCCCATACTCATGGATATTTATTTCTTAGAATTTGGGGATGTCCACTAACATCTATACTTTTCCTTGATTACACAAAGATAAATTTTCTAAATTACATGAGGATAACCAAATATGCTATAGAGATTGCTTTCAGTCATCATTGAGTTATTAACATTATATACACGTAGTGAGAACAATTATCAATTCATTATGAAATATTACATGGATGGAGACGGGTGGTAAAGACAATAATGTGTGGTTAATGTTATCTAATAAAACAAAATGATTGATGTCTCATATGTTATGTTATTTTCAATGTTATGGGCATGTGCAAGTTAATGAGGGTCACTTTTGGCGCGTTAGATGCAATAGAAAACTGAAAAATCGGGCATCCTTCAACTTGATTTTTTGGAGATGCTTACACAAGATATATTGCATCGAGTAAAAAAGATGAAACGTAGGAAATTGAGTCACGTTTCCGAATATATAACTTTTAAGTATTGAAACTTTACATAACTATGTCAAATTTCATTTTTTCTAATAGTCACTTTTTTTTTTGACAAATGATAAGGTATATGTTTTTGTGGGTGCAGCCTTTCACTACCTAAATGACGGTTTTAGGCTACAAAATCTGGTATACATGTATAGAACCCGTAGCACGAGTGCAGTGCTATTTTTCCAAAATTAAATGTTTAGTTTATTTTATTTTTTAATTATGTGAGTGGTCAAACCTCGAGAACAGTACGTCAAATGTGGGTGCATCCTTTGAAGGTCTTAATGTAGTTATTTTGACTTGGATTTTTTACAAGATGTAGAGGTCGGTGTCCTCTATTGCAACATACAAGTTTTTTTTTAAATGGTTGTGAAATGAAAAAGTTACGGAATAAACACTAACAGTATGTTTTTTGACCAACGAAATGATGACACAAGAAAATTAGGAAATAAATAGAAAATCTCAATATTTTTTAAAGAAAATTACATATTTGGAATCTGCATAAAAAATTCTATCTATGCCTAAAATTTCGTCAATAATGGTCAGGTATGTTATGCTGTAGAGAGCGGTGAAAAATAGACATAATCAGAAAAATGTTGAAAATGTCAAATTAGCTATGGTCTAAAAATTCCCTAGCACACGTTTGGTAAGTCCGAACTAGCCACATAGGACAGTGGTTGACACACGGGGGTGGGAGGAGTGGGTGAGTAGGTGCTCAGGAATGCGTGCGCGTTATTTTTAAATTCAAATATTTTGATTGGCACGCATTTTGTTTATAAAAAACGCGCACGCATTATGTACATTCAAAACGCGCGCGCGTTATGTACATACATAATGTGCGCGTTTTATTAACTTCACAAATTTCTCCTTTTAAGTGTTGAAAAAATTTATATACCCACCACTCCCTAACCCCTCCTCTCCCTCTCCCTAATCCCCACCACTCTTAAACCCCCCTCCCTCTATCTCTCTCATAATCCTATCACTGTTAACCCTTTCTCACTCTCTCCCCTCCTACACCTAACCCTTGCTCACTCTCTCCACTCATACACCTAACCCTTACTAACCCCCTCTCTCTCTATCTCTTTTGTACTCCTCCACCAACCCCTATCCCCCACCCCTCTCTTTCTTCTAACCCCGTAACACCCTCCTCCCTCTCTTTCTCTCTATAACCCCTTAACCCGCCCACCCCATCTACACCTAACCACCTCCCCTCTCTTATTGTCTCTCCTAATGATCCCCATACCCCTAACCCCCCTCTCTCTATCCCCTCCTCTCCATCTCTCTCCCCTCCTCTCCTTAGCCCTTAATAACCCCCTCTCTCGATCTCTCTCTCTTTCCTAAACCTGCACCTACCTCTAACCACACCTCCCATCTCTCTTTCTTACTCCCTACAACTAACACCCTCTCCTCTCTCTCTCTCTCCTTCCCCCTCCCCTAACCATTACTAACCCCCTCTCTCAATCTCTCACTCTCTCTCTCTCTCCCCCTCTCTAAGCCCCCTCCTAGCCCCTTAACCATGACTAACACCCCCTCTCTCACCCTCTCTTCCCTGCTTCTACACCTCTCTCTCTCTCTCTCTCTCTCTCTCTCTCTCTAAACCCCCTCTCCCTCTCCATAACCTCTTCCCCATCCCCAACCATCCTAATCTTTCTATCTCTCTCCTACTCCTCCTATCCCTAAACCACTTCCTCTCTATCTCTCTCCCATCCTCTCCCTATCTCTTACTAACCCAGGTTCTCTCGGTCTCTGTCTCTTCCCTACACCTCCACCTACCTCTAACCACACCTCACATCGCTCTTTCTCACTCCCTAGAGCTAAAAACCTCTCCTCTCTCTCTCTCTCTCTCTCTCTCTCTCTCTCTCTCTCTCTCCCCCCAATCATTACTAACTCCCTCTCTCAATATCTCTCTCT